>JARGYO010005626.1:148862581-150093415 GCA_029206835.1 Rana muscosa
ATGTCCCCCCTCCGAGAATTGTTGGGGGGGGGGCTTTGGGTGCTGACGAACAAAATTTGAAGAAAAATTTGAAAAAAACAAAAAACGGGGCGGGGGGTTGCTATCCGGGCCCCTTACAAGAAAAATAAATAAATATATCTAAAAAAAAATGTAATAAATAAAAAATAAAAAAGGGGGGTTGCCATCCGGGCCCCTTAATAGAAAAAAAAGAAAAAAAAAAGGGGGGTTGCCAACCGGGCCCCTTACATGTGTACTGCCTGTACCCCCCTGATGGCGGCCCTGGATACGGGAGTCCAAACCCCCACAGAGCATCTTGCTAGCGCTGACAGCCGCTGGGCGTCGAAAAGCACTGCAGCTTCTGCTGCCGCCTGTCTTACAACAGAGACAGGCAGTCCTGGTAGAGTGAATGAGGCATTTCAGAGGGAGGGAGGCTCTCCTTATCTCCTCCTAGGCTGAGGTCACATGATGCAGCCAAGGGAGGACTTCTCAACTCTGAACTACCTGGTCTGGTGAGTGGATTATGGAGGGGAAGAGCTGTACTGAGGGAAGAGTTGTCCTGGGTAAGATCTGTACTGGGGGGGATATGTACTTGGGTGGGAGAGATTTGTTATGGGGCGAGATATTTACTTGAGGGAAAGATCTGTACTGGGGAGAGATCTGTCATGGTGGTAGATCTTTACTGGGTAAGCTCTGTACTGGGTGGGAGGAGATCTGTACTGAGGAGATCTGTATAGGGGGAGCTCTCTACTAGGGAAAGATTTGTATTGGGGAAGATCTATATTGTGGGAGCGCTCTACTGGAAGAGATCTGTACTGGGGGAAAAACCTGTACAGTAGGGAGAGACCTTTATTAAATTGGGGAGCTTTACTGGTAGAGATCTGTACTGGGAAAGCTGTGTTCTGGGGAAGGAGTTGTACTGGGGGAGAGACCTGTACTGGAGGGAGAGATCTTTACTAGGAGGGGAATTCTGTACTGGGGGAAATCTGTATTGGGGATCTCAGTACTGTGGAGAGATCTGTATTAGGGGAGCTCTGTACTGGAGAGAAATCTGTACTGGGAAAGAGACTTGTACTAGAGGGAGAGGGCTATACTGGGGAAGGGAGCTGTACTGGGGGATCTGTACTTGGGAGGAGAGATCTGTGGAATAAGAAGGAAGGGCTGCACAGCAACGAAAACGATCCAACGTGATTTTATTGTTCCAACATAAGTAACACACAACAGCCACCAAGACCAAGACACAGGACCCAGGAGGTGACGCATTTCAAACTGACATTGGTGCTTCTTCAAACCTGTAGGAGAGATCTGTACTGGGGAAACATATGTACTGGGCAGAGGGATCTGTACTGGGGCAAAATATTTGTAATGGGGAGATAAGTGTACTGGGGGGGAAAGAGCTTCACTTGGGGAAGATCTGTACTTGGGAGGAGATCTGTAATAAACAGAGAGATCTGTAGTAGATAGGTCTCTGTAATGGGGGGGAAAAGATCTGTACTTGAGTAAGATCCTTACAGAGGGGACATCTGTACTGGGGGAGATCAGCATTGGAGGAGGTCTGTACTTAGAGGGAGATCTGTACTGGGGATGACATTTGTGCTAGGTAGGGATCTGTACTGAGGGGGGGGGGGGGTCTGTAGTGGAGTGAGATCCTTACTGTGTGGAGATCTGTACTGGAGGAGTTCATCGTTGGGGAGATCTATACTGAGGGGAACTGTGCTTAAGAGGGAGCTGTACTTGGGAAGTTGGGAGGAAAGGTGTACTGGGAAAAAGAGATCTGTATTAGTAACGGGGATCTGTATTACTGAGCTGTGCTGAGAGGATTTTGGCTTGGGGACTAATGTAATTTGTGTTGAACTCTGTGTAATGACTGGTGCATTATGCTTACTTGACCTCCCTGCTCTGTGTGGTAAAATATTCATATCCCTTCGCATTATGCACTTCTAAACCCTGCAGTATGTACATTATGTTGCGTATGTGTCTTTTAGATGCTCGCTTGTAGCACATTAATGAAAGCATATTTTGGGTGCAAGGAAGATGGCATATATTACCTTGTACACAGTGAGTGGGCTCACGTTTTAAGGCCCTCCAGCTGTTTGCACAACTTTGCCACACCCCACAATTTGCAGCAGTGTGCTGCTTAGTTATTGTCTACATGCCCAAGGCTGAACCCAACCCTTCCTTCCTCTCCCAAAAAATGATCTATGGCCATGTAAACAGAGCTAACTTTTACATAATCAAGGGCATCATTACAGTCATATCAACCCATGTAGCTGCTATGGGAGCTAGGGGCAGAGGAGTCCCAATAGTGATAAGTATATATACATAGGACCCCTATAGGGGCGCAATAAGAGCTGCTCACTTCAGACAGGCAGTGCCAAGAAATGTTATATTTAAGTACTTTATATGCAGCCCACCTCTGAGCTGTTAGATAGGCCTTAATAAGGGTGTCCCTGATGGGGACCCCATCAAAATGTTGGGGCCCTGTAGTTTCTAATTGCATCCCTGTTAAAAATTACAACGCTTTCTAGATTACATCAGCAGTTGAATGAGCTTACTTGCTGCCCACTCACAGTAGCTCTTTGGATGTAAAGGAAAATTCTTGATCAGTTATAATAAAATGCTTAAACGATGAAGCCATGTTTTATCAATTTAACCTTGATTTGAACTTTGATAAAGATTCAGTTTGAAGGTGGAACCACTTTGGCTGCATGCTGATCCTCCTACAGGAGCCCAGCTGCCAGGAGTTTCTGGTGCGGCTGAATAATGGTGGGCTGTTGTGGTTTACTAAATAGTTATGACTAAGAACAAACTGAATAGATTAACATTGTTTGGTTTACAGTTTAAGACACAATCTATTTAATTGGTGCTGCCCCCCTCATACTAACCCTTACCTAGTTAAGGCTGGCAAACACGGCTTGAATTTCAGCTAAAATTTGAGCCATGGGTGCACATGCTGGCACCACCCAGCCCAACAAAAATCGATTGAACAGCCGACTTTTGTCAAACGAACCAGATGGAAAATTGTCGGCTCAACAGCGCCTGCATTCAATCAATATGGATATGAACATTACTGATGGCACAGCTTCAGGGCTAACTCTGCAAGGAATGTTCCAATCCTCCAATGAGAGACCACTGCTTCCATACAGAGAGCAAGAATTCTCTGCAACATGTTGGTGGGGGACAGGCTTTTCTACTCAGGCTGTGGTGGCTTTCTAAAAAAAAAGAACTGGTATGCCGCGTACACACGGTTGGAATTTCCAACAGAAAAAGTCTGATGGGAGCTTTTCGTCGGATATTCCGACCGTGTGTATGCCCAATCGGACTTTTTCTGTCGGAATTTCCGACAGACTTAGATAGAGAGCAGGAAAAATTCCAATCGGAAATTCTGATCGTCTGTGGCAATTCCGACGCGCAAAACTCAGACGCATGCTCTGAAACAATTTGACGCATGCTCGGAAGCATTGAACTTCATTTTCTCTGCTCGTTGTAGTGTTGTACGTTACCGCGTTCTTGACGGCCGAAAGTTCAGAGAACTTTTGTGTGACCGTGTGTATGCAAGCCAAGCTTGAGCGGAATTCCGTCGGAAAAACCATCCAAGTTTTTTCCGACGGAAAATCAGATCATGTGTATGGGGCATAAGACTTTGGAGACCTTTGGTTTTTATGCACTTGCAATGTGCTGTATAAATCCTGTATTATAACTTAGGTCGTTTTAATTGAGAGGTCAGTTGGGATTTTTGGGGTATTAAATGTGCACATTGGGTGGGAGTTTACCCTTATAATGAACCCACCGAGTCTTAAGTTATACCATTTGTTTTTTTCCCAGAAGCCTTTTTTTGTTGCTTGTGAATCTCCCTTTGTCCTGGGTTCCAACTGTTTGTCACCCAAGGTAAATATGAATAGACTGGACATCTTTGAGTCACTTCCCGGCCGCTCCTGAATCCGTCCCACGCTGAATAGCACAGTCATTCTACTAAGATGGGAACCTATAATTGAAGAATAGGACATGGGCGCACAAAGTCAAATTATTTAGCCAAAAAAAAAAAACTACATCAAACAAAAAGTTAAATATCTGCCCACGCTTGCTTGCAGAAAGCTGTATTAGAATATATTCACACATTGGTGTTGCGGACCATTACCTGGCAGATCTTCTGCTCGTTATTGGCTCTGTTTGATGTGGGCAGAGTAATAGACTTTTACCAAACTGGGAAAGAAGAACAACTAAGAATAGAGTTCAATGAAAAAAAGTTGTAATTATAAAGTGAACATAATACTGACCACAGACAAAATGGGGCTTAAAAAGGCAATGGTACACTGTTAAAAAATATACAAAAGAACTCTTTACAAAGACACAGTCCATTTTTGTAAAGAATAAAAGCACTTGCAAATTAAAGAAAAACTTTCCTTTAATATATGCTTGTCAAGCAAGTTGGCATATATATAATTTAACCATTTTCCTTCCCAATGCAGATCTTTGAGAGCTGAGTTAGGCCCTTCAAGGGCTTTGCCAGTTTAGATATCCAAATAAAGTCACTGTAGACTCAAGGCTGTCAAGCATTATGGCAAAGAAACATTTTAATCCATATGTACCACATTCCTCAGAAGCAGGACACGTGTGATGTTGGGTATAATACCAATATCTTTTTTGTAAACCACTTAACTGCACAAAACCATCCTAATGTTTTGTATAGGAGCAGGGTTATGTATATCTCTCTGAAGTCTATACCTAATTTAATATGCTATATGAACAATGTTTGTGGTCAAGCTTTTTACAAGCTGTTGAAGTGTGTCTTGGTATTTGTGCAGATTCGGCCAAAAAAAAACCTTGTGAGGTCAGATATTGATGTTGGATGAGAAGACCTGGCTCTTAATCTACGTTGTAATTCATTCCATAGGTGTTCAGTAGAGTTGAGGTCAGGGTTCTGTATAGGGCAACCATGTAAAGCAAACACCACATAAGCACTCAAGTGTGAAAGACCATAGCAAAGAAACTTGCCTGAAAACAGAGAGACTAGTGGACTGAAGCTTAATTGTCTGGTCAATCTGTACGTTGCCAAGGATCCATTTGTGTCTTTGCAGCCGACTTCAGGTTGAGAAAATCTTGATTTTAAATGAAAGAATAGCAAGAAGGGTGCACCAACCTCGTCTATTACCAAAACACTATTTATTGATAAGAAAGTAAGTGTATACTCACAAAACTGTATGATCACAAACATAAATTAGTCATTGGGCTGGGTCTCTTGGCATCTCAAAAATCTGGGTGGCCAATATAGAAAACCTTAACAATCCCTTACTACCCAAAATGAGACATGGTCTTCTATAATGGCAACCCAGACCTTGAAGGGGTTGCCCAGTCCAATGATTAATTTATGATTGTGATCATACAGTTTTGTTGGTATATACTTTTACTTTCATATCAATAAATGGTGTTTGAGGTAATGCACAAGGTTGGTGTGCCCTTCTTGCTGTTTTTCTGTTCCGTGTAGAGCACTTGAGTTTGTCTGGGTCAAATTTGACAAACTACCGGTATGCCTTTTTTGGAGCTGGCTTTTTGCTCAAGGGCACAGTCATGTTGGAACAGGAAATTATTTTCTCCAAATGTTACCACAATGCTACCACATACTTATAGTAAACCATTAGCATTACCTTTCAGTGAAAAGACCTGAACTGAGGAGAGTCCATAGAATGTAAGTATGATGAGCAGGTTTCTACACATGTCAGGCCATATAATGTACTGTATTTTGCTCACTTCTGAAGCTACAGATTGATATACCTGTAGCATGAGCTGAAGGTTTTTATTTTTACTAACTCTGCAGCTGCTCTTTAAAGGATTGTACCCTTTGAAAAGGGTGGACAACCATCATTGGCCGTAACACATCTTTTGACACCATGGTGATTGGAGTTGTCCATGTGTCCCCAACATTTGTTTAAGCCTATGACACTGGGATGACTTAAGAAACCTAGAAATATGATGGCAGAAAAGGACCGAGTGGTCCATCGAGTCTGCCCATTTTCTTTTGTGTTTTTTTTATTATTGTTTTTTTTTTTTTTGTTAACTTTGTTGTCTGACTATAGACCTATGTTTATTACAAGCATGTTTGAAGCCATTTACTGTTGACTATCTCACTACCTCTGCAGGTAGTTTATTTCAGTCATCAACTACCCTTTCAGTAAAATAATACTTTCTAAGATTAGTTTTGAACTTCCCTCCAGTTAGTTTGAGGTCAGGTCCCTGTGTTCTTGATTTTGGTTTATATTGAAAAAACTGCCTTCCTGAACCTTATTCACCCCCCTTGATGTCTTTAACCACTTAACGACCGCTCACTGTATATATACGTCGGCACAATGGCACCGACAGGCACAATCACGTAGAGTGTACGTGATTGCCTTTGTACAGTTGGGGGGTCCAATCGGACCCCCCTTCTGTACAGTGAGCGGTTGGAATTAGTCTGGGAGCGATCCGACATGAGGGGACGGCCGTTCGATTCCGGCCACCCCCCCGCGATTGCTCCCGGCGAATGGAAATGCCCCCTCTGTCTGTGTAATGTACACACAGGCAGAGGAAGCAGGAGGAAGTGATGTCATCTCTTGTGCGGCGCTCACATATACCGAGCGCCGTACAAGAGACGACATCAAGGTTAGTGCACAATCACTACACTAACACCAGCACACATAGGCACATAAATCGCCCCCCCAGGCCCCCCCCCCAGATCACCCCCCAGTCACAGTGTCACTGATTGCAGTGACCATTTATTTACTGATCACTGCAATCAGTGACATTTGTGACTGTAAAAGTGTCACTACAGTTTAGTTTTAGGTCCAGTGTAGCCCCCTAACCCCCCCCCCTAATAAAGGTTTAACCCCTTGATCACCCCCCAGATAACCCTTTCACCCCCTAGCACCGCCGTCGCTAAGCGATCATTTTTCTGATCGCTGTCTTAGCGTCGGTGATGCAGATCGTTAGCCAGTAATTTTTTTAGGTTCGCCGCAGGTTTTTATAGCGTCAGGTACCCCCATAAATTATCTAATAAAGGTTTAACGCCCTTGATCGCCCCCCAGGTAACCCTTTCACCCCCTATCACCACTGTCGCTAAGCGATCATTTTTCTGATCGCTGTCTTAGCGTCGGTGATGCAGATCGGTAGCCAGTATTTTTTTTTTAGGTTCGCCGCAGGTTTTTATAGCGTCAGGTACCCCCATAAATTATCTAATAAAGGTTTAACCCCCTTGATCGCACCCCAGGTAACCCTTTCACCCCCTATCACCACTGTCGCTAAGCGATCATTTTTCTGATCGCTGTCTTAGCGTCGGTGATGCAGATCGGTAGCCAGTAATTTTTTTTAGGTTCGCCGCAGGTTTTTATAGCGTCAGGTACCCCCATAAATGATCTAATAAAGGTTTAACCCCCTTGATCGCCCCCCAGGTAACCCTTTCACCCCCTATCACCACTGTCGCTAAGCGATCATTTTTTTGATCGCTGTCTTAGCGTCGGTGATGCAGATCGGTAGCCAGTATTTTTTTTTAGGTTCGCCGCAGGTTTTTATAGCGTCAGGTACCCCCATAAATTATCTAATAAAGGTTTAACCCCCTTGATCGCCCCCCAGGTAACCCTTTCACCCCCTATCACCACTGTCGCTAAGCGATCATTTTTCTGATCGCTGTCTTAGCGTCGGTGATGCAGATCGGTAGCCAGTAATTTTTTTTAGGTTCGCCGCAGGTTTTTATAGCGTCAGGTACCCCCATAAATGATCTAATAAAGGTTTAACCCCCTTGATCGCCCCCCAGGTAACCCTTTCACCCCCTATCACCACTGTCGCTAAGCGATCATTTTTCTGATCACTGTCTTAGCGTCGGTGATGCAGATCGGTAGCCAGTAATTTTTTTTAGGTTCGCTGCAGGTTTTTATAGCGTCAGGTACCCCCATATATTATCTAATAAAGGTTTTAACCCCCTAATTGCCCCTAGTTAACCCTTTCACCAGTGATCATCATATAAGTGTTACGGGTGACGCTGGTTAGTTAGTTTGCTTTTTATAGTGTCAGGGCACCCGCCGTATATAACCCAATAAAGGTTTAACGCCCTGATCGCCCGGCGGGTGATATCAATTAGGTTTTAGCGTCAGAGAGGGTCTGCGTCTCACCCCAGGCAGCGTCAGGTTAGTGCCAGTAACGCTAACACCCACGCGTGAAGCATACACCTCCCTTAGTGGTATAGTATCTGAACAGATCAATATCTGATCTGATCAGATCTATACTAGCGTCCCCAGCAGTTTAGGGTTCCCAAAAACGCAGTGTTAGCGGGATCAGCCCAGATACCTGCTAGCACCTGCGTTTTGCCCCTCCGTCCAGCCCAGGCCACCCAAGTGCAGTATCGATTGATCACTGTCACTTACAAAACACAACACACATAACTGCAGCGTTCGCAGAGACAGGCCTGATCCCTGCGACTCCAGTGCTGTAGGAGGTGATTTCACCACCACAGTTAAAAAAAAAAAGCAAATATGCCGAAGCATTGGGGCAGCAGGGGCGGAGGAGTGATTTTGCTCCTAATGCCGCGTACATACGGTCGAAATTCTGACAGAGGCTTGCCCGTGGAAAAGTCCGACCATGTGTGTGCGGCATAACTTTTTTGCGGGAGGATGCCCCCATGCTTCGGCATATATAAATGGTGCATGTATGCCCATCATTAGAAGTGGGTGGATGAAGGGCGGTATTCTAATGGTGGGCATACCCACCGATCAATCTCTTTTTTCATTCAGCCAACTGGCTGCATGAAAAAAAAAGATTACAATACATGTCCAACAAGGACCAGCAACGTACTGGTATGTTGCTGGACTTTGAATGGTTATACCAGATTGATGCCTGCGGGTTTAGGTATCATCTTGGTATCATTCTTTTCAGCCAGCGGCCGGCTTTCATGTAAAAGCAATCCTAGTGGCTAATTAGCCTCTGGACTGCTTTTACAAGCAGTGGGAGGGAATGTCCCCCCCCCCGGATATAAAAAGCCCCATTGGGAAATTGGGAAAGCATTTTATCACACCGATCTTGGTGTGGTCAGATGCTTTGAGGGCAGAGGAAAAAGAGTACCTGTCACTACCTATTGCTATCATAGGGGATATTTACATTCCCTGAGATAACAATAAAAATGATTAAAAAAAAAAAAATATGAAAGGAACAATTTAAAAATAAAATAAAAAAGCAAAATTTATAATAAAAAAAAAAAACACCCCTGTCCTGCCCTGCTCTTGCCCAATGGCGAACGCAAGTGTCGGTCTGGCGTCATATGTAAACAGCAATTGCACCATGCATGTGAGGTATCACCGCAAAGGTCAGATCGAGGGCAGTAATTTTAGCAGTAGACCTCCTCTGTAAATCTAACGGGGTAACCTGTAAAGGCTTTTAAAGGCTTTTAAAAATGTATGTAGTTTGTTGCCAATGCGCGTTTGTGCGAAATTTTAAAGCATGTCGTGTTTGGTATCTATGTACTCGGCCTAAGATCATATTTTTTATTTCACCAAACATTTGGGCAATATAGTGTGTTTTAGTGCATTAAAATTAAAAAAAGTGTATTTTTTCCCCAAAAAATGCGTTTGAAAAGTCGCTGCGCAAATACTGTGTAGAAAAAAAAATGCAACACCCACCATTTTATTCTGTAGGGCCTTTGCTTTAAAAATATATATAATGTTTGGGGGTTCAACATAATTTTCTTGCAAAAAAAAATATGTTTTCATGTAAACAAAAAGTGTCAAAAATGGCTTTGTCTTCAAGTGGTTAGAAGAGTGGATGTAAGCTTCCTAATGTTGTGTATAAAATGCCAGAACAGTTCAAAACCCCCCCAAATGACCCCATTTTGGAAAGTAGACACCCCAAGCTATATACTGAGAGACATGTCGAGTCCATGGAATATTTTAAATGTTGACACAAGTTGCGGAAAATAGACAATTTTTTTTTTTTTTTTGCACAAAGTTGTCACTAAATGATATATTGCTCAAACATGCCATGGGCATATGTGGAATTACACCCCAAAATACATTCTGTTGCTTCTCCTGAGATCTCGCTTTTTGTCACAAAGTTTTGAAAATTAAAAAAAAAAAGAAAAAAAATAATTTCTTTCTTCATTTTCAAAAACAAATGAGAGCTGTAAAATACTCACCATGCCTCTCAGCAAACAGCTTGGGGTGTCTACTTTCCAAAATGGGGTCATTTGGGGGTGTTTTGTGCTATTTTGGCATTTTATGGCCTTCGAAACTGTGATAGGTCGTGAGGAGTCAAATCAAAAATTTGTGCCTAGAAATCCTGAAGGCGGTGCTTGGTTTTCGGGGTCCCGTACGCGGCTAGGCTCCTAAAAAGTCCCACACATGTGGTATCCCCGTACTCAGGAGAAGCAGCAAAATGTATTTTGGGGTGTAATTCCACATATAACCATGGCATGTGTGAGCAATATATCATTTAGTGACAACTTTTTGTAATTTATTTTTATTTTTTTTGTCATTATTCAATCACTTGGGACAAAAAAAAATATTCAATGGGCTCAACATGCCTCTCAGCAATTTCCTTGGGGTGTCTACTTTCTAAAATGGGGTAATTTGGGGGGGTTTTGTGCTATTTTGGCATTTTTTGGCCTTCAAAACTGTGATAGGTAGTGAGGAGTGAAATCAAAAATTTGCGCCCTTAGAAATCCTGAAGGCGGTGCTTGGTTTCCGGGGTCCCGTACGTGGCTAGGCTCCTAAAAAGTCCCACACATGTGGTATCCCCGTACTCAGAAGAAGCAGCAGAATGTATTTTGGGGTGCAATTCCACATATAACCATGGCATGTGTGAGCAATATATCATTTAGTGACAACTTTTTGTAATTTTTTTTTTTGTCATTATTCAATCACTTGGGACAAAAAAAAATATTCAATGGGCTCAACATGCCTCTCAGCAATTTCCTTGGGGTGTCTACTTTCCAAAATGGGGTCATTTTGGGGGGTTTTGTACTGCCCTGCCATTTTAGCACCTCAAGAAATGAGATAGGCAGTCATAAATTTAAAGCTGTGTAAATTCCAGAAAATGTACCCTAGTTTGTAAACGCTATAACTTTTGCGCAAACCAATAAATATACGCTTATTGACATTTTTTTTACTAAAGACATGTGGCTGAATAAATTTTGGCCTAAATGTATGACTAAAATTGAGTTTATTCGATTTTTCTTATAACAAAAAGTAGAAAATATCATTTTTTTTCAAAATTTTCGGTCTTTTTCCGTTTATATCGCAAAAAATAAAAATCGCAGAGGCAATCAAATACCATTAAAAGAAAGCTCTATTTGTGGGAAGAGAAGGACGCAAATTTCGTTTCGGTACAACATTGCATGTCCGCACAATTTACAGTTAAAGCAGCGCAGTGCAAAATTCTGAAATCACCTTTGGTCCTTTAGCTACCAAATGGTCCGTGGCTTAAGTGGTTAAAGAAGAAGAGAAATTCCCCAGGGGATGATGCGGATAGGAATTGAACCAGGATGGCGACAAAAAGAGGTAGGTAAGTATATAAAAAGTATACATTTTAATGGTAGAAAAATATATGGTATATTTAAAAACAATCATGGAAAAAATAGGATTTTTATAACAGCTTACCTGTAAAATCCTTTTCTTGGAGTACATCACGGGACACAGAGCGACATAGTCATTACTAATGGGTTATATAGTTACCGTCAGGTGCTGGCACTGGCAACTTCCAAAACCGGAAGTACCCTCCCCTATATAAGCCCCTCCCATCCGGGAGCACCTCAGTTTTGTAGCAAAGCAATAAGTGTCCCCAAAAGAGGGGCGGGAGCTCTGTGTCCCGTGATGTACTCCAAGAAAAGGATTTTACAGGTAAGCTGTTATAAAAATCCTATTTTCTTTTTCGTACATCACGGGACACAGAGCGACATAGTCATTACTAATGGGATGTCCTAAAGCAATGCCAAATGAGGGGGGGGATACACCATATATAAGCTGAGCGCTATCAGACATGAGGATCTTTTGCGGCCTGCAACACACTGCGCCCAAAGGCGACATCCTCCTGACTTCTAACGTCCACCTGGTAGGACCTAGTAAACGTGTGTACCGAAGACCATGTTGCGGCCTTACAGATTTGAGCCAGGGAGGCCTGGTGATGCACTGCCCATGAAGTTCCAACTGCTCTCGTGGAGTGCGCTCTAACTTTGAACGGAGGCGGTCTCCTTCTCAAGCCATAAGCTTGCATAATGACCTGTCGAATCCACTTGGCTAAAGTAGATTTTGACGCTGCCTGACCCTTTCTGGGGCCTTCCGGCAGAATAAACAAAGTATCCGTTCTGCGAATCTGAGCAGTGGCTTTTAGATAAGCTTTAACTGCTCTTACTACATCCAAAGAATGCAATAACTTTTCCTCTACCGAAGTAGGTTTGGGGAAAAAAGAAGGAAGAACCACATCTTGGTTCAAATGAAACCTCGATACCACCTTAGGAAGAAAGGCTGGATGAGGACGTAACACTACTCTGTCCTTATGGATAACCAGATATGGCTCCCTACAGGACATAGCTGCTAATTCCGATACTCTTTTAGCCGAACAAATGGCTACTAGAAAAATCAATTTCCTGGTGAGAAGCACCAAGGAAATATGCTGTAATGGTTCAAATGGTTGTTTCTGTAGAACCGACAGAACCAAGTTTAGATCCCATGAACATATGGGAATATTAACCGGAGGCCTAATACGCATCACTCCTTGTATAAAGGCTTTGACTAGTGAATGCGAAGCCAAGGGCCTTTGAAAAAATATTGACAAGGCCGAAATCTGACCCTTGATAGTACTCAAGGCAAGCTTCCTATCTACAGCCCACTGTAAGAAGTCCAGAATCCTACCTATTACGTACTTATGTGGATGCCATTTCTTGGCCTCACACCACGCGATGTACGCCTTCCAGATTTTATAGTAGATCTGCCTGGATACCGGCTTCCTGGCATTGATCATGGTAGATACCACAGCATTAGAGAGCCCTCTCTTTTTTAGAATGTGGGCTTCAATAGCCAGGCCGTCAAACCTAGGGCTGGTAAGGAAGGGTGGTATATCGGTCCTTGCGAAAGCCGGACGACGTGGGAGAGTCCAAGGACTCCCCACTGAAATTTTACAATCTCCGCGTACCACGCTCTTCGGGGCCACGCTGGAGCCACCGGAATCACCGGTTTCTTTTCTACCCTGATTCTGCGGAGTAATCGAGGTAACCATTGTGGCGGTGTGAATGCATATATCAGCTTGAACTGATCCCAAGGGAACACTAGGGCATCCGAGCCGCAAGCTAGGGGATCCCTTGTCCGAGAGACAAACCTGTCCCCCTTTGCGTTGAATCTGGATGCTAGAAGATCTACATCCGATGTTCCCCACCGCTGACATATTGTCCAGAAAACCTCGGGGTGAAGGGACCCTTCCTCTGGGCCTAATTGCTGGCGACTTAGAAAGTCCGCCTTCCAATTCTCCACTCCTGGAATGAATACCGCAGATATGGCTGGGACATATTTTTCTGCCCATTTCAGGATGTAATTTACTTCCCTCTGGGCTGAACGACTCCTGGTGCCCCCCTGATGATTGATATATGCCACTGCTGTGGCATTGTCTGATTGCATTCTGACAGGGGACCCTTGGAGTTTGGATGTCCATGCTACTAGGGCATACCGGGCTGCTCGTATCTCTAAGAGATTGATGGGCAGGGCCTTTTCTGCATCCGACCATCTGCCCTGGAGAGACTATTGCTCCAGTACTGCTCCCCAGCCTATAAGGCTGGCATCTGTAGTGACCACCTTCCAAGAAATCGGACTGAAGGATTTCCTTTTTTCCAGATTCTGGGGAACCAACCACCAACGGAGGCTCTTGCGAACGGAAGGGGACAAGGACATTGTAAGTCTAGGGCCTGAACTTTTTTGTTCCAGGCTGACAGTATGGCCCCTTGCAAATTCCTTGAATGGAATTGACCGTAGGGTACTGCTTCGAATGATGCCACCATTTTTCCCAGCAGCCTCATATACAGGCGTATGGACGGCTGTCTTTTTTGTACCCACTAAGTGGATCAAATCTTTCAAAGACAACACCTTTCCTCGAGGCAAGAATATTTTTCTCTGGCCTGAATCCAACCTTAGCCCCAAGTATTCCAGATTTTTGACTGGTTTTTAGGGCTGACTTGTCTCGGTTGATAATCCAACCGTGAGATTCCAGATACTTGATCGTCTTGTGAACGACCACGTCTAGTTTTTTCACTGAGTGGTCTATCAGCAACAAGTCATCCAGATATGCCATTATCATTACACCTTGTGTTCTTAGATTGGCCAATAAAGGGCCAGAATTTTTGTAAACACTCGTGGTGCTGTGGCCAAACCGAAGGGTAAGGCTCTGAACTGAAAAAGGCGCCCTTCTACTGCAAAGCGTAGAAATTTTTGGTGGACTGGAAAGATGGGAATGTGCAAATAAGCATCTTTGATGTCGATCGTGGCTAACCAATCCTCCCCTTGTAGGGCAGTGGCCACCGATCGGATCGACTCCATCGGAAAGTCCTGATATACAGGAATTTGTATAGCCCTTTTAGAATTAATATGGGCCTCCCGTCCGCGTTTGCTTCGGGACTGTAAAGAGGTTTGAGTAAAACCCGAACCCTCATTCTTCCAGGGGAACCTCCATAATTACTCCTTGGAGCAATAGTTGTTCTAGTGCCAACAGGAGGGACTCTCTCTTCCGGGGATCCCTTGGCACGTTTGACCTCAAAAATGGGAAGGAGGAGAGTCTTTTAACTCCAAACTGTATCCCAAACCTACTGCGGAGAGCACCTATCTGTCTTGATCGTGTCCCGCCAGGTCTCTTGCGAACAACTGGAGTCCTCCCCCCACCCGACTGAGTGGGGGCTTCAATGAATTTAACTTTGGGGGAGGTTTTGTACCTCCCCTGACCCAGGGTTTCTCATTACCCTGCTACTGTCCCTGTTTTTTACCTCCGGGATTTGACCGAGGAGGCCGTCGGAACTGTTACACAGCCGATGCCCCAGGGACTGGAGAAGCAGGCCTCTTAAAGAGGGACCTCTAACTCTGCTTTTAACCGGCAAGAGCGTATTTTTACCGCTGGAAATTTTCTGGATATATTTGTCCAGGTTTTCCCTGAATAAGCGTTCACCATGAAATGGGACGCTAACCAGCCATTCTTTACAGGGAGCTTCAGCAGACCAGTTTCTGAGCCATAGGAGCCTACGCATATGTACTATAGACAGCGTAAGGCGGGAGGCCTGATGGACTGAATCCTCTATGGCGTCAACCGCAAAGCCTAAGGCTCTAGGTAGATCAGCTAGGGCAAAGCCTGCTGATCTGTCAAGTCCCTCAAGACCTGTTTCAACTGATCCTTCACTGCTTAGCAGACCCCAATAGCTGCTACTGCTGGTTGTATCACCAAGCAGATTTTCATAAGGACTCCAATCTTTTATCTATTGGGTTCTTGAACATTTGGACATTATCCACTGGACATGTCAGTGATTTATACATACAAGAGATGGCTGCGTCCACTGTAGGGACCTTCCATTTTTTTTTTTTTTTTTGATGAACTTATCCTCCATGGGATAGACCACCGGAAATCTCTTGGGGGAATAAATATTTTCTCAGGACGTTCCCAATCCTGGTAAATGAGCCCTTTCAGTAAAGGGTGAAGTGGAAAAGAACAAACAGTCTGGGGGCTTCTAGCGACCCCAACGAGGATACAGTAGTGGTTGATGGTTCCGCAAGGTGCATTTTTAAATGCTGATCGGACCATGTTAGTCAGAGACTGAACCCATAATCTTTCAGCTTGAGATGCTGAGAAAAAGGTTCCCCCACTGTTGATTCCTCTATAACAGAATCAACCTTATCCTGATCCCCTTCAGGCAGGTCGATCCCTGTATGGGACTGTTGCTCTGCTAACAGGCACTCTGAAGGAGGAGACGGAGATCGGGCGTGCTTTCCCTGACAGGGAGGCAGCGATAAATTTTGACAATCTCTCTCTAATCCTCCCCGAGCTGAGGAAAAAACCTCCTCTGTTACATACACAGGAGCAGGTGACTGAGGACAGCCACAGTACCAAGTACCCCTGCGGGGTCTCTACGGTCACTTACCTCTGAACTTCAGGGGAGACTGGTGCAGCAGGAGTATGCCCAAGATCCTCAGAGCCCGATGAGACCCCCTTCGCTTCCTGGAAGATTCAGTTCCGGAGCTACTGGACGGCATATTCCTAAGCCTAAAGCTGAGGTATTCCAGCCGTAATACACCACTTTTACTGAGAATAGTCTAGCACAATTGCTGCTATATCACAGTTGGTGTCTACTAATGTGCCTTTCTAGGGGATGCCTGTATCAACCGCTTGCTGTATGCCTTTAAATGTTGCCAGCTCTGTCTCTGTACTTCATAGCCAGCTTACTGCAATAATGTGGCTTTTTAAAAATCTGCTGGGACGCCCGCACATGCGCAGAAGCGCTGCGGCGCGCACAGAGCGTCATCCCCCAGGCCCCGCCCCTTTTTCCGGCCACCTCTATATATAGAGGCGCGTGCACTCGCACGCGCGCGGCCACGTGCGCCTCGGCGCTGATTTTCAAACATGGAAACCAGGGACAGGAGCCAGGGCCCCCTTTGCCGCAGGCCGGGGGATAGACGAACACTGCAACATGGCAGAGGAAACAGTTTCCTGTAGGAGAACTCACCAGCTGCCTGGACTTTGTTCTCTGAGAAGAAACTAGTCCATATGACAAGAAAAACATTCCACAGCGGCCTCTAGTGGACAAACACAGGTACCGCAGTTTAATATACTAAACATATATAAAAAAACATTCCTTTTTTTTTTTTTTTCTTGACCACCATTAAAAATTATTACATTTTTTTAGTAGTTACAGGCATGCACAGATATTAGCGGGAATACCGTTAGGTAACAGACAGAAAGACAAATTAGGCTTGGGGGTCCCCCAATAGAACCAAGTTCCTGGGGGCCCCCACTTACCTGTTCCCCGCCGCAGGACTTTGTTTGGTCCACAAAAGCCCAAACTTCACCTATCACGGCAGGCATTGTAATCAAACCTTCAGGGACCGGGTTCCCAAGGATTCCACTCCCCTGGACCTGTATAGCACCCTGCACAGAAAACATCTTGGTCGTGGGTATGACCAGAGCTCTGGATCCCAGGGTCCAGCTCTCCTAAGAGAAGCATTACAGGCAGAACCTTGCTCTTCTCTGCAAGGCCCGGGTACCGACCGTTTAGCTATGAAGCTTTTTTGGTCGGATCCGGAATAGCTTACTGAGGCCCAAAAGAACCTGTACGCAAGCTCAGTGAAAAACACATGTTTCTTCTTGGCCAACACCTTAGACACTGGCAAAAAACTGAGGTGCTCCCGGATGGGAGGGGCTTATATAGGGGAGGGTACTTCCGGTTTTGGAAGTTGCCAGTGCCAGCACCTGACGGTAACTATATAACCCATTAGTAATGACTATGTCGCTCTGTGTCCCGTGATGTACGAAAAAGAAAGAGACATGATCTCACAGAAATACAGCTGCTTGGTTGTTGCACTATACAATATACTTACAGACAAGTGTCAAAATACAGACTGCAGTGACAACACAAACCCTACATGTTTCGAAAAAGATATAACAGGCATTCAATTCCTATTGTTATATATATATATATATATATATATATATATATATACATATATATATTATAGTACAAGCTTGCTGGTGTATTTCTATAAAGAAAGGTGTGTGTATATACAGTATAAGTAAACAAAGAAAACAGTACAAAGGGATTTTTTTACCCATAGAGCCATTCGTTTCAGAGACAAACAAATATGCTATAGCAATGCAAAAAAATACAAAAAAATATACTTACAGATCTCATGTATTTTTAGGGATTAAAAGATGCACAGGATTGATGCAGGTGGATGGCGTCCATGCATCATAGAGTCACAAAGCTACTTAGTGGCCATTTAGAAAAATAGAGCCAAATTGCTCCCCAGATTCAAAAAGTTTGGTGCACTCATGAAAAAAGGGGGGGACGGCCTGAATCTCCGGTTGAAAACTAGGGGGGTTTTGGCGGAAATTCTGACCCACAGTATGCAGCAGCAAGTCAGGGCTCACAGGAGCCCACGTAGGTGGAGAGCAGGGACCTAACGAGAAAAATGCATAGGGGAAAATGAGGAGGTATATTGCACTGTATTAAACAGAGGAAGGTTACTGCATTGAAAATCTCAAAAGGGAATAGGAATAGATCAGAAAGACAACAGGGAAAACAGAGTTTCCCCAAAATCTAATAGTCAAAAGTGCCAAATCAGGTATACAGGGTCTGAAGGTGATTTGATAAAGTAAGATGTATAGTATACAATGGATTCCTCACCTTAGCAGAGTGTCATTCACAAATGAGAATGGAACAGAAAGACCATCCTGGCTGTGCAGCAATAATCTGCTGTACCTGCCAGCTTTAAATACCTGAGAGGGTGGAAGTGTCTAGAACATTGGCCAATCCAGGCATATCCAGAGAAATCTCCTATGGTTGTAGTAGTGTCCAACACCTGTCGGCTGTTCAGTCGGCTAGGTGTTGGACGTTGCCTGCATACATCCCTGCGGTAGGTCCCGCCTCCATCAGAGGGCTCCTCGGCCTAATGCGGCGTCCAACGTCACCACGTCACAATGCGCAATGGCGTCAGACGTCGACAGGGCTGCTGACACAGCGAGAGGGGCGGCGGCTAACTGTGGTGGATGGTAAAAACCAATGCGCAGGCGCCGGGCAACCCGTTGATCGGAGCATGCGCTAAGCCCAAAAGGGGGATGCCTCCAGTTGAGATTGAGTCTCGTATGGTGGCTCCCCTGTGTCAGGGAGATCCAACCAGCCACAGCAATTTAAGGGGCAAGAGAATCCAACCCCTGGAGTCCCAAAGGTCTGCGTATATAAGTAAAAAGGCAATTAATAGTGATATCATGCCCATAAAGGACAGGGAGGAAAAAGGTCGCCATCCACTTGCATCCAATAATCCAAAAACATGGAAAGTTAAATTCTGTAATGATAAATAGATACAAAAAAGGGGTATATTACATAATCAAGTGCAAATACAAGATAGAATATACAGAGTATACATATGCACAGTCATAATGGGCAGAACTGCATATACAAAAGATCTGAATTTCTTTGTACATTATCATAATAGTAATGTTGAAAATTATGATAAATTGATACAAAGTGGCACAGGTTGGATAACATTGAATTGAATCTATATGCAAAAAATTACCTGGAAGACATCAATTAATTTGCTATATACATAGATCAAAAAGTGGAATGATCAGAAGCATCTGGAAGAACAGTTTGAGACTATGAAAGACATGAGTGAAAATGAGCATAGAAAATACACGCTGGAGAAGATGCTTGTTAAGGTCCCCACCCCGTGAGCTTGGGTGGATACGATCGAGTACTAGGACCGATATTTTGGGGCAAATGCCAGTATGGGTCTGAGTCACATGCCTGCCTAGTGGTAGATCTGGATTTGCAGTCTGCATGGCCTTAATATGGTGATACAGTCTCTGCCAAAGCTTCTGCACAGTTTTGCCTATGTAGAAGCAATTACAGCTACATAAAAGCAAATACACTTCATTCATTGTCTGGCAGTTGGAGTGGTGCTTGGGGACAAAATGGTATCCATGTATTTGCAGCAGGAGCACGATCCACAAGGGAAAGTTCCTACTGCTTTACAAGGATCACCTCTATCATGGCCTTTGAACTCACTTTGGACCAACAGGTCACCAACAGAGGTGGCCCGTCTGTAGGTGACCAGTGGGACCGGAGGTACAAGGGGTCCTATTACAGGATCCGACATTAACAGTTTCCAGTATTTCTTGCATATCCGTAACACTTGGTTGTGATCATTGGAGTATGTAGTAATTAGTCTCTGGCCTCCATTTGTTTTTTTGGGGACTAATAATTCGTGCCTATTGGTGGCATCAGTACGCTTGAAGGCTTTATTCAAACACTTATGACTATAGCCACGCTCAAGGAGACGCTTCCTGAGGTTGTCAGAGTGATTTGAGCAGTTGTGCTTGATGCGTAGGTACTGCCCATAAGGAATGGAATTGATTAGAGGTCTGGGGTGAAAGCTGAACGAATGTAGAACTGTATTGCCTGCTGTTGATTTCCTAAAAAGTTTGCAGGACAGTAAATTACTTTCATTTTTGAAAATTTCAACAAACCAAGAAAGTAATCTTGGAGGAATCAGAACTCATAGTGAATTTTAAATTGAATTAGTTGGTGTTCAATACACTTAAACATTCATCCAGAAGGGATTGTGGACCATCCCAGACGACGAAGATGTCATCAATGTACCTGTGCCACATAACGATGTGGCACAAGTACATTGAGAGATCCTCGCCGTTGAAGATCACATTCTCCCATTCCCCCAGGTACAGATTGGCGTAGCCAGGGGCACAACAAGTGCCCCTGGCTACGCCCTGTACCTGGAGGAATAGCCGTCCGTCAAATAGGAAAATATTATGATTGAGTATAAAGTCCAAGGAAAGGAGTATAAACTCGTTAAATGAGGTTTCATGATGACTAATTTGTGATAATACTCTATGAATGCCTGTCAATCCTTTTGAATGGGGTATGGAGCTGTAGAGAGCTTCCACGTCAATGGTGGCAAGGATACAATTTTCGGGGACTTCCTCGATAATTTATAATAAATGAATCATATCCCAGATGTATGAAGGTATTGAAAGGACAAAAGGGCGAATATGCTCATCCATTAGTTTAGAAAGATTTTCTGTGATAGATCCATTACCAGAGAGGATTGGTCTGCCTGGTGGATTGACAGCATTTTTATGTATTTTTGGTAACGCATAGAACGTTGGCAGTCCTGGATAAGGTGTACGGATGAAGTCCCAGGTCTGTTTTGAAATGATTTTATTGGAGAAGGCATTATCAACAAAAGAATAGAATTTGTTGTTGAAGGCCTCCACACTATCAACACCAACTGGACGGTACCAATTCCGGTTGCTGAGAATATCAATACACATTTGGTGATACTTTTCATTGTCCATAAGGACAATATTTCCTCCTTTATCACTTGACTTGATGGTAATGTCATGATTAGTGGATAGTGTTTTTAGGGCAGTTTTCTTATTTGTAGTTAGATCCTACATCTCCAGGTATGGAGAACCTAACAGCTTAATCTCCTCAGAGGCCATTTTCAAAAAAGTCATGAGACCATGATGTCTTTAAAGGTTTCAATCATGTCTCCCCTTTTCCTTCAGACTGTACATATTAAAGCGGAGCTCTGACGATTTTTTTTTTTAAAAGTCAGCAGCTACAAATACTGCAGCTGCTGGGCGCCTGTGATGTGGGCACCCAAAGCCGATCTATCCGTCGGCTGTCCTTGTGGCTTCACTTCCTGGCTCCCTACTGCACATGCGCGACTTGCGCTGCGCTATCCCACTGGTCCCTGCTGTCTTCTGGGACCTGTGTGTCTCCCATAAGACAGCGGAGAGGGACAGAAAAGACACCGGAAGTGGCGTAGATACCCCCAGGTGGCTTGGGTATCTATGCCCGGAGAAAAATACCTGTATTAGACAGGTATCTACTCCCCCCTCCCCCCTGAAAGGTGGCAAATGTGACACCGGAAGGTGGGAGGAATCGGAAAAGCGGAAGTTCCATTTTTGGGTGGAACTCCGCTTTAAGTCACTGAAGTCTCTCCTGATATGTTTTGTCTCCCAGACCTTTCACCATTTTGTTACCCCCTACTCTGGACTTGTTCTATCCTATCAATATCTTTCTGTAAGTTAGGTCTCCAGAACTATGAAATGCTTTCAATATCGCAAGAACAAGTCAAGATGATTGTGACTAACTAGTTGTCATGGTTATGCAGTAATGTTTGTCTCTCAGCTTACCTCTCTGTGTGCTCAGATTAAGAGGCCAGCCACTCTCACCTAGCTGCTTAAATAAACTCTCCTCTAAGCATGGCTCCACCCCAGGCCCTATCAGGGAACACTATATTAACCTGTGCACTGCAAGCCAGCCGTGCTGATCAACGTTGTTTGTTAAGCATTGTGTGTTTGGGTTCCTGCTTGCCGTGTGCTACGTCTGTCTCTGTGTTACCGATCTTGGCTTGTTCTCGACTATCCCTGTCTGCTTGTGACCTTGACCTTTGGCTTGTCCTTTGTTTATCCTTGTCTGCATGTCGCCCTGACCTTGGCTTATCCTCTCACTATCTCTTGTATCTTGAGCTGCTGCTTCCCCTCTCCTCTATACCATATGGAGCGTGAGCTAGGGGACTCTGGGGGCCGCGACCTGGATCCAGTTGCAGCTCAGTCCATCCTCACCACTAGAGGCTCTGGTGAACACCTGCTGGATCTTAGACTCCGCGCCCTGGGGAATCTTGGGCTCTATCTCCCTGTGGTATCTCTGTTTGTGCACCAGTGGACTTGCCTTCCTTAACCACCCAGTGTTCCATCTACAGCAGTCAGCCATAGGGTTCACTACCTTAGCGGTGCACTACTGACCCCAATGGTGTGCATCTCTCACCTGGCTTCAGGTGACCTGACAGTTTGATCAGCCATGGACCCAACTGACGTGCCGCTTTCCATTACAGGGCATAGTCAGCAGACTTGAGACCCAGGGATCAAATCAGACTCAAGTGATGCGATTCCTCCAGGATCTGGCTTCCCGCTTCGAGCAGCTTCAGGTCTCCTTGGGAACCCCGAGTCAGCAACCTCAAGCACAATCAGCGACTGCACCTATTCCAGTCGCAGTCGCAGCCACACAATCACTACAACTGCCAGCTCCGTCCCGTTTCTCTGGGGACTCCAAGGCCTGCAGGGGGTTCCTCAGCCAATGCACTATTCATTTTGAGCTCCTGCCTCAAAACTTTCTGTCTGATCGGGCAAAGGTAGCCTATGTCATATCCCTCCTTTCCGGTGAAGCTTTAGCCTGGGCAGCCCCTCTGTGGGAACTGAATGATCCTGTGGTTTCTAGCCTGTCTGACTTCTTGAAACTTTTTCGGAATATCTTTGAAGAACCGGCGCATGTCTCTTCAGCGGCCAGCACCCTTTTACGTCTTCGCCAAGAGTCTACTTCTGTGGGACGGTATGCTCTTCATTTCCGCATACTGACGGCTGAGTTGAGCTGGAACAATGAGGCCTTAGTCGCAACCTTTTTGCATGGCCTTTCTGATAGAGTGAAGGATGAATTAGCAGGAAGAACCATCTCCACTGATCTGGACGAAGTTATCTCCTTGTGTAACCAGATCGATATTCGTTTTCAGAAAAGGACCCTAGAAAAGCAACGCTGCCACTCCTTGGTCTTTAGTCAGCCTGAGCTCCCCTCTCTTCGACCCGTGGAGCATCTTCTGCCAGCTGAGGAACCCATGCAGCTGGGTCGGACCAGGCTATCCCCCGAGGAACGTGCTAACCGCAGAACTCTGGGCCTGTGTCTCTACTGTGGGTGCAAAGGTAATTTTCGTTACACTTGCCCGCTCGGGTCCAATACATCTGGAAGGTGGAGTATTGGACCCAGAAATATCACCTTCACCTTCTCGTCTTCTTCTTTCTGTGTTCCTTTATGTTGGTGCTTCTTCTCATTCAGTCTCGGCATATCTGAATTCCGGAGCCGCTGGCAATTTCATGGACTGGGAAATCGCATTGTTCGTGACTTACCCTTTTGCCCCTCACCACGCCATTGGTGGTCTTGCCGATTGATGGCACTGTTCTCCCAGGGGGTTCTATCTGCTTCCAGACCCTCCCTGTTAAGATGTCGCTAGGGACACTCCACCAGGAGTGGATATCCTTCTCTATCTTACCTAAGGCCTCAACTCTGCTGGACAGATCCTGGCTTGGGGTTCCTCCTGTTCCTCGTTCTGCCTACCCAAGGTTGTCCCAAAAGAGAAACTTCCTGTTGCCACCATCTCAATATCTTTTGCTCTTCCTACAGCATTTAGTGATTTCTGGGATGTGTCCTGCAATAGTCGGGCTGATGCACTCTCTAGGTCATGTGGCACTCTGAATGAGGAGCCCACCTGTGAACTTGAGCCGATCATTCACTCCAGTTTGCATTTACCTTTGTCTGTCCCTAAACACCCTTGCGCGCACAGCCAGGCTAGCTTGTCTGCAAGTTCTGCAGTCAATACGCCTTGCGATGCGATTCAGGTAGTCACTACATCTGACCATGCTATTCATTCGGCCTCTGAACTAGTTATGCCAGTCCAGCCCATGCCCAGTGAGCCTCCTACCTTTTCTTATTCAGGACCTCCTGCTACCTCACCTCACCCTAATACTGTTACGTCCATTCAAACCTGGGATCTCTGTTTGTGCACCAGTGGACTTGCCTTCCTTAACCACCCAGTGTTCCATCCGCAGCAGTCAGCCTTAGGGTTCACTACCTTAGCGGTGCACTCCTGACCCCAACGGTGTGCATCTGTCACCTGGCTTCAGGTGACCTGACACTAGTATTACTATTATTAACTATTTGAATTTGCAATTAAAGAGGTTGTAAAGGCAAAAGTTTTTTCACCTTAATGCATTCTATGCATTAAGGTGAAAAAACATCTCTGGATTAACGGCCCCCCCAACCCCCGTTTACTTACCTGACCCCTCGAAATTCCCGCGCCGTGAACGCGCAGGCATCTCGGCCGGCTTCTCGTCTCATTCATTGGTTGATTGAAAGCAGCGTAGCCATTGGCTTGCGCTGCTGTCAATCACACCCAATGACGCGGCACGCCGGGGGGCGGGGCCGAGTAATACAGTGAGCGGCTATGGCCGCCGGCTGTATCACTGGAGTGCGCCCGCAATCACTCACCACCATGCTCGCTCGCTCTCATGAAGGTGATGAGTTCTTGCGGGGAGGAGCCGAGACAGCCGCCAAGGGACCCCAGAAGACCAGGTTCGGAGCCACTCTGTGCAAAACGAGCTGCACAGTGGAGGTAAGTATAACATGTTTGTTATTTTTTTTAAAACATTTTTTTATCTTTAGTGTTCCTTTAATGAGAAATGAACCACCACTGGCAATATGGTAATAAAAGAAACCCGTACTCTATTCATTTGAAGGCTGCCATTGCTTACATTTCCTTTAAAAAATACTAGTAGCTTGGTTATTATTAGGATCTAGTGAATGTAGTACAAGTACGTGGCTTAGGAATTCTGACTTTGCTCTGACATTCTAATCTACAAGCTTTTTCTGGGTCATTGACTCAAAGTATTAAAACCAGACACAACCAGGTAAGAAGTATTGATAGTGCCTGTATTTTTCTCAGTACAGGTGTCCATGAAAGAGTCAGCCAACCCAGAGCTAATATTCTATTTTTGGTGGATACTAGAGATCTTAACCACTTGGCCTATGAAGATTTTACTCCCTTCATGACCAGGGCATTTTTTTGCTATTCAGCACTGCGCTACTTTAACTGGCAATTGCTCGGTCATGCAAAACTGTACCCAAATGAAATTTATATATGTTATTTTTCACACAAATAGAGCTTTCTTTTGGTGGTATTTAATCACCTCTGGTTTTTTTTTTATGCAAACAAAAAACCTTTTTCATACATTTAAACCAAAATGTAGTCCACTACATTTCTTTGGCAAAAATAACCCAAACCAGTGTATATTATTTAGTCTGTGTGAAAGTTATAGAAACTACAAACTATGGTATAGAGTATATATTAAAAAAAAATGATCAGTCCCGATATACTGACAGCTAGGGATGAGCCGAACACCCCCGGGTTCGGTTCGCACCAGAACCTTCGAACGGACCGAAAGTTCGCGCGAATTTTCGAACCCTATTCGTTATAATGGACGCGAACGTTCGAAATCAAAATTGCTAATTACAACGGCCAATATGCATGTTAATGTCATAAAACAGGTTTGGGGACCCGGGTCCTGCCCCAGGGGACATATATCAATGCAAAAAGAAATTTTAAAAACTAAAGTTTTTTCGGGAGCAGTCATTTTAATGATGCATAAAGTGAAAAAAAAAAAAGTGAAATTTTCCTTTAAATATGGTACCTGGGGGGTGTCTAAAGTATGCCTGTGAAGTGGCATGTGTTTCCCGTGTTTAGAACTGTCCTTGCACAAAATGACATTTGTAAAGGAAAAAAAGAAGCCATTTAAAACCACTTGCGGCTTTAATGTCATGTCTTGTCCTGGCCGCCATATGGCTGAAAATCCTTGAGAAAAATGGCATGGCTACCCCATCACCCCCCCCCCCACCCCAGCCCCTTTGGGTCTTGTATGGATACTAAGGGGGACCCCGCACCCAAAATAAAACCCTATACCTACAACCCTATATACTCTGAACAGCAGTATATAGGTGGTGCAAACAAGACATGGACTGTAGGTTTGTTCTTAAGTAGAATCTGAACAGGTACATTATGAAGTGTAGCTACATCCCAAAAAAATAAATTTTTAAGCTTTTTGGAGAACATAGGGAGGGGTTATCACCCCTGTAACATTTGCTGTCTTTGCACATCTGTTCAGAACATGTCACCTCACTTTCCGTCCCAATGACAAATGTTTTTGGAAAAGTGGGGTTTTAATTGAAACAAGGATTGGTGATAAAGCATCAGTAGAGAGGAGATACCTTTTTCCCAAATTAAATCTAACAGGATAGAATTTTCCTTCCTAGGGGTAGATTTCCTCTCACTTCCTGTTTTCTCTTGCCGTTTGCAAGTAGGAGTCGTTTGTAAGTTGGATGTTTGAAAGTAGGGGCCTGCCGTATATACTCTGCAGAAATTTGCCCTATTAGATGTTGGTGTAGCCACAAGACTGGTGGGCACAGGAATGGGCCCTGCTGTGAGTTAATAGATCAAGATTTGTACTTGCATGCACCTGTTGAACCGGGCAGAAAAATTGGGCCTTTGGTGGTGGTGGTGGTGGTGGTGGACGGTGTTGCCACAAGACTGTAAGCCCTCACAGTTACTCTTGGTGGGTGCAGGAATGGGCCCTGCTGTGAGTTATTAGATCAAGATTTGTAATTGCATGCACCTGTTGAACAGGGCAGAAAAATTGGGCCTTTGGTGGTGGTGGTGGTGGTGGACGGTGTTGCCACAAGACTGTAGGCCCTCATAGTTACTCTTGGTGGGCGCAGGAATGGGCCCTGCTGTGAACTATTAGATCAAGATTTGTAATTACACGCCCCTGTTAAACAGGGGCTGAAAAATTGTGCCTTAGGCATTGGTGCTGGTGCCACAACACTGCAACCCCTCACAGATACTGTACTTGGAGCACAGCAGTCACACCTGTTGCGAAGCATCTTTTTAAAAAATTGTAATTACACGCCCCTGTTATACAGGGGCTGAAAAATTGTGCCTTAGGCACTGGTGCTGGTGCCACAACACTGCAACCCCTCACAGATACTGTACTCTGAGCACAGCAATGAGACCTGTTGCAAAGCATTGCCTAAAAATTGTAATTACACGCCCCAACAGGGGCTGAAAAATTGTGCCTTAGGCACTGGTGCTGGTGCCACAACACTGCAACCCCTCACAGATACTGTACTCTGAGCACAGCAGTCACACCTGTTGCGAAGCATCTTTTTAAAAAATTGTAATTACACGCCCCTGTTATACAGGGGCTGAAAAATTGTGCCTTAGGCACTGGTGTGGTGGCATGGATCATTGAGGAGGAGGAAGAGGATAGTCAGTGAACATAACAGGACAGTCACTCAGCATCAGCATAGGCAGTCTTGAAGGGATGTGACATTATAAATTATTCCGTTATATCCGCTTCAGGTGTCTGGTAGCTGGTGGTGATCCAAGACTGATTCATTTTTATGAAGGTCAGTCGATCAACCGAGTCGGTGGACAGGCGCACCCTATGATCGGTGACAAATCCTCCAGCAGCACTGAATGTGCGTTCGGAAAGAACGCTGGATGCAGGACAGGCCAGTAGCTCAATTGCATACTGTGCAAGCTCTGGCCAGTGATCCATCCTCAGGACCCAGTAAGCCAGAGGATTTTCGGTGGGAAAGGTGTCCAAGTCTGACCTTGCCCCTAGGTATTCCTGCACCATGTATATCAGACGCTGGCGATGGTTGCTGGAACCGATCATACCTTGGGGCTGCGGACTAAAAAATTGTCTGAACGCATCGGTCAGACGTCCACCTTCCCCACCGCTCCTTCTGCTACTGACCGAAGCCTCAGCAACTCGTCGTCCAGGACCAGGAGTTTGTAACCTCCCAGTTTCTGGGAACGCGTTGCACAGACCTTTCTGCAAGGCCTCCCTGAGATGTCTCATCCTCTGCTCCCTCTGCGACGGCAAGATAAGGTCCGCAACCTTACCCTTGTACCGTGGATCAAGGAGAGTGGCCAGCCAGTAATGGTCACTCTCCTTGATCCGAAGAACACGAGGATCCTTCCGCAGGCTTTGCAGGATCAGGGAGGCCATGCAGCGTAGGTTAGCTGAGGCATTCGGTCCGGAGTCTTCTGGGTCACTGAGGATGACATGATCGCCAGCCACCTCCTCCCAGCCACGTACAAGTCCACTGGTTTGTTGGGACTGTACATCATCCCTAAAAGACTGCTGCTGCTGATGCTGAGTGCCAGGCTCCACCTCCATGCTCACACAATCCTCCTCCTCCTCCTCCTCTTCCTGTGTGATGGGTGGGACAGAAGGAACATTGTCTGGATAAAGGGGGCCTTGAGAGACAAGGAAGTCCTCCTCTTCCTGCCTCTGTTCTGCCTCAAGTGCCCTGTCCATTATCCCACGCAGCGTATGCTCCAACAGGTGGACAAGAGGTACAGTGTCACTGATGCATGCACTGTCACTGCTCACCATCCTCGTGGCCTCCTCAAATGGTGAGAGGACAGTGCATGCATCCCTGATCATGCTCCACTGGCGTGGGGAAAAAAAGCCAAGCTCCCCTGACCCTGTCCTGGTGCCGTAGTCGCAAAGGTACTCATTGATGGCCCTCTGCTGCGTGTGCAGTCGCTGCAGCATGGCCAACGTTGATGTTCCACCTGGTGGGCATGTCACATATTAGGCGGTTCTTGGGCAGGTTCAGCTCCTTTTGCAGCTCAGTCAGCCGAGCACTGGCATTATAAGATCGGCGGAAATGCACACAGACTTTCCTGGCCTGCCTCAGGACATCCTGTAAGCCTGGGAACCTGCCCAAGAACCGCTGCACCACCAGGTTGAGGACGTGAGCCATACAGGGCACATGGGTGAGCTGCCCCTGTCGCAGGGCGGAGAGGAGGTTGGTGCCATTATCAGAAACGACCATTCCTGGCTTAAGCTGGCGTGGCGTCAACCACCTCTCGGCCTGCCCCTGCAGAGCTGCCAGAACCTCTGGCCCAGTGTGGCTCCTGTCCCCCAAACACACCAGCGCAAGCACGGCATGGCATCTTTTTGCCTGCGTACTCGCGTAGCCCCTTGTACGCCTACGGAGCACCGCTGGTTCCGAGGACAGAGCACTCGAAGAGGACATGGAGGAAGAAGAAGAGGAGGGGGTGGAGGAGAGAGGTGTGTCACAACCAGTAGTAGCATTTTGGAGGCGTGGTGGTGGAACAACCTCCAACACTACTGCACCTTGTCCTGCATCCCTCCCAGCTGCCAATAGAGTGACCCAATGGGCCGTGAAAGAAAGATAACGTCCCTGTCCATGCCTGCTGGACCATGAGTCAGCGGTAATATGCACCTTACCGCTGACCGCCCTGTCCAGCGAGGCATGGACATTGCCTTCCACATGCCAGTAGAGAGACGGAATCGCCTTCCGTGAGAAAAAGTGGCGTTTGGGAACCTGCCACTGAGGAACCGCACATTGAACAAACTCACGGAAGGGGGCCGAGTCTATCAACTGAAAAGGCAGCAGTTGAAGTGCTAGCAATTTAGCCAAGCTAGCATTCAACCGCTGGGCATGTGGATGGCTGGGAGTATACTTCTTTCGACGGTCCAGCAGCTGGGGCAGGGAAATTTGCCTGCTACAATCGGACGTCGGTGTACTGCAAGTACTTGGTTGTGACACACCTAATTCTACACCTTCAGTCCTCTCAGAGCAGCTTTCAGAGAGGACTGAAGATATAGTGGGGATGGAGATCCCAGCTGATGAGGAGCAAGGAGAGGTCCGCTTTGTTCTTTGGTGTGGGTCTTTTATGTGTGCTTGCCAACGAGCTGCATGGCAGGTCGACATATGTCTGCTCATGCTTGTGGTGCCCAAGCGGCTGATGTTTTGGCCACGCGAGATACGCTTGAGACAAATATTGCAAATAGCAGTGGTGCGATCTGATGCACTCGTCTCAAAAAAGGCCCACACCAAAGAACTTTTGTGATAATGTGCAGAGGCAGCGCCCTGCACAGGCGGAGCTCTGCGGTGTGGTACAGTTGCTGTGCTGGCCTCTAGCTGGCCTCCAGGGGACATCCTGCCTCGTTGGACATGTGACGCTGCATCCTCCTCCTCCTCCTCCTCTCTCCCTTCAGGCACCCACGTGGAGTCAGTGACCTCATCATCCCCTCCCTCTTCACCACTAGAGCAAACCTGGCAGTAAGCTGCAGCTGGTGGAACACTACTGCCAGATTGCTGTCCTTCAGCATCCCCTCTCTCTGCGCGCACACTACTGACTTCCTCAAGCTGGGTATCATCATCCGAGCCTTCGAATCGTTGGGCATCCTCCTGGAGCATGTACCCAACACTGTGCTCAAACAGTTCGGGGGACTCCTCAGGAGGACATGGTGGGTCTAGGGAAGGGGTGGCTGATGATGCCATTGAGTACGCGTTGGCAGCTGCTCTGCCAGTACCCTGAGCCTGGGTGAGAGAGGATGAGGAGGATGAGGAGGGCTTGGTCATCCATTCTACCAAGCCTTCGGCATGATGCGGCTCCACATGTCCAGCTGCCGAAAACAAAGACAAGCGTGTCCCATGGCCACGTGCTGATGACGATGCACGACCACGTCCACGGCCAGCACTGTTGTCTCTAGAAACAGAGCCTGCCTGCCCTGTGTTCTTGCCTCGGCACGCTCTGCCTCTCCTTGGCGGTCTTCCAGCCATTGTAGTCGGTAGTGTATATAGTATAAAAAATAGAACTCCTATGTGTGCTCACAACACACTGTAGGTCCTATGGGTGCTGACACTAACACACTATAGGTACTATGTGTGCTGCTGACAAGAAAATATAGGAGCTCTGTTTGCTGCCACTAACACACTAGAAGTCCTATGGGTGCTGCTGAGAAGAAAATATAGGAGCTCTGTTTGCTGCCACTAACACACTAGAAGTCCTATGGGTGCTGCTGAGAAGAAAATATAGGAGCTCTGTGTGATGCCACTAACACACTAGAAGTCCTATGGGTGCTGCTGAGAAGAAAATATAGGAGCTCTGTGTGATGCCACTAACACACTAGAAGTCCTATGGGTGCTGCTGAGAAGAAAATATAGGAGCTCTGTGTGATGCCACTAACACACTAGAAGTCCTATGGGTGCTGCTGAGAAGAAAATATAGGAGCTCTGTTTGCTGCCACTAACACACTAGAAGTCCTATGGGTGCTGCTGAGAAGAAAATATAGGAGCTCTGTGTGATGCCACTAACACACTAGAAGTCCTATGGGTGCTGCTGAGAAGAAAATATAGGAGCTCTGTTTGCTGCCACTAACACACTAGAAGTCCTATGGGTGCTGCTGAGAAGAAAATATAGGAGCTCTGTTTGCTGCCACTAACACACTAGAAGTCCTATGGGTGCTGCTGAGAAGAAAATATAGGAGCTCTGTTTGCTGCCACCAACACACTAGAAGTCCTATGGGTGCTGCTGAGAAGAAAATATAGGAGCTCTGTGTGATGCCACTAACACACTAGAAGTCCTATGGGTGCTGTTGAGAAGAAAATATAGGAGCTCTGTTTGCTGCCACTAACACACTAGAAGTCCTATGGGTGCTGCTGAGAAGAAAATATAGGAGCTCTGTTTGCTGCCACTAACACACTAGAAGTCCTATGGGTGCTGCTGAGAAGAAAATATAGGAGCTCTGTGTGATGCCACTAACACACTAGAAGTCCTATGGGTGCTGCTGAGAAGAAAATATAGGAGCTCTGTTTGCTGCCACTAACACACTAGAAGTCCTATGGGTGCTGCTGAGAAGAAAATATAGGAGCTCTGTTTGCTGCCACTAACACACTAGAAGTCCTATGGGTGCTGCTGAGAAGAAAATATAGGAGCTCTGTTTGCTGCCACTAACACACTAGAAGTCCTATGGGTGCTGCTGAGAAGAAAATATAGGAGCTCTGTGTGATGCCACTAACACACTAGAAGTCCTATGGGTGCTGCTGCGAAGAAAATATAGGAGCTCTGTTTGCTGCCACTAACACACTAGAAGTCCTATGGGTGCTGCTGAGAAGAAAATATAGGAGCTCTGTTTGCTGCCACTAACACACTAGAAGTCCTATGGGTGCTGCTGAGAAGAAAATATAGGAGCTCTGTTTGCTGCCACTAACACACTAGAAGTCCTATGGGTGCTGCTGAGAAGAAAATATAGGAGCTCTGTTTGCTGCCACTAACACACTAGAAGTCCTATGGGTGCTGCTGAGAAGAAAATATAGGAGCTCTGTGTGATGCCACTAACACACTAGAAGTCCTATGGGTGCTGCTGAGAAGAAAATATAGGAGCTCTGTTTGCTGCCACTAACACACTAGAAGTCCTATGGGTGCTGCTGAGAAGAAAATATAGGAGCTCTGTGTGATGCCACTAACACACTAGAAGTCCTATGGGTGCTGCTGAGAAGAAAATATAGGAGCTCTGTGTGATGCCACTAACACACTAGAAGTCCTATGGGTGCTGCTGAGAAGAAAATATAGGAGCTCTGTTTGCTGCCACTAACACACTAGAAGTCCTATGGGTGCTGCTGAGAAGAAAATATAGGAGCTCTGTGTGATGCCACTAACACACTAGAAGTCCTATGGGTGCTGCTGAGAAGAAAATATAGGAGCTCTGTTTGCTGCCACTAACACACTAGAAGTCCTATGGGTGCTGCTGAGAAGAAAATATAGGAGCTCTGTTTGCTGCCACTAACACACTAGAAGTCCTATGGGTGCTGCTGAGAAGAAAATATAGGAGCTCTGTTTGCTGCCACCAACACACTAGAAGTCCTATGGGTGCTGCTGAGAAGAAAATATAGGAGCTCTGTGTGATGCCACTAACACACTAGAAGTCCTATGGGTGCTGTTGAGAAGAAAATATAGGAGCTCTGTTTGCTGCCACTAACACACTAGAAGTCCTATGGGTGCTGCTGAGAAGAAAATATAGGAGCTCTGTTTGCTGCCACTAACACACTAGAAGTCCTATGGGTGCTGCTGAGAAGAAAATATAGGAGCTCTGTGTGATGCCACTAACACACTAGAAGTCCTATGGGTGCTGCTGAGAAGAAAATATAGGAGCTCTGTTTGCTGCCACTAACACACTAGAAGTCCTATGGGTGCTGCTGAGAAGAAAATATAGGAGCTCTGTTTGCTGCCACTAACACACTAGAAGTCCTATGGGTGCTGCTGAGAAGAAAATATAGGAGCTCTGTTTGCTGCCACTAACACACTAGAAGTCCTATGGGTGCTGCTGAGAAGAAAATATAGGAGCTCTGTGTGATGCCACTAACACACTAGAAGTCCTATGGGTGCTGCTGCGAAGAAAATATAGGAGCTCTGTTTGCTGCCACTAACACACTAGAAGTCCTATGGGTGCTGCTGAGAAGAAAATATAGGAGCTCTGTTTGCTGCCACTAACACACTAGAAGTCCTATGGGTGCTGCTGAGAAGAAAATATAGGAGCTCTGTTTGCTGCCACTAACACACTAGAAGTCCTATGGGTGCTGCTGAGAAGAAAATATAGGAGCTCTGTTTGCTGCCACTAACACACTAGAAGTCCTATGGGTGCTGCTGAGAAGAAAATATAGGAGCTCTGTGTGATGCCACTAACACACTAGAAGTCCTATGGGTGCTGCTGAGAAGAAAATATAGGAGCTCTGTTTGCTGCCACTAACACACTAGAAGTCCTATGGGTGCTGCTGAGAAGAAAATATAGGAGCTCTGTTTGCTGCCACTAACACACTAGAAGTCCTATGGGTGCTGCTGAGAAGAAAATATAGGAGCTCTGTTTGCTGCCACTAACACACTAGAAGTCCTATGGGTGCTGCTGAGAAGAAAATATAGGAGCTCTGTGTGATGCCACTAACACACTAGAAGTCCTATGGGTGGTGCTGAGAAGAAAATATAGGAGCTCTGTTTGCTGCCACTAACACACTAGAAGTCCTATGGGTGCTGCTGAGAAGAAAATATAGGAGCTCTGTTTGCTGCCACTAACACACTAGAAGTCCTATGGGTGCTGTTGGGGTGCAATGCTGTGCTAACAGCACTGCGGTTGGTACTACTGCAATACTGTACTAACAGTAAGCACGCACCAGACTAATCCCCAGCAGCAGCTAATAACACACTAACTGTGCAATCAGCAGCAATGAACGATCAATGACTTAGGTAGCAATGGTTTAGCAAAGAAATAGCCAATGGTTTAGCAAAGAAGAGCAAATCTTTCAGTATCAAGCAAAGACAGAATCAGCAGACTAATCTCTCCTAAAGCCGGAACTCATGTGACCGGGGCCGATGGCGTGGCGGCCTTTTAAATGGTGGGGCGTGTACTAAAGCCCCTGAGCTGTAATTGGCTACAGGCGTCCTGCCTGTAGCCAATTATTGCTCTCCGAGTTTCGGGCGCTGTGATTGGCCAAGCATGCGGGGTCACAGTGCATGCTTGGCCAATCATCAGCCAGCAATGCACTGCGCCGGCCGCGCCGGCCGCAATGCATTGCGGGGCCGCTTGCATCACACGAATGTGATGCGAACGGCCCAAATAGTTCTGGGCTCGACGAGCGAGCGAACGCCCGATGCTCGATTCGAACATGGGTTCGAATCGAGCACCGGGCCCATCCCTACTGACAGCCTATCTCATTTCTTGAGGCCCTGAAATGCCAGGACAGTATACCTTCCAAAATCACTCCTTTTTGGCAATTAGACAGTCCAAGGTATTTAGTAAGAGGCATGGTGAGTTTTTTGAAGTTGTAATTTCTTATTACAATTTTTTGGAAAATGAAGAAATTAAAAACATTTTTTTTACATACTTTTTAATTTTTTTATTCAATTCTTTTAAACTTTTATTTTCTTTTTACTTTTTTTTAAATATTTTTAGGATATTCTTTACATATTGTCATCAGAACAGTTCAGTGCCACCATGGTGACACTGTACTACTCTGCGGGGGTGATCAGGGATTTTTTTTTTACATTGTTACTGCTTGTAACAGTGATGATCACTATTATAAACAATAGTTTTAACTGTCAGGAATGGCTTTCACAGCATCAAATCAGTAAGCAAACTGACATGAATGGAAGGCATTCATGACAATTTTGCTTACATTTAATGATTGCTATAATGGGTCATAGCAATCTCATCATGGGTACTGAGTAATGGTGCAAGGGATCGGTGACGATCCGAGATCCGAACGGGTCACCCTGTTCGGATTGGCACACCACGCGATCCACGGAGCGCTCCGCTGCCTCGGCCTTAGGAAAGGCCGCGGCTTCGGCCTAGCTGTGGAGCGGCGGCCATCTTGGTACACCTGGAGGCGTCGGCTGCCTAGGTGCGCACTGACGTCATCACCCCTCACCCCTCACTGCTCGTGGATCTGATCTGGCTGGCTTAATCTCTGTAGGAGAGATTGTGGATATTAAAGTGAGTGGGGAAGATTGTGGATATTATAGTGAGTGGGGGAGATTGTGGATATTACAGTGAGTGGGGGAGATTGTGGATATTACAGTGAGTGGGGGAGATGTATATTACAGTGGGGAGATGACGTGGATATTACAGTGGTAGGAGATGACGTGGATATTACAGTGGGGGAGATGATGTGGATATTACAGTGAGTGGGGGAGATTGTGGATATTACAGTGAGTGGGGGAGATGTCTATTACAGTGGGGAAGATGACGTGGATATTACAGTGGGCTAGATGACGTGGATATTAGAGTGGGGAAGATGACATGGATATTACAGTGGGGAGATGTGGATATTACAGTGGGGGAGATGATGTGGATATTACAGTGAGTGGGGGAGATTGTGGATATTACAGTGAGTGGGGGAGATGTCTATTACAGTGGGGGAGATGATGTGGATATTACAGTGGGGGGAGATGACGTGGATATTACAGTGGCGGAGATGACGTGGATATTACAGTGGGGGAGATGACGTGGATATTAAAGTGGAGGAGATGACGTGGATATTACAGTGAGTGGGGGAGATTGTGGATATTACAGTGAGTCTGGGAGATTGTGGATATTACAGTGAGTGGGGGAGATGTCTATTACAGTGGGGGAGATGACGTGGATATTACAGTGGGGGAGATGACGTGGATATTACAGTGGGGAGATGTGGATATTACAGTGGGGGAGATGATGTGGATATTACAGTGAGTGGGGGAGATTGTGGATATTACAGTGAGTGGGGGAGATTGTGGATATTACAGTGAGTGGGGGAGATGTCTATTACAGTGGGGAAGATGATGTGGATATTACAGTGGGGGGAGATGACGTGGATATTACAGTGGGAGAGATGACGTGGATATTACAGTGGGGGAGATGTGGATATTACAGTGGGGGAGATGACGTGGATATTACAGTGGGGGAGATGATGTGGATATTACAGTGGGGGGGAGATGATGTGGATATTACAGTGGGGGAGATGACGTGGGTATTACAGTGGGGGGAGATGACGTGGATATTACAGTGGGGGAGATGACGTGGATATTACAGTGGGGGAGATGACGTGGATTTTACAGTGGGGAGATGACGTGGATATTACAGTGGGGGAGATGACATGGATATTACAGTGGGGGAGATGACGTGGATATTACAGTGGAGGAGATGACGTGGATATTACAGTGGGAAGATGTGGATATTACAGTGGGGGAGATGACATGGATATTACAGTGGGGGAGATGTGGATATTACAGTGGGGGAGATGATGTGGATATTACAGTGGGGAGATGTGGATATTACAGTGGGGGATATGTGGATATTACAGTGGGGGAGATGACATGGATATTACAGTGGGGGAGATGTGGATATTACAGTGGGGGAGATGACATGGATATTACAGTGGGGGAGATGTGGATATTACAGTGGGGGAGATGACATGGATATTACAGTGGGGAGATGTGGATATTACAGTGGGGGAGATGACATGGATATTACAGTGAGTGGGGGAGATTGTGGATATTACAGTGAGTGGGGGAGATGTCTATTACAGTGGGGGAAATGACGTGGATATTACAGTGGGGGAGATGACGTGGATATTACAGTGGGGAAGATGACGTGGATATTACAGTGGGGAGATGACGTGGATATTACAGTGGGGGAGATGATGTGGATATTACAGTGGCGGGAGATGACGTGGATATTACAGTGGGGGAGATGACGTGGATATTACAGTGGGGAGATGTGGATATTACAGTGGGGGAGATGATGTGGATATTACAGTGAGTGGGGGAGATTGTGGATATTACAGTGAGTGGGGGAGATTGTGGATATTACAGTGAGTAGGGGAGATTGTGGATATTACCGTGAGTGGGTGAGATGTCTATTACAGTGGGGGAGATGATGTGGATATTACAGTGGGGGGAGATGACATGGATATTACAGTGGGGGAGATGACGTGGATATTACAGTTGGGGAGATGTGGATATTACAGTGGGGGAGATGTGGATATTACAGTGGGGGAGATGACATGGATATTACAGTGGGGAGATGTGGATATTACAGTGGGGGAGATGACATGGATATTACAGTGAGTGGGGGAGATTGTGGATATTACAGTGAGTGGGGGAGATGTCTATTACAGTGGGGGAAATGACGTGGATATTACAGTGGGGGAGATGACGTGGATATTACAGTGGGGAAGATGACGTGGATATTACAGTGGGGAGATGACGTGGATATTACAGTGGGGGAGATGATGTGGATATTACAGTGGCGGGAGATGACGTGGATATTACAGTGGGGGAGATGACGTGGATATTACAGTGGGGAGATGTGGATATTACAGTGGGGGAGATGATGTGGATATTACAGTGAGTGGGGGAGATTGTGGATATTACAGTGAGTGGGGGAGATTGTGGATATTACAGTGAGTAGGGGAGATTGTGGATATTACCGTGAGTGGGGGAGATGTCTATTACAGTGGGGGAGATGATGTGGATATTACAGTGGGGGGAGATGACATGGATATTATAGTGGGGGAGATGACGTGGATCTTACAGTGGGCGGAGATGACATGGATATTACAGTGGGGGAGATGACGTGGATATTACAGTGGGGTATTACAGTGGGGGAGATGACGTGGATATTACAGTGGGGTAGATGACGTGGATATTACAGTGGGGAGATGTGGATATTACAGTGGGGGAGATGACATGGATATTACAGTGGGGGAGATGTGGATATTACAGTGGGGGAGATGATGTGGATATTACAGTGGGGAGATGTGGATATTACAGTGGGGGAGATGTGGATATTACAGTGGGGGAGATGACATGGATATTACAGTGGGGGAAATGTGGATATTACAGTGGGGGAGATGTGGATATTACAGTGGGGGAGATGACATGGATATTACAGTGAGTGGGGGAGATTGTGAATATTACAGTGAGTGGGGGAGATGTCTATTACAATGGGGGAAATGACGTGGATATTACAGTGGGGGAGATGACGTGGATATTACAGTGGGGGAGATGACGTGGATATTACAGTGGGGAGATGACGTGGATATTACAGTGGGGGAGATGACATGGATATTACAGTGGGGGGAGATGACGTGGATATTACAGTGGGGGAGATGACGTGGATATTACAGTGGGGAGAGGACGTGGGTATTACAGTGGGGGAGATGTGGATATTACAGTGGGGGAGATGATGTGGATATTACAGTGGGGAGATGTGGATATTACAGTGGGGGAGATGACGTGGATATTACAGTGGAGCAGATGTGGATATTACAGTGGGGGAGATGACGTGGATATTACAGTGGGGAGATGTGGATATTACAGTGGGGAGATGATGTGGATATTACAGTGAATGGGGGAGATTCTGGATATTACAGTGAGTGGGGGAGATGTCTATTACAGTGGGGGAGATGACGTGGATATTACAGTGGAGAGATGACGTGGATATTAAAGTGGGGGAGATGACGTGGATATTACAGTGGGAGAGATGACGTGGATATTACAGTGGGGGAGATGACGTGGATATTACAGTGGGGGAGATGACGTGGATATTACAGTGGGGAGATGACGTGGATATTACAGTGGGGGAGATGACATGGATATTACAGTGGGGGGAGATGACGTGGATATTAGAGTGGGGGAGAGGACGTGGGTATTACAGTGGGGGAGATGTGGATATTACAGTGGGGGAGATGATGTGGATATTACAGTGGGGAGATGTGGATATTACAGTGGGGGAGATGACGTAGATATTACAGTGGAGCAGATGTGGATATTACAGTGGGGGAGATGACGTGGATATTACAGTGGGGAGATGTGGATATTACAGTGGGGAGATGATGTGGATATTACAGTGGGGGAGATGACGTGGATATTACAGTGGGGAGATGTGGATATTACAGTGGGGAGATGATGTGGATATTACAGTGAGTGGGGGAGATTCTGTATATTTACAGTGAGTGGGGGAGATGTCTATTACAGTGGGGGAGATGACGTGGATATTACAGTGGAGGAGATGACGTGGATATTACAGTGGGAGAGATGACGTGGATATTACAGTGGGGGAGATGACGTGGATATTACAGTGGGGGAGATGACGTGGATATTACAGTGGGGGAGATGACGTGGATATTACAGTGGGGGAGATGTAGATATTACAGTGGGGGAGATGACGTGGATATTACAGTGGGGAGATGTGGATATTACAGTGGGGGAGATGTGGATATTACAGTAGGGGAGATGACGTGGATATTATAGTGGGGAGATGTGGATATTACAGTGGGGGAGATGACGTGGATATTACAGTGGGGGAGATGTCTATTACAGTGGGGGAGATGACGTGGATATTACAGTGGGGGAGATGATGTGGATATTACAGTGGGGGAGATGACGTGGATATTACAGTGGGGGAGATGACGTGGATATTACAGTGGGGAGATGACGTGGATATTACAGTGGGGGAGGTGACGTGGATATTACAGTGGGGAGATGACGTGGATATTACAGTGGGGAGATGACATGGATATTACAGTGGGGAGATGACATGGATATTACAGTGGGGAGATGTGGATATTACAGTGGGGGAGGTGACGTGGATATTACAGTGGGGAGATGACGTGGATATTACAGTGGGGAGATGACATGGATATTACAGTGGGGAGATGTGGATATTACAGTGGGGGAGATGATGTGGATATTACAGTGGGGGAGATGTGGATATTACAGTGGGGGAGATGACGTGGATATTACAGTGGGGAGATGACGTGGATATTACAGCAGTGGGGGAGATTGTGGATATTACAGTGGGGATAAACAAAAAGACAAAACTTATGTTTATTTGTCTTGTATTTTTTTTTTTTTTTTTTAATGATCCGAAAAATTATCCGATCCGTGACTCTGATCCGAGGATCGATCCGATCCGTGAGTTTTTTGATCCGTTGCACCCCTAGTACTGTGCACCGTGATCCACTGTGTCCACCGCTGGTGAGGAGTAAGTTCCAGGCAAAAGAGAAAGCCTCAATTAACAAGTGCTATTTGACCCCACAATTCATAAAGGGTCAATATATTTTGGTAAGAGGCTCTGTGTGCTCACTAGTGGTGGATGGTGTGGAAGGATAACAGTCTTTTTCTCTGGCCACATCTGAAGTGTTCAAGATTTCTGGACTCTTTATTAGGACTTCTTGATTATTTAATACAGTATATTTATTTATGTAGGCACTATTTATATATATTAACATGAGGTTTTATGTTATTTGGATATGTTGTCAAGAAATTGTGTAAGCCGCTACTAATATTTGGAGATTCAAGCACGTGTGTTATTTAAATATTCTGTTTACTATAGGTGAACTTCCCATCACTAAAGCCCCTCTAAAGCCCTGTACACACGATCGGATTTCCTATGGATTCAAATCCGATGGATTTTTCCATCGGAATTCCGATGAAGCTGACTTCCATCAGTCTTGCCTACACACCATCAGTCAAAAATCCGACCGTCCCAAACGCCGTGACGTAAAACACTCAGACGAGCCGAGAAAAATTAAAGTTCAATGCTTCTGAGCATGCGTCGACTTGATTCTGAGCATGCGTGAGTTTTTTTCTCCGATGGAGTTACACACAGACGATCGGAATTTGCTATCGTTTTTTTTTCATCGGATAAATTTAAAACATGTTCTATTTTTTCTCACCGATGGAAAAAAGACCGATGGGGCCCATACACGATCGGTATGTCAGATGAAAAAAGTCCATCGGCCAGGGTTGTCGGGAAGAGGCCCTGTCCTCGTCAACATGGGGACAGGGTGCTCCTGGGTGGGGGGGCCGCAGGTCGCCCCCCTGCCCCAGAGCACCAAACCCCCCATGTTGAGGGCATGCGGCCTGGTACGGTCCAGGAGGGAGGGGGGCGCTCTCTCGCTCCCCCTCTTCCCCTGCGGCCTGCCAGGTTGCGTGCTCGGATAAGGGTCTGGTTTGGACTTTGAGGGAGACCAACACGCAGATTTTTTGGCTTAGGGGAGTCCCCTACAAATCCATACCAGACCCAAGGGCCTGGTATGCTCCTGGAGGGGGAACCCATGCCGGTTTTTTATTTAAAAATTGGCGTGGAGTTCCCGCTCAGGATTCATACCAAACAGTGCCTGGTATTGGCGGGAATCCACGTCGGATCCCCGTTCAATACAGTGTCGCGTCTCCTCGCTATTGCAGCGAGCGTGAGATGTGTCGCCACCCTGTCGCCGAGATGTCGGCACCCCTGTCGCCGAGAATCTCAGTGATAGGATCGCGATGAATATACAATGTCGGCGGCACCTACTGTATGTTATAAGATAATCATTTATTATTTATCTATTTACTGTGAAATTACTGGTTATAACTTCAAACTTCAGTAATTTGTCCGTCAAGCTACCTGCTTGAGTACAGTTTTTTAAAATATATTAAATTACATTAACCACTTAAGCCCCGGACCAATACGCAGCATAAAGACCAGGCCCCTTTTTGCGATTTGGCACTGCGTCGCTTTAAATGAAAACTGCGCGGTCGTGCGACGTGGCTCCCAAACAAAATTGACGTCCTTTTTTTCCCACAAATAGAGCTTTCTTTTGGTGGTATTTGATCACCTCTGCGGTTTTTATTTTTTGCGCTATAAACAAAAATAGAGTGACAATTTTGAAAAAAAATCTATATTTTTAACTTTTTTCTATAATAAATATCCCCAAGAAATATATATGTAGCGCTACCCCCAGTTAAGAGAGCCGCTGATATTGATTTGGGCCCTGCAGTGCACCGCTGTCAACCCCCGGCAATCGGCTCTAACCTCCCGTGGCACAGCTGGTGATAGAGAGATAGGACCGCGTGATCGCAACTGTTGGTGACGCAGTCCTATAACAAACATACACAGAATATACTTTAAAACTCCTATTAAAGTAAGCGGAACTGACACCAAATGTACTTTACCCAGATATTTTACTGAGGCTAATGGGCAAGTAATAAACAACAGTATAACAAGTTGCAGATCCCTGCAATAAACAGTAATAAAGATAAACAGAGTAATCAGAATAATAAAGTATTGCTATGCAACTCTAGCGCTGCCCTTTTACAGCTACTTCCCCTCATGGGTAGACTAACACCCAGCAATGTCTACCTATGCAGTCAGGCCTGACTGATCTAAATGGAAGTTCAGTGAAACAATATTCGCTAGCAATCTCTCGGTGGTGCACTTGAAGAACAACTTTGTAATCCCAACGAATAGTAAAGATAAAGTATCTGTCTTTAAACAGCTCTCACCACCTGGACAAGTCCAAGTCCCTTTCCTCCATCGATTCGTCTAGGAACAAGAATCCACCGACATCCAAGTCTTCAATCCTTCTGGTGTACTGCAGCAAGGAGGATTAGATGTCTCTAAGGCTCTGCTAGGCTGGCAGAGGGCTCTTTGGAAAGGAGCACACGGCCCGGGCTTCAGGCCTTGTGCACACAGCAGTTCAGCACAGACATCCTCTTGCTAGGAGAGGGGAGTCCAAAGAGGCCGACCAAAACTCCGCCTCCCCTTTATAAAGTCTGCCCCAGCAGTCTCTGTTCTGGAGCAATGCACCCTGGGTGCTGCAAGATGTACTGGGAGATGTAGTCTCTCTCTCCTCTGCTTTCACTTCCATAATGTCTCTTTACTTCCTCCCGACTCACCTCTCCCCTGGAACTTCTTGTCTCTCTGCATTAAAGGGGAACACCCCGCTACACACTCCCCCCACTTGAACTCTTTGGTCCCCAAAGATAAACTTCAACAAATACTGTTTACCATTTTGGACAATGTCGAGCATGATGTTGGCATAGGGAATTCCCACCAAAACTTTGGGATGGAACTCTCTTGCCCACAGGTCACACTACCATGAGTGGCCTGCCTAACTGTGCCAGAGAGTGAGCTGGGGTTGCCCTCCACCAAATGGACGGTGGAAGGATCAGGTTGTTCAACACTTCTCCTAGCCGTTACAACAGAGTCCTCTGAGCTCGTCCCCATTTGGGGGTAAGTTAGTTTCTTGGGAGGCCTGATGACTCTGCGAGCCCTCTGCTCTCTTGGTGCTTCTGACTCTGGCACCACAGGCTCTTCTTCAGGAGTAAGTTCAGGTAACATTGCTGGTTCTGGAACCTCTGATTCAGAAGTCGACTGACGTATGGAATCTCTAGAGTCCTCCTCTGCGCAAGTGTCAGGAACATCTTCCCAGTAATCAGCTGAGGGACTGAAGGGTATGAATTCAGTAGCCTCCGGATTCAGTGTTGCATCTGGGGTATCCCCTCCATTTGGGAGATCTATGGTGGACGTTCCCAGAGTCGAGGGAGGCCACAGCCAGTCCAGTTCTCCACCTTCTTCTGTACTCAATTGGGAGGCCTCCCCATCTTTGGCTCGAGAGGTCTGGGACCGAGTGTTCGGCCTAGGAATATCCAGGATAGAGGCCGGTTCAGGGGAGTCTCTCACGGGAGGTATTCTGACTGCCTCAGCAAGTGGGAGCAGGTGGTTCCGATGCCACGTCTTCAGTGGACCCACCTTTCCTTCTGGCTTTAGTTTGTAGACAGGCAAACCGGGCAACTTCCTACAGACAACATAGGGCTCAGATCTCCACCTGTCGGCAAGCTTGTGTTTTCCAGGGACCCCCAGATTGCGTAGCAGTACTCGGTCCCCGGGCTGCAGATCTTGCACTCGAACCTTCAGATCAAAATTTCTCTTGTTGCGGGCCCCCCTTTGATCCGAAGCCGCCTGGGCTTGTTCATAGGCCACCTGCAAGCTACGTCTAAGTCTGTCCACGTATCCCTTGTGGGATGTAGCTGAGGTATTGTCTATAGAAGTGCCAAAGGCCAGGTCCACAGGTAGCCTTGCTTCTCTCCCAAACATAAGTCGATAAGGGGAGTAGCCAGTGGCGTCACTTGTGGTACAGTTATAGGCATGTACTAGGGCTGATATGTGCTGACTCCAGTGTTGCTTCTTCTCTGTTTCTAAGGTTCCCAACATGTTGAGCAGGGTCCGGTTAAATCTCTCCGGCTGAGCATCTCCTTGTGGGTGGTAAGGCGTGGTTCTGGTCTTCTTTATTCCTAATGAATCCAAAAGTCTTCGGATCAACCGACTCTCAAAGTCCCTTCCTTGATCTGAGTGGAGTCTCTGTGGTAGTCCGTAATGGACAAAATACTTCTCCATAAGTATCTTGGCCACGGTGGATGCCTTCTGGTCTTTGGTTGGGAAAGCTTGAGCATAGCGGGTGAAATGGTCGGTTATTACCAGAACATTCCCCAATCCACTCAGGTCGGGTTCGAGGCAGAGAAAGTCAATGCATACGAGATCCATTGGGCCTTGACTCTGTAAGTGGCCCATTGGGGCAGCTTGATGGGGTAGGGTCTTTCTCTGAATGCATCGTGCACAGGAATGGCAATACTCCTCTACTTCTGCCCTCATGCAGGGCCAATAGAACCGATTTCTGACAAGCTGGAAGGTCCTTTCTGCCCCTAGGTGACCATGATGGTCATGCAGGGCAATTAGTACAGTCTCTCGGTGCTTCTCTGGAAGAAATAACTGCCACTTATCTTCTGAGTCATCAGAGGGGCCCCTTCGGTAGACCACTCCCTGATGTACCTGTAGCCTGTCCAATTCCTTCCTCAACAGGCGAGCCTCCTTTGAGGGGTGATGTAGGAATTTGTTGGGATCCTGATTCTCCAGGGCTTCGAGGACCAATCTCCCCATGGGGTCTTCCAATTGGTCACACCTCAACTCCTTCTTGGACAGTCTCGGTAGGTTGTCTTCCTCCAGTTGAGTTACCCCACAATAGTGTTTGGGGACTCCTACCATGGTAACCCCTATTTCTTCTGCTCTGGAGCCTCCTCTGGCTTGGAATTCAGCCCCTTGACAAAGGGCCCGCACCCCGTCCGGTGCCACTTGGGTCCAATCTTCCCAGTCATTTGTCGTGGCATGAGACCTCCGGGACAGGGCATCTGCATCCCTATTTCCGGCTCCTGGTCTGTACTTCAGACTGAAGTTGAATCCAGACAATGCGGCCAACCACCTGTGTCCGGTGGCATCTAGTTTCGCGGTGGTGAAGAGGTAGGTCAGGGGGTTGTTGTCTGTCTTCACAGTAAACTCTGCCCCATACAAGTAGTCTTTTAGCTTGTCTACTACCGCCCATTTGAGGGCCAGGAATTCCAGCTTATGAGTGGGGTATTTCTTTTCTGAGGGGGTCAGGCTCCTGCTCACATAGGCCACTGGTCGCAGTTGTCCTTCATGTTCTTGGTAGAGTACACCACCTAGACCCTCATGGCTGGCATCCACATGTAATTCATAAGGTCTGGTAGGGTCGGCGTAGGCCAGGACTGGGGCAGTGGTTAAGCTCCTCTTCAGAGCATGAAAGGCCTCTTCACACCTTGGGTTCCACTGATCTTGAACTGACTCACCAGGCCTCCTGGGCCCTGAGTCGTCCTCTTCCCCTTCTGCCTTTAGCAATTCATTCAACGGGCGGGCAATCCGAGCAAACCCCTCCACAAACCTCCTATAATAGGAGCAGAACCCCAGGAAGGATCTGAGCTCTGTTACTGTGGTGGGTCGTGGCCAGGAAGTGACTGCTTCCAACTTCTCAGGATCTGTGGCCACCCCTTCTTCAGACACTATGTGCCCCAGATAGTTCACAGAAGACTGGTAGAACCGACACTTCTCGGGGGAAAGCTTAAGTCCCTCTTTGCTGAGTCTTCTCAATACTTTCTCCAACCTGGCTTCATGTTCTTCCAAGGTTCTTCCAAAGACAATGACATCGTCCAAGTACACAAGGACTTCTATAAGATTCATGTCTCCAACAGTCTTCTCCATAAGGCGTTGAAAGGTAGCAGGAGCTCCAGACAGACCCTGAGGCATCCTATTGAATTCGAAGAATCCCACCGGGGTTATGAAGGCTGTCTTCTCCCTGTCTTCTGGGTGCATAGGGATTTGATAGTACCCACTCTTGAGGTCCATCACACTGAACCATTTGGCTCCAGACAAACTTTGTAGGGCATCTTCTATCCTTGGCGTGGTGTATTGGTCAGGGATGGTTCTCCTGTTGAGAGTCCTGTAATCGATACAAAGCCTCAACGACCCATTCTTCTTTCTGACCACCACGATTGGGGAGGCATAGGGACTTCTAGACTCCCGGATCACACCAGTCTTCTTTAGTTCTACAAGTTGTTCCCTCAGATCCTCCAGATCTGCCAGGGGGACCCGCCTGACCCTCTCTCGGAAGGGCTTATCTTCTTGGAGGCGGATCCGATGGGTGGCACTTCTTGCACACCCCACATCGAATTCATCTTCGGAAAAGATCTTCTCCCACCTGGTCAGCTGGGCCTTGGCTCTTTCTTTCCAAGCCCTGGGTAGGTTCGGGTTTTCCACGGACAGTTTCTCCCAAACATCTCCTCCGTCACCCGTCCCCTTGACTTCGGACCAAGTGACCGGGGCAGCAGGGCTCACCTGACCAAGCAACACTCTGGCAGGGATCTCCATGGGTCCTCCCGTAGTGTTCCTAACACTCACCGGAACTCTGCCATGGGCCTTCTTCAGGGCCTTGAACGGAATCACTTCTGGTATCACTTCCAGGCCTGAGGACTCTTCCCTTGGGTCTGATTCCAGCATGACAAAGGGGCCAGGTTGTTCCCACGAAAGCTTCACAGTGGCCCTAAGACAGGTTACTTCTCCGGGCTGTAGCACTACTCTTTCTCTGCCAAGTCTCCACACCTTCCCTATCCCCTCTCCCGGGGTCTTCTGCTCTAAGACCAGTCGTTGGTAGGCCGTCTTTAGCATGGGATGGATTTTGGTGGCTGAATGGTTTCTCTCTTTCACTAGAGGGGTCAGGAGTCTCCTGACTAGATCCGTGTTTGTCCCAATGATCAGGGAAATCTTGCTGGCTCCAGGCGGCCGGGGACACACAACTGCCAGGGTGTCAAACACTTCAGCCTTCCCAGCCACGGATGGGTCGAAAGTCATCTTTATGGGCAGGTACCCATCATAAGGGAAACTCTGGGTTCCAAGTCCCCATATCTCCAGCTCTTCTATCTTCTGGATAGGCAGATGACTCAAGTGCCTATCATAGAAATCCCGGTATAGTAAAGTCACCTGTGCTCCGGTGTCCAAAAGAGCTTTAGTATAGACTCCTTCCACTTGAATGGGCACAGTAGGAGACGGGCCCACCAGTTCCTTTGGGTATGGCCGGACTGGGGTCACCTCTTTTTTTTGGCTTTCGACCCTTGCCCTGCTCCTTTTGGACTTTAATTTTTCCTGAGCCTGGCATGCATTGACTTTCTCCCTCTCAATGGGGGCACAAACCCGCTGAGGGATGTTATTGTTCCTTTTAGGTGGATGTTCCTTCTTTGGGGTGCTGTACTTCCACTGAGGGGTCTTGCCCCCTCCCTCTGGGGTACATCTTGGTGGGGGTGTACTATACCTCCTCCTAGGAGTTTTGTCTCCTCCATTCTTGGCCTTTTTTTTTAGTTTGGAGCGCACTGAAGATGATGGGCACCCGGTTGACTCCTTCACCGGGGCCCTTTGGAGTTTCCCGCCGGCTTGCAATTATCTGTTCTCTTCTTCTTTGGGCTGGAGCATACGTTAGCAAAGTGGCCACTCCCTCCGCAGTTATAGCAAATCACCTCTTCTCGGTCCTGTAGGGAGGCCGGTGCTGAGGTGTTCGGGAACAACTCCTTTCTTGGGCTTGGTTTCTCTCGTTTTCTCTGATCTTTCTCCATCAAAGAGGTCAGCATCTCCAACACTTGGGCCATTTGCGATTTCAGAGTGTCAACCTCCGCATCTCTTTCTGGGCTCTTGACCGAATGGACCAACACTGGTACAGGTGTGACATTCGCCTTGGCCACCTGCTGATCTTCCTGCAGCGCCTCTTCGTCCCTAATAATTTTTATTAGATCAGAGTAGGTTAGTGACATTCCTCCTCCTGAGGTTTTCAGGTGCAGCCAGACCGGGTCTGAGCGCCGCGCTCCCCTCATGATCTGCTTCATGCGTGCTTCATCTGCATCTTTGGGCAGCATTCCCTTCTTCAGTACAATCTTGCATAACTGCCTGTTCAGCCTTCTAACATATTCTGACAGTTTCTCATTCGGCTGCTGGAGAGTGTGTTCAATTTGATAAATCATCTCTGACACCTTCTCCAGCTGACCAAACTCTTCCTGCAGCATGGCCAGGCAATCTTGAGCTGTACAGTTTTCATTTCCAAACCGGAAGCTCTTCACCGCTTCTGCCGCGGCACCTTTCAGACTTTCTAAGACTCGCTGTCTCTTCTGTTCCTCAGGCACCTCCCATGCTTCTACTGCCTGCAATGCCTGTTCCACCCAAGTGTCAAAATCTTCCTCCCCCGCAGGGACGGGGAGCTTCCCTGAGAAGGTGCTAAGCTTCCGGTAACCGGCCTCCACATGCACCGTACTGCTTTTCTGGCACTTAATTACAAGGTCTCCTAGAGCATTCAACAATTCAGGCCCTATAGCGGCCAGCGGTGATCCCGGGCTTAATAGTTCCTTAAGCTTTTCTGCTTTAGGGGATAGTGGTGGAGATAATTGTGGGAGTGATGGCTTTGGTGTCTGAAACCATTCTTCCTTCACTGGCAGCGTATGTATCAAGTGATAGATCTGATTATCTATGGCTTGTATACTCTGACTTTTAAAATGCTCTGGGATTTCGTTTTTCCATTCTACCAGTGCGTATGTAAACGAGATCACTGGATCTGGCCTAAAATCCATCACCCATGCTTTGTGGCTCGGAGACAGTAACAATACGAGCTGTTTTATCTCCTCTTCCTTCCATCTTTCCCCCGGGAGTACAATGACTACCGCCGCGGTTGGATCGGCGCCAATCGCTGCGCACCACTGTGACATTGCCAGCGGGTCCATGCTGGTACTTCTGACCGGCTTGATTGCAGCGTGCAACGTACAAGGATCCCGGACTCGAGCCCCCACGTGTAGCGCTACCCCCAGTTAAGAGAGCCGCTGATATTGATTTGGGCCCTGCAGTGCACCGCTGTCAACCCCCGGCAATCGGCTCTAACCTCCCCGTGGCACAGCTGGTGATAGAGAGATAGGACCGCGTGATCGCAACTGTTGGTGACGCAGTCCTATAACAAACATACACAGAATATACTTTAAAACTCCTATTAAAGTAAGCAGAACTGACACCAAATGTACTTTACCCAGATATTTTACTGAGGCTAATGGGCAAGTAATAAACAACAGTATAACAAGTTGCAGATCCCTGCAATAAACAGTAATAAAGATAAACAGAGTAATCAGAATAATAAAGTATTGCTATGCAACTCTAGCGCTGCCCTTTTACAGCTACTTCCCCTCATGGGTAGACTAACACCCAGCAATGTCTACCTATGCAGTCAGGCCTGACTGATCTAAATGGAAGTTCAGTGAAACAATATTCGCTAGCAATCTCTCGGTGGTGCACTTGAAGAACAACTTTGTAATCCCAACGAATAGTAAAGATAAAGTATCTGTCTTTAAACAGCTCTCACCACCTGGACAAGTCCAAGTCCCTTTCCTCCATCGATTCGTCTAGGAACAGGAATCCACCGACATCCAAGTCTTCAATCCTTCTGGTGTACTGCAGCAAGGAGGATTAGATGTCTCTAAGGCTCTGCTAGGCTGGCAGAGGGCTCTTTGGAAAGGAGCACACGGCCCGGGCTTCAGGCCTTGTGCACACAGCAGTTCAGCACAGACATCCTCTTGCTAGGAGAGGGGAGTCCAAAGAGGCCGACCAAAACTCCGCCTCCCCTTTATAAAGTCTGCCCCAGCAGTCTCTGTTCTGGAGCAATGCACCCTGGGTGCTGCAAGATGTACTGGGAGATGTAGTCTCTCTCTCCTCTGCTTTCACTTCCATAATGTCTCTTTACTTCCTCCCGACTCACCTCTCCCCTGGAACTTCTTGTCTCTCTGCATTAAAGGGGAACACCCCGCTACATATAAAAAACGTTTTTTTCCTCAGTTTAGGCCGATACGTATTCTTCTACATATTTTTGTTAAAAAAAAATCTCAATCGTGTTTATTGATTGGTTTGCGCAAAAATGATAGTGTTTACAAAATAGGGGATAGTTTTATGGCATTTTTTTTTTTTTTTACTAGTAATGGCGGCGATCGGCAATTTTTTTTTTGACTGCGACATTATGGCGGACACATCGGACACTTTTGACACATTTTTGGGACCATTGTCATTTTTACAGCGATCAGTGCAATAAAAATGCACTGGTTACTGTGAAAATGACACTGGCAGTGAAGGGGTTAACCACTAGGGGCGCTGAAGGGGTTAAGTGTGCCTAGGGGTGTGTTTCCAACTGAGGGGGGCATGGCTACGAGTGACACATCACCGATCTCCGCTCTGATTACACAGAGCGGAGATCAGTGACAGTGTCAGTAGGCGAGCGGGGAGATGTTGTGTTTACACTAACATCGCCCCGCTCCACCCCTCCGTGAGATGATCGCGGGGATCCCCGCAGCGATCGAGTTCGCGGGACCCGCAGTCCAACTGCTGGGGCGTGAGCGCGCCACAGGCGGTGCGCGCGCGACCACACAGCAGGCAGTTAAAAGGGACGTACAGGTAAGTGATTGTGCCTGTACGTGCCATTCTGCCGACGTATATAGACTGTGAGCGCTCCTTAACCCCTTATTGACCGCTCACTGTACATATCCGTCAGCAGAATAGCATGGACAGGCAAACTCATGTACCTGTACGTGCTTGCCTTCGTATGGGTGGGGGTCCGATCGGACCCCCTCCGGTACATTGAGTGGCCGGGATCGCTTCGGGAGCGATCCGTGATGAGGGGGCCGCCATTCGTTTCTGGCCACCCCCTCGCGATCGCTCCCGGCGAATGAAAAGCTTCCTCTGCCTGTGTAATGTTTACACAGGCAGGAGGAAGTGATGTCATCTCTCCTGCGGCGCTCACATATACCGAGCGCCGTACAAGAGAAGACACACAGGTTAGTGCACTAAACAGCACACTGACACCAGCACACATAGGGACACAATGGCCCCCCCAGACACCCCCAGATCACCCCCCAGATCACCCCCCAGCCCTCAGTCACAGTGTCACTGATTGCAGTGACCATTTATTTACTGATCACTGCAATCAGTGACATTTCTGACTGTAAAAGTGTCGGGCAGTTAGTTTTAGGTCCAGTGTAGCCCCCTAACCCCCCCTAATAAAGGTTTAACCCCTTGATCGCCCCCCAGGTAACCCTTTCACCCCCTAGCACCGCTGTCACTAAGCGATCGTTTTTCTGATCGCTGTCTTAGTGTCGGTGGTGCCGATAAGTAGCCAGTTATTTTTTTTAGGTTCGCCACAGGTTTTTATAGCGTCAGGTACCCCCATATATTACCCAATAAAGGTTTAACCCCTTGATCGGCCCCAGGTAACCCTTTCACCCCCTTTTGCCAGTGTCACTAAGCGATCGTTTTTCTGATCGCTGTCTTAGTGTCGGTGGTCCCGATAAGTAGCCAGTTATTTTTTTTAGGTTCGCCGCAGGTTTTTATAGCGTCAGGTACCCCCATATATTACCTAATAAAGGTTTAACCCCTTGATCGCCCCCCAGGTAACCCTTTCACCCCCTTTTGCCAGTGTCACTACCCCCATATATTATCTAATAAAGGTTTTAACCCCCTAATCGCCCCTAGTTAACCCTTTCACCAGTGATCACCGTATAAGTGTTACTGGTGACACTGGTTAGCCAGTTAGTTATTTTGTTATTTAGGTTCCCCGTCAGGTTTTTATATAGCGTCAGGTACCCCCATATATTCCCTAATAAAGGTTTAACCCCCTGATTGCCCCTAGTTAACCCTTTCACCAGTGATCACCATATAAGTGTTACGGGTGACGCTGGTTAGTTAGTTTGCTTTTTATAGTGTCAGGGCACCCGCCGTATATAACCCAATAAAGGTTTAACCCCCTGATCGCCCGGCGGGTGATATCAATTAGGTTTTAGCGTCAGAGAGGGTCTGCGTCACACCCCAGGCAGCGTCAGGTTAGTGCCAGTAACGCTAACACCCACGCGTGAAGCATAAACCTCCCTTAGTGGTATAGTATCTGAACAGATCAATATCTGATCTGATCAGATCTATACTAGCGTCCCCAGCAGTTTGGGGTTCCCAAAAACGCAGTGTTAGCGGGATCAGCCCAGATACCTGCTAGCACCTGCGTTTTGCCCCTCCGTTCAGCCCAGGCCACCCAAGTGCAGTATCGATCGATCACTGTCACTTGCAAAACACAACACACATAACTGCAGCGTTCGCAGAGACAGGCCTGATCCCTGTGACTCCAGTGCTGTAGAAGGTGATTTCACCACCACAGTTAAAAAAAAAAAAGCATATATGCCGAAGCATTAGGGCAGCAGGGGAGGAGGAGCGATTTTGCTCCTAATGCCGCGTACATACGGTCAAAATTCCGACGGAGGCTTGCCCGTGGAAAAGTCCGACCGTGTGTACGCCGCAAAACTTTTGCGGGAGGATGCCCCCATGCTTCGGCATATATATATGGTGCATGTATGCCCATCATTAGAAGTGGGTGGATGAAGGGCGGTATTCTAATGGTGGGCATACCCACCGATCAATCTCTTTTTTTCGTTCAGCCAACAGGCTGCATGAAAAAATACAAGATTACAACACATGTCCAACAAGGACCAGCAACGTACTGGTATGTTGCTGGACTTTGAATGGTTATACCAGAGTTTAGGTATCATCTTGGTATCATTCTTTTCAGCCAGCGGCTGGCTTTCATGTAAAAGCAATTCTAGCGGCTAATTAGCCTCTGGACTGCTTTTACAAGCAGTGGGAGGGAATGTCCACCCCCGGATATAAAAAGCACCATTGGGAAATAGGGAAAGCATTTTATCACACCGATCTTGGTGTAGGGAAAAAGGAGCCGCTCAGGTGTGGAAAATCCTCCAAATTACCTCCTCCCAGCAGCCAAGGGTGCAAGCAATGCGAATATCAGCAAACAGGAACGGAAAAATCTTCTGGATAGCAGCACTCCAAAAATAAAAGCCTTTATTTAAAAATCAGGAATCCAAACACACACTGTACATCACGACACACTGGTCAAAAATGGCTAACGCGTTTCACACTGTACTAGTGATTATGAATAAGCACTAGTACAGTGTGAAACGCGTTAGCCATTTTTGACCAGTGTGTCGTGATGTACAGTGTGTGTTTGGATTCCTGATTTTTAAATAAAGGCTTTTATTTTTGGAATGCTGCTATCCAGAAGATTTTTCCGTTCCTGTTTACTGATCTTGGTGTGGTCAGATGCTTTGAGGGCAGAGGAAAGATCTAGGGTCTAATAGACCCCAGTTTTTTCAAGAAAAGAGTACCTGTCACTACCTATTGCTATCATAGGGGATATTTACATTCCCTGAGATAACAATAAAAATGATAATAAAAAAAAAATATGGAAGGAACAGTTTAAAAATAAAATAAAAAAGCAAAATTAATAATAAAAAAAAAAAACACCCCTGTCCCGCCCTGCTCTTGCGCAATGGCGAACGCAAGTGTCGGTCTGGCGTCATATGTAAACAGCAATTGCATCATGCATGTGAGGTATCACCGCGAAGGTCAGATCGAGGGCAGTCATTTTAGCAGTAGACCTCCTCTGTAAATCTAATGTGGTAACCTGTAAAGGCTTTTAAAAGCTTTTAAAAGTGTATGTAGTTTGTCGCCACTGCGCGTTTGTGCGAAATTTTAAAGCATGTCGTGTTTGGTATCCATGTACTCGGCCTAAGATCATATTTTGTATTTCATCAAACATTTGGGCAATATAGTGTGTTTTAGTGCATTAAAATTTAAAAAAGTGTATTTTTTCCCCAAAAAATGCGTTAGAAAAATCGCTGCGCAAATACTGTGTGGAAAAAAAAAATGCAACACCCACCATTTTAATCTGTAGGGAATTTTCTTTAAAAAAAATATATAATGTTTGAGGGTTCAACATAATTTTCTTGCAAAAAAAATAAAAATTTTCATGTACACAAAAAGTGTCAGAAAGGGCTTTGTCTTCAAGTGGTTAGAAGAGTGGAGATGTAAGCTTCCTAATGTTGTGTATAAAATGCCAGGACAGTTCAAAACCCCCCCAAATTACCCCATTTTGGAAAGTAGACACCCCAAGCTATATACTGAGAGGCATGTCGAGTCCATGGAATATTTTATATGTTGACACAAATAAAGACAATTTTTTATTTATTTTTATTTTTTTTGCACAAAGTTGTCACTAAATGATATATTGCTCAAACATGCCATGGGCATATGTGGAATTACACCCCAAAATACATTCTGTTGCTTCTCCTGAGTACGGGGATACCACATGTGTGAGACTTTTTGGGAGCCTAGCCGCGTACGGGACCCCAAAAACCAAGCACCATCTTCAGGCTTTCTAAGGGTGTAAATTTTTGATTTCACTCCTCACTGCCTATCACAGTTTCGGAGGCCATGGAATGCCCAGATGGCACAAAACCCCCCCAAATGACCCCATTTTGGAAAGTAGACACCCCAAGCTATTTGCTGAGAGGTATGGTGAGTATTTTGCAGATCTCGCTTTTTGTCACAAAGTTTTGAAAATTGAAAAAAAAAAAAATTATTTTCTTTCTTCATTTTCAAAAACAAATGAGAGATGTAAAATACTCAACATGCCTCTCAGCAAATAGCTTGGGGTGTCTACTTTCCAAAATGGGGTCATTTGGGGGGGTTTTGTGCTATTTTGGCATTTTATGGCCTTCGAAACTGTGATAGGTAGTGAGGAGTGAATTCAAAAATTTACGCCCTTAGAAATCCTGAAGGTGGTGCTTGGTTTTCGGGGTCCCGTACGCGGCTAGGCTCCTAAAAAGTCCCACACATGTGGTATCCCCGTACTCAGGAGAAGCAGCAAAATGTATTTTGGGGTGCAATTCCACATAAAAGTGGTAAAAACAATATATAATAATTATTTGTCTATTACTTATAGTAATTAACCCCTTGCCACCCAGGCCAATTCTGACACCTCTCTCCTACATGTAATAATCATACTTTTTTTGCTAGAAAATTACTTATAACCCCCAAACATTATATATATTGTTTTAGCAGACACCCTAGGGAATAAAATGGTGGTCGTTGCAACTTTTTATGTTACATGGTATTTGCACAGCACTTTTTCAAACGTGTCTTTTTTGGAAAAAAACGGTTTTATGAATATATAAAAAAATAAATAAAGAAAACTCATTTTTTTTTGTATAATGTAAAAGATGATGTTACGCCAAGTAAATAGATACCTAACACATGTCACGCTTTAAAATTGCGCACACTCATGGAATGGCGTCAAACTTCAGTACTTAAAAACCTCCATAGGTGATGCTTTACATTTTTTTACAGATTAGTTTAGAGTTACAGAGAAGGTCTAGTGCTATAATCAGGGCCGCCATCAGGAATTTTGGGGCCGCTTACACAGCTTCAGGCATGGGCCCCCTGGAGCAGAGGAGAACCGGGAGGGGGGGTGCTGCCGCCGCAAATTTAGAAGCGGGGGGGCAGCCGCGAATGGAGAAGCGCGGGGGGGGGGGCAGCCGCGAATTGAGAAGCGCGGGGGGGGGGTGCCACGAATTGAGAAGCAGGGGGGTGCTGCCGCTGCAAATTCTTGAGGTCAGGGGGGCTTTGGGTACTGACGAACAAAAAAAAGAAAAAAAAAAGGGGGTTGCCATCCGGGGCCCCGGGGACCTCTGGGCCCCTTACAAAAAATAAATAAAAAAAAATAAAAAAAAAATAATAAAAAATAAAAATACATAAAAAAGGGGGGTTACCATCCGGGGCCCCAGGGACCTCCGGGCCTCTGGGGAAGAGGTCCCCAGAGGCCCGGAGGTCCCTGGGGCCCCGGATGGTAACCCCCCTTTTTTATGTATTTTTTTTTTTATTAATTTTTTTTTATTATTTTTTTTAATAAAAAAAAAAAAAATTATAATTTTTTTAAATAAAAAATTCATAAAAAAGGGGGTTACCATCCGGGGCCCTGGGGACCTCTGGGCCCCCTACAAAAAAAGGGGGGTTTCCATCCAGCCCCTGGGGACCTCCGGGCCCCTTACAGGTGTACTGCCTGTACCCCCCTGCTGGCGGCCCTGGCTATAATTATTGCTCTCGCTCTAACGATCGCAGCGTATGTAACCTGTGTGTATCTGCCTCTGATACTAGCCAGTGCCTCACCAGCCACTGACCTCACCGCACATCCCTGGTGTAGAGCAGTGTGAGTTCAGACCAGCGGTAGAGTAGGAAGAGAGGACAATTGAACGTAGACATGGTTCAGTTCAGACGTGCCTCAGCTGACCCAAGAGATAGCAAAATGAACTTATCAAATGTGTGTGTATCACAAGATTGGTTCACCAAACAATAAATATTTCAGCATTTCGACCATAAATTTTGTTGTTTGCTTGTGAAATGCAGGAAGGAGAACTGTCATGGTAGTTACAAGAATTGTAGGGAGTTATTTACAGGGAAATTTATGAGTAGTTTTTAAACTTCCTTTTTGAGAATAATATACCTGAAATAATGTTCAGGATTTTTATGTGACCTGACTCAGGTCTTCTCTTGCCGGATATAAGGTATAATAAAGCTTTTTATGGAGACTGTGGAATGACAGGTAGTTTACCCATGCTTCAGTTATGTGATAGATATTAATTCACTTTACCTTAACTAACCTCCTGATCACCTGCTCTATATGTTCTCAGAGACATTCCTGAACTACCTGTAATGGTTCACTGTAAGAATGGAACTGTGGGGGGTAGCATGCTGTTAATGAGTCGCTGATCTCAGTTACGCAGACTACTTTATGTATCAACAATAGGCTCTTGAAGCCGAACACACAAACTTTCATAAAATATATTTCTCTTTAGCCACAAAGGATATAAATCCACTTTTTGTGCCCCAAATGCCTTTACAAAGCCAGTTATCACCATAGGCCGGGAGTGCCTGGGCACAACCTATTCACCCCGTGCAGTGCAGATTCCCTCTGCTTCCCGTCTCCCCTCTGCAGTGCTGCCAGCTTCCCACCTCTCAGGAGTGAGGAAGTGGCAGGTAAATATTTAATTAACCGGTCTTCCTTTTCTGAATGAACACGGTGAGTGATCTGTATTGATCGATTCTGTCTTCATTCTCAACTGAAGCATAGAAAACTATGTTTTCTGCAGGCTGCAGAGAAATGGACTGGGGAATCTCTGTCCTCAGTTTCTTTCTCTGTCTCAAAAGTGAGACATCAGGGGTCTGTTTAGACCAGCGGTAGGCAACCTCGGCCCTCAAGCTGTTTTTAAACTACAAGTCCCATGAGACATTGCAAGACCCTAACAATCACAGGCATGACTCCTAGAGGCAGAGGCATTATGGGATTTGTAGTTTCACCACGGCAGAAGGCCAGAGGTTGCCTACCCCGGGTTTAGACCCTTGATATTTCCCCAAAACCCCATAAGGGGGCTCCCAATTTTTTTTTTTTAAATAATGAAAAAATAATAATAAAAAAAAACTACTGACCGCTTCTTGATCTCTAAAAACACAGACGGTATCCTCTCCTCTCTCTATCTTCGCATCTCAGGAAGAGAGGCCACTAAAATGACTCAATTTTGTTGGACGTGGCAAAATGGCATCCCGGGCCTAGTTGCTGAGAAGTGGGAGGAGGATATAGCAATTTATTCCTATGATGATTTTAGCAAGGAATAGGTTTATCCAACTGCAATTTTTGCACTGTGCATATTATACTCCGCAGAGACTGTCTATTATCTACCCTGGAGTCGACAAGTCCTGCTCTAGGTGTGGAACAGAGATGGGCACATTCATACATATGGTCTGGTCCTGCTCTGCCCTCTAACCCTATTGGCAAGGGTTGGTGGAGGAGCTGGGTGCTTTTGTGCAAAAACGGGTCCCTCTGGATCCTGCTTTTTTATTATTGGGGGTGGGTTCCCAAATAGAGGTTTCCTTTCATCAATGGTGCTTTCTTCTCTATGCCGTGTTTTATGTGTAGCGGGGTGTTCCCCTTTAATGCAGAGAGACAAGAAGTTCCAGGTGAGAGGTGAGTCGGGAGGAAGTAAAGAGACATTATGGAAGTGAAAGCAGAGGAGAGAGAGACTACATCTCCCAGTACATCTTGCAGCACCCAGGGTGCATTGCTCCAGAACAGAGACTGCTGGGGCAGACTTTATAAAGGGGAGGCGGAGTTTTGGTCGGTCTCTTTGGACACCCCTCTCCTAGCAAGAGGATCTCTGTGCTGAACTGCTGTGTGCACAAGGCCTGAAGCCTGGGCCGTGTGCTCCTTTCCAAAGAGCCCTCTGCCAGCCTAGCAGAGCCTTAGAGACATCTAATCCTCCTTGCTGCAGTACACCAGAAGGATTGAAGACTTGGATGTCGGTGGATTCCTGTTCCTAGACGAATCGATGGAGGAAAGGGACTTGGACTTGTCCAGGTGGTGAGAGCTGTTTAAAGACAGATACTTTATCTTTACTATTCGTTGGGATTACAAAGTTGTTCTTCAAGTGCACCACCGAGAGATTGCTAGCAAATATTGTTTCACTGAACTTCCATTTAGATCAGTCAGGCCTGACTGCATAGGTAGACATTGCTGGGTGTTAGTCTACCCATGAGGGGAAGTAGCTGTAAAAGGGCAGCGCTAGAGTTGCATAGCAATACTTTATTATTCTGATTACTCTGTTTATCTTTATTACTGTTTGTTGCAGGGATCTGCAACTTGTTATACTGTTGTTTATTAGGCTTGTGCACAACGGAAAAATTCGTTCCGTTTCGGTTCGTTTCTTTCCGGTCCTGTTGATTCATAATCATTCGTAATTTTGCTAGACGGGATTTTTCGTGTTCGGACTCATTCGTATTTTTGCAAGCGACATTTTTCGTTGAATTTTTTGTTGCTTTATAATTCGTACTTTCGGTAGAGTACGTTGTTTTTCGTTGATTCTGGACACAACTCCTACTTTCGTAACTTTTTTTGGGTTCGTTGATTCGTAATTTTCTGTGTCTCTCTCACGACGACGCTGCCTATTATGCCTAATGTGCTTCGAATGGATTTGTACTTTTCGAAATACATAGCGGTTATTTGTAACGATTCGAAATCTCGTATTTTACTTTCGTTTTTTACATGCGGCTATAGCCTCCGCCCCTGTACACCATTTTGAGAGGGTTCAGCACGGTGAGGGAGAAGCAGAGAGCAGAGCAGAGTGTTATTGTGCTTCGAATGGATTAGAAATCTCGTATTTTACTTTCGTTTTTTACATGCGGCTATAGCCTCCGCCCCTGTACACCATTTTGAGAGGGAGTTCAGCACGGTGAAGGAGAAGCAGAGAGCAGAGCAGAGTGAGTGTTATTGTGTTTCCAATGGATTTGTACATTCATAAGTTTTTTCATAACGAATTATGCCGAAGACATTCGGGCATTCGCTATTTTGCGGTATAATTTATTTCGGATTCGGTTTTATTCGTAATTGCTTTGTTCGGAAATTCGAATGCTTCCGAATGTCCGAAAGTTGCTAAATTCGGACGAATTTCGATTCGTTACGAAACGAATTGCACAAGCCTATTGTTTATTACTTGCCCATTAGCCTCAGTAAAATATCTGGGTAAAGTACATTTGGTGTCAGTTCCGCTTACTTTAATAGGAGTTTTAAAGTATATTCTGTGTATGTTTGTTATAGGACTGCGTCACCAACAGTTGCGATCACGCGGTCCTATCTCTCTATCACCAGCTGTGCCACGGGAGGTTAGAGCCGATTGCCGGGGGTTGACAGCGGTGCACTGCAGGGCCCAAATCAATATCAGCGGCTCTCTTAACTGGGGGTAGCGCTACACGTGGGGGCTCGAGTCCGGGATCCTTGTACGTTGCACGCTGCAATCAAGCCGGTCAGAAGTACCAGCATGGACCCGCTGGCAATGTCACAGTGGTGCGCAGCGATTGGCGCCGATCCAACCGTGGCGGTAGTCATTGTACTCCCGGGGGAAAGATGGAAGGAAGAGGAGATAAAACAGCTCGTATTGTTACTGTCTCCGAGCCACAAAGCATGGGTGATGGATTTTAGGCCAGATCCAGTGATCTCGTTTACATACGCACTGGTAGAATGGAAAAAGGAAATCCCAGAGCATTTTAAAAGTCAGAGTATACAAGCCATAGATAATCAGATCTATCACTTGATACATACGCTGCCAGTGAAGGAAGAATGGTTTCAGACACCAAAGCCATCACTCCCACAATTATCTCCACCACTATCCCCTAAAGCAGAAAAGCTTAAGGAACTATTAAGCCCGGGATCACCGCTGGCCGCTATAGGGCCTGAATTGTTGAATGCTCTAGGAGACCTTGTAATTAAGTGCCAGAAAAGCAGTACGGTGCATGTGGAGGCCGGTTACCGGAAGCTTAGCACCTTCTCAGGGAAGCTCCCCGTCCCTGCGGGGGAGGAAGATTTTGACACTTGGGTGGAACAGGCATTGCAGGCAGTAGAAGCATGGGAGGTGCCTGAGGCACAGAAGAGACAACGAGTCTTAGAAAGTCTGAAAGGTGCCGCGGCAGAAGCGGTGAGGAGCTTCCGGTTTGGAAATGAAAACTGTACAGCTCAAGATTGCCTGGCCATGCTGCAGGAAGAGTTTGGTCAGCTGGAGAAGGTGTCAGAGATGATTTATCAAATTGAACACACTCTCCAGCAGCCGAATGAGAAACTGTCAGAATATGTTAGAAGGCTGAACAGGCAGTTATGCAAGATTGTACTGAAGAAGGGAATGCTGCCCAAAGATGCAGATGAAGCACGCATGAAGCAGATCATGAGGGGAGCGCGGCGCTCAGACCCGGTCTGGCTGCACCTGAAAACCTCAGGAGGAGGAATGTCACTAACCTACTCTGATCTAATAAAAATTATTAGGGACGAAGAGGCGCTGCAGGAAGATCAGCAGGTGGCCAAGGCGAATGTCACACCTGTACCAGTGTTTGTCCATTCGGTCAAGAGCCCAGAAAGAGATGCGGAGGTTGACACTCTGAAATCGCAAATGGCCCAAGTGTTGGAGATGCTGACCTCTTTGATGGAGAAAGATCAGAGAAGACGAGAGAAACCGAGCCCAAGAAAGGAGTTGTTCCCGAACACCTCAGCACCGGCCTCCCTACAGGACCGAGAAGAGGTGATTTGCTATAACTGCGGAGGGAGTGGCCACTTTGCTAACGTATGCTCCAGCCCAAAGAAGAAGAGAACAGATAATTGCAAGCCGGCGGGAAACTCCAAAGGGCCCCGGTGAAGGAGTCAACCGGGTGCCCATCATCTTCAGTGCGCTCCAAACTAAAAAAAAAAGGCCAAGAATGGAGGAGACAAAACTCCTAGGAGGAGGTATAGTACACCCCCACCAAGATGTACCCCAGAGGGAGGGGGCAAGACCCCTCAGTGGAAGTACAGCACCCCAAAGAAGGAACATCCACCTAAAAGGAACAATAACATCCCTCAGCGGGTTTGTGCCCCCATTGAGAGGGAGAAAGTCAATGCATGCCAGGCTCAGGAAAAATTAAAGTCCAAAAGGAGCAGGGCAAGGGTCGAAAGCCAAAAAAAAGAGGTGACCCCAGTCCGGCCATACCCAAAGGAACTGGTGGGCCCGTCTCCTACTGTGCCCATTCAAGTGGAAGGAGTCTATACTAAAGCTCTTTTGGACACCGGAGCACAGGTGACTTTACTATACCGGGACTTCTATGATAGGCACTTGAGTCATCTGCCTATCCAGAAGATAGAAGAGCTGGAGATATGGGGACTTGGAACCCAGAGTTTCCCTTATGATGGGTACCTGCCCATAAAGATGACTTTCGACCCATCCGTGGCTGGGAAGGCTGAAGTGTTTGACACCCTGGCAGTTGTGTGTCCCCGGCCGCCTGGAGCCAGCAAGATTTCCCTGATCATTGGGACAAACACGGATCTAGTCAGGAGACTCCTGACCCCTCTAGTGAAAGAGAGAAACCATTCAGCCACCAAAATCCATCCCATGCTAAAGACGGCCTACCAACGACTGGTCTTAGAGCAGAAGACCCCGGGAGAGGGGATAGGGAAGGTGTGGAGACTTGGCAGAGAAGGAGTAGTGCTACAGCCCGGAGAAGTAACCTGTCTTAGGGCCACTGTGAAGCTTTCGTGGGAACAACCTGGCCCCTTTGTCATGCTGGAATCAGACCCAAGGGAAGAGTCCTCAGGCCTGGAAGTGATACCAGAAGTGATTCCGTTCAAGGCTCTGAAGAAGGCCCATGGCAGAGTTCCGGTGAGTGTTAGGAACACTACGGGAGGACCCATGGAGATCCCTGCCAGAGTGTTGCTTGGTCAGGTGAGCCCTGCTGCCCCGGTCACTTGGTCCGAAGTCAAGGGGACGGGTGATGGAGGAGATGTTTGGGAGAAACTGTCCGTGGAAAACCCGAACCTACCCAGGGCTTGGAAAGAAAGAGCCAAGGCCCAGCTGACCAGGTGGGAGAAGATCTTTTCCGAAGATGAATTCGATGTGGGGTGTGCAAGAAGTGCCACCCATCGGATCCGCCTCCAAGAAGATAAGCCCTTCCGAGAGAGGGTCAGGCGGGTCCCCCTGGCAGATCTGGAGGATCTGAGGGAACAACTTGTAGAACTAAAGAAGACTGGTGTGATCCGGGAGTCTAGAAGTCCCTATGCCTCCCCAATCGTGGTGGTCAGAAAGAAGAATGGGTCGTTGAGGCTTTGTATCGATTACAGGACTCTCAACAGGAGAACCATCCCTGACCAATACACCACGCCAAGGATAGAAGATGCCCTACAAAGTTTGTCTGGAGCCAAATGGTTCAGTGTGATGGACCTCAAGAGTGGGTACTATCAAATCCCTATGCACCCAGAAGACAGGGAGAAGACAGCCTTCATAACCCCGGTGGGATTCTTCGAATTCAATAGGATGCCTCAGGGTCTGTCTGGAGTTCCTGCTACCTTTCAACGCCTTATGGAGAAGACTGTTGGAGACATGAATCTTATAGAAGTCCTTGTGTACTTGGACGATGTCATTGTCTTTGGAAGAACCTTGGAAGAACATGAAGCCAGGTTGGAGAAAGTATTGAGAAGACTCAGCGAAGAGGGACTTAAGCTTTCCCCCGAGAAGTGTCGGTTCTACCAGTCTTCTGTGAACTATCTGGGGCACATAGTGTCTGAAGAAGGGGTGGCCACAGATCCTGAGAAGTTGGAAGCAGTCACTTCCTGGCCACGACCCACCACAGTAACAGAGCTCAGATCCTTCCTGGGGTTCTGCTCCTATTATAGGAGGTTTGTGGAGGGGTTTGCTCGGATTGCCCGCCCGTTGAATGAATTGCTAAAGGCAGAAGGGGAAGAGGATGACTCAGGGCCCAGGAGGCCTGGTGAGTCAGTTCAAGATCAGTGGAACCCAAGGTGTGAAGAGGCCTTTCATGCTCTGAAGAGGAGCTTAACCACTGCCCCAGTCCTGGCCTACGCCGACCCTACCAGACCTTATGAATTACATGTGGATGCCAGCCATGAGGGTCTAGGTGGTGTACTCTACCAAGAACATGAAGGACAACTGCGACCAGTGGCCTATGTGAGCAGGAGCCTGACCCCCTCAGAAAAGAATTACCCCACTCATAAGCTGGAATTCCTGGCCCTCAAATGGGCGGTAGTAGACAAGCTAAAAGACTACTTGTATGGGGCAGAGTTTACTGTGAAGACAGTCAACAACCCCCTGACCTACCTCTTCACCACCGCGAAACTAGATGCCACCGGACACAGGTGGTTGGCCGCATTGTCTGGATTCAACTTCAGTCTGAAGTACAGACCAGGAGCCGGAAATAGGGATGCAGATGCCCTGTCCCGGAGGTCTCATGCCACGACAAATGACTGGGAAGATTGGACCCAAGTGGCACCGGACGGGGTGCGGGCCCTTTGTCAAGGGGCTGAATTCCAAGCCAGAGGAGGCTCCAGAGCAGAAGAAATAGGGGTTACCATGGTAGGAGTCCCCAAACACTATTGTGGGGTAACTCAACTGGAGGAAGACAACCTACCGAGACTGTCCAAGAAGGAGTTGAGGTGTGACCAATTGGAAGACCCCATGGGGAGATTGGTCCTCGAAGCCCTGGAGAATCAGGATCCCAACAAATTCCTGCATCACCCCTCAAAGGAGGCTCGCCTGTTGAGGAAGGAATTGGACAGGCTACAGGTACATCAGGGAGTGGTCTACCGAAGGGGCCCCTCTGATGACTCAGAAGATAAGTGGCAGTTATTTCTTCCAGAGAAGCACCGAGAGACTGTACTAATTGCCCTGCATGACCATCATGGTCACCTAGGGGCAGAAAGGACCTTCCAGCTTGTCAGAAATCGGTTCTATTGGCCCTGCATGAGGGCAGAAGTAGAGGAGTATTGCCATTCCTGTGCACGATGCATTCAGAGAAAGACCCTACCCCATCAAGCTGCCCCAATGGGCCACTTACAGAGTCAAGGCCCAATGGATCTGGTATGCATTGACTTTCTCTGCCTCGAACCCGACCTGAGTGGATTGGGGAATGTTCTGGTAATAACCGACCATTTCACCCGCTATGCTCAAGCTTTCCCAACCAAAGACCAGAAGGCATCCACCGTGGCCAAGATACTTATGGAGAAGTATTTTGTCCATTACGGACTACCACAGAGACTCCACTCAGATCAAGGAAGGGACTTTGAGAGTCGGTTGATCCGAAGACTTTTGGATTCATTAGGAATAAAGAAGACCAGAACCACGCCTTACCACCCACAAGGAGATGCTCAGCCGGAGAGATTTAACCGGACCCTGCTCAACATGTTGGGAACCTTAGAAACAGAGAAGAAGCAACACTGGAGTCAGCACATATCAGCCCTAGTACATGCCTATAACTGTACCACAAGTGACGCCACTGGCTACTCCCCTTATCGACTTATGTTTGGGAGAGAAGCAAGGCTACCTGTGGACCTGGCCTTTGGCACTTCTATAGACAATACCTCAGCTACATCCCACAAGGGATACGTGGACAGACTTAGACGTAGCTTGCAGGTGGCCTATGAACAAGCCCAGGCGGCTTCGGATCAAAGGGGGGCCCGCAACAAGAGAAATTTTGATCTGAAGGTTCGAGTGCAAGATCTGCAGCCCGGGGACCGAGTACTGCTACGCAATCTGGGGGTCCCTGGAAAACACAAGCTTGCCGACAGGTGGAGATCTGAGCCCTATGTTGTCTGTAGGAAGTTGCCCGGTTTGCCTGTCTACAAACTAAAGCCAGAAGGAAAGGTGGGTCCACTGAAGATGTGGCATCGGAACCACCTGCTCCCACTTGCTGAGGCAGTCAGAATACCTCCCGTGAGAGACTCCCCTGAACCGGCCTCTATCCTGGATATTCCTAGGCCGAACACTCGGTCCCAGACCTCTCGAGCCAAAGATGGGGAGGCCTCCCAATTGAGTACAGAAGAAGGTGGAGAACTGGACTGGCTGTGGCCTCCCTCGACTCTGGGAACGTCCGCCATAGATCTCCCAAATGGAGGGGATACCCCAGATGCAACGCTGAATCCGGAGGCTACTGAATTCATACCCTTCAGTCCCTCAGCTGATTACTGGGAAGATGTTCCTGACACTTGCGCTGAGGAGGACTCTAGAGATTCCATACGTCAGTCGACTTCTGAATCAGAGGTTCCAGAACCAGCAATGTTACCTGAACTTACTCCTGAAGAAGAGCCTGTGGTGCCAGAGTCAGAAGCACCAAGAGAGCAGAGGGCTCGCAGAGTCATCAGGCCTCCCAAGAAACTAACTTACCCCCAAATGGGGACGAGCTCAGAGGACTCTGTTGTAACGGCTAGGAGAAGTGTTGAACAACCTGATCCTTCCACCGTCCATTTGGTGGAGGGCAACCCCAGCTCACTCTCTGGCACAGTTAGGCAGGCCACTCATGGTAGTGTGACCTGTGGGCAAGAGAGTTCCATCCCAAAGTTTTGGTGGGAATTCCCTATGCCAACATCATGCTCGACATTGTCCAAAATGGTAAACAGTATTTGTTGAAGTTTATCTTTGGGGACCAAAGAGTTCAAGTGGGGGGAGTGTGTAGCGGGGTGTTCCCCTTTAATGCAGAGAGACAAGAAGTTCCAGGTGAGAGGTGAGTCAGGAGGAAGTAAAGAGACATTATGGAAGTGAAAGCAGAGGAGAGAGAGACTACATCTCCCAGTACATCTTGCAGCACCCAGGGTGCATTGCTCCAGAACAGAGACTGCTGGGGCAGACTTTATAAAGGGGAGGCGGAGTTTTGGTCGGTCTCTTTGGACACCCCTCTCCTAGCAAGAGGATCTCTGTGCTGAACTGCTGTGTGCACAAGGCCTGAAGCCTGGGCCGTGTGCTCCTTTCCAAAGAGCCCTCTGCCAGCCTAGCAGAGCCTTAGAGACATCTAATCCTCCTTGCTGCAGTACACCAGAAGGATTGAAGACTTGGATGTCGGTGGATTCCTGTTCCTAGACGAATCGATGGAGGAAAGGGACTTGGACTTGTCCAGGTGGTGAGAGCTGTTTAAAGACAGATACTTTATCTTTACTATTCGTTGGGATTACAAAGTTGTTCTTCAAGTGCACCACCGAGAGATTGCTAGCAAATATTGTTTCACTGAACTTCCATTTAGATCAGTCAGGCCTGACTGCATAGGTAGACATTGCTGGGTGTTAGTCTACCCATGAGGGGAAGTAGCTGTAAAAGGGCAGCGCTAGAGTTGCATAGCAATACTTTATTATTCTGATTACTCTGTTTATCTTTATTACTGTTTGTTGCAGGGATCTGCAACTTGTTATACTGTTGTTTATTACTTGCCCATTAGCCTCAGTAAAATATCTGGGTAAAGTACATTTGGTGTCAGTTCCGCTTACTTTAATAGGAGTTTTAAAGTATATTCTGTGTATGTTTGTTATAGGACTGCGTCACCAACAGTTGCGATCACGCGGTCCTATCTCTCTATCACCAGCTGTGCCACGGGAGGTTAGAGCCGATTGCCGGGGGTTGACAGCGGTGCACTGCAGGGCCCAAATCAATATCAGCGGCTCTCTTAACTGGGGGTAGTGCTACATATGCATGGAAACTTATCCTACCTAAATGGAAGACATCTGTGGCCCCCACGGTTCGGCAGTAGAGAGAATTGGTGAACAAGGTGCTTCCCCTTTATAAACTGACATATATGGGTTGGAACTGCCCGAAAAAATTCAATACAATTTGGGGTGAATGTGTTGAGGCGAGAGGACTGTCTCTGTGATACCCCCCTCCCTCTCCCTTCCCTCCCATCTATCCCTTTCCCCTCTCCTCCCTCAGATCTGGTACCCACTCCACCCTTTCCTCTACGTGCTAAGTAAGATGGAGTTCCTGAATTGAGTACCCTGAACTTTGAGTGTATAGTAATGGAGTTAAATTATCTCCCCTTGATGAATGTTTCTACATGTTGTATATGGTATTATCTTACATTGGTCACTTTCATATGCTCTAGTGACTGCTAGTGTTATACTATTTTGATCTGTACTAAATTTGTACCACTTTATGATTTGGACTTATGTTGTCTTACTTTTGTTTTTTTATGCAAACTAAACTGCAACTGTTTAAAAAAAAAAAAAACTAACATCGTCACTGCCCTACTGACACCAATCTTTACTCAATTGACACCTTCCACTGCTCTGCTGATATACATGCATGTGTGTCTGTGCTCTGGGGTGCACACCCTAATGCAACAGGCTGTGCACACCAATGGTTATTACCTTGTAAAGGAGCGGTGACTTCATCACTGTGCTGTACATAGTGTGTGCAGAGAGCAGAGCTGTGGGAGGGGCCCATCAGACTCCACCCACTACATACTGCCTGCAGAAAACTACAGGAGGGGGCGGAGATGAGACCTGTCACCCTGCGCAAGGAAAGAAAGCAGCAGTGACCAGTCTTTATTACAGGAAGCTCCTGCAAAGAGGCAAAGTTTAATGCTGGATCGCTGCACAGATCTGGAAGAAATACACAAAGTATTACTAAGAGACATATATATCCCCATATTTGAGACAGCACACAGCTTGTTTGATTTTCATAGTTTCTCATACAATTATACTCCAATTACATGGGCTTTGCTTTATTATATTATTTTGCTGTGAATAATCTGTGATTTGTTCTCTAATTTTATTTGTCATCAACAATTTGATATCTTGACCCTTTTATGTGTAGCGGGGTCCTCAATTTAGTGGGATACACCTGGGGGTAGTGTGACCCAAGTGTGTAATTGTGTTAGGGTTCAGACCCCTTTTTGTTATTCGTGGAGGATTGGGTGGTGTAATATTCTCCTTGACCAGTGGGTGTCAGTGTACCTACTGGCTCAGGGTAGAATCACTACCGGAGTGCTACCCTTCTTTGTCCCTTCCTGGAGATGGTGCGGCCGGGGCGGGGAACCCGCCGTGGTATCGACGGGAGGAGATAAAAGGGGGAGACGCCCTCGCCACGAGGTCTTTTCCGGGGGATCATCTCTTCACGCACCCAGGCACCTTCAGCCTGGGTGCGGGCGGTTCAAGGTTCCGGCCTAGGCGCCCTACGCCTGGCCGGAAGCTGGGATTCCATCCCAGGCACCTTCAGCCTGGGATGAGGTACTATTGAGGAGGCCTGGGACCCAGTGACTCCGACTGGGTCCCGCGAGGGTGAAGTTGCTCCAGGGCGCCCCTTGCGAGGGGACCCGCATCTGAGGTGAGGAGGCTGGGGAGGTCACCCGTTCGAAGACCCGGTACAGTGTCAACCCGGTGACGGATGGGCCTTCGGTAACTCTCTTGGAGGACATCTTCCCCTGATAGAGGCCGCAACGCAACGGAGGTATTCATGTCAAGACTCCTACAACCCTTGGTCCTAGCATAGGGGGTGTAGGGACCCAGATCAGTATAGTGCCTCGACCTGCTCATCTCACCGTATCATGCCATCGCATTGCCTGTATGTGGAGATACGAAATAAACCAACAGTTGGACTGTGATCGGTGTATGGACTCTGTTAATGGGAGCAAAGGGTGGTTCGGTGGTTTCTGCACGACAGACTCGGTACATGCTCAGGACACACCGGCCCGAGGAAACATCAGGTATTGGCCTTCACCTCGCCCGCCGTTGTGGGGAGGACATGGGCCGTAGCACACCTCACCCTGTCGCGTGACATACCCCTAGCTAAAGAGGACGGGGTGAGGGGGTGGCTACACGTGGGGGCTCGTCCGGGATAGTGTGTGTCTTGGCGATGGAACTGAGAACGTCTGTGTTTGAACTTTGCTGCCCGGAGGAGTTCCGAACAGGTCGGCCATGTGATTGGCCAAAGTGCATCCCTGCTCGGAGTTGTGGACATGACCCTGAGTCGGGAAAGGCCCACGCAGAGGAGCGTAAAAAGGGAGAGGTCCAGCCGTGTGAAGTACTACATGTGGGGACTGTTAATGCACTGCGCCACGAGGCACCCCATGACTGTACAATTCGTGGGCGGAGGCTGGCGGAAGCCCGCGAAAATGTACAAGTTGTGGGAGGAGTCTGGCCACGTGTGGAGATACAAGTGGAGACTCCGGCGCGTGGTCAGCGCGTGATGGAACAGCAAGTGGTCGGGATGGCCTCAAGCTCCCCGTGGATGCCGGTATCTTACCCCACGAAAATGACTGCATTTGCTGCTCCCCTGACAGACACGGGAATAAGGCTCGGGCCCCGAGGACAGTTGGCTCTGTATTCATGCAGAGACACGGAGGCTCTCGGTGTGATCTGTCCCGGATGCTCGGGACTGGTGGTCCAACTAAAGCCATTCGGGCGATGTGAGGCATGCAAGGAGTTCCTTTTTGAGGTTGAACCATACACGGAAAGGCCCCGGGCCCTACGCCTCAACTGCATCACAGGAACCGCCACTCCGGAGGGAGAGATCCAGGCCTCTGCGGAGGTCCCCGTACGCGCTGACCAGGGCGAAGTGACTGCCCAACCAGAGATTGAGAGAGAAAAATCCGAAGACACTCCTTCGGTCACCACAGACTCCCTGCTGCCACCCCCGAAGAGGAAGATAGGCCTGGTGCAGGCATCCTGTGGTCGTGGTCGAGCTTCACCCCGCCGCTTGCCTGGCCTGGATGACGCCGGTAGATAAGAGAGTCCCGGACATCCCAGTTCTTCAGTAGGTCCAGGTAAGCTAGGGGCTGGGACTGTGGTGTTGGTTGGAGGTGTTGGGAGTTCACAGCCGGTGGAGCCCGAAAGGGAGGGTAGCCTTCCGTCTACTAGAGACTACCTTCCCGCCGAGATGTATGACACCTCCGACCTAGAGTCGTTGTCAGACTGTGGTGATGACGGAGAAATAGACGAGCTGTTTCACCGGAAGGGATGGGACAGACGCCCGCTACCTGTGCTGAGTAAACCACAGGATTCCCCCATGTCCATAGAAGACAGTACGCTCCGGGCGCAGGCCCCGGAGTTCCCGAGGAAATCTAACCCTCTGACCAACTTTCCTCATTCAACTACATCACCCGCTCTGATGGTGGGGACGCAGCGTGCTTCGTTGCGGGCACCAAAGACAAAGCAACCCGAGATGGTGAAGGTACCTCGGCACCCGGAGGCCATCGTACAGCCAGGAGAAGGTGAGCGAGATGTGATGCTGCCCCTAGCCAGATTGCAGAGACTTTTCTCCCAGAGAGTCGCCCGTGAATATGGGTGGGAGTACCCCTACTTGCCTCGGGACTTATTGTATGAAGTTGAGGTCCTGCGACCAAGGTGGTATGACGAGTTTGTATGGGAAAAGCTTAAAGTACCCCATGCCAGGCGATACCTGTCATGTTCGCCGCCTGTGTCTAAAAAGTTCAAGGACTGCAGAGCTGATTGGAGACTTGGACGCCATATTCATGCCGATAAGGTGCTCATCTGTAGGAAAGAAGGAGAGGATGTCGAGTATTCAGTGGAAGTGTTTGACGGGCACCTGAAGCCTCTGTTTCTGCCGGATCCAAGGTTCTACTTATAGGAGAAGTGAGCTCCTATCTTGTTGCTGTTGAAACTTTCTGGATGAGACATTCCCAGACGCCTAGAACTGTGCCCTACTTTTGTTTTGATTTGGGCTTTTCTTTTACTCACTGGAGACTTGGGAGCTGTTGTTTTTTTTTCTCTCCCTTTTCTTCATGTGCCAAAGGCAGAGACTTTTTGGGGTAGAGTCAGAGTAGGAAAGCAGGAAGAATGAAGATCTCACCAAGTGTCATTACCGCAGCTCTGTCACCAGGTGGCAGTGTTGTGCAATGGATGTTCGAAATGCTACACATGCGTTACTTACTTATTGGAGTGAGCGGGTCTCTCGGCTGACGGACCCACTCATGCCAAGTTAACACCGAGTGTTAGGATGTGTTTTCCTCTGTTGTTTCCCTTCTGCAGGAGATTCATCGGTCAAGACTACTGAGAGTGGGGTGGTTCTTAGACAGAGATGGGAGGGATTGTACATGTGTACAGAATAGATGTCTTATATAAATGTTTATCGTTTTATATTTCCCCTTTCCCTTTTGAGCAGGTCTTGGCACACTTAGTATCCAAAAATTTGGGGGATAGCCTCCGGGGCCCACTTCATGTCGCCACTCCTTGGGAGACATGGGTGTGCACCTGACGCTGGGGACCAGCGTCAAATCACAGGGGGGAGTGTGTAGCGGGGTCCTCAATTTAGTGGGATACACCTGGGGGTAGTGTGACCCAAGTGTGTAATTGTGTTAGGGTTCAGACCCCTTTTTGTTATTCGTGGAGGATTGGGTGGTGTAATATTCTCCTTGACCAGTGGGTGTCAGTGTACCTACTGGCTCAGGGTAGAATCACTACCGGAGTGCTACCCTTCTTTGTCCCTTCCTGGAGATGGTGCGGCCGGGGCGGGGAACCCGCCGTGGTATCGACGGGAGGAGATAAAAGGGGGAGACGCCCTCGCCACAAGGTCTTTTCCGGGGGATCATCTCTTCACGCACCCAGGCACCTTCAGCCTGGGTGCGGGCGGTTCAAGGTTCCGGCCTAGGCGCCCTACGTCTGGCCGGAATGAAGCTGGGATTCCATCCCAGGCACCTTCAGCCTGAGATGAGGTACTATTGAGGAGGCCTGGGACCCAGTGACTCCGACTGGGTCCCGCGAGGGTGAAGTTGCTCCAGGGCGCCCCTTGCGAGGGGACCCGCATCTGAGGTGAGGAGGCTGGGGAGGTCACCCGTTCGAAGACCCGGTACAGTGTCAACCCGGTGACGGATGGGCCTTCGGTAACTCTCTTGGAGGACATCTTCCCCTGATAGAGGCCGCAACGCAACGGAGGTATTCATGTCAAGACTCCTACAACCCTTGGTCCTAGCATAGGGGGTGTAGGGACCCAGATCAGTATAGTGCCTCGACCTGCTCATCTCACCGTATCATGCCATCGCATTGCCTGTATGTGGAGATACGAAATAAACCAACAGTTGGACTGTGATCGGTGTATGGACTCTGTTAATGGGAGCAAAGGGTGGTTCGGTGGTTTCTGCACGACAGACTCGGTACATGCTCAGGACACACCGGCCCGAGGAAACATCAGGTATTGGCCTTCACCTCGCCCGCCGTTGTGGGGAGGACATGGGCCGTAGCACACCTCACCCTGTCGCGTGACATACCCCTAGCTAAAGAGGACGGGGTGAGGGGGTGGCTACATATGTAATATTCCTTATGGGTATGCTTTATCGCAGAGACCTTGTCTTATCTATTTGTTTGACTCAATACGTACAACAAAGATGCAATGTTTTTCTCAACATTGATGTTGTTTATTTATTGTATTTCAATACTAATAAAAACTTATTTGGATTAAAAAGAAATAAAAACATATCTTTCTTGAAAAAAAAAATGTGTAATACATTAGGGTAAACTACAAATGTTAAAGGTATAATGTGTGGAATCAAGACATTGCCAACACAATACAAACGGGGGATTAAGGCTAGATTCACACCTGCCTTTTGGCCTGACAGCGTGTACCTGTGAGAACCCAAGCGGGGGGCCAGGGCCATGTTATGGTCATGCGGCAATTACCTGTGAGTGATCGGCCCTAGAAGCAAACTGCATAGAGCTTACACGAGAGCAGCCTCAATTAGCTGTAAGAGGCGGCGGCCTCCCATTGCTTTCAATGGGGCGGCCTCCCGCAGCTGATCGCCAGGACCCCTAGCTGGGGCTCTCACAGGTACACGCTGTTGGGCCAAAACAGGGGTGTTTAAGTGGCCTAAGGGAGAAAAAGGGCAGAGGACTTAAAGGAAAAGTATGGTTTTATAAAAAAATAAACCCTCATACTCACCTCTATGCTGTCGCATCGGTGTAATGGTTCAGCTGTCCCACGTTTGCTCTAACGCGAGAACTGAGTGATCACATGACCGCCAATTGCTCAGTTCTTTGTCGTCTCAGAACAGAGAGCAGTGACTCTTAGTCACTGCTCTCTGTTCTTCTCCTCCAATGCTCAGAGGCAGGCGCAGCTGGCTTTGGCACTCAGCCATGCACTAAGAGGCAGAGCCAGCCATCAGTCAGGCAGCTGACATTATGGTCAGGATCCTTCCAGAGGCTGAAATGGCTCTGTGACGTTAGCTGACAGCAGGCTCAAGCACGCTATAAGCTGACTCTGAGTCAAAGGAGTAGAAAAGTAAGTGCACCCACAAGAGAAGTAAGACCAAAAAAGCTTTGGCCATACTTCTCTTTTAACCTGACTTGTCCCTATGTTTTACATTTAGGGCCTATTCACACCAGGTGTTTGGGACCCGATGAGGTGGCGTGACGTCACATGCAAGCTCCAACCAACGACATGCCAATGCATTTGGTCCCGAGCGGCGACGGCTCATGTAAGTGTAACATTGGCTTACTTTGTTGCCTTTTTAAAGGTTTTTTTTTTTTTGGTGTTACTATTGTCTATGTAAAGGCGTGAGCCATCATAAAGGGAACCTTACATACAACTTGATCAGGCGCTCTTTCCTGCTTATTATTTTGCTGCAACTTTTTCTGAGTATGCATTCTTTCTGGTGGTTGATGGCAATCACACTGTGGAGAAGGAATGAGCCGAACACCCCCCCCCCCCGGTTCGGTTCGCACCAGAACCTGCGAACGGACCGAAAGTGAAGTGAAAGTGAAATATTCCTTTAAATATCGTATCTGGGGTGTCTAAAGTATGCCTGTGAAGTTGCACGTGTTTCCTGTGTTTAGAAATGTCCCTGCACAAAATTACATTTCTAAAGGAAAAAAAGTAATTTAAAACTGCTTGTGGCTTTAATGTAATGTCTGGTCCCGGTAATATGGATGAAAATCATTGAGAAAAATGGCATGGGTACCCCCCCCAGCCCACTACCAGCCCTTTTGGGTCTTGTATGGATATTAAGGGGAGCCCCACACCCAAATTAAAAAAAGGCCCTATATACTCTGAACAGCAGCATACAGGCGGTGCAAACAAGACAGGGACCGTAGGTTTGTTCTTAAGTAGAATCTGTTTGTAATTTGGAACAGGTACATTGTTTAAATGTAGCTCCAGCCAAAAAATCTATTTTTAAGCTTTTTGGAAAACATATCACCCCTGTACCATTTGTTTTTCTGTCTGTGTAACTGTTCAGAACATTTCACCTCACTTTCCGTCCCAATGACAAATGTTTTTTTTTAAATTTGGGGTTTCTAGTGAAACAAGGATTGGTGATAAAGCATCAGTGGAGAGGAGACACGTTTTTCCCATATTAACTCTTACATGAGAGAATATCCCTTCCTAGGGGTAGATTTCCTCTCACTTCCTGTTGTCTCCTTCCGTTTGCAAGTAGGAGTCGTTTGTAAGTTGGATGTTTGAAAGTAGGGGCCTGCCGTATATACTCTGCAGAAATTTGGCCCTTAGGTGTTGGTGTTGCCACAACACTGTAATGCCGCGTACACACGATCATTATTCACGGCGGTTTAAAAACCGCCGTGAATAATGACATTTTAAACGAGGGAACAGCTTGTTCCCCACACACGGTCATTTTTCTCGTCATTTTTTAAAATGACGAGAAAAACGATCGTCTATGGGCTCCGCGGCAGTGTTTCCCTATGGGAAACACTGCCGCGGAAGAAATGTCAGGAAAAACGACGAGAAAAATTAGAACATGTTCTAATTTTTCTCATCGTGATTAATGCCGTTTTTCCCGTCGGGAAAAACGGCAAAAAGCCCACAGACGATCGTTTTTCTCGTCCAAAGGAAAAAAATTCATTTTTCCCGACGGGAAAAATGATCGTGTGTACGCGGCACAACGCTGTGAACTATTATATCAAGAATTGTAATTACATGACATTGTTGAATAGTGGTAGGAAAAATTGGGCCTTTGGTGGTGGTGGTGGTGCTGGTGCCACAACACTGTAAGCCCTCACAGTTACTCTTGGTGGGCGCAGGTATGGGCCCTGCTGTGAAATATTAGATCAAGAATTGTAATTACATCCCCCTGTTGAACAGGGGCAGAAAAAGTGGGCCTTTGGTGGTGGTGGTGGTGTTGCCACAACACTGAAAGCCCTCATAGTTTCTCTTGGTGGGTGCAGGAATGGGCCCTGCTGTGAATTATTAGATCAAGAATTGTAATTACATGCCCCTGTTGAACAGGGGCAGAAAAATTGGGCCTTAGGCACTGGTGCCACAACACTGCAACCTCTCACAGATACTGTACTTGGAGCGCAGCAATGAGCCCTGCTGCAAAGTATTGCATCAAAAATTGTAATTACATGCCCCTGTTAAACAGGGGCAGAAAAATTGGGCCTTAGGCACTGGTGCTGGTGCCACAACACTGCAGCCCCTCGCAGATACTCTATTAGGAGCGCAGGAATGAGCTCTGCTGCAAAGTATTGCATCAAAAATTGTATTTACATGCTCCTGTTAAACAGGGGCTGAACAATTGGGCCTTAGGCATTGGTGCTGGTGCCACAACACTGCAACCCCTCACAGATACTGTACTTGCAGCACAGCAATGAGCCCTGCTGCAAAGCATTGCATCAAAAATTGTAAATACACGCCACTGTTAAACAGGGGCTGAAAAATTGGGCCTTAGCCACTGGTGGCGGTGCCCAGAACCAAAAATGTTCTTTCAAGCTATCAGCATGATCATTGAGGTGGAAGAGGATCGTCACTCAGCATAACAGGATAGTAACTCAGCATCAGCATAGGCAGTCTTGAAGGGATCTGACATTTCCCCAAAAATTATTCGGTTACATCAGCATCAGGTGCTTGGTAGCTGGTGGTGATCCAAGACTGATTCATTTTTTGATCGACCGAGTCGGTGGACAGGCGCACCCTGTGATCGGTTACAAAGCCTCCAGCAGCACTGAATTTGCGTTCCGAAAGAACGCTGGATGCAGGACAGGCCAGTACCTCAATTGCATACTGTGCAAGCTCTGGCCAGTGATCCATCCTCAAGACCCAGTAACCCAGAGGATTTTCGGTAGGAAAGGTGTCCAAGCCTGATCTTGCCCCTAGGTATTCCTGCACCATGTAAACCAGACGCTAGTGATGGTTGCTGGAACCGATCATACCTTGGGGCTGCGTACTAAAAAATTGTATGAATGCATCGGTCAGATGGCCACCTTCTCCACCGCTCCTTCTTTGACTGACCAAAGCCTCAGCAACATGTTGTCCAGGACCAGGAATTTGTAACCTCCCAGTCTCTGGGAATGCGTTGCACAGACCTTTCTGCAAGGCCTCCCGAAGATGCTTCATCCTCTGCTCCCTGTGCGACGGCAAGATAAGGTCCGCAACCTTACCCTTGTAACGTGGATCAAGGAGGGTTGCCAACCAGTAATGATCCCTCTCCCATGATCGCATGAATATGAGGATACTTCCGCAGGCTTTGCAGGATCAGGGAGGCCATGCAGCGTAGGTTTGCTGAGGCATTCGGTGCAGAGTCCTCTGGGTCACTGAGGACGACATGATCCGCAGCGACCTCCTTCCAGCCACGTACAAGTCTATGGGTGTCTTGGGACTGTAATTGATCCCTTGAAGACTGCTGCCGATGCTGAGTGCTAGGCTCCACCTCCATGCTGACACAATAATCCTCCTCCTCCTCGTCCTCTTCCTGTGTGATAGCCGGGCCGGCAGGAACACTGTCTGGATAAAGGGGGCCTTGAGAGGTAAGGAAGTCCTCCTCTTCCTCCCTCTGTCCTGCCTCAAGTGCCCTGTCCATTATTCCACGCAGCGTGTGCTCCAACAGGTGGACAAGAGGGACAGTGTCACTGATGCATGCACTGTCACTGTTCACCATCCTCGTGGCCTCCTCAAATGGTGCCAGGACAGTGCATGCATCCCTGATCATGGCCCACTGGCGTGGGGAAAAAATCCAAGCTCCCCTGACAATGTCCTGGTGCTATATTGTAACAGATATTCATTGATGGCCCTCTGCTGCGTGTGCAGCTGCTGCAGCATGGCCAACGTAAAGTTACACCTGGTGGGCATGTCACAGATTAGGCGGTTCTTGGGCAGGTTGTAATCCTTTTGCAGCTCAACCAGCCGAGCACTGGCATTATATGACCGGCGGAAATGCCCAAAGAGTTTCCTGGCCTGCTTCAGGACCTCCTGTAAGCCGGGTACCTTCCCAAGAACCGCTGCCCCACCAACTTAAGCGTGAGCCAAACAGGGCACATGGGTCAGTTGTCCCTGTCGGAGGGCGGAGAGGAGGTTGGTGCCATTGTTGGAAACCACCTTTCCTGGCTTAAGCTGGCGTGGCGTCAACCACCTCTGAGCCTGCCCCTGCAGAGCTTACAGAATCTCTGCCCCAGTGTGGCTCCTGTCCCCCAAGCACACCAGCTCAAGCACCGCATGGCATCTTTTTGCCTGCGTACATGCGTAGCCCCTTGAACGCCTAGGTAGGAGCCATGGAGGAAGAAGAAGAGGAGGGGTGGAGGAAAGAGGTGTGTCAGAATCACCAGTAGTAACATTTTGGAGGCGTGGTGGCTGAACAACCTACAACACTACTGCACCTTGTCCTGTATCCTTCCCAGCTGTCAGCAGAGTCACCCAATGCGCCGTGAAAGATAGGTAACGTCCCTGTCCATGCCTGCTGGACCATGAGTCAGCGGTAATATGCACCTTTCCGCTGACCGCCCTGTCCAGCAAGGCAAAGACATTGCCTTCCACATGCCGGTAGAGAGCCGAAATCGCCTTCCGTGAGAAAAAGTGGCGTTTTGGGAACCTGCCACTGAGGAACCGCACATTCCACAAACTCACGGAAGGGGGCAGAGTCTACCAACTGAAAAGGAAGCAGTTGAAGTGCTAGCAATTTAGCCAAGCTAGCATTCAACCACTGGGCATGTGGATGGCTGGGAGCGAACTTCTTTCGGCAGTGTAGCAGCTGGGGCAGGGAAATTTGCCTGGTACAATCAGACGTCGGTGTACCGATAGCAGATTGCCCGCAAGTACTTGGCTGTGACACACCTAATTCTACACCTTCATTCCTCTCAGTGCAGGTTTCAGAGTGGACTGAAGGTATAGTGGGGTTGGAGATCCCAGCTGATGAGGAGCAAGGAGAGGTCCGCTTTGTTCTTTGGTGTGGGTCTTTGAGGTAAGCTTGCCAAAGGACTGCATGGCAGGTCGACATATGTCTGGTCAAGCACGTGGTGCCCAAGCGGCTGATGTTTTGGCCACGCTAGATACGCTTTAGACATATGTTGCAAATGGCAACAGTGCGATCTGCTGCACACGTCTGAAAAAAGACCCACACCAAAGAACTTTTGGAAAAACGCGCAGAGACAGCAGCGCCCTGCACATGCGGAGCTCTGCGGTGTGATGCAGTCGGTGTGCTGCCCTTAAGCTGGCCCCTGGAGGGCATCCTGCCTCGTTGGATACGTGCCTCCTCCTCCTCCTCCTCCTCCTCCTATCAGATACCCACGTGGAGTCAGTGACCTCATCATCCCCTCCCTCCTCATCACTGGAGCAAATCTGGCAGTATGCTGCAGCTGGGGGAACATGACTGCCAGATAGCTGTCCTTGTTCGGCACCCCCTCTCTCTGGGCTCACGTTACTCACGTTACTACCCCCTCTCTCTGGGCTCACGTTACTGCCTTCCTCCAGCTGGGTTCCAGCATCGGAGCCTTCAAAACGCTGGGCATCCTCCTGGAGCATGTACCAAACACTGTGCTCAAACAGTTCGGGGGACTCCTCAGGAGGACATGGTGGGGCTAGGGAAGGAGTGACTGATGCCATTGAGTCGAGGGAAGAGGCCACTTTGGCAGCTGCTTTGCCAGACAAAGTACCCTGAGCCTGGGTGAGAGGGTGAGGAGGAGGAGGAAGGCTTGGTCATCCACTCTACCAAGTCTTGGGCATGTTGCGGCTCAACATGGCCAGCTGCCGAAAAGAAGGACAAGCGGGTCCCACGGTCACGTGCTGATGAGGATGCACCGTGTCCACGACCAGCAGCACTGTTGCCTCTAGACACAGAGCCTGTTTGCCCCCTTTTATTGCCTCGTGACTGTCTGCCTCTCCTTGTTTGCCTTCCAGACATACTAATGGCCTGCAGTGAGATGTAGCTGCACAAAGGTGGGATGTGTATATATATCTATATATATATATATATATATATATATATATATATATATATATCTGTACTGATTATAATGCAGCTATCAGAATCAACTGCCTGCTGTGGTATTAGTATGGGAAAAGCAACAATTGTTTTCAGTTAGTTTTAGGTGAAAACTGTACAGAGGACACTGAAAATACTTGCAGCTCTCTGCCTGTGGTTTTATTATGAGAACACCACTATAATAGTCACTAACTGTATTCAGGTAAGCTTTAGGTGAACGCTATGCAAAGCACACAGTACACTAAGTGAAACACTGACTGCAGCTAGCACAATCACCTGCCTGCCTGTCACAGTATAGAGAATAACAGGAACGGATCTAGCTGAACTGAATACAGTGTAAAAATATATATACAGTACAACACCTAGGATGCATATATATCCTCTACACACTGTAACTGCAGCTAACTGACTCGCCTGCCTGCTCTATCTAATTCAATATAAATGACGCTGTCTCTCTCTGTAATCTCTCTCTTTTAACAACTCCAACACACTACACAAGGCTGCCAACCCGGCGACCTTATATAGTGTGGGGCGTGTACTAAACCCCCTGAGCCATAATTGGCCAAAGCCACACTGGCTTTGGCCAATTACGGCTCTCCGTTTTTTCTGCGCTGTGATTGGCCAGGCATGTGGGTCATAGTGCATGCTTGGCCAATCATCAGCCAGCAATGCACTGTGATGCCGCAGTGAATTATGGGCCGTGACGCGCCACTCGATTTTGGCGCTATGAGTAAGCACTGATCCTACAGTGTGAAACGCGTCAGCCTGTCTGCTTTCATTTTGCTGTGGTGTGGACTTCTGTGATTTTATAATAAAGGAACCTTGTTTGGAGTGCGGCTGTCCAAGAATTTCTTCCAATTGTTTCGCATGAACGGCTCATAATGTTCGATTTTCGTCGAACGATCGAACAGCCGATGTTTGAGTCGAACATGGGTTCGACTCGAACACGAAGCTCATCCCTACTGTGGAGGGTGGTTTGATTGATCGAAGGTGATGGAAGATTTCACATTATATTTTGGCATGAACTTTAAAGACTTTTCTGAATGTTATTATACAATGCTCATGGGATATGTATTATATTTAATATACTGTCCTATAGTATACTGTCCTTTGTCCTGAGTCTAATTCAGTTTAATTTGTTCATAAACGATATAGAGGTTGGAATAAATAGCTCAATCTCAGTGATTGCTGATGATAAAAAACGAATAAGGGCAACTCTACAAGAAGACCATGTTATAATAGAGGGGGAGGGAGGGCAGCTATATGGCAGATGAGATTTAACATTGAGAAATGTAAACTAATACACTTGGGAGCTAAAAATATGAATGCAAGTTACTCTCTGGGGGGAGGTCCTCTGGGGGAATCAAGGATGGAAGAGGATCTGGGGGTCCTAGTAGATCACAGACTCAACAATAGAATGCAATGCCAAGCTGCAGCAAGCCAGGCTAGCAGGCTATTAACATGCATTATACTATAATTCTACCATGTTACAAAACTCTGTTTCGGTCGAATCTTGAGTATGCCATCCAGTTCTGGTCACCAATCCTCAGGAAGGATCTCCTTGAACTGGAGGGAAAAGGGCAATGGAACTTAAAAGGGGGCTGGAGGATTTCAGTTATGGGGAACAATCACAAACATTAAACGTATTCTCCCTGGAGAAGAGATGCTCAAGAGGGGATGTGATAGCGATATCTTTTAATAATGACGTTAACACTGGAAGGTACGGTAGCTATTTAACCTAAGGTCTCTAAAGAAGACAGGAGGCTAAAGATTGAAGTTGGACAAGAAATGTTTCAATCTTAAACTATGTAAGATATTCTTTACTGCTATGCCCCATACACACGATCGTTTTTCATGCCGTTAAAAATGCCATTTTAAAAAATGGCCATTAAAAATGATCGTGTGTAGGCTCCAGAGCATTTTTAACGACGTGAAAAACGGGCATTAAAAATTCCGGACATGCTCTCTTTTTTCACGTCGTTTTTCATGTCGTTTTTTTTAACGACGTGAAAAACGATAGTGTGTATGCTTTCACGACGTGAAAAAAAACGCGCATGCTCAGAATCAAGTATGAGACGGGAGCGCTCGTTCTGGTAAAACTAGCGTTCGTAATGGAGATAGCACATTCATTACACAGTAACGGACTGAAAAGCGCAAATCGTCGCTCAACAAACTTTACTAACATGAAGGGTGGCGCCATTCGAACGGAACTTCCCCTTTATAGTGCCGTCGTACGTGTTGAACGTCACTGCGCTTTGCTTGATCGTTTTTTTTAATGATAGTGTGTACGCAAGGCAGGCTTGAGAGGAAACATGAAAAAAAACGAGGAGAAAAACGTCGGTTTAAAAAATGACATTAAAAACGATCGTGTGTACGGGGCATTAGAGCAGTAAGAATGTAGAGCTTCCATAGGCGGTTTTGTCAATAGGGAGTGTAGAGAAAACTTGAGAGAGTTGTGTTTCTCAGCGAACACAATGTACAGGGATATGGAAATTGGTAGCAACATAAACACACACACATATACCTGTTGAACTGTGATTTTATTCAACCTTACCAATCACGTAATGATACTTAGAGGCGCTTCTGCTCTTTGTTCTTGCAGTACTTCCTAGCTAAAGTTGTTAATTGAGAATATATTTATGCCACTTTATTGATAATTGCTGACAACCAGTGTTAATTTTGGCAGCAAATTTTGATTTAGTTTTAGTCTTAGTCTTAGGACTAAAATGGCATTTTAGTTTATAGTCCCATTTTAGTCTTCTGCAATTGTTTTAGTTTTAGTCGTATTTAGTCGACTAAATCTCCAATATTGTGGGTTCTATAGGTGGGGTGAATGGCGCTGCCCAGGTAAAGTGCCAATATGTAAATGAATATGATTAGGTAACAAACTTAGCGTGCTAAAGAATATTAGGTCTTGACGGGATAATACTGGGTCACGAGTGACGCCTGATTAGTGAAAAAGTGCTATGTGCATTGGTGCAAAGAATAAATAAAAAAATGAAATATAATAAATGAAAAGGCCAATAGGAATAGCCTATTGGACAATAGTGTCAGCTGCACTGTATATACCAGTCCAGGGCCAGAGTATAGCCGGCAAGTGTTGTGCATACAGTGATTTTTAAACAATATAAACAATGTGATCAATCAGTGTAGATAAACAAGATATTAGGTCTCAGCAGCACATTATTAAATCCCAACATCAATTACGGTCTGATGAGACCCACTTCAATATTAATGTAATAGTGTAATGCATTGGTAGAAATTATGACTACCAATGACCAAATCCAATGATGCGGGAGCCGGGGGCGGGTCCGAGTCCTGCTGTCTGTGTCAATAGAGCGTGCCTGCACGAATGCCCCGAGAGAGTGTGGCTCTCCAACGGGGCACTCGAGAAGAGGAGGAGCCAGGAGCGTCGCTGAGAAGAGAAGGATCGGAGTGCAAAACCAACTGCACAGAGGAGATATGTAAGACATATTTGTTTTTTTGATTGTTTTTTAAACGAGACTTTAGATATTGAAAACTGCAATTTATTTATTTTTGATTTGTAATTTTCTAAAACTGTCAAAAAAATACAATTCAGTATTGCAACCTGGAAGTGTTCTGTGCAGAAATGTTATTTACTGCTTGTGTGATTGGCTCACTGATTTTCTCAGACATGACAGAGATCGATGTTCCCGATGACAGGGAGCAGTAGATCCCTGTCATGTCACTAGGCAGAACAGGGAAATGCCTTTTTTACACAGGCAGTTCCCTGTTCTGCCTCTCCTCGCCATGATCGAGTCCGCGGGACCTGCAGGCACACTCCTGCGGCTCGTGGCCGGCATGCCCGCTATCCTGCTTTTGCGGACAGACGTACAAGTACGTCAGTTTGTGCAGGCGTGCCATTCTGCCGACGTATATCGGCGTGAGTCGGTCGGCAAGCGGTTAAGATAAAGAAAGATAAAAAAGGTATCAAATGTATCAACAATTTATACAGAAAATGTTCATGACAATAAAAAAACACACTATACATAATGTACTCAATGACAAAATAAAAAAGACAAATAAAAAGGTAAAACCGGCCTTGCACTGGTAGATTTTTGTACAAACGTTCATACAAAAAATCTAAGTACATTTCGATCAGCACATTTGATGATGCCATCAGAGACTTTTGAAATGTTGTTGGAAGGTATTTTGCTTTTAACATTTGATTTTAGAATTAATTAAATTTCCTGATCAAAAACCACATTCACTGTTAGAATTTCACTTGTTCAAGAAACAATTTCCATCTTGCTCCTTTGATTTTTTTTTTTTTTTTTTGCCACTACGGTTGAAAATGATCATAGTTTTACCTATTACCTATTAGAAAGTCAAATCAATGTTCCTAAATGGAATTTTTTTCAAACTAAAAATTCTACTTGTGTATGCTCAGCTTAAAGAAGATAAATGTAGACATGTATTTTTTTATTTATTTTTCCATGAACTTATAAAGACATACACCTGTCTACACAAAACATGTGCCATTTGGGGTCTTTATTTCTTGGAGAGTTGGTAAACTCCAAGTGACCATATTCAAATTATTGGTATTAGCAATCCAGATCACCCACCACCCCCCACATTCCTCTGATTCCTTCAAAGATTTACAAAGTGCAGGTCCTCCTGTCATCAATGAAGCATTCGGGAGGAAAGAGGAAGGCCTCTGCTACATAGAATGAGGATGGCATTTCCTATACAGTAAAACCTTGGATTGCGAGCATAATTTGTTGCGGAAGCATGCTTATAATCCAAAGCACTCGTATATATTAAATCAAATTTCCCCATAAGAAATAATCAAAAGTCAGATGATTCGTTCAACAACCATTTATTCATAAGTCCTTTAGTTTATAGTCCATATAAAAAGATTATAGCAATGTGACCAGGTTGTGTAACCATAAAATGTCCATCCACAAATGGCAGCCTCCACAGGGGGATTAGAAGCAAAATCCAGCAGGAGCTACAGAGTATAAAAGAGAAGAGAAGCGCTTCTAATGCCCTGTACACACGATCGTTTTTTTCCGATGAAAACAGTCCGATGGACTTTCTTCATCGGGCAAACCAATCGTGTATGGGCCCCATCGGTCTTTTTTCCATCGGTGAGAAAAAATAGAACATGTTTTAAATTTATCCGATGGGAAAAAAAAAACGAAGAAAAATTAAGTTGAATGCTTCTGAGCATGCGTCGACTTGATTCTGAGCATGCGTGGGTTTTTGATCCGATGGACTTGCCCATAGACAATCGGAGTTTTCGATCGGTTTTTTATCCATCGGAAAAATTTAAAACATGTTCTATTTTTTAAAACCGATGGAAAAAAGACCGATGGGTCCCATACACGATCTGTTGGTCCGATGAAAACCATCCATCGGAATGTTTTCATCAGTCAAACCGATCGTGTGTACAGGGCTTAAGTATGCAGGCATCCGGGGTAAAGCTGCCTGCAATTGTGACCAGGAAGACTACCCTGCAGTAGAGCGATCTGAAAGCGAGGCTTGAACCGATCGTGAAAGGGACGATGTCAATGGCGGTGAGGAGGATGATCTATACGGACAGCTTTGCCCCAGATCCCTGCATACTTAGATGTGTCTGTTTTAATCATCAACCATGTGAGTTTCTAAATGTTGTACCTTCATTAAATGTAACCATATTGCTACACTTAGAGGCACCTCTCTTCTCTTTTATACTCAGTTGTGACATGACGCTACTTGTATATCAAGACATTGCTTGTATATCAAGTCAAAATTTATTTAACAATTTTGCTTGTCTTGCAAAAAGCTCTTAAACCAAGGTTTTTCTTGTATATCAAATTGTGGAATCCTCAGCACAGCAGAAATAAGGCTGCAAGTAGAAAGGGTCTATGCCAGGGACATGCAATTAGCGGACCCCCAGCTGTTGCAAAACTACAAGTCCCATCATGCCTCTGCCCCTGGGTGTCATGCTTGTGGCTGTCAGAGTCTTGCTATGCCTCATGGGACCTGTAGATCTGCAACAGCTGTAGGTCCGCTAATTGCATATCCCTGGTCTATGCTATGAACCAGTTAAGCCTATTGGGCTCTACTGCATTGTGTGATGCTATCATCCAGATAGGAACACAGGAGGAAAGGAACATGGGGAAAACTTCAGCACCATGTTGGCTGATTCACAGTCCAATGTAAAGTTTAAAAGTTGGGAAATTACACCAAAAGCTACAAGTTGAAAGATCTAAATATTGGTGTCACTGTAGTGGTGTGGCAAGAGGTTGTAAATCACAAAAGTAGCTGAATATTACGAAGTTTTGGCAAGTAAAACAGGTCCCGTGTGTATTTCAGCTATGCAATGGCTGTTTGACCACAGTTCTTCTTTAAGTTGTAGCTTCGCCCAAGTGCATTCTTCTTATCTCCATAATTGCCATACCATAATGCCGCATTCCAGTTATTTTAGGTGGTTTTGTAGCATACAAACAGTACACAGAGTCTAGTATGGCCCATAGAGAAATCACTCAGGGATTTTCCAAAGATGAATCATCGTACCCACCTGAAAACTGACCACTTTACAGACAGGCTACAGAGCGGCTCAAATAGAATATCTTCCACTTTTAGTTATGAATTCAAACTCTGTACTTTTTTTCTTTTTTTTGTTGTTGTTCCAAGAACCTTGTGGTTTTCACTGTTGTTTGATGGGTGTAAAGTACGGGAAAGCGCCCCCTGCTTGTTAGAAGTACTAGTGAAATGACTGTGTTTCCAGTTATGTAGGATGGAATTTGTTCCGCTCCTCAGAAAGGCTGAAGATAACGCCGTCATTGAGGTATATTTAAATCGAGCTTGCTGTACGTTGTCTAGTCATTCTGAAACTACATAGGACATGGAACACTTTGAGTACAGTAAATGTGACTATGACAGTGACATTTCCGATGGCATTTGTAACGTGATGTATTATTGTTTATAAACAATAAATACAGTATTTTTTTTACTTTACTTCTCTTCTGACCAATTTAGACCAGGGTTCCTCCAGAGGTTGAAGGGAAAAAGAAAAGAAGGGCGCACCAGCCTTGTGCATTATCCTTGGATAACAGTTGTTTTGCATCAGTTGGCAGAGATGCTTAACCACTTAAGGGCCGCCGCACGACGATGTACGTCGACAGAATGGCACGGCTGGGCACAAGGGTGTACAGGTACGTCCCCTTTAAGATCCCAGCCATGGGTCGCACGCGCGCTGCCGGTGGTGTGCTCGCCACCCGGTCCTGAGCTCCGTGACCGCGCCCGCGGGACCCGCGGACCCGATTGCCGCTGGTGTCCCGCGATCGGGTCACAGAGCTGAAGAACGGGGAGAGGTGAGTGTAAACAAACCTTTCCCGTTCTTCCTAGTGGCAGTGTCAGTGATTGTCTGTTCCCTGTCATAGAGAACGACGATCAGTGATGTCACACGCCAAGCCATGTCCCCCTTCAGTTAGAATCACACATTAGGTCACACAGTAATCAGTGCATATTTATAGCACTGATCGCTGTAAAAATGACAATGGTTCCAAAATGGTGTCAAAAGTGTCCGATGTGTCCGCCATAATGTCGCAGTCATGATAAAAATTGCTGATCGCCGCCATTACTGGTAAAAACAAATTATTAATAAAAATGCCATAAAACTATCCCCTATTTTGTAGACGCTATAACTTTTGCGCAATCCAATAAATAAATGCTTATTGCATTTTTTTTTACCAAAAATGTGTAAAAGAATACATATCGGCCTAAACTGAGGGGAAAAAAAGTTTTTTTATATATTTATTGGGGATATTTATTATAGCAAAAAGTAAAAAATATTGCATTTTTTCAAAATTGTCGCTCTATTTTTGTTTATAGCGCAAAAAATAGAAACTGCGGAGGTGATCAAATACCACCAAAAGAAAGCTCTATTTGTGGAGGAAAAAGGACGCCAATTTTGTTTGGGAGCCACGTCGCACGACCGAGCAATTGTCAGTTAAAGCAACGCAGTGTCGAATCGCAAAAAGTAGCCTGGTGCTTTAGCTACAAAATGGTCCGGGGCTTAAGTGGGCTTAAGTGGTTATGTAATGGTCGTTTAACCACAAAGGGGTTAATATGGATTATATTACTGTTCAGAATTGTAAAGGGTAGATAACATTGCATGCATGCTTGAAAGCAAGTCTCTGACACATCCGTGCAGAACAGTTACTTCCGTATCTAATGATTTATTACCGGCAGTACTAAACTTTTTACACACAGCATGATACGTCACTATTATGTTAATGTGACACTAATAAGCACATCTGATTGGCTGCAATACAAAAAGAGTACAGAAACGTGATGATTAAGCTTGGTTGTCCCTCTGATCTGTCTTAATTTCCGCATTCCATAGATGTGTGGGAGAAGGGGGTATACGCCATTTTCTGTCTTCTCCAGTCTTTTCGGTGGGAGGAGGTGTATTAGAAACTGATTTGAGTAAGGAAGAATTACAGCAGTGGTGTACATGAAAAAGCAATATAGACTTTATAGTATAGTAAAGATGCATAGAGAATAGACATTTTCTAGTTTAACATTATGCTCATCACATTCCTTCACAGTTAAAGAAGGCCAGAGACAATGTGGTTTTCTTTCCTTCAACCATGGCTTGAAAATTGCTCAATTCCTCCATCAACACAGTCAGTGTTGATGGGGGAATCCCTCCTGGTTGGTGGGCGCGGGAAGCTATTGCTGCTAGCAATAATCAATGTTTAAAAAACAACATATTGGGTGTGTTTGAGGGCGGTCATACATGGAGCGAATTTCAATATTATTTACATTATTTCCCCCCATTTTGGAGGGGAAAAAAGTGCGTCTTATGGAGCGAAAATTACGGCAATTTTTGCTAGATGGCAATGCCAAATTCTGAGGCCAAGGTGTGTTCATTTTTTTCACAGTTTGCAATTATAATCTATTGATATTTTTGTTGAATATATGTTTAAAAAGACAAATTCGTCTTGTGTTTTTATTCAATTATATCACCTTTATCTGTAAGAAATGCTTGAATGCAGATCTAATGATTTATTTTCAAATATGTTGAAAACGTGAACAGTTTCCATGGGGTGTACTTATGGTTAGTATACATGTGTATTCAAATGCGTGTTAAAGTGCGTTGTGTTACGTGTAAACATGCATGCACCATAATGGATTATACAGTATATCACTGTAAATGGCACCCCAACCACATATGTACAGTATAAAGAAATGCACCTGTAATTTACTGCACCACAATGGAGAGAGGTAAATGCACTGTGTCTTGTGGCACTCCTTAATGCAGCATGCAATAGACATGACATTGTGTGAAAATGTAGGTGTGAAGGGACACTTAAAGAGGAACTGAACTACTGAAGCTATGCCATGAAGGCAAGCAGATGACAAATCACTAGTCACCAGTAATAAATACTGTAATTGTATAATTATAACTTTTGTAGTCTCCCTGCAGCTGATATGTTTCCCTATTACAGACTTACTATGCCTTATTTTGCAATGTCTCTGTATTGATCTTGGTGCCATCCTGGTAGAGGCGTGGTTTTGTTTCCCCATGTCAGAGATGCACTCTTGATGACTTATGACCTATTGACTGGTGGGGGGTAATTTTAAGAAGCAGCAGGAGAGGTGCAGAAAGCAACGATCCACAAAAACTGATGACGGTGAAGCAGTGGGATCCTTGCATTGCAGGGCCTCAGGTACAGCTTCCTATCCAATAAGGAGAACAGTGAGCAGCACAGAGCTGACATCTCCAAATCCAATCAGATGCAGTCAATGTTTGAGTATTTAGGCATTCCCGGGTGCTACGGCTGCTTGAATACAGTAGCCAGCCATGCAAAATCCTCCATTCATGATAAACACTGTGGATCTATTGATTTTCTATTGTTCAGCGTGCGGGCCATCTTAATACAATCAGGGTTTTGCTTTCTTTTTTTTTAATTTAGACTTAATTTTATTTAGGACATATTTCGGTATACAATACAAAAAATAACATATACATTTGAAATCCTACATACCTCCTATATGTGTTAACCTAAACCCAGATAGCTCTGACGACGAAGTTGAGGTCCCTGCCAAGGTCAGGCGTACCCGATCCCGATCTTCTGAGGTTGTTGAGGAGCAAGAACCACAGGGCTCTCGTATCATGGAGCAGAGTAGTACTAGCGCCGCTATTCCTTCTGGTGAATTGGCAAGCACCAGCGGCCTAGTACAGCCTGGGCGTACATCCAGCACTGCAGTATCACGTGGTGACGTGGCGAGTCCCATAAGTGCAGTTCAAGCTGGCGAGGTGGCAAGCACAAGTAGTGTCCCGCTGCCACCAATAAGAAGACAAAGGCAGGCCCGTCGTTCCCATAGTGCCCTTCCTGCAGAATTCGCCTATTCTGATTGGGTCCCCACCACTTCTGCAGAACCCGTACTTCCCCCATTCACTGCCCAACCCGGTATTCAGGTGGAAACAGCTGATTTTATGCCAATTGATTATTATTCGCTGTTTTTCACGGAAGATCTCTATAGATCTATTGTGGACCAGAGTAATTTATATGCTGGTCAATTCATCGCCGCTAATCCCCAGTTGCCTTCCATTGCCAAAGATTGGAAACCAATTACGGTTTCTGAATTTAAGACCTTTCTGGGCCTTTCCCTCAACATGGGCACACATAAATTCCCGTCATTGCGTGCTTATTGGTCCACGCACCCAATTGACCACATGCCCGTGTTCTCTGCCTCCATGCCCAGGAAACGATACGAGCAGATTTTGCGGTTCATGCACTTCAACGACAATGAACTTTGTCGTCCACGTGGGGACCCTGAATACGACCGGCTCTATAAAATTCGGCCCCTCATAAACCACTTCAACGAACGTTTTGCAGCCTTGTTTACTCCCGATCAAGTTGTCTGCGTTGATGAGTCCCTGATTAAATTTTCTGGCCGCGTGTCTTTCAAGCAGTACCTTCCCAGCAAGCGTGCCAGATACGGGGTCAAGCTCTATAAGTTCTGTGACAGGGCAACAGGCTATGTATGGAGCTTTATGGTTTATGAGGGAAAAGATAGTCAGGTTGAGCCGGTCAACTGCCCGGATTACATAGGGAGCGCTGGCAAGATAGTGTGGAAATTGGTGTCACCCTTATTCGGAAAGGGGTACCACTTGTATGTGGACAATTATTACACGAGCGTGCCTCTGTTTAGTCACTTGTTTGATCATCAGATTTGAGCATGTGGCACCGTGCGACCTAATCGCCGGAGCTTTCCCCAGCGGCTTGTAGATGCCCGTCTTAGGCTGGGGGAGAGAGCCTGCGTAAAGTGTAATAATTTGCTCGCTATGAAGTGGAAGGACAATAAGAATGTTTTCCTTCTTACCTCCCTTCATGCAGACACGACAGTCCAAATTCCTACGGCGACTGGTGTTGTGGAGAAACCCCTCTGTGTCCACGAATATAACAAAAATATGGGAGGGGTGGACCTCAACGACCAGTTGTTGGCGCCGTATCTAATTGACCGTAAGGCGAGACGCTGGTACAAAAAAGTGTCTCTATCCTTATTCCAATTGGCTTTGCTGAATGCTCATGTGCTATACAGAGCTTCAGGCGGGACTTTATCTCTTCTAAAATTCCAGAATGAGATAGTCACAGAACTCCTGTATCCAGGCGGTTCTGCACCTCACCATCCCCAACCAAATGCAGTAAGCCGGCTGCATGAGAGGCATTATACGTATGTCCTCCCGAGTACCCCTACCCAACGAGCCCCCCAAAAAAGATGTCGTGTCTGTAGCAAGCGCGGATTTAGGCGTGACACCCGTCATTATTGTCCACTCTGTCCTGACAAGCCTGGTCTTTGCCTTGGTGAATGTTTTGAACGCAACCACTCAAAAGTGAAGTTTTAGCGTAGGGTGCGGCATTTCACAGACTAGGACACACTTACACAGGGTCTCCCAAGATGCCATTACATTTTGAGAGACCCGAACCATTACAGTTGTTAAAGTTACAAAAAAAAAGTGTAAAAAAGAAAAAAACAAAACGTAAAAAACAAAACACAAAAAAAATATAAAATAAAAAAACCAAAAATAGTTGTCGTTTTATTGTTCTCTCTCTCTCTCTCTCTCTCTCTCTCTCTCTCTCTCTCTCTCTCTCTATTTTCTCTCTATTGTTCTGCTCTTTTTTACTGTATTCCATTCTGCAATGTTTTATCATGCTTGCTTTTCAGGTATGTAATTTTTTGTTTTCAGGTGCGCCATTCAACTGCAGCGCGGAATTATTTATCTTGACAGCAACAGCGTTTGCTCCCACGATACATAAAGCCGTGACTCCAGTGCTGTAGGAGGTGATTTCACCACCACAGTTAAAAAAAAAGAGCATATATGCCGAAGCATGGGGGCAGCAGGGGCGGAGGAGCGATTTTGCTCCTAATGCTGCGTACATACGGTCGAAATTCCGACGGAGGCTTGCCCATGGAAAAGTCCGACCGTGTGTACGCGGCATAACCTTTCATGCCGCGTACATACGGTCGAAATTCAGACGAAGGCTTGCCCGTGGAAAAGTCCGACCGTGTGTATGCGGCATAACTTTTATGCGGGAGGATGCCCCCATGCTTCGGCAGGTATATATATATTTTAGGCACAGGTTGCGTTAAAAAAATGTTTTATTTTTTACTAGGTTTTGTTTTGGTATTTGCTTTGCAGGTATGGTATGGTAAGGTCTTACTGTTGTACTGTAATGTTACTTTGTTTTAATGTTAACCATCATTTGCTTAGCAGGTACACCATTCAGTTGCAGAGCGGATCTATTTATCTTGACAGCAACAGCGTTTGCTCCCACGATACATAAAGCCGTGACTCCAACGCTGTAGGAGGTGATTTCACCACCACAGTTAAAAAAAGAGCATATATGCCGAAGCATGGGGGCAGCAGGGGCGGAGGAGCGATTTTGCTCCCAATGCCGCGTATATACGGTCGAAATTCTGACGGAGGCTTGCCCGTGGAAAAGTCCGACCATGTGTACGCGGCATAACTTTTTTGCGGGAGGATGCCCCCATGCTTCGGCATATATGCCCATCATTAGAAGTGGGTGGATGAAGGGAGGTATTCTAATGGTGGGCATACCCACCGATCAATCTCTTTTTTTTCGTTCAGCCAACAGGCTGCATGAAAAAAAAGATTACAATACATGTCCAACAAGGACCAGCAACGTACTGGTATGTTGCTGGACTTTGAATGTTTATACCAGAATGATGCCTGCAGGTTTAGGTATCATCTTGGTATCATTCTTTTCAGCCAGTGGCCGGCTTTCATGTAAAAGCAATTCTAGCAGATAATTAGCCTCTAGACTGCTTTTACAAGCAGTGGGAGGGAATGCCCCCCCCGGATATAAACAGCGCCATTAGGAAATTGGGAAAGCATTTTATCACACCAATCTTGGTGTGGTCAGATGCTTTGAGGGCAGAGGAAAGATCTAGGGTCTAACCCCCTAATTTTTTTCAAAAAAAGAGTACCTGTCACTACTTATTGCTATCATAGGGGATATTTACATTCCCTGAGATAACAATAAGAATGGTAAAAAAAAAATATGGAAGGAACAATTTAAAAATAAAATAAAAAAGCAAAATAAATAATAATAAAAAAAATAAAAATAAAAAAAGCACCGCTGTCCCCCCCTGCTCTTGCGCAAAGGCGAACGCAAGCGTCGGTCTAGCGTCATATGTAAACAGCAATTGCATCATGCATGTGAGGTATCACCGCGAAGGTCAGATCGAGGGCAGTAATTTTAGCAGTAGACCTCTGTAAATCTAACGTGGTAACCTGTAAAGGCTTTTAAATGCTTTTAAAAATGAATGTAGTTTGTCGCCGCTGCGCGTTTGTGCGCAATTTTAAAGCATGTCGTGTTTGGTATCCATGTACTCGGCCTAAGATCATCTTTTTTATTTCATCAAACATTTGGGCAATATAGTGTTTTTTAGTGCATTAAAAATAAAAAAAGTGTGTTTTCCCCCCAAAAAATGCATTTGAAAAATCGCTGCGCAAATACTGTGTGGAAAAAAAAATGCAACACCCACTATTTTAATCTGTAGGGCCTTTGCTTTAAAAAAATATATAATGTTTGGGGGTTCAACATAATTTTCTTGCAAAAAAAAATATTTTTTTCATGTAAACAAAAAGTGTCAGAAGGCGGTGCTTGGTTTTCGGGGGCCCGTACGCGGCTAGGCTCTCAAAAAGTCCCACACATGTGGTATCCCCGTACTCAGGAGAAGCAGCCAAATGTATTTTGGGGTGCAATTCCGCATATAACCATGGCATGTTTGAGCAATATATCATTTAGTGACAACTTTTTGTACATTTTTTTTTTCTTTTTGTCATTATTCAATCACTTGGGACAAGAAAAAAAAATATTCAATGGGCTCAACATGCCTCTCAGCAATTTCCTTGGGGTGTATACTTTCCAAAATGGGGTCATTTTGGGCGGTTTTGTGCTATCTTGGCTTTTTATGGCCTTCAAAACTGTGATAGGTAGTGAGGAGTGAAATCAAAAATTTATGCCCTTAGAAACCTTGAAGGCGTTGCTTGGTTTTTGGGGTCCTGTACGCGGCTAGGCTCCCAAAAAGTCCCACACATGTGGTATCTCCGTACTCAGGAGAAGCAGCAGAATGTATTTTGGGGTGTATTTTCACATATGCCCATGGCATGTGTGAGCAATATATCATTTAGTGACAACTTTGTGCAAAAAAAAAATGTTTGTCATATTCCCGCAACTTGTGGCAAAATATAAAATATTCCATGAGCCCAACATGCCTCTCAGTAAATAGCTTGGGGTGTCTACTTTCCAAAATGGGGTCATTTGGGGGGTTTTGTGCTATTTTGGCATTTTATGGCCTTCAAAACTGTGATAGGTAGTGAGGAGTGAAATCAAAAAATTACGCCCTTAGAAATCCTGAAGGCGGTGCTTGGTTTTTGGGGCCCAGTACGCGGCTAGGCTCCCAAAAAGTCCCACACATGTGGTATCCCCATACTCAGGAGAAGCAGCAGAATGTATTTTGGGGTGCAATTCCACATATAACCATGGCATGTGTGAGCAATATATAATTTAGTGACAACTTTTTATAAATTTCTTTTTTTTCTTTTTGTCATTATTCAATCATTTGGGACAAAAAAAATATTCAATGGGCTCAACATGCCTCTCAGCAATTTCCTTGGGGTGTCTACTTTCCAAAATGGGGTCATTTGGGGGGGTTTTGTACTGCCCTGCCATTTTAGCACCTCAAGAAATGAGATAGGCAGTCATAAATTTAAAGCTGTGTAAATTCCAGAAAATGTACCCTAGATTGTAAACGCTATAACTTTTGCGCAAACCAATAAATATACGCTTATTGACATTTTTTTTACTAAAGACATGTGGCTGAATACATTTTGGCCTAAATGTATGACTAAAATTGAGTTTATTCGATTTTTCTTATAACAAAAACTAGAAAATATATTTTTTTTTTCAAAATTTTCGGTCTTTTTCCGTTTATATCGCAAAAAATAAAAATCGCAGAGGCAATCAAATACCATTAAAAGAAAGCTCTATTTGTGGGAAGAAAAGGACGAAAATTTCGTTTGGGTACAACATTGCATGTCCGCACAATTTACAGTTAAAGCAGCGCAGTGCAAAATTCTGAAATCACCTCTGGTCCTCTAGCTACCAAATGGTCCGGGGCTTAAGTGGCTAATATCAGGGACCGCCAACCCACCTTTGTTTTTTTCCCTAGACAGGAGCACATAGCTTACTCTGGCTTTTCTGTTCTGCCAAATATACTTCAAAATGATAGTTTTCATAACTTTAAAAAAACATTGAGGTATCTCTATCGGGAGCATTTGAAATTTATATAAAATCTTTGGTAAAATCACAATTTTCAATAGATTTATCCTTCCTATCCAAGAGATATGTCTCCTCGATAGGTTTTTTTATATCTGTTTTCGCTTCATTCAGTAATCGAATGTAGTTGGCATAATATATTTTTTCCAGAGTAGGGGTTAGTTTAATTCCCAGACAGGTCAGTGCTTCTGTCTCCCAGGAAATTGGAACTCCTGTTGCAACGCTATTGCTTCTTTCTTCTCTATTCCTAAGTTTAATATTACAGTTTTTGTAGGATTTATCTTAAAGTTTGTAAGCTCCCCGTAGTCTTTTATTTCTTTTATCACATTTGGCAATGATAGTCTTGGCTTAGTTATGTATAGAAGTATGTCGTTCGCATAGGCTGCAACCTTATGTTCTTCTTCTCCCACTCTAACCCCTCCTATATCCACATTTTTCCTTATTTTTTCCAATAAAGGCACTAGAGCGATTACATACAGGAGTGGTGAGAGCGGGCAGCCTTGTCTTGTTCCATTGAACATCTCAAAAGCAGACGACATACTTCCATTTACTTTCACCCTAGCCGTAGGATGTTTATATAGATTTCCAATCCATCTCATACATTTTGGGCCCATCTCTATGCTACGTATTGTCTCCATCATAAACCCCCAGTCTACTCTGTCAAATATTTTCTCAACATCAATTGACATGAGCAAGACTGGGGGCTTTTCCTTTTGTGTCCTACGCATTAGTAGCATTGTTTTTATACTGTTGTCCCTACCCTCCCTTCCTGGGACAAAGCTTACCTGGTCCACGTTTATTAAATCTGGCATCAAGTTCTTTAGCCTTGCCGCTATGACTTTTGCATAGTTTTATATCTGCGTTTAATAACGCGATAGGGCGATAGCTGGAGCATATGGATTTGTCTTTGCCTAATTTGGGTATTATTGTGATGTCTGCTAAGAGAGATTATTTTCTGATTTACTCATTTTCCCCTATTTTATTAAAATAGGTGCAACGTGCTGGTACTAATTGCTTCCTACATTTTTTATAGTATTTTATTGTGAAACCATCCGGGCCTGGACTTTTCCCCCCCTGGTATTTTTTTTAGGGCGTCGTAAATTTCTTCTTCTATTATTGGCCTCTCTAGGAGTTCTATATTCTCTGCTGTTATTTTTGGTAAATTCACTTCTGCTAAGTATTGTTGTATTTTAAGTTTCCTGTATTGCTCCTCCTGTCGTGTTTCTTTATTTCTAATTGCATATAATAAACTGTAATATTTCTCAAAAATCTTTGCAACATCAATTGTTTTGTAGTTCACTTCACCTTTTTCATTTTTTATCTTTTCTATGTAGTTTACATTTTTTTTTCCTTTTAAATTTTTGCTAGATATCTTCCGGGCTTATTTCCCCATCTATATCTTTCCTTTGCCACATTACTAAATACGTTTCTATTTTTTTCCTCCAGCAGTTCCCTTAGTTGATCTCTTTTTATAACCACTCTCTGATGTATTTCCCTATCTTTTTTTTTAACAACAAGGTTGGTCTTTATTAATGAATCAATGGTACATGACAAGGTACAGTTATCCATGTATTTCCCTATCTAGTTGTGTTTTGTGTTGTTGTTCCAATTTGTGTAGTTCCCTTGTTATCCGTTTCAAGTTTATTTCCCTTTCTTTTTTTTTCGCTGCTCCTATTGAGCTTAGTTTTCCTCTAATAAACGCCTTATGGGCTTCCCAGATTGTGGCCCTTGTCACACCTGGTGTATCGTTTATGCTAAAAAATTGTTCAATTTCGGTTATTAGATTTTTACCCACTTCTTCATCCTCTATAAGCTCTTCATTTAACTTCCATGTACCTTTCATATTTTCATTATCCCTAAGTCAAATTTTTACTGTTACCGGGGCATGGTCCGAGATTGTTGTTATTTCTATTGAAGTGTCTACAAACGCACTCTAAGATTGCATGGTCAACCAAAATGTAGTCCAATCTCGTGTACGTGTCGTGCACCGATGAGTGAAATGTGAAATCTTTCTTACTTGGATGAGCTATTCGCCATATGTCTAACAACTGATGGGTGAACTTTTTTTTTTTAATCAGTTTCAGTTGTTTAGTGCCGGTTCACACTGCTGCGCTGTGAATTTGTTTTGTTTTTTCAGTCCTTTCTGAGGTGCGAATTTACCGTGAATTTACCGCGTTTTTACCGCAATTTGAATGCAAATTTCAGGAGTGGGACATAGCTGCGATTAATGTTCTAGCCAATGGAATCCTAATGTAAAAAAAAAAAGGTGTTAACTTCCTGTGTACTTCCTGTTTTTTGTGGAGAGTAGTGTGGTGGAATTCGCACATATGTGAACCATCAAATGCGATTCCAGAACGATTTACATTGATGTCTATGGAGACTAAATTCGCAACGCAATGCTCTAAACTCGCACAAGACCCTTTTTTTCATCGCATCGCATTCGGAGAGGAATCGCAACGCATAGATGTAAACCACTATCATTGAAAACAATGACTTTTTGGATGACATGCGAATCTAGTTTGTGTTTAACGCATCGCATTCGGTATGAACTCGCACAAGTGTGAACCGGCACTTACTCTCTCTCATCGGTGCACCAGACGTACGATCGAGACCATGGTCCATTGAAAGATTAAAATCCCCTGCCACAATCAGGTGTCCTTGTTTAAACTCCACTAAGGCGTTGAGAATCCCTTTTAAATATTTTTTAGGATGCTTATTAGGGCAATAAACATTTGCTAATGTATACCTAGTTCCCTGTAGGGTCCCTTTCAAGAACAAAAAAGCGGCCTTCTGGGTCTACTCTTCTGTCTTCCAACACAAAGCTTATATTTTTCCCTATGCCAATAGCGACTCCTTTTGCCCTTTTATTTGGGGAATCCCCATAGTACCAGGTTGGGATTGCCCGTGAATACAATCTTATATTTGAGTCAAGGGCTAGATGAGTTTCCTGTAAAAAAGCTATCTCCACAGCATACCTTTCCAATTCCCTTAACACCATGTGTCTTTTTTTCGGGGTATTTAAACCTCTTACATTGTATGTCATTAACTTAACCTCCATCCTTAGTTTTGTTTTCTTTTAGCTTATTTGCTTTAACAATCCAAATCTTATGCTGCAGTATGTGAACCTCTCTATTTCTTAACTCAACGTATTCATTTGTAGACGAAAATATGCAGATCTGTCCTACCTCCCCGCCCCCCTTGACCTCTTGGTCTAGAGCAGCAGTCCTCTTCTCCATGGGGGAACTCCTGTCCCCCCTGCTCTCTCAGGCCTGAGGTGGAGTTCTGTATGGCGCTATTGGTCTCACCTCCCCTACTTTTAGGGAGGTGATTCCTAAGCTTGTCGGTAATCAGAGTCTCCCCTTCCCCGTACTTTCTGTCCTTCGTCTTTATAAGCCATTCCCCACTCCCCCCCGTCCACCCAGTCACTGGAGAGCCAGATGAAGGAAGAAAAAAAAAACACATAGAAAACATCTTCCCTTCTTTTTCAGTTCCTTTTATGCTTATAGGGTCACCCTTGTTATTCTTGATTCTATCCTTCTACTGTAGTTTATTCTGTTCCATACCTCCTGTCTGTGCCTTTTTCTGGTGGGTTTTGCTTTCTAATGTCAGAACTGTTCTCCCCTCACCCCACCCACCTTGAAGACAAGTGATTTGATGATGAACGAGCAGGAAGCAGCAGGAGTGGTAGAGGAAGCCTTGGTCCAGAGGAGGAATGAAGCCCAAGAATAGAGTCTTGTATTGCAGGTTCTCAGGTACAGCTTTTTCTCCAGCAAGGAGAACAGTGAGCAGCACAGAAGTGACATCTCTAAATCTCACTCTAAATCTCCTGATACAATCAGAGGCAGCAGTGTTTTAAATGATCTCAGATATACAGTCAGGAGGAATTTTAGACATGAGGTAAATCTTTCAGGGTAGATAGGATAGATGCTGCCAAAAATATAGCAAATCTTCACTTTTTGAGTTCCAGCCTAAAGTTCAGATAAGTTTGAGATAACCTCATTCAAGCAGATAGAAACAAGTGAGCGTATCTAAAAACTGTTGTACCTGGCAGAGGATCAGTAAAGTAATACATAAATGGTTGTCATCCCTATTCAGTTGCACTACCTAGCTGCAGAGTAAATACAGGATGACACTATTGCACGCCAAAAATAAAATCTATCCTCCTGCTGCCCATGTAGATACTGCTGAATCTGACATTTCCAACAGTTATCTGCCATGTGCTGTGTTTCCTCCTGCCAGCCCCTACATCGCTATAGAATACAATCATGACATATGAGGAACCACCAAGAACAGTGGAAGACCAGACTTACAAAAGTGTTGAATTCTACAGGATCTTCAGCCGGCGCTTTCTTCTACCTTCTGCAGAGATTGGCAGCAGGGGCAGCAAGGGGGCAGGTTTATTTTTAAGACTGATTTTTAAGGACAAAGCTGTTTTAAAATAAATATAGAAAATAGTAAGGTGAATGTTTAATAGTTCGAAATATATGAAGGCTTCCCCTGCTAAGTGGCTAAATAGACTGAAATGTTCTGAAGCTTGCACAGTTTCTCCAACTGCTCTTTTTGATAGACTTCTCATTGGGTAATTAATATCTGGCACACATCCATGATAAAACTGAAAATATTTGGAATTATAGCTAAATCAATATATTATTATATTATTATTATTACTATTATTATTATTATTACATTGTCATATTCTTCCACTAGTTAAAATTGATATATGTACCCATCTGCATTTTAGGAAATTTAACATTTTTACCATTTCCCCTAATTTTAGAAAAAGTATGTTTTGTGCATACAATTGATTTACTTACACTATCCTACCAATTAAATACACTTTGCCCTTTACATCACCAGTTATTTGAATTTATTTTCAAAGGTGATATTTTTATTTGTTTTATAAGTATGCATAAGACATTTTGTTTTTACGTTTATCTTTTAATAGACATATATTTTGTGGTATCTTTTTATTTTATAGATCTGAAGAAGGGGACATAATATCCCGAAAACTCAATGGCTCCTCTACAAGTTCTGATTAAAAAAAAAAGAACTATGCTTGATATCCAAATGAAGTCTCCTGAGTTTCTGGTTGGTTAATCAGTTTGTTAGAAAGATTTTGTTTTATTAGTGTAGCGGGGTGTTCCCCTTTAATGCAGAGAGACAAGAAGTTCCAGGTGAGAGGTGAGTCGGGAGGAAGTAAAGAGACATTATGGAAGTGAAAGCAGAGGAGAGAGAGACTACATCTCCCAGTACATCTTGCAGCACCCAGGGTGCATTGCTCCAGAACAGAGACTGCTGGGGCAGACTTTATAAAGGGGAGGCGGAGTTTTGGTCGGTCTCTTTGGACACCCCTCTCCTAGCAAGAGGATCTCTGTGCTGAACTGCTGTGTGCACAAGGCCTGAAGCCTGGGCCGTGTGCTCCTTTCCAAAGAGCCCTCTGCCAGCCTAGCAGAGCCTTAGAGACATCTAATCCTCCTTGCTGCAGTACACCAGAAGGATTGAAGACTTGGATGTCGGTGGATTCCTGTTCCCAGACGAATCGATGGAGGAAATCGGATTTGGACTTGTCCAGGTGGTGAGAGCTGTTTAAAGACAGATCCTTTATCTTTACTATTCGTTGGGATTACAAAGTTGTTCTTCAAGTGCACCACCGAAAAGATTGCTAGCGAATATTGTTTCACTGAACTTCCATTTAGATCAGTCAGGCCTGACTGCATAGGTAGACATTGCTGGGTGTTAGTCTACCCATGAGGGGAAGTAGCTGTAAAAGGGCAGCGCTAGAGTTGCATAGCAATACTTTATTATTCTGATTACTCTGTTTATCTTTATTACTGTTTATTGCAGGGATCTGCAACTTGTTATACTGTTGTTTATTACTTGCCCATTAGCCTCAGTAAAATATCTGGGTAAAGTACATTTGGTGTCAGTTCCGCTTACTTTAATAGGAGTTTTAAAGAATATTCTGTGTATGTTTGTTATAGGACTGCGTCACCAACAGTTGCGGTCACGCGGTCCTATCCCTCTATCACCAGCTGTGCCACGGGAGGTTAGAGCCGATTGCCAGGGGTTGACAGCAGTGCACTACAGGGCCCAAATCAATATCAGCGGCTCTCTTAACTGGGGGTAGCGCTACACGTGGGGGCTCGAGTCCGGGATCCTTGTACGTTGCACGCTGCAATCAAGCCGGTCAGAAGTACCAGCATGGACCCGCTGGCAATGTCACAGTGGTGCGCAGCGATTGGCGCCGATCCAACCGCGGCGGTAGTCATTGTACTCCCGGGGGAAAGATGGAAGGAAGAGGAGATAAAACAGCTCGTATTGTTACTGTCTCCGAGCCACAAAGCATGGGTGATGGATTTTAGGCCAGATCCAGTGATCTCGTTTACATACGCACTGGTAGAATGGAAAAACGAAATCCCAGAGCATTTTAAAAGTCAGAGTATACAAGCCATAGATAATCAGATCTATCACTTGATACATACGCTGCCAGTGAAGGAAGAATGGTTTCAGACACCAAAGCCATCACTCCCACAATTATCTCCACCACTATCCCCTAAAGCAGAAAAGCTTAAGGAACTATTAAGCCCGGGATCACCGCTGGCCGCTATAGGGCCTGAATTGTTGAATGCTCTAGGAGACCTTGTAATTAAGTGCCAGAAAAGCAGTACGGTGCATGTGGAGGCCGGTTACCGGAAGCTTAGCACCTTCTCAGGGAAGCTCCCCGTCCCTGCGGGGGAGGAAGATTTTGACACTTGGGTGGAACAGGCATTGCAGGCAGTAGAAGCATGGGAGGTGCCTGAGGCACAGAAGAGACAGCGAGTCTTAGAAAGTCTGAAAGGTGCCGCGGCAGAAGCGGTGAAGAGCTTCCGGTTTGGAAATGAAAACTGTACAGCTCAAGATTGCCTGGCCATGCTGCAGGAAGAGTTTGGTCAGCTGGAGAAGGTGTCAGAGATGATTTATCAAATTGAACACACTCTCCAGCAGCCGAATGAGAAACTGTCAGAATATGTTAGAAGGCTGAACAGGCAGTTATGCAAGATTGTACTGAAGAAGGGAATGCTGCCCAAAGATGCAGATGAAGCACGCATGAAGCAGATCATGAGGGGAGCGCGGCGCTCAGACCCGGTCTGGCTGCACCTGAAAACCTCAGGAGGAGGAATGTCACTAACCTACTCTGATCTAATAAAAAGGAGGCGCTGCAGGAAGATCAGCAGGTGGCCAAGGCGAATGTCACACCTGTACCAGTGTTGGTCCATTCGGTCAAGAGCCCAGAAAGAGATGCGGAGGTTGACACTCTGAAATCGCAAATGGCCCAAGTGTTGGAGATGCTGACCTCTTTGATGGAGAAAGATCAGAGAAGACGAGAGAAACCAAGCCCAAGAAAGGAGTTGTTCCCGAACACCTCAGCACCGGCCTCCCTACAGGACCGAGAAGAGGTGATTTGCTATAACTGCGGAGGGAGTGGCCACTTTGCTAACGTATGCTCCAGCCCAAAGAAGAAGAGAACAGATAATTGCAAGCCGGCGGGAAACTCCAAAGGGCCCCGGTGAAGGAGTCAACCGGGTGCCCATCATCTTCAGTGCGCTCCAAACTAAAAAAAAAGGCCAAGAATGGAGGAGACAAAACTCCTAGGAGGAGGTATAGTACACCCCCACCAAGATGTACCCCAGAGGGAGGGGGCAAGACCCCTCAGTGGAAGTACAGCACCCCAAAGAAGGAACATCCACCTAAAAGGAACAATAACATCCCTCAGCGGGTTTGTGCCCCCATTGAGAGGGAGAAAGTCAATGCATGCCAGGCTCAGGAAAAATTAAAGTCCAAAAGGCGCAGGGCAAGGGTCGAAAGCCAAAAAAAGAGGTGACCCCAGGCCGGCCATACCCAAAGGAACTGGTGGGCCCGTCTCCTACTGTGCCCATTCAAGTGGAAGGAGTCTATACTAAAGCTCTTTTGGACACCGGAGCACAGGTGACTTTACTATACCGGGACTTCTATGATAGGCACTTGAGTCATCTGCCTATCCAGAAGATAGAAGAGCTGGAGATATGGGGACTTGGAACCCAGAGTTTTCCTTATGATGGGTACCTGCCCATAAAGATGACTTTCGACCCATCCGTGGCTGGGAAGGCTGAAGTGTTTGACACCCTGGCAGTTGTGTGTCCCCGGCCGCCTGGAGCCAGCAAGATTTCCCTGATCATTGGGACAAACACGGATCTAGTCAGGAGACTCCTGACCCGTCTAGTGAAAGAGAGAAACCATTCAGCCACCAAAATCCATCCCATGCTAAAGACGGCCTACCAACGACTGGTCTTAGAGCAGAAGACCCCGGGAGAGGGGATAGGGAAGGTGTGGAGACTTGGCAGAGAAGGAGTAGTGCTACAGCCCGGAGAAGTAACCTGTCTTAGGGCCACTGTGAAGCTTTCGTGGGAACAACCTGGCCCCTTTGTCATGCTGGAATCAGACCCAAGGGAAGAGTCCTCAGGCCTGGAAGTGATACCAGAAGTGATTCCGTTCAAGGCCCTGAAGAAGGCCCATGGCAGAGTTCCGGTGAGTGTTAGGAACACTACGGGAGGACCCATGGAGATCCCTGCCAGAGTGTTGCTTGGTCAGGTGAGCCCTGCTGCCCCGGTCACTTGGTCCGAAGTCAAGGGGACGGGTGACGGAGGAGATGTTTGGGAGAAACTGTCCGTGGAAAACCCGAACCTACCCAGGGCTTGGAAAGAAAGAGCCAAGGCCCAGCTGACCAGGTGGGAGAAGATCTTTTCCGAAGATGAATTCGATGTGGGGTGTGCAAGAAGTGCCACCCATCGGATCCGCCTCCAAGAAGATAAGCCCTTCCGAGAAAGGGTCAGGCGGGTCCCCCTGGCAGATCTGGAGGATCTGAGGGAACAACTTGTAGAACTAAAGAAGACTGGTGTGATCCGGGAGTCTAGAAGTCCCTATGCCTCCCCAATCGTGGTGGTCAGAAAGAAGAATGGGTCGTTGAGGCTTTGTATCGATTACAGGACTCTCAACAGGAGAACCATCCCTGACCAATACACCACGCCAAGGATAGAAGATGCCCTACAAAGTTTGTCTGGAGCCAAATGGTTCAGTGTGATGGACCTCAAGAGTGGGTACTATCAAATCCCTATGCACCCAGAAGACAGGGAGAAGACAGCCTTCATAACCCCGGTGGGATTCTTCGAATTCAATAGGATGCCTCAGGGTCTGTCTGGAGCTCCTGCTACCTTTCAACGCCTTATGGAGAAGACTGTTGGAGACATGAATCTTATAGAAGTCCTTGTGTACTTGGACGATGTCATTGTCTTTGGAAGAACCTTGGAAGAACATGAAGCCAGGTTGGAGAAAGTATTGAGAAGACTCAGCGAAGAGGGACTTAAGCTTTCCCCCGAGAAGTGTCGGTTCTACCAGTCTTCTGTGAACTATCTGGGGCACATAGTGTCTGAAGAAGGGGTGGCCACAGATCCTGAGAAGTTGGAAGCAGTCACTTCCTGGCCACGACCCACCACAGTAACAGAGCTCAGATCCTTCCTGGGGTTCTGCTCCTATTATAGGAGGTTTGTGGAGGGGTTTGCTCGGATTGCCCGCCCGTTGAATGAATTGCTAAAGGCAGAAGGGGAAGAGGATGACTCAGGGCCCAGGAGGCCCGGTGAGTCAGTTCAAGATCAGTGGAACCCAAGGTGTGAAGAGGCCTTTCATGCTCTGAAGAGGAGCTTAACCACTGCCCCAGTCCTGGCCTACGCCGACCCTACCAGACCTTATGAATTACATGTGGATGCCAGCCATGAGGGTCTAGGTGGTGTACTCTACCAAGAACATGAAGGACAACTGCGACCAGTGGCCTATGTGAGCAGGAGCCTGACCCCCTCAGAAAAGAATTACCCCACTCATAAGCTGGAATTCCTGGCCCTCAAATGGGCGGTAGTAGACAAGCTAAAAGACTACTTGTATGGGGCAGAGTTTACTGTGAAGACAGACAACAACCCCCCTGACCTACCTCTTCACCACCGCGAAACTAGATGCCACCGGACACAGGTGGTTGGCCGCATTGTCTGGATTCAACTTCAGTCTGAAGTACAGACCAGGAGCCGGAAATAGGGATGCAGATGCCCTGTCCCGGAGGTCTCATGCCACGACAAATGACTGGGAAGATTGGACCCAAGTGGCACCGGACGGGGTGCGGGCCCTTTGTCAAGGGGCTGAATTCCAAGCCAGAGGAGGCTCCAGAGCAGAAGAAATAGGGGTTACCATGGTAGGAGTCCCCAAACACTATTGTGGGGTAACTCAACTGGAGGAAGACAACCTACCGAGACTGTCCAAGAAGGAGTTGAGGTGTGACCAATTGGAAGACCCCATGGGGAGATTGGTCCTCGAAGCCCTGGAGAATCAGGATCCCAACAAATTCCTACATCACCCCTCAAAGGAGGCTCGCCTGTTGAGGAAGGAATTGGACAGGCTACAGGTACATCAGGGAGTGGTCTACCGAAGGGGCCCCTCTGATGACTCAGAAGATAAGTGGCAGTTATTTCTTCCAGAGAAGCACCGAGAGACTGTACTAATTGCCCTGCATGACCATCATGGTCACCTAGGGGCAGAAAGGACCTTCCAGCTTGTCAGAAATCGGTTCTATTGGCCCTGCATGAGGGCAGAAGTAGAGGAGTATTGCCATTCCTGTGCACGATGCATTCAGAGAAAGACCCTACCCCATCAAGCTGCCCCAATGGGCCACTTACAGAGTCAAGGCCCAATGGATCTGGTATGCATTGACTTTCTCTGCCTCGAACCCGACCTGAGTGGATTGGGGAATGTTCTGGTAATAACCGACCATTTCACCCGCTATGCTCAAGCTTTCCCAACCAAAGACCAGAAGGCATCCACCGTGGCCAAGATACTTATGGAGAAGTATTTTGTCCATTACGGACTACCACAGAGACTCCACTCAGATCAAGGAAGGGACTTTGAGAGTCGGTTGATCCGAAGACTTTTGGATTCATTAGGAATAAAGAAGACCAGAACCACGCCTTACCACCCACAAGGAGATGCTCAGCCGGAGAGATTTAACCGGACCCTGCTCAACATGTTGGGAACCTTAGAAACAGAGAAGAAGCAACACTGGAGTCAGCACATATCAGCCCTAGTACATGCCTATAACTGTACCACAAGTGACGCCACTGGCTACTCCCCTTATCGACTTATGTTTGGGAGAGAAGCAAGGCTACCTGTGGACCTGGCCTTTGGCACTTCTATAGACAATACCTCAGCTACATCCCACAAGGGATACGTGGACAGACTTAGACGTAGCTTGCAGGTGGCCTATGAACAAGCCCAGGCGGCTTCGGATCAAAGGGGGGCCCGCAACAAGAGAAATTTTGATCTGAAGGTTCGAGTGCAAGATCTGCAGCCCGGGGACCGAGTACTGCTACGCAATCTGGGGGTCCCTTGAAAACACAAGCTTGCCGACAGGTGGAGATCTGAGCCCTATGTTGTCTGTAGGAAGTTGCCCGGTTTGCCTGTCTACAAACTAAAGCCAGAAGGAAAGGTGGGTCCACTGAAGACGTGGCATCGGAACCACCTGCTCCCACTTGCTGAGGCAGTCAGAATACCTCCCGTGAGAGACTCCCCTGAACCGGCCTCTATCCTGGATATTCCTAGGCCGAACACTCGGTCCCAGACCTCTCGAGCCAAAGATGGGGAGGCCTCCCAATTGAGTACAGAAGAAGGTGGAGAACTGGACTGGCTGTGGCCTCCCTCGCCTCTGGGAACGTCCGCCATAGATCTCCCAAATGGAGGGGATACCCCAGATGCAACGCTGAATCCGGAGGCTACTGAATTCATACCCTTCAGTCCCTCAGCTGATTACTGGGAAGATGTTCCTGACACTTGCGCAGAGGAGGACTCTAGAGATTCCATACGTCAGTCGACTTCTGAATCAGAGGTTCCAGAACCAGCAATGTTACCTGAACTTACTCCTGAAGAAGAGCCTGTGGTGCCAGAGTCAGAAGCACCAAGAGAGCAGAGGGCTCGCAGAGTCATCAGGCCTCCCAAGAAACTAACTTACCCCCAAATGGGGACGAGCTCAGAGGACTCTGTTGTAACGGCTAGGAGAAGTGTTGAACAACCTGATCCTTCCACCGTCCATTTGGTGGAGGGCAACCCCAGCTCACTCTCTGGCACAGTTAGGCAGGCCACTCATGGTAGTGTGACCTGTGGGCAAGAGAGTTCCATCCCAAAGTTTTGGTGGGAATTCCCTATGCCAACATCATGCTCGACATTGTCCAAAATGGTAAACAGTATTTGTTGAAGTTTATCTTTGGGGACCAAAGAGTTCAAGTGGGGGGAGTGTGTAGCGGGGTGTTCCCCCTTAATGCAGAGAGACAAGAAGTTCCAGGTGAGAGGTGAGTCGGGAGGAAGTAAAGAGACATTATGGAAGTGAAAGCAGAGGAGAGAGAGACTACATCTCCCAGTACATCTTGCAGAACCCAGGGTGCATTGCTCCAGAACAGAGACTGCTGGGGCAGACTTTATAAAGGGGAGGCGGAGTTTTGGTCGGTCTCTTTGGACACCCCTCTCCTAGCAAGAGGATCTCTGTGCTGAACTGCTGTGTGCACAAGGCCTGAAGCCTGGGCCGTGTGCTCCTTTCCAAAGAGCCCTCTGCCAGCCTAGCAGAGCCTTAGAGACATCGAATCCTCCTTGCTGCAGTACACCAGAAGGATTGAAGACTTGGATGTCGGTGGATTCCTGTTCCCAGACGAATCGATGGAGGAAACGGATTTGGACTTGTCCAGGTGGTGAGAGCTGTTTAAAGACAGATCCTTTATCTTTACTATTCGTTGGGATTACAAAGTTGTTCTTCAAGTGCACCACCGAAAAGATTGCTAGTGAATATTGTTTCACTGAACTTCCATTTAGATCAGTCAGGCCTGACTGCATAGGTAGACATTGCTGGGTGTTAGTCTACCCATGAGGGGAAGTAGCTGTAAAAGGGCAGCGCTAGAGTTGCATAGCAATACTTTATTATTCTGATTACTCTGTTTATCTTTATTACTGTTTATTGCAGGGATCTGCAACTTGTTATACTGTTGTTTATTACTTGCCCATTAGCCTCAGTAAAATATCTGGGTAAAGTACATTTGGTGTCAGTTCCGCTTACTTTAATAGGAGTTTTAAAGTATATTCTGTGTATGTTTGTTATAGGACTGCGTCACCAACAGTTGCGGTCACGCGGTCCTATCCCTCTATCACCAGCTGTGCCACGGGAGGTTAGAGCCGATTGCCAGGGGTTGACAGCAGTGCACTACAGGGCCCAAATCAATATCAGCGGCTCTCTTAACTGGGGGTAGCGCTACATTAGCATTCATTCCATTTTTTAATTGTTAGTCAAAACGATGTTCATTTTCCACCACAGTGATGGGAAAATTCAAAGGAGCAGGATGGAATTTTTTTTTAAAGAACACATTTTTAACAGTGAATGTGGTTTTTGTTCGGGGAAGTCCAGGCTCTTCATAATCGAATGTTAAAAGCAAAAGTTTATTGAATTACTTTAGAGCAACCTTTGCCTGGTCATTGAATGCACTGATGAAAATTTCCACACAAGTGTTTGTAAAAAAATTACTAGTGAAAATCTGCTAGTGTTTGGCCAGCTTTACAGCTACTGAACTCTGATTGCTGCTCCCTGGCTAGTGAATTCTAGCTCCCTGGCTGTCATGAGAATGCTTTGATTTTACTGGCTGTATGCTTGCTCCAAATGGGTCTGGGCTCGGGTCCTGTCCGGACCCAAACCCAGACCAAAGGTCACCCGCCCAGACTGGGGAGCTCCCTCCGAGGCCACGACAGCCTAGCACTCCATCTCCAGCTTCCACCCGAACAACTCCTCCCCAGCTGAGCTGACCCAGAGTATTTAAGGGGGCCTGCCCCCTGCCAACCCAGGTTGGTGATTGGTCAGGGTCCTCAGCATACTCCTGGCAGCTCCACCTTACCTATCCTCCTCCTTTCCAGAAAGTTCTAGTGCATTCTAGAAAGATGGGGGAGGTCTCAGTGATGCCACCTGTGAGTCATCCAGCTCTCCCTGGATTTCTGGCAACCCAGGAAACAAAAACAGACAGCATTGACTACCAGCCAAGCCTGCAAAAATTTACCTGTACTACAAAAATATATATATATTTCTACTTCTAGCATTAGAGGGTGGTCATTGACCCTGGATGAACCAAAACCAGAAAGAGAGTCATGTAAATAGCATCTTCAGAAGGAGGTCAACAATGTCTAAGTATTTCTTTCCGAATTGTTTTCTTTACAACTTTTAAATCTATTTTTTATGCTTACCTGAATCTGAATACTTTGTAATGTGTGTATATTTCGTTTAGATTTTGTTTTTCTTTGTAAAACATTCTATTCAGTGTATATATATCTATATATGTAGCGCCCCTTTACTTTTTAGGGGTGTAATGTGCCTAAATTTAGGGGTTGGTCTGAGCTGGTAGTCAGGCTTGGACCGCTGTTATTGCTAGGTATTTGCTTCTGCCTATGTGATGCTGCCTGGTGTATGCTTCCCTGTGGCCTGTAGGTGGCACTGCCATATCAGGTCAGGGTTGAGCCATGGGTGGCATTACTGCGCCTCAGGGTGTCCTCTCTCAGCAGCGGTACAGTGGGCGTGATCGGCCTGCTGTGCATGCCGGGAGAGGGTACATAAGGGGCAGACGCCATCTTTAGTGGGGTGGTGGAGTGAGGTCGTGGAGTGGAGGAGCCGGAGGGGTGTGCCCCTCGGGGGTGCAATGACTGGCCGAGAAGTCTCGGGCACCTTTGGCCCCAGGCTGCAACATTCCAGGTAGGCCCAGTCCCTTTAACTGGGTCTACAATTCGCCCATTGGAGTCCCAGGGTGCCCAGGTGAGGGTACCCGCTCTGACCGAGAGGAAGCCAGGGGAGGATCGGTCCCACTGAGGAGATGAGTGATGGAAGATCGCTGTCTCGGGAGAGGCCTGGTGACCTGTCAGAAGGAAAGATTCTTTATTCCGGAGAGCTAACCTGTAGAGTGCCCATTGGCATTATCCTGTTCTTAAAATTCTACAGAGGTTAGAGTATCTCCTGTACCCGTCCCTGGAGGGGATAGGGTGGCAGAACTGTTCAAGCTCCACACCGGCTGCTAGGACTGTGAGAGAGGACTATCCGGGTGAGCTAAACCCACTCGGGATCGAGTGGCGACGAAGTTACTAGTTGTGCCTGGATCTAATCCCTCATACTTATTCCTTCTTTCATCCATCTGTCTCTGTCTACTATGCAGCAAAATAGAAAATAAACTCTCTGTTGGAGTTAAAGTGTTTCTGGACATTGGCTTCTTTGGGGGAAGAAATAGAGACTTGACCCCATACTCTGGGGAAGAGAACCAGTGGAAGAAGGTAACTCGCTGCAGGACCCAAAATTTGTGAACACCGCTTAACCCCTTCAAACAGGAGGGTACGGGCATATAGCACGGTGTGCCTTGACTTGCAAGTGAGCCAGGCGAGAAAAAGGTCTGTGTGCTACAGTGTTGCCAACCGTACGTAGATTTACGTACAGTCCGCGAATTTAACTCCTTTTTTGGGGTGTACGTTAAAGTCCGTTATGGGCACCGGCGCCCATAAAAAAGATGGCCGCGAGCCGGTCATACAACTGCGCATGCGCCGTTCCGAAAGCCGGCCGAGCTCAGGGAAACTTGTTCACGCTCGGCCGGGCGGCGCATGCGCGGTAACGTGATGGCGCCGCTGGCGCCATTTTTGAAAAGGCCACAGCGGCTGGCGCGACGCCTGTAGTGAGTGCATGCATGCCATGCACTCATCATAGGTGGAGGAGGACTCGGAGCGAGCGGACTCGGAGGCTCGGAGCACTGACAGGGCCCAGGGGTGAAGAGGACGGACTCAACTCGAGTTTTAAGGTCAGTGAAACTGGGGGGGATACAAGCGAGTGAGAGCCTGGCGTCCTGAGAGCCTGAAGCCGTGCCATGCAGGGGAGAGACTGATGTGCTCTGTCCACCACCATATTACTTCTCAAAATCATCAGTGTGTGCTGTGTCCTCCTCTGGTTCCTGTGCCCCTTTCACCTCTCCACAGGTCAGGGCAGCACAGTGCAGCACTGACCTGTGGAATGGTGAAAGGGGCACAGGAGGAGGACACAGCACACTGATGATGTGGAGAAGTAATATGGTGGTGGACAGAGGAGGAGGCTACTGTGAGGGGGTGAGGAGGGCACCATCATGTCCGCAGAGTGTCTCCACCGGCACCTCCTGTAGTATGTCCGCAGCCTCTGTCCCCCCTCCTGTAGTATGTCCGCAGCCTCTGTCCCCCTCCTGTAGTATGTCCGCAGCCTCTGTCCCCCTCCTGTAGTATGTCCGCAGCCTCTGTCCCCCTCCTGTAGTATGTCCGCAGCCTCTGTCCCCCTCCTGTAGTATGTCCGCAGCCTCTGTCCACCTCCTGTAGTATGTCCGCAGCCTCTGTCCCCCTCCTGTAGTATGTCCGCAGCCTCTGTCCCCCTCCTGTAGTATGTCCGCAGCCTCTGTCTCCCTCCTGTAGTGTGTCCGCAGCCTCTGTCCCCCTCCTGTAGTATGTCCGCAGCCTCTGTCCCCCTCCTGTAGTGTGTCCGCAGCCTCTGTCCCCCTCCTGTAGTATGTCCGCTGTCTCTGTCCACCTCCTGTAGTATGTCCGCAGCCTCTGTCCACCTCCTGTAGTGTGTCCGCAGCCTCTGTCCACCTCCTGTAGTGGGTCCATAGCCTCTGTCCCCCTCCTGTAGTATGTCCGCAGTCTCTGTCTAGTGTCCACCTCCTGTAGTATGTCCGCAGCCTCTGACCATCTCTTGTCTTTTATCATGTCTACAGTCTCTGAGGGGATCCTAGAAAGGAGTCAAGAGTGGAAGTGCTGCCGGAATGGGGGTTACGGCCCGGGAAGAAACAGACGTGTGGACTGGGGAGAGGAGATCAGAGCCACCAAGCTGGAGCCGTCTGACTGAACCCCACACTGTGCACCTGAGAGGAGGTAAGTGACAGTGCCGCCAGGCCATTCTAAGGGGGGGGGGGTCACTGATGTAAGCAGGTGAATGAATACAATAATGTAAGGGGGCACTGATATAAAGGTTTCCCCCTTATATTAATACCCCCCCTTACCTTAGTGTATTCACTCTGCGGAAGGTGAATACACTAAGGTAAGAGCCCCCCTCCACATCAGGGTTCCCCCTTACATCATGATCTGCAGCGTTCCCCTTTACATAAGAGTTCCCTTGCACTGTAAGGGGGCATCCTGCAGACTCTGATGTAAGAGGAAACTCTGTGCTGGCCGGGTTATAGTAACCTGACCTTCATGTAAATTGAGAAAAATGTTTTTTTACTTTTGTTTAACTTAAACACATTGATAAATAGCATTAGCTGTGTGTTTATAGTTCAAATATTGATATTTGCACTGTTTAGCACTAAAAACAGTGATTGTAGGTACTTTTTTGCAGCGTCAGTAAAAAATGCGGCTCTGCCAGCAATTTTCATGATTTTTGCCAGTAAGAAATTGGTGCCGTACAGAAATTTTGGCATCCTTGCCAGTAAATTTCACTTCAGGGGGTTGGCAACACTGGTGTGCTACATAAATAGGGACATCTCTCGCAAAAACGAGTTGGTCCTAGACGCTGACTACAATCATACTGGCTATATGTACTCCATGTTTTTTGCTGTTTTTTTGTCTTATATGCAATTTTTATATTTCTGTAATAAAAGATTGGTATTTTAAACTTGTGTGATTTCTCGGTGGCACATATAAAATCCTATTGTTTTAAATATAATTTTTGTAGTTAACTCTAATTCGTTATTTAACCCAAAAATTTGTACATAAAATTTTAGTTAAAGCCAAACTTTGAGATGAGCAAATACTGTCTCAATACAAGAGTCATGTGTATTATTCCTTGAATCTCGATGTGCTTTGTGTATTTCTTCCAAATCTGTACAGTAATCCAGTGTGAGATTTTTCTTTCCTGTAATAAAGACCGCTCACTGCTGCTCTCTCTCCTTGTGCAGGGAGACTGGTCTTGTCTCCGCTCCCTCCTGTTGTTTTCTACAGGCAGTCTGTAGTGGGTGGAGCCTGCTGAGTCCCTCCCACAGATCTGCTCTCTGCACAGGCTATATAGAGCACAGTGATGATGTCACTGCAAATTTTTTAAGGTAATATCTGTTTTTGCAAAAGCATTTGGGGCATACAAAGTGAATGAATATAATTTGTGGCTACTACAGAATATATTAACATTCAAGATTTTGTGCCTGAAGTTCAGCTTTAACCCCTATTATTGTCATTAAAGCGGAGTTCCACCGACATATTATTTTTTTTTCTAACGACATCTGTTAGTATCATTCTAATATAAAGCTGCAATCATTAATTTCATTAATAGCGCCGCTATATTTCTTATTTTATATATAAAACTCTCTCTCTGTAGCGCTGTTCCATCTTACTTGTGGGCATGTGAAGTCCACTAGGATGCTCTTCCGGATAAGGTGCTGCTGAATGACCAGCATGCACCGCCGGATCTAGCGCATGCGCATTATCCACAATTTGCAGCACAGGAAACGTCTCTGGTTCCCATCACAACGGGCGGCGTCACAGACGGTGTCGTAGGAAGTGCCCGCTCCGTTGTTATGGCAACCAAGGTAATCTCACGATGATGAGAATCGGCAACGCCCACTGACTCCTGGGAACTATGACAAACCTCTCCCAGGAGCCAGTGCGCGGCTGGATATTGCGCCACGGATGGGAGACACAGGAAGTGCTGAAGAATGCTTTATAAACAAGGTAAAGACAGTGGGGGAAAAAAAATGCCCATTGCAGTGAGTATGGCAAGGTCTGAAGCGGATGATGTGGAGATCGAAAAGTGGGTGGATCTCCCCTGGCTTTTTTATAATTTTACATTTGTGTTAGTTTGGCTTTGTTTATGTTAGTTTGACTTTGGCATCCTTGTCTTGGGCGCCAGAAGACCTTGTCCTGGCACTGATCATCAGGCAGAGATGTGGGCTTCCAAAGAAGGACCTTCTCAGAAAGAAGAAAGAAGACTCTGGACCCCACACATGTTGGCATGGATTCAGGCAAGTATTTTAAAGTTTTTAGATGAATCTTAAAGCGGAAGTAAACCCATCGATTTAACAGTTTCAAAAAGCAGTTACATTCCCAGCATGCCGGGAATGCCAACTGTCACATTGGTTGTGCTCTCAACCAAACTGTCAAACCATCCAATGGCTGGTGTCATAACTGATCACATGTGCAGCATCATGGCAGTTGAAGATTAAACAGAGGCCAAGATGGCAGCTTCCTTGCCTTAAAATGATAGGAGGGTTTACTTCCACTTTAATTACCGGTATTTACAAATGTAAGTGGAGGATTAGCTAAAGCAGTAGTGGTGAGTGTGCTAAACATTATTTGAGTTCAGCTTTAAGTCAACTCAGAAGTAGTTGGTAATGCTGACATGTGCCCTACCAATTAATTTAAAGTGTGATATTTAATGACAAGTCCACTTTAAGATAAGAATTCCGAGAAGCAATGTAAGCGGCAGGATGAGCATGCAGGGCAGGGCTCCGATTATCATTCTGTTCTGATTCACAGGTCTGGAAATGAATCGGTGAATGGAAGGTTTTATTAAGCATTCGTGGTGAGGAAATTTCACAGCACACAGCAAAGCGTCTGTAAATGTGAATTATTAGTGCTTGAGAATGAGCAACTTCTGTGGCAAGGGAGCGACTGACAATGATACATGTTACTGGTATGTAGGATGTAGATTGTGATGAGGTTTGGAAAGCTGTAGCTATCTTCCAGAAAAGACACGTCATTAGCAAAATCAATATCTTAAAGGAGAAGTACAGCCAGAGCTCATTTGGATGTACTTCTCCTGTGAATCCTGTGTACTTCTCCTGTGACCCATTTTTAGCAAACAGTGAGCTGAAGTCCGCTGTCGGCTGACGTCACAGATCTGGTCCAGGCTGGGGTAAGATTGTGACAATATAGTCAGGATCTGCCCACAGCCCTGGACCGGCACCTGGCCCAGCCTCTCAGCGAGCCCAGAGAGCCTGAGCCAGCCGCTCCCGCTCCCTTTACAGCCCAGTGCTCCTGTGAGTGTGGGGGAGCAGAGCAGAGAGCCGGTGACTGACAGTCACCGGCTCTCTGCTCTCGGAGCTCTGAGAAATGAGCGATCAGCGGCTTTTGATCATTCTCAGTTTTACGAAAATGGAGGTTTATGGAAGGGACTTTTGAGAAGGCACCACTATAGCAAAAGGTATATAAAAAATTTCAAAATTTTATTGGATACAATCTTAAAACAGTAAAAATACATGCAACTGTAATACATGCAAGATTAGCACGATTTGATGAAATTTTCTTCATCCAAAGAAGAACTCTATATCCCAAAAATAGTAGGTACCCATAAGCATTTCGACTAATGGGTTTTTTCTGGGGGTTCTCAAGAGCCATAGATTCAACAACTGTCTAGAATATAAACAGTGGTAAGTATCATGAAAACATATAAATGCACATAAACACATATGTATAGAGAAATATCAAATAAAGAAACTTACTGCATATGGCAAAGGACGCATGTATGCAAGAACACCAGGGCCCCTCCAAAGCCTCCACAAGTAGAAAACAATTCAAGGGACATATCCCTAATGAATAATAGGGCTCAGTAAACAGTGGAATTCTGTAGACTGGTAAATATATATGTAGCGGGGTATTCCCCTTTAATATCCGGAGACTACATTTCCCAAGACATCTTACAGCACCCGGGGTGCATTGCCCCGGAGCAAGGACTGCTGGGGCGGACTTTATAAAGGGGAGGCGGAGATTATTCTGTCTCTTTGGACACCTCCCGGCTAGCAAGCAAGAACTCTGTCTGAGACTGCTAAAAACCCAGGCCTGAAGCCTGGGCATTTTCTTCCAAAGAGACTGGCCCCAGAAAGCCGGGAGAGTCCGTGGAAGGCCAGTGGACAGCGAGATGTGAAAAAGACTTCAAAATGCTAAAAAAGAGTCTGACCACTGCCCCGGTATTGGCCTATGCTGACACCAAGAAACCGTATGAACTGCATGTGGGTGCCAGCCATGATGGCCTGGGAGGTGTGCTGTACCAGGAATATGAAGGACAGCTAAGGCCAGTCGCCTATGTCAGCAGAAGTCTAACACCAGTGGAGAAGAATTACCCCACCCACAAGTTAGAGTTCCTGGCCCTAAAGTGGGCAGTTGTGGATAAGCTCAGAGACTACCTGTATGGGGCTGAATTCACTGTAAAGACTGATAATTAACCACTTACCTATCTCTTCACCACAGCCAAGTTGGATGCCACCGTTGGTTAGCAGCCCTTTCCGGCTTCAACTTCAGCCTGAAGTATAGGCCTGGAGCGGGGAACCGAGATGCTGATGCGTTGTCAAAAAGGTCTCATGCTCCCACTTGCTGCATTGAAGATTGGACCCAAGTGACCCCGGACGGAGTGAGGGCCCTATGTCAAGGGGCAGAGCTTCAAGTTAGTGGTGGATCCAGGGCCGAAGAAGTCGGAGTCTCTGTGGTGGGAGTACCCAAGTACTATTGTAATGTGACCCAGATTGGTGGAGAAGACGACTTACCGAAGCTATCCAAGAAGGACCTCAGAAGGGATCAGTTGGAAGACCCCTGGGGAAGATTAGCTTTGGAAGTTCTGGAGGATAAGGATCCGGATAGGCTCCTACATGACCCCTCAAAGGAGGCCCGATCCATCCACAAAGAATGGGACAAGTTACAGGTGCATCAAGGGGTGGTCTACCGAAGGGGCCCCTCTGATGACCTGAAAGATAAGTGGCAGCTGTTCTTGCCAGAAAAGCACAGGAAAACTGTCTTAGCTGCTCTGCATGATAATCATGGCCACTTAGGGGCTGAACGAACCTTTCAACTAGTGAGAAGTAGGTTCTATTGGCCCTGCATGCGGGCTGAAGTGGAGGAGTACTGTCAAGCCTCGTACACACGACCGAGTTTCTCGGCAAGAACCAGCAAGAAACTTGCTGGCAGAGATGTCTTGCCGAGAAATTCGTTCGTGTGTATGGTTTCTCGTCAAGAAAACCGACAAGTAATCTCGACGAGAAAATAGAGAACCTGCTCTCTATTTTCTCGTCGAGATTCTCGTCGGCATGTTTCTCGACGAGAAAAGTGAGTGTGTGTACACTTACCTGTCCTCCGGGAAGCCCGCGCATGTTCGAAATGAATTCGACACATGCGCGGTAGCTTCCTAGGCATAGGTAGGGTATACCAAGATGGCGGCGACGGCATTGAATGTGACGAGCGCATGCTCGTCGTAGTCGATGACGTCACCGCGTACGCTCCATTCAAAGAACCGCGGGTTCTTTGAATCGAGCGTCTGTACACTCGGCCGGGACAAGTTTCTTGTCCAAGAATCTCGTCGAAAAAAACTACATGTTTTTTTCGACGAGAATCTCGGCCGTGTGTACAAGGCTTCACTCATGTGCTCTCTGCATACAAAGGAAGACACTGCCACGTCAAGCTGCCCCAATGGGCCATCTAGAAAGTCAAGGACCCTTGCACTTGGTATGCATTGACTTCCTTTGTCTAGAACCTGACCTGAGTGGACATGGAAATTTTCTGGTAGTAACCGACCATTTCACTCGTTACGCCCAGGCTTTTCCAACCAAGAACCAGAAGGCCTCCACCGTTGCTAAAATCTTGGTGGAAAAGTACTTTGTCCATTATGGATTACCTCAATGCCTCCACTCAAACCAAGGAAGGGATTTCGAGAGTCGATTAATCAAGAAGTTGCTGGATTCTTTAGGCATAAAGCAGACTCGCACTACTCCCTACCACCCTCAGGGGGATGCCCAACCAGAGAGGTTCAACAGGACTTTGCTAAACATGTTGGGAACCCTGTCTAGTGAGGAAAAGCAGCACTGGGGCAAGCACATAGCAGCAATAGTGCATGCCTACAACAGCACCATCAATGATGTCACAGGGTATTCCCCCTATAGACACATGTTCGGGAGAGAGGCGAGACTGCCAGTGGATTTGGCTTTCGGCACTTCCGTGGACCATACATCTGCTGCCTCACATAAGGGGTATGTGGACAGGCTGAGGAAAAGCTTAAAGTTGGCCTATGAGAAGGCTCAGTTAACCTCCGACCAGAGAGGAGCCCGAAACAAGCGGAATTTCGACTTGAAGGTTCGGATTCAAGATCTGCAGCCTGGAGACCGAGTGTTACTGAGAAATTTAGGTGTTCCCGGAAAACATAAGCTGGCAGACAGGTGGAGATCAGAGCCTTATGTGATCTGCAAGAAGTTACCGGATCTGCCAGTCTACCAAGTGAAGCCAGAAGGGAAAATAGGGCCACTGAAGACCTGGCACCGTAACCATCTGTTACCTCTGTCTGAGGCCGTTAGGATGCCACCTACTCCAGATTCTCCTGAGCTACCTTCTACCACTCATACTCCTCGACCTAGCACTAGGTCACAAGCAACTTTACCTGGGGAGGAGGAAGCCTCAGACCAAAGTGAGGAGGAAACAGAACTCAGCTGGTTGTGGCCGTCTCAGGCCCCTGCACCATCGTCCATTGACCTTCCACCCTCTGAAGATCTTGTGGATAACACTTTGAATGTAGAAGCCACTAAATTCGTCCCGTCCAGTCTTCAGTTCCAAGAATGGGAAGATGTTCAAGACAATTTGCCTACTGAAGATCCAAGGGATTCCATACACCTCTCTGCATCTGAGTTGGATGCCCCGGAAGCAGAGGAAGTTTTCACCACAGTGCCAGAAGAAGAACCTGGAGTGGCTGAGACTGTGACTCCCAGGGAGTAAAGAATGAAGAGAGTCATTCGTCCTCCCCGGAAATTAACCTATGCCCAGATGGGAGAAAATTCAGAGGACACAGTCACAACCGAAAGGAGGACAATACCAACATCTGGTCCCTCCACTGTACATTTGGTGGAGGGCAACCCCGGCTCACTCCCTGGCACAGTTAGGCAGGCCACTCTTGCAGAAGTGACCTGTGGGCAGGGTAATTCCCTTCCTCGTTTATGGTGGGAACTTCCCCTGCCAACATCTCTTACAGCTTTGAATGATGTAGTATGTACCGTTTGTTGATGTTGTCTTTGGGGACCAAAGATTCTAAGTGGGGGGGGAGTGTGTAGCGGGGTCTTCCCCTTTAATATCCGGAGACTACATTTCCCAAGACATCTTACAGCACCCAGGGTGCATTGCCCCGGATCAAGGACTGCTGGGGCGGACTTTATAAAGGGGAGGCGGAGTTTATTCTGTCTCTTTGGACACCTTCCTTCTAGCAAGCAAGAACTCTGTCTGAGACTGCTAAAAACCCAGGCCTGAAACCTGGGCATTTTCTTCCAAAGAGCCCTCCGCCAGCCTAGCGGAACCTGAGAGACATCTTTTCATCCTTGCTGTACTGTACCAGGAGGACCGAAGACCCGGATGTCGATGGATCCATGTGCCTAGACGCATCGGCGGAGGAGACGGACTGGGACTGGTCCGGTTGTTGAAAGAGCACTTGCTCACAGACAAATACTGTATTTCTACTACCCTGTTGGATTACAAAGTTTTGTTCATCAAGTGCACCACCGAAGGAGAGAGTTACCGCTCAGATGTAACTGGTGACTCATTCACAAGATCCAGAGCCGTGGGTGCAGGCAATGCATAGTTGCCAACATTGCAAAAAAAAAATCCGGGACACTTTTTTTGCATTGAGGCGGAGCCTTGCTATAATGAGGGGGTGGGGCATTCATTTGTGGGCGTGTCACACTGTAATGAAAAATGGTCGTGGTTTCCACGCGATAGTGGGTGTGGCTTAAATGGGCGTGGCTCAGAAGGGTGTGGTTAGAGTCCGAGATGAAGGAAGGAAAGAAAGAAAGAAAGAAAGAAAGAAAGAAAGAAAGAAAGAAAGAGAGAAAGAAGCCAGATCCTACACTACAATAGAAATGTGTATTCCAGAAAGTTTAACAAAATTGGCAGATAAAGATACTCCAAAACACCTGTTGTTGGCGCTTCAATCATCCCGGCACCATGGTTGTTATGGTGTCAGGGTGATTGAAGCGCATTATTTCTATTATTACATTGTAATATAAAATTAAATCATTCAACTCACCATAATGCCGAATCAGTGGAAGCCCTGAGCGTGTCACCTGCCACGTCGCCTGCCACCAGATGGCCTCCCCAGCAGTCCGTCCTTGCATCAGGTGCCTCCCCAGCAGTCCGTCCTTGCATCAGGTGCTTCCCCAGCAGAGTCTGTCCTTGCATCAGTTGCCTCCCCAGCAGTCCGTCCTTGCATCTGGTGCCTCCCCAGCAGTCCGTCCTTGCACCAGGTGCCTCCCCAGCAGTCCGTCCTTGCATCAGGTGCCTCCCCAGCAGTCCGTCCTTGCATCAGGTGCCTCCCCAGCAGTCCGTCCTTGCATCAGGTGCCTCCCCAGCAGTCCGTCCTTGCAGCAGGTGCCTCCCCAGCAGAGCCCCCTCCACACTTGTGGACAAGGGTCCAAAAATCATGATTGTCCCGGGAAATTCGGGACTGTTTGGCAACTATGCACTACACTGATTACCCTGCCACCCACTTCACCGATTACCCCGCCACCCACTACACTGATTACCCCGCCACCCACTACACTACACTGATTACCCCGCCACCCACTACACTACACTGATTACCCCGCCACCCACTACACTACACTGATTACCCCACCACCCACTACACTACACTGATTACCCCACCACCCACTACACTGATTACCCCACCACCCACTACACTACACTGATTACCCTGCCACCCACTACATTGATTACCCCACAACCCACTACACTACACTGATTACCCCACCACCCACTACACTACACTGATTACCCCACCACCCACTACACTACACTGATTACCCCACCACCCACTACACTGATTACCCCACCACCCACTACACTACACTGATTACCCTGCCACCCACTACATTGATTACCCCACAACCCACTACACTACACTGATTACCCCACCACCCACTACACTACACTGATTACCCCGCCACCCACTACACTACACTGATTACCCCACCACCCACTACACTGATTACCCCACCACCCACTACACTACACTGATTACCCTGCCACCCACTATATTGATTACCCCACAACCCACTACACTACACTGATTACCCCACCACCCACTACACTACACTGATTACCCCACCACCCACTACACTACACTGATTACCCCGCCACCCACTACACTACACTGATTACCCCGCCACCCACTACACTACACTGATTACCCCGCCACCCACTACACTGATTACCCCACCACCCACTACACTACACTGATTACCCTGCCACCCACTACATTGATTACCCCCACCACCCACTACACTACACTGATTACCCCGCCACCCACTACACTACACTGATTACCCCACCACCCACTACACTACACTGATTACCCCGCCACCCACTACACTACACTGATTACCCCGCCACCCACTACACTACACTGATTACCCCGCCACCCACTAAACTACACTACTCTGATTACCCCGCCACCCACTACACTGATAACCCGCCACCCACTACACTGATTACCCCGCCACCCACTACACTGATTACCCCGCCACCCACTACACTACACTGATTACCCCGCCACCCACTACACTGATAACCCGCCACCCACTACACTGATTACCCCACCACCCACTACACTACACTGATTACCCCGCCACCCACTACACTACACTGATTAACCCGCCACCCACTACACTGATTACCCCACCACCCACTACACTACACTGATTACCCTGCCACCCACTACACTACACTGATTACCCCGCCACACTAATTTCTACACTACACTGCAATAGTACGGTACCTGCGGTGCGTGAGGATGTGCTGGTGGTCCGAGGGGTCTGCCAAATGGAGTGAGCCAGGACCATCACAGTGTCCCCAGCCAGCGGAGCCCCGGTCCTTCCATCAGTGTCCCCACTCGTCGGACACACGGGGGCGGGGTGGAGGGTTGTTGACAGCGGCGGGTGCTGATAGGCGTCAGTGTCCCCAGCCAGCGGAGCCCCGGTCCTTCCATCAGTGTCCCTGCTCCTCGTCGGACACACGGGGGCCGGGCGGAGGGTCGTTAGCAGCAGCGGCGGTGGCGGGTGAAGCATGCTTCCTTGTGTTCAGTGGAGAGCGGGGAGGAGTCGCCAATCCCTTCAGCCAATAGCCTTCAGTGTACAATAGAATATTTATATTTGTACACTGAAGAGAGAAGCCGATTGGCTGCCCCAGTCTCTGCACTGAACACAAGGGGAAACAGTAAACAATCATGGCGGCGGCAGCGGCCATTTTTGTGTAGCCGCTGCCGTTTTTAGCCTAAAGCATTCCCGAATTTACCGGGACAAAACGGGACAAAAAGAATTGGGCTTGTCCCGAATCGGGACAAGCCCAATTCGGGACAAGGGTCCAAAAATCGTGCTTGTCCCGGGAAATTCGGGACTGTTGGCAACTATGGCAATGCATATGACAATGCAAAAAATCTGAGGAAAACGCTTGGACAGCCGCACTCCAAAAAAGGTTCTTTTATTAAAAACAAAAGCACAAATAACATGCCACAGCAAAAAAACAGCAAGTATGAGCTGACGTTTCGCACTGCGATTCAGTGCTTAATCATTTGCTAGCGAAGATTCCTTTACAGAACTTCCATTTAGTTCAGTCAGGCCTGACTGCATAGGTAGACATTGCTGGGCGTCAGTCTGCCCACGAGGGGAAGTAGCTGAAAAAGGGTATCGGTAGAGTTGCATAGCAATACCTGTCTATTCTGTTTGTTTGAATACTGTTTATTGCAGGGAGCTGCAAATAATCTTATACTCTTGTTTATTACTTGCCCATTAGTCTCAGTAAATATACCTGGGTCAAGTACATTGGTGTCTGTTTCTTTTACTTTATACAGAAGTTTAAACATTTTACTGTGTGAGTTTGCCATAGGACTGTGTCACCCAGAGTTGTCGGTCACGCAGTCCTATCTCCCCTTACTAGCTGTGCCACGGGAGGGTAGAGCCGATTGCCAGGGGTTGACAGTGGTGCACTACAGGGCCCAAGAAATCAATACCAGCAGCCCTCTTAACTGGGGGTACCGCTATATATGCTTACTTAGATATTACATTTGTAAGTCTATAGTCACATAGGTGATGGAAATGACCACCATTGTGCAACGTGGAATGGAGAGGTAGATCAGAAGCACATGGCCATAGGAAGATCCCCTCAAAACCTCCCTAGTGGCAACTATGCTGATTATACCAACTATGATGTTACATAGTTACATAAATAGCTACATAGTTACATCCACCCTGAGAAAAATGCTTTCTCCCTGCTGGTGATGAGCCCACTCCTCTACCCCATGTAGGAGGGGTGCCCCAGGTCTAGGGGGCATGAAAAAGTAGATTTTCTTACCCGATCCTCCTCTGCACTGTGGTACTTGCAGCATCTTCTCCTTCATGTTTCTCTGGTCTAAGGTCCTGATGTCATCAAGTCTTGGGTCCAGGGCAGGGGTGGCCCGTCCATTAAGGGTGCACGGGCGCCGCCCCCTTTCTCCAGCCACCCCCTTTATGACTAATGGATATCTATGACCGCCGCTGCCACCCAGTATTTAGGCATCCGGCCCCTTTTTGGATGCCGGGCGCCTAAATTCTAGTGGGGTGTTTGTTTGAAGCTCCTGATCAGAGCCATAGGCTCTAATAGGCTTAAAAAAAGGTGGACTTTGAGCGCAGAGCATTGCGCTCGCAGTCCTCCCAGATGTGTTAGAAAAGCAAATTAATATTTGGTTTTCTAACACTGAACCGCCTCTCCGCCAATCAGCCTGATTGGCTGAAGGCACAGGCGCCCCGCTTGGACACCTAGCAGACCGAAGAAGAGAGGAGGGGGGAAGCATATAGGACACAGGAGCCGTCCCACAGCTCGCAGCCGTCACCGGCTGCCTAAACCGCCACTAAGATGGAGTAAGTGTCGGGCAGACAGCGATCGTCCAGGGGTCACATTGGCGACATTTGATGGGCACAAGTGGTGGCATTTGATGGGCAGGAATGGCTGCATTTGATGGGGCACAAGTGGCTGCATATGATTGGCACAAGTGGCTGTATATTATGGGCACAAGTGGCTGCATTTGTTGGACACAAGTGGTTGCATATGCTGCATTTGATGGGCACAAGTGGCTGCATATGATGGGCACAAGTTGCTGCATTTGATGGGCATAAGTGGCTGCATATGATAGGCACAGTGGCTGCATATGATGGTCACAGTGCCTGCATATGATGGGCACAATGGCTGCAATTGATGGCACAGTAGCTGCATTTGATGGGCACAATGGCTGCAATTGATGGCACAGTGACCCCCGCAAACATTTTAAGCACCAGCTGCCACTGGTTTAGGGTCCATAGCTCTGTATTGGATGTGAGAGACAGCCCACTGCAGGAGCATGGGGGAGCACTGTCTGCCGGGGGAGCAGAGGATCAGGTAAGTAAAAATGCTTTTAAGCTTTTCTAAACTAAAGGAGAAGTTAAGATTTGCAGTGCTGATGCAGCACCACTGCAATTTAGAATTTTCACGATGTTGTGCTTTAAGTAGCATTAGCTACCTGGCTCCTGGGATCCACATTAGTGGTCAGTGTGGAAGTAACCCCTTGCATTGGTGGTTATTGTAAGTAGGAGATCAATTAACCACTGCTCTCTGCTCAAGTAGCCCCTTAGGAATCTCAGGAGGACTCAAGGAGTGCCATGAAACCCTGGATGAAAAAGGCTGGTTTAAGTTTATAACACATTTTTTGCTAGCTGTAAAGGAAAAAAAGAAATACAATTATTTACTTCTCTCAAAAATTGCAAAACAGGGAATGTAGTTCTTACAGTATGTATAACCATGACATTATGACACTTTTATATCCCTAGGTCTAAACGGCTACTGTGCCAACACATCCATCAAGCTAGGATTTTACTGTTCTTGTTTTGAATTGTGTGTAGCGGGGTGTTCCCCTTTAATGCAGAGAGACAAGAAGTTCCAGGTGAGAGGTGAGTCGGGAGGAAGTAAAGAGACATTATGGAAGTGAAAGCAGAGGAGAGAGAGACTACATCTCCCAGTACATCTTGCAGCACCCATGGTGCATTGCTCCAGAACAGAGACTGCTGGGGCAGACTTTATAAAGGGGAGGCGGAGTTTTGGTCGGCCTCTTTGGACCCCCCTCTCCTAGCAAGAGGATGTCTGTGCTGAACTGCTGTGTGCACAAGGCCTGAAGCCCGGGCCGTGTGCTCCTTTCCAAAGAGCCCTCTGCCAGCCTAGCAGAGCCTTAGAGACATCTAATCCTCCTTGCTGCAGTACACCAGAAGGATTGAAGACTTGGATGTCGGTGGATTCCTGTTCCTAGACGAATCGATGGAGGAAAGGGACTTGGACTTGTCCAGGTGGTGAGAGCTGTTTAAAGACAGATACTTTATCTTTACTATTCGTTGGGATTACAAAGTTGTTCTTCAAGTGCACCACCGAGAGATTGCTAGCAAATATTGTTTCACTGAACTTCCATTTAGATCAGTCAGGCCTGACTGCATAGGTAGACATTGCTGGATGTTAGTCTACCCATGAGGGGAAGTAGCTGTAAAAGGGCAGCGCTAGAGTTGCATAGCAATATTTTATTATTCTGATTACTCTGTTTATCTTTATTACTGTTTATTGCAGGGATCTGCAACTTGTTATACTGTTGTTTATTACTTGCCCATTAGCCTCAGTAAAATATCTGGGTAAAGTACATTTGGTGTCATTTCCGCTTACTTTAATAGGAGTTTTAACGTATATTCTGTGTATGTTTGTTATAGGACTGCGTCACCAACAGTTGCGGTCACGCGGTCCTATCCCTCTATCACCAGCTGTGCCACGGGAGGTTAGAGCCGATTGCCAGGGGTTGACAGCAGTGCACTACAGGGCCCAAATCAATATCAGCGGCTCTCTTAACTGGGGGTAGCGCTACACGTGGGGGCTCGAGTCCGGGATCCTTGTACGTTGCACGCTGCAATTAAGCCGGTCAGAAGTACCAGCATGGACCCGCTGGCAATGTCACAGTGGTGCGCAGCGATTGGCGCCGATCCAACCGCGGCGGTAGTCATTGTACTCCCGGGGGAAAGATGGAAGGAAGAGGAGATAAAACAGCTCGTATTGTTACTGTCTCCGAGCCACAAAGCATGGGTGATGGATTTTAGGCCAGATCCAGTGATCTCGTTTACATACGCACTGGTAGAATGGAAAAACGAAATCCCAGAGCATTTTAAAAGTCAGAGTATACAAGCCATAGATAATCAGATCTATCACTTGATACATACGCTGCCAGTGAAGGAAGAATGGTTTCAGACACCAAAGCCATCACTCCCACAATTATCTCCACCACTATCCCCTAAAGCAGAAAAGCTTAAGGAACTATTAAGCCCGGGATCACCGCTGGCCGCTATAGGGCCTGAATTGTTGAATGCTCTAGGAGACCTTGTAATTAAGTGCCTGAAAAGCAGTACGGTGCATGTGGAGGCCGGTTACCAGAAGCTTAGCACCTTCTCAGGGAAGCTCCCCGTCCCTGCGGGGGAGGAAGATTTTGACACTTGGGTGGAACAGGCATTGCAGGCAGTAGAAGCATGGGAGGTGCCTGAGGCACAGAAGAGACAGCGAGTCTTAGAAAGTCTGAAAGGTGCCGCGGCAGAATCGGTGAAGAGCTTCCGGTTTGGAAATGAAAACTGTACAGCTCAAGATTGCCTGGCCATGCTGCAGGAAGAGTTTGGTCAGCTGGAGAAGGTGTCAGAGATGATTTATCAAATTGAACACACTCTCCAGCAGCCGAATGAGAAACTGTCAGAATATGTTAGAAGGCTGAACAGGCAGTTATGCAAGATTGTACTGAAGAAGGGAATGCTGCCCAAAGATGCAGATGAAGCACGCATGAAGCAGATCATGAGGGGAGCGCGGCGCTCAGACCCGGTCTGGCTGCACCTGAAAACCTCAGGAGGAGGAATGTCACTAACCTACTCTGATCTAATAAAAAATATTAGGGACGAAGAGGCGCTGGAGGAAGATCAGCAGGTGGCCAAGGCGAATGTCACACCTGTACCAGTGTTGGTACATTCGGTCAAGAGCCCAGAAAGAGATGCGGAGGTTGACACTCTGAAATCGCAAATGGCCCAAGTGTTGGAGATGCTGACCTCTTTGATGGAGAAAGATCAGAGAAGACGAGAGAAACCAAGCCCAAGAAAGGAGTTGTTCCCGAACACCTCAGCACCGGCCTCCCTACAGGACCGAGAAGAGGTGATTTGCTATAACTGCGGAGGGAGTGGCCACTTTGCAAACGTATGCTCCAGCCCAAAGAAGAAGAGAACAGATAATTGCAAGCCGGCGGGAAACTCCAAAGGGCCCCGGTGAAGGAGTCAACCGGGTGCCCATCATCTTCAGTGCGCTCCAAACTAAAAAAAAAGGCCAAGAATGGAGGAGACAAAACTCCTAGGAGGAGGTATAGTACACCCCCACCAAGATGTACCCCAGAGGGAGGGGGCAAGACCCCTCAGTGGAAGTACAGCACCCCAAAGAAGGAACATCCACCTAAAAGGAACAATAACATCCCTCAGCGGGTTTGTGCCCCCATTGAGAGGGAGAAAGTCAATGCATGCCAGGCTCAGGAAAAATTAAAGTCCAAAAGGAGCAGGGCAAGGGTCGAAAGCCAAAAAAAAAAAGAGGTGACCCCAGTCCGGCCATACCCAAAGGAACTGGTGGGCCCGTCTCCTACTGTGCCCATTCAAGTGGAAGGAGTCTATACTAAAGCTCTTTTGGACACCGGAGCACAGGTGACTTTACTATACCGGGACTTCTATGATAGGCACTTGAGTCATCTGCCTATCCAGAAGATAGAAGAGCTGGAGATATGGGGACTTGGAACCCAGAGTTTCCCTTATGATGGGTACCTGCCCATAAAGATGACTTTCGACCCATCCGTGGCTGGGAAGGCTGAAGTGTTTGACACCCTGGCAGTTGTGTGTCCCCGGCCGCCTGGAGCCAGCAAGATTTCCCTGATCATTGGGACAAACACGGATCTAGTCAGGAGACTCCTGACCCCTCTAGTGAAAGAGAGAAACCATTCAGCCACCAAAATCCATCCCATGCTAAAGACGGCCTACCAACGACTGGTCTTAGAGCAGAAGACCCCGGGAGAGGGGATAGGGAAGGTGTGGAGACTTGGCAGAGAAGGAGTAGTGCTACAGCCCGGAGAAGTAACCTGTCTTAGGGCCACTGTGAAGCTTTCGTGGGAACAACCTGGCCCCTTTGTCATGCTGGAATCAGACCCAAGGGAAGAGTCCTCAGGCCTGGAAGTGATACCAGAAGTGATTCCGTTCAAGGCCCTGAAGAAGGCCCATGGCAGAGTTCCGGTGAGTGTTAGGAACACTACGGGAGGACCCATGGAGATCCCTGCCAGAGTGTTGCTTGGTCAGGTGAGCCCTGCTGCCCCGGTCACTTGGTCCGAAGTCAAGGGGACGGGTGACGGAGGAGATGTTTGGGAGAAACTGTCCGTGGAAAACCCGAACCTACCCAGGGCTTGGAAAGAAAGAGCCAAGGCCCAGCTGTCCAGGTGGGAGAAGATCTTTTCCGAAGATGAATTCGATGTGGGGTGTGCAAGAAGTGCCACCCATCAGATCCGCCTCCAAGAAGATAAGCCCTTCCGAGAGAGGGTCAGGCGGGTCCCCCTGGCAGATCTGGAGGATCTGAGGGAACAACTTGTAGAACTAAAGAAGACTGGTGTGATCCGGGAGTCTAGAAGTCCCTATGCCTCCCCAATCGTGGTGGTCAGAAAGAAGAATGGGTCGTTGAGGCTTTGCATCGATTACAGGACTCTCAACAGGAGAACCATCCCTGACCAATACACCACGCCAAGGATAGAAGATGCCCTACAAAGTTTGTCTGGAGCCAAATGGTTCAGTGTGATGGACCTCAAGAGTGGGTACTATCAAATCCCTATGCACCCAGAAGACAGGGAGAAGACAGCCTTCATAACCCCGGTGGGATTCTTCGAATTCAATAGGATGCCTCAGGGTCTGTCTGGAGCTCCTGCTACCTTTCAACGCCTTATGGAGAAGACTGTTGGAGACATGAATCTTATAGAAGTCCTTGTGTACTTGGACGATGTCATTGTCTTTGGAAGAACCTTGGAAGAACATGAAGCCAGGTTGGAGAAAGTATTGAGAAGACTCAGCGAAGAGGGACTTAAGCTTTCCCCCGAGAAGTGTCGGTTCTACCAGTCTTCTGTGAACTATCTGGGGCACATAGTGTCTGAAGAAGGGGTGGCCACAGATCCTGAGAAGTTGGAAGCAGTCACTTCCTGGCCACGACCCACCACAGTAACAGAGCTCAGATCCTTCCTGGGGTTCTGCTCCTATTATAGGAGGTTTGTGGAGGGGTTTGCTCGGATTGCCCGCCCGTTGAATGAATTGCTAAAGGCAGAAGGGGAAGAGGATGACTCAGGGCCCAGGAGGCCTGGTGAGTCAGTTCAAGATCAGTGGAACCCAAGGTGTGAAGAGGCCTTTCATGCTCTGAAGAGGAGCTTAACCACTGCCTCAGTCCTGGCCTACGCCGACCCTACCAGACCTTATGAATTACATGTGGATGCCAGCCATGAGGGTCTAGGTGGTGTACTCTACCAAGAACATGAAGGACAACTGCGACCAGTGGCCTATGTGAGCAGGAGCCTGACCCCCTCAGAAAAGAATTACCCCACTCATAAGCTGGAATTCCTGGCCCTCAAATGGGCGGTAGTAGACAAGCTAAAAGACTACTTGTATGGGGCAGAGTTTACTGTGAAGACAGACAACAACCCCCTGACCTACCTCTTCACCACCGCGAAACTAGATGCCACCGGACACAGGTGGTTGGCCGCATTGTCTGGATTCAACTTCAGTCTGAAGTACAGACCAGGAGCCGGAAATAGGGATGCAGATGCCCTGTCCCGGAGGTCTCATGCCACGACAAATGACTGGGAAGATTGGACCCAAGTGGCACCGGACGGGGTGCGGGCCCTTTGTCAAGGGGCTGAATTCCAAGCCAGAGGAGGCTCCAGAGCAGAAGAAATAGGGGTTACCATGGTAGGAGTCCCCAAACACTATTGTGGGGTAACTCAACTGGAGGAAGACAACCTACCGAGACTGTCCAAGAAGGAGTTGAGGTGTGACCAATTGGAAGACCCCATGGGGAGATTGGTCCTCGAAGCCCTGGAGAATCAGGATCCCAACAAATTCCTACATCACCCCTCAAAGGAGGCTCGCCTGTTGAGGAAGGAATTGGACAGGCTACAGGTACATCAGGGAGTGGTCTACCGAAGGGGCCCCTCTGATGACTCAGAAGATAAGTGGCAGTTATTTCTTCCAGAGAAGCACCGAGAGACTGTACTAATTGCCCTGCATGACCATCATGGTCACCTAGGGGCAGAAAGGACCTTCCAGCTTGTCAGAAATCGGTTCTATTGGCCCTGCATGAGGGCAGAAGTAGAGGAGTATTGCCATTCCTGTGCACGATGCATTCAGAGAAAGACCCTACCCCATCAAGCTGCCCCAATGGGCCATTTACAGAGTCAAGGCCCAATGGATCTGGTATGCAATGACTTTCTCTGCCTCAAACCCGACCTGAGTGGATTGGGGAATGTTCTGGTAATAACCGACCATTTCACCCGCTATGCTCAAGCTTTCCCAACCAAAGACCAGAAGGCATCCACCGTGGCCAAGATACTTATGGAGAAGTATTTTGTCCATTACGGACTACCACAGAGACTCTACTCAGATCAAGGAAGGGACTTTGAGAGTCGGTTGATCCGAAGACTTTTGGATTCATTAGGAATAAAGAAGACCAGAACCACGCCTTACCACCCACAAGGAGATGCTCAGCCGGAGAGATTTAACCGGACCCTGCTCAACATGTTGGGAACCTTAGAAACAGAGAAGAAGCAACACTGGAGTCAGCACATATCAGCCCTAGTACATGCCTATAACTGTACCACAAGTGACGCCACTGGCTACTCCCCTTATCGACTTATGTTTGGGAGAGAAGCAAGGCTACCTGTGGACCTGGCCTTTGGCACTTCTATAGACAATACCTCAGCTACATCCCACAAGGGATACGTGGACAGACTTAGACGTAGCTTGCAGGTGGCCTATGAACAAGCCCAGGCGGCTTCGGATCAAAGGGGGGCCCGCAACAAGAGAAATTTTGATCTGAAGGTTCGAGTGCAAGATCTGCAGCCCGGGGACCGAGTACTGCTACGCAATCTGGGGGTCCCTGGAAAACACAAGCTTGCCGACAGGTGGAGATCTGAGCCCTATGTTGTCTGTAGGAAGTTGCCCGGTTTGCCTGTCTACAAACTAAAGCCAGAAGGAAAGGTGGGTCCACTGAAGACGTGGCATCGGAACCACCTGCTCCCACTTGCTGAGGCAGTCAGAATACCTCCCGTGAGAGACTCCCCTGAACCGGCCTCTATCCTGGATATTCCTAGGCCGAACACTCGGTCCCAGACCTCTCGAGCCAAAGATGGGGAGGCCTCCCAATTGAGTACAGAAGAAGGTGGAGAACTGGACTGGCTGAGGCCTCCCTCGACTCTGGGAATGTCCGCCATAGATCTCCCAAATGGAGGGGATACCCCAGATGCAACGCTGAATCCGGAGGCTACTGAATTCATACCCTTCAGTCCCTCAGCTGATTACTGGGAAGATGTTCCTGACACTTGCGCAGAGGAGGACTCTAGAGATTCCATACGTCAGTTGACTTCTGAATCAGAGGTTCCAGAACCAGCAATGTTACCTGAACTTACTCCTGAAGAAGAGCCTGTGGTGCCAGAGTCAGAAGCACCAAGAGAGCAGAGGGCTCGCAGAGTCATCAGGCCTCCCAAGAAACTAACTTACCCCCAAATGGGGACGAGCTCAGAGGACTCTGTTGTAACGGCTAGGAGAAGTGTTGAACAACCTGATCCTTCCACCGTACATTTGGTGGAGGGCAACCCCAGCTCACTCTCTGGCACAGTTAGGCAGGCCACTCATGGTAGTGTGACCTGTGGGCAAGAGAGTTCCATCCCAAAGTTTTGGTGGGAATTCCCTATGCCAACATCATGCTCGACATTGTCCAAAATGGTAAACAGTATTTGTTGAAGTTTATCTTTGGGGACCAAAGAGTTCAAGTGGGGGGAGTGTGTAGCGGGGTGTTCCCCTTTAATGCAGAGAGACAAGAAGTTCCAGGTGAGAGGTGAGTCGGGAGGAAGTAAAGAGACATTATGGAAGTGAAAGCAGAGGAGAGAGAGAGACTACATCTCCCAGTACATCTTGCAGCACCCAGGGTGCATTGCTCCAGAACAGAGACTGCTGGGGCAGACTTTATAAAGGGGAGGCCTCTTTGGACCCCCCCTCTCCTAGCAAGAGGATGTCTGTGCTGAACTGCTGTGTGCACAAGGCCTGAAGCCCGGGCCGTGTGCTCCTTTCCAAAGAGCCCTCTGCCAGCCTAGCAGAGCCTTAGAGACATCTAATCCTCCTTGCTGCAGTACACCAGAAGGATTGAAGACTTGGATGTCGGTGGATTCCTGTTCCTAGACGAATCGATGGAGGAAAGGGACTTGGACTTGTCCAGGTGGTGAGAGCTGTTTAAAGACAGATACTTTATCTTTACTATTCGTTGGGATTACAAAGTTGTTCTTCAAGTGCACCACCGAGAGATTGCTATCAAATATTTTTTCACTGAACTGCCATTTAGATCAGTCAGGACTGACTGCATAGGTAGACATTGCTGGGTGTTAGTCTACCCATGAGGGGAAGTAGCTGTAAAAGGGCAGCGCTAGAGTTGCATAGCAATATTTTATTATTCTGATTACTCTGTTTATCTTTATTACTGTTTATTGCAGGGATCTGCAACTTGTTATACTGTTGTTTATTACTTGCCCATTAGCCTCAGTAAAATATCTGGGTAAAGTACATTTGGTGTCAGTTCCGCTTACTTTAATAGGAGTTTTAAAGTATATTCTGTGTATGTTTGTTATAGGACTGCGTCACCAACAGTTGCGGTCACGCGGTCCTATCCCTCTATCACCAGCTGTGCCACGGGAGGTTAGAGCCGATTGCCAGGGGTTGACAGCGGTGCACTGCAGGGCCCAAATCAATATCAGCGGCTCTCTTAACTGGGGGTAGCGCTACATGTGTATACTGGATTGCACAATGATTTACAGCAGAAGTCATATTTAACTACTAAATTCATTACTACTAGAAAGGATGTAGGGATAAACAGATTGTTTCCCATCTTGTGTTTTCCTCTCAAGTCACTAAACCATAGGGCAATTTCCCCTAGCAAAGACACAAACAGCAATAAACCTTGACGGAGGCTCTAGCACATTGGATTAGCTGTTTACTGCAAAATGATTTTGGAAATGGGTTGTACATAATGGATTTGGAGCACAGTGTTGGTGCCAAGGTGTGAGCCTACAGTATTTGTGTTAATCCTTTGTACTTTGATAATTCTTAAGTTAAGATTTTAAAAAAAAAAACACCTTTGAATATGCTGCTTTGCTACTGTGAAAATGTATTAAAAAGCAGCCTTCACTGCAATATTTACCTTATTCCCAGTGCTGTCCCCCAGAGACACTCAGTCTAATGCCCCATACACACGATCATTTTTCATGCCGTTAAAAAAAATGGCCATTAAAAATGATCGTGTGTATGCTCCAGAGCATTTTTAACGACGTGAAAAACGGGCATTAAAAATTTCGAACATGCTCTCTTTTTTCACGTCGTTTTTCATGTCGTTTTTTTTAACGACGTGAAAAACGATAGTGTGTATGCTTTAACGACGTGAAAAAAAATGCGCATGCTCAGAATCAAGTATGAGACGGGAGCGCTCGTTCTGGTAAAACTAGCGTTCGTAATGGAGATAGCACATTCGTCACGCTGTAACGGACTGAAAAGCACTAGACTGAAAAGAGCGAATCGTCTCTCACCAAACTTTGCTAACATGAAGGGTGGCGCCATTCGAACGGAACTTCCCCTTTATAGTGCCGTCGTACGTGGTGTACGTCACCGCGCTTTGCTTGAACATTTTTTAAAATGATGGTGTGTACGCAAGACAGGCTTGAGAGCAAACAAGAAAAAAAATGACGAGAAAAACGTCAGTTTTAAAAATGACATTAAAAATGATCGTGTGTATGGGGCATTAGAGGAACAACTACTGATACCATGGAAGAAAAGAAGGGACTTGTGACCCATCTGGCCTAAAGACTGCAGAAAAAATGGTACATATAGGGCTTTTGAAAGGAGAAACTAAAACCAAGGGGGACTTCGGGAGGGGAGTTGATCTATAGTAATTTTACGGGTTTTTTTTCGTTTTGGAAAGAATGTGAAAAGGTTAGGGCTGTCTGATTGTTTTGTTGGTTTTGTTTTGTTTTCCTTGTCTGGGGTGAGAAGACTGGTTCTTCTTTTTAGACCTGGTGGCCACTGTCAAGGGTGTAGAAAGTAATGGGAAATCCAAAATCTTATAGTTATCACAATACAGGAACAGAGTGGATATCTTCCAATGGGGACACTTGCATATGAAAATCATAAATGGTCAAAACTAGGGATGAGCCGAACACCCCCGGTTCGGTTCGCACCAGAACCTGCGAATGGAGCAAAAGTTTGTGCGAACTTTAGAACCCTATTAAATACAATGGACGCGAACGTTCAAAATCAAAAGTGCTAATTATAACGGCTAATATGCAAGTTATTGTCCAAAAAAGGGTTTGGGGACCCGGGTCCTGCCCAGGGGACATGTATCAATGCAAAAAGAAGTTTTAAAAACGTCAGTTTTTTCGGGAGCAGTGATTTTAATGATGCATAAAGTGGAAAAAAAAGTGAAATATTCCTTTAAATATCGTACCTGGGGGGTGTCTAAAGTATGCCTGTGAAGTGGCACGTGTTTCCCGTGTTTAGAACGGTCCCTGCACAAAATGACATTTCTAAAGGAAAAAAAGTAATTTAAAACTGCTTGCGGCTGTAATGTAATGTCTGGTCCCAGCAATATGGATGAAAATCATTGAGAAAAATGGCATGGGTAAGTCCTCACAGTTACTCTTGGTGGGCACAGGAATGGGCCCAGCTGTGAAATATTAGATCAAGAATTGTAATTACATGCCCCTGTTGAACAGGGGCAGAAAAATTGGGCTTTTGGTGGTGGTGTTGCCACAACACTGTAAGTCCTCACAGTTACTCTTGGTGGGCGCAGGAATGGGCCCAGCTGTGAAATATTAGATCAAGAATTGTAATTACATGCCCCTGTTGAACAGGGGCAGAAAAATTGGGCCTTAGGCACTGGTGCCACAACACTGCAACCCCTCACATGTACTGTACTTGGAGTGCAGCAATGAGCCCTGTTGCAAAGTATTGCATCAAAAATTGTATTACACGACCCTGTTAAACAGGGGCAGAAAAATTGGGCCTTAGCCACTGGTGGTGGTGCCCAGAACCAAAAATGTTCTTTCAAGCTATCAGCATGATTATTGAGGAGGAAGAGGATAGTCACACAGCATAATAGGATAGTCACTCAGCTTCAGCATAGGCAGTCTTGAAGGGATCTGACATTTCCGAAAAAATTATCCGGTTACATCAGCATCAGGTTCTTGGTAGCTGGTGGTGATCCAAGACTGATTTATTTTTATGAAGGTCAGTCGATCGACCGAGTCGGTGGACAGGCGCACCCGGTGATCGGTTACAAAGCCTCCAGCAGCACTGAATGTGCTTTCCGAAAAAACGCTGGATGCAGGACAGGCCAGTACCTCAATTGCATACTGTGCAAGCTCTGGCCAGTGATCCATCCTCAAGACCCAGTAACCAGAGGATTTTCGGTGGGAAAGGTGTCCAAGTCTGATCTTGCCCCTAGGTATTCCTGCACCATGTAAACCAGACGCTGGCGATGGTTGCTGGAAGCGACCATACCTTGGGGCTGCGTACTAAAAAATTGTCTGAACACATCGGTCAGACGGCCACCTTCTCCACCGCTACTTCTTTGACTGACCGGAGCCTAAGCAACAAGTTGTCCAGGACCAGGAATTTGTAACCTCCTAGTCTCTGGGAACGCGTTGCACAGACCTTTCTGCAAGGCCTCCCGAAGATGCTTCATCCTCTGCTCCCTCTGCGACGGCAAGATAAGGTCCGCAACCTTACCCTTGTAACGTGGATCAAGGAGGGTTGCCAGCCAGTAATGATCCCTCTCCTTGATCGCACGAATACAAGGATCCTTGCGATGGCTTTGCAGGATCAGGGAGGCCATGCAGCGTAGGTTTGCTGAGGCATTCGGTGCAGAGTCCTCTGGGTCACTGAGGACGACATCATCCGCAGCCACCTCCTCCCAGCCATGTACAAGTCCATGGGTGTCTTGGGACTGTAATTGATCCCTTGAAGACTGCTGCTGATGCTGAGTGCTAGGCTCCACCTCCATGCTGACACAATAATCCTCCTCCTCCTCCTCGTCCTCTTCCTGTGTGATAGCCGGACCAGCTGGAACACTGTCTGGATAAAGGGGGCCTTGAGAGGTAAGGAAGTCCTCCTCTTCCTGCCTCTGTTCTGCCTCAAGTGCCCTGTCCATTATTCCATGCAGCGTGTGCTCCAACAGGTAGACAAGAGGGACAGTGTCACTGATGCATGCACTGTCACTGCTCACCATCCTCGTGGCCTCCTCAAATGGTGCCATGACAGTGCATGCATCCCTGATCATGGGGAAAAAAATCCAAGCTCCCCTGACACTGTCCTGGTGCCATATTACAACAGATACTCATTGATGGCCCTCTGCTGCGTGTGCAGCCGATGCAGCATGGCCAACGTAGAGTTCCACCTGGTGGGCATATCACAGATTAGGCGGTTCTTGGGCAGGTTGTAATCCTTTTGCAGGTCAGCCAGCCGAGCACTGGCATTATATGACCAGTGGAAATGCCCACAGAGTTTCCTGGCCTGCTTCAGGACCTCCTGTAAGCCCGGGTACCTGACCAAGAACCGCTGCACCACCAAGTTAAGGACGTGAGCCAAACAGGGCACATGGGTCAGTTGTCCCTGTCGGAGGGCGGAGAGGAGGTTGGTGCCATTGTCGGAAACCACCTTTCCTGGCTTAAGCTGGCGTGGCGTCAACCACCTCTGAGCCTGCCCCTGCAGAACTGACAGAATCTCTGCCCCAGTGTGGCTCCTGTCCCCCAAGCACACCAGCTCAAGGACCGCATGGCATCTTTTTGCCTGCGTACTTGCGTAGCCCCTTGAACGCCTACGGAGCACCGCTGGTTCCGAGGAAAAAGCACAGGTAGAGGCCATGGAGGAAGAAGAAGAGGAGGGGGTGTGTCAGAGGAATTATCAACTCAGTCGCGCCAGCCGCATTCCTGCGCGCATGCATGGCGGAACGGCGCTTCGGCGCATGCGCGAACGGCACGCGCGCATGCGCGCTTGTGCGCCAATTGGAGCTCTGGCGGGCCTATATAAAGTGGCCCAGGTACTCTGACAAGTTGCTGGTTTGTTGTCAGCTTCCTGTCTGTACCTGATTTCCTGTTACCTGCACCTGAACTACTGTTGTGACCCGGATCGTTTGACTACTCTGCTCTTCTCCTGGACCTGACCTTTTGCTTGCCTTACGGATCTACCCTGCTACCTGTGTTTGACCCCCTGGCCTGTGACTTGGATCTGCCTCTTGTCTCCAGCCCTTGACCCTCTGCATGCATCTCAGATCTGCTACTTGTCTCCAGCCCCTGACCTGCTGCTTGTACTTCCTGGACTTGTTACTTGTCTCCTGTGCTAGACCCCCAGCCTGCATCTTCAGTACTGAACCCGCAGCCTGCACCTGGACTCAGTCTCCTGCCTGCTTGCTCTGACTCCTGTTGTGCTCTGAACTTGTGTCTTCAGCTAGGATCCTGCAAAGAGCCGCACCTGTCAGGTGTTTGACCCTCAGCCTGCTCCTGGTGGCTTCCCTTCTGCCCTCACTCAGCTGTCCAGCTCTGCCGGATCATCTAGCAAGACCTACCCTTCCTGCTGGTAGCCAGTGCCTTTTCGTGCCATCCTCTCCCTCTCTCACCTCCAGGGGGTTGGAGTTCGCCAAGTCGCAAGGGTGAACCGCTCTCGGCATCTCAGCCTTGGTGAGTACATACCTGACAGGGTAGAGGAGAGAGGTGTGTCAGAATCACCAGTAGTAACATTTTGGAAGCGTGGTGGCGGAACAACCTCCAACACTACTGTACCTTGTCCTGCATCCTTCCCAGCTGCCAGCAGAGTCACCCAATGTGCCGTGAAAGATAGGTAACGTCTCTGTCCATACCTGCTGGACCATGAGTCAGCGGTAATATGCACCTTACCACTGACCACCCTGTCCAGCGAAGTCAAGACATTGCCTTTCACATGCCGGTAGTGAGCCGGAATCGCCTTCCGTGAGAAAAAGTGGCGTTTGGGAACCTGCCACTGAGGAACCGCACATTCAACAAACTCACGGAAGGGGGCAGAGTCTACCAACTGAAAAGGCAGCAGTTGAAGTGCTAGCAATTTAGCCAAGCTAGCATTCAACCACTGGGCATGTGGATGGCTGGGAGCGAAATTCTTTCGGCGGTGCAGCAGCTGGGGCAGGGAAATTTGCCTGCTACAATCGGACGTTGGTGTACCGATAGCAGGTTGTCCGCAAGTACATGGCTGTGACACCGAATTCTACACCTTCATTCCTCTCAGTGCAGGTTTCAGAGAGGACTGAAGGTATAGTGGGGTTGGAGATCCCAGCTGATGAGGAGCAAGGAGAGGTCCGCTTTGTTCTTTGGTGTGGGTCTTTTAGATACGCTTGCCAACGGACTGCATGGCAGGTCGACATATGTCTGGTCAAGCACGTGGTGCCCAAGTGGCTGATGTTTTGGCCACGCGAGATACGCTTTAGACATATGTTGCAAATGGCAATGGTGCGATCTGCTGCACACGTCTGAAAAAAGGCCCACACCAAAGAACTTTTGGAATAACGCAATGCACATGCGGAGCTCTGCGGTGTGATGCGGTCGGTGTGCTGCCCTTAAGCTGGTCCCTGGAGGGCATCCTGCCTCCTTGGAGATGTGCCTCCTCCTCCTCTCTCCTATCAGGCACCCATGTGAAGTCAGTGACCTCATCATCCCCTCCCTCCTCATCACTGGAGCCAATCTGGCAGTATGCTGCAGCTGGGGGAACATGACTGCCAGATAGCTGTCCTTGTTGGGCACCCCCTCTCTCTGAGCTCACGTTACTGCCTTCCTCCAGCTGGGTTCCATCATCAGAGCCTTCAAAACGCTGGGCATCCTCCTGGAGCATGTACTCAACACTATGGCCAAACACTTCGGGGGACTCCTCAGGAGGACATGTTGGGGCTAGGGAAGGAGTGACTGATGCCATTGAGCCAAGGGAAGAGGCCGCTTTGGCAGCTGCTTTGCCAGACAAAGTACCCTGAGCCTGGGTGAGAGAGGACGAGGAGGAGGAGAACGGCTTGGTCATCCACTCTACCAAGTCTTGGGCATGTTGTGGCTCAACATGGCCAGCTGCCGAAAAGAAGGACAAGCGTGTCCCATGGCCACGTGCTGATGAGGATGCACCGTGTCCACGACCAGCAGCACTGTTGCCTCTAGACACAGAGCCTGCTTGCCCTCTTGTATTGCCTTGTGACTGTCTGCCTCTCCTTGTTTGCCTTCCAGACATACTAATGGCCTGTAGTGAGATGTAGCTGCACAAAGGTGGGATGTATATAAATATATATATATATATATATATATATATATATATATTTGTCTGTACTGATAATGCAGCTATCAGAATCAACTGCCTGCTGTGGTATTAGTATGGGAAAAGCAGCAGCAGCAGCAGTTCGTTTTAGGTGAAAACTGTGCCGAGAGGGACACAGTACACGGAAAATACTTGCAGCTCTCTGCCTGTGGTTTAATTATGAGAACACCACTATTAGTCACTCACTAACTGTATTCAGGTAAGTTTTAGGTGAAGGCTATGCAAAGCACACAGTACACTAAGTGAAACACTGACTGTCTGCAGCTAGCACAATCACCTGCCTGCCTGTCACAGTATAGAGAAAACCAGGAACGGATCTAGCTAAACTGAATACAGTGTATAAATATATATATACAACACCTAGGATGCATATATATCCTCTACACACTGTAACTGCAGCTAACTGACTCGCCTGCCTGCTCTATCTAACTCAATATAAATGACATTGTCTCTGTAAACTCTCTTGTTTCACAACTCCAACACACTACACAAGGCCGCCGAGACTGCGGCCTTATATAGTGTGGGGCGTATACTAAACCCCCCTGAGCCATAATTGGTCAAAGCCACCCTGGCTTTGGCCAATTACGGCTCTCCATTTTTTCTGCGCTGTGATTGGCCAAAGCGTGCAGGTCATGCTTGGCCAATCATCAGCCAGCAATGCAGTGAATTATGGGCCGTGGTGCGCCACTCGAATTTGGCGCGAACGGCCCATAATGTTCGATCTTCGAACGATCGAACAGCCGATGTTCGAGTCGAACATGGGTTCGACTCGAACACGCAGCTCATCCCTAGTCAAAACCAACACATTCTCATATGACTGTAGGCAGTGCTGTATTTATAAGGGGAAATTGCCCGGGGCTCCCCCGCCAGAAGGGGCCCTGGACCTCTTTTATGAAAAAAAAAAAGGTTAATACTTATGAAGCACTAACACCCAGATTAAGGGAGCTGCTGGTTTTGTTGGGTCTGCGAATTACCTCATGGCTTCCGTTGTCAGGGGTGTAAGAAAGGTCTTCAGAAAAGTCAATGTCCACACCATGTAAAACCCAAAACAGTTATGCCGCGTACACACGGCCGTTTTTCTCGTCGAAAAAAACGAAATTTTTCCCATTCGACGAGAAAAACGATAGTCTGTGGGCTTTCTGACGTTTTTTTCGACGAGAAAAACGGCATTAAAAACTACGAGAAAAATTAGAACATGTTCTAATTTTTCTCGTCGTTTTTTTCGACATGTTTTCCGCGGCAGTGTTTCCCATAGGGAAACACTGCCGCGGAGCCCACAGACGGTCGTTTTTCTCGTCAAGAGAAAAAATGACGTGAAAAACGACCGTGTGTGGGGAACAAGCTGTTCCCCCGTTTTAAATGACATTATTCACGGCGGTTTTTTAACCGCCTGAATAATGATCGTGTGTACGCGGCATTAGGCTTTATTTTTATCTTTGCTGAGTGAACTTAGAGGAAGAATAGGACACGAGGGAGAAATACACAGGGGAAAGAACAGGCACGCAACACTTAAACAGTACTCGTCCCCACTCAAGCCTGAGTGGGTATTGCTCACCCGGATAGTCCCGTTTAGTGGTTCTAGCAGCCGGAATGCAGCACAAATCAATCTTTCCTTTGTATTGTATTAAGGATACGATCGGGAACCCTCTGCCATAGGATTAAAAGTCCTGAACCTCCCAGCCAAGCAATAATGAAGAGAACCTTTTATGCCAGATCGGCGTATTGCAGGGCTTGTAATTATGGATCCCTCCTTAGGCGAGTTTCCAGGCATCTTCCCGAGACAGCAGTACCGTCGCTAGTCTCCTCTTGGACTGATCCTCCCCTTGACTCCTTTCCTAAACCGTGGCTCCCCGCAGGTGGGTAGCTTTGGGATCCTTTCTTGAAACAGAGGCCCCAGCCAGCAGAGCTCGGTCTACAACGAAGCAGGCCTCGGGCTGAAGGTGCCCGGGACCAAAACACGCGCACCCTGTGCCATACGGGCCACGAGGCACACGCACAGGACCAATGGGTCCCCAGGAACGACTCAATCCCAATGGCGTCTGCCCCTTATGTACCCCCTCCCAGCATGCACAGCAGGTTTACCACGCCCACTACATGGCTGCCGAAAGAGGACACCCAAGGTGCTGTGATACCCCCTGTGGTTCAACCTATGCCGGTGGTGACAGTGCCACCTACAGGCAATAGGGAACACTACTGCCAGGCAGTATCACACCCAGAGCAGAAGCAAATAGACACATTGTGCCCCCAAATATTGGGGGGGGGGGCGCTACACTTTTAAAATTTGTTTTATTATTTAAAAAAATTAACAAAGTGTGTGTGGGTTTCAGGATACGGAACAGTTAAGCCTGACTTCAAAGGCAAAGAAAGGGAGGAGGGCTTCTGGCAGATGTTTTACATTTTAGCTTCAGCAAGTCACTAAGAACTGATGCTACTGAAGCCCTTTTAGAAATATACAACTCTATTTGAAATGCCCTCAGAGGTATTGAAAGTGACTTGGAGCAAACACCTGAAGTAAGATATGAACCTGGGGCATTGGGAGAAAAACTAGACTGTCTTGAAACCGCTCTGATGGCTAAAATCTGGAACATAATTCTTGTACAGTTCAACAGTACAAGTAAAGCTTTTGAAGGAATTGACACTGACCTGAAAAAGGTGATGGATCTAGCTAATTCTCTGGAAAAGTTTCTGGATCGCTTTGAGATAGGTTTGAAGAAATGGAACTGGATGCCCGGAACTTCTGTAGCAAGCAATATGATGTAAACCCAACATCATTCTCATTTTTCCCAGAGAAAAGGACAACTTTCAATGTTATTTTAGATCAGTTGTCTGTTGCCTAACAAGGGCGTAGGGTAGCATACCATTATGACAGGTTCAAGGTAATAGTCAACTTATGTAGTCTACATAATGCAGAGATAAAAACTGAGAAGAAAATGCTTTTCCTTGAGATTTTAGTAATGTTTGTTGAGGAAACTGTCCAGTTTGCAGCCTTTGCCAAGTTCAGATCATGTCTCACTCAAGAGACATTTTTATTACACGATGAAGGGCTTGCTGTTACCTTTCCAGGTGTTAATGTTGCTCCTAGAATATATTTGAGCATTGCAGCACCCCCTAGCTTGGCTAGAGTGCTAGGTATGGGTTTTGTGTTGGGGAATTACATTTACAGGCTTGGCTGGCAGCCAAGCCTGTGTGTTTTTCTGGGTCAGGGTTTGAGTGACTCAGGTAGGCTGGATGACTCACCAGCAGCTTCTCTGGTGACTCCCCCTGCTATCTGGAAACTTGGAGAAGATTCCAGAAGCAGTTGGAAGGGGTCTAGGAAGAGCTACCTGGAGTGTTCTGAGGGCCCTGACCAATCCCCAACAGAAGGGTTGGCAGGGGGGCAGGTCCCCTCAAATACTCAGGGTCAGCCCAGCTGGGGCAGTTGGAGTTCGGTTGGAAGATGAAAATGGAGTGTTAAGCTGAGGTTGCCTGGGTGCGGCCGCGTCCTCCGACTCTGAGCCCAAGGTCAGGGCGTCCGCCCCTTTTATCTCCTCTCCCTTTGCGCCACAGCAGGTTCCCCGCCCCGCTGTACCAGCGCCAGGAAAGGACAAAAAGGCACAGTCTTGCGGTGTGAGTTCCACCCTGGCCCAGGGCAACAATGCCACCTGTAGGCCGCAGGGAACCTCACACCACCAGAGTCCTCCAAGAACCATAAAAGGGTCTCAGATTCCCTAGCAATCAGTGCATCTGGGTTACACTACCACCCAGATGCTTCCCCTAAATTCAAATACCCGCTACACTCTCCCCCTGGTGATTTGACACTGGTCCCCAGTGTCTGGTGCAAACCCATGTCTCCCAAAGAGTGGTAACATAAGTTCGACCCAGAGACAACATTCACATAATCCAAACTCAACAATTTCAATCAGGAATTGTGCCAGGACCTAAAACAGGAAAGGGAAAACAGCAATGTAAAACCATAAACTTTTGTAAAAAATACTTTAAATATCTCACACATTTACATTTCTCCCTCCCCCTGGCTATCTAAGGACCACCCCATTCTCAGCAGCCTTGAGAGATGAGTCTCCTGCAGAGGGAAGAAAAAGAAACATACATCCTAACATAATATATGTGTTTTGCTTGGAACGAATGGGTCTATTCGAGAAGAAGCCCATTCACTCCAATGAGTGTTGCATAATGTACAGAAAAAACAAACTATTGTTGCGCAACACTGCCACCTGGTGGTAATGCCGCGGTAAAGACACTTATCAAATCCAGATGAACTTTTCTCTCTTGCTCTTTTTTTTTCTCTGTGGCCCTACACTGACTAAAACCCCAAAGTCACTGATTTCTCTGAAGTGTAAGGAGAAGGAGAGAGAACAAAACAGTAACAGCTCCCATTTCTCCAAAGAGTAGAACGCTCAAATGCAAAAAAAACTAGGGCACAGTCCTTGTGTTCCGGCAAAGACACTCTGGAAAGTTCAGCAATGAGCAGCAGGAAAGAACACACAGGAGTCTTTTTCTCCTAAAGGTAGAACTTTGGATGCGGCAGGAACACAGGCTTCAAATGCTTGTCAAAAGCCTCCATGTTATACTCAACATTTCCTCCATCCTTGCGACAAATCACCACTCTGTCCGCATGGATATGCCTTCCCAGCATCCACTTAGCCTTACAGTCCTGAAACTTTTTAGTGACCGTTGGTGAACAAGAAAGGTATCGGCGTGCTTGGGGTACTTTGAGCTTGTCCCAAACAAAAGTATTGTACCACCTCTGGCGAAAAACTTCCACCTCGTAGAGCAATTCTCGAGGTAGGTATGGGTACTCCCACCCATACTCTTGGGAAACCTTCTGGCCAAAGAGACGCTGCAGCCTTGACAAAGGTGGCATCGTGACACGGTCTCCTTCTCCAGGTAACACAATTGCTTCCAGATGGCGAGGTGCGTTCACCACCTCGGCAGACTTGGGCATAGGGGCCCGTAGTGACTGACGTTGCACTCCCGCAACAGGAGCAGGTGAAATGGAAGTTGAATCCAGAAGAGGGATTTCAGACAGTGGACCAGATTCTTCCCTAGGCGCCGAGGCCTCCACCCGGGGTGTACTATCCCCAATGGACATAGGTGGGTCCCTTGTGAGACGGGACGAGGGTAACTTCATCTTGTCCCATCCCTTCCGGTGGAAGATTTTGTCTATCTCCCCATCATCGCCATTGTCAGACAATGAATCCAGGTCGGATGTGTCATAACACTCAGCGGGCATATAATTCCCCGTCACGGAATCATCCCCCTTGACGGCCTCCACCGACAGTGGGCTGCCGACACCTCCAACCACACAGACCGTCCCAACCCCTGGCTCACCTGGGCCTTCAGAAGAACAGGGATGTCCAGGGCTCTTCCTTCCGGATCCATCCAGGCCAGGCAAGCGGCGGGGCGAAGCTCTTCCACGACCACAGGAGGCCATCACTAGGCCGACTTTCCTCTTCGGCGGTCGGAGCAGGGAGCTGCTGGTGACCGAGGCAGCATCCTCTGGTTTTTCTCTTTTTATCTCCGCTTGGGCAGTCACTTCGCCCTGGTCAGCGCGCGCAGGAATACCCACCATGGCATCGATCTCTCCCTCCGGAGTGGCAGTACCTGTGAGGTAGTTGAGGTGGAAGGCGCGAGGCCTTTCTGTGAATAGTTCCACCTCGAAGAGAAACTCCTTGCAGACCTCACATCGCCCGAATGGCTTCAACTGAACCACCAGTCCCGAACAGCCGGGACAGATCACACCGAGGGCCTCTATGTCTCTGCAAGTGTACAGAGCCAATCGCCCCCAGGGCCTTAGTCTGATTCCTGTGTCCATAATGGGAGCAGCAAATGAAGTCATCTCCGTGAAAGAAGAAGCTGAAATCCACGGAGTGTTTGAAGTCATCTTCGCTGTTCGCTGCTCCAATACGCACTGACCCACTCACGCCGGAATCTCCACGTGTGTCCGTCCACATGGCCAGACTCCTCCCACACTCTGCACTTGTTCGCAGGCTTTTCCTTTTCCCCGCCCACGAACTACGCAGCTATGGTTTCCCTTGTGGCACGTTGGCCAATATGGCCGACCTACTCGGAACTCCTCCGGGCAGCAAATTCAGACACCATACACATCCCGGATACGATGCCCTCACGTGTAGCGACCTCACCCCTCTCACCCCTTCTCCTTCTCGGCTTGTCTGTCTCTGTCTAGGGGTGTCAGTACCGGGGGAAGGGATGAGATACACCACGGCCCATGTCCTCCATAGTGAAGAGGTGAAGGCCAGAAAGATCTGGCTTTGTGTAGGTGTCCTAGGGTCAAATCCTTTCCTCAGATCCACTCCCCTTTGCTCCTAGTAACCAGAGTTTCACACACTGAATAGGTCCAACACAGTTTTATTCTTCTCAGCGAATAAACATACAGCACAGTCAAGTTGGGACCTTTGCAACAGTTCAGTATTAATGGGAGTAGGTCACACTGTGGTGTCACCAGTGGCGAATAGTCACTGCCACGGACTATATGAGGTAGAACATGAATTACCTGTCAGGGGAAGGATATCCGTCCAAGGGAGTCACCGGAGGCCTCTGTCACCAGCAAATGCTGCGCGGGACTCTACAGAGAAGTTCCGCTCACCAGTCTCCTCGACCTCAGACACGGGCACCCAAGGAGTTAGGGCCCCCTTGGATTCCTCCACCCTCGCGGAACTCAGTCGAAGGTACTGAGCCCCAGGCATCCACCATAGTACCTCACCCCAGGCTAAAGGTGCCTGAGATGGACTCCATCTCTCGTTCCGGCCAGGTCAAGGGCACCTGGGCCCGGAACTCCGGAACGCCAGCACCCAAGCTGAAAGTGCCTGGGTGCGGCCGCGTCCTCCGACTCTGAACCCAAGGTCAGGGCGTCCGTCCCTTTTATCTCCTCTCCCTTTGCGTCACAGCAGGTTCCCCATCCCGCTGTACCAGCGCCAGGAAAGGACAAAAAGGCACAGTCTTGCGGTGTGAGTTCAACCCCGGCCCAGGGCAACAACGCCACCTGTAGGCCGCAGGGAACCTCACACCACCAGAGTCCTCAAAGAACCATAAAAGGGTCTCAGATTCCCTAGCAATCAGTGCATCTGGGTTACACTACCACCCAGATGCTTCCCCTAAATTCAAATACCCGCTACACATATAATTTTATTTCTATGTTGAAGGGCCCCCAAACTTGAAGTGCCCCGGGTCCCCCAATGTCTAAATCCAGCACTAGGGATGAGCTTCGTGTTCGAGTCGAACATACGTTCGACTCGAACATCGGCTGTTCGATCGTTCGACGAAGATCGAACGATTTGGGCCGTTCGCGCCAAATTCGAGTGACGCGAACGGCCCACAATGCACTACGCCATCGCAGTGTCATCCAGGCGCTGTGATTGGCCAAGCATGCACTGTGACCCCGCATGCTTGGCCAATCACAGCGCCGGCAGCGAGGAGAGCAATGATTGGCCACAGGCAGGATGCCTGTGGCCAATTATTGCTGAGGGGGTTTAGTACACGCCCCACACTATAAAAGGCCGCCAGCACGGCGGCCTAGTGTAGTGTGTTCCGGAGCAGGGATAGAGCAGCATAGGCAGGGACAGTGACTTTTATTTCTTTCTTGCTTAACCTGGATTCCTTTAGTTTAGGGAAAGAGAAGGATAGGTAGGGAGAGTGTCAGTGTGTTTTGTGCTTGTGCTATATTGTGCTTAAAAAAAACATTTTTTCTAGGGACAGAAAACTGTAGGTAGGGAGAGTGTGTCAGTTTCTTTCACTGTCAAAGTCCTTGTTTCCAGGGACCTGGAAGGACAGTGAGTGAATTCTCCTTGTGCTAAATTGTGCTTAAAAAAAACATTTTTTCTAGGGACAGAAAACTGTAGGTAGGGAGAGTGTGTCAGTTTCTTTCACTGTCAAAGTCCTTGTTTCCAGGGACCTGGAAGGACAGTGAGTGAATTCTCCTTGTGCTAAATTGTGCTTAAAAAAAACATTTTTTCTAGGGACAGAAAACTGTAGGTAGGGAGAGTGTGTCAGTTTCTTTCACTGTCAAAGTCCTTGTTTCCAGGGACCTGGAAGGACAGTGAGGTAATTCTCCTTGTGCTAAATTGTGCTTAAAAAAAACATTTTTTCTAGGGACAGAAAACTGTAGGTAGGGAGAGTGTGTCAGTTTCTTTCACTGTCAAAGTCCTTGTTTCCAGGGACCTGGAAGGACAGTGAGGTAATTCTCCTTGCGCTAAATTGTGCTTAAAAAAAACATTTTTTCTAGGGACAGAAAACTGTAGGTAGGGAGAGTGTGTCAGTTTCTTTCACTGTCAAAGTCCTTGTTTCCAGGGACCTGGAAGGACAGTGAGGTAATTCTCCTTGTGCTAAATTGTGCTTAAAAAAAACATTTTTTCTAGGGACAGAAAACTGTAGGTAGGGAGAGTGTGTCAGTTTCTTTCACTGTCAAAGTCCTTGTTTCCAGGGACCTGGAAGGACAGTGAGGTAATTCTCCTTGTGCTAAATTGTGCTTAAAAAAAACATTTTTTCTAGGGACAGAAAACTGTAGGTAGGGAGAGTGTGTCAGTTTCTTTCACTGTCAAAATCCTTGTTTCCAGGGACCTGGAAGGACAGTGAGTGAATTCTCCTTGTGCTATATTGTGCTTAAAAAAAACATTTTTTCTAGGGACAGAAAACTGTAGGTAGGGAGAGTGTGTCAGTTTCTTTCACTGTCAAAGTCCTTGTTTCCAGGGACCTGGAAGGACAGTGAGTGAATTCTCCTTGTGCTAAATTGTGCTTAAAAAAAACATTTTTTCTAGGGACAGAAAACTGTAGGTAGGGAGAGTGTGTCAGTTTCTTTCACTGTCAAAGTCCTTGTTTCCAGGGACCTGGAAGGACAGTGAGGTAATTCTCCTTGTGCTAAATTGTGCTTAAAAAAAACATTTTTTCTAGGGACAGAAAACTGTAGGTAGGGAGAGTGTGTCAGTTTCTTTCACTGTCAAAGTCCTTGTTTCCAGGGACCTGGAAGGACAGTGAGGTAATTCTCCTTGTGCTAAATTGTGCTTAAAAAAAACATTTTTTCTAGGGACAGAAAACTGTAGGTAGGGAGAGTGTGTCAGTTTCTTTCACTGTCAAAGTCCTTGTTTCCAGGGACCTGGAAGGACAGTGAGGTAATTCTCCTTGTGCTAAATTGTGCTTAAAAAAAACATTTTTTCTAGGGACAGAAAACTGTAGGTAGGGAGAGTGTGTCAGTTTCTTTCACTGTCAAAGTCCTTGTTTCCAGGGACCTGGAAGGACAGTGAGTGAATTCTCCTTGTGCTATATTGTGCTTAAAAAAAACATTTTTTCTAGGGACAGAAAACTGTAGGTAGGGAGAGTGTGTCAGTTTCTTTCACTGTCAAAGTCCTTGTTTCCAGGGACCTGGAAGGACAGTGAGGTAATTCTCCTTGTGCTAAATTGTGCTTAAAAAAAACATTTTTTCTAGGGACAGAAAACTGTAGGTAGGGAGAGTGTGTCAGTTTCTTTCACTGTCAAAGTCCTTGTTTCCAGGGACCTGGAAGGACAGTGAGGTAATTCTCCTTGTGCTAAATTGTGCTTAAAAAAAACATTTTTTCTAGGGACAGAAAACTGTAGGTAGGGAGAGTGTGTCAGTTTCTTTCACTGTCAAAGTCCTTGTTTCAAGGGACAGAGAAGGACACCTGAAGGTAGCCCTTATTGCTTTTTTCCCATCTCCCTGCAGGCCATCTATTAGAATGTCTGGAAGGCAAACAAAGAGAGGCAGACAGTCAGGAGGCAATAAAAGAGGGCAAGCAGGCTCTGTGTCTGGGGGCAACAGTGCTGGTCGTGGACGCGGTGCATTGTCATCAGCACATGGCCATGGGACACGCTTGTCCTTCTTTTCGGCAGCTGGACATGTTGAGCCACATCATGCCGAAGACTTGGTAGAGTGGATGACCAAGCCCTCCTCCTCCTCCTCATCCTCTCTCACCCAGGCTCAGGGTACTGGAAAAGCAGCTGCCAAAGCGTCCTCTTCCCTGGTATCAATGTCAGACTCATCATCAGTCACTCCTTCCCTAGACCCACCATGTCCTCCTCCTGAGGAGTCCCCCGAACTGTTTCAGCACAGTGTTGGGTACATGCTCCAGGAGGATGCCCAGCGTTTCGAAGGGTCTGATGATGAAACCCAGCTAGAGGAAGGCAGTAGCGTGAGAGCAGACAGAGGGGATGCTCAAGAAGGACACCAATCTGGGAGTCATGTTCCAGCAGCTGCAGCATACTGCCAGATTGGCTCCAGTGATGAGGAGGGAGGTGATGATGAGGTCACTGACTCCACGTGGGTGCCTAATAGGAGAGAGGAGGAGGAGGAGGATGAGGAGGAGGCACATCTCCAACGAGGCAGGATGCCCTTTGGTGGCCAGCGTAAGGGCAGTACACCGACGGAATCACACCGCAGAGCTCCGCCTGTGCAGGGCGCTGCCTCTGCCCGTCATTCAAAAAGTTCTTTGGTGTGGGCCTTTTTTGAGGCTAGTGCATCAGATCGCACAGCTGCTGTTTGCAACATATGTCTCAAGCGTATATCGCGTGGCCAAAACATCAGCCGCTTGGGTACCACATGCCTGACCAGACATATGTTGACCTGCCATGCAGCTCGTTGGCAAGCCTACCTCAAAGACCCACACCAAAGAACAAAGCGGACCTCTCCTTGCACCGCATCAGCTGGGATCTCCAACCCCACTATAACTTCAGTCCTCTCTGAAACATGCACTGAGAGGAATGAAGGTGTAGAATTAGGTGTGTCACAGCCAAGTACTTGCGGCCACTCTGCTAGCAGTACACCGACGTCCGATTCTAGCAGGCAAATTTCCCTGCCCCAGCTGCTGGACCGTCGAAAGAAGTTCACTCCCAGCCATCCACATGCCCAGCGGTTGAATGCTAGCTTGGCTAAATTGCTAGCGCTTCAACTGCTGCCTTTTCAGTTGGTAGACTCGGCCCCCTTCCGTGAGTTTGTGCAATGTGCGGTTCCTCAGTGGCAGGTTCCCAAACGCCACTTTTTCTCACGGAAGGCTATTCCGGCTCTCTACCGGCATGTGGAAGGCAATGTCTTGGCCTCGCTGGACAGGGCGGTCAGCAGTAAGGTGCATATTACCGCTGACTCATGGTCCAGCAGGCATGGACAGGGACGTTACCTTTCTTTCACGGCCCATTGGGTCACTCTTTTGGCAGCTGGGAAGGATGCAGGACAAGGTGCAGTAGTGTTGGAGGTTGTCCCACCGCCACGCCTCCAAAATGCTACTACTGGTTGTGACACACCTCTCTCCTCCACCCCCTCCTCTTCTTCTTCCTCCATGGCCTCTTCCTGTGGTTTGTCCTATGAACCAGCGGTGCTCCGTAGCCGTTCACGGGGCTACGCAAGTACGCAGGCAAAAAGATGCCATGCCGTGCTTGCGCTGGTGTGTTTGGGGGACAGAAGCCACACTGGGGCAGAGGTCCTGTCTGCTCTGCAGGGCCAGGCCGAGAGGTGGTTGACGCCACGCCAGCTTAAGCCAGGAATGGTGGTTTGCGACAATGGCACCAACCTCCTCTCCGCCCTCCGACAGGGACAACTGACCCATGTGCCCTGTGTGGCTCACGTCCTTAACCTGGTGGTGCAGCGGTTCTTGGGCAGGTACCCGGGCTTACAGGATGTCCTGAGGCAGGCCAGGAAAGTCTGTGTGCATTTCCGCAGATCTTATAATGCCAGTGCTCGCCTGGCTGAGCTGCAAAAGGAGTTGAACCTGCCCAAGAACCGCCTTATATGTGACATGCCCACCAGGTGGAACTCAACGTTGGCCATGCTGCAGCGGCTGCACACGCAGCAGAGGGCCATCAATGAGTACCTGTGCGACTACGGCACCAGGACAGGGTCAGGGGAGCTTGGTTTTTTTTCTCCACGCCAGTGGGGCATGATCAGGGATGCATGCACTGTCCTGGCACCATTTGAGGAGGCCACGAGGATGGTGAGCAGTGACAGTGCATGCATCAGTGACACTGTACCTCTTGTCCACCTGTTGGAGCACACGCTGCGTGGAATAATGGACAGGGCACTTGAGGCAGAACAGAGGCAGGAAGAGGAGGACTTCCTTGCCTCTCAAGGCCCCCTTTACCCAGACAGTGTTCCTTCTGTCCCACCCATCGCACAGGAAGAGGAGGAGGAGGAGGAGGAGGAGGAGGATTGTGTCAGCATGGAGGTGGAGGCTGGCACTCAGCATCATCAGCAGCAGTCTTTTAGGGATGATTTACAGTCCCAAGAAACCAGTGGACTTGTACGTGGCTGGGAGGAGGTGGCTGCGGATCATGTCGTCCTTAGTGACCCAGAGGACTCCGGAGCGAATGCCTCAGCAAACCTACGCTGCATGGCCTCCCTGATCCTGCAAAGTCTGCGGAAGGATCCTCGTATTCTTCGGATCAAGGAGAGGGACCATTACTGGCTGGCCACTCTCCTTGATCCACGGTACAAGGGTAAGGTTGCGGACCTTATGTTACCGTCGCAGAGGGAGCAGAGGATGAGACAACTCCGGGAGGCCTTGCAGAAAGGTCTGTGCAACGCGTTCCCAGAGACTGGGAGGTTACAAACTCCTGGTCCTGGACAACGAGTTGCTGAGGCTTCGGCCAGTCAAAGAAGGAGCGGTGGGGAAGGTGGCCGTCTGACCGATGCGTTCAGACAATTCTTTAGTCCGCAGCCCCAAAGTATGATCGGTTCCAGCAACCATCGCCAGCGTCTGATAAACATGGTGCAGGAATATCTAGGGGCAAGGTCAGACTTGGACACCTTCCCCACCGAAAATCCTCTGGCTTACTGGGTCTTGAGGATGGATCACTGGCCAGAGCTTGCACAGTATGCAATTGAGCTACTGGCCTGTCCTGCATCCAGCGTTCTTTCGGAACGCACATTCAGTGCTGCTGGAGGATTTGTCACGGATCACAGGGTGCGCCTGTCCACCGACTCGGTTGATCGACTGACTTTCATCAAGATGAACCAGTCTTGGATCACCACCAGCTACCACACACCTGATGCTGATATAACAGACTAATTGATTTTAACATGTCACATCCCTTCAAGACTGATGCTGATGCTGAGTGCCTGTGCTGTTATGTTGACTGGCTATCCTCCTCCTCCGAGTCCTCAATGATACGATTGATGATGATAGCTTGGAAGATCATTTTTGTTTATGGGTGCCGCCACCAGTGGCTAAGGCCCAATTTTTCAGCCCCTGTTTTACAGGGGCGTGTAATTACAATTTTTTTAGCAATAATTTGCCATAGGGCTCATTGCTGTGCTCCAAGTACAGTATCTGTGAGGGGTTGGAGTGTTGTGGCACCAGTGCCTAAGGCCCAATTTTTCAGCCCCTGTTTAACAGGGGCGTGTCATTACAATTTTTGAAGCAATACTTTGCAACAGGGCTCATTGCTGTGCTCCAAGTACAGTATCTGTGAGGGGTTGTAGTGTTGTGCCACCAGTGCCTAAGGCCCAATTTTTCAGCCCCTGTTCAACAGGGGCATGCAATTACAATTCTTGATCTAATAATTCACAGCAGGGTCCATTGCTGCACCCACCAAGAGTAACTCTGAGGGCTTACAGTCTTGTGGCAACGCCACCACCACCACCACCACGAAAGGCCCAATTTTTCAGCCCCTGTTCAAAAGGGGCATGTAATTACAATTCTTGATCTAATAATTCACAGCAGGGCCCATTGCTGCACCCACCAAGAGTAACTGTCAGGGCTTACAGTGTTGTGGCACCAGCACCACCATCAAAGCCCCAATTTTTACTACCACTGTTCAACAATTATATGTAATTAAAATTCCTGATATAATAGTTGACAGCAGGGCGTTCCAGCACCAACCAAGAGTAACTGAGTGCTTACAGTGTTGTGCCAACACCAACAACTAAGGGGCCTATTTCTGCAGAGTATATACGGCAGGTCCCTACTTTCAAACATCCAACTTACAAACGACTCCTACTTGCAAACGAAAGAAGACAACAGGAAGTGAGAGGAAATCTACCCCTAGAAAGGAAAATTCTCTCCTGTAAGAATAAATATGGGAGAAAGGGGTCTCATCTGTACTGATGCTTTATCAGCAATCCTTGTTTCAAGAAAAACACCACATTTCAAAAACAGTTGTCATTGGGACGGAAAGTGAGGTGAAATGTTCTGAACAGGGGCACAGACAGCAAAACAAATGTTACAGGGGTGATAACCCTTACCTATGTTTCCCAAAAAGTTTAAAAATAGATTTTTGGGCTGGAGCTACACTTCAACAATGTACCTGTTCAAAATTACAAACAGATTCTACATAAGAACAAACCTACAGTCCCTGTCTTGTATGCACCGCCTGTATACGGCTGTTCAGAGTATATAGGGCCTTTTTTATTTTATGTGCGGGGTTCCCCTTAATATCCATACAAGACCCAAAGGGGCTGGTAATGGGCTGGGGTAGGGGGGGGTCATGGGGTAGCTATGCCATTTTTCTTAAAGAATTTCATCCATATTACCGGGACCAGACATTACATTAAAGCCGCAAGCAGTTTTAAATGGCTTTTTTTTCCTTTAGAAGTGTCATTTTGTGCAGGGACAGTTCTAAACACGGGAAACACGTGGCACTTCACAGGCATACTTTAGACACCCCCCAGGTACGATATTTAAAGGAATATTTGACTTTTTTTTTTTCACTTTATGCATCATTAAAATGACTGCTCCCGAAAAACGACCGTTTTTAAAACTTCTTTTTGCATTGATACATGTCCCCTGGTGCACAACCCGGGTTCCCAAACCCTATTTATGACAATAACATGCATAATAGTTGTTATAATTAGCACTTTAGAATTCGAACGTTCGCATCCATTGTATTTAATAGGGTTCTAATGTTCGTTCGAACTTTCGGTCCGTTCGCGGGTTCTGGTGCGAACCGAACCCGGGGGTGTTCGGCTCATCACTATCCAGCACTAACTGTAGGCACTGTTAGGGTAATATGCTATTCCTCCCTTCAGTCCACCATGAGTGCTGCTGCCAGACTTATCCACCTTACCAACCAGTCAGTGTCTGCTACTCCTCTCTGCCAATCCCTCCACTGGCCTCCGCTCACCCAATGAATTAAATTCAAAACACTAACAACAACTCACAAAGCCTGCTCTCTAGCCCTCTTGTCACTTCCTCCCATGCTTGCCTCCAGGACTTTTCTTGAGCCTCTCTCGTTCTATGGAACTTCCTACCCCAATCTGTCCAACTATCTCCTATTGTGTCCATTTTAAGGCAATCCCTGAAAACCTTCTCTTTGGAGAAGCCTATCCTGCCTCCACCTAACAACTGTACTTTTATTTTCTCCATACGCTTATCCCTCACAGTTATTACCTTTTGTATCACTTGACCCTCTCTTTTATATTGTAAGCTCTAAGGCAGGGTTTCTCAACTCCAGTCCTCAAGGCGCCCCAACAGGTCATGTTTTCAGGATTTCCCTCAGATGAAATGGCTGTGGTAATTACTAAGGCAGTGAAACTGATCAAATCACCTGTGCAAAAATAATGGAAAGCCTGAAAACATGACCTGTTGGGGCGCCTTGAGGACTGGAGTTGAGAAACACTGCTCTAAAGAGCAGGGCCCTCTGGTTCCTCCTGTATTGAGTTATATTGTAACTGTATTGTCTGTTGTAAAGCGCTGTGCTAACTGTTGGCGCTATATAAATCTTATAGTGCGGTGTTATTTTTAAGGGTTCTGTTAGGTTAAATGTTTTTTTTTTTGGGGGGGGGGGGGTTGAATTATTTTCAAGATACTGTTATTGTGTTAAATCAACGATGCCCTCACGCAGACTTGTCGATTTCCCATAAGGTCACCATACAGTATGTCACAAACGTGAGTACACCCCTCACATTTTTGTAAAAATTTTATTATATCTTTTCATGAGACAACACTGAAGAAATTACACTTTGCTACAATGTAAAGTAGTGAGTGTACAGCTTGTATAACAGTGTAACTTCACTGTCCCCTTAAAATAACTCAACACACCGCCATTAATGTCTAAACCGCTGGCAACAAAAGTGAGTACACCCCTAAGTGGAAATGTCCGAATTGGGCCCAACGTGTCAATATTTTGCGTGGCCACCATTATTTATCAGCACTGCCTTAACCCTCCTGGGCATTGAGTTCACCAGAGCTTCACAGGTTGCCACTGGAATCCTTTTCCACTCCTCCATGACGACATCACGGTGCTGGTGGATGTTAGAGACTTTGCGCTCCTCCACCTTCCGTTTGAGGATGCCCCACAGATGCTCAATAGGGGTTTAGGTCTGAAGACATGCTTGGCCAGTTTATCACCTTTACCCTCAGCTTCTTTAGCAAGGCAGCGGTCGTCTTGGAGGTGTGTTTGGGGTGGTTATCATCTTGGAATACTGCCCTGCGGCCAAGTCTCCGAAGGGAGGAGATCATGCTCATCTTCAGTATGTCACAGTACATGTTAGAATTCATGGATTCCTCAATGAACTGTAGCTCCCCAGTGCCGGCAGCACTCATGCAGCCCCAGACCATGACACTCCCACCACCATGCTTGACTGTAGGCAAGACACACTTGTCTTTGTACTGTACTTCTCACCTGGTTGCCGCTACACACGCTTAACACCTTCTGAACCAAATAAGTTTATCTTGGTCTCATCAGACCACAGGACATGGTTCCAGTAATCCATGTCCTTAGTTTGCTTGTCTTCAGCAAACTGTGGGCTTTCTTGTGCATCATCTTTAGAAGAGTCTTCCTTCTGGGACGACAGCCATGCAGACCAATTTGATGCAGTGTGCAGAATATGGTCTAAGCACTGACAGGCTGACCCCCCATCCCTTCAACCTCTGCAGCAATGCTGACAGCATTCATACGTCTATTTCCCAAAGACAACCTCTGGATATGACGCTGAGCACGTGCACTCAACTTCTTTGGTCGACCATGACGAGGCCTGTTCTGAGTGGAACCTGTCCTGTTAAACCGCTGTATGGTCTTGGCCACCGTGCTGCAGCTGTTTCAGGGTCTTAGCAATCTTCTTATAGCCTAGGCCATCTATATGTAGAGCAACAATAATTTTTTTCAAATCCCCAGAGACTTCTTTGTCATGAGGTGCCATGTTGAACTTCCAGTAACCAGTGTGAGAGAGTAAGAGCGATAACACCAAATTTAACACACCTGCTCCCCAGTCACATCTGAGACCTTGTAACACTAACAAGTCACAGGAGGGAAAATGGCTAATTGGGCCCAATTTGGAAATTTTCACTTAGGGGTGTACTCACTTTTGTTGCCAGCGGTTTAAACGTTAATGACTGTGTTGAGTTATTTTGAGGGGAGAGCAAATTTACACTGTTATACAAGCTGTACACTCACTACTTTACATTGTAGCAAAGTGTCATCTCTTCAGTGTTGTCACATGAAAAGATAGAATAAAATATTTACAAAAATGTGAGGGGTGTACGCTCACTTTTGTGAGATGCTGTATATGTTCCATGTAATATGCAATCTGTCTTCATTCAGGCAGGCCATTGCACAGTCTCACTGTGCCTTTAAGGAGGGGTGGGATATCTCCCATTCACCTGCCCTCTACCTATCCATCAGAATGCATGTGCTTTCACTGTGGGGGCTTTCATAAATTTACAAGAGTTAGGACTGCAAAAATATCGGGGTGCCTTGGAGCGGCTCTGCAGCTGATGCATGTATTTGCAAATGTGTGCTAACTAAACCCCTGTTTTTAACGCAAACTGTTAGACAGAATAATTTGGTTGGTAGCAGACTGGTTGGCGAGTTGAGCTGGGAATTTTCCTTGGTTTTGTTTTCATTACACTAGAGAGTTTTTGGTAAATCTAAATGTAGCACTACTAACTAACATCCACCATATCACCCTGATGCCAGACCTCCATCTATCACCTCAGAGACAATGAACAGTCGTTTGCGTTGTTTTGGTTTTGTTTATTGGGGTATATAACTTGGTTGGGGTAAGGGGGATATGGGATGCCCATAGAACATGTTGCTTAGCCATCATATTAAAGAACTTGAGAATTAGTTGAGTCTTGAAGTACTGATGTACATATAATATCTACAGTCACTTCCACTGCATCGCCATGTAGACTATTTTTCTTCCACTGCACTTCTCCTGCAGACTGTTGCTCCCAGGACTTCTATCCTCCTGCACAAACTTTACTGTAGATCATTATCTTCCCTGTCACATCCTCTTCTATTAGCGAGTGAGGCCCCTCTGAACATTCCCAAATGCTGGCTGCTATAGATGCTGTTACTAGGCCAGAGGTCTGCAGTATCTCTCCCTAACGGCCTAGTAATTTAGTAGCACATGTAGCTTGGCGGACTACTGCTCCCAGCCAGTCCGCTTTGCAAATCCTGCACCCTCAGGCCGCATCGAATTGACACATTCCCCACAGTCTCTCCTCTGGACTCGCACCCAGCTCCCCTGGCATGCCTCATGCAGAAATCCACTGTGGACCGCCCACCGACCTTTTCCTGCCCCGAGTCCAAGATGAAGAACTTTAACTGGACACACTTTCCGACAGCTTCTCCAGCCCCTTTGTTCCAGGACACTAGATCCATGACCGTGTAAGGATGTAGCTCCCTCCAAGCTCTCCCGGGCTCCTCCGCTGGGCCCCGCACCCCCCTCCAGATGGGGGTGTGGCCCCTGCTGCTGCCTAGTGCTCCATTCTCCATGCCTCCCGGCCGACAACGCCTCCCCAGTAGGCTGGGACCTGAGCTTATTTGAGAGGCCTGCCCCCTGCCAATACCAAGTGGGGATTGGTCATGGCTCCTTACATGAGCTCCCTGCCACTCCAGTCCTGTGTCCTGCCCCTCTTCCAGATCCTTCTCCCTGGAAGCAAGGGAGGCACCCCCAGAACTAGAGCACAGGTGGTCACACCCACTGCTACACTAACCACTCCCTGCCCCCAGATCAAAACAAGCAGGCCTAGCCTGAAGTATAGGCCTGCCTAAATTTACCTGCACTGACAGTTTCCCTTTGCAAAAAATCCTACTCTAGCACCTACCTACGGTAGTGGGTGCTACATAAAGAAGGTTGTACGGATTGTAATGTGTGTGTCAAGCTTTAGGCATGAGACCTAGACAACCAGGATTTTTCAGAAAAAGTGGTCAGCAACTGCAGCTTCCATGTTTTTCTGATGACAGGTTTTCTTTATAACTTGGTACATTTCTAGGATGCCATCATATGATTAAAAATCATAAAATACAAAAATAAGGATTCAATTTAGCCATGGGATTTATGGATCAAAACAAATGTGAAAGCGGAATCCGCTCTGCACATGGAAGACGTTATCCTAGGCTGGTTCTAATTTTGCTCTGAAGTTACTGCCAGTCAGGGTGGATTTTTATTGATCAGGAAACACAACATCGCCATTTTTATGTCCACATAAAAGCCGAGCATATGAGTGTAAGGAGGTACAGGTAAAGAGGGTTGGCAAAACTTCTATCATTTCAAAAATAAAATGCAGAGGTCTAGCCAGGCCACTAATCATGTTAGAGGAAAATTTTTAGTTTTTTTCAGGATCAGTCAGTGTATACGTCATACAAGCAAAGCATGGGCTAACTTCATTGCAAGGAGAAGGTAAGTGTGCCTGTCCACTCTGATTGGATGTCAGTAGCACTATATAAAAGATTGCAAAAGTCCAAAATCCTTTTATCTGAACATACCACCTACTAATATTCTATAACTTTCTTTGTGACCTTTGTCTCTGTTTTGCACTTGCTTCCATGATTCTGGACAGTCTATTATGTGACATTATAACCATGTTTAGTGTATGCCCTGACCAATGCCAGTCATACCAGGCTGTTTGTGTTGAGATATCAAAGAGAGAACAGACAGACGACAGCTTACAATAATATATTGATATACATACTTTTATAAAAGTGGGCCCCCATCTGATAATACCCCCCATTATTGTATTGTATATATACTGTCCATATAATAAACATTTAAAGCGCAGATCTTCTCTTTCTCCTTTGCTGTATCCCTCATGCTAATGCACAGCTCTTCCCCCTCCTTATATCTCGTGCTACCATGACATTTTTAGTGGCCGGCTTCGTCTTCCTTGTTCTTTACCAACCCACCAATATGGTTGCTCTTGATCTTGTGCATGCGCTGTACAAGATCGGGACAGCCTGTTATTGAAGAATAACAAGCCAAGCCTAATGAGAAGGAAAGTCTGGACGGTTGCACTACTGAAGCCACCTTTATTACAAAAGTTCCATAAAATCGGGTAAAAACATCAAGCACACAGCAGGGGAATAAAAGGAACCCCCTATTGCATTTTGTGCTGTACTAACATTTACTCATAGCAGCTGCTGCCATGAGAAAGTGCTAGTACAATGTGAAACGTGCTAGCGGGTTCCTCTTATTTCCCTCCTCTTATTCCCTCTGATTGATATTTTTACCTGATTTTATGGAAGCTTTGTAATAAAGGTGGCTTCAGTAGTGCAGACATCCTGACTTCCTTTATCATTAGTACTTCAACCGCGAGCTGGGCCGGCACCTGATTGTGCTACTGTGGCAGATGGTAAGCTGGCCGACCTGGAGCAGTGTGTTTCTTTCTAGTGGTTTCAGAACAAGTAAAGTCTGCTTAATAAAAGGGAAATTGTGGCCCATCTTGCGCATATGTGTTGTGTGGGATCAGAGCAAATTGTTATTAAGGAAAACCAAGCTGCATTGGATCAGGTGTGCTGTATGACATATGGTGCATGTGTCATACATGTGTAGCACCCTTGTCTTAAAAGTAGTGCTACAGGTAAATTTAGTTGTGCTGGGTGGTAGCCAGCCTGGCTTATTTGTAGTGTTTAGTGATCAAATGACTTCTGTCCTAATCCTGTTGGCTGTGGTTTCTCTCTTTTGTCAGTAGGTGGTGCTGTTGCCTTTGACATTAGAGAAAAAAACTTCACTCTGTTTAAAGCATAAAAGTGACTGGCGCCTAATGTTCTTTCTTGTTCATCACCCACCATGACCACAAACCTGCACCCTGAGAATGTATGTCAGCCATCCCTACCCCCGGTAGTCACCCGAAAATCGTGGTAGACGCTTCACATGTTCTGGGAGCATGATAATGTTCAATACCAAGCTGCCCCAGGCACCACATCTCAACCAGCTCCAATCCCTCTCCACTCTAACTGAATCTAAAAAGAAAAAGTTTCGCCATTAGTTATACTTGAATGCATAGTTTTTAAAGAGTATGCATAGTGTTTTGTACATAATTTCCCTTTCTCTTTCCCTTGTGTAGCCGACAGCGGACTACAGTTATCTGGCACTGCAGACTTACCCTCCTTCTTTTAGACTGTCTCTGTGTTCATCTAGTGCTGGGCTGAAAAGTACTAGCATCATCTTCCTGAGCCCAGCAGAGAGAAGTGTGGGGATTGTAGTCTCTAGAACAGACATCCTGGATCTAAAAAACTATCCCTGGACTACACATCCCAGCATGCCATCTGCACCAGGGAAGGAATTCTGGGAGAGGCTTTAAAAGGTTCAACAGACTAGGACCAAGCTCTCTCGCTTCCCGGGTTCCATCAAGTAAACACCCCTCTGCCACTGAGCGAGAGGACAGCGGCCTACCATGCGGCAGAATGGTGATCTCAGCGCCGACCCAGGTGGGTCCAACGCCGCTTGTTATACAGGGGTCATTACTGCAGCACCGCTGTCACCAGCCAGACCAGACCCACGGTCTCCGCATCTCAGCCCTTTCTGCAGCAGGATGCATTATCTTGGATCGATCTTCAGGAGGTTCCGATACTGTTCTTCAGTTTGGTGAGAGGGCTTCCGCCCGCCAGTACAATCTTGAGTTTATCTTAGTCCACAGAAGACTATATATAGACATCATTTACACATCTGGAATTGCTTTAACTTATCTCACAGAACACTGTATACAGACAACTTACACCTGGAATTACCCTAAGGATTACAACTAGCCAGGCGCAACCGGTTGCTTTGATTATACATCACTGTGTTACACTCAGGATTCTTGTTCTATGAACTCCAACATGCCAGTGAAGATCATACAAGGCCTTGCATCCTGAACACTGTTATTCTATCGCTATTTAAAGAGACATACCCTTGAGATCTAGTATACCGAGTCTTTCATTAGGATTAAAGGTATAATAGGCCACCATGGGGTTCCCTCTTTAGCAGGGAACCCCATGGTTCCCATAGTATACTACTTGCTATATATATATATATATATATATATATATAGCAAGTAGTAACTTTCCTTGGCTATTCATCCACTTATTGTCTGTCTCTTATGTTGATTTTGTTATGATTGGTATTGTTATAATTGTGATTCCAAGTTGTTTTTTACTTTGCTCTAGGGGATCATTTCAACTGAGTTTTGGCTGTTTACCCAGGACTTAGCTGACTAATACCCTGTTTACAAGATTCTCACTATGAACAAGTAAAATCAGAGAGAATTAATCAATCTACATTGTGTTCGTGCTTTATTTAAAGGTACATACAACATGTCTGAACCTAGAGTGTCAGAAGGGCTGGAAAGTTTACAGGGTCAAAGTGGCGCAGATGAACATGCAATTTTAAGCAACCACCAAGGGGGCAGTGCTACATTTGTAAAGTTGATCATATACCAGTAGAATTTAATTTTAAAATTTTAGTTATCAAAATATTCTGATGGTTAGTGGAGTCAAATCGACAAACTTTTTTGAGCATAGTGAATAGAAAATTCACAGAAGCAGGATGAACAATGTTTATCAAACAAACAGAATACTAACTACCGTATATACTCGAGTATAAGCCGAGTTTTTCAGCACATTTTTTGTGCTGAAAATGCCCCCCTCGGCTTATACTCGAGTCACCTTTTTGCGCCTGATCTCCCGGATTTGGGGACCCGGTACCGGCCGACCGTAGGTCCCCTGGACCCCAAACCTGGCACACATGTAGCCCCACTCTTCCTCTACAAGTGTTCAAAGTTTGTTGTCCAGGAGGTTCCGATACTGTTCTTCAGTTTGGTGAGAGGGCTTCCGGTGCTACGGCCGGGGAGCACCAATTTTTCAAAGCCGGGCACCCCTTCCATAGACTCCTATGTTAAACGGTCATTTCTCTGGTGACTTTGGGGACCCAGTACTGGCCGGTCGTAGGTCCCCTGGACCCCAAACTTTGCTCATATGTAGCCCCATTTCTCCTCTATAAGTGTGCTAATTTTGTTGTCTGGAAGACCTACCGCCGGGGAGCACTGATTTTTCAAAGCTGGGCACCCCTTCCATAGACTCCCATGTTAAACGGCAGTCTAGTCATGGACACAGTGAGGCATGGGCACAGTGAGGCATGCACATGGTGGACACAGTGAGGCATGCAGATGGACACCCTAGGCTTATACTCGAGGCAATACGTTTTCCCATTTTTTTGTGGTAAAATTAGGTGCCTCGGCTTATATTCGGGTCGGCTTATACTCGAGTATATACGGTAAATGTGATTTTCATTCTGGAAGAATGAATCGTACAAGGCACATAAGAAATCTGTTTAATACGTCTGGGTTTACATTCAAGTAGCAGCACTGCATGACATTGCAAGGTTTTTCAAGTTGACTCAATGATGGCAAGAAAGAATGTTTTTCTATGAACATTCAAATTAAATTTTTCTGGTGTATGGTCAGCTTAAGTTTTAAAGCTGAACTCCAGGATAAGCAAATATTGCCTAAATATAAGATTCATGTGTATTATTCCTTGAATCTTGGTGTGCTTTGTGTATTTCTTCCAGATACACTATATTACCAAAAGTATTGGAAAACCTGCCTTGACATGCACATGAACTTTAATGGTATCCCAGTCTTAGTCTGTAGGGTTCAATATTGAGTTGGCCAACCTTTGCAGCTATAACAGCTTCAACTCTTCTGGGAAGGCTGTCCACAAGGTTTAGGAGTGTGTCTATGGGAATTTTTGACCAATCTTCCAGAAGCGCATTTGTGAGGTCAGATACTGGACGCAGGTGAGGCTTCCACGGAGGGGTCAGTCTCTTTTGGGTCGCACAAAAGTTTTCCCCTATGTGTCTTTCTTTGATAAATTCATAGATAAGGAATGGGAAAAGCCGCAGAGGACCTTTGCGGTCCCTCAGCGTCTGGCGGTCAGGTACCCTTTTGAGGAGAGCCTTTTGAAAAAATGGGCTTCTCCTCCGCTTGTTGACCCCCGGTCGCTCCGTTAAATAAAGTAACCACCCCTGCATTTAAGAACCATACTGATAGGAGGTCCGAGGCGCTGAGCAGGACCATGTTCACCTTGCTGGGGTCTGCGTTGCGGCCTATTTTGGCTGCAACCATGGTTTCTCAGACACTCACTGACTGGGCGAAGATTTTGAGCCAGACTTTGGAGGAACATCAGCTCCCTCCGGAGTGTGTAACACTGGCCGACCAGTTGGTGCAGGGCCTTGTGTATGTCTGTGATGCCACTCTGGATGCGGCCCCCTTAATATCCAGGGCCTCTGTATCTGCGGTGGTAATGCGCCGCCTGCGGTGGTAATGCGCCGCCTAATTTGGCTAAAATGCTGGTCCGCTGACCAGGCTTCCAAGAAGGCCTTGGCAGACTTACCCTTCAAAGATGGGAGGCTTTTTGGTGCCTCGCTGGATGACATTATTAAGGATGTCACGTTTCTCCCTCAGTCCACTAAAGGGAAGGAGCCGTGCCGTAAGCCGGGACCCTCCTTTCCCACACAGAAACAGTATTTTCGTCAGTCAGGACCTGCCGGAAGACCCTCCCAAGCGGACAAAGGTCCAGCTGGGGGACAGAAGCATCCCTGGGTACGCAAGCCCAACAAGCCAGCGAACAAGCCTGCTACCACATGAAGTTTTGCCCCCGCCCGACTCCAGGGTGGGGGGACGGCTTCTCGGGTTTGCAGCTCGGTGGACCTCCCTGCTCTCCGACCAGTGGGTCTGCGAGGTGGTTGCCTCGGGGTACAAGATAGAGTTCCTTACTTGTCCAGCAAACAGATTCTTTCCCTCAAATCTCCCTCTCCTTCCGGCTCGTCGGTCTGCCCTAATGGGGGCAGTGCAGGACTTGCTATGGTGTGGAGTGATTCTACCTGTACCACTGGGAGAGAGGTTTCAGGGTTTTTATTCTAATCTGTTTGTGGTCCCGAAGAAGGACGGGGTCCGTCCAATCCTGGACCTCAAAGCCTTGAATGTATTTGTAAAGGTTCGGAAGTTCCGCATGGAATCCATTCGTTCGGTGGTTGCTGTGCTCCATTCGGGGGATTTTCTGGCATCCTTGGACATCAAGGACGCATAATTGCATCTGCACAGGACACCAGAGATTTCTGCGCTTTGCAATCGGCGAAGACCATTATCAGTTTGTGGCTCTTCCCTTTGGCCTAGCGTCAGCACCGAGGGTTTTCACCAAGGTGCTCGCCCCGATTCTAGCTTTGCTGAGACAGCGAGGCATTGCCATCATGGGCTACTTAGACGATCTTCTTCTGAGAGCATCTTCTGGCTCAGAGTTAGAGGAAGATGTGTCTATAGCCATTCAGACCCTCCGAGAATTCGGTTGGGTGTTAAACATTCAGAAGTCGGTCCTGACACCGTCTCTGCGTTTGGAGTACCTAGGTTTAATTCTGGACTCCAAGGAGGCGAGAGTCATCCTTCCTTTGGAGAAGTTGCAGACTCTCCAGTCTGCGGTGAGGTTGTTGACATCCCGCAAATGGTCGTCTCTCCGTTTTTGCATGCGAGTTCTGGGTCTCATGGTAGCCTCCTTCGAGGCAGTACCGTATGCCCAATTCCACACTCGAGTCTTGCAGAAGGAGATCCTGTCCAAATGAAACAAATCTCCACTGTCTCTGGATCGTCAAATTCAGGTAAGTCACCTGGTCAGGGCTTCTCTGATCTTGTGGCTGAAATCCCCAGCTCTTCAGTCCGGGAAGTTGTTCCTTCCCTTCCATTGGACTGTGATTATGACAGATGCCAGCCTCACAGGTTGGGGGGCAGTCTGGGGAGTCCAGTCAGCCCAGGGTCGCTGGACTCGGGACGAATCCCGTCTGCCGATCAATGTCCTACAACTCCGGGCGACCAGGCTGTGTCTCTCCAAGTGGTCACAGAGACTACGAGGGTGTCCAGTCAGAATCCAGTCGGACAACGCCATGGCAGTGGCTTATGTCAACCATCAGGGGGAAACAAGGAGCTCGGCTGCAGCGTCCGAGGTCGCTCACATCCTACGGTGGGCAGAAAGAAGCGTGCCGGCTCTGTCAGCCGTCTACATTCCGGCGTAGAAAACTGGCAGACAGACTATCTGATTCGCCAGATGCTAGACCAAGGGGAATGGTCATTACATCCGGAGGTGTTTCAGCTCCTTTGCCGGAGGTGGGGTGTGGCCAGGTCCAGAGATCCCTGGGCAGACGCGTCAGATGCGGTGGTGGCCCCGTGGGGTCAGTATCGGCTAATTTATGCCTATCCCCCACTAAGGTTGCTTCCTCGTCTGCTCCGCAGAGTGGAGACCGAGGGGATCCCAGTGATTCTAATCGCTCCAGATTGGCCCTGGCGTCCTTGATACGCCGACCTCGTACGCCTGGTGGCAGATGCACCCTGGTGGCTGCCAATGCGGGAGGACCTTCTGTCTAAAGGTCCCATACTTCATCCTGCTTTACAGTCGCTGGCTTTAACGGCATGGCTATTGAAAGCCAGGTACTAAGGGACCGTGGTCTTTCGGATTCGGTAATTTCAACCATGCTGAGGGCATGAAAATCTTCTTCCAGGAAGATCTTCCATCGTACTTGGAAGGCCTACATCTCTATGTGTGAAGAGATGGCGTGGCGTCCATGGACGTACTCGGTTTCCAGGGTCCTGCTGTTTTTACAGCGTGGAGTGGATCAGAAACTTGCCTTAACCACTTCCCGCCCAGTCAATAGGAGATTGATGTCCGAAAAGTAGTTGCGTTATCCACACTGGATGTCTATTGACGTCCTGCAGGATAATGCCTTGCACGCGCGGGGGCGCGCAGCGCGGTGATCGGGGACAGCGTGTGTCCCTCGGATACAGCGCTTCCCCGATCACGGTGAACAGCCAATTTCATTGGCTGTTTACCATGTGATCGGCTGTGTCAAAGTCACAGCCGATCACATGTCACAACAAACGCGGCGGCGCGCTCCGTGCGCGCCGCCAGAGGCTTGCAGAGCGGGGATCGGGGAAGGCGAGTGTCCCTTGGACACAGCGCGTCCCCGATCAGGGTAAACAGCCAATGAAATTGGCTATTTACCACGTGACCGGCTGTGTCCAATCACAGCCGGTCACAAATGTAAACAAACCGCAGGAGTTACTACCTGATCCCTGCTCTCTCCTCACACACCAATCTGTGAGGAGAGAGCAGAGATCAGTAAGTGAGATCAGTGTAGTTTGTCTACATTAGTTTACTGTGCACAACACGCCCCGCCAATAAAGAGGACCTGTCACACAGCCCAGCACATCAATCAGCCCATCTGTCAATCAGCCCAGCCAATCAGCCCATCTGTCAATCAATCAGCCCATCTGTCAATAAATCAATCAGCCCATCTGTCAATAAATCAATCAGCCCATCTGTCACAGGCCCACCTCCATCGGTACCGCCATTGGTACCGCCACACAGGCTACCAGTACCGCCATCTGTACCACTACCAGTACCGCCACTAGTACTGCCACCAGTACCGCCACTAGTACCGCCATCAGGCCCAGCATCTATACTTCCAGGCCCGCTACCAGTATCGCCACTAGTGCCGCCATCGGTACCACCACCCGTACCACCGTCGGTAGTGCCACCACCACCTGTACCACCACCTGTACCGCCATCGGTACCACCACCACCCGTACCGCTATCGGTACCACCACCAGCTGTACCGCCATCGGTACCACCACCACCCGTACCGCCATCGGTACCGCCACCACCACCACCCGTACCGCCATCGGTACCACCACCACCACCACCCGTACCGCCATTGGTACCACCACCACCTGTACCGCCAGCGGTACCACCACCACCCGTACCGCCACCTGTACCGCCATCTGTACCACCACCACCCGTGCTGCCATCGGTACCACCACCACCTGTATTGCCATTGGTACCACCACCACCCATACCGCCATCGGTACCACCACACAGGCCCACCACTAATACCTCCATCGGTACCACCACACAGACCGCCACCACAACCACCAGCAGTACCATTACACAGGCCCACCAATAAGCATTGCCATAATGTCCCAAAGGGTTTACACACCTGAGGAGGCATATGCCATTCTTGCCATGTCGGATGAGGAGAGCAGCGGGGAGCTCCCATTATCCGATTCTGGTTCGGTATACGAGCCAGTGGAGGATAGTGGCTCAGAGTCCGTGTCCCCGGAGGAAACCGTCCCTCCCAAAAGAATATGATCAGGACCAAGATCAGGACCAAGATCAGGAGAACTGCCCACCACCAGCAGCGCCATCCCCCAGGAAGAGGAGCCCAGTACAAGTAATGGAAATACACGCCCAACCAGAAGAATCCAGCCCCAGTCCTACCTTCCCGATGCCCTGGCAAACCCCTTATGGTTGCCTGCCAACTCAGGATCCGCTATCATCCCCCCTTTCACCGCACAGCCAGGTGTGCAGCCGGACACTACAAATTTTTCTAAATTTGATTATTTTTGTTTATTTTTCCCACAAGATTTGCTGCAGAATATAGTGGATCAAACTAATCTGTATGCATCCCAATTTATTGCTGCCAACCCCAATTCTTTCTATGCCCGCATGTTCCAGTGGCGGCGTCTAACATTGGACGAATTTAAATTGTTTTTGGGCCTTACGTTCAATATGGGGCTTACAAAAAAGAACGAAGTCCATGCATATTGGTCCAAACGCCCCATCCAACACATGCCCATATATTCCGCTGTCATGTCCAGGAAAAGATACAACATGATTATGCGTTTTCTCCACTTCAATGACAATTCACAGTGCCCTCCCCAAGATCATCCCAACTACGACAAATTGTACAACATACACCCCCTAATCAATGCCTTTTCCCGGCGATTTCAAGAAGTTTTCATCCCAGACCAAAAAATTTGTGTGGACGAGTCCCTCATACATTTCACTGGCCGACTGCAGTTCAAGCAGTATATACCAAGCAAGAGAGCCAGGTATGGGTTAAAATTAAATAAATTATGTGATCGAGCCACTGGATACGTCTACTCTTCACATTCAGGATCTACGAAGGCAAAGAATCCCAGCTCCAGCCCCGTGATAGCCCCACATATATTGGAACCAGTGGGAAAATTGTCTGGGAGTTGGCATACCTCCTGTTCGGAAAAGGTTACCATTTATATGTTGACAATTACTATACCAGCCTGCCCCTTTTTCGCCACCTTTACAGTAAGCAAACCCCGGGCTGCGGTACCTTAAAAAAAACGGAAGGGATTCCCACAAAATTTATTGACCAAAAAATTGCGACCTGGAGAATCGGCATTTATGAGGAACGAGGATGTGTTGGCCATGAAGTGGAGGGACAAGAAAGATGTCCACATCAGTGGCGGTGCGTCCATAGAGGGCGCCGGAGCGCCGCCCCCTCTCGCTCCCGCACCGCCACTGAAAGACAATACACAGATTCATGCATTGCATGAATCTGTGTATTGTCACCGCTGCCGCGCTGCCCACTATTCATATGGCCGGCCTCCTGGTGAGCGCCGGCCATATGAATTAGAGCGGCGGCCGGCGGTGGGTGTGACTTGGAAGTGCCTATCAGAGCCAGCGGCTCTGATAGGCTTTCCGAATACAGCTCTCACGCTGTATTCAGCTTCCAAAAACTCCTCCCAGGTACGCACGGGGTGCGTTCCTGGAAGAAGACTGTGTGGAGGTTTCAGCCAATCAGGTTCACCGGATCTGGTTACCGGTAACCTGATTGGCTGAAGCGACATCGAGGGCGGGAGAACACATCGAGGACGGCGCGGACCGAGGAAGGTAAGTGCAGGGCTGGGGGGGGGGACAGGCTGCATTTGGGGGACAAACTGGCTGAATATGGGGCACAAACTGGCTGAATATGGGGGGAACTGGCTGAATATGGGGGACAAACTAGCTGAATATGGGGGGAACTGGCTGAATATGGGGGACAAACTGGCTGAATATGGGGGGAACTGGCTGAATATGGGGGACAAACTGGCTGCATTTGGGGGGAACTGGCTGTATATGGGGGACACGCTGGCTGCATTTGGGGGGAACTGGCTGTATATGGGGGACAAACTGGCTGCATTTGGGGGAACTGGCTGTATATGGGGGACAAACTGGCTGCATTTGGGGGGAACTGGCTGTATATGGGGGACAAACTGGCTGCATTTGGGGGGAACTGGCTGTATATGGGGACAAACTGGCTGTATATGGGGCACACTGGCTGTATATGGGGGCACACTGCTGGCTGCATTTGGGGGGAACTGGCTGTATATGGGGGACAAACTGGCTGCATTTGGGGGGAACTGGCTGTATATGGGGACAAACTGGCTGTATATGGGGGACACGCGGGAGAACACATCGAGGACGGCGCGGACCGAGGAAGGTAAGTGCAGGGCTGGGGGGGGGGACAGGCTGCATTTGGGGGACAAACTGGCTGAATATGGGGCACAAACTGGCTGAATATGGGGGGAACTGGCTGAATATGGGGGACAAACTAGCTGAATATGGGGGGAACTGGCTGAATATGGGGGACAAACTGGCTGAATATGGGGGGAACTGGCTGAATATGGGGGACAAACTGGCTGCATTTGGGGGGAACTGGCTGTATATGGGGGACACGCTGGCTGCATTTGGGGGGAACTGGCTGTATATGGGGGACAAACTGGCTGCATTTGGGGGGAACTGGCTGTATATGGGGGGCAAACTGGCTGCATTTGGGGGGAACTGGCTGTATATGGGGGACAAACTGGCTGCATTTGGGGGGAACTGGCTGTATATGGGGGACAAACTGGCTGCATTTGGGGGGAACTGGCTGTATATGGGGGACAAACTGGCTGCATTTGGGGGGAACTGGCTGTATATGGGGACAAACTGGCTGTATATGGGGACAAACTGGCTGTATATGGGGGCACACTGGCTATATATATATGGGGGCACACTGGCTGTATATGGGGGCACACTGGCTGTATATATGGGGCACACTGGTTATATATATATGGGGGCACACTGGCTATATATATATATATATATATATGGGGGGGCACACTGGCTGTATATGGGGGCACACTGGCTGTATATGGGGACAAACTGGCTGTATATGGGGGCACACTGGCTGTATATGGGGGCACACTGGCTGTATATATGGGGGCACACTGGTTATATATATATGGGGGCACACTGGCTGTATATGGAAACAAACTGGCTGTATTTGAGGGGGCAAACTGGTGGCGTTTGGGCACAGTGGCTGCGTTAATTGGGCACAGTGGCGGCAATTGATTTTTTTTTTTTTTTCAGTTTGTTTGCGCCCCCCCAAAAATTTTGAGCACCAGCCGCCACTGGTCCACATCCTCTCTACGATCCACAATGACACCGTGGTGGAGATCCAAAGAAGACGCGGCCCCATTGTAAAGCCCGAATGTGTCCATGACTACAATTTGTACATGGGGGGGTGGATTTAAACGACCAGATGCTACAGCCCTACTTATCAACCAGAAAGTCCCGTTGTTGGCACAAAAAAGTTGCGTTACATCTGTTTCACATGGCCCTTTTTAATTTGTTTGTCTGCTACCAAAAAGCAACTCAAAATCAACAACTCCCCTACCTCCATTATATCGAAGATATCATCGATGCCCTCATTTACCAACAAGATCGCGCCCCAGGAAGCATTCGCTCTGATAGTGTGAGACGGCTTCACGAGCGACACTATCCCTTTAGCATCCCCCCCACAGAATCTGGAAGAAGACGCCAAAAGAAATGCTGTGTATGCAGCAGAGGAGGAGTAAGAAGAGACACCACCTATTATTGTCCCGATTGTCCCTCCCAACCTGGCCTGTGCATCGAAAATTGCTTCAAAAATTATCATACATCCATTAGTTCCCCTTATTATTAACAGACTGCCATTTCCCCATTTGCCTGCTACCATGTTACTAACTACCTTCCATGTTAATTAACTGACCCTGGCCTGTTTTCCGACGATGTCTTTGCTTGCCGATTCAAAACACGTTTCTGACCTCCACGTGCACCAACCTCAGCCTGTTTACCGACGATGCCTCTGCCTGCCAATTTAAACCACGTTTCTGACTTCCACGTGTACCGACCTTGGCCTGTTAATCGACCATGTTTTTGCCTGCCACTTGGACTGATCTTTTGGCCATCTACTTTTAGTACACAGGGGTCTCACATATGTGATGGGATTCAGAATAGCGTTCTGAGTAGAGAAAAACAGTTTTTCGTTTTCTGTGCTCCAAGAACAGGGTCTGATTGCCCGGAGGCTTCAAAGCGATTTGGGTGGGAGAAGCCTCTACCCCTGTCCCCCTGGCCCAAAGCTTGATGGTCCTACCTGCTGTCTGGACCAATACTTTGGCTGTGCTGACCATATTACTGCCTGTAATGACCCATGACATTATGGACCATGTTTCTTCCTGCTGCTTGGACCAATACTTTGGCTGTGTTGACCATATATCTGCCTGCTGCCTCTACTGACTTTGGACAGCATTTCTGCTGGGACACCTCTGCTTACTACCTGGACCTGTGCTTTGGCTGTGCTGACAGTATCTCTGCCTATACGAACTATGGACAGTATTCCTGCCTGCTGCCTGGATGATTGCTTTTGTTGTCGCTGACCTCATCCCTCCTGCTGCCTGGACAGATGCTCTCCTCTGTGGACCACTGCACTTCTAAAACCACAGGTAATCTTTTGTTATTTGGTATGCACCTGCTATGTGTTAGATATATGAAGGGCCTTCAATAATGTGATCGGTAGTCAGAAAATTATATGTGCAATTAATGCTGCTAGAATGCCTGGAGGTGCTACTTGGATGTTGGGCCTCTGTATGTGGCCAGGCTGTATAAAAGTCTCACACATGTGGTATCACCATACTCAGGAGGAGTAGCAGAATGCATTTTGGGGTGACATTTTTTGCTATGTACATGCTATGTGTTAGAAATATCTTATAAATGGACAACTTTGTGTAAAAAAAAATGCATTTAAATTTTTTCCCACATTTTCCAAAACCTTCTGGAAAAAAATGAACCGTTCAAAAGGCTCATTATGCCTCATAGAGTATACGTTGGGGTGTGTGCTTTCCAAAATGGGGTCATTTTGTGGACAATTCCATTGTCCTGGTGCTCCAGGGCCTTCAAAAATGTGATCGGTAGTCAGAAAATGATATGTGCAATTAATGCTGCTAGAATGCCTGGAGGTGCTACTTGGATGTTGGGCCTCTGTATATGGCCAGGCTGTGTAAAAGTCTCACACATGTGGTATCGCTATACTCAGGAGGAGTAGCGGAATGCATTTTGGGGTGTCATTTTTGCTATGTATATGCTATGCGTTAGAAATATCTTATAAATGGACAACTTTGTGTAAAAAAAATGCATTTTCATATTTTCTCCACATTTTCCAAAACCTTCTGGAAAAAAATGAACCGTTCAAAAGACTCATAATGCTTCATAGATTATACGTTGGGGTGTGTGCTTTCCAAAATGGGGTCATTTTGTGGACAATTCCATTTTACTGGTGCTCCAGGGCCTTCAAAAATGTAATAGGTGGTTGAGAAATTTATGCTTATAAAAAGTGCTACTTCAATGTTGGGCCTCTGTATATGGCCAGGCTGTGTAAAAGTCTCACACGTGTGGTATCGCTACACTAAGGAGGAGTAGCAGAATGTATTTTGGTGTATAGTTGCAATTATGCATATGCTGTGTGAGAGAAAAAAAAATGTTAATATGACTAGTGTTGAGCGGACCCGAACTGTAAAGTTCGGGTCCGTACCGAATTTTGGCTTTTTCCCGACCCCGGACCCGGACCCGGATTTTGCGCTAAAGTCCGGGTTCGGGTCCGGATTTGGGAATTTAATGGCGCAGTTAGAAATGCTTCAGGGGCCAGCCAATCACCATTTGATTAGCTGGTGTGCCCTTAGAAGCCATCATAGCCATGCCTACTAATGGCATGGCTGTGATTGGTCAGTGCAACATGTGACCCAGCATGTGACCAGCTTCTATATAAGCAAGAGGCACACAGCACAGATCGTCACTCTGCTTTTAGACAGTGTAGGGAAAGGATCCTGGCTGCTGTTGCTGTGAGGGAGAGAATTATATGATAGGAGTTAGTCCTGATTCTGCAATCTACTGATAGAAAAGATAGGGAGACAGTGTAGTGTAGTGTAGTGTAGGGGCAGGATCCTGTTTGTGCTTTCAGGGAGAGAGATTTAGATAGGAGTCCAGATTGAGAGATATAATAGCTCAGCGATCTGCATAGGTTTATCTGTTTGTGTTGCAAGCTCAGTGCACCAGCACTGCATTACGTTGAGTGATACACCTATTCCATTTAGTGGCTGTATTGTGCTCTTGCTAAAAGACCCATTTCGGGCAGAAAAAAAAAAAAAAAAAAAAAAGGCACTTTATTGTGCTTTTGCTAAAAAGACCCATTTTTGGGCCCCCCCAAAAAAAAAAAAGGCACTTTATTGTGCTGTTGCAAAAAAAAAAAAGGCACTTTGTTGTGCGCAAAAAAGACCTATTTTTGGGCAAAAAAAATATTTTGCAGTGTATATCTCTAGTTGTGTGAAATAACCAATTTCTATATATTTTTCTTGTACTATGCTATACTAAAAAAAAAAAAAAACAACTTTTTTTTGAATAGCATTCTCTGCAGCTGTGCGATTCAGCGGTTATATACTGTGGGTGTGTTGTGCTCTTCCAAAAAACGCCATTTAGGGCCACAGAAAATATTTTGCAGTGTGAAATACACATCTGGAGGTGTGTGAAAAAACAACATTATTTTTGAATAGCATTCTCTGGCCTCTGCAGCTGTGCGATTCAGCGGTTATATACTGTTGGGGTTGTTGTGCTCTTCAAAAAAACGCCATTTAGGGCCACAGAAAATAAATTGCAGTGTGAAATACACATGTGGAGGTGTGTAAAATAAACAATTTCTATATATTGTACAGTGCTATACTAAAAAAAACAACATTTTTTTTGAATAGCATTCTCTGCACTTCTATAGCTGTGCGATTCAGTGGTTAAATACTGTGGTTGTGTTGTGCTCTTCCAAAAAACGCCATTTAGGGCCACAGAAAATAAATTGCAGTGTGAAATACACATGTGGAGGTGTGTAAAATAAACAATTTCTATATATTGTACAGTGCTATACTAAAAAAAACAACATTTTTTTTGAATAGCATTCTCTGCACTTCTATAGCTGTGCGATTCAGTGGTTAAATACTGTGGTTGTGTTGTGCTCTTCCAAAAAACGCCATTTAGGGCCACAGAAAATATTTTGCAGTGTGAAATACACATCTGGAGGTGTGTGAAAAAACAACATTATTTTTAAAAAGCATTCTCTGGCCTCTGCAGCTGTGCGATTCAGCGGTTATATACTGTTGGGGTTGTTGTGCTCTTGCAAAAAACGCCATTTAGGGCCACAGAAAATATTTTGCAGTGTGAAATACACATCTGGAGGTGTGTGAAATAAACAATTTCTATATATTGTACAGTGCTATACTAAAAAAAACAACATTTTTTTTGAATAGCATTCTCTGCACTTCTATAGCTGTGCGATTCAGTGGTTAAATACTGTGGTTGTGTTGTGCTCTTCCAAAAAACGCCATTTAGGGCCACAGAAAATAAATTGCAGTGTGAAATACACATGTGGAGGTGTGTAAAATAAACAATTTCTATATATTGTACAGTGCTATACTAAAAAAAAAAACATTTTTTTTGAATAGCATTCTCTGCACTTCTATAGCTGTGCGATTCAGTGGTTAAATACTGTGGTTGTGTTGTGCTCTTCCAAAAAACGCCATTTAGGGCCACAGAAAATATTTTGCAGTGTGAAATACACATCTGGAGGTGTGTGAAAAAACAACATTATTTTTAAAAAGCATTCTCTGGCCTCTGCAGCTGTGCGATTCAGCGGTTATATACTGTTGGGGTTGTTGTGCTCTTGCAAAAAACGCCATTTAGGGCCACAGAAAATATTTTGCAGTGTGAAATACTCATCTGGAGGTGTGTGAAATAAACAATTTCTATATATTGTACAGTGCTATACTAAAAAAAAACAACATTTTTTTTGAATAGCATTCTCTGCACTTCTATAGCTGTGCGATTCAGTGGTTAAATACTGTGGTTGTGTTGTGCTCTTCCAAAAAACGCCATTTAGGGCCACAGAAAATATTTTGCAGTGTGAAATACACATGTGGAGGTGTGTAAAATAAACAATTTCTATATATTGTACAGTGCTATACTAAAAAAAAAAAACATTTTTTTTGAATAGCATTCTCTGCACTTCTATAGCTGTGCGATTCAGTGGTTAAATACTGTGGTTGTGTTGTGCTCTTCCAAAAAACGCCATTTAGGGCCACAGAAAATATTTTGCAGTGTGAAATACACATCTGGAGGTGTGTGAAAAAACAACATTATTTTTAAAAAGCATTCTCTGGCCTCTGCAGCTGTGCGATTCAGCGGTTATATACTGTTGGGGTTGTTGTGCTCTTGCAAAAAACGCCATTTAGGGCCACAGAAAATATTTTGCAGTGTGAAATACACATCTGGAGGTGTGTGAAATAAACAATTTCTATATATTGTACAGTGCTATACTAAAAAAAAAACCATTTTTTTTGAATAGCATTCTCTGCACTTCTATAGCTGTGCGATTCAGTGGTTAAATACTGTGGTTGTGTTGTGCTCTTCCAAAAAACGCCATTTAGGGCCACAGAAAATATTTTGCAGTGTGAAATACACATCTGGAGGTGTGTGAAAAAACAACATTATTTTTAAAAAGCATTCTCTGGCCTCTGCAGCTGTGCGATTCAGCGGTTATATACTGTTGGGGTTGTTGTGCTCTTGCAAAAAACGCCATTTAGGGCCACAGAAAATATTTTGCAGTGTGAAATACACATCTGGAGGTGTGTGAAATAAACAATTTCTATATATTGTACAGTGCTATACTAAAAAAAAAAACATTTTTTTTGAATAGCATTCTCTGCACTTCTATAGCTGTGCGATTCAGTGGTTAAATACTGTGGTTGTGTTGTGCTCTTCCAAAAAACGCCATTTAGGGCCACAGAAAATATTTTGCAGTGTGAAATACACATCTGGAGGTGTGTGAAAAAACAACATTATTTTTAAAAAGCATTCTCTGGCCTCTGCAGCTGTGCGATTCAGCGGTTATATACTGTTGGGGTTGTTGTGCTCTTGCAAAAAACGCCATTTAGGGCCACAGAAAATATTTTGCAGTGTGAAATACACATCTGGAGGTGTGTGAAAAAACAACATTATTTTTAAAAAGCATTCTCTGGCCTCTGCAGCTGTGCGATTCAGCGGTTATATACTGTTGGGGTTGTTGTGCTCTTGCAAAAAACGCCATTTAGGGCCACAGAAAATATTTTGCAGTGTGAAATACTCATCTGGAGGTGTGTGAAATAAACAATTTCTATATATTGTACAGTGCTATACTAAAAAAAAACATTTTTTTTGAATAGCATTCTCTGCACTTCTATAGCTGTGCGATTCAGTGGTTAAATACTGTGGTTGTGTTGTGCTCTTCCAAAAAACGCCATTTAGGGCCACAGAAAATATTTTGCAGTGTGAAATACACATGTGGAGGTGTGTAAAATAAACAATTTCTATATATTGTACAGTGCTATACTAAAAAAAAAAAACATTTTTTTTGAATAGCATTCTCTGCACTTCTATAGCTGTGCGATTCAGTGGTTAAATACTGTGGTTGTGTTGTGCTCTTCCAAAAAACGCCATTTAGGGCCACAGAAAATATTTTGCAGTGTGAAATACACATCTGGAGGTGTGTGAAAAAACAACATTATTTTTAAAAAGCATTCTCTGGCCTCTGCAGCTGTGCGATTCAGCGGTTATATACTGTTGGGGTTGTTGTGCTCTTGCAAAAAACGCCATTTAGGGCCACAGAAAATATTTTGCAGTGTGAAATACACATCTGGAGGTGTGTGAAATAAACAATTTCTATATATTGTACAGTGCTATACTAAAAAAAAAACCATTTTTTTTGAATAGCATTCTCTGCACTTCTATAGCTGTGCGATTCAGTGGTTAAATACTGTGGTTGTGTTGTGCTCTTCCAAAAAACGCCATTTAGGGCCACAGAAAATATTTTGCAGTGTGAAATACACATCTGGAGGTGTGTGAAAAAACAACATTATTTTTAAAAAGCATTCTCTGGCCTCTGCAGCTGTGCGATTCAGCGGTTATATACTGTTGGGGTTGTTGTGCTCTTGCAAAAAACGCCATTTAGGGCCACAGAAAATATTTTGCAGTGTGAAATACACATCTGGAGGTGTGTGAAATAAACAATTTCTATATATTGTACAGTGCTATACTAAAAAAAAAAACATTTTTTTTGAATAGCATTCTCTGCACTTCTATAGCTGTGCGATTCAGTGGTTAAATACTGTGGTTGTGTTGTGCTCTTCCAAAAAACGCCATTTAGGGCCACAGAAAATATTTTGCAGTGTGAAATACACATCTGGAGGTGTGTGAAAAAACAACATTATTTTTAAAAAGCATTCTCTGGCCTCTGCAGCTGTGCGATTCAGCGGTTATATACTGTTGGGGTTGTTGTGCTCTTGCAAAAAACGCCATTTAGGGCCACAGAAAATATTTTGCAGTGTGAAATACACATCTGGAGGTGTGTGAAAAAACAACATTATTTTTAAAAAGCATTCTCTGGCCTCTGCAGCTGTGCGATTCAGCGGTTATATACTGTTGGGGTTGTTGTGCTCTTGCAAAAAACGCCATTTAGGGCCACAGAAAATATTTTGCAGTGTGAAATACTCATCTGGAGGTGTGTGAAATAAACAATTTCTATATATTGTACAGTGCTATACTAAAAAAAAAAATTTTTTTTGAATAGCATTCTCTGCACTTCTATAGCTGTGCGATTCAGTGGTTAAATACTGTGGTTGTGTTGTGCTCTTCCAAAAAACGCCATTTAGGGCCACAGAAAATATTTTGCAGTGTGAAATACACATGTGGAGGTGTGTAAAATAAACAATTTCTATATATTGTACAGTGCTATACTAAAAAAAAAAAACATTTTTTTTGAATAGCATTCTCTGCACTTCTATAGCTGTGCGATTCAGTGGTTAAATACTGTGGTTGTGTTGTGCTCTTCCAAAAAACGCCATTTAGGGCCACAGAAAATATTTTGCAGTGTGAAATACACATCTGGAGGTGTGTGAAAAAACAACATTATTTTTAAAAAGCATTCTCTGGCCTCTGCAGCTGTGCGATTCAGCGGTTATATACTGTTGGGGTTGTTGTGCTCTTGCAAAAAACGCCATTTAGGGCCACAGAAAATATTTTGCAGTGTGAAATACACATCTGGAGGTGTGTGAAATAAACAATTTCTATATATTGTACAGTGCTATACTAAAAAAAAACACATTTTTTTTTAATAGCATTCTCTGCACTTCTATAGCTGTGCGATTCAGTGGTTAAATACTGTGGTTGTGTTGTGCTCTTCCAAAAAACGCCATTTAGGGCCACAGAAAATATTTTGCAGTGTGAAATACACATCTGGAGGTGTGTGAAAAAACAACATTATTTTTAAAAAGCATTCTCTGGCCTCTGCAGCTGTGCGATTCAGCGGTTATATACTGTTGGGGTTGTTGTGCTCTTGCAAAAAACGCCATTTAGGGCCACAGAAAATATTTTGCAGTGTGAAATACACATCTGGAGGTGTGTGAAATAAACAATTTCTATATATTGTACAGTGCTATACTAAAAAAAAAAACATTTTTTTTGAATAGCATTCTCTGCACTTCTATAGCTGTGCAATTCAGTGGTTAAATACTGTGGTTGTGTTGTGCTCTTCCAAAAAACGCCATTTAGGGCCACAGAAAATATTTTGCAGTGTGAAATACACATCTTGGAGGTGTGTAAAATATACAATTTCTATATATTCTTCTTGTACAGTGCTATACTAAAAAAAACAACCTTTTTTTTTGAATAGCATTTTCTGTAGCTGTGCGATTCAGCGGTTACGTGCTGTGGGTGTGTTGTGGTCTGGCAAAAAACGCCATTTAGGGCCACAGAAAATATTTTGCAGTGTGAAATACACATCTGGAGGTGTGTGAAATAAACAATTTCTATATATTTTCCTTGTACTGTGCTATACTAAAAAAAACAACCTTTTTTTTTTTGAATAGCATTTTCTGCAGTTCTGTAGCTGTGCGTTTCAGCGGTTAAATACTGTGGGTGTGTTGTGGTCTTCCAAAAAACGCCATTTAGGGCAAGATCCTAAATTTGGAAAATATGAGGGGAAGGTCAAAGGGACGTGGTGGCCCCGGTCGTGGTGCTGCTGGTGGAGCTCCTGTTGCAGGGAGAGGACGTGGTGGATCTGTGCCAGCTACACGCACAAGTGAAACACCTTCCTCAGGTGCGAGTAGGCGACCGAGCCTGCGGCGGTATTTTGTCGCGCCTAATGAGGCTGTACCAATGTTTAGGCCAGGACAAGTACAGGCGATAGTAGATTGGGTTGCTGACAGTGCCTCGGGTTCCTTCACATTGTCTCCCACCCACTCTTCTGATGAAAGATCAGAGTTGGCACCTGAAGCCCATGTCCATCAGTCTTTCACCTCACCCCCTTGCAAATCAGCCAAGCAGTCTGAGCCCCAAATCATGCAGCAGTCTCTTCTGCTTTTCGATGACTCTGTTAGCAGGGTTTCCCAGGGCCATCCACCTAGCCCTGCCCCAGAAGTGGAAGAGATTGAGTGCACCGATGCCCAACCACTTATGTTTCATGATGGGTACATGGGAGGACCATCGCAGCACGTCTCGGATGATGACGAAACACAGGTGCCAACTGCTGCTGCTTTCGCAATTGTGCAGACAGACATGGAGGGCAGGGGTGAAGACTGGGTGGAAGATGATGTGGAGGACGATGAGGTCCTCGACCCCACATGGAATCAACGTTATACAGGTGACCAGTGTAGTTCGGAGGAAGAGGCGGTGGTCGCACAGAGCCACCAGCACAGCAGAAGAGGGAGCAGGGTGCAAAAACGGAGCATTCGTCCCCTAGACAGTACATCTGCTACTGCCCAACGCAGCAAGGGACCGAGCACACCAAAGCCAGGTCCAAGGACTTCCCTAGCGTGGCAGTTCTTCACACAGTGTGTTGATGACAAGACACGAGTGGTTTGCACGCTGTGCAATCAGAGCATGAAGCGAGGCATAAACGTTCTCAACCTGAGCACAAGCTGCATGACCAGGCATCTAAGTGCAAAGCACGAGCTGCAGTGGAGTAGACACCTCAAAAAACAAGAAAGGTCTCTGGCTCCTCCTGCTTCCTCTTCTGCTGCAGTCTCGGCCTCTTCATCCACCTCTGTAGTGACAGTGGCACCTGTCACCCCGCAAACAGAGGATCTGCCAGCAACACTACCACCTGGGTCACCAACCATCTCCACAATGTCCCATGGAAGCGTTCAGCTCTCTATCTCCCAAACATTGTAGCGGAAGAGGAAGTACCCCCCCTAGCCACCCACGATCCCTGGCCCTGAATGCCAGCATTTCAAAATTCCTGGCCTTTGAAATGCTGTCATTCCGTCTGGTGGAGACGCAGAGTTTTAAAAGCCTGATGGCATTGGCTGTCCCGCAGTACGTCGTGCCCAGCCGCCACTACTTTTCCAGGCGAGCCATCCCTTCCCTGCACAACCAGGTGGGGGACAAAATCAGGTGTGCACTGCGCAACGCCATCTGTGGCAAGGTCCACCTAACTACGGATGCGTGGACCAGTAAGCACGGTCAGGGACGTTATATCTCTCTAACAGCACACTGGGTAAATGCAGTGGCGGCTATGCCTGAGGCAGATAGCGGTTTGGCGCATGTCCTTCCACCACCGAGGATTGCAGGGCGCTTCAGTTTGCCTCCTGTTGCTAACTCCTCCTTCTCCGCTTCCTCATCCTCTACCGCCTCCTCATCCATTCAGCGTAACACCTTCACCACCAACTTCAGCACAGCCAGGGGTAAACGACAGCAGGCAGTTTTAAAACTTTCCTGTTTGGGGGAAAATCCCCACACCGCGCAGGAGTTGTGGAGGGACATGGAACAACAGACCGATGAGTGGTTGCTGTCAGTGAGCCTCAAGCCCGGCCTGGTGGTGTGCGATAATGGGCGAAATCTCGTAGCAGCTCTGGGTCTAGCCGGTTTGACGCACATCCCTTGCCTGGCGCATGTGCTGAACTTGGTGGTCCAGAGGTTCCTTAAAAATTACCCCAATATGCCAGAGCTGCTGCAGAAAGTGCGGGCTGTGTGTGCGCACTTTCGGCATTCTCACCCTGCTGCTGCTCGCCTGTCAGCGCTGCAGCGTAACTTCGGCCTTCCCGCTCACCGCCTCATAGGTGACGTGCCCACAAGGTGGAACTCCACCTTGCACATGCTGGCCAGACTGTGCGAGCAGCAGCAGGCAATAGTGGAGTTTCAGCTGCAGCAATCACGCATGAGTCGCTCTGCGGAACAGCACCACTTCACCACCAATAACTGGGCCTCCATGCGAGACCTGTGTGCCTTGTTGCGCTGTTTCGAGTACTCCACCAACATGGCCAGTGCCAATGACGCCGTTCTCAGCGTTACTATCCCAGTTCTATGCCTCCTTGAAAAAACGCTTTGTGCGATGATGGAAGAGGATGTGGCACAGGAGGATGAGGAGGAGGAAGCGGGATCATTTCAAAGGCTTTCAGGGCAGTCTTTCACAAGTGGCTACGAGGGTGGGTTCCTGCACCAACAAACGCCAGGTACACAATTGTCCGGCAGAAAGGGCACAGTTCTGGAGGATGACGAGGTGGAGGAGGAGATGGAGGAGGAGGAGGAGGAGGAGGAGGAGCCATGTTCACAGCAGGGTGGCACTCAGACCAGCTCGTGGCCATTACTGGTGCGTGGCTGGGGGGATACAGAGGACACAGACGATACACCTCTCACAGAGGACAGCTTTTCTTTGCCTCTGGGCAGCCTGGCACACATGAGCGATTACATGCTGCAGTGTTTCCGCAACGACAGCCGAGTTGCCCACATTTTAACTGGTGCTGATTACTGGGTGGCCACCCTGCTGGATCCCCGTTACAAGGACAACGTACCATCCTTAATTCCCTCACTGGAGCGGGATCGTAAGATGCGCGAGTACAAGCGCACGCTGGTAGACGCGCTGCTGGTGGCATTCCCACCTGACAGCGGGCGTACGGTGGAAGCACAAGGCGAAGGCAGAGGAGGAGGAAGAGGTCGCCAACGCAGCCGGGGCACCGGCAGCACCTCAGAAGGCAGGGTTAGCATGGCCGAAATGTGGAAAAGCTTTGTCAGCACGCCACAACAACCAGCACCACCAGCTGAGATGGAACGTCTTAGCAGGAGGCAGCATTTCACCAACATGGTTGAGCAGTATGTGTCCACAGGCCTACACGTACTGGATGACGGGTCTGCCCCCTTTAACTTCTGGGTCTCCAAATTGGGCACATGGCCTGAGCTTGCCGTTTATGCCTTGGAGGTGCTGGCCTGCCCTGCAGCCAGTGTATTATCTGAACGTGTATTTAGCACGGCAGGGGGCGTTATCACAGACAAGCGCAGCCGCCTGTCCAGAGCCAATGTGGACAAGCTCACGTTCATTAAAATGAACCAGGCATGGATCCCACAGGACTTGTCCGTACCTTGTGCAGAATAGACATGTATACCGGTGTTGTGACAAACTGTCCGGCCATCGGATTGTGCCCGGCCCGTACTGCGCAGGCGCAGCGCTTGCGCAGTACAGAGGACAAGGAGATTCACAAAATCTCCGAAGATGAACGGCGCCTGCGCTGTGAGTGCAGGTTCAAGCCCCACCATCCAAGAGGACATACGGTAGCACATAGTAACAGGGCCCCTCACGGGCTCGCTTCGATCGCGGCCTTGCTTGGCTCGGCTTGAACCACGGATGGTGTGGCCTTCACCTGAACTCAACACGCAGGCGCCGTTAGTCTTGGGAGATTTTTGAAATCCCCTTGTCCTACATACTCAGCAAGCGCAGTACAGGGCGGACACTATTCGACAGGGGACAGAATTCGACACATCACCGGCCTTACCCAGCCATTGTTGTATTTTTGAACCAGTGTTGGCTACCTCGTCCTCCTCCACCGCCGCTTCCACCTACACAGCCACATCCACCGCCACCTCAACCTCCTACTCCATATGGACCTCGTCCTGCTAGGCCAAGATTAAAATTTTTATTTTATTTTTTGTAGCGCACAGATCCTTTCCCCCTTACCTGCCTTTATGTTGTTGGCTCTTCGCAGGAGGGAGAAAGGCACACCGCACTACCAGCCCGTATCCTCCTATATAAAGAGGTTGAGCGGTGTACTTGACGGCCGTGTCCACAGCCGGAGTCAAAACTCCTCCAGAGGATGATTCTCACCTCTACTGTAGGTAGAGGCAAGTCCTTTAATTGCCAGTAAAGTCAATGTCCACACCAGCTGAAACTCCAACTCTTATTCTCTCATGGCAAAATAAACTGTACTCAGATAGAAAAGGTTAGAGCAAAGAAACAGGACAGCTTAAGGTGTGGAGGAGGTCCAGGCACAAACGTAGCACATTCACTTCACTGCTTAGGTTTCTCAAACAGTTTTTGGCGCACGGTCTCTGCCACAGACATTGAGGTTGGTCTCTGCCACAGACCGGGTGTACAAGGCCCCTGCCACAGACCTGGAGAACTTTGGTCTCTGCCACAGACTAGGGTGTATAAGGCCCCTGCCACGGGCCTGGAGAACTTTGGTCTCAGCCACAGACCAGGGTGTATAAGGCCCCTGCCACGGGCCGGTTGAATAAGGCCTCTGATACAGTCAAGGTGACCTTGAGCTTCTCCTTCTATGAACCTAGCCCATATCAAGGGGAAGACATCTCTCCAGGGAGTCAACAGACCATTCCTTCACCGTGACTCCCGCATCGGTCCATCAGAATGATCCTCCCTTCCCTGGAACAGGGTCCCCTACACGAGGCGGCTCTGGACTCCAGGCTTTACTCCCGCCCCTAGGCCTCCATACCCAGGGCAGCAAGAACTCCAGGATAGTACCTCACCCCGGGCTAAAGGTGCCCGAGATGGAACAGGAACACATGCACCCAGGCCGAAGGCACCTGGGCGCGGACCCCACTGGACATCAGCCCCCAGGCCAAAGGTCTGCCCCTTTTATATGCTCTCCTGGCATGCACAGCAGGTTCCCCGCCCCACTGTACTACTGCCAAGAGGGGACACAAAAGGCGCCACCTGTAGGCCGCAGGGAACTGCACACCAATACTGTCCCCCGAGGACAAAATGGTCCATGAATCCTACAGAATTAGGGTATTTGAGCCTATTTACCACTCAAACACTTTCCTTAAATTTAGCACCCCGCTACATTTTTATTTCAAAGTATTTTATTTTCCCACTAGCTTATCCATTAAATTAAATAATTTATTCCAGAAAGGGCATATTCTGGGGCATTCCCACCATATGTGTCGCATCGTGCCGTTGAGTTTCTGAGGTTCTTAATGACTTCCTGTACCTCTTCTGCTGAAAATCGGGCCTCCAGCATATTTTTTTATTTTTTTATTTTTTTTATGTTCTTTTAAGTTATTTCCTATCCACATTTGTTTGCAGAGCACTTGCCATGTTCTTAACAACATTTTGCTGCCATTTGCAGCCCTCTAGCCCTTTCCATTACTTTTTTAGAGCCTTTTTAGTCGTCAGAAGTCCGGGTCCCCATTGACTTCAATGGGGTCCGGGTCCGGGTTCGGGTTAAAGTTCGGTCCCGAATCCGAACTTTTTTCCGAAGTTCGGCCGAACCCGCCGGACCCGAATATCCAGCTACCCGCTCAACTCTAAATATGACCAGTTTGTGTAAAAAAAAAAAAAAAAAAAAGAAAGAAAAATCCAAATTTTCCCAAGAATTGTGGGAAAAAAATATAACTTCTACTTTCCAAAAAGGGGTAATTTTGGGGTATTTGTACTTTCCTGGCTTGTTAGTGTCTCAAGAAATTAGATATGCCTTCAGTACATCAGGTGTGATCAGATGTGATCAAATTTCAGTGATTGGCACCATAGATTGTAGACTCTATAACTTTGACAAAGACCAAATAATATACACTAATTTGGGTTATTTTTACCAAAGATATGTAGCAGTATACATTTTGGCACAAATTTATGAAGAAAAATTACTTATTTGCAAAATTTTACAATAGAAACTAAAAAAAAAGTGTGTTTTTTAAAAAAAAAAAATATTTATTTTGCTTATATCGCAAAAAAATAAAAAACCCAGTGGCGATTAAATACCACCAAAAGAAAGCTCTATCTGTGAGAAGAAAATGATAAAAATGTTGTTTGGATACAGTGTAGCATGACTGAGTAATTGTCATTTAAAGTGTGAGTGTGCTGAAAGCTGAAAACTGGTCTGGGCGGGAAGGTGCATAAGTGGCTGGTATTGAAGTGGTTAAGCACCATTTATGCCCCATACACACGATCGTTTTTCTTGCCATTTTTTTTCTTGCCGTTTTTCACGTCGTTTTTTTTCATGTTTCCTCTCAAGCCTGTCTTGCGTACACACGATCATTTTAAAAAACGATCAAGCAAAGCGCAGTGACGTATACCACGTACGACGGCACTATAAAGGGGAAGTTCCGCTCGAATGGCGCCACCCTTCATGTTAGTAAAGTTTGTTGAGCAACGATTCGCGCTTTTCAGCCTCGTGCTTTTCAGTCCGTTCCTGCGTGACGAATGTGCTATCTCCATTACGAACGCTAGTTTTACCAGAACGAGCGCTCCTGTCTCATACTTGATTCTGAGCATGCGCGTTTTTTTTCACGTCGTTAAAGCATACACACTATCGTTTTTCACGTCGTTAAAAAAAACAACATGAAAAACGACGTGAAAAAAGAGAGCATGTTCGAAATTTTTAATGGCCGTTTTTCACGTCGTTAAAAATGCTCTGGAGCATACACATGATCATTTTTAATGGCCATTTTTAAAAATGGCATTTTTAACGGCATGAAAAACGATCGTGTGTATGGGGCATAAGGGTCAGATTTCAGCCTTAGCTGTTTTTCTTTCAATGGCCTTTGGCATCCCATTCCCTGGTGGGTAGTTTTGTGCAAGGGGTTCGACATATGGCTCACCCTATTAGACCACCTCTTCCTCCATGGGATTTAAATCGGGTGCTCTCAGTTTTTCAGGAACCTTCTTTTGAGAACACTATCTCAGAAGGTGGCCTTTCTAGTGGCCATTACATCGGTCAGAAGGGTTTCTGAATTGGCGGCCTTGTCTTGCAAGTCACCATACTTGGTCCTCCATAAGGATAAAGCGGTGCTACGCCCGCAGCCTTCCTTCCTTCCGAAGGTGGTTTCGGCTTTTCACCTGAATGAGGACATTGTGCTGCCGTCCTTGTGTCCTCAACCGTCACATCCCAGGGAGTCTGCGCTCCATAATTTAGACGTGGTACGTGCCTTGCGGGTGTACCTGTCTGCTACGGCTCAGTTTCGGAGGTCTGACTCATTGTTTGTGTCAGTGTCTGGTCCACAAAAGGGCCTGGTGGTCTCGTCGGCCACCATTTCTCGGTGGATCAGGCAGACCATCATCCAGGCCTATGCCCTTAAGTGGCGGGCGCCTCCCTTTCCGGTCATGGCACATTAAACCAGGGCAATTGGTGCTTCCTGGGCTTTCCGACATCAAGCGTCTGTCTCACAGGTGTGCAAGGCGGCGACTTGGTCATCCGTGCACACGTTTTCCAAATTTTACAAGGTTGATGTGAGTGCATCTTCTGATGCTTCCTTCGGCCGCAAGGTTTTGCAGGCGGCTATTTGAGGTTGCAACTCCTCCGTTGAGGAGCTCTGCTGGTTTGGAGTTAAATTAGTTGTTTTATGATACTGTTCCCACCCCTCGGTTTTCTGACACTGCTTGGGGACATCCCACACGTCAAGAATTGAGAAGGCTGTGCCCGTCCATGGACGAAAAGAGAAAATAGGATTTTTTGTACTCACCGTAAAATCCTTTTTCTCATTCGTCCATGGACGGACACAGCACCCGCCCCTCCTTTTTTAGGTTTGTACTGCTTGCTACGAACTCAGCTACTGACTGCAGGGCGGAGGGTTATGTCTGGAGGGACTGCCCCCTGGGCGGGGCTGTTCATCTCTGATTATTGTAACATGTGTTTTTAATTATCTAACATGTTCTGCCTAGTCCTCTCCTATGAACAGGAAACATAACCCACACGTCAAGAATTGAGAAGGCTGTGTCCGCCCATGGACGAACGAGAAAAGGATTTTACGGTGAGTACAAAAAATCCTATTATTTACTTACTGATCTCGGAAGCAGGCAGTTTACATTTTAGTTGTGGGCATCTGAAGCCCTCTTGTGTTAATTTCCTGGATTTATGTGCAGCTATCTACCCATCATGCACCTCCAAATCTCGCACATGCTCAGTAATGCCTCAGGGAGGCCATCCTTCTTCCTGACAGGTTGCTATGGCAATGTCGCGTTGGCGGAAGTTCCCGCCCCCATGCTATAGCAGCCTGTCAATCACAACACAGGCGAGTAGAGGAGAAGTCAGATTAGGCAGGGAATGCACCGGCATCACTAGGGGGTGTGGTCCGAAACCGGGTGACACCATCCTGATGGTGTTATAAATCACGACTTTATTTATTTCTTTTAATATTACACCTCTGGCGCCTTTTTTCTGTTCACTGACGACTCCCTGAGTCTGCCTTGTCACTTTATACAGCAATGTCTAGCCGTTGCTGGCTGAAATAATATAGCATTGAGCAGATATTGGTGCTGGAAGCTCTGTTTTGTGTGACACTGTTTTATAATCTAACTGTGTGCAGGGAGAGAGAGAGGAGCTTTCAGAATATTCATTGGCGATGTTGGGGTGGACGGGACAGAGCAGCTATCGATCGCCAGCCAATAGGATGGGGTCAGGGCGGGCCGCTATGTGTATGCGGCCTGCCCCCTTTCTTAAGAAGCCAAATAATTGGCTGGTGTTCCAAACCTGCTCTGTCCCGCCCATCCTGACATCACAGATGAATTCTAAAAGCTTCTCTCTCTCTCCCTGCACACAGTTAGATTACAAGACAGTGTCACACACCTGTCACTTTATAGAGCAATGTCTAGCCCGCGATGGAGGGAGAGAGAGAGAGAGGAGCTTTCAGAATTCATTGGCGATGTCAGGGTGGGCGGGACAGAGCAGCTATCGAACGCGAGCCAAGAGGATGGGGCCAGGGCAGAGCCACATACACAAATAATTGGCTCGTGGTCGATAGCTGCTCTGTCCCGCCCACCCCGACATCGCCGATGAATATTCTGAAAGCTCCCCTCTCTCTCTCTGCACACAGTTAGATTATAAGACAGTGTCACACACAACAGAGCTTCCAGCACCAATATCTGCTCAATGTGCCCCCTCTCCTCTGTCAGTGCTTCAAAACAATGGCGCCAAACTCCTCCCATTCGCGTTATTTCCGAGGTACAAAAAACGTGAGATTTCGGTAGTAGGTGATTCGCAAGGAGTCATGGGATACATGACACCGATATCCCAGGAACCCTTGCGAATTGCCTAGTGACGTAATCGCCTAGGCTATTAAGACCAGGAAGTTATGTAGAAAAACTGAAAAAAAAGGTATTTACCAGCCAAAAAATACTAAAATATTGCCCATTGTGAAAACTATGTGCTAAGGGCATGCAGCAAAGCCAAAGATAAAAAAAAATGGGTGGGACTCTGCTTTAAGAACAAAATCAGATTTTCCATTGGATGAATGTTTTTGTTAGAGCAGCATATCTATGGTAGTAAATGTCATTAAAATGGCTGAATAACTGAGAAATGTTTTACTTCTTCTACTTTTCTTCAAAGAATACATTGCTGCCAACTTTTGCTTGTTTAACAAGTGCCTGCTCGAAGAAATGAAAGGAGCTCTATTCTGGCCTGCTGGCAGAGAGAAAGATGTCAGCATTGCAGGGGAGAAGCTAAGCCGACGGCTGCTCTGCTAAGGTAAGGACATTACAACTTAGAAACCTACAAACTTACAAGTGCTTTAGAATGAATGTGTGAACCTAAAGTCTTATCTAATGCTGTAGGGACTGATCTACTAAAGCAGGGGTCTCCAAACTTTCTAAACAAAGGGCCAGCTTACTGTCCTTCAGAGTTTAGGGGGGCCGGACTGTGGCCAGTGAGAGTAGAAAATGCCCCAGCATCAGATGCCCCATCATTGGTTTTAGTGGGAACATTGTTGGTATCAGTGGAAGAATTAGTGCCATATTGTTGGTATGAGTGGGAGAAATAGTGCCATATTGTCAGTATCAGTGGGAGGAATAGTGCCCCATCATTGGTGTCTGTGGGAAGAATTGTGCCCCATCATTGGTGTCTGTGGGAGGAATTGTGTCCCATCATTGGTGTCTGTGGGAGGAATGGTGCCCTATTATTTGTCAGTTGTGGAGGGAATAGTGTCCCAAGGGACGGAAATAGGCAAGCAAAGGGCCACATCCGGCCCCAGGGCCGCAGTTTGGAGACCACTGTACTAAAACATGCTGTGAGGGTAGGTGTGCCTGTCTGTCACTTAATTGTCCAATGTCCTTCAGGGCAATTTGTACAAAACAAAAAAAGGGTCATTCCTTCTATATTTGGTGGATGAACACAGATACGCTTCACAACCACTTTAGACTTTATTAGATCAGGCCTACTGTTTACAACGGCCTTTCTCAACTAGGGTTTCCATGGAACCCTAGGGTTCCTCCACAGATTTCTCGTTTTGTTTTTTTTTTGAGCAATGAGCAACTTCTGCCTCTCAGATGAGTAATCAATGACACCATTATTATTTTAGCTATCTGAAATAGTGGGATTGTTCCCAACTACCACATATATAAAGATCATTTTTCCCCCACTAATCATGATTGATTGATTGATATGTAAATTTATATTGCGCCAAATACTGTCTTGGAGGACTGCAACTAAGCGCGCTGTACCATAAATTCACCAATCAGCCTTGGGAAAAGAAAAAAACTACTTGAGAAAAAGGGAGGAGAGAAGAAAAAAAAAAAAAAGAAGGAAAGGCTCACGAGAGGAGTAGAAAAACAAAGTTGACGTTAATTATTACAGAATTTAATGTCTCTACATCCGTAGTTAGGAAAAAGCGTTTTTAAAAAGGTGGGTTTTTAATTGCCTTTTAAAAAGAGCTTGGGGCATTGGGAGCCGGAGATGGTCGGGGAGTTGGTTCCAAAGGGCCGCGCCCATAGTCTGCATTCGTCGACCTCCCAAGGATTGGAGTCGGGCGGGTGCTTGGATGATCCTATTTTGAAGCCCAGTAATGTATCATCAGTTGTAGATATAAGAATTATTAGCAAGGGTTCCCTGAGACCAGAAAATTATTTCAATGGTTCCTCCATCTCACAAAGGTTGAGAAAAAGCTGATTTAAGCCTCGTAAACGCGATCCGATTGTTGGAAGGGGATTGTCTGTTGACAGACTGTTGTCCTAAAATCTGACCGTTAGTACGCTCCTTCTGACAATTGTTGTCCAACTTTCGGCCAACAAATGTTGGATGGCAGGCTAGTAAATTTTTGGCGGACAAAGGTCTGTTGTCTGATCTTCTTATCGTCAGTACACAAGTCCGTCACACAAAAGTCGAATATACAAACACGCATACTCGGAATCAATGCTCACCAAACATGAAAATAGCAGAAGGGGCCCAAAGGATGGCGCTCAAGAGCTGAAATTCATCGTAGTACTTCACTACGTTCGTGTTTGTTGGCAGACAATTCTGTACCGTTAGTATGCAAGACAAGATCCAGGCACACACCCTTTGGACAAAAATCAGATGCTTGGTTGGCCAACAATCGGATCGTGTGTACGAGGCTTAAGAAAGCCATGGCTAGCCATAGCGGTTCAATGTAAGTGATGCATTCAGTCTTTGTATTTTGAACACATTTTAGACCATTTAGATTTCTATAAGGACTTCTCGTCATCTTTTAAGGTGACCAAACAGGCTTCAAATAATGATCAATTTTTTTGGTGATCTATTTCACCAGAATAATAAATCGATAGTCAGCAACAAATTTAATCAACTTGACATGCGCAGGGAAGTGAATTCCAATCGACAGTTAGAAAATATGATCGTAAGTTGACGATTGCATATCTGTTTTCACAAAGCAATCTGATCGATCAAACTACGATCAAATTCATGAACAAAGCATCCGAGTGCTGCTAACCAATGCAACGTTATTGATCATTTTTGTGCCTGACTAGTGGGGGATGATCCTGGACAGCACTGACCCAGAAGGGCACAGCAGCTCAGAACAAGAGCCCCTTAGAACTACAGGGGTCTCTACTTATATCAGATTCATGTAGGGAAGCCTTTTTCAATCTTTTTACCCCCAAAGGAAACCTTGAAATATTTTTCAGGTCTAGGGGAAACCAAGGTAAAACAAATTTATCGGGGGTCAGTGGGAAAAATGCACCTTAACCACTTAAGCCCCGGACCAATACGCAGCATAAAGACCAGGCCCCTTTTTGCGATTCGGTACTGCGTCGCTTTAACTGACAATTGCGCGGTCGTGTGACGTGGTTCCCAAACAAAATTGGTATCCTTTTTTTCCCACAAATAGAGCTTTCTTTTGGTGGTATTTGATCACCTCTGCGGTTTTTATTTTTTGCGCTATAAACAAAAATAGAGCGCCAATTTTGAAAAAAATGCAATATTATTTACTTTTTGCTATAATAAATATCCCCAAAAAATATATAAAAAAAAACATTTTTTTTCCTCAGTTTAGGCCGATACGTATTCTTCTACATATTTTTGGTAAAAAAAATCGCAATCTGCGTTTATTGATTGGTTTGCGCAAAAGTTATAGCGTTTACAAAATAGGGGGTAGTTTTATGGCATTTTTATATATTTTTTTTTTTACTAGTAATGGCGGCCATCAGCGATTTTTTTTCATGACTGGGACATTATGGCGGACACATCGGACACTTTTGACACTATTTTGGGACCATTGTCATTTTTACAGCGACCAGTGCTATAAAAATGCACTGATTACTGTAAAAAGTACACTGGCAGTGAAGGGGTTAACCAGGAGGGGGCGGATTTGTGTTTCTTACTGTGGGGGCGCATGGCTTAGCGTGTGCGACGTCACTGATCGTCGTTCCCTATTACAGGGAACAGACGATCAGTGTCAGTCACACTAGGAAGCACGGGGAGAGGTTTGTTTACACTTACCTCTCCTCGTTCTTCCTCTCTGTGACCCGATCGCGGGACACCAGTGTCGATCGGGTCCGCTGTTCCTGCGGGGACGGTCACGGAGATGAGGACCGGGTCGCGAGCGTGCCGCCGGCTGCACGATCGCGACCCACAGCTGTGCACATTAAAGGGGACGTACCTGTACGCCCATGTGCCCAGCCGTGCCATTTTGCCAACGTACATCGGCGTGCAGCGGTCCTCAAGTGGTTAAAGGGGTTGTAAAGGCAAAAGGTTTTTTATCTTAATCCATTATCTCTATGCATTAAGATAAAAAGTCTTCTGTGTTTAGCAGCTCCCCTCAGCCCCCCTAACACTTACCTGAGGTCCCTCTCTGTCCAGCGATATCCACGAGTATCTCAGCCATCCGATATTCTCCTTCCTGATTGGCTGAGATACAGCAGTGGCGCCATTGGCTCCCGCTGCTGTCAATCAAAGTCAGCTAGCCAATCAGGGGAGCGAGGGGGCAGAGCCAGGTTGGGGCTCCGTGTCTTAACGGACACAGAGAGCTGTGACTCAGCTCGGGTACCCCCATAGCAAGCTGCTTGCTGTGGGAGCACTGAACAGGAGGGAAGAGTCAGGAGCACCGAAGAGGGACCCGAGAAGAGGAGGATCTGGGCTGCTCTGTGCAAATCCACTGCAACAGAGCAGGTAAGTATAACATGTTTGTTTTATAGGAAAAAAAATTACAATCACTTTAAAATTGGTGTCCACTAGGAAGAATTACCACTCTTGCAGACATCTAAAAAGATCACTGGCTCCTTCAAGTGGCATTAACCTCAGAACTATGCAGGCACAAATAAATGGGAGGTCAATCAGCTCAAGGAACCTGTAACAACCTCAGGAGCAACCCTCGGGTTCCATGGAGCTCTGGTTGAGAATGGCTGATGTAGGGACCACAAATGTCATACGGTTTTCATATACTATAGAACGTTGACGTTGAGCTGCAGTCCTAGGGTATGGTCTGTCTATTCGGTCTGTATAATATACTACAAAGGGGATGTTGGGCTCCTGTGGTTCTCCTGCGTATATTGCTGCTGAGTTGGCCTCTACTGGTTGGACAAAGTGGTGGTTGAACAAGTGGTATGGATACTTTATAACACTGCCTCCATCTATCTATCTTCTGGAGAAGTGGACATAGGCTAAAAAAATCTACAGTTGTTTGACTGATAATATGAATGTACATAGATGCTTGAGGGGCTGGACCTTGTTGGAGGCGATTGGGTATTTGTAACTCAATATTGACATAGTACTAGTCAATAATTTTTGTTTCGTTGTACTATATTAACATTTTGAAAAGTATATTTGGGTCTCTAATATTGTAGTACCATAAAAAGTCCCTTATAACTAGTCTTTGGGTCATATATCAATTTTCAATATTGGCCGATTAACTCAGTTTTATTGAATTTGATCCACAACAGGTCTAAATAGATCGGAAGGGAAGTTCTAGCTATTCGATTGTTTTGCCATTTTAATCGTTTTGATCAAATCGCACATTGACTGAATAATAGTATCGGAATCGGAGTGTGTATGGTCACCATTAGGAAGAGAGGCTTTGAATTACCTAAATTACTTAAAGATGGGAAGATGATGGTGATGTGTCTTGAAACTCCATGTGACAAAGTTGTGAATGAGCAGATGTCTCACATCCTATCTCTGTTGATGAAACGATTGCCAATCTGTGACCATCCTATGGGATAGTTGCCAACTGTTCCTGGGCTCTAGGCAGGGTGTAACAGTACTTTTGCACCCTGGGTGCTGACTCTGTGATAAGGTCCCTAAGCCATATCATATTTTACCATATTTTCTCAATTTTCATAATTCTATTATCAATTCCATGTTTCAAATTTAAAGGAGAAGGGACATCCTCTGAAAACATTAACACATTCATTGCAAGTATTTTTTTTAAATGCAAGCAGTGTAAATACCTGGATTTGACATGGTATTAGCAGCCTGCAATCCCTGTATAGGAAAGAAAAAAAAGCCAATTAGTTCAGGAGCTGATAAGAAGCATTCTGATAGGAGCTGAAAGCAGCGTGACAAACAGGTGAGCTCATCACTGTACTGCTTCTTCTTTTACTGTCCAGTAGACACCGCTACTCCAGTGGTCTTCAATTGCTTCCAGGACCCACACCAAGTGACTGGCCTGCTGCTTAACCACTTTAGCCCCGGAAAGGATTTACCCCCTTAATGCCAGGCCATTTTTTGCAATACGGCACGCTGGTTGGTTTCCCCGCTAGCGAATGGGCACGCGCGCGCCCCCACAGATCGCCGTGTACGCGCCCGATGTACAATGACAGCTTTCGCACAGCCAAGACAACATGCCACAGTACAACTGCCGCAGCTGGTTGGCAAGTGGTTAAAGAACACAGGAGGTCCGCTGCTTGGCATGGGCGCCTTTCAGAGAGTGCTTTGAATTTTCTGACTGAATGCAAAGGGTTTTCCTCTACACCTCGTCCAATCAGAAAACACTTTGCATTCATTCACTGTGGGTCTTCACTCAACGAGCTCCCAATCTTTCACTAGACTTCAGATCCACTAGCCACTGGATCCCCGGAGCTCTTCCACTTTAGCACTCAGTATCTTCCTCAAGTGTCACCCCCGCTTCCCTGCTGGGTCCCTGGCTTTGCACCCACCGGTAGTCCTCAAGCTTCACCCCCGCTGACACGTTAGGTCCCTGGCTTGGCACTCACTGATGCTCCACAAGCGTCACCTCTGCTGTCCTGCTGGGTCCCTGACTTGGCATTTTCTGAAGTTTTCCCACTTCTTCACCGTCCCCAGCTGGCGAGAAGTCTGCTCTGGTTCTGGCCTCAGCTTCTCACAGTGGTCTCCGGTAGCAAGGTGGATGGTCCCTTGGTGGCGACAGCTTCCCCTCTACCTCTGACCACGACTGGTACCCCGGCTGGTGGAACCGTCACTTTTTGTTGGACTACAAGCCTGCCGTCCCAACCCTGTGCTACTTATGGATAGGCTCTCAGACAGCCTGGCAGCCAGATGTCCCTGGGATATGCCTTAGGTTTCTGGCCTAGCAGCCAGGGGCAATAGAACACACGTCCACCCAGATAGCCGTCCAGGTGGCACAGAACCCCGATCACCTGACTCCACCCAAATAAATATGCTCTCCCAGTAGGCCAAGAAAATCCCTGCCCATTGGCTGAGACACCACTTATTCCTAATTGGTCCTTGCTATGCCCTTGTCTTATCTAATGTCACCAGCTACAATGCCACCTGGTGACAGAAGAGAAAAGTGCAGCAATGCCAGAATTAGGGAGAAATCAATTGATCTCCTAACAATTGGCCAAGGCAACTATCGCTTGGCAACTAAATGTGATAGCAGCCCTGCCTAAACATCAGGGTGCTACATCAGGAACAGCTTTCTCTCCAGCTAAGAAAACAGTGAGCAGCACTCGGCACAGTAGCGTCATCAAAAAATTTCACTACAAATCTGGTAAGAAATCAGAGGCAGCACTATCCTAGATTATGTTACACTGCATATACACAGCAATGAGACACCAGATATTGCACCACTATTTTCAGGTCAATATTTCAGGGTACTACCTTGGAACAATTTACATTTCCACACATTCCCTCCAACATAGCAAATATTGACTTTTGATTTAAATTCCACTTTACATTTTGTTTAGAAGAAAATAACTGTTTTCAGAGAAAATGGACTTTGGGCCGCTTTAAGCGATGGTTCCAAAGTCTGGAGATCGTAAACACGTCAGTGGACAGCCATCACTTTTATCTTTATATAGTAAGGCTTTCAGGGAGTTCCCTCCGGTGGTCACCACTAAATTGCTTTGGTTTCTTCGAGCCAAGATCATCAACTATTACTACCACGTGTAAGAAAAAGCAGAACTTAACCTCTTGCGATTCTGTACCTGCCCACTTGAAAGAGGTTTTAGTTTCCTTCTATGATGCCAAATTGCCTCTTTGTTACAGATGTGACAGTTTCGGTATTTGTAATTTTGAAACTAATAGTGCTTTGTTAGCGAAACCTGGCTTTCTTTGTAGATAACATCAGCGGTTACAAGCGGTTGTTTGGTTATGTATTATGTTCAATAGAAAAGAGGTCTTCAAAACGACCAGACACAACTCCGCCACCTTGAGGCAAACTGCGCTACTACAAAATAATTTTCTTCTGTCTGAGTGCTTAGCACACAAAAATCTCTTTTCACAGATTATTTTCCAATAGAAGTAGAAGTGGCCACTTTGTAATCTATACCATGTAGCGGGGTGTTCCCCTTTAATGCAGAGAGACAAGAAGTTCCAGGTGAGAGGTGAGTCGGGAGGAAGTAAAGAGACATTATGGAAGTGAAAGCAGAGGAGAGAGAGACTACATCTCCCAGTACATCTTGCAGCACCCAGGGTGCATTGCTCCAGAACAGAGACTGCTGGGGCAGACTTTATAAAGGGGAGGCGGAGTTTTGGTCGGCCTCTTTGGACCCCCCTCTCCTAGCAAGAGGATGTCTGTGCTGAACTGCTGTGTGCACAAGGCCTGAAGCCCGGGCCGTGTGCTCCTTTCCAAAGAGCCCTCTGCCAGCCTAGCAGAGCCTTAGAGACATCTAATCCTCCTTGCTGCAGTACACCAGAAGGATTGAAGACTTGGATGTCGGTGGATTCCTGTTCCTAGACGAATCGATGGAGGAAAGGGACTTGGACTTGTCCAGGTGGTAAGAGCTGTTTAAAGACAGATACTTTATCTTTACTATTCGTTGGGATTACAAAGTTGTTCTTCAAGTGCACCACCGAGAGATTGCTAGCGAATATTGTTTCACTGAACTTCCATTTAGATCAGTCAGGCCTGACTGCATAGGTAGACATTGCTGGGTGTTAGTCTACCCATGAGGGGAAGTAGCTGTAAAAGGGCAGCGCTAGAGTTGCATAGCAATACTTTATTATTCTGATTACTCTGTTTATCTTTATTACTGTTTATTGCAGGGATCTGCAACTTGTTATACTGTTGTTTATTACTTGCCCATTAGCCTCAGTAAAATATCTGGGTAAAGTACATTTGGTGTCAGTTCCGCTTACTTTAATAGGAGTTTTAAAGTATATTCTGTGTATGTTTGTTATAGGACTGCGTCACCAACAGTTGCGATCACGCGGTCCTATCTCTCTATCACCAGCTGTGCCACGGGAGGTTAGAGCCGATTGCCGGGGGTTGACAGCGGTGCACTGCAGGGCCCAAATCAATATCAGCGGCTCTCTTAACTGGGGGTAGCGCTACACGTGGGGGCTCGAGTCCGGGATCCTTGTACGTTGCACGCTGCAATCAAGCCGGTCAGAAGTACCAGCATGGACCCGCTGGCAATGTCACAGTGGTGCGCAGCGATTGGCGCCGATCCAACCGCGGCGGTAGTCATTGTACTCCCGGGGGAAAGATGGAAGGAAGAGGAGATAAAACAGCTCGTATTGTTACTGTCTCCGAGCCACAAAGCATGGGTGATGGATTTTAGGCCAGATCCAGTGATCTCGTTTACATACGCACTGGTAGAATGGAAAAACGAAATCCCAGAGCATTTTAAAAGTCAGAGTATACAAGCCATAGATAATCAGATCTATCACTTGATACATACGCTGCCAGTGAAGGAAGAATGGTTTCAGACACCAAAGCCATCACTCCCACAATTATCTCCACCACTATCCCCTAAAGCAGAAAAGCTTAAGGAACTATTAAGCCCGGGATCACCGCTGGCCGCTATAGGGCCTGAATTGTTGAATGCTCTAGGAGACCTTGTAATTAAGTGCCAGAAAAGCAGTACGGTGCATGTGGAGGCCGGTTACCGGAAGCTTAGCACCTTCTCAGGGAAGCTCCCCGTCCCTGCGGGGGAGGAAGATTTTGACACTTGGGTGGAACAGGCATTGCAGGCAGTAGAAGCATGGGAGGTGCCTGAGGCACAGAAGAGACAGCGAGTCTTAGAAAGTCTGAAAGGTGCCGCGGCAGAAGCGGTGAAGAGCTTCCGGTTTGGAAATGAAAACTGTACAGCTCAAGATTGCCTGGCCATGCTGCAGGAAGAGTTTGGTCAGCTGGAGAAGGTGTCAGAGATGATTTATCAAATTGAACACACTCTCCAGCAGCCGAATGAGAAACTGTCAGAATATGTTAGAAGGCTGAACAGGCAGTTATGCAAGATTGTACTGAAGAAGGGAATGCTGCCCAAAGATGCAGATGAAGCACGCATGAAGCAGATCATGAGGGGAGCGCGGCGCTCAGACCCGGTCTGGCTGCACCTGAAAACCTCAGGAGGAGGAATGTCACTAACCTACTCTGATCTAATAAAAATTATTAGGGACGAAGAGGCGCTGCAGGAAGATCAGCAGGTGGCCAAGGCGAATGTCACACCTGTACCAGTGTTGGTCCATTCGGTCAAGAGCCCAGAAAGAGATGCGGAGGTTGACACTCTGAAATCGCAAATGGCCCAAGTGTTGGAGATGCTGACCTCTTTGATGGAGAAAGATCAGAGAAGACGAGAGAAACCAAGCCCAAGAAAGGAGTTGTTCCCGAACACCTCAGCACCGGCCTCCCTACAGGACCGAGAAGAGGTGATTTGCTATAACTGCGGAGGGAGTGGCCACTTTGCTAACGTATGCTCCAGCCCAAAGAAGAAGAGAACAGATAATTGCAAGCCGGCGGGAAACTCCAAAGGGCCCCGGTGAAGGAGTCAACCGGGTGCCCATCATCTTCAGTGCGCTCCAAACTAAAAAAAAAGGCCAAGAATGGAGGAGACAAAACTCCTAGGAGGAGGTATAGTACACCCCCACCAAGATGTACCCCAGAGGGAGGGGGCAAGACCCCTCAGTGGAAGTACAGCACCCCAAAGAAGGAACATCCACCTAAAAGGAACAATAACATCCCTCAGCGGGTTTGTGCCCCCATTGAGAGGGAGAAAGTCAATGCATGCCAGGCTCAGGAAAAATTAAAGTCCAAAAGGAGCAGGGCAAGGGTCGAAAGCCAAAAAAAAGAGGTGACCCCAGTCCGGCCATACCCAAAGGAACTGGTGGGCCCGTCTCCTACTGTGCCCATTCAAGTGGAGGGAGTCTATACTAAAGCTCTTTTGGACACCGGAGCACAGGTGACTTTACTATACCGGGACTTCTATGATAGGCACTTGAGTCATCTGCCTATCCAGAAGATAGAAGAGCTGGAGATATGGGGACTTGGAACCCAGAGTTTCCCTTATGATGGGTACCTGCCCATAAAGATGACTTTCGACCCATCCGTGGCTGGGAAGGCTGAAGTGTTTGACACCCTGGCAGTTGTGTGTCCCCGGCCGCCTGGAGCCAGCAAGATTTCCCTGATCATTGGGACAAACACGGATCTAGTCAGGAGACTCCTGACCCCTCTAGTGAAAGAGAGAAACCATTCAGCCACCAAAATCCATCCCATGCTAAAGACGGCCTACCAACGACTGGTCTTAGAGCAGAAGACCCCGGGAGAGGGGATAGGGAAGGTGTGGAGACTTGGCAGAGAAGGAGTAGTGCTACAGCCCGGAGAAGTAACCTGTCTTAGGGCCACTGTGAAGCTTTCGTGGGAACAACCTGGCCCCTTTGTCATGCTGGAATCAGACCCAAGGGAAGAGTCCTCAGGCCTGGAAGTGATACCAGAAGTGATTCCGTTCAAGGCCCTGAAGAAGGCCCATGGCAGAGTTCCGGTGAGTGTTAGGAACACTACGGGAGGACCCATGGAGATCCCTGCCAGAGTGTTGCTTGGTCAGGTGAGCCCTGCTGCCCCGGTCACTTGGTCCGAAGTCAAGGGGACGGGTGACGGAGGAGATGTTTGGGAGAAACTGTCCGTGGAAAACCCGAACCTACCCAGGGCTTGGAAAGAAAGAGCCAAGGCCCAGCTGACCAGGTGGGAGAAGATCTTTTCCGAAGATGAATTCGATGTGGGGTGTGCAAGAAGTGCCACCCATCGGATCCGCCTCCAAGAAGATAAGCCCTTCCGAGAGAGGGTCAGGCGGGTCCCCCTGGCAGATCTGGAGGATCTGAGGGAACAACTTGTAGAACTAAAGAAGACTGGTGTGATCCGGGAGTCTAGAAGTCCCTATGCCTCCCCAATCGTGGTGGTCAGAAAGAAGAATGGGTCGTTGAGGCTTTGTATCGATTACAGGACTCTCAACAGGAGAACCATCCCTGACCAATACACCACGCCAAGGATAGAAGATGCCCTACAAAGTTTGTCTGGAGCCAAATGGTTCAGTGTGATGGACCTCAAGAGTGGGTACTATCAAATCCCTATGCACCCAGAAGACAGGGAGAAGACAGCCTTCATAACCCCGGTGGGATTCTTCGAATTCAATAGGATGCCTCAGGGTCTGTCTGGAGCTCCTGCTACCTTTCAACGCCTTATGGAGAAGACTGTTGGAGACATGAATCTTATAGAAGTCCTTGTGTACTTGGACGATGTCATTGTCTTTGGAAGAACCTTGGAAGAACATGAAGCCAGGTTGGAGAAAGTATTGAGAAGACTCAGCGAAGAGGGACTTAAGCTTTCCCCCGAGAAGTGTCGGTTCTACCAGTCTTCTGTGAACTATCTGGGGCACATAGTGTCTGAAGAAGGGGTGGCCACAGATCCTGAGAAGTTGGAAGCAGTCACTTCCTGGCCACGACCCACCACAGTAACAGAGCTCAGATCCTTCCTGGGGTTCTGCTCCTATTATAGGAGGTTTGTGGAGGGGTTTGCTCGGATTGCCCGCCCGTTGAATGAATTGCTAAAGGCAGAAGGGGAAGAGGATGACTCAGGGCCCAGGAGGCCTGGTGAGTCAGTTCAAGATCAGTGGAACCCAAGGTGTGAAGAGGCCTTTCATGCTCTGAAGAGGAGCTTAACCACTGCCCCAGTCCTGGCCTACGCCGACCCTACCAGACCTTATGAATTACATGTGGATGCCAGCCATGAGGGTCTAGGTGGTGTACTCTACCAAGAACATGAAGGACAACTGCGACCAGTGGCCTATGTGAGCAGGAGCCTGACCCCCTCAGAAAAGAATTACCCCACTCATAAGCTGGAATTCCTGGCCCTCAAATGGGCGGTAGTAGACAAGCTAAAAGACTACTTGTATGGGGCAGAGTTTACTGTGAAGACAGACAACAACCCCCTGACCTACCTCTTCACCACCGCGAAACTAGATGCCACCGGACACAGGTGGTTGGCCGCATTGTCTGGATTCAACTTCAGTCTGAAGTACAGACCAGGAGCCGGAAATAGGGATGCAGATGCCCTGTCCCGGAGGTCTCATGCCACGACAAATGACTGGGAAGATTGGACCCAAGTGGCACCGGACGGGGTGCGGGCCCTTTGTCAAGGGGCTGAATTCCAAGCCAGAGGAGGCTCCAGAGCAGAAGAAATAGGGGTTACCATGGTAGGAGTCCCCAAACACTATTGTGGGGTAACTCAACTGGAGGAAGACAACCTACCGAGACTGTCCAAGAAGGAGTTGAGGTGTGACCAATTGGAAGACCCCATGGGGAGATTGGTCCTCGAAGCCCTGGAGAATCAGGATCCCAACAAATTCCTACATCACCCCTCAAAGGAGGCTCGCCTGTTGAGGAAGGAATTGGACAGGCTACAGGTACATCAGGGAGTGGTCTACCGAAGGGGCCCCTCTGATGACTCAGAAGATAAGTGGCAGTTATTTCTTCCAGAGAAGCACCGAGAGACTGTACTAATTGCCCTGCATGACCATCATGGTCACCTAGGGGCAGAAAGGACCTTCCAGCTTGTCAGAAATCGGTTCTATTGGCCCTGCATGAGGGCAGAAGTAGAGGAGTATTGCCATTCCTGTGCACGATGCATTCAGAGAATGACCCTACCCCATCAAGCTGCCCCAATGGGCCACTTACAGAGTCAAGGCCCAATGGATCTGGTATGCATTGACTTTCTCTGCCTCGAACCCGACCTGAGTGGATTGGGGAATGTTCTGGTAATAACCGACCATTTCACCCGCTATGCTCAAGCTTTCCCAACCAAAGACCAGAAGGCATCCACCGTGGCCAAGATACTTATGGAGAAGTATTTTGTCCATTACGGACTACCACAGAGACTCCACTCAGATCAAGGAAGGGACTTTGAGAGTCGGTTGATCCGAAGACTTTTGGATTCATTAGGAATAAAGAAGACCAGAACCACGCCTTACCACCCACAAGGAGATGCTCAGCTGGAGAGATTTAACCGGACCCTGCTCAACATGTTGGGAACCTTAGAAACAGAGAAGAAGCAACACTGGAGTCAGCACATATCAGCCCTAGTACATGCCTATAACTGTACCACAAGTGACGCCACTGGCTACTCCCCTTATCGACTTATGTTTGGGAGAGAAGCAAGGCTACCTGTGGACCTGGCCTTTGGCACTTCTATAGACAATACCTCAGCTACATCCCACAAGGGATACGTGGACAGACTTAGACGTAGCTTGCAGGTGGCCTATGAACAAGCCCAGGCGGCTTCGGATCAAAGGGGGGCCCGCAACAAGAGAAATTTTGATCTGAAGGTTCGAGTGCAAGATCTGCAGCCCGGGGACCGAGTACTGCTACGCAATCTGGGGGTCCCTGGAAAACACAAGCTTGCCGACAGGTGGAGATCTGAGCCCTATGTTGTCTGTAGGAAGTTGCCCGGTTTGCCTGTCTACAAACTAAAGCCAGAAGGAAAGGTGGGTCCACTGAAGACGTGGCATCGGAACCACCTGCTCCCACTTGCTGAGGCAGTCAGAATACCTCCCGTGAGAGACTCCCCTGAACCGGCCTCTATCCTGGATATTCCTAGGCCGAACACTCGGTCCCAGACCTCTCGAGCCAAAGATGGGGAGGCCTCCCAATTGAGTACAGAAGAAGGTGGAGAACTGGACTGGCTGTGGCCTCCCTCGACTCTGGGAACGTCCGCCATAGATCTCCCAAATGGAGGGGATACCCCAGATGCAACGCTGAATCCGGAGGCTACTGAATTCATACCCTTCAGTCCCTCAGCTGATTACTGGGAAGATGTTCCTGACACTTGCGCAGAGGAGGACTCTAGAGATTCCATACGTCAGTCGACTTCTGAATCAGAGGTTCCAGAACCAGCAATGTTACCTGAACTTACTCCTGAAGAAGAGCCTGTGGTGCCAGAGTCAGAAGCACCAAGAGAGCAGAGGGCTCGCAGAGTCATCAGGCCTCCCAAGAAACTAACTTACCCCCAAATGGGGACGAGCTCAGAGGACTCTGTTGTAACGGCTAGGAGAAGTGTTGAACAACCTGATCCTTCCACCGTCCATTTGGTGGAGGGCAACCCCAGCTCACTCTCTGGCACAGTTAGGCAGGCCACTCATGGTAGTGTGACCTGTGGGCAAGAGAGTTCCATCCCAAAGTTTTGGTGGGAATTCCCTATGCCAACATCATGCTCGACATTGTCCAAAATGGTAAACAGTATTTGTTGAAGTTTATCTTTGGGGACCAAAGAGTTCAAGTGGGGGGAGTGTGTAGCGGGGTGTTCCCCTTTAATGCAGAGAGACAAGAAGTTCCAGGTGAGAGGTGAGTCAGGAGGAAGTAAAGAGACATTATGGAAGTGAAAGCAGAGGAGAGAGAGACTACATCTCCCAGTACATCTTGCAGCACCCAGGGTGCATTGCTCCAGAACAGAGACTGCTGGGGCAGACTTTATAAAGGGGAGGCGGAGTTTTGGTCGGCCTCTTTGGACCCCCCTCTCCTAGCAAGAGGATGTCTGTGCTGAACTGCTGTGTGCACAAGGCCTGAAGCCCGGGCCGTGTGCTCCTTTCCAAAGAGCCCTCTGCCAGCCTAGCAGAGCCTTAGAGACATCTAATCCTCCTTGCTGCAGTACACCAGAAGGATTGAAGACTTGGATGTCGGTGGATTCCTGTTCCTAGACGAATCGATGGAGGAAAGGGACTTGGACTTGTCCAGGTGGTAAGAGCTGTTTAAAGACAGATACTTTATCTTTACTATTCGTTGGGATTACAAAGTTGTTCTTCAAGTGCACCACCGAGAGATTGCTAGCGAATATTGTTTCACTGAACTTCCATTTAGATCAGTCAGGCCTGACTGCATAGGTAGACATTGCTGGGTGTTAGTCTACCCATGAGGGGAAGTAGCTGTAAAAGGGCAGCGCTAGAGTTGCATAGCAATACTTTATTATTCTGATTACTCTGTTTATCTTTATTACTGTTTATTGCAGGGATCTGCAACTTGTTATACTGTTGTTTATTACTTGCCCATTAGCCTCAGTAAAATATCTGGGTAAAGTACATTTGGTGTCAGTTCCGCTTACTTTAATAGGAGTTTTAAAGTATATTCTGTGTATGTTTGTTATAGGACTGCGTCACCAACAGTTGCGATCACGCGGTCCTATCTCTCTATCACCAGCTGTGCCACGGGAGGTTAGAGCCGATTGCCGGGGGTTGACAGCGGTGCACTGCAGGGCCCAAATCAATATCAGCGGCTCTCTTAACTGGGGGTAGCGCTACAACCATATTAGAACAAAATGGGGTGGGACTTTACATGTACCTTGCAGGGTCTAATGAAAACACAAAACATAGAAATTTATGTAAAAATAAACTTATCTTTATTCCATACATACACATAATTGATTGTAAAAAGTTCAGAAAGAACTAGTTAAAAACAGTTACAGTAAGGTTATCCAGGGTGTTGTTATCCCAACTGGAAAATCCGGGTACATGGCCTACGCGTTTCACGGGATAACCCGCTTCATCAGGGCCTCGGATTATAACACAAATTATCTATATACTGTAATGATATCCCCTTAGCGCCGAGCGTACGCACATATGCGGCCTCGGCTTTCAGAGGTTATACCGGGGTGATGCATGCAGCTGCATGCATCACCCCGATACCGTTTTTTTGAGCGGGTGGTCGGCTCTTTAGGGATAACAACCAATGCAGCTAAAAGCCGCTCAGTTGTTATCCCAACCTCCCGCCGCCTTCCGTCTCTGTTTCCGGGCCTCCCGTCCCACCGGGAGACTCGATCCGCGATCCGGCACTTCCGCCGGCTAGAGAGAGACTGAATCAAAGCCGTAAACAGCTTCATTCCAGTCTCCTATGTGTAAACACGGAAGCGACGTCACAATGTCACTTCCACTTTACTGAGCTGCCAATGGCCCTGATTTAAAAAAAACTACAGTATTCAGAATCACTGTTTTTTGTGATTTAAATACCTTGAAGTGCAAAGGAGGGATTTGGGGTCTTTTAGACCCCCGATCCCTCCATAAAGAGTACCTGTCACCACCTATTACTGTCACAAGAGATGTTTACATTCCTTGTGACAGAAATAAAAGTGATCACATTTTTATTTTATTTTTACAGAGACAATGTAAAAAAATAAAAACAGATTAAATCAATAAGGAAAAAAAATAAAAAATGTTAAAGTGCCCCAGTCCCCACGAGCTCGCGCAGCAAAGAAAACGCATACGTAAGTCGCGTCCACATATGTAAACGGTGTTGAAATCACACATGTGAGGTATCGCCGTGATCGTCAGAGCGAGAGCAATAATTCTAGCAAAAGATCTCCTCTGTAACTCCAACCTGGTAACCAGTATTTTTTTTTTAAAGCATCACCTATGGAGATTTTTAGGTACCGTTGTTGTCGCCATTCCATGAGTGTTCGTAATTTCAAAGCGTGACATGTTAGGTATCTATTTACTCGGTGTAACATCATCTTTCACATTACACAAAAACATTGGGCTAACTTTACTGTTTAGGTTTTTTTTAATTCATGAAAATGTATTCCCCCCCCCCCCACCCCTCAAAAAAAAGACTGCTGCGCAAATACAGTGTGACATAAAATATCGCAACAATCGCCATTTTATTCTCTAGGGTCTCTGCTTAAAATATATATATCTATATAATGTTTTGGGGTTCTAAGTAATTTTCAAGCAAAAAATACAGATTTTAATTTGCATGCAACAAATGTCAGAAATAGGCTTAGGAATGAAAGGTATATATAAACATATTATTAACAAAAAAAATTCATATAGAAAACATATACCAAATATATATATATATATATATATATATATATATATATATATATATATAAATAAAAAACATTGTTTCCCTTTTTTATAAGTGATACATACCCTCTGTTCCTAGCTGCATAAAAGCTAGGGGAGGAGTAACAGCAGCACACTGGTCTTTCCAGTGAATGGCTGTGCAGGGCGGCATATCAGGACAAGTCTGATCAATTAAGGAGAGCAGGCTGAGTTCTCAGCACAACCAGAAAATTGACCTGGCTGTGCTCTCATGCCTAGTGTGGCCAGTTTAAAAAAAAAATAGGAAAGCAGAGGAACTAGCAGGAACACCAGGGATTTCACACAAAGGAAGTAATACAAAGAGAACAGGATACTTTTTCATACAAGTACATAGTACAGCAGGCACATATTAAGAATATGAAATGTTGAGTTTACATATTCTTTAGAGCAAACTTGTCACGTGACTATGCAGGGCAAATCATCAGGTTCAATTTATTGCCAGTCTTTGCGTCACTTCTCTTTACTTGGGATGAGCAAAATTTCAAATTTTCCCCAAATTTTGAAATAAATCCGGAGTTATGGCTACATTATGCTAGCTTGGTGAAATGTATTGGTGTTGATGATGAAAGTGAAATTAACGCTGAATTCCAGATAGGGCAATCTTTACATAGTTCCATTGGTCCAGCTTGGACCAATGTAAGTATGTATGTGCCATATCTGAAGGATCCTGGTGGAAGCTGGAAATCAGTGTAGTAGACATCGCTACACCAGCGAATGCCACTAGCTTCTGAGTCGGCACAGGAGCCATTAAGGCAGGGGTCCTCAAACTATGGCCCGCGGGCCGCATACGGCCCGCCAAGGTGATTTACCTGGCCCACGGCACGGATTGCCCCTTTCATAAGATCTGCTACATTATTCACACAAGACGCAAAGCATGACAGGTCCAGACAAAGGGTGGGACTTTTCGAGTTAAGAAGCGGGTAATTGGTTACTAGGCAGCGGGGTGGTCCCAGCAATCAATCATCTGCCTTTCACTTGAAAAGTCCCGCGCTTTGTCCGGACCTGTCATGCTTCGCGTCTTGAGTGAATAAGGTAGGGGAGTGGGGAGTGCTGAGATCTTATGGAAGGGACAGTGTAATATCGCTGGAGGGATCTGTTATGGGGGCTCTGTGATGGGGGGCTCTGTGATATGGGGGATCTGTGATATGGGGATTTGTGATTTGTTTTTTTTATAGGAAGAGTCTGTGATGGGGGCTTTGTGATTGGGGGGTCTGTGATAAGGGGGAGTCTGTGATGGGGGATCTGTGATGGGTGGCTTTGTGATTGGGGCGATCTGTGATGGGGGCATCTGTGATTGGGGGGATCTGTGATGGGGGATCTGTGATTGGGGGATCTATGATGGGGGGGCTTTGTAATGGCTGAAGTCTGTGATGGGGCTTTATGATCGGGGGGATCTGTGATGGGGGGCTTTGTAATGGGGGAGTCTGTGGTGGGAGGAATCTGTGATGGGGGCTTTGTGATGATGGGGGCTCTGTGATGGAGAGGAGTCTGTGATGGGGGGACCTGTGATGGAGAGTAGTCTGTGATGGGGGGGGATCTATGATGGGGGGATCTGTGATGGGGGGATCTGTGATGGGGGGGATCTGTGATGGGGGAGTCTGTCATGGAGAGGAATCTGTGAAGGGGGATCTGTGATGGAGAGGAGTCTGTGATGGGGGGATATGTGATGGAGAGGAGCCTGTGATGGGGGGATCTGTGATGGAGAGGAGTCTATGATGGGGGGCTCTGTGATGGAGAGGTATCTGTGATAGAGAGGAGTCTGTGATGGAGAGGAGTATGTGATGGGGGGGGTCTTTCATTGAGAGGAGTCTGTGATGGGGGGATTTGTGACAGGGAGGGGGGGAGTCTGTGATGAAGGGATTCTGTAAAATACTAATATGTTTATGTTGATTAAAACAGTTTTTTGTGCACTACAAAAAAAATATGTGCAGTGTGCAAAGGAATTTGTTTATATTTTTTTCAAACTATAGTCCGGCCCCCCAACAGTCTGAGGGACCGTGAACTGGCCCCCTGTTTAAAAAGTTTGAGGACCCCTGCATTAAGGGAACACGTTGTATTTTCTCAATGAATGCAAAACGTTCACTGATTAGATGAGGGGGAGAGGTGGAGCGGTGACATCACAACCTCCACCTTATCCAATAAGAGAACACTTTGGATTAATTGATAAAATGCAGAGTGTTTCCTGAATGGTGTCGAGGAATGCAGGGCAGCTGCTCAGCATGGGACCCAAAAGGTAGTGGTGATCACTATAGTAGTGATATCTACTACAGTGCTTTCCAACTTCTGGAGGGATCTCACAGATATGGCACATACTGTACATACTTGGATTGGTCCAAGCTTGACCAATGTAACTAAATAAACATAGATATACCTGGAATTCAGCTCAGAGACTGTGGACAGGAGAAAAGTGATATTCAGACTGTGGATATGATGGTCAGAGACTGCAGACATAATACAGGAGATTGTCAGAGATTGTAGACATGATGCACAAGATGGTTAGAGACGGCAGATATAATACAAAAGATGGTCAGATTTTGCAGATAAAATATAAAAGATGGTCAGAGACTGCAGACATGATACAAGAGATTGTCAGAGACTGCAGACATAATACAAAAGATGGTCAGAGACTGAGATATAATATAAAAGATGGTCAGAGACTGCAGATTAAATATAAAAGATGGTCAGAGACCGCAGATAAAATATAAAAGATGGTCAGAGACTGCAGACATGATACAAGAGATGGTCAGACATTACACATATACAACAAAAGATGGTCAGAGACTGCGGATAAAATATAAAAGATGGTCAGAGACTGCAGACATGATACAAGAGATGATCAGAGACTGCAGGCATAATACAAGAGATGGTCAGAGACTGCAGGCATGATACAAGAGATGGTCAGAGACTGCAGATATAATATAAAAGGTGGTCAGAGACTGCAGCCGTGATTCCACAGATGGTCAGAGACAGCAGGCATGGTACAAGAGATGGTCAGAGACTGCAGATATAATACAAAAGATGGTCAGAGACTGCAGATAAAATATAAAAGATGGACAGAGACTGTAGACATGATACAAGAGATGGTCAGAGACTGCAGACATGATATATGAGATGGTCAGAGACTGCAGCCATGATACAAGAGATTGTCAGAGACTGCAGACATGATACACGAGATGGTCAGAGACTGTGGACGCAATGCAGGAGATGATCAGAGACTAAACATAATTTAAGAGATGGTCAGAGATTGTAGACATGCTGAAGGAGACTGTCAGAGACTGAACCTATAGGAGTTGTTGGAGACTGTAGACATGCTTTGGGAGACAGTCACAGATTGGCAACATTACATAAGACTGCTAGAAATCAGTGCCATACCAGGACAATAGGGAAACACAGATTAGTGTCTGCAGGGGCCCAAAGGGCCTCACAAAAATTGCCAAAGGGCCACATGTTGGGCATCAGAGCAGTAGAGGATGGTTGAAGAGGCACACAGAGGTAATAAAAGATAACTGTACTTAAATGACATTAAATTATGGACAGTGAGAGTTGTTCTTTCTTTTTCGTACATCACGGGACACAGAGCGACATAGTCATTACTAATGGGTTATATAGATACCGTCAGGTGCTGGCACTGGCAACTTCCAAAACCGGAAGTACCCTCCCCTATATAAGCCCCTCCCATCCGGGAGCACCTCAGTTTTTTGCCAGTGTCTAAGGTGTTGGCCAAGAAGAAACATGTGTTTTTCACTGAGCTTGCGTACAGGTTCTTTTGGGCCTCAGTAAGCTATTCCGGATCCGACCAAAAAAGCTTCATAGCTAAACGGTCGGTACCCGGGCCTTGCAGAGAAGAGCAAGGTTTTGCCTGTAATGCTTCTCTTAGGAGAGCTGGACCCTGGGATCCAGAGCTCTGGTCATACCCACGACCAAGATGTTTTCTGTGCAGGGTGCTATACAGGTCCAGGGGAGTGGAATCCTTGGGAACCCGGTCCCTGAAGGTTTGATTACAATGCCTGCCGTGATAGGTGAAGTTTGGGCTTTTGTGGACCAAACAAAGTCCTGCGGCGGGGAACAGGTAAGTGGGGGCCCCCAGGAACTTGGTTCTATTGGGGGACCCCCAAGCCTAATTTGTCTTTCTGTCTGTTACCTAATGGTATTCCCGCAAAATTCTGTGCATGCCTGTAACTACTAAAAAAATGTAATAATTTTTAATGGTGGTCAAGAAAAAAAAAAAAAAAAAAAAAATGTTTTTATATATATTTAATATATTAGACTGCGGTACCTGTGTTTGTCCACTAGAGGCCGCTGTGGAATGTTTTCTTGTCATGTGGACTAGCTTCTTCTCAGCAGAGCAAAGTCCAGGCAGATGGTGAGTTCTCTTATAGGAAACTGCTTCCTCTGCCATGTTGCAGTGTTTGTCCATCCCCCGGCCTGCGGCAAAGAGGGGCTCTGGCTCCTGTCCCTTGTTACCATATTTGAAATTAGCGCGGAAGGCGCACGTGCCCGCGCGCTGTGCGCGTGCACGCGCCTCTATATATAGAGGTGAGCCGGGAAAGGGGGCGGAGCCTGGGGGATGACGCTCTGTGCGCGCCGCAGCGCTTCTGCGCATGTGCGGGCGTCCCAGCAGTTTTAAAAAAACCACAATATTGTAGTGAGCTGGCTATGAAGTACAGAGACAGAGCTGGCAACATTTAAAGGCATACAGCAAGCGGTTGATACAGGCATCCCCTAGAAAGGCACATTAGTAGACACCAACTGTGATATAGCAGCAATTGTGCTAGACTATTCTCAGTAAAAGTGGTGTATTACGGCTGGAATACCTCAGCTTTAGGCTTAGGAATATGCCGTCCAGAAGCTCCGGAACTGAATCTTCCAGGAAGCGAAGGGGGTCTCATCGGGCTCTGAGGATCTTGGGCATACTTCTGCTGCACCAGTCTCCCCTGAAGTTCAGAGGTAAGTGACCGTAGAGACCCCGCAGGGGTACTTGGTACTGCGGCTGTCCTCAGTCACCTGCTCCTGTGTATGTAACAGAGGAGGTTTTTTTCCTCAGCTCTGGGAGGATTAGAGAGAGATTGTCAACATTTATCGCTGCCTCCCTGTCAGGGAAAGCACGCCCGATCTCCGTCTCCTCCTTCAGAGTGCCTGTTAGCAGAGCAACAGTCCCATACAGGGATCGACCTGCCTGAAGGGGATCAGGATGAGGTTGATTCTGTTATAGAGGAATCAACAGTGGGGGAACCTTTTCTCAGCATCTCAAGCTGAAAGATTATGGGTTCAGTCTCTGACTAACATGGTCCGATCAGCATTTAAAAATGCACCTTGCGGAACCATCAACCACTACTGTATCCTCGTTGGGGTCGCTAGAAGCCCCCAGACTGTTTGTTCTTTTCCACTTCACCCTTTACTGAAAGGGCTCATTTTCCAGGATTGGGAACGTCCTGAGAAAATATTTATTCCCCCAAGAGATTTCCGGTGGTCTATCCCATGGAGGATAAGTTCATCAAAAAAAAAAAAATTGGAAGGTCCCTACAGTGGACGCAGCCATCTCTTGTATGTATAAATCACTGACATGTCCAGTGGATAATGTCCAAATGTTCAAGAACCCAATAAATAAAAGATTGGAGTCCTTATGAAAATCTGCTTGGTGATACAACCAGCAGTAGCAGCTATTGGGGTCTGCTAAGCAGTGAAGGATCAGTTGAAACAGGTCTTGAGGGACTTGACAGATCAGCAGGCTTTGCCCTAGCTGATCTACCTAGAGCCTTAGGCTTTGCGGTTGACGCCATAGAGGATTCAGTCCATCAGGCCTCCCGCCTTACGCTGTCTATAGTACATACGCGTAGGCTCCTATGGCTCAAAAACTGGTCTGCTGAAGCTCCCTGTAAAGAATGGCTGGTTAGCGTCCCATTTCATGGTGAACGCTTATTCAGGGAAAACCTGGACAAATATATCCAGAAAATTTCCAGCGGTAAAAATACGCTCTTGCCGGTTAAAAGCAGAGTTAGAGGTCCCTCTTTAAGAGGCCTGCTTCTCCAGTCCCTGGGGCATCGGCTGTGTAACAGTTCCGACGGCCTCCTCGGTCAAATCCCGGGGGTAAAAAACAGGGACAGTAGCAGGGTAATGAGAAACCCTGGGTCAGGGGAGGTACAAAACCTCCCCCAAAGTTAAATTCATTGAAGCCCCCACTCAGTCGGGTGGGGGGAGGACTCCAGTTGTTCGCAAGAGACCTGGCGGGACACGATCAAGACAGATAGGTGCTCTCCGCAGTAGGTTTGGGATACAGTTTGGAGTTAAAAGACTCTCCTCCTTCCCATTTTTGAGGTCAAACGTGCCAAGGGATCCCCGGAAGAGAGAGTCCCTCCTGTTGGCACTAGAACAACTATTGCTCCAAGGAGTAATTATGGAGGTTCCCCTGGAAGAATGAGGGTTCGGGTTTTACTCAAACCTCTTTACAGTCCCGAAGCAAACGCGGACGGGAGGCCCATATTAATTCTAAAAGGGCCATACAAATTCCTGTATATCAGGTCTTTCCGATGGAGTCGATCCGATCGGTGGCCACTGCCCTACAAGGGGAGGATTGGTTAGCCACGATCGACATCAAAGATGCTTATTTGCACATTCCCATCTTTCCAGTCCACCAAAAATTTCTACGCTTTGCAGTAGAAGGGCGCCATTTTCAGTTCAGAGCCTTACCCTTCGGTTTGGCCACAGCACCACGAGTGTTTACAAAAATTCTGGCCCTTTATTGGCCAATCTAAGAACACAAGGTGTAATGATAATGGCATATCTGGATGACTTGTTGCTGATAGACCACTCAGTGAAAAAACTAGACGTGGTCGTTCACAAGACAATCAAGTATCTGGAATCTCACGGTTGGATTATCAACCGAGACAAGTCAGCCCTAAAAACCATTTAAAAGTCTGGAATACTTGGGGCTAAGGTTGGATTCAGGCCAGAGAAAAATATTCTTGCCTCGAGGAAAGGTGTTGTCTTTGAAAGATTTGATCCACTTAGTGGGTACAAAAAAGACAGCCGTCCATACGCCTGTATATGAGGCTGCTGGGAAAAATGGTGGCATCATTCGAAGCAGTACCCTACGGTCAATTCCATTCAAGGAATTTGCAAGGGGCCATACTGTCAGCCTGGAACAAAAAAAAAAATTCAGGCCTAGACTTACAATGTCCTTGTCCCCTTCCGTTCGCAAGAGCCTCCGTTGGTGGTTGGTTTCCCAGAATCTGGAAAAAAGGAAATCCTTCAGTCCGATTTCTTGGGAGGTGGTCACTACAGATGCCAGCCTTATAGGCTGGGGAGCAGTACTGGAGCAATAGTCTCTCCAGGGCAGATGGTCGGATGCAGAAAAGGCCCTGCCCATCAATCTCTTAGAGATACGAGCAGCCCGGTATGCCCTAGTAGCATGGACATCCAAACTCCAAGGGTCCCCTGTCAGAATTCAATCAGACAATGCCACAGCAGTGGCATATATCAATCATCAGGGGGGCACCAGGAGTCGTGCAGCCCAGAGGGAAGTAAATTACATCCTGAAATGGGCAGAAAAAATATGTCCCAGCCATATCTGCGGTATTCATTCCAGGAGTGGAGAATTGGAAGGCGGACTTTCTAAGTCGCCAGCAATTAGGCCCAGAGGAAGGGTCCCTTCACCCCGAGGTTTTCTGGACAATATGTCAGCGGTGGGGAACATCGGATGTAGATCTTCTAGCATCCAGATTCAACGCAAAGGGGGACAGGTTTGTCTCTCGGACAAGGGATCCCCTAGCTTGCGGCTCGGATGCCCTAGTGTTCCCTTGGGATCAGTTCAAGCTGATATATGCATTCACACCGCCACAATGGTTACCTCGATTACTCCGCAGAATCAGGGTAGAAAAGAAACCAGTGATTCTGGTGGCTCCAGCGTGGCCCCGAAGAGCGTGGTACGTGGAGATTGTAAAATGTCAGTGGGGAGTCCTTGGACTCTCCCACATCGTCCGGACCTGCTTTCGCAAGGACCGATATACCACCCTTCCTTACCAGCCCTAGGTTTGACGGCCTGGCTATTGAAGCCCACATTCTAAAAAAGAGAGGGCTCTCTAATTCTGTGGTATCTACCATGATCAATGCCAGGAAGCCGGTATCCAGGCAGATCTACTATAGAATCTGGAAGGCGTACATCGCCTGGTGTGAAGCCAAGAAATGGCATCCACGTAAGTACGTAATAGGTAGGAGTCTGGACTCCCTACAATGGGCTGTAGATAGGAAGCTTGCCTTGAGTACTATCAAGGGTCAGATTTCGGCCTTGTCAATATTTTTTCAAAGGCCCTTGGCTTCGCATTCACTAGTCAAAGCCTTTATACAAGGAGTGATGCGTATTAGTCCTCCGGTTAATATTCCCATATGTCCATGGGATCTAAACTTGGTTCTGTCGGTTCTACAGAAACAACCATTTGAACCATTACAGCATATTTCCTTGGTGCTTCTCACCAGGAAATTGATTTTTCTAGTAGCCATTTGTTCGGCTAAAAGAGTATCGGAATTAGCAGCTATGTCCTGTAAGGAGCCATATCTGGTTATCCATAAGGACAGAGTAGTGTTACGTCCTCATCCAGCCTTTCTTCCTAAGGTGGTATCGAGGTTTCATTTGAACCAAGATGTGGTTCTTCCTTCTTTTTTCCCCAAACCTACTTCGGTAGAGGAAAAGTTATTGCATTCTTTGGATGTAGTAAGAGCAGTTAAAGCTTATCTAAAAGCCACTGCTCAGATTCGCAGAACGGATACTTTGTTTATTCTGCCGGAAGGCCCCAGAAGGGGTCAGGCAGCGTCAAAATCTACTTTAGCCAAGTGGATTCGACAGGTCATAATACAAGCCTATGGCTTGAGAAATAGACCGCCTCCGTTCAAAGTTAGGGCGCACTCCACGAGAGCAGTTGGAACTTCATGGGCAGTGCATCACCAGGCCTCCCTGGCTCAAATCTGTAAGGCCGCAACATGGTCTTCAGTACACACGTTTACTAGGTTCTACCAGGTGGACGTTAGAAGTCAGGAGGATGTCGCCTTTGGGCGCAGTGTGTTGCAGGCCGCAAAAGATCCTCATGTCTGATAGCGCTCAGCTTATATATGGTGTATCCCCCCCCTCATTTGGCATTGCTTTAGGACATCCCATTAGTAATGACTATGTCGCTCTGTGTCCCGTGATGTACGAAAAAGAAAATAGGATTTTTATAACAGCTTACCTGTAAAATCCTTTTCTTGGAGTACATCACGGGACACAGAGCTCCCACCCCTCTTTGGGGACACTTATTGCTTTGCTACAAAACTGAGGTGCTCCCGGATGGGAGGGGCTTATATAGGGGAGGGTACTTCCGGTTTTGGAAGTTGCCAGTGCCAGCACCTGACGGTATCTATATAACCCATTAGTAATGACTATGTCGCTCTGTGTCCCGTGATGTACTCCAAGAAAAGGATTTTACAGGTAAGCTGTTATAAAAATCCTATTTTAACCTTTCTAAAGAAAATGATGTAACGAGACTTGCTACATTTGTGAAGCATAAAAATCCATAATTTGATTGGCTAAATGAATCATGCCAAGACAATTGATAACATGTTTACATCCATATGACAAATATTCCTCTAAACTCACCTTTTTGGATACACGCAGAAATGGGTCGTGTACTGTATGTACTATGGATATATTGAGTGTAAAATTACTTTAATGGAAAAATAAACTTCTTGCAGCACTAGAATTTTGGTAAATGAAATGATGAATCATTTCTAGAAAGAGTCATTTTTATGTTAGCATGTATTTATTTATTCACCTATATATAAATGAGACTTTAATGTGTCTCATTATGATGTCATTGTCTATGTGGAAGACCGTATTTAGATATTGCTGTGTTTAATGACATAAACTCATGCACTCGGCTAGATGAGTCATTGCACCGAATGGAGTGGAAAGTGCCAACACTTTGATCTCTATTTATGTGAATTCAGATGCTTTCTAGTCAAATGACTAAGCAGACCTACCCAGCTCAAGTTATTTAGAACGGCATAAATTATACAGGGCCAGGATTATTATAGATGGGTATAATTCTTCGGTCGGAAACATCTAATCCTTCATAGCACAAAAACAAATGACTTAGCTGATTACACCATTTAAACAGAATGAAAGTATAACTAAAGGCAAAACTTTGTTTTGGATAGCGTGGAGAGGGATTAGGACACCTGTCAGGTTTTTATTATTGTCTATGCCCCCTCTAGATTTGAAATAAAATGCTTAGATTTGGGGTTGTCCTGAGAATAGTAAATGGGGGGGGGGGGGTGTGGGGTCTTCCAATGGAACACTGATTCTGGTGACAACCAGGGATTCCCTAACTTTAGAGAAATTTCCTCTTACTTCCTGTTTGGCTATGGGACAGGAAGTGACGGGAAATCTCCCCAATGAAACACAGATGGCAAAATATAACCTGGCAGGAATTATAACCATCCCTTACTCTACCCAAAATGGAGAAATACAGGTTTAACCCCCATTTCTACTTTAAAATCTAAGAGGGATCATCATTGCGTTATGGTGGATGACCAAAGTCAGGAAGCCTATCCTCCATTAGACTATTTAATTCCTGTATGTGTATGTGTGCAAGGCCGGTGTTACCACTAGGGCGCACTGCTGCCTAGGGCACCCGGACACTGGTGTTCCTACTCTCTTCTCTCTGCAGCAAGCAACTAAGTCTCAGCATCAGCCGCCGCTCCCTTCGTACATAGTGTCAGAGGCACAGCAGCGGCGGAGGACTGTGTCCCGACTCCCGAATGAATGGAAGCAAGCAAACATTCATTGATGGGTGCTGGTGAGGCTGCATTTGATGGGCGCTGGTGAGGCTGCATTTGATAGGTACTTCATTAAAAAGGTGGGATATATATGGGCAGGGTGAAGTGGGTGAAGTCGGGAGTGGAGCTAGGAGGGGGGGGGGGGGCGAAAATTAGGTTTCGCCTAGGGTGTCAAAAATCCTTGCACCAGCCCTGTATGTGTGTGTGTGTGTGTTGGGTGGGGGAAGTATTGTAATTCTGTGCCCAATAAACTGTTAAGTGAAACATAGAAAAGTGACGGCAGAAAAAGACAGAGTAGTCAATTTTTTGTCTAAGTATATGTAGCGGGTATGTGCTTTTCTATTTGAATCTGGTGGGGAAACTGTGATGTATGCTTCCCTGGGGCCCACCGGGTGGCGCTGTCACTTTGGGAACGGGGTTGAGCCATCATTGCAGCGTCGTACCTCTTTTTGGCCTCTCTCAGCGGTTGTATGGTGGGGCGGGGAACCCGCCATGCTTGCTGGGAGAGGGTATAAAGGGGGCGGCCATTTTTGGTGGCGAGAGTGGAGTCCCGGGCACCTTCAGCCTGAGGGCGGTGGTTCGTGTCGGTCCTCTAGGCGGCCTAGGCCTGGAGGACGTTCGGAGGTCGTGTTCCATTCCAGGCACCTTTAGCCTGGGGTGAGGTACTTGGATAGCGGTCCGGGCAGTGCCGGCCGAAGACATTGTGCTGCCTGGTACCAAGAATGAAATGCTGCCCCCCCCCCCCCCAAAAAAAATAAATAAAAAATCACGCCCACCAAAATGGCTCTATACATGTATATAGAAGTATAATGAGGACCTGTCATGGCTCTATACATGTACCGTATTTTTCCCGTCTATAAGACGCCCCCATGTACAAGACGCCCCCCACTTTTCCAACCCAAAATTAAGAAATCAATATTTTACACATAGGTAAAACAGAACACATTTTTATTTAGTAATTACCGCAGGTAACGTTTAAATACTAGTATATTATGCAGGGGTTGTTCTTCCTGTTTTCTCCACTGTCTATCATACACTCTGCGGAGGCAAGTCCAAACTGTTTCTCTGCAGCTCTATTCCCACGCTCTTTTTTGCATAGCTGGCTACATTTGGTTTGATTTGGCAGAGTAAGACAATCACTTACTTTTATTATTTTCTGACATCTTGGTCCCAGAACACTCCGGTCCCTGTTGCATCTGTGCATCTCCACTTCCAACAGGATCGCATCTGCTCACTCTCCACCTCCACCCCCAGCTCTAGCTGACGTCAGTAACATACGGCTCGTGATTGGAGAAAGCCACTTGACAAGCTATGGGCCGCGACGCACCTTCGCGGATGTCTCCCAGGCTGACCAACCGTGTATAAGACGCTGTTCGATTTACAGGCTATTATTTTAGGAAAAAATAGCGTCTTATACACGGAAAAATACGGTATATAGAAATATAAAGAGGACCTGTCATGGCTCTATACATGTATGTAGGAGTATAAAGAGGACCTGTCATGGCTCTATACATGTATATAGAAGTATAAAGAGGACCTGCCATGGCTCTATACATGTATGTAGGAGTATAAAGAGGACCTGTCATGGCTCTATACATGTATATAGGAGTATAAAAGGACCTGTGCGTGGCCGGCGGCCGCGATGTCACCGGCCACACGTAGTGGATTGTCACTTGCCACAACGTCACCTGCCACACATTGCGGATTGTCACTTGCCACGACGTCACCTGCCACACGTTGCAGATTGTCACTTGCCACGTCACCTGCTACACGTAGCAGATTGCCACTTGCTGTGTCCCAGAGTAAAGGCAGGCAGCAGAGAGATAATGTAATCTCTCTGCTGCCCGCACAGTGGGGGCGGAACTGCAGTGATGCAGGGCGGGCAGTGAGAGATGATGTCATCTCTCTGCTCCCCCGCCCGCTGTTTGGCCAGCAAGCCCGCTCACTTGCTGACTGTCCCGCCCGCTGACTGTTCCCCTGTTCTGCCCGCACGCTCCATTCACCTGGGCCCGACGCCCAGGTGAATGGAGCGCGCGGGGAGCGGGCTGGCTGGCGGGCGGGCGTCAATTTGCCTCACAGCAGAGCGGGCAGAATGGGTTGGCGACAATTTGCCTCACAGTGCAGAGTAGGGTTGCCACCTTTTCGTCAAGCCAAACCCGAACACATTAGTAGCGCACGCCAATATATATATTTTTGTAGTACATTAAATTCATTACCTCTGTACAAAGCAATGCACAGCTATTTTTTTTATTTTTTATTTAGTATACCCTGTACATATATTTTTGTGATTAAATAACATTTCTAATTATATGGAGTTAATCACAAGAGTCCCCCTTTATATCAGAGTCAACAGAGTTCTCCTTTAGATCTGAATCTGCAGAGTTCCCCTTTACATCTGAATGCACAGGGTTCTGCAGAAGAGGAGTGCAGAGGGTAAGATGGGGGCAGTATGTACAGGAGAGGAGTGCAGAGGGTATAATGGGGGCAGTATGCATAAGAGAGAAGTGTGGAGGGTATGATGGAGCAGTATGTATAGAAGAGGAGTTGAGAGGGTATGAGGGGGGGCGGTTTGTACAGGAGAGGAGTGTGGAGGGGATGATGGGGGCAGTATGTACAGGAGAGGAATGCGGAAGGGATGATGGGGCGGTATGTACAGGAGAGGAGAGTGGAGGGTATGATGGGGGCAGTATGTACAGGAGAGGAGTGTGGAGGGTATGATGGGGGCAGTTAGTACAGGAGAGGAGTTCGGAGGCTATGATGGGTGCAGTTAATACAGGAGAGGAGTTCGGAGGGTATGATGGGTGCAGTTAGTACAGGGGAGGAGTTCGGAGGGTATTATGGGTGCAGTTAGTACAGGAGAGGAGTGTGGAGGGTATGATGGGGCAGTATGTACAGGAGAGGAGTTTGGAGGGTATGAGGGGGGCAGTATGTACAGGAGAGGAGTGTGAAGGGTATGATGGGGGCAGTATGTTCAGGAGAGGAGTGCGGAGGGTATGATAGGTGCAGTTAGTACAGGAGAGGAGTTCGGAGGGCATGATGGGTGCAGTTAGTACAGTACAGGAGAGGAGTTCGGAGGGTATGATGGGTGCAGTTAGTACAGGGGAGGAGTTCGGAGGGTATGATGGGTGCAGTTAGTACTGGGGAGGAGTTCAGAGGGTATGATGGGTGCAGTTAGTACAGGAGAGGAGTTCGGAGGGTATGATGGGTGCAGTTGGTACAGGGGAGGAGTTCGGAGGGTATGATGGGTGCAGTTAGTACAGGGGAGGAGTTTGGAGGGTATGATGGGTGCAGTTGGTACAGGAGAGGAGTTCGGAGGGTATGATGGGTGCAGTTAGTACAGGGGAGGAGTTTGGAGGGTATGATGGGTGCAGTTAGTACAGGAGAGGAGTTCGGAGGGTATGATGGGTGCAGTTAGTACAGGTAGGGCTGGGAAAAAAATCGATTTTAATCTTGAATCGAGTTTTGAGCTCAAATCGATTCAGTTTTGAAGAAAATCGATTTTTTTAGATTTTTTTTTTTTTGAAAAAAAAAAATAAATATATTTTTTTTCCCTTCAAAGTTTCCGTAGCAGGACTGCAGGGGGCGTATCCGGAATGGCACTGGGCAGCGTTACCCCAATTACATCTACTCGCTGCAGCCGCCGTCTGCCTACCTGATCAGCGTGTCATGCAGACAGACGGCGGCCATTGCAGTGTTCAAAAGCCGCGCCTCCCGAGTCCTCGTCGTCTGTGATAGGCGGAACACTCAATTTCACAGCAGGCAGTATTCAGCCTATCACGGACATCCTCTCATCCTCGTCTGTGTTATGAGGATGACCATGATAGGCGGAACACTGAATGCTGGGAAATTGAGTGTTCCGCCTATCACAGACAAGGAGGAGGCGTGGCTTTTGAATACTGGAATGGCCACCGGTGTAGCAGTAAAATCCGTATACCATGAAAATCTGCATTAGGTACGGGCACAGTGATTGAAGCATGGGCACAGTGAGACACGGGCACAGTGAGACAAGGGTACAGTGAGGCATGGACACAGTTCAATTCAACTAAGAGTAACCTCAGGATTTTTTGTTGTTTTATTAGCTAAATCCAAATACAGTATTAATAATTTGGATGTTTAACAATCTTTGTTGCACACTGCAAAAAACAACAAAAGGTCACAAGCGCTAAATTGGTGGATAAAGAAAAAAATATAATGGATGATAATAATAATAATAAGAAAAAAATCCCAAATATTTTGGGAAGTACAAAGTATCCTAAAGGGGGAAAAAACAGGATCCAGCGCAGCAAGAAAAAATCCGTACCCAGAAGTACAAAATACACAACATGCACACAATATAATCCAGCGCTCATGGAACATACATTATTAACTATTGAAAACTCTTGAAGAATTGATAAAAAAGCTTAGTCCATTTATCACAATAAAGAGAGGGATCCAATCCCAAATGTGCAGAGGGCAAATGAATCTTAACTCTCCAGTTGCCAGTGGTGACAAACTTGTTAAACTTGCAGTGACATCCGTGGAGCAAGGAGGGGTTAAAAAAGTCAAAACAAAGCCTGTGGCATGATCTCCGTGTGAGCACAGTACCTTGAATGATGGACAACAGGCAGACCAGCGTGTGGAGGGCCCTCCAACCCAAAAGGATGCAGAGCCAGGATCGCAGCAAGGCTGGGACAGAAGGAATCACACAGAGTTTCAAGAGTTTTCAATAGTTAATAATGTATGTTCCATGAGCGCTGGAATATATTGTGTGTTTGTTGCACACTGACTTTGCAGTTAGAGAAAGGGTTTGCCTTTGCAATTTTGTTTGTTGATGCACTTTAATTAATATAATAAAAAAATCGAATCGAATCGTAAATCGAGTTTTTTATAAAAAAATCGCAGATTTTTTTGGGGGGGAAAATCGCCCAGCCCTAAGTACAGGGGAAGAGTTTGGAGGGTATGATGGGTGCAGTTAGTACAGGAGAGGAGTTCGGAGGGTATGATGGGTGCAGTTAGTACAGGAGAGGAATTCGGAGGGTATGATGGGTGCAGTTGGTACAGGAGAGGACTTCGGAGGGTATGATGGGTGCAGTCGGTACAGGAGAGGACTTCGGAGGGTATGGCGGTGGCAGAATGGGGAGGGATTTCTTGCAGTGTCTATGGGGTGACCAGGGAGTGATGTTGGGAAGATAGGGGAAGGAAAGTGACGATGAAATGATGGGGGGGGGGGGGGTAGGAAGCAGCTCTGAGTGACGTCTGTATGAAGTGGTCTGGGGGGGGGGGGGTGATGCAAGCTGGGGGGAGTTGGGGGCTGAGAAGTGGTCAGATAGCGATGTATATAATAAAAAAAAAAACTCATCCACTAAAAACATTCAACAATAAATCATACAACAGTACTACAGATCTATGTAATGGAGCTCCTAGCACTCTGTATACCCAGATAATGTGAAGGTAATGTATGACCATTCATATAACCCTGTGTTCTCCAGGCTCTGAGTCTGTACAATCAGAGGTGTGAACTCACCACATACATACAGGTTACATGAATGGTTATAAATGACTTCACATTATCTTGTCTGAACAATTGGATTGGGGGATGTTTGCACAGACTTTTCATGCTTAGAAGTGATCTGTCAAATGTGATTGGGCTGCTGCAGACCCCCCCCCCCCACACTCACTATCTCCTCTGATTCTTCTGTCAACTTCTGTTAACCCTTCACTGCATCTCCTGAAGAAAAAACCACCTTGAAAGCAACTACTTTCCACCCTAGGAAACTTCTCCCAGAAAAAATCAGCTCACCTCCTCCTTTCCTCTGGCCAGCCTGACAGGAGATCCAGTGAGCTCCGCCCCCCAGTTCTCACAACACTCCGCACTGGTGATTGGAGGGGGGAGGTTGAGTAGGAGATAACAGGGACCCCACACGGCACAAGACTGGAGGGAGGGGGTAGAGACAGAAAGGAGCTTTTTAAATCCAGAACACACACCGCAGCCGCAGGCACAGTGTATTCTTTACAATGCCGCTGCCGCTGTTTCACAGTGAAAGGTGGAGTGGGGGAGAGGAATGGGCGGAATGGGATGGGTGGCAGGCGGCAATTTGCCGCCCCCCTGAAAGTGCCGCCTGGTACAATGGTACCATCGGGTCCCATGGTAGGGCCGGCCCTGGGTCCGGGACTGAGGGTCCGGGATTAAGGCTCCGCGAGGGAGGAACTTCCTAGGGGACCCCCGCAGTGGGTACCCGAATCCAGTGGCGTAAGGGACCGGAGGGGGTACTTACCTGAAGACCTGGTGCAGCAAATTGCCAGTGACGGGTGAGCCTCCGGAGAGCGCCGGGAGGGATGTCTTCCTCGATTGGGAGCAGAAACCTACTTCTGGGAAGGAAATAGGAGAGTTCATTGTGCCTGGGCCTACTCGCATCCACACCCCCTGTCTGTTATGTTCGTTGAGGGAGTCCAACTGATTGTGTTCACTTTTCCATGAGAAGAATAAAGGAGTGTTGGAGTTTAGTGGTGTGGGGCTCATTTACTGGCAGACACTGTTCAAGAAACCACCAGAAGGAGGCTCCAGATGCAGAACACCGACCCGAAGGTAAAAGAGGATTGTCTCTCACTGCACATACATCCGCAGGGGGACTTGGCGTGGTGACCCCGCACTCTCTCCTCAGAGGTACCCCTAGACAAGAGCCAGAGCCAGAAGAATAGAGAGGAGAGAGAGGAGGCCGCTACACGTGGGGGCTCGGGTCCGGGATGGTGTTCGTGCTACTACGGAGTTTGAACCTGTCTGCCCGGAGGAGTTCCGAGTAGGTCGGCCATATTATTGGCCAAAGTGCATCCCTGCTCGAAGTCGCGGACATGACCCAGTGAAGGGAAAGGCCCGCGCAGAAGAGCGAGAAGAGGGGGGAGCTCAGCCGTGTGAGGAACTACACATGGGGGCTTCTATTTGCACTGCGCTATCAGGCACACCCTCACTGCTTAGTTCGTGGGCGTGACCCAGGAAAGAAGAAAAGCCCGCGAACTAGAGTGCAGAGGGGAGGAGTCCAATACGTGTGAAGGACTACACGTGGGACATTGGTGCAAAAACTTGCAGTGCGCAATGGATCAGCAGCAAGTCACCATGTTCGGACAAACAGCGTGGGTTCCACTTCATCCTTCCACCACGTCTTTGACTGCTGCTGCTCCGGTGACCGATACAGGAATTCGGCTAAAGACAAGGGGACGATTCGCCCTGTATTCATACATGGACGTTGAGGCCCTGGGTGTGATTTGTCCCGGCTGCTCGGGACTGGTGTGTCATCTGAAGCCATTCAGGTGATGTGAAGTCTGTGGGGAGTTCCTATTCGAGGTAGATACAGTAATAGAGAAGCCAAGAACCATCTACCCCGGCCGTACCACAGGCAGCACCACTCAAGTTGGAGGAATCACTGCTTTGACAGCCATCCCTGTGCGCACTGCAGCAACCGCGGAGGAGGCCGTGAGTCCTCAAATACGGGAGAAATCCGAGGATGCTGACTCGATCACCACTGTCTCACAGCGTCCACAGCCGAAGAGAAAGACCGCTTTGGTAGCCCCGTCCGGCGGTTGCGGTGGACCATCTCGTCTGCCTACGCCCGGCCCGGATGAAACCGTTGAAAAGTTCCGGACGTCCTGCCTCTAGAAAAGGCCGAGGTAAGCCAGGCGGAGGGACTTGGTGTGTGGGCGGAGGTGTCGGGGATCCACAACCCTGTGTGTCCATGGGGGGTGGTAGTCCAGTTTCCACTACAGGCTACATACCCGCGGAGGAGTGTGACACCTCCGACCTAGAGTCGCTCTCCGATCTGGGAGACGATGTCGCCATTGATGAACTGTTTGCTCAAAAGGGCTGGGACAAAGTACCTCTCGCCTCGTCCCGCAGAACCAGGGACCCACCCATGTCTACAGGGGATAGTACACCCCGGGTGGAGGCACCAGTGCCTGAGGAGGGGTCCCGTCCCCAGCCTACTCTTGACTTCCCGGTGCCTCCTGCACCTAATGCCGGGGAAAAGAGACTGTTGTTGCGGGGCACCTATGCCCAGACCAGATGTGATCAAGGTCCCTCGCCACCCGGACTCAATAGATTTGCCTGGCGAAGGGGACAAAGCCACTATGCCCCCTCTGGCGAGACTACAACGCCTATTTGGCCAGAAGGTTGCTGCTGAGTATGGGTGGGAGTACCCATACTTGTCCAAGGAGTTATTGTATGAAGTGGAAGTTTACCGGGAGCGCTGGTACAATGACTTTGTGTGGACCCACCTTCAGGTTCCACACGCCCGCAGGTACCTTGCGTGTTCCCCCAAGGCCTCTCAGCGCTTTAAAGACTGCAAAGCAGAATGGATGCTGGGACGACATATCCACGCGGACAAGGTGCTGATTCAACGCAAGGAAGGGGAAGATGTTGAATACCATCTGGAGACCATGGATCAGCACTTGAAGCCACTTGTCCTGCCGCACCTTTGATTCTATCTGTAGGAGAAGAGAGACTCAGTTTTTGTTCTTTGCATTACTGAACTTTCCGGGGTTGTTGTTCTTGTTACCCAGAGGAGTTGAAGGACTGTTCCTGTTTGTTCTTCAATTTTCCAGCAAGCAATCATGGACTCTGGGGTAGATAGGGCCCAAAGAAGAAGGAAAGTTCCACGAGTGCAGTTACTGCGATGCTGTCACCAGGTGGCAGTGTTGCGCATCGATATCACTGTTCACACACACACTTTTAAGAAGGAAAGGATTTCTCTGCGGAGAAGTTTTTTTCATTCTCACGCAAATACATGTGTCAGGGTTTATGTGTGTTAACTTTCTTTTCCCCTCTGCAGGAGAGCATCCCATCAAGGCCGCTGAGAATGGGGTGGGTCTTAGTCAGGATGGGTGGGAAGAGTGTAATATGAAAATGTGATTTCAAGGTTGTTGTTAAGTGTTGTTGTTTCCCTTTCCCTCCCTTTTCATGTGAGGCTCAGTCACAACTGCTCTAGCTAGTTTTAGTTTTCTAAAGTTTTTGGATTTTTTTTCTCAATTTTCAGTCGGTTTCTGGATTGGACTATGTCAGCCCTTGAGGGCATGGTTTATTCCAGACACTGGGGACCAGTGTCAAACCACCAGGGGGGGAGTGTAGCGGGTATGTGCTTTTCTATTTGAATCTGGTGGGGAAACTGTGATGTATGGTTCCCTGGGGCCCACCGGGAGGCGCTGTCACTTTGGGCCCGTGGTTGAGCCATCGTTGCAGCGTCGTACCTCTTTTTGGCCTCTCTCAGTGGTTGTATGGTGGGGCGGGGAACCCGCCGTGCTTGCTGGGAGAGGGTATAAAGGGGGCGGCCATTTTTGGTGGCGAGAGTGGAGTCCCGGGCACCTTCAGCCTGAGGGCAGTGGTTCGTGTCGGTCCTCTAGGCGGCCTAGGCCTGGGGGACGTTCGGAGGTCGTGTTCCATTCCAGGCACCTTTAGCCTGGGGTGAGGTACTTGGATGGCGGTCCGGGACTGAGGGTCCTGGATTAAGGCTCTGCGAGGGAGGAACTTCCTAGGGGTCCCCCGGCATGGGTACCCGAATCCAGTGGCGTAAGGGACCGGAGGGGGTACTTACCTGAAGACCTGGTGCAGCAAATTGCCAGTGACGGGTGAGCCTCCGGAGACAGCCGGGAGGGATGTCTTCCTCGATTGGGAGCAGAAACCTACTTCTGGGAAGGAAGTAGGAGAGTTCATTGTGCCTGGGCCTACTCGCATCCACACCCGCTGTCTTTTCTGTTCGTTGAGGGAGTCCAACTGATTGTGTTCACTTTTCCATGAGAAGAATAAAGGAGTGTTGGAGTTTAGTGGTGTGGGGCTCATTTACTGGCAGACACTGTTCAAGAAACCACCAGGAGGAGGCTCCAGATGCAGAACACCGACCCGAAGGTAAAAGAAGATTGTCTCTCACTGCACATACATCCGCAGGGGGACTTGGCGTGGTGACCCCGCACTCTCTCCTCAGAGGTACCCCTAGACAAGAGCCAGAGCCAGAAGAATAGAGAGGAGAGAGAGGAGGCCGCTACATATAGATCTAGTACAGTGGTTCTCAACCTGGGGGTCGAATGATGATTTGCCCAGGGGTCACTGAATCCTGGGCTGTTCCTGAAGCCTGCCCTCCTGAACTTTATTTACCCCCTTGATCTATTTAAAGGTTTCAATCATGTTTCCCCTTTCCCTTCTTTCCCCCAGACTGTATATATTAAGTTCCTGAAGTCGCCCTCGATATTTTTTATCCCTCAGAACTTTCACCATGTCTGTTACCCGTCTCTGGATTCGTTCTCTTTCATCAATATCTGTAAGTGAGGTCTCCAGAACTGGACACAGTATTCTAAATGAGGTCTCACTAAAGATCTATATAGGGGAATCAGAACCTCCTTCCTCCTGCTGGTGATCCCTCTAGTGATGCATCCTAGAATGCCTGGTCACACTGTTTGTTAATTTTACAATCATCTGAAATAAGTACCCCCAAATCTTTTTCCTCTGTAGTGCTGACCAACACTGTACCCCCAATGTTCTACTCTCTCAGGGGGTTCTTTTTCCCTAGGTGCGTTATTTTACATTTAGAAACATTGAACTGCAGTTTCTACTGCTAAGTGGTCTTTTTGGGACATTTTTACAAACAAATTTATATCACAGGGTGTACAATAGAGTACATTCCACTATGAATTTCTATTATTTACTCATTCTGGGGGGATTTTTTTTCTAAAAGGGACACAAGTTCTTGTGATAACTCACTTTGGAGGGATTTCCTCTCAATCTTGTTTTGGCTATGAGAGAGGAAGTGAAGAAAAATCTCCCCAATGGGTCAGAAAGATGTCAGGTATTATAACCCTCCCTTACTTAAATGTTTTACCTTTAGTGACACTTTAAAGAAGAACTCTAAAGTCAATCTGTAGCGGGCATACAGGTTGACTATAGAAGATGATTTCCAGTGATACAGAGTAAGGTTACCCTTGTATAAGAGGCACCATAGTTTTTTAGCCTTTTATGATTTGTTGCTTAGTATCTTGTAAAATACAGCCAAAGCCACCCCATAAACATGAACCTTCAGGTATTGGAATGTAATGCTTACCTCTGGAGGGGACGCTGGAAATAACCCATGACTCCCTACCTGGTCAGAGGCTACCAGTCTCAGGTATCAGCTCCAGAACGCACAGACAAAACAAAGGCTCAGTCTAGAAGTGTCTTCTATTTTTATTGCAGTACAGGAGAGAGGGATGAGGGTGCACAATACTTCAAAAACACAAGCAGATACAGGAGGACAGATTCTCAAGCAAAAATCCTTCAGTACTAGCCTTAAATATTGCTGGAGGTTGAGGGCACAGCCAGCTAGTCTGAGACTATGTAAGAGCAGTCAAAGTCCTTGTAGCAACCTCTGCTACCTAACCCTTAAGCCGCGTACACACGATCGGTTTTACCGATGAAAACAGTCCGATGGATTTTTTTCATCGGACAAACCGATCGTGTATGAGCCCCATCGGTCTTTTTTCCATCGGTGTCAAAAAATAAAACATGTTTTAAATTTTTCCGATGGATAAAAAACCGATAGCAAATTCCGATCGTCTATGGGCAAGTCCATCGGTTAAAAAACCCACGCATGCTCAGAATCAAGTCGACACATGCTCAGAAGCATTGAACTTCATTTTTCTTGGCTCATCGGAGTGTTTTACGTCACGGCGTTTGGAACGGTCGGTTTTTTGACTGATGGTGTGTAGGCAAGACTGATGGAAGTCAGCTTCATCGGTTTTCCGATGGAAAAATCCATCGGTTTAAAAACCATAGGAAATCAGGCACACCTGGAACTCTAGGCAAATGGTCCAACTCACAATGTCCAGAGACAGCTCCTCAACCATCTTCCCTGTGACACTCTTTAGTAGACATGTGCAATTAGTTTCGTTTATAATTCGTTTTTCACGAATTTAGAGAAATTCGTTAATTCCGAATTTTTCAATTTCCGAATTTTTAGATTTCCGAAATTTCGAATTTGCGAATTTATAAAATTCGGAATTTCGGATTTTCAAAATTCCGAATTTCCGAAATTCGGAATTTCGAATTCTCGAATTTTCGAATTTCCGAAATTCCGAAATTCTGAATTTCGGAAATTCGGATTTTCTAATGAAAATTGGAAATTTCAAAAATTCGAGATTCGAAAATTCGAAATTGCCAAATTCAAAAATCTAAAATTCGAAAATCTAAAATTCAAAAATGGGACTTCTTTTCGTTTTATTTGTTTTTTTGGAAATTCGGAAATTCGAAAATTCGTAATTCAGGAATTTGGAATTACGAATTTCCCGAATTTCCGAAAAAAGTAAAAAAACTGAAAAAAACTAATTTTTCGAATTTCCGAAAAAAGCAAAAAAAAACTAAAAAAAAGGAAAAGAAAAAAATAGGATTTTTGTACTCACCGTAAAATCCTTTTCTCGGAGTCCATGGACAGACACAGCCTCTCTATTGACAAAGTGGGTATTATACGTTAATTAGGAGTGACTAGGCAGAAAACTTGTAAAAAGTGTTGCATCACACCTTCTACAGTACCGCCCAGGGGGCGGACCCTCTGGGTATATCACCTCAGTCTGCATCTCGCAGATCAGTTCGTCAAAAAGCAGTACAAACTTAAAAAGGAGGGGTGGGTGCTGTGTCGGTCCATGGACTCAGAGAAAAGGATTTTACGGTGAGTACAAAAATCCTATTTACTCTTTCGTCCATGGACCGACACAGCTTCTCTATTGACAAAGTGGGACGTCCCAAAGCAGTGTCAGAGAAAAAACGAGGGGTGGTAACAGCATAAAAATAAACTTCACCCCAAACACAAAACAGCACTCCTCCACGGAGGAGTTGCAACTCTAAACGCCCGCTTGTTAAACCTTGCGGTCGAAAGAGGCATCCGAAGATGCACCTACATCAACTTTGTAGAATTTTGTGAAAGTGTGAGTGGACGACCAAGTCGCCGCTTTACATAATTGGGAAACAGACGCTTGATGTCGGAAAGCCCAAGAGGCACCTATTGCCCTGGTCGAATGCGCCGTGACCGGAAAGGGGGGCGCTTGACCCTTTAAGGCATAAGCCTGGATTACTATCTGTCGGATCCACCTAGAGATGGTGGCCGACGAGACTGCTTGGCCCTTCTTGGGACCAGCCACCGAAACAAACAGTGAGTCTGACTTCCGGAACAGGGAAGTAGCAGATAGGTATACTCTCAAAGCTCGGACAACGTCCAAGGAACGCAACGCCGACTCCTTAGGATTCGACAGCTGAGGACACAAGGATGGAAGTACAATGTCTTCATTGAGATAAAAAGCTGAAACGACTTTTGAAAGGAAGGCTGCGGCCGCAGCACCACCTTATCCTTGTGGAAAATCAAATAGGGAGCCTTGCAGGACAAGGCTGCCAGCTCAGAGACTCGTCTAACTGACGTAACAGCCACCAGAAAGACCACCTTCTGAGAAAGTGTCAACAGGGGAATATCTCTAATATTCTCAAACGGTGCCTTCTGAAGCAAGGAGAGGACCAGGTTCAAGTCCCACGGAGGTAGTGGGGACGGGCCGGAGGGGCCACATGTCGAACCCCCTGCACAAATGTACTCACGAGAGAGTGAGTCGCCAGGGGTCGCTGAAAAAAGACAGCCAGGGCAGATATCATACTTAAGGCAAGCCTTTGGTCCACCCCATGCTGTAAAAACAGCAGGATTCTGGAAACCAAATAAGTACGCAGATGCCATTTCATTTCCTCACACATGAAGATGTAGGCCTTCCAAGTGCTGTGATAAACCTTCCTAGAGGACGGTTTCCGAGCACTTCTCATAGTAGAGATTACTGAATCTGATAAGCCCCGGTCTCTCAGTACCTGGTTCTCAATAGCCATGCCGTTAAAGCCAGTGACTGTAAAGCAGGATGGAGTATGGGACCTTGCGATAGCAGGTCCTTCCGTAGTGGTAGGCGCCAGGGGACGTCTGCTACCAGACGTACTAGATCGGCGTACCAAGGACGCTGAGGCCAATCTGGAGCGATTAGGATCATTGGAATTCCCTCTGCCTCCACTCTGCGGAGCAGAAGAGGAAGAAGCCTTAAGGGAGGGAAGGCATAGATTAGCCGATACTGACCCCACGATGCCACCAACGCGTCCGTTGCGTCTGCCCATGGGTCTCTTGACCGGGCCACAAACCTCAATATCTTCCGATTGAGTCGGGAAGCCGGAAGATCTACGTCTGGTGTGCCCCATCTTTGGCAGAGGAGTTGGAACACCTCCGGGTGTAAGGACCATTCTCCCTGGTCCAATATCTGGCGGCTCAGGTAGTCCGCCTGCCAGTTTTCCACACCCGTAATGTACACGGCCGACAGTGCTCCTCTCTGCCCACTTCAGGATGCGAGCGACCTCCGATGCTGCAGCTGAGCTTCTTGTTCCTCCTTGATGATTGACATATGCCACTGCTGTGGCGTTGTCTGACTGGATCCTCACTGGACGCCCTTGCAGCCTCTGAGACCATTTGAAGAGGCACAGCCTGATCGCCCGGATTTCCAGGACATTGATCGGGAGGAGGGCTACCTCTGGGGTCCAGCGACCTTGCGCCGACTGAACACCCCAGACCCCCCCCCAACCTGTAAGGCTGGCGTCCGTCATGATCACTATCCAGTAAACCGGAAGAAATTACTTCCCGGCCATTAGAGCCGGTGCTGTCAGCCACCATACCAGGGATCTCCTGACTAGGTGGCTCACTCGGATTTGCTAATCCAGAGATGATGGACATCTGTTCCATCTGGACAGAACTTCCTTCTGTAACACTCGAGTGGTATTGAGCATATGGGACCGCCTTGAAGGAGGCTACCATAAGGCCTAACACTCGCATGCAAAAATGGAGTGACGACCAATTCCTGGAAGTCAGCTGCCGTACTGCAGCCCGGAGGGTCTGCAACTTCTCCACAGAGAGGAATACCTTTGCCTCTGAGGAATCCAGAATCAACCCCAGGTACACTAGGCGTTGAGTGGGCACCCTACTGACTTTTGCGTTTTTAGTATCCAACCACAGTCTCGAAGAGTCTGACAGGTAATGGACACGCTTACCTCTAATTCTGAGCTTGAAGGCGCCTTCAGTAGAAGGTCGTCCAAGTAGCCCATGATAGCGATACCCCGCCGTCTTAGAAGTGCCAGAATCGGAGCGAGCACCTTGGTGAACGTCCTGGGTGCTGAGGTAAGGCCAAACGGGAGGGCCACAAACTGGTAGTGGTTCTTCCCGAAAGCAAATCACAGAGACTTCTGGTGTCTGGAGTATATGGGGACAGGCAGGTATGTGTCCTTGATGTCCAAGGAGGCCAGAAAGTCCCCCAGATGGAGAGCCGTGACTACAGATCGAACCAACTCCATCCGAAATCTTTGTACCTTCACAAAGCAATTTGAGGGCTCTGAGATCCAAGATTGGATGAACCCCATCCTTCTTCGGCACAATGAACAGATTTTAGTAAAAACCCTGACCCCGTTCCTGTTATGGAACTGGAATAACTACCCCGCGTTTCAGTAGCCCTTGGACCGCCCCATACAGGGCCTCCCGATGGGTCGGTAGTAGCTGGAGATTGGAGGTGACGAATCTGTCCGGTGGACAAGAGAGAAATTCTATCTTGTAGCCTGAGGAGATTACTTCGCAAACCCACCTGTCAGAGACTAGAGCTGTCCACTGAGTCGCGAATTTGCGAAGACGTCCCCCCACCCAAGAGCTGGGTGGGGGCGGACCTTCATGCGGTCGCAGACTTGTCCGCAGGCTTGTTGGGTCTGCGGGACCAAGGACACTTTTGTCCTTGGGCAGGCGCCTTGTCGGCCTGGGGTCTTTTTCCTGTCGCCCTAGGGGGACAAAAAAACGCTTGCGTGCAGTAAAGGAGAGCCCTTGCCCTTGGCGTGGCCCCTACCCTTGCTAGTTTGAGGAAGCAAAGTGCTTTTACCTCCTGTGGCATCCTTGATGATGTCATCCATAGAGGCCCCAAAAAGTCTGTCGCCCTTAAAAGGCAGATCCAACAGGGCTTTCTTGGAGGTCTGGTCCGCAGACCAGCCCTTTAGCCAGATCAGGCGGCGTATTGCTACTGCATAAACCGAAGCTTTAGACAGCAGGGAAATAGTATCCATGTCTGACTCGCAGACAAACCTAAGGCCCTGGACCAACTGGTCGGCCAATGTTATCTCATCAGGAGGAGCATCTCACTCCTTAACCCCTGGAGTAGCAATCTTGCCCATTCAGTAAGTGTCTGAGACACTAGGGCCCCCGCCAATGCCGGGCGTACTGCCGAGCCTACCACTGAGTATTGGTAGAAAGCGAGTGCTTCAGCCTTCTTATCCACAGGGTCCTTGAAAATAGGAGCCCCTTCTACTGGAATTGTGGTGGCTCCATTAAGTCTGGACACCGGAGGGTCCACTATAGGGGGAGAGGTCCATTTCTTCAGAAAACTCTCCTCAAAGGGGTACCGTACCGCAAACCTCTTTGGGGCTGTAAAGACCCTCAGTGGGTTCTCCCATCCCTTGTATAAGAGTTTATCAAAATAAGACACACAAGGGAACACCTTAGCAGTGCGGGCAGGTTTATGAAACCCAAGTGGACCGGAGTCTCTGCTGCTTCTGCAGTATTTTCCAACTTTAGCGTATCCCGCACTGCAGTAATAAGGTCAAATACCAAGCCGTCTCGCGTACTGACCTGGACCTGGAGTCATCCTCACTGTCCGGTTACGGTCTGCAGTCTCTGATGTGTCAGAATCTGGGCCCTGAGCCGTAGCTTCCACCCTGGCAGCAAACGCCTCTAGGATTGCCGACATAGCGTTCATAGACACCTCAGGTGCACCAGCTGCTAACTCTGGTGTTTCAGGGGAGAAGACATCTGGCTCAGATGCCATGCTGACCACACGCTGACACCCACAGGGCTCCAGGCAAGATATCAATAGGCCACCCTCCTGCGCTGCAGAGATGCTGGGTTACCCAGAGGACTCACCACCCTGGACCGGTACTGCTATGCTGCCGTGTGCTGCGCCTGTGATGCTTTCCCACTGCTGCTGTGTCAGTCTGCTTCTTTTATCAGCGCTTCCTGTGTGAATTTTCGCGCCAGTGTAATGCACCCTAGAGGTCGGAGACTCTCGCAAAATGGCCGCCAAAAACGTCTGCATTCAAGATAATGTGGGCTCTAAGAAAATGGCCGCCGAGCCGAAGATAGAGGCCAAGCAGCCGTAGCCCACAAAAAGATGGCCGCCGAACGGCAATATATACATACAGGGTGGACAAACATGGCCGCCGATCAGTTGATAGAGGCCAGTGGGTGTGGACTACAAGAAAATGGCGCCGAAACCACAGGAAGATGGCCGCCGGGCAGTCACTAGAGGCCGAACCCGGCATGGACCACCACAAAATGGCCGCCGACAGCATGAAGGAGGAAGCACACACAGGTAAGCAGAAATGACATTTCTTTTAAATGTTAGTTACAGCCAGCCCCGCTCCAGTGGAACCCCTTAGGTGACCCCCAGCATCCAGCAACCTTTAGCTAGAAGCCCAGGGAGGAGGGAAAGGCAGGGAGAGAGGGAAGAAAGGGGCCAAAACCACTTACTTGATCTCTCCAGGAATGTCCAGCCAAATCACCCAGCCGAGGCAGGGGAGTTTACTTACCTATCCTGCATGTATCATGCGCTCACGGAAGGTGACTGTTGGCCAGGCATGCTGTGATTGGACCCAAGGGGACGATCATATGTATGCCCTGGAGCGCGACGCTCACCGGACAGGCTGCTGCGACTCGGCCGTAAGGTCAGCCGAAGCTGAGCGGTTCGATGCAAGCCTTGGAGCGTAAGCTCACCGGCCAGGCTGCTACGACTCGGCCGTAAGGTCAGCTGAAGCTGAGCGGTCCGATGCAGGTCCTGGAGCGTAGGCTCACCGGCCACCCGTGGAGCAACGGGCATGTCGTGGAAAACCCAGCGCGTAGCTAGGGTCGGCACGCGCTCGATGGCCGAACTGGGGAGACTACAAGGATCGAGGATCCAGCCTGTCACCCAGTCGGCAGTTGATCGAAGATCGCAGGAAACAAATGTAGCAAAAAAAATATATCTTTTTCCCCTGGACCAATGGGCCCGAAGGGAGCCATGTCCTACTCCTTGCTAGACAGAAAAAAACTGATCTGCGAGATACAGACTGAGGTGATATACCCGGAGGGTCCGCCCCCTGGGCGGTACTGTTGAAGGTGTGATGCAACACTTTTTACAAGTTTTCTGCCTAGTCACTCCTAATTAACGGATAATACCCACTTTGTCAATAGAGAGGCTGTGTCGGTCCATGGACGAAAGAGTAAACTAATTTTTTGAATTTCCCGAATTTCCGAATTAAGCAAAAAAACGGAAAAAAAAAGAAAATGAAAAAAACTAATTTTTCGGCAGTGCACATGTCTACTCTTTAGTAAAAGTTTTTCCCCAGCCCAGCTTCATGAGGTAGTGTCCTCCAGCAGATATCTTTCAAGCCCTCATCCAAGCACATGCCAAGGCCTAACAGCAACAGATCTTTAATAGCACAAGCTGCATCCTGGGGAGGAAGCCCCAGCTCTTCTGGGAGAGCTCTGAACAGACCCTTCCAAACATTTACCTTCTCCCCATCCACCTTCTGGGCACCCCCTTCCAGGAATTAGCTGAGGTCAGATAAATATTCATAACCCAGTGACTAACCCTCCTACTCTATTTCTGGAAGCTTCTTCCAGAGGAAGGCATGAGCAATCAGCCCCCAGGCTTAGGAAAAGCTTAAACAAACCTAAAAAATAGTTGCTCAGCTGAGTGCAGCAGAGCCAAAAACCAATTTTGACCAGTCTAGGACATTGCGCTACAGGAAGAATAAGCATGCCACCTCCCACAGTGCCTGTTGCCAGAGTAGCCAATCACAAGATCTCAGCATTATCACATGGGGGGGGGGGGGGAAGGTGGGCTCACCTACACCTATGCAAATACTTACTTTTAAAACAAGGAAAAGTAAAAAGTGCAATGCCTTGTAACAATTCATCGCCCAACCCCTACACAATGAGCACCGATGGGCACACACTGTATAGAGCATAACAATGCGCCCACTGGTGTGCGTTGTGTAGGGGTGGTGTGATATAGCCCCTGAATGGGTTGTGTGTTTATCAGGAGAAGATGTTCCATAATGGGCACACGGGCGCCGCCCCCCTAGTTTGCATGCGGGGTGCCAGACTCATAGGTTCCTATGAGTTTTTTTTTTTTTTAAGCCACATGATTAAAACCGTGGAGGGGCTGAGTGTGGGAGGGACCATGGAGGACTGAGTGCGTACCGGAGGGGGGTTCGTTTGCCACCCCCCAAAAAGTTTAGCACCAGCCGCCACTGGTGTTTATGCCACGTAAGATGGCAGGTGCTGCGTGCAAGCAGTACAAATAGTGTGCATTCAGGACTCCTTACCTACACCTGCACACCTGCCAAATTGGGACAAATTGTGTCCATGCAGCCGCTGCATCACCATACACATACATGGGCTGTCTGCACACAGCACCTGGCAGCCCAGCTCATTCACGGACTACAGGCCTCAGCGCCCATGTGAATGAGGCCCATTTAATTGTAATACAATGGATAGGGATATTTCTTGTAGAATATTTTCCCAAAAATAGAAATAGCGTGAAATAGCGTCCTGTGATAAGCAGTACACACAGGACAGGCTCTGATGAAAGTTTGCAAGTTTATATATACAGACATATCAGGATGTCCTGGCAGCTGGATTGTGTCATCTTGTAGTCTCTCCTATTACAAAGCTCCAGAAACCAAATATGAATTCCTCCCAATGACACCAACGATGAGGCATTATTTTTTCCCACTGTTGTCGGGACATTTTCTACTCCCAATAGCCCTAGTCCGGCCCCACCAAAGTCTGAAGGACAGTAAACTGGCCCTTTGTTTAGAAAGTTTGGAGAACTCTGCATTGGACGGAAGGAAAAGTATGGATCACATCTTTCGTAAAACTTCACAGTTTATGCAATATATATTTTTATTTAGATGTGCAGTATGTATGAGTTTGCATTTAAAATGCTTTTCTTCTCCATATAAGCCACAGTAAAAGTTGTTTAACCACTAGCCGACCGGCTCACACCAATATACGTCAGCAGAATGTCTCTCCTGCGCAAACTGACATACCTGTACGTCAGTCCGTAAAAGCAGGATAGTGGGCGCGCACCCGTCGCGTGCCGCGGGAACGTGCCAGCGGGTCCCATGGAAATGGCGGCCCGGCGGCCCAAGATCGCGACAAGGAGAGGCAGAACGGGGAACTGCCTATGTAAACAAGGCATTTCCCCGTTCTGCCTAGTGACATGACAGGGATCTACTGCTCCCTGTGATCGGGAACAGTGATCGTTGTCATGTTTCAGGAAGCACATCCACCCTACAGTTAGAACATGCTGAGGGAGTGCACTTAAAGGGGTTGTAAAGGTTTGTTTTTTATTTTCTAAATAGGTTCCTTTAAGCTTGTGCATTGTTGGTTCGCTTACCTTTTTCCTTCTATTTCCCTTCTAAATGTTTTTTTCCTTTTCTGAATATCTCACTTCCTGTTCCTCCTCAGTAAGCTTGCCCCCATCATCCGAACCGTTCTGGCTGGAGGTTAGTCAGCGTGTTCGCCCTGTCCCTTGGGACTACATCCCTGCGGGGAGACGCTGTGAACGTTCACAGGCACAGGAGGCTCACCGCAGGGATGTAGTCCCAAGGGAGGGGGCAAGCAGGCTGACTAACCCCCAGCCAGAACGGCTCGGATGATGGTGTGAAGCTTACTGAGGAGAAACAGGAAGTGAGATATTCAGACAAAGAAAAAAACATTTAGAAGGGAAATAGAAGGAAAAGGTAAGTGAACCAACAATGCACTAGCTTAAAGGAACCTATTTAGAAAATAAAAAACAAACCTTTACAACCCCTTTAAAGTGGTTGTATAGGTTTATTTTTTTATTTTTTTTAAATAACAAACATGTCATACTTACCTCCACTGTGCAGTTCTTTTTGCACAGAGTGGCCCCGATCCTCCTGTTCTGGGGTCCAACGGCGGCTGTCGTGGCTCCTCCCCGCAATAGATAACTCCGTCTGGGAAGCTCTCGCCCGAGGGGGTTAACATAACATGCGGGCGCACTCCCGTATCATACAGTCGGCGTCCATAGCATTAATGAACCTGGAGTCAAATGGAATCCACCTTTTATCCATCAAACCTAGTGAAATTAAATCTGATTGGTTGCTATGGGTAACTACACTGTGTTCAGTGCTTTGCAATCATTTTAAAGTGTATCTATGGTCAAAATGTAAAATTATATATATATTCCCACATTGTATTTCAATTATTTCTAGCCTAATCCTATTAATCTGAACCATCTTGAAGTTCCTAAACTTACTTTGATAAGATCCCCACACATTTACTTCCTTGAAGTCGTCACTATGCCCTGTGAGTAGGCACTGCTGTGCCACATATTTCACCGAGCCTGTGTTCTGTCAGATGAGCAAACCTGTTAGATTAGGTAAGGGAAGTGACGTTCCGTCAGCCGTGCATGCGTTCCTCCAATACCAGGTTTGCTAATCTGACAGAACACCTGCAGTCAGAAAGCGGCAGCAGACATCTTTTAGTAACTTTAGTAACTTTAGTAACCGATGGTCACCTCCCCCAGTCAGTCCCCTCCCCCCACAGTAATAATCACTCCCTTAGGTACACTTAACCCCTTTAGCGCCCCTAGTGGTTAAACCCTTCACTACCAGTGTCATTTTTACAGTAACCAGTGCATTTTTATAGCACTGATCGCTGTAAAAATGACAATAGTCCCAAAATGGTGTCCGATGTGTCCGCCATAATGTCGCAGTCGCAATAAAAATCACTGATCGCCACCATTACTAGGAAAAAAAAAATATTAATAAAAATGCTATAAAACTATGCCCTATTTTGTAGACGCTATAACTTTTGCGCAAACCAATCAATAAACGCTTATTGCGATTTTTTTTTTACCAAAAATATGTAAAAGAATACGTATCGGCCTAGACAGAGAAAAAAATATATATTTTTTTAAATTGGGATATTTATTATAGCAAAAAGTAAAAAATATTGTGTTTTTTTCAAAATTGTCGCTCTTTTTTTGTTTCTAGCGCAAAAAATAAAAACCGCAGAGATGATCAAATACCACCAAAAGAAAGCTCTATTTGTGGGAAAAAAAGGACGTCAATTTTGTTTGGGAGCCACGTCGCACGACTGCGAAATTGTCATTCAAAGCGTGACAGTGCTGAAAGCTGAAAATTGGCCTGGGCAGGAAGGGGGTTTAAGTGCCCAGTAAGCAAGTGGTTAATGAAAAAAAATAGGGTTGACTGAAATTGTAACTATAAGTTTTAGGGTTCAAAAAATATTTAGGGTTAACTACAAATTTTATTCTGGGATTTGCCACTTTGACACTTTATAAGCACTATACTGTAATCATGTTTCTGGTAGAAAGGGCGGGTTCCCTGCATCTCTGAACACAGTTCATGTGATCGGTACTTTTCTTGACTTCTACGTTGTCTTCAGTTTTGTTCTTCCTGCCCCACAATTTATTTTTATTTTAATATGATGCTGCAACCACCCCCAGTCCTCAATGTACCAACTAGATATTCAATTAATTCCATTCTGAATTCGTTTTTAACGAATTTCGACAAATTTGTTAATTCGGAAATATCTGAATTTCCACATTTTTCAGAATATAATACATTTAAAAAATTGAAAGTTCGGAAATTTGAAAGTTCAAAAATTCGAAAGTTTGGAAATTCAAAAGTTCGGAAATTCGAAAATCTGAAATAATTTGGCTGTTAGTAAACGTAACGAATATGAATTTATCAGAAGTTACAAATTATCTGAAATAACGAATGCCGTATCTAAATGAATCAATAATAATAACTTTTTTATTATTATTATTATTTATTATTAAATTTGTTCTGTTCCACTTGTTTAGATGTGTCATTTGTTATTGCGGATAATTCGTAACTTCATATAACTTTGTATTAGTTATTTTCAGTAACAGCCAAATTTGAAAGGAAATCCCAATACCTTTAATTTAATAGTTAGTTACAGGGGGTCCCCGGGTTACGAACCCGTTAGGGACTTTCCTCCTGTTTGTAATGCGGAAATGTTCGTACGTCAGCCGCGCATGCGCAGAACGACAATTACGGACATTTCCGATGTTTTCCGATGTTCCATCGAATGCCGTTCTGCGCATTCGCGGCCAATTACGGACATTTCCGACATTTTTCAAAGCTCCGCCTAGCCGTGCATGCGCAGAACGGCAGATGGTCCGCGCAGAACGGCAGAGGGTCCCTGCAGCGCCCGGTTCGTAAGTAGGAGTGGTTCGTAAATCGGGCGTTCGTAAGTCGGGGACCCCTGTATTAGTTAGTTAGTTATTATTTGGAATTTTCAGATTTTCGTTCTTTCAAATATTTTGATTTTCTTTCTTATTTTCGGATTGTGAATTTCCGAATTTTTGGATTTTCAAATTTCCAAAATTTCTAATTCCGAATTTTTGAATTTACAAATTCCGAATTTTCGAAAAAAACAAACAAATGAAACGATACCGAACAAATTTTTCGGCAGTGCACATGTCTAGTACTTACCTCTGGGGTTGGTAAGCTGTCAGCACCCCCACAGCCTCTCCAGTGTTCCGGAACTTTAAAACACCCCCCTCTTCTCCGTCAGCACTTCTGGGATGGACCAGATGGATTCTTTTTTGTTTAATTAAAAAAAAAAAATGTTTTATAGACCATATGGATTCAGATCAACGTGACAGGGCTGACCAATCAGAATCCATCTGGTCCTTGCCTGAAGCGCTGCACAAAGAAGAGCGGGGATTTCAAATCCCTGAAACGCTGGAGCGGCTTCAGGGGTGTTGACAGCTCAGCAGCCCCGAGGGTAAGTACAGCTGTAAACTATAGTTAAAGGGGTTGTAAAGGTTAGTTTTTTACTTTCTAAATAGGTTCCTTTAAGCTAGTGCATTGTTGGTTCACTTACCTTTTCCTTCTATTTCCCTTCTAAATGTTTTTTTTCTTTGTTTTCTTTGTCTGAATTTGTCACTTCCTGTTTCTCCTCAGTAAGCTGTTCAGTAAGCTGTTCTGGCTGACTCCACACCACTTGGATGATGGTGTGAAGTTTACTGAGGAGAAACAGGAAGTGAGAAATTCAGACAAAGAAAAAAAAACATTTAGAAGGGAAATCGAAGGAAAAGGTAAGTGAACCAACAATGCACTAGCTTAAAGGAACCTATTTAGAAAATAAAAAACAAACCTTTACAACCCCTTTAAGCTGGCCATAGATGGTGTGTTGTTTTTATTTGTTCAGCCAGTAGACAGAACCATAAAAAAAAAAAAAAATGGAACAGATTCCTCCATCCACACAAATAAGTCTTCTCATAGATATTATAGAATGCAATGAACCAAAGTGGTGTGTTCTAGGTTTTTTTTTTTTTTCAATCATCCTGGAGTTTGCATAATTATCCTTTTTGCAGACCCAACATAGAATGCTCCACCATTCAGAGATAATTAAACATAAACATGTCAGGATAGGATAAATATTTCTGACACTGAGCAGAGACCTCGATGATAGAACACCAATTACTGAACACTAATGACATGTCTTTCTTACACACAGTCCCCGGACAGTCGGACATCCAGGACGGGTCCCCCGCACCCTCTGAACATGGTTCCTGTGATCCACACTCTGCTTGGCATCTACTTTGTTCTATTTGTGTTTTTCCTCCCCCGAATTGGTGCCTCCGAGGGTGAAAACCGATCGGATACTTGTTCAACGCACACCATATTACCTGGACCAAAAGGTAAGAGATTCAAGACAGGAAATAATTGTATATGAAGGAAATCCAGACTGTGTGGGCTGCTTGTAGCTCTTTAGGGGCTCGTTTACACCACAAAAGCGCTTTGTGTACAGCTTTGTATTCGCTTGCGGCGCGTTTGCTGTGCTTTCTTAGGCAATATTTCTCGTTTTTTTTCTCCAGAGTTGCATTTACATGCACTTGCAGTGCATTCATGTGCGTTTACAAGCACTTCTGTGCGTTTACATGCAAAAAATGCAGCATGTTGTAATTTTTTTAAATGCACTTGAAAGCACCACAATGGTGTAAAATAGACTCATTAAAGTACTTTCAATTTTCTTGCATATGCGTTTTTCCTGCATTTAAGAATACATTCGACTGCATTCAGTGTAAATGAGCTGTTACTATTTTATTTCTCCCCCTAGATAATTTAATAATTTAAATTAGAACTTTGGGCATATTGAAAACATTACTTATAAAGAAAAAAAAATATATTAAAACTTTGTTTTTTAAGATTTATATATTGTAAAACAATTTCATTTCATAACAATTTATTTCACATCATCAATCCATTTTCCCCATTCTCTCCCTTCTCCCCCCTGCTTCCTGCCCTACCCCATGCCATAGACTCCCGGATCCCCTCCCCCCCCCCCCTCAAGTCTCTACATTACCCCAAAAGTTCTCCATATATTTATTTGTTCTTTTGAAATCCGTCCACTTTTCCCAGATTCCCAGAAACCTTTCTGTCTGATCCTCTGCTTTACTACTTAATCCTCCATATTTAACATAATAAACAAACAGAAAATTTGCAGCCACTGTGCCATCAAACGCAGCCACTGTGCCATCAAACGCATCCACTGTGCCATCAAACGCAGCCACTGTGCCATCAAACGCATCCACTGTGCCATCAAACGCAGCCACTGTGCCATCAAACGCAGCCACTGTGTCCATCAAACGCAGCCACTGTGCCCATCAAACGCAGCCACTGTGCCCATCAAACACAGCCACTGTGCCCATCAAACGCAGCTACTGTACCCATAAATTGCCACCACTGTGCCATCAAACGCAGCTACTGTACCCATCAATTGCCGCCACTGTGCCCATCAATTGCTGCCACTGTGCCCATCAATTGCTGCCACTGTGCCCATCAAATGCTGCCAGTGTGCATCCCCCGCCCGCCCGGCACTTACCCTGTCTCGGTGGGGCAGCGGGTTAGGCTGGCGGTGTCCTCCACGCTCCTCGATGTCTTCTCCCATCCTCTGTTCCCATCCTCTGCTATGATTGGACCCCTGACGGGCATCCAATCACAGCGCCTGTCGTTTCAGCCAATTAGGTGACAGGTAACATACCCGAGCACCTGATTGGCGGAGAGGCGTTTCAGTGTTAGGAAAGTGAATATTAATTCGCTTTCCTAACACACAGCTGAGTGAACTGCGAGCACCCAGCATGGCGCTCGCTGTTCACCTTTTTTGACGCCTATTAGAGCCTACGTGCTCCCAAAAAATACCCAACATGTCTCACTTCAAAATTGTGCCCGCTCGTGGAATGAGGTCAAACTTTTACCCTTAAAAAACTCCACAGGCGACTTTTAAAAATTTCTACATGTTCTATGTTTTGAGTTACAGAGGAGGTCTAGGGCTAGAATTATTGCTCTCGCTCTACCGATCACGGCAATACCTCACATGTGTGGTTTGAACACTGTTTTCATATGCGGGCGCTGCTCACATATGCGTTCGCTTCTGCACGCGAGCTCGGCTGGACGGGGCGCGTTTAAAATTATTATTTTTTTTCTATTTATTTTACCTTTTATTAAAATTTTTTACACTGTTCTTTAAAAAAAAATGGTGTCACTTTTCTTCCTATTAAAAGGAATGTAAATTCCCCTTGTAATAGAAAAAAGCATGACAGGTCCTCTCAAATATGAGATCTGTGGTCGAAAAGACCTCAGATCTCATATTTACACTAAAATGCAATAAAAAAATGTTGTCATTTGAATTTTTTTTTTTTAAATGTCCCTTTAAGAGCTATGGGTGGTAGTGACGTTTTGACCTCGCTTCCGCCCTGCTATGGTATGGAGACGGGTGGGGGCCATCTTCCCCTCACTCGTCCCCATACCCAGCAACAGAGAGGACCCGACGGCCCCGGTAAGCGGCGGAGGGCACGGGAGAGCGGCGGGAGGGGGCCCCCTCTCCCGCCGCAGAAAACGGTGATCTCATGTCGAATCTGCCACAGAGACCACCATTATCGGAAACCGGACCGCAGGCTGAAGAGATGGATACCTGGGTTATGGTAGCTAGCTGCTGCCATAACAGAGATATCCCTCTTCAAACAGCCGACGTATATCGGCGTGCGGCGGTCCGTAAGTGGTTCATTTTTGGGTTTTTTTTTTGTTTAAAAACCCAGTAGTGATTAAATACCAACAAAAGAAAGCTCTATCTGGCTCAAAAAAAAAAATATTTATCTTCAGTCTTGCATGACTGGGTAACTCATTCAAAATATGACAGTGCTGAAAAATAAAAAATGGTCTAGACTGGAAGGGGATGGAAGCATTTTTTTTTTTTGGAAAAAGTTTTAAAACACATGAATAAAAGCTGACCATTTGTAAGAATCCCCACCAATGAAATATGGTTGTCCATTCCCATGGAACTATTCATTTTTTCTGGACACTTCGTCTGCATGCAAATGTGGAAAAATATATAAATAAAGGCATGTGAAATAAGAAAAAAGGAATTCATACGCTGAATACTATCATTACAGGTGTTAACCACATAGAGTTACCAGAATACAATATTTTCTATTGAATGTGGTCCAGTCTGTTTTGTGGGCTGATAGGGCTGCTTCTTCAGGTTTTCAGCTGTTTGAAAACCTTTTTTTGTACTTTTATCGCTGTTGGACATTTAAAAAAACAAAAAAACAAAAAACAATCAAAGTGGTATCTTTTCCCGTTACAGAATTACACAACTTTTTATTATTTCTATAATATATATATATATATATATATATATATATATGTAGCGCCCCCCCCCCCCCCTCACTCCCCTCTTCGCATCAGCTCGTTTCTCTTCTTGTCTAGGGGTACCTCCAGAGGGGAAGGGAGCGGGGACACCACGCCTGACCTTCACCACAGGTGTCAGTGCGGTGTAAGCAAAGTTCTTTCTATACCTTCGGGTCAGTGTTGTGCACCTAAGACCTCCACGTGAGATTACCTTGAACAATGTCCACCAGAAAAGAGCCCCACACCATTAAAGTCCAACACTCCTTTATTCTTCTCAAATGAACAGCATATTCAGTTAGACTCCCTCAGAGAACAGAACAGAAAAGGAGGTGTGGATGCGAATAGGCCCAGACACAATTGGTTCTCCACTTTCCTCCCTGAAAGTGGGTTGCGGTCTCCGAGCGAGGGGGGATTTCCTTCCAGGCGGTCTCCGATGGGAGGCTCACCTGTCACTGGCAATCTGCTGCACCCGGTCTTCAAGTGAGGAGCTCCCCCCGGTCCATTACGCCTTCCGGATTCGGGTTCCCAATCCCTGGGTTCCCTAGGACCTCCTTCCCTCGCGGAACTCAGTGTTGGGCACTGAGCTCCAGACCTCCATCCGAGTACCTCACCCCAGGCTAAAGGTGCCTGGGATGGAACACGACCTCCGACTGTCCCCTAGGCCTAGGCCGCCTAGAGGACCGACACGAACCACCGCCCACAGGCTGAAGGTGCCTGGGACTCGACCCCGTGACAAAGATGGCCGGCCCCTTTATACCCTCTCCCAGCAAGCACGGCGGGTTCCCCGCCCCACCATACCGCTGCCGAGGGAGGACAAAAAGGAGGCCCGGCACACAGCAATGGCTCAACCCCCAGCCCGTGGCGACAGCACCACCTGCTGGGCTGCAGGAAATTACACATCACTGGTGTCTCTGCCAGTTAAATTTACACCCGGGAAAGTACATACCCGCTACATATATATATATATATATATATGTAGCGGCCTCACCCGCTTTCTCCCTTCTTCTTTTACGGCTGGCTGACTCGTCTAGGGGAACCAGGGAGAAGGGTGAGGTGCACCACCAGCTCGCACCTCGTGTATGTGTAGAGGTTTGAGCTAAAATCCTTACCTTCGGGTCCGTGTCCCGGTCCGGAGATTCCACTTCTCCGCTTGCAGGTGGATAGATGAATGTAAAACACTTTGCTCCCAGAAAAGTAAGCCCACACCAGGTGACAGTACAACATCTATATTTATTTCCGCAGAGATAAATATGCCTCTTTGCAAGCAGACAGGTTGATACAAACACAACTTGGTGGGGAGAGGGTTCAGGCACAATCCTTACGGATTAGAGAAGCTGTTTACAACAACTTTTGGCGCACGGTCGCTGCCACCGACCGTGAGGTTGGTCCCTGCCACAGACCGGGTGAACGATGAGGCCTCTGCCACAGATCTTTGGATAGGTCTCTGCCACCAACCTGATTGTAGTTGGGTCTCTGCAAAGACCATAGAACGTGGACTACCTTCTAATGACTGCCCCTGTTAGGGAGATGATCCAACCGGACAGTCCCCAGAGGCCTGCACTGTCACCAGCCAATGCTGCGCTGGATCTTCAGGCCAGGTCACCTCCCTGGTTCTCCTCGCCCAAGACTCGGGTCCCCTAATTCGGTGGGCCCCTAGGTATCTTCTCCCATACGGGACCCAGTCGAAGGTACTGGGCCCCAGGCCTTTGCTAGTACCTCACCCCAGGCTTAAGGTGCCAGGGATGGAACTCGAACTTCCCCGCGCCCAGGCTGAGGGCACCCGGGCGCAGATGAACAGGACAGAAGCCCCCAGACTGAAGGTGCCTGGGGCTCGGACCTCGTGCGCAAGATGTCCGCCCCCTTTATACCCTCTCCCAGCAGGCACAGCGGGTTTCCCTGCCCCGCTGTACTACTGCCGCGAGAGGACACAAAGGGCACGGCCCTACAATGATGGTTCAACCCCAGCCCAAGGCGACAGCGCCACCCAGTGGCCGCAGGGAACTGAACACCATTATTATCTTCCACGAACCAAAATGGCCATAAATCCCTAATAATTAGTGCATCTGGGCCATGCTACCGCCCAGACACTCCCCCTAAATGTTGACACCCGCTACATATACACACTATTCATTTTAGATATAGTGTGTGCCCTTTTTAGAACCACTGCACCTTCTTACCCCCTTATAGATGAATTCTACTCAGTTTGATATTCTGTGGCTAATTTAAAGGCCAGATTCAGCTAAAGGCTTGTACACACGATCAGTTTTCGAAGCGATTGTACGATAATCTGATCGTTAGTACACAGCTGTCGAAAGCCGATCAATACTGTTCATCCGATATTATCCGAAAGGACAGCCATGAAAATTTTTCTCATACGATTTTTTCGCCCACTCAGTAGAGTTTTCATCCAAAAATGCAATACTAATACAATAAAATACATGACAACTCTTCTGAATTTTTATTCTGTCGTACAAGAATTTTCATAACTTTAGTGACCTCTTAATTTTCGATATGAGATTAGAATGCAAAAAAAAAAAAAAGACGGCCGACCATTTGTCCAATAATCTCATTGTGTGTACCAGGTTTATAGCTCTACTTATTATTACTATTATTATTTAACCACTTAAGGAGCGCTCACGGTATATATACGTCAGCAGAATGGCACGTACAGGCACAATCACGTACCTGTACGTCCCCTTTAACTGCCTGCCGTGTGGTCGCGCACAACATCTCCCCGCTCGCCTACTGACACTGTCACTGATCTCCGCTCTGTGTAATCAGAGCGGAGATCGGTGACGTGTCACTTGTAGCCACGCCCCCCCTCATTTAGAAACACGCCCCTAGGCACACCTAAGCCCTTCAGCTCCCCTAGTGGTTAACCCCTTCATCGCCAGTGTCATTTTTACAGTAACCAGTGCATTTTTATAGCACTGATCGCTGTAAAAATGACAATGGTCCCAAAAATGTGTCAAAAGTGTCCGATGTGTCCGCCATAATGTCGCAGTCATGAAAAAAATTGCTGATCACCGGCATTACTAGTAAAAAAAATAATACTAATAAAAATGCATAAAACTATCCCCTATTTTGTAAACGCTATAATTTTTGCGCAAACCAATCAATAAACGCTGATTGCAATTTTTCTTTACCAAAAATATGTAGAAGAATACATATCGGCCTAAACTGAGGAAAAAATATGTTTTTTTATATATTTTTTGGGGATATTTATTATAGCAAATATTGCATTTTGTTCAAAATTGTCGCTCTATTTTTGTTTATAGTGCAAAAAATAAAAACCGCAGAGGTGATCAAATACCACCAAAAGAAAGCTCTATTTGTGGGAAAAAAGGACGTCAATTTTGTTTGGGAGCCACGTCGCACGACCGCGCAATTGTCAGTTAAAGTGACGCAGTGCCGAAACGCAAAAAGGGGCCTGCCTGGTCTTTATGCTGCGTATTGGTCCGGGGCTTAAGTGGTTAAATGACTTTGTTTTTTAAAAAATAATAAAAAAACTCAGGTGATACACAGAAATGAAACACATCTTCCTACATATGTTATACCTGTTTATATGCAGTCTTCTCTTGTCTACATCCATTCAAAGTCCAGAATGTATAAAGCTTGTCTGAGCTGTCAGAAAAAAAGGGGGTGGAGAGCTAAAGTTACACACCGCAGAGCTTAGTGGTTTATTGGAGGACAAGGACACAACCTCCCCCCCTCCCCCGTTTCCCCCTTCACACAGCACACAGGAGCAAAGCTGAGGCTGTGTGCTGAAATCCTTCCCCTATCAACTTTTTTCTCTTGGTGTCAGGAAAACTTGTCAGAAGTGATTAATGCTGATAGCAGAGGAACGGGGCAGCAGACAGAAATGACACTTAGTGCTCTTAATTGAGACAAATACACAATACTATAGAGAGATATGCTTTGTTCATATTTCATGTCTGAGGTTTACAGCTACTTTAATTAGTGGAGGTGTATGGATGATTTTTGAAGAAGAAGGATATGATTTTGTGTCACTTTACGTTTGGGATAGGAAGGATTAGAATCTCTGTCAAACTTTTATTGTTGTCTGTGTGTCCACTTTTTGTATACCGGACAGGTGTCAGAGAGAACAGTAAGTACAAGAAACCCCCGTCCCTTCCCCAACAGGGAAACGGAAAATAAAAACAAATTTTCTAGTAACGTGTAGAAGGTTTAGATCTTCCTCTCTTAGGATTGTATTGCTGCCTATGTCCCCTTGAGGCAGATTTCCTCTCACTTCCTGTCCAGGTAGAGAGTGTCAGGAAGCAAAGGGAAATCTCTTTAACAAAGAAACAGACAGAATTTAAAAACCTGAGAGAAGTTCTAACCCCTTCTCATTCGGTCCAATAATAGAAATAAAATAATATTGGATGAAGTTGGCATTTAAGGGGTAATGTGAATGCTCTTTACACAGTAGTTTGGCTAAATGAGTCAGCATTGGAATAGGGCCCCCCTGGGGTATACAGTGGGGAAAATAATTATTTGATCCCCTGCAGATTATGTAAGTTTGTCCACTTACAAAGAAATGAAGGGTCTGTAATTTCTATCAATTTTTAACCGCTTAAGGACCGCCTAACGCCGATATACGTCGGCAGAATGGCACGGCTGGGCATAAGCACATACAGGTATGTCCCCTTTAAGATGCCCAGCCATGGGTCGCAAACGCGCCGTCGGTCCTGAGCTCCGTGACCGCACCCGCGGGCCCCGCGGACCCGATCGCCGGCGTCCCGCGATCGGGTCACAGAGCTGAAGAACGGGGAGAGGTAAGTGTAAACAAACCTTTCCCCATTCTTCCTAGTGGCAGTGTCAGTGATCGTCTGTTCCCTGTCATCGGGAACGACGATCAGTGACGTGTCACGCCAGGCCACGCCCCCACACAGTAAGAATCACTCATTAGGTCACACTTAACCCCTACAGCGCCCCCTACAGGTTAACCCCAGTGTAATTTTTACAGTAATCAGTGCATATTTATAGCATTGATCGCTGTAAAAATGACAATGGTCCCAAAATGGTGTCAAAAGTGTCCGATGATAAAAATCGCTGATCGCCGCCATTACTATTAAAAAAAATATATATTAATAAAAATGCCATAAAACTATCCCCTATTTTGTAGACGCTATAACTTTTGCGCAAACCAATCAATAAACACTTATTGTGATTTTTTTTACCAAAAATATGTAGAAGAATACATATCGGCCTAAACTGAGGGGAAAAAAAATGTTTTTTGGGGATATTTATTATAGCAAAAATTAAAAAATATTGCATTTTTTTCAAAATTGTCGCTCTATTTTTGTTTATAGCGCAAAAAATAAAAGCCGCAGAGGTGAACAAATGCCACCAAAAGAAAGCTCTATTTGTGGGAAAAAAAGGACGCAAATTTTGTTTGGGAGACACGTCGCACGACCGCGCAATTGTCAGTTAAAGCAATGCAGTGCCGAATCGCAAATAGTGGCCTGGTCCTTTAGCTACATAATGGTCTGGAGCTTAAGGCCCCATGCACACGAGACGCTGTTATTTGCTGTTAAACGCGTGTTCAGAGGCAGTTGGACACTTTTTTTAACTGCTCCTGAACACATTCAATGTTATCCTATGTGTCCATGCACACAGTTTAGTTTATTGCCGTTTTTAGGCAGTTGCGTTTAACCTCGTTTTTCCAGAAGCAAAAAAATGGGTTCAGACGCAAAAGTTTTCCACGTTTCAGACGCAAAATGCGGCTAAACGCGGCAAAACGCGGGTACCGGCGTTTTGCCGCCTTTTTGTTTATAAGCGTTTTTAAAGGTGACCTATTTTTTTACATTAGAAATCTCAAAAATGATGGCAAATGATGAAAAACCATTAAAAAAAAATAAAAAAATAATGTAATTGCTTGCATTGCACTGTAGACAATCCACAACTTGTGGCAGGTGACGTGGCAAGTGGACAATCCACAACTTGTGACAGGTAACGTGGCAAGTAGACAATCCACAAATTGTGGCAGGTGACGTGGCCAGGTGACGCGGCAGGTGACGTGGCAAGCGGACAATCCACAACTTGTGGCCAGGTGACGTGGCCATGTGACGTGGCAGGTGGACAATCCACAAATTGTGGCAGGTGACGTGGCCAGGTGACGTGGCCAGGTGACGTGGCAGGTGACGTGGCCAGGTGATGTGGCCGGTTACGTGGCAAGTGGACAATCCGCAACTTGTGGCAGGTGATGTGGCCAGGTGACGTGGCAGGTGACGTGGCAGGTGGACAATCCACAAATTGTGGCAGGTGACGTGGCCAGGTGACGTGGCAGGTGACGTGGCAAGTGGACAATCCACAACTTGTGGCAGGTGACGTGGCCAGGTGATGCGGCAGGTGATGTGGCAGGTGGACAATCCACAAATTGTGTCAGGTGAGGTGGCCAGGTGATGTGGCCAGGTGACGTGGCAGGTGGACAATCCACAACTTGTGGCAGGTAACGTGGCCAGGTGACGTGGCAGGTAGACAATCCACAAATTGTGGCAGGTGACGTGGCCAGGTGACGTGGCAGGTGACGTGGCAGGTGACGTGGCAAGTGGACAATCCACAACTTGTGGCAGGTGACGTGGCAGGTGACGTGGCCAGGTGACGTGGCAGGTGGACAATCCACAGATTGTGGCAGGTGATGTGGCAGGTGACGTGGCAAGTGGACAATCCACAACTTGTGGCAGGTGATGTGGCCAGGTGACGTGGCAGGTGACGTGGCAGGTGACGTGACAGGTGGGCAATCCACAAATTGTGGCAGGTGACGTGGCCAGGTGGCGTGGCAGGTGGACAATCCACAAATTGTGGCAGGTGACGTGGCCAGGTGATGTGGCAAGTGGACAATCCACAACTTGTGGCAGGTGATGTGGCCAGGTGATGTGGCCAGGTGACGTGGCAAGTGGACAATCCACAACTTGTGGCAGGTGATGTGGCCAGGTGATGTGGCCAGGTGACGTGGCAAGTGGACAATCCACAAATTGTGGCAGGTGATGTGGCAGGTGACGTGGCAAGTGGACAATCCACAACTTGTGCCAGGTGACGTGGCCAGGTGATGTGGCCAGGTGACGTGGCAAGTGGACAATCCACAAATTGTGGCAGGTGACGTGGCCAGGTGATGTGGCAGGTGATGTGGCAAGTGGACAATCCACAACTTGTGGCAAGTGACGTGGCCAGGTGATGTGGCCAGGTGACGTGACAGGTGACGTGACAGGTGACGTGACAGGTGGACAATCCACAAATTGTGGCAGGTGACGTGGCCAGGTGGCGTGGCAGGTGGACAATCCACAAATTGTGGCAGGTGACGTGGCCAGGTGATGTGGCAGGTGACGTGGCAAGTGGACAATCCACAACTTGTGGCAGGTGATGTGGCCAGGTGATGTGGCCAGGTGACGTGGCAAGTGGACAATCCACAAATTGTGGCAGGTGATGTGGCAGGTGACGTGGCAAGTGGACAATCCACAACTTGTGGCAGGTGACGTGGCCAGGTGATGTGGCCAGGTGACGTGGCAAGTGGACAATCCACAAATTGTGGCAGGTGACGTGGCCAGGTGATGTGGCAGGTGACATGGCAAGTGGACAATCCACAACTTGTGGCAAGTGACGTGGCCAGGTGATGTGGCCAGGTGACGTGGCAGGTGACGTGGCAGGTGGACAATCCACAAATTGTGGCAGGTGACGTGGCCAGGTGACGTAGCAGGTGACGTGGCAAGTGGACAATCCACAACTTGTGGCAGGCGACATGGCAGGTGACGTGGCCAGGTGAAGTGGCAAGAGGACAATGTACAACTTGTGGCAGGTGACGTGACCAGGTGACGTGGCAGGTGACGTGGCAAGTGAACATTCCACAACGTGTGGCAGGTGACGTGGCAGGTGACATGGCCAGGTGATGTGGCAAGTGGACAATCCACAAATTGTGGCCAGGAGACGTGACCAGGTGACGTGCCAGGTGACGTGGCAAGTGGACAATTCACAACTTGTGGCAGGTGACGTGGCCAGGTGACGTATCAGGTGACGTGGCAAGTGGACAAGCCACAGCTTGTGGCAGATGATGTGGCAAGTGATACGCTAAATACAAGTACACTGCTGCTCTCTCAGCTGCTGGTCTCCCAAAATGTCTGAAATGGTTAAATAATACAGTTTTTTGAGCTTAGGGAGGGTCTTATGATGTTTCTTAACTAAACGCCTATAGACGCAAAATCGCGGCAAAACGGGCGTTTTTAAACGCCGGTTTTAGCCTTTAAAAACGTGTGTTCAGCAGAGTTTGCACCGGGGTCTCGTGTGCATGGGGCCTAACTGGTTAATGATAGAGACAGAATATCCACCAAAAATCCAGAAAAAACACGATACAAATGTTATAAATTGAGTTGCAGTTCAGTGAGTAAAATAAGTATTTGATCCCCTACCAACCAACAATAATTCTGGCTCCCACAGACTGGACCCTAAGAACACCATTACTACAGTCAAGCACAGAGCTGTTTCTCTGCTAAAGGTACAGGCCGACTTTGTTGCATTGAGGGGCCAATGGACAGGGGCCATTTATTGTAAAATCTTGAATGAGAACCAGTAGTGGCCCGTCCATTAGGGGCGCAGGGGCGCCACCCCCCTGATCCATGTGTCCGGCCCCCTAATCTACATGCATGGCACCGGACACATGGATCCCAGTGGGGCTAATTTTTTTTTGAAGCATGTGATTAGAGCCAGAGGCTCTAATAGGCTAAAAAAAAGGGTGAGCCCACCCACTTGTGTGACAATAGCGAATTAATATTCGCTATTGTCTTCCTGATTGTCCTCCCAGCCAATCAGGGGGCCAGTCCTGAGACCCGATTTGGCCAGGGAGTCTTAGGACTCCTGGCCAATCGCATCCACTTCCTGTTCGGCCGGGAGCAGAAGCAATGGCACGGCTCTTCCCTGGAGCCTGCAAGGTGGATCATCGGCCTCCTAAAGTAAGGCCACTGATCGCCTCCATCTGTCACCCATGGGAGGGGGTTTGGGGCACCGATCGCCGCCATCCGTCCCCCAGGTTTGTTTGCTGCCCCCCCAAATATTGAGCACCAGCCTCCACTGATGAGAACCTTCTTCCCTCAGAACACTAAGGATGGATGGTGGATGGGTAATCCAGCATGACCCAAAACATTCCGCCATGGCAACAAAGGAGTGGCTCAAGATGCACATTAAGGTCATGGAGTTGTCTCTGGCCAGTCTCCAGACCCGAATCCTATAGAAAATTTATGGAGGGAGCTGAAACTTCGAGTTGTCATGTGACAGCCAAGTAACCTTACAGATTTAGAGAAGATCTGTAAAGAAGAGTGGACCAAAATCCCTCCTGAGATGCGTGTAAACCTGGTAACCAACTACAAGAAACATCTGACCTCTGTGCTTGCCAACAAGGGTTTCCACCAAGTACTAAGTCATGTTTAGCTTGGGGATTAAATACTTATTGTACTCTCTGAACTGCAACTCAATTTATAACATTTGTATCCTGTGTTTTTTCTGGGTTTTTGGTTGATATTCTGTCTTTATCATGTAAAATACAAAAATTATAGACCCTTAATTTCTTTGTAAGTGGGCAAACTTACAAAATCTGCAGGGGATCAAATAATAATTTTCCCCACTTTATGGGTGCAAATCTTGGAACAGGGCCCCCTATACTGTGACTAGCCACCCTGCCCCCACACAGTGTATTTCCCTTAGTATTATGCAGAGGACATGAGCAGAGAGGTCCATGTGATCCTTGAACTTAGTTGTGTGATTAGATATACTTTTGTTATGAGTCATTTACAGTAGAACAACCTGTACCCTTCAAACCTGCCTCCTGTGTTTCAATCCTCCCACTGCGTCAGTAGTGTATTTAGGTTTTGTGCTCCCCTAGGCCTGAATAAAGTGGGGACCATAGTTCTGAGGGCCTGGGGGCAATGGATTTGCTTAATTTGCATAGATTCCCTCTGACTTCCTGTTTGGCTATGGGGCAGGAAGTGAAGGGAAATCTCTGCAATGGGACAGGGATAGTTAAAAAAAATAAACTGACAGGGGCTATAACCCTCCCTTACTCTATCCAAAATAAAAATAAAAAGTGTTGCCTATAGTTCTACTTTAAGCACAAATTTCTGATAATTTTACTGAGTGGACTAAGAAGATATAACCATGCCAATGGTGCAGCAGAAAACATTAAGCACAGTGAGGAAGGTTTGTGGTCCAGGATGTTAGGACAGTCAAAATAATAAGCAGCGCCCCCCCCCCCCCCCTAGTTGCAGAATGTCGGGCGCCCGCATACTGGAAGCAGTGTGGCCATAAGACTGGCGCTACACTAATAGTGTAGCGCAAGCCGGCGGGGACTCTTTTCGTGCTGCCCCCCTGCAAAGTGCTGCCCTAGGCCTGGGTCTTGTTGGCCTAGGCCAGGATACAGCGCTGCACTGCGGGCTGTCAGATATTGTACACTCCAGAACAATATACTTGTAGAACCTTCCTGGTATAGGTGCTAGAATGTAAATAGGTTTGTGTAATCTGCTCCTCCGCCTAACGGGGGAGATAGAGGCAAATTTCTCTCTAGCATTCTGCCTAATAGAGTCCTGCAATTTACTGGTCAGGACTGCTTATGATGTTCTGGTGCTGTTTGGTTTGCCTGGGCTCCTCCTGCCTTCTGTTATTATAATCTACATACACCATAGGTACTCCTTGTTCCCATACTCAGTTTACTTCTTCCCTAGTAAAACTACTCTGACACATCTCAGTAACGGAAGTCTTTTTTTACTTGCAGACTTGCAAATTATTAGTTGTACATCCATATCAGAATAAGTAAATAATCCTCCTCATTCGCATGCGATCACATTGCCGGAACAGGTTGCAATACTTGTCTGTGCAATGTGGCTGCGCTGTTTAGCTACACTGCCCCTAGTGGTGCTTTTGGATAATGGTGCACAAGTGAATAGTGCTGGCCATTACTCAAGCTGCCGTAGTCCATAGTTAAAAAGTCTATAACACGTGGTTGCCCTAGTAACGGGTCTCCTTGGAGGGTGTTGCGGCTGGAAGAATAACTATATGAGGATACAGATCCTCATTGTCTGCTTACCAACGGACTCTTTAACATTTATGCCCTTCACAAGGGGAAGTGACATACCTGCAGGGTAAGCTACACTATATTACCAAAAGTATTGGGACTTTACATGTACATGAACTTTAATAGCATCCCAGTCTTAATCTGTAGGGTTCAATATTGAGTTGGCCCACCCTTTGCAGCTATAACAGCTTCAACTCTTCTGGGAAAGCTGTCCACAAGGTTTAGGAGTGTCTATGGGAATGTTTGACCATTCTTCCAGAAGCGCGTTTGTGAGGTCAGGCTTGGATATTGGATGAGAAGGCTTGGCTCACAGCCTCTGCTCTAATTCATCTCATAGGTGTTCTATCGGGTTGAGGTCAGGACTCTGTGCAGGCCAGTCAAGTTCCTCCCCCCCAAACTCGCTCATCCATGTCTTTATGGACCTTGATTTGTACACTGGTGTGCAGTCATGTTGGAACAGGAAGGGGCCCTCCCCAAACTGTTCCCACAAAGTTGGGAGCATGAAATTGTCCAAAATGTCTTGGTATGCTGATGCCTTAAGAGTTCCCTTCACTGGAACTAAGGGAGCAAGCCCAACCCCTGAAAAGCAACCCCCACACCATAATCCTCCCTCCACCAAATGATTTGGACCAGTGCACAAAGAAAGGTCCATAAAGACATGGATGAGCAAGTTTGGGGTGGAGGAACTTGACTAGCCTTTCAATTTATCCACCTTTGGGGTAAATTACAGTGGAAACTGCAAGCCAGGCTTTCTCATCCACATCAATGCCTGACCTCACAAATGTGCTTCTGGAAGAAGGGTCAAACATTCCCATAGACACACTCCTAAACCTTGTGGACAGCCTTCCCAGAAGAGTTGAAGCTGTTATAGCCGCAAAGGGTGGGCCAACTCAATATTGAGCCCTACGGACTAAGACTGGGATGCCATTAAAGTTCATGTGCGTGTAAAGGCAGGCGTCCCAATACTTTTGGTAATATAGTGCATGCCACAGCTGACCCAACCCCTACAACGCCAGCCAAAACTTTAACATCACAGTACACATTGGCATAATAAACACACAAACCCAAAACATAAAGTAGGTTTAGCGGACCCCCAAAATTGGGGTCGCTGTGTCCTAAATTTAAGGGCAGCCTGGGGAATAGTTTGGCTCAGGTTTTCTGATTCTCTAGATTAGACTCTGCTCTGCTGTGGTGTTGCCTGGGTGTATAGTTCCCCTTGACCTGCGGGTGGCGCTGTTGCCCAGGTCTTGGGTCGAATCACAGGTGGCATTGTAGCCTGATTGGGTGTCCTCTCTCGGCAGCCATACAGTGGGCGTGGTCTACCTGCTGTGCATGCCAGGAGAGGGTACATAAGGGGCAGACGCCATTAGGCGGGGGAGATTGGCCAAGGGAATTCCAAGGGGGACCCCTGGTGGCGAGAGTCACGCCCTTTGGCCCTGCTGGCCAGGGGTGCGTGAATTGGTCGAGAAGTCTCGGGCACCTTCAGCCCGAGGCTATAGTGTTCCAGGTAGGCCCAGTACCTTCAACTGGGTCTACAACCAACCTATCAGAGTCCCAGGGTACCCGAAGGAGGGTGGCCCGCTCTGAAAGAGAGGAAACCAGGGGAGGACCTGTTCGGAGGATCGGTGAAGGAAGTTACTGTCTCAAGAGAGGCCTGGTTGCCTATCAGAGAGAAGGATTCCGTGAGTTGAACAATAGCTCCTGTGATGTGCCCCACTGGCACTTATGGTTTCTAAAAGTTGCAGGCGCTAGAGAGTTCAAGATTTAGGAACTAAAGGATTCTGTGGCAGAGGATCTCTTACACTTGTCTTTGAAGGGGACGAAATCTAAAGTAACTGTTCGTGCTTCACTCCGGCTGCTAGAACTGTGAGAGGGATCTATCCGGGTGAGCAATACCCACTCAGGCTTGAGTGGAGAATAGGGTAAATGGGTGCCGCGTGCCTGAACCTATCTCCCTACCCAACTCTATCTCTATCTTCAACTTTTTTCCCACTAAGTTCCAAACAAGAAAAATAAACTTGTCTGTTGGAGTTTAAACAGTCTGGACATTGGCCTTCTTTTAGGAAAAAGAATAGACTTTTCCCTACATTCTAGGGACGAGAACCAATGGAGGGAGGTAACTCGCTGCAGGACCCAAAAATAGTATGAACACCGCTCAACCTCTTATACCAGGAGGATACGGGCATGTGGCATGGTGTGCCCTACTCTGCAAGTGGAGGTAAGCAGGAGAAAAAGGGTCTGTGTGCTACTGTCACATATCAGGTAAGATCAGAACTATGTGAACTGCAACAAAGGAAACCCAAACGTGTGTAAGTGAAATATAATGATTTATTAAAGATAAGTGAAATAGTATAGATACAACCACCTCCAAACCACACAGTGCACAATAACCAATACCAAACAGAACCCACAAATAATAACAGTAACAGACAAGTATGTACAAGTAATGGGGAAACCAGAATCATAAACAGGGCCAGGCCAGGGTCATACACAGCAGGTAGGCAGATGGACAAAGGGGTATTCCAGAAGCATAAACGTTAGCCAGACCAAGGTCATACACAGGGAGATCAGCAGATGGGGTAAGGAACACAGGACAGGGAGAGGACGGATGGATGGATCGGGACAGGGAGACAGGATCAAGCAGGGGGCAACCAGGCTGCAGAGCAGGGATCAGGACAGACACAACAGGTTCAGGTTACAGGAATCGAGGTTCAAGTAGACAGGCTACAGGTCAGGGCACAAGGACGATACCAGGGCAGTGTGTGTATACTGTATACACCTGCCGGGTATTTATAGGAATGCTTGATTAGCTTCAGGTCACACCTGATCGGAGGGAGGGCAGTCTGCTCCACACTGCCAGGATCCATCCGCTGGTGGAAACCAGTACTGCGTCCAAAAGATAATACAACACCAGCAGGGAAAGATTCTCCTGACAGTTACAAACTGCCAAGAGACACCTGCTGGTGGACCACAGTACTGCAAGATAAATAATAAATGCCACCAGCGGATGGAACCTTTCCTGACAGCTACATAGGCATCTGCCTACATGCCGATGTCGTAAGATGGTAGCGCCAACAACGAGGATAACTGGTTAGGAAATTTCCAAGGTAGGAGGGGCTGTGGTATGACATTGTATAGTAGGGGGAGTGGCTATGGGCAAATGAGGAGGAGTGATTTCTAGACTAAGTCAAAATTTGCATATTTTGCCACCACCTGCAACTCTGTATACGAGGTCAGGGTCATTGGTGAGCTGCCTTTTCGTAGAACGCACACACGTTCTTGTTTTGGAAACTTTGTTCTAGTGACAGATTCCCTTTAAAGGGGTTGTAAAGGTTTTTTTTTTTTTCTCCTTACTAAACTTCACACCATCATCCGAGTGTTTAGTCAGCCAGAACAGCTTACTGAACAGCTTACTGAGGAGGAACAGGAAGTGAGAAATTCAGACAAAGAAAAAAAACATTTAGAAGGGAAATCTAAGGAAAAGGTAAGTGAACCAACAATGCACTAGCTTAAAGGAACCTATTTAGAGAATAAAAAATGAACCTTTACAACCCCTTTAATTGTGTCACTTACTGGCATGTCTATACACAGACATTCATTGAAAATAACATTGTGTTCTATCACAGCTTGTTTGCTACAACCAAACACATCTGTCTAAATATTGGAAGTTGGAACGTGAACTTTTGTTACATCTGTTTTTCTGCAAATGTCCCGGGCACATGATATGCCAGGCACACCCCCAATCACATACCAACCGATAGCCTACAGGACTTCCTCTGCCCCAGCGGGAGACCCAGAGAGGCGGATTCCCTGGGCGAGAGCATTGTTTTCCTGGTTTTAAAAAAAGGCATCAGTCTGTTATTCTAAGGTTTAGGTTTCCCATGTTGTCTCACAAGTGGCTGAGCAGGCGCAGCGTACACACACTGAGCTACAACAACATCTCTGTGTCAGCTATTAGGTGGCTGAGCAGTTTATGCCCATTCTATAAATACATTGTTCCTAAAATCCATAGATAGTTTTTTTTTCCCAATTGACAAAGAAATACATTTTAAGTGGTTCTAAACCTGTAGCATAAAAAATGAACAAAGCATATCCCTTGTCATTTCTGTCTGCTGCCTCGTTCCTCTGCTATCAGCATGAGTCACTTCTGACAAGTTTTCCTGACACCAAGAGAAAAATGGTGACAGGGGGGGGAGCTCCAGCCCATATTCTGTGATTGACAGCCTCAGCTCTGTTCCTGTGTGCTGTGTGAATAAGGGTGTGTCCCTTCCCTCCAATTAGCTCTCATTGAGCTCTGCAGAGTTTCATTGGCTGTAGCTAAGAGAAGACAGCAGATAAACAGGTACAACTTTATGTATGAGGATTTTTTTTATTTTCTTTGTATTACCTAAGGGCCCTTTCACACGGACATGTCCGTGTGCGGGCTCCGCTTTGCTCAGCGGGGATCCCGCTGAGCAGGCAGGTGACAGGTCTGTCTCTGCACACTGTGCAGGGACCGACCTGTCAGAGCACCGCTCTCCTCTATGGGGGATCAGATGACGACGGACTGTAGAATCCGCCTTCATCCGATCCGATCTGCCAGACGGATGAAAAATAGGGTTTCCATCCGTCACTCTTTAGCGGATCGGAGCGGGTCGGATGTCAGCGGACATGTCACCGCTGATATCCGTGGCTCCATAGAGGTGCACGGAGCGCCCGTTCAGGTCCGCCTAAATAATGCCCCTTTCACACAGTCCGCCCGTGTGAAAGGGGCCTAAGGCCAGTCACTTCACTTGGTATATGTAAAGGTTTACAACCAATGCGAAAGTACAGCGGTTTTGTGCTTTTTGTATGTATTATGTAGGACTTGCATCTCTCATAGTTCATAGACTGCTCTGTCAACTTACAGCTGATGATCCCACGCTAATGACAAGGAACCAATCAGCATGGTTCCTGACCATGCACATGACAGCTAATCATGGTGCTCACATAACCTGCTGTTTGTACCTGTCAATTTGCACAGCGTGTAAAAAAAAAAAAAAAATAGAGGACAGACTACGTAAAAAAAAAAAAAAATGTCCTTTACATTTTTGTCATTTTTTTAAACGTAAAAAATATGAGCTGGGTATTTATTAAACCAGCTTACTGAATAAAAGCTTAAAATAAAATGGAATAAAACTGAAGCCTTTTTTATTTTGGGGAGATGTTTGTGTCCCATTGGGGAGATTTTCCTTCACTTCCTGTCCCATAGCCAAAACAGGAAGTGAGAGGAAATCCCTCCAAAGTGAGGGAATCCCTTTTTGTCACCAGAACTAGTAGCCGCATTGGAAGATTTCCCCTCTATTTCTGTTCTGTTGACACCCAAACTTTGGGATTTCCTTGCCCTTTCAATGATAACGGTAAACAGGACAAATAGGGAAGGTGAATCTAATGCCCCATACACACGATCGTTTTTCATGCCGTTAAAAATGCCATTTTAAAAAATGGCCATTAAAAATGATCGTGTGTAGGCTCCAGAGCATTTTTAACGACGTGAAAAACGGCCATTAAAAATTCCGGACATGCTCTCTTTTTTCACGTCGTTTTTCATGTCGTTTTTTTTAACGACGTGAAAAACGATAGTGTGTATGCTTTCACGACGTGAAAAAAACCGCGCATGCTCAGAATCAAGTATGAGACGGGAGCGCTCGTTCTGGTAAAACTAGCGTTCGTAATGGAGATAGCACATTCATTACACAGTAACGGACTGAAAAGCGCGAATCGTCGCTCAACAAACTTTACTAACATGAAGGGTGGCGCCATTCGAACGGAACTTCCCCTGTATAGTGCCGTCGTACGTGTTGAACGTCACTGCGCTTTGCTTGATCGTTTTTTTTAATGATAGTGTGTACGCAAGGCAGGCTTGAGAGGAAACATGAAAAAAAACGAGGAGAAAAACGTTGGTTTAAAAAATGACATTAAAAACGATCGTGTGTACGGGGCATAAGGCTAGGTTCACATCTATGTTGTTGCGGTTAATGCGGTTTTCAGGCACACTTTGCAGGTTTAAACCCACGTTTTGACATCGTTTTTGCATGCAGTTCTCATGCATTTTGCATATGTTTTTCTCTTTAAACACATTGCATAAAGCTGGTTGCTAAGGAGCAGGCAGGGAAGCCAGCCACTATATCCTTAACAACCGAAGAGTCATCAGCTGAATGTAAAAAAAAGAATTAGCGGCAAAAAAATGTAATCAGGGAAAAAATGGCTTGGGGTGCCCCCCAAATCCATACCAGGCCCTTTAGGTCTAGTATGGATTTAGAGGGAAACCCCACACCAAAAATGTTTAAAAAAATGTCATGGGAAGGCTCCCAAATTCCATACTAGACCCTTATCTGAGCAGGCCAGGAAAGGGAGGGGACAAGTGAGAGGCCCCCCTCCTGAACCATACCAGGCCACATGCCCTCAACATGGCACTGCCCCCCTGTGGCATTGGCGGCCCAGCATGCACCGGTCAATGATGTCACAAGTGGGCAGTGCTGCCAGGTGATGTCGCCGGGTGGCCCTGCCACTTAGCTATTTAAGATTTTTTTTTTTTCTTTTTCGGTTCCGGAGGTGGTGGCAAGCATCGTGATTGATGTTGGATTTACATGGGCGGGACATTATTTTATTTTTATTTTTAAAAAAAGGACTTGTCAAAAACTCTTGTACTGTCCTCATTCACTTTTACACTTTTTTGGTGAATGGGTAGGAGTACTATTTACCACATACTCATTCACATAGGGGAGACAACGTGCTTTTGGGGTGGAGGGCAGCTCCTTTAGTGGTAGAGTTATTGTCACAATTACTGACATATATGGACGATGCTTTCATGATTTCTGGTTAAGAAAGGGTTACCCTGCACTGGAAGCTATCTCTGTGTCTTGGTGAGTTAAACAATCTTTGGATCTTCTCACCAACTCATTACATTTTACAGCCATTCTTGATATGTCACAGGAGTATGCAACAGTATTTTCTCTACATCATATCAAAGCGGTAGCAGAAGTCTATACTGTTTTTTTTTTTTTTCAAATATAATTTTTATTCAATCCCGTAAAAGGCAAAACCAAAACATTACATCAACAACATGAAAACAATGAAAGCTTCAGTCATGTATTTTACAACAAATCTAGCAAATAAACGAGGTGTGAAGAACTCCAGTAGGAATCGGTAGAGGATGTTAGACAACTTTCTTCATTAATGTTGTTCATCATAACAGGGATAAAAAATGTAACTACTGTTCAAGGTGTAGCCATAGGGATGCTACTATAGTTATTATGTTGACCGGTTCATTGTTTCTTGTATATGAGTTCGGCTCCCCCTAGTGTCTGCTGAACTCTGTCAGGATTTTCTGTCAGGATTTTCCTTCCTCCTTGAGAAGTGAACAGAGAAATGCATTGTGGGATATATAGTCTGGATGAGGAAGTGACTCTGTTGGCTTGATCAGTTTGGGACTACAAGAAACACAATGCCAAGCTGGGAGGAGAGATAAAAGGAGATAAAAGGACAGGTGCGACCTGTTTTCAGTCTCTCTGGACGCCATTCAACACCTGCCAGCAGGAGGTCTGTGTGTGACCTGGGAGTGAGAGACTGCGGCCTATACAGCGGAGAGCCGGACCACCCGCCTAAGAGGGACCTTAGAAGACAGCCCTTCTATTCTAGCAGGTGGACTGGCCTGCGCTTCAGTGCAATAAAGGCCACCTGCACTCCAGCCCACCAGCAGTTGCAGCGCGGCGTGGCGGCGCCACCTTCACTGAACTGAGACACCAGGAGGGGATTCCGGATGGAGTCTAACATCTATTAGGATCCATTGTGGTGAGAGGGCACCTGCCCACCTAAGTAGAGACTGCAGTATTTCTAAGTGAGTTTCTTTTATACAAACTGCTGGTGAGACTTGTGGTTCTACGGAGGTGGATCTACTCCTTCACAGGCATCATACAGCTGGAGTTTGGGGCCTTGCCTTTCTCCCCTGCGCTCACATGTAAAGAGGAATCTACAAGTGGGGATAGTTCTTCAGTTTGAGCAATCATCAGCATATTTCTTGTTCTGCAGACCTTTTTGTCGTTTGTCCCTTTGGTTTACAAAGCAAACACCAAATTCACACTGCAGTATAAATATCAGGCTATCTGAAGATCTCCGGAATTTAAGGAACATTCACCATTTTCCTTCCTTCACTAGGCCTTGCTGCTCTACATTTGAGTTGAGCTCTGAATTACAACCTAGGGGGAGCCATTTTGTAAGATATTATCAGAACTTGCACTGTGTTATTGTATGCATATGTTGTACATTGTATGCTGGTTCGTGTGCTGAGGCCTCAGTGGGTAGGTATTCAATACATGTGTTAAAGGTATTGGATATTTATCCCCCTGTGCATCTGTCCACATATTCCTCTTCAGGTTATTATAAGGTTACATGTTTATATATGTATGTGCACTGAGTAATACTTTTGTCAGTCATAGCTTGTGTTCATTCATATTCTATTAATACCTTTCATTGTGTTTATTCTTTATCTCAGTAAACATTTCTGAGTGGTTCAGTGATACTGTGTGAGTTTTTTATTACTAACGCAACATTTCAGAATGGAACCCAAGGTGTCAGAAGTAAGAGAGGATCTGCAGAGTTGGGGTGGCCAGTGGGGTATAGAGTCAATCAGCAGCTCCCATGGGGGTACCACTACAAAGGTATAAGGCTGCCCAAGTCCATTTTCCAGGACTAGGGGCAGTAGAGTAGATACTTCAGAAAATAAATAAAGAAAAGTAAAAGTAAGATCAATGAAAAGGAAAAAAGAGGGAGGGGAAGGAGGGAGAGATTCGAGATGGCAATGATGTAGGATAACAAGGTAGTCATCTGATTTTGCCTTGTTGTAGCATTTATGTTCCAAAAAGGGCCTTACCCTGTTCAGAGAGAACAAACAGATTACAGAGCCCCCAGTTCTATAATATTTCTCCCGTTTATCCTGTGCTGTAAGTATCAGGTCTTCCATCCAATTTATATCTTCCACCTTATGAAGCCAACTCGCAATGGTTGGCAGGAGCCGCTGTTTCCAATGTAGAGGGATACAGGACTTGGCAGCGTTCAACAGGTGACGTATGATGGATTTTTTGTATATTTTAGCAGGCGTACGACAGCACTAGAAAAGAGAAGTTTAATACCAGTCGTGTTAGTAGACGTTTGGTGAGAGACGATTCGCGCTTTTCAGCCTCATGCTTTTCAGTCCGTTACAGCGTGACGAATGTGCTATCTCCATTACGAACGCTAGTTTTACCAGACCGAGCGTTTCCGTCTCGTACTTGATTCAGAGCATGCATCAAATTTTATGCGTCGGAATTGTCCACACACGATCGGAATTTACGAGAACGGATTTTGTTGTCGGAAAATTTGAGAACCAGCTCTCAAATGTCCGATGGGGCCTACATACGGTCGGAATTTACGACCAAAAGCTCCCATCGAACATTTGTTGTCGGAAATTCTGCTTGCTGCTTGCTGTGGGGGCACCTGGCAGGAGGGAGGGGCCAGGAGCGCCAGCGAGGGACCCGGGAAGAGGAGGATTCAGGCTGCTATGGGCAAAACCATTACACAGAGCAGGTAAGTATAACATGTTTGTTATTTATTTATTTTTATTTTTAAAACAAGGCTTTAATAGCGCTTAAGAGCCCATTCACACAGGGGCAACACGACTTCCAGCGCGATTTTATGAGGCAACTCAGACACGACTTGAGTATGAATCACAGCCCGACCTGGAGCTACTTACAAGGCAACTTCAAGTTGCCTGCAGGACAGGAGACATTCCAGTGGCCAATCAAACAAGAATCAGCTCTGTGGGAGGGAGGGGGGAGGGAGAGGTTTGCGTGAGAAATGTATTTTCTCTTCCTGGAGAGTTGCTCCTATTAAGACAGTGATCCGACTTCAGAGGCAACTCCCATTGAAATCAATGAGTAAAGGTCGCCTAGAAGTCGGATTGAAGTAGTACAGGGACCTTTTTTGAAGTCGGAGCGACTGCAGTAGTGTGCATTAAGACTGCTCCATTAACTTACATTGACTTTCTCAGCCAGCGCGACTTGAGGCAACTAGGGGCGACCTGGGGCGATTTGAAGTCGGATCCAAAGTTGCCCCTGTGTGAATGGGCTCTTAAGGCCAACTTTGTTCCTAGTAATTTGACAATAACTAAATAGTCTGTCTACAATTCTGCTTTATGCTGTCCTGTATCTTTCTCATACGTTTGAAAATGTATGCTAACCCAGATCCCTGTCTTTGTTAATGTATCAGAAATGGATACTCGAGTATAAGCCGAGGTACCTAATGTTACCACAAAAACCTGGGAAAACTTACTGACTCGAGTATAAGCCGAGGTACAACAATGCCCACCCATTGCAACTTCACTAAGCCCATTGCCACCTTACTGTTCCCATCCTCACAAGTTCCCATCCTCACTGTGCCCATCCTCACTGTTTCCCTAGAATTATAATTGAACATTGTAAAATTGTACCTGAAGGCTGCGGCGTCCATCGTTTAAAACTCGCGCTCTCTTCCTGGTCTCTTCCGTGATAGGCGGAACTGCCTGCTGAGAATCGCCTATCACGAACGTTCTCTCATCTTCACCCATCCCAGCAGACACTGTGTTCAGTTTCCGCCAATCACGGACGTCTGCTGGGAAACTGTGGATGAGAGAACGTTCGTGATAGGCGATTCTCAGCAGACACAGTTCCGCCTATCACGGAAGGGACCAGGAAGAGCCCGCGAGTTTTAAACGATGGACGTCGCAGCCTTCAGGTACAATTTACAATATTAAATTTCGCTGACTCGAGTATAAGCCGAGGGGGGGGGACTTTCAGCCCCAAAAAAAGGGCTGAAAATCTCGGCTTATACTCGAGTATATACGGTAATTACTGTTCTTTTGTTGGTTTAGGTGGATCACTGCTGAGGAATTTTAATAATAGGCTTATTATTGGGGATTTTTGCCGCCGAGATGGGCATTTATTATTTTTTTAACAACTGAGGCTTTCAGATAGACATTTTATTACTTGTTAATGAATGTGGCATTGAAAATAGTATTTCATTATTTCATTGATAACCGTAGCCCCGAGACTGACACATCATAATTATTTAATAACTGTGACACAGAGAGTGCAGATTATTACTTTTTAACAATCGCAGCATTGAGATTAACATGTTTTTATTCGAAAACAGCTATGGAATTTTATGACTCTGGAACAGCTGTGGCATTTTATAATTTTTTTATGACGTTGGCATTGAGACTGGTGTTTTATCTTTATGTAATGACAGCAACACTGGTGGTGTTTTATTAATTTATTGTATAGACAACCATGGTATGAAGATAACCATGATCTTGAAGACCAGGCCTTTTATGGTACTTTTTGTTTACAAGTTTAAATCAGTATTTTCCACTACAAAATTACTTATAATCCTTAAATATTATATCATTTTTTTTAGTAGAGACCCTAGGGAATAAAATGGTGATAGTTGCAGTTTTTTATGTTACACTGTATTTGTAAAACTGTTTTTCAAACACAATTTTTTTTTAAAAATGCGCTTTAAGGAATTTTAAAAAAATCAAAATACAATATATACTCCGATTTTTGTATAATATGAAAGATGATGTTACGCCAAGTAAATAGATACCAAACATGTCACACTTTAAAATTTTTGAAAAGAATAAGGAAAAGCTCAAACCCCTGCAGGCTTTTTTTGTGCCACAGGGGGATATTCCTTCATCTCCTGTGAGAGGAGAGTGCTTAAGAGAGAAGGAAAATGCTATTACAGACAATTATCACCGCAAAAAGTATCCCCATTCACAGATTTCCTCTTGTAGAGACCCTGCCTTATGTTGTTGTGCCTGTGATTAGCCACTTCAGCCCCGGAAGGTTTCACCCTCTTTATGACCAGAGCATTTTTTTGCGATACGGCACTGCATTGCTTTAACTGACAATTGCACGGTTGTGCGATGCTGTACCCAAACAAAATGTCCTTTTTTTTCCACAAACAGAGCTTTCTTTTGGTGGGATTTGATCACCTCTGCGGTTTTTATTTTTTGCGCTATAAACAAAAAAAGAGCGGCAATTTTGAAAAAAAATAAAAAAGTTTACTTTCTGCTATAAAACATATCCAATAAAAAAATTTAAACATCTAATCCCCTTATGAATTTAGGCCAATATGTATTCTGCTACATATTTTTGTTAAAAAAAAAATCCCAATAAGCGTATATTGGTTTGCGCAAAAGTTATAGCGTCTACAAACTATGGGATAGATTTATAGACTTTATTTTTTTATATCTTTTACTGGTAATGGCGGATTGTAATCATTGATTCCATTACCCCCTTGAGTGTCATTCTGAAATCACTGATAGCATACAGTAACTGGGTGGGGCTGTCCAATAATCCCAAGTGTAAATATCAATGTGGGAATCATTGCCCATAGACAATGTGGACATTCATAATTTGAGGACATATTCTGAGACATCAATTGCAAATTGATGTTTTGATGGACTTTATTTGATACAATAGGATCATGGGTTTCCATTTCATGGACACCATGTTAGGCCTACAACTGTTGCTACTTTGAGTGAATACAGTAATAAAGTGGGGAAACTATATTATAATAATAATGAGAGTTAAATATTGATAATGAAACAGCATATGAAAAGGATTCCCACCCATTGATCGATTTAGGACTCTCACCACTGGAATACTCCTTACATTTGTGGTCATTGGGAAGAATGGCCCCTCAAAGACACATAACAAGAACCTTGGTGTCAATGGTTACTTATCTGAGAGGTAGGTGTTGCTCATTGCTGAAAGAACCCCTAACAACCTCTAGAGCAGTGGTTCTCAACTCCTATCCTCAGGACCCACTAACGGGTCAGGTTTGCAAGATAATTGAAATACATCACCGGTGATATCATTTGCTGCTCAGTGATTGCAGTATTCCAGTCTGCATCTCCCCAAGGTAATACTTAAAATCTGGCCTGTTAGTGGGTCCTGAGGACAGGAGTTGAGAATCACTACTATAGAGGAACCTAGTGTTCCGTGGGACCCTAGTTGAGAAAGGCTGGTGGATCAATTTCAGAGGGCAGTAAAACAGGGGCTGCCATGCATTCAGAAGGTGATCCTGCCACCTCCTGGATGTCTCCTATTTTATTTATTTTTTAATCCACTGCGAGCCAGGTGTTTGGCTTGTGGTTGTGGCACGCTCCCATTTACCTTAATGGGCATGTTTGTCAGGTGGTGCCACCTGTCAGATTCTGCAAGCTGATTTAAGTCTGCTGTGGACCTGAAGTAAAGCATGTCTATAGCCCCTTCCGGCTACAATGGTAGAAAGTGAGTGGTGAGCCATAATGACTACGCCTCACTTAGTAACATCCTAGCAACGTCCTGGGAGTATTCTAGCTTCAGGAGGTACGTAAATGTCCTACACCTATAGCAAGGGCATTTTTCCACTTTAGTCAGAGCTGCACAGTTTGCTTTTATCCCCAAACATTACATTTTTTTTTTTTTTGTAAAAGTGAACTAACCCTTTAAGATAGCAGGCATTCACTTTCTGAGTCCAGGTCCACTTTAAGCAGAACATAACCCCACATATGTTTTTCTTCCATCTCTCCTATTTAAAAGGTGGTGTGTAATAACATCTCATACTGTGAGAGAGGAGGAACGTGCCAAGCTGCCCACACTTCCTGAAGAGTCTGTGATTCTGTTTCCCACATCCCGCACAATTGTAAACCGATGTTCCTCTTCCCTGCTCTGTTTTATTTCATCTGAAGAGAACCTGCAATTTATTGAATTTGTTTTGGATGTCCAGAGCCAGCATATCCCCCAATTAACTCCTTCTCTCCGCTTGCCTCATAATATTTCCAGTAAATGCCCCGCTATCTGTTTTTGGATAAATGTAAATATATTACTCAGTGCTAAGGTATAGTGCGTCACCAGACACATAAAATGCATTTGCAGTGTAATAATAATAGTGTAGTTGTAATATTTAAAATGCATTGAAAAAAAAACAAGAAGGGCCGGCCCCTGGAATCCACAAGATGCCCTGGTAAAGCTGGATGAGATGAGATGTTAAAAATGATATACAAAGTACAAAGAAGGGCAACAAAGCTAATAAAGGGGCTGGAGGATATTGGTTATGAAGAAAGGTTACAAGCACTGAGCTTATTCTCTCTGGAGAAGACGCTTGAGAGGGGATATGATTTCAATGTACAAATACCGTACTGGTGACCCCACAATAGGGAAAACTTTTTTGTGGAAGGGAGTTTAACAAGACGTGGCCACTCATTAAAATTAGAAGAAAAGAGGTTTAACCTTAAACTACGTAGAGGGTTCTTTACTGTAAGAGCGGCAAGGATGTGGAATTCCCTTCCACAGGCGGTGGTCTCAGCGTGGAGCATTGATGGTTTCAAGAAACTAATAGATAAGCACCTGAATGACAACAACATACAGCGATATACAATGTAATACTGACATATAATCACACACATAGGTTAGACTTGATGGACTTGTGTCTTTTTTTCAACCTCACCTATTATGTAACTATATGTAACTTTATAAGGTCAACTCCAGGCAAACAGCTAAATAAAGAAACGATACATATAATAGCATGTTTTACCTGTCAAAGGAGAGCAATGACTGAGAAAACATTCTGCCGAGTGGCTTAAAGTGGTTCTAAAGCCTCAAGGTTTTTTACCTTAAGACCCCTTTCACACTGGAGCGTATTGCAGGCGCCAAAGCGTTAAAAATAGCGCCTGCAATCCGCACTTAAAAAGCTGCTCCATTGTCTCCAGTGTGAAATCCCCGAGGGCTTTCATGCTGGAGCGGTGCGCTAGCAGGACGGTAAAAAAAGTCCTGCTAGCCGCATCTTTGGAGCGGTGAAACAGCGGTGTGTTTACCACTGCTCCACCGCTCCTGCCCATTGAAATCAATGGGACAGCGCGGCTATACCGCCCGCAAAGCGCTGCTTCAGAAGCGCATTGCGGGCGGTTTTAACCCTTTCTCGGCCGCTAGCGGGGGGTAAAACCTCCCCGCTAGCGGCCGAAATGCGCTGCAAATCCGCCCATAGCGTCGGCGGTAAAAATAGCAGCGTTTTACCGCCGAAGCTATGGGCGCTTCAGTGTGAAAGGGGTCCAAGGCTCGGTTCACCCCTAATGCCGATGCGGCTCACAGCAGGGGTCCTGTGTGTCCTGGTTCACCGTTTCAGGTCCGAATTCAGCCCAAATTTTGGGCTAAATTCGGACCTGAAATGGACCAAAAGAGGCACAGGGCTCCTGTGCAAACTCGCACCGGAGCCGCATCGAAGATATGTGAACCGGCTCCATAGAGAGCCATTCACATTCTCCTGCTATTGCGAATTGGATGCGGTATAGCGTATCCAATTCGCAATAGTGTGAACCCAGCCTAATGCATTCCATGCATTAAGGTAAAAAAGCTTCCGTGTCACAGACTCCCCCCTCACCCCCCTTTATACTATCCTGAACCCCATCGCGATCCACCTCCTGGCTTTGTCCCTCCTCCCTGAGCAGACAAATACCAGCAGGAGCCACTGGCTCCCACTCCTGTCAATGTACTCAGTGACAAGGGAGTGGGCGGGTGGGCGGGGCAGAGCCTCGCTGTTGGTGTCAATAGACGCAGCCTGCACGAGTGCCCCCATGGGAATCGGTTTCCTACTGGGGGCACCAACAAGAGAGGAGGAGCCAGGCGTGCCAGCGGGGGACCCAAGAAGAGGAGGAATGGGTCCATCCCTGGTTCCTCCTCTAAGTATAAGCATGTTTGTTATTTAAAAAAATATATATTATTTTACAACCACTTTAACCACTTCAGCTCCAGAAGATTTACCCCCCTGCATGACCAGGACATTTTTTGCGATACGGCACTAAGTTACTTTAACCGCTTGCCGACTGCCTCCTGCAGATATACGTCAGCAAAATGGCATGGCTGCGCAAAGTAACGTACCTGTACATCACTTTGAATTTGCGCGCACCTGCCACAAGCTCCGTGACCATGCCCGCGGGACCCGCGGACTCGATGTCCGCCGGGTGCCCGCGATCGTGTCACAAAGCTGAAGAACGGGAGATGCCTATGTAAACACAGCATCTCCCCATTCTGCCTAGTGACAGACTTTTGTCCGAAGTGCGTTGGTCATGAACTTGTCTTGCACACAAACGGCACACAATTGTCGGCCAACAAACACGAACGTAGTGACGTACTGCGTGAAATTTCAGCTCTTGAGCGCCACCCTTTGGGCACCTTCTGTTAATGTCGTGTTTGGTGAGCATTGATTCCGATCATGCATGTTTGTACTTTGGACTTTTGTCTGACGGACTTGTGTACACACCATAGGAAAATCCAACAAGAGACCGTTGTCCGCAGAAAATTTATAAGCCTGCCATCCAACATTTGTCAGTGGAAAGTCTGACAACATTTGTCTGATGGACCATACAAACAGTCAGATTTTAAGCCAACAGTCTGTCATCACACAATTCCCGTCTGAAAATCCGATCGTGTGTACGAGGCTTAAGGCTCTGTTTCCACTATTACAACCCCAAAGTCACGCGATTTTGCCACGATTTTAACGCAATTTTTTTTGCCGCGACTTGAAGCAATGCCTGTGTATTCTTGAGGTCTATGGACCTCAAGTCGCATCAAAGTCAGACCAAAGTAGTGCAGGAACTACTTTGAAGTCGCTGCGACTTGAAGTCACACAGATATGAACGGTACTCATTGGAAATCATGGGGTACGACTTGTCATGCGACTTTTCAGTCCCAAGTCGCATGACAAGTTGCACAAGTGGAAACCGAGCCTTAGTCAGAGCTCATCATTTGCATAATTGTTCAGTAGTGGATCTAGACTAGAGGATCAGCATGCCGGCCAACAAATTATAACAGGTTCCAGTTAAAGAAAAGCTGAATTCTTAAAGTGGAGTTCCATCCAAAAATTGAACTTCCGCTTTTCGGGACCCTCACCCCCCACTGGTGTCACATTTGACCCCTTAGGGGGGAGGGGGAAGCAGATACAGGTATTTTGCTCCCACTTCCGGGCATAGATACCCGAGCCACCCGCGGGTATCTATGCCACTTCCCGTCCCCCCTCGCTGTCTTCTGGGAGACACACAGGTCCCAGAAGACAGCAGGGACCAGTGGGAACGCGAAGCACGTGTCGCGCATTCGCAGTAGGGAACCAGGAAGTGAAGCCGCAAGGCTTCACTTCCCGATTCCCTTACCAAAGATGGTGGCGGCAGCACCCGAGAGCCGAGGGAGAGATCGGCTTCGGGTGCCGACATCGCGGGCGCCCTGGACAGGTAAGTGTCCTTATTTTAAAAGTCAGCAGCTGCAGTATTTGTAGCTGCTGACTTTAAAAAAATAAAAATAAATTGGGCGGACCTCCGCTTTAATATGTTGTGTATCATTTTTTGTGCTTCCTCTTTAATTCTCTATTTTTTTTTTTTTCAGGCGATGTTGGTGAAAATGGGGATATTGGTGAGATTGGAAAACCGGGAAAAGAAGGTCCTATGGGATCAAAAGGTAAAATACATTTGTGGAATATTTTCCTTGTATTTAGGTGGAGTGGAATTTTAAAAATGAAGTTTAGGTATGGCAATTTTTACATTGTTACATTGTCCAGCTTGGACCACTGTTAGTAAATACGGTTTGTGTCATACCTGTTGGATCCCCGTAGAAGCTGGAAATCCCGTACTGAGAACACTTTGGGGTTGATTTACTAAGACCGGAGCGTGCAAAATCTGGTGCAGCTCTGCATAGACCGATCAGCTTTCAGGTTTCTTTGTTAAAACTCAATTAACCACTTCAGCCCCGGAAGGATTTACCCCCTTCCTGACCAAGCCCTTTTCTGCAATATGGAACTGCGTTGTTTTAACTAAGAATTAAGCGGCCGTGCGACGTTGCACCCAAACAAAATTGACGTCCCTTTTTCCCCACAAATAGAGCTTTCTTTTGATCACCTCTGCTTTTTTTTTGCGCTATTAACAAAACAAGAGACAATTTTGAAAAAAAAGCTACATTTTTTACTTTTTTCTATAATAAATATCCCCATAAATATATATTAAAAAAAATTCTTCCTCATGTAGCGACCTTACCCCTCTCACCTCTTCTCATTCACGGCTTGTCTGTCTCGTCTAGGGGTTAACACTGGGGGGAGGGATGAGATACACCACGGCCCATGTCCTCCAATGTGTAGAGGTGAAGACCAGAACTATCGGGTCTTCTGTATGTGTCCCAGAGTCAAATCCTCTCCTCGGATTGACTCCCCTTTGCTCCTAGTAACCAGAGTTCCACACACTGAATAGGTCCAACTCATATTTATTCTTCTCCATAAATAGCCATACAGCACAGACAGGTTGAGACCCATATACCATTTCAGTATTTGTGGGGAGTAGGCCAAGGCACAATTCTTCTAGATAGAGCTAACCACTGTAGTGTCACCAATGGCGAATAGTCACTGTCACTGACTACATTGAACAGAACATGGATTACCTTCGCTAACGTAGCCCCTATCAGGGGAAGGACATCCGTCCAAGACAGTTACCGGAGGCCTCTCCGTCACCAGCGATGCTGCGCTGGACTCTCCGGAGAAGTTCCGCTCACCGGCCTCCTCGTCTCAGACACGGACACCCAAGGAGTTAGGGCCCTCTCGGATTCCTCCACCCTCACGGAACTCAGTCGAAGGTACTGAGCTCCAGGCTTCCGCCATAGTACCTCACCCCAGGCTAAAGGTGCCTGAGATGGACTCAATCTCCCACTCCGGCCAGGTCAGCACCCAAGCTGAAGGTGTCTGGGTGCGGCTGCGTCCTCTGACTCTGAACCCCCAGGTCAGGGCGTCCGCCCCTTTTATCTCCTCTCCCTTTGCGTCACAGCGGGTTACCCGCCCCGCCGTACCAGCGCCAGGAAAGGACAAAAAAATAAAAAAGGGAAGCAGTCTTGCAGTGAGTGTTCAACTCCAGGCTTCCGCCATAGTACCTCACCCCAGGCTAAAGGTGCCTGAGATGGACTCAACCTCCCGCTCCGGCCAGGTCAGCACCCAAGCTGAAGGTGTCTGGGTGCGGCTGCGTCCTCTGACTCTGAACCCCCAGGTCAGGGCATCCGCCCCTTTTATCTCCTCTCCCTTTGCGTCACAGCGGGTTACCCGCCCCGCCGTACCAGCGCCAGGAAAGGACAAAAAAATAAAAAAGGGAAGCAGTCTTGCAGTGAGTGTTCAACTCCAGCCAGGGCGACAGTGCCACCTGCAGGCCGCAGGGAACCTCACACCACCAGAGTCCTCCAAGAACCATAAAAGGATCCCAGATTTCCTGACAATCAATGCATCTGGGTTACACTACCACCCAGATGCCTCCCCTAAAATCAAACACCCGCTACACTCAGTTTATTCTTCTACATATTTTTCATAACAAAAATCGCAATAAGCATATATTGATTGGTTTGCGCAAAAGTTATAGCGTCTACAAAATAGGGGATATTATTTTATTTATTTTTTATTAGTAATGGCGGCGATACGCGATTATTATTGGGACTGCGACATTGCGGCGGACAGATCGGACACTTTTGACACTATTTTGGTATCATTGACATTTATGCAGCGATCGGTGCTATAAAAATGCACTGATTACTGTGTAAATGTCACTGGCAGGGAAGGGGTTAACACTAGGGGGCAATCAAGGGGTTAAGTGTGTTCCCTCAGTGTGTTCTAACTGTAGGGGGGATGGGTTCACTAGAACATGACAGAGATCACTGCTCCCGATCACTGGGAACTGTAGATCCCTATCATGTTGCTAGGCAGAACAGGGAAATGACTAGTCTACATAGGCATCTCCCCGTTCTGCCTCTCCGTGCTACGATGCCTCTTAAAACCGGTCTAGGGCCATTTTGCCCCCCCCCCTTTTATAATATTTACCCTCAAATACGGAGGTGGCTTTAGGAGTGTTTTTCTAATTCTTGCAATTAATACGAGTAATAGGGTCATTCTTTCATTAGACACGGCTAAAGCTTTTGATAGCCTAAAAATAGGATTTTGTACTCACCGTAAAATACTTTTCTCTGAGTCCATGGACCGACACAGCTTCTCTATTGACAAAGTGGGTATTATCCGTTAATTAGGAGTGACTAGGCAGAAAAACTTGTAAAAAGTGTTGCATCACACCTTCTACAGACCCGCCCAGGGGGCGGACCCTCCGGGTATAACCTCTCAGTCTGCATCTTCGCAGATCAGTTCGTCAAAAAGCAGTACAAAACTTAAAAGGAGGGGTGGGTGCTGTGTCGGTCCATGGACTCAGAGAAAAGGATTTTACGGTGAGTAAAAAATCCTATTTACTCTTTCCTCCATGGACCGACACAGCTTCTCTATTGACAAAGTGGGACGTCCCAAAGCAGTGTCAGAGAAAAAACGAGGGGTGGTAACAGCATAAAAATAAACTTCACCCCAAACACAAAACAGCACTCCTCCAACGGAGGAGCTGCAACTCTAAACAGCCGCTTGTAAAACCTTGCGGCCGAAAGAGGCATCCGAAGATGCACCTACATCAATTTTGTAGAATTTTGTGAAAGTGTGAGCGGACGACCAAGTCGCCGCTTTACATAATCGGGAAACCGACGCTTGATGTCGGAAAGCCCAAGAGGCACCTATTGCCCTGGTCGAATGCGCCGTGACCGGGAAGGGGGGCGCTTGACCCTTTAAGGCGTAAGCCTGGATTACTATCTGTCGGATCCACCTAGAGATGGTGGCCGATGAGACTGCTTGGCCCTTCTTGGGACCAGCCACCGAAACAAACAGTGAGTCTGACTTCCGGAACCGGGAAGTAGCAGATAGGTATACTCTCAAAGCTCGGACAACGTCCAAGGAATGCAACGCCGACTCCTTAGGATTAGACGACTGAGGACACAAGGATGGAAGTACAATGTCTTCATTGAGATAAAAAGCCAAAACGACTTTTGAAAGGAAGGCTGCGGCCGCAGCACCACCTTATCCTTGTGGAAAATCAAATAGGGAGCCTTGCAGGACAAGGCTGCCAGCTCAGAGACTCGTCTAACTGACGTAACAGCCACCAAAAAGACCACTTTCTGAGAAAGTGTCAACAGGGGAATATCTCTAATATTCTCAAACGGTGCCTTCTGAAGCACCGAGAGGACCAGGTTCAAGTCCCACGGAAGTAACGGGGGACGGACCGGAGGGGCCACATGTCGAACCCCCTGCACAAATGTACTCACGAGAGAGTGAGCCGCCAGGGGTCACTGAAAAAAGACAGCCAGGGCAGATATCTGTCCCTTAATCGTACTTAAGGCAAGCCTTTGGTCCACCCCATGCTGTAAAACCAGCAGGATTCTGGAAACCAAATAAGTACGCGGATGCCATTTCATTTCCTCACACATGGAGATGTGGGCCTTCCAAGTGCGGTGATAAACCTTCCTAGAGGACGGTTTCCGAGCACTTCTCATAGTAGAGATTACTGAATCTGACAGGCCCCGGTCTCTCAGTACCTGGTTCTCAATAGCCATGCCGTTAAAGCCAGTGACCGTAAAGCAGGATGTAGTATGGGACCTTGCGATAGCAGGTCCTTCCGTAGTGGTAGGCGCCAGGGGACGTCTGCTACCAGACGTACTAGATCGGCGTACCAAGGACGCTGAGGCCAATCTGGAGCGATTAGGATCATTGGAATTCCCTCTGCCTCCACTCTGCGGAGCAGAAGAGGAAGAAGCCTTAAGGGAGGGAAGGCATAGATTAGCCGATACTGACCCCACGATGCTACCAACGCGTCCGTTGCGTCTGCCCATGGGTCTCTTGACCGGGCCACAAATCTCAATACCTTCCGATTGAGTCGGGAAGCCAGAAGATCTACATCTGGTGTGCCCCATCTTTGGCAGAGGAGTTGGAACACCTCCGGGTGTAAGGACCATTCTCCCTGGTCCAGCATCTGGTGGCTCAGGTAGTCCGCCTGCCAGTTTTCCACGCCCGGGATGTACACGGCCGATAGTGCCGGTACGCTCTTCTCTGCCCACTTCAGGATGCGAGCAACCTCCGATGCTGCAGCTGAGCTTCTTGTTCCTCCTTGATGATTGACATATGCCACCGCTGTGGCGTTGTCTGACTGGATCCTGACTGGACGCCCTTGCAGCCTCTGAGACCATTTGAAGAGGCACAGCTTGATCGCCCGGATCTCCAGGACATTGATCGGCAGGAGGGCTTCCTCTGGTGTCCAGCGACCTTGCGCCGACTGGACACCCCAGACTCCCCCCCAACCTGTAAGGCTGGCGTCCGTCGTGATCACTATCCAGCAAACCGGAAGAAATGACTTCCCGGCCATTAGAGCCGGTGCTGTCAGCCACCATACCAGGGATCTCCTGACTAGGTGGCTCACTCGGATTTGATAATCCAGAGATGAAGGGCATCTGTTCCATCTGGACAGAACTTCCTTCTGTAACACTCGAGTGTGGTATTGAACATATGGGACCGCCTCGAAGGAGGCTACCATGAGGCCCAACACTCGCATGCAAAAACGGAGTGACGACCAATTCCTGGAAGTCAGCTGCCGTACTGCAGCCCGGAGGGTCTGCAACTTCTCCACAGGGAGGAATACCTTTGCCTCTGAGGAATCCAGAATCAACCCCAGGTACACTAGGCGTTGAGTGGGCACCAATACTGACTTTTGCGTGTTTAGTATCCAACCACAGTCTCGAAGAGTCTGACAGGTAATGGACATGCTTACCTCTAATTCTGAGCTTGAAGGGGCCTTCAGCAGAAGGTCGTCCAAGTAGCCTGAGATAGCGATACCCCGCTGTCTTAGAAGTGCCAGAATCGGAGCGAGCACCTTGGTGAACGTCCTGGGTGCTGAGGCAAGGCCCAACGGGAGGGCCACAAACTGGTAGTGGTCCTTCCCGATAGCAAATCGCAGAAACCTCTGGTGTCTGGAGTATATGGGGACATGCAGGTATGCGTCCTTGATGTCCAAGGAGGCCAGAAAGTCCCCCGGATGGAGAGCCGTGACTACAGATCGAACCGACTCCATCCGAAATCTTTGTACCTTCACCAAGCAATTGAGGGCTCTGAGATCCAAGCTTGGTCGTACCCCCTCCTTCTTCAGCACAAAGAACAGATTTGAGTAAAAACCCTGTTCCAGTTCTGGAACTGGAATAACTACCCCGCGTTCCAGTAGACCCTGGACCGCCCTATACAGGGCCTCCCGACGGGTCGGTAGTACCTGGAGATTGGAGGTGTTGAATCTGTCCGGTGGACAAGAGAGAAACTCTATCTTGTAGCCTGAGGATATTACTTTGCAAACCCACCTGTCGGAGATTAGAGCTGTCCACTGAGTCGCGAATTTGCGAAGACGTCCCCCCACCCGAGAGCTGGGTGGGGATGGACCTTCATGCGGACGCAAATTTGTCCGCAGGCTTATTGGGTATGCGGGACCAAGGACGCTTTTGTCCTTGGGCAGGCGCTTTATCGGCCTGGGGTCTTTTCCCTGTCGCCCTAGGGGGACGAAAAAAACGCTTGCGTGCAGTAAAGGAGGGCCCTTGCCCCTTGGCGTGTCCCCTTACTCTTGCTAATTTGGGGAAGCAAAGTGCTTTTACTTCCTGTGGCATCCTTGATGATGTCATCCAGAGAAGCCCAAAAAAAGTCTGTCGCCCTTAAAAGGCAGATCCAACAGGGCTTTCTTGGAAGTCTGGTCCGCAGACCAGCCTTTTAGCCAGATCAGGCGGCGTATTGCTACTGCATAAACCGAAGTTTTAGACAGCAGGGGAATAGTATTCATGTCTGATTTGCAGAGAAACCTAAGGCCCTGGACCAACTGGTCGGCCAATGTTATCTCATCAGGAGGAGCATCTCGCTCCTTAACCCCTGGAGTAGCAATCTTGCCCATTCAGTAAGTGTGTGAGACACTAGGGCCCCCGCCAATGCCGGGCGTACTGCCGAGCCTACCACTGAGTATAGGTAGCAAGCGAGTGCTTCAGTCTTCTTATCCACAGGGTCCTTGAAAACAGGAGCCCCTTCTACAGGAATTGTGGTGGCTCTATTAAGTCTGGACACCGGAGGGTCAACTATAGGGGGAGAGGTCTATTTCTTCAGAAAACTCTCCTCAAAGGGGTACCGTACCGCAAACCTCTTTGGGGCTGTAAAGACCCTCACTGGGTTCTCCCATTCCTTGTATAAGAGTTTATCAAAAGACACACAAGGGAACACCTTAGCAGTGCGGGCAGGTCTATGAAACCCAAGTGGACCGGAGTCTCTGCTGCTTCTGCAGTATTTTCCAACTTTAGCATATCCCGCACTGCAGTAATAAGGTCAGATACCAAAGCCGTCTCGCATACTGACCTGGACTTGGAGTCATCCTCACTGTCCGGTCACGGTCTGCAGTCTCTGATGCATCAGAATCTGGGCCCCGAGCCGTAGCTGGACCTGGTTCTGCATCAGAATTATCCCCAGAAGCTTGCAGGGGACGGGGCGTTTACTACCCCCTCTATTCCCGTGTGCTGCTTCCACCCTGGCAGCAAACGCCTCTAGGATTGCCGTCATAGCGTTCATAGACACCTCAGGGGCACCAGCTGCTAAATCTGGTGTTTCAGGGGAGAAGACATCTGGCTCAGATGCCATGCTGACCACACGCTGACACTCACAGGGCTCCAGGCAAGATATCAATAGGCCACCCTCCTGTGCTGCAGAGAGGCTGGGTCACCCAGAGGACTCACCACCCTGGATAGGTACTGCTATGCTGCCGTGTGCTGCGCCTGTGATGCTGTCCCTCTGCTACTGTGTCAGTCTGCTTCTTTTATCAGCATTTCCTGTGTGAATTTTCGCACCAGTGTAATGCACCCTAGAGGCCGGAGGCTCTCGCAAAATGGTTGCCAAAAACGTCTGTATGGAAGATAATGTGGCCTCTAAGAAAATGGCCGCCGACCGAAGATAGAGGTCAAGCAGCCATAGCCCACAAAAAGATGGCCGCCGAACGGCAATATATGCATACAGGGTGGACAAACATGGCCGCCAATCAGCTGATAGGGGCCAGTGGGTGTGGCCGAACCACAGGAAGATGGCCGCCGGGCAGTCACAAGAGGCCGAACTCGGCATGGACCACCTCAAAATGGCCGCCGACAGCATGGAGGAGGAAGCACACAAACACAGGTAAGCAGAAATGACATTTCTTTTAAATGTTAGTTACAGCCAGCCCCGCTCCAGTGGAACCCCTTAGGTGACCCCCAGCACCCAGCAACCTTTAGCTAGAAGCCCAGGGAGGAGGGAAAGGCAGGGAGAGAGGGAAGAAAGGGGCCACAACCACTTACTTGATCTCTCCAGGAATGTCCAGCTAAATCACCCAGCCGAGGCAGGGGAGTTTTACTTACCTATCCTGCATGTATTATGCTGGAAGACATTCCAAACAGGTCATCGTCCGCGCACGGAAGGTGACTGTTGGCCAGGCATGCTGTGATTGGACCCAAAAGGGACGATCATATGTATGCCCTGGAGCGTGACGCTCACCGGACAGGCTGCTGCGACTCGGCCGTAAGGTCAGCCGAAGCTGAGCGGTCCGATGCAAGCCTTGGAGCGTAAGCTCACCTGCCAGGCTGCTGTGACTTGGCCGTAAGGTCAGCCGAAGCTGAGCGGTCCGATGCAGGCCCTGGAGCGTAGGCTCACCGGCCACCCGTGGAGCGACGGGCATGTCGTGGAAAACCCAGCGCGTAGCTAGGGTCGGCACACGCTCGATGGCCGAAACTGGGGAGACTACAAGGATCGAGGATCCAGCCTGTCACCCAGTCGGCAGTTGATCAAAGATCGCAGGAAACAAAAATGTAGCAAAAAAATATATATCTTTTTCCCCCGGACCAATGGGCCCGAAGGGAGCCATGTCCTACTCCTTGCTAGACAGAAAAAAACTGATCTGCGAAGATGCAGACTGAGAGGTTATACCCGGAGGGTCCGCCCCCTGGGCGGGACTGTAGAAGGTGTGATGCAACACTTTTTACAAGTTTTTCTGCCTAGTCACTCCTAATTAACGGATAATACCCACTTTGTCAATAGAGAAGCTGTGTCGGTCCATGGACGAAAGAGTAATATAATTTTCTATGGCATAAGCTGCTTAAATATAATTTTGGTCCCCGTTTTATTCAATGAATAAAAATTTTGTACTCTCAGTTCCTAAGGCCCGTGTACAAGTGAACACGGTATTATCAGATACTTTTTCGCTCTTTCGTGGAACTAGGCAGGGATGTCCCTTATTCCTTCTCCTTTTTGGTTTGGTCCACTTGCTTCTGCCAGTCGGCAATCCCCTGATATTGTGAGTTTTTGTAGGCGTACTGGTAAAGATCGGATTGCTCTTTGTGCCGATGACACTATGAGGTTGATTTACTAAAGGCAAATAGACTGTGTACTTTGCAAAGTGCAGTTTCTCCAGAGCATAGTAAATGAGTAGAAGCTCTGCTGACTTTCATTATCCAATCATGTGCGAGCAAAAATGCATTTTTTTTACATTTCCTTGCAAGTGATTGGGTATTCTTTGCAAACTGAAGCTTTACCTCATTTACTAAGCTCTGGAGCAATTGTACTTTGCAAAGTGCACAGTCTATTTGCCTTTATTAAATCAACCCCTTTGTTTCTTGGGGATACGTCAAAATCTTCAGTGTCTATCAGGGGGAGGGCTGGGCCAGGAGGCAGGGTGGCAATTGCCCCCCAGGCCGCCCTAACTTATGTTCAAAATGCCCGGCAGCCGCTGCCCGCTACCATTTTCTTTTTTATTCTGGTCTAGGAAGTCGGGCCGGGGGCATGGCCATGGTGGCCGACCACTAGCTGTTGCATTCCGGGAGTTGTAGTCCGCACTCAAGCTTCTGGTGGGTGGAAAACACAGCAGCGCAGAGGAAACTACAACTCCCTGGGACCAGATTCTTGGAAGCAGGCAGAGGCAGGGCGTGCCAGGGACACGGGACGCAAGGCTGCAGGGCTAGGCGCTGGCTGCAACTTGACCCCAGGATCAGGAGCGTTACCCCCCCCCCCCCTCCAGGAGACCGTGGCATGCAAGGATCTGCTGAGCTGAGATCGCTGAGGTGAGAGACCCTGACACTCCTAGCTGACCCCCCATCTCCCCCCCATACACCCCTTGTAACCTGCTCCAGTGATCAGGCTGCATTGATGGGCACTGGAGTTGGCTGCACTGATGGGCACTGGTGAGGCTGCATTGAAAAAACAGGTGGGCTATGGATGGTGAGCTGATTCGGCGGTTCAATGGGCCACTTGACTGAACTTGCCCCTCAGGCCTAAGGCCGCCAGCCCTCTCCTGGTGTCTATTATGGCTTTGATCTCCTATGTGTAGATCCTTTTCAGAATTTACTATAAATTGGGACAAATCAGTCCTTTGGATCTTACAACAGAATCACTTCCCCCTCCTGCTAGCCAGATTGTTTTGGTCTGATCTTTTAAAATATCTGGAGATTCGTGTCTTTTCTAGGTTATCAGATTCTGCTACTTTGAATATAGTTCCATTATTTCTAAAATGGAAGAGGTCGCTTGGTAGACATGTGCACTGCCGAAAAATTTGTTCATTTTCGTTCCATTCGTTTTTTGTTTTTTTCGAAAATTCGTAAACTTGAAAATACGAAAAATTTGTAAATTCGAAAATTCGCAATTTGGAAATTCGTAAATTAATAAATTTGTAAATTCTAAAGTTCAAAAATTCAGAATTCGTAAATTCGAAAATTCATAAATTCGGAAAATCGAAAATTCGGGAAATTAGAAAATTAGAAAGAACGGAAATCCAAAAATCCCAAAATTCGAAATAATACCTAACTAATTAATAATAACTAACTATTAAATTATAGGTATTGGAGTTTCCTTTCAAATTTGTCTGTTAGTGAACGTAACGAATACGAATTTATCTGAAGTTACGAATAATCTGAAATAAAGAATGCCGCATCTAGACAAATGGAACGGAACAAAAATAATAATAAATAACAATAATATTACGTTTTTATTATTATTATTATTGTTATTTATTATTATTATTTGTTCTGTTCCATTCGTTTAGATATGGCATTCGTTATTATGGATAATTCGTAACTTCGGATAAATTTGTATTCGTTACGTTCACTTACAGAAAGGTTTCTTCACAGTGAAGCCCCGTACACACGATCGGTCCGATGGATGGTTTTCATCAGACCAACCGATCGTGTATGGTACCCATCGGTCTTTTTTTCATTGGTTGTAAAAAATAGAACTTGTTTTAAAATTTTCCGATGGATAAAAAACCGATGGTAATTTCCGATCGTCTATGGGCAAGTCCATCGGTTAAAAAACCCACGCATGCTCAGAATCAAGTCGACACATGCTCAGAAGCATTAAACTTCATTTTTCTCGGCTCATCGGAGTGTTTTACGTCACAGCGTTTGGAACGGTCGGTTTTTTGACTGATGGTGTGTGGCGAAGACTGATGAAAAACAAATCCATCGGACGAAAATCCATAGGTTATCCGATCGTGTGTACGGGGCTTAAGAGCTGTGAAAATGTGGAATAGACTCCCTCCAGAGGTGGTTCTGGCCAACTCAGTAGATTTCTTTAAGAAAGACCTGGATTCTTTCCTAAGGCCCTGTTCACACCTATGCGAATTGGTTGCGGTTTATACCGCATCCAATTCGCATTACATTTTAAAATACATTTATTTTAATGAGGCTGGTTCACATATGTGCGATGCATTCGCATTGCCCAAAAAACGTGTGCATTTTCTAGGCATTGCTGTGCGAATTGGCTGCACATTATCCTCTATGGGAACGCATTTGATTCGCAGATGTGTTCCGTTCTGAACAGGAATTCTCTCCTTGCTCACTACACTTCCCCCCCTCCCCCTCCCCTCTACCAGGTCAGCAAATTTGCAGCTACAACGCAGATGATCCGCTGAACAGCTCTGTTTTCTCTTCGCAGAGAGAACAGAGCTGGAATTCGCACCGCATAAGTGTGAACCCAGCCTGAATGTCCATAATATAACTGGGTACTAACATTTATAGATAAAGTTGATCCAGGGAAAATCCGATTGCCTCTCGGGTGTCAGGAATAAATTTTTTCACCTTCCTCTGGATCAACTGTGGGTATATGGGATTGTTTGATATTAATTTATTTTTATTTATTTTTTATGGTTGAACTAGATGGACTTTTGTCTTTTTTCAACCTGACTAACTATGTAACTAACAGCCAAATTTGAAAGGAAATTCCGATGCCTAAAATGTAATAGTTAGTAATAGTTAAGTTATTATTAGTGTCATGGATATGCACTAATGTCTGTCTGCCATCTTACCTTTCCTCCTCATGTGTTCATCTTAGAGGCCAGACCCCTTCACCTGGCTTCCTTTATAATCTCCTCCCAGCCTGACTCCACCCCAGGGCCTATCACAGAACACTATATTAACCTGTGCACTGCAAGCCTGCTTTGCTGATCAACGTGTTTGTTAAGCATTGTGTGTTTGGGTTCCTGCCTGCCGTGTGCTACGTCTGTCTCTCTGTTACGATATTGGCTTGTTCCCGACTATCCCTGTCTGCTTGTTACCCTTGACCTTCGGCTTGTCCTTCGTTTATCCTTGTCTGCTTGTTGCCCAGACCTTGGCTTTCCCCTCACTATTCTTGTATCCCGTGCTGCTGCTTCCCCTCTCTCCTCCTTACCCTTCGGGGCGTGAGCTAGGGGACTCTAGGGGCCATGACCTGGACCCAGCCTGCAGCGTAACATCCTCACCACTAGAGGCTCTGGAGAAGACCTGCTGGGTCTTAGACTCCGCGCCCTGGGGAATCTCAGCTCTAGCTTCCTGTAGGATCCCGGTTGTGCTCCTCTGGTCCCGCTTTCCACAACCACCTTGTTTCCTATCCGCAGCAGTCAGCCATAGGGTTTACTACCTTGTGGTGCACTCCTGACCCCCTACGGTGTGCATCTGTCATCTGGCCACAGTTGACCTGACAATTAGTTAGTTATTATTTCAGATTTTCGAATTTTTGGTTTTTTTAATTTTTAGATTTTCATTCTTATTTTTGGATTTCCGAATTTCCGAACTTTCGAATTTCTGAATTTTCGAATTTCTGAATTCTAGAATTTCCAAAATTTTGAATTTCTGAGTTTTAGAATTTTCAAAATTTTGATTTTTCGAATTTTGAATTTCCAAAATTTTGAATTTCCGAGATTTTGAATTTCCGAAATTTCTAATTTTTGAATTTCCAAATATTTGGAAAAATTCGTAAATTTGGATATTTTCGAATTAACGAATTTGTCTAAATTCGTTAAAGAACTAATTTGGAACTAAACGAATTGCACATGTCTATCCCTTGGTGTAAATGACCTATCTCTGTCGTGGGCAGGGTAAATCCTTATAAAAATGGTCTGGTTGCTGCATTTATTATATGTACTCCATAATGTTTCTATAGGGGTAACCCCAAAACATTTGATTCTCTGTTTAGAGATCTCATCTGGAAAGGTAGACGGCCTAGGATGAAATTGGAGGCACTACAACTTCCAAAGGATGGTGGAGGGTTAGCGGTTCCTAACGCCAAATTATATTTTTTCTCCTCTCAGGCTCAGCATTTTACTAGATGGGGAGAATAGGCGTTGCCCAGGACTTCGTACATAGGGTTGTGCTATCGCAATTACCGCAAGATCCACTGGTCTCTTTGTTGGAGGCTGGATGTTTTTTTACTTAAGAACAATTCCTCACCTTTTTGCTGATCCATAAGACCTGGAAAGCTATTCAAACAGTAGTGGGCTATTTACAAGAGTAGTCAATGTCCAGGCAAAGGTTGAAGCAGGCGGCAAGCATGAGAACAGTTGGGGTCTAAGTGAAGGTCAAGGCAGGCAGCAAGCAAAGTGAATAACAGGAACAGGCAAAGTTGGCAGTGGGTTGAAGACTAGAGCAATCAGATGATCCATGTCACCTGTAATCAGAGTAACCGCAATATTATGCATAAAATAGCTTGTAAGAATACACATCCCCAGCCACCAGAAAGGAAGACTTTAATACTCTACAATGTGCACACCCAGCATCCCGGATGCATGCTAATGCATCTATTTTGCTTTAACACGAGCGCACCCATGCTTGTGTAGCGGCCACCTCCACTCCCCTCTTTCTCTCGTCTCGTCTTTCTCTTGTCTAGGGGTACCTTAGAGGGGAGGGAGCAGGGACACCACGCCTGGCTTCCACCACAGGTGTTAATGCGGTATAAGCAATGGTTCTGTATTACCTTCGGGTTAGTGCCGTGCACCTGGATCCTCCCTCCAAGAGTCACCGTGAACAATGTCCACTAGAAAGTGAGCTCCACACCATTAAAGTTCAACACTCCTTTATTCTTCTTATCCTGAACACAAACAGTTGAACTCCCTTGATAGAACAGAACAGAAAAGGAGGTGTGGATGCGAACAGGCCCAGACACAATGTAAGTTGCCACTTCCCTTCCTAGAAGTGTGTCCTGGTCTCCGCACGAGGGTAAATTTCCTTCCAGGCGGTCTCCGACGAGAGACTCACTTGTCACCGGCAATATGCTGCACCGGGTCTTCAAATGAGGAGCTCCCCCCGGTCCATTGCGCCTTCCGGATTCGGGTACCCAATCCCTGGATACCCTAGGATCTTCTTCCCTCGCGGAACCCAGTGTTGAGCACTGAGCTCCGGACCTCCATCCAAGTACCTCACCCCAGGCTAAAGGTGCCTGGGATGGAACTCGACCTCCGCGGTCCTCTAGGCCTAAGCCACTCAGAGGAGCGACACGACCCACCGTCCGCAAGCTGAAGGTGCCTGGGACTTCGACCCCATGACCAAGATGGCCGGCCCCTTTATACCCTCTCCCAGCAAGCACGGCGGGTTCCCCGCCCCACCATACCGCTGCCGAGGGAGGACAAAAAGGAGGACGGCACACAGCGATAATCCAACCCAACCCAGGTCGACAGCGCCACCCAATGGGCCGCGGTGAATTACACACCACTGGTGTCACTTCCAAATTAAAATTTACACCCGGGAAAGTACATACCCGCTACACTCTCCCCTCGGTCCTTTGACACTGGTCCCCAGTGTCTGGAGTAAACCATGCCCTCAACAGCTGACATATTCCAATCCAGAAACCGACTAACAATTGTACAAAAATATAAAACTTTGGAAAACTATCCAACTAAAACATTGTGTCTGAGCCCTGTAAAGAAAGGGAAATGAGACAAACAAGAAACAACTATTTTGGCACATGACTTAGAATCACATTTCACATTTAACTTTTCCCACCCATCCTGACTAAGACCCACCCCATTCTCAGTGGACTTGATGGGATGTTCTCCTGCAGAGGGAAAAGAAAGGATTAACACCTATAATCCTGACACTTGTATTCGTGTAGTGGAAAAGAAACTTCTCCAAGAAGAAATCCCTTTTCTCCAGAGTGAGTGTATGATAAGTGTTTAAACATTGCGCAACACTGCCACCTGGTGACAGCATCGCAGTAACTGCACTCGTGGAGCTTTCCTCTTTTCTTTCGGCCCTATCTAATCCAGAGTCAATAATCTCTTGCTGGAAAGTGAAGAGCAAACAGAAACAGTTCTTCTGTTCTTCCTTTCTTTCAGGCACAAAAACAACGGGCTCCAGAAAGTTCAGCAGCATGAAAAACAAACGGAGTCTTTCTCCCTCCTACAAGTAAAAGCGAGGATGCGGCAGAACAAGTGGTTTCAAGTGCTGATCCATGGTTTCCAGATGATACTTAACATCTTCTCCTTCCTTTCGTCGGATCAACACTGCATGGATGTGTCGTCCCAACATCCACTCTGCCTTGCAGTCTTTGAAGCGCTGAGAGGCCTTCGGAGAGCATGCCAAGTACCTGCGGGCGTGGGGAACCTGAATGTGAGTCCACACGAAGTCATTGTACCAGCGTTCCCGGCACACTTCCACCTCATAGAGTAAGTCCTTCAATAAGTATGGATACTCCCATCCGTACTCCGCAGCAACCTTCTGCCCAAATAGGCGTTGTAGTCTTGCCAAAGGAGGCATGGTAGCTTTGTCCCCTTCGCCAGGCAACACTATCGAGTCCGGGTGGCGAGGGACCTTGATCACATCTGATCGGGGCATAGGTGCCCGCAGCACTAGTCTCTTTTCCCCGCCCTTCGGTACAGATGGCACCGGGGATGTAGAAGCAGGCTGGGGACCGGACCTCTCTTCAGGCGCTGATGCCTCCACCCGGGGCGTACTCTCCCCTGTAGACATAGGTGGATCCCTGGTTCTGCGGGATGAAGCAAGTGGTACCTTGTCCCAGCCCTTCTCGGCAAACAAATCATCTATGGCTATGTCGTCTCCCATGTCCGAGAGCGACTCCAGGTCAGAGGTGTCAGACTCCTCCACGGGTATGTAGCCGGTTGAAGAAACAGAGCCACCACCTCCCGCGGATTCGCTAGGCCATGACTTCCCGACACCTCCACCCACACACCAAATCTCTCCGCCTGGCTTACCTCGGCCTTTTCTTGAAGCGGGACGTCCGGAACTCTTGTTGACGGATTCATCCGGGCCGGGTGTAAGCGGGCGAGACGGTCCACCACAACCGCTGGTCGGGGGCTACCATGCCGGTCTTCCTCTTCGGTGGTGGACGCTGCGAGACAGTGGTGACCGAGTCAGCATCCTCGGATTTCTCCCGTTGAGATTTTACGACCTCCTCCGCGGTCGTTGCAGTGTGCGCAGGGGTGACTCTCACAGCAGTGATTCCTCCTCTCTGAGTGGTGTTGCCTGAAGCCCGGCCAGGGTAAATGGTTCTCGGCCTCTCCACTGCCGGATCCACTTCGAACAGGAACTCCCCACAGGCCTCACAGCGTCCGAACGGCTTCAACTGGCACACCAGTCCCGAACACCCGGGACAAATCACACCCAGGGCCTCAACGTCCATGCACGAGTACAGGGCGAATCGACCCCTTGGCTTTAGTCGGATCCCCGTATCCGTTACTGGAGCAGCAGCAGTCAATGTCGTGGTGGAAGGGTGAACTGGAATCCACGAGGTGTGTCCGAACATGGCGACCTGTTGCTGATCCATCGCACACTGCAGAGTTTTTGCACCAACGTCCCACGTGTAGTCCTTCACACGTATTGGACTCCTCCCCTTTGCTCCAGTTCGTGGGCTTTTCTTCTTTTCTGTTTCTGAGTCACGCCCACGAACTAAGCGGTGGGGGTGTGCCTGGTGGCGCAGTGCAATAGAAGCCCCCACGTGTAGTACTTCACACGGCTGAACTTCCCCCTCTTTCCACTCTTCTGCGCGGGCCTTTCCCTTCATTGGGTCATGTCCACGACTTCGAGCAGGGATGCACTTCAGCCAATGAAGGCCTGCCTGTTCGCTTAACTCTTCCAACAGACACGTTCAATACTGTGGTGCACAAACACTATACCGGACCCAAACCCCCACGTGTAGCGGCCACCTCCACTCCCCTCTTTCTCTCGTCTCGTCTTTCTCTTGTCTAGGGGTACCTTAGAGGGGAGGGAGCGGGGACACCACTCCTGGCTTCCACCACAGGTGTTAATGCGGTATAAGCAACAGTTCTGTATTACCTTCGGGTCAGTGCCGTGCACCTGGATCCTCCCTCCAAGAGTCACCGTGAACAATGTCCGCTAGAAAGTGAGCTCCACACCATTAAAGTTCAACACTCCTTTATTCTTCGTATCCTGAACACAAACAGTTGAACTCCCTTGATAGAACAGAACAGAAAAGGAGGTGTGGATGCGAACAGGCCCAGACACAATGTAAGTTGCCACTTCCCTTCCTAGAAGTGTGTCCTGGTCTCCGAGGGTAAATTTCCTTCCAGGCGGTCTCCGACGAGAGTCTTACTTTTCACCGGCAATATGCTGCACCGGGTCTTCAAATGAGGAGCTGCCCCCAGGCCATTGCGCCTTCCGGATTCGGGTACCCAATCCCTGGATACCCTAGGATCTTCTTCCCTCGCGGAACCCAGTGTTGGGCACTGAGCTCCGGACCTCCATCCAAGTACCTCACCCCAGGCTAAAGGTGCCTGGGATGGAACTCGACCTCCGCGGTCCTCTAGGCCTAAGCCACCCAGAGGAGCGACACGACCCACCGTCCGCAAGCTGAAGGTGCCTGGGACTTCGACCCCGTGACCAAGATGGCCGGCCCCTTTATACCCTCTCCCAGCAAGCACGGCGGGTTCCCCGCCCTACCATACCGCTGCCGAGGGAGGACAAAAAGGAGGACGGCACACAGCGATAATCCAACCCAACCCAGGGCGACAGCGCCACCCAATAGGCCGCGGTGAATTACACATCACTGGTGTCACTTCCAAATTCAAATTTACACCCGGGAAAGTACATACCCGCTACACTTGCATACATTGATTATTTGCCGCCTTGACTATTGCAACTCTCCTCTTAAAGGCCTACCCTTACGCAGGCTATCCCCCTTCAGTCTATTATGAATTCTGCTGCTAGACTAATACACCTCCGTGACTGCTGCTCCTCTCTGCCAATCCCTTTACTGGCTTCCCTTACCCCACTGTGTAAAGTTCAAAATACTAACCACAACATATAAGGCCATTCACAACATTGCCCCCATCTACATCACCAACCTCATCTGCAGACATTGCCCAAATCATCCCCTCCACTCCTCCCGCGACCTCCTGCTTTCTAGCTCCCTTGTTACCTCCTCCCATGCTTGTCTTCAGGACCTCTCCAGAGCCTCTCCCATCCTCTGGAACTCCCTGCCCCGGTATGTAAGATCAGCCCCTACCCTGTCCACCTTTAGGAGATCCCTGAAAACTAATTTATTCAGGGAAGCCTATCCCACATCCACCTAACAACTGTCCCCGAGCCACCCCCATCAAATCATTCTCCGCAGCCATTACCTTTTGTACCACCACCCCCTTCCCTTTAGATTGTAAGCTCTACGAGCAGGGCCCTCCTGTACCTTCTGTATTGAACTGTACTGTAATTGTGCTGTCCCCCCTCTCCATTGTAAAGTGCTGCGTAAACTGTTGGTGCTATATAAATCGAGGCTCTCTGCACACTGGACTCCACGCAGCATGGGATTTTCTCTTTTTCCCTCTTCTTGGTTTCCTCATTCACATGAGAGACGCCTCATGTTTCCATGCCCGCCCGGGTTGTTGCCTGTGTGGGTCGTCCCCGCCGAGCTGTCCGCCACGGCTCCTGGTTGGAGGTGCCCCCGGATGGCTTGCGGCGCCCCACCACCATACCATTAGCATACGAACCTCAATAAATACATCACAATCATGCTCCTGGCAAGTGGCGCAAAAGCCACGAAACACGTAGAGCTACCCGATGCCGTGTTTCTATTAATACATACCCAGACTTTCAAGTTATTATGCAATTTCTACCTCTACCAGGGGCGGATCCAGGGGGGGCAACAGGGCAATTGCCCCCCCGAGATCATCTGTCACACTCACTTGCTTGCTCTGTTTTTTTTTTTTTTGCGCCTGATCTCCCGGAGTTTGGGGACCCGGTACCGGCCATCCATAGGTCCCCTGGACCCCAAACTTAGCACACATGTAGCCCAACTCTTCTTCTATAGGTGTGCAAAGTTTGGTGTCTGGGGGACATACGGCCGGGGAGCACTAAATTTTTAAACCCGGGCAACCCTTCCGTAGACTCCAATGTTAAACTGTAATTTTTCTGGTGACTTTGCGGACCCGGTACCGGCCGGTCGTAGGTCCTCTGGACCCTAAACTTGGCACACATGTAGCCCCATGTCTCCTATACAAGTCTTCAAGGTTTGGTGTCTGGGAGACCTATGTCCAGGGAGAATGGATTTTTCAAATTCGGGCACCCCTTCCATAGACTCCCATGTTAAACATCAGTCTAGTCATGGGCACAGTGAAGCATGGGCACAGTGAGACTGGGCACAGTGAGGCATGCAGATGGACACCCTAGGCTTATACTCGAGTCAATAAGATTTCCCAGTTTTTTTGGGTAAAATTAGGTGCCTCGGCTTATATTCGGGTCGGCTTATACTCAAGTATATACAGTACTTGTTCTGCGGCTGCCGCTGCCTCTCTGAGTCTCTCTCTCAGTTTCTCACATCAGCCGATCAGCGGCGCAGAGAGAGAGACTCGTCTAATGTAGTTATGCCGCGCACTGACAAGATACCAGGAGCGGAGGAGGAGGTGGGTGGAGCCTCTTCCCTGCACTCGTTGCTAACGCCTGGGCCGCTTGTCGTCTAGCAACGAGTGACGTCAGTGAGTCACGTTGGGCCGCTCTGCAGGTGCGATAGCGTGCGGCTCCACAGACAGGTAAGAAAGCGGGCGGCTCCGCTTGCGGCGCGGTTTGTGGGCGGGCGGCGAGGTTCGTGGGCAGACCGTGCTGCTCAGTGTGTTGGCAGCGCAGTTGAGAGTGAGAGAGCAGGCTCAGTGTGGCAGCTGGCCAATCAGCTAGCCGGGAGTGGGGGAGCAGAGAGATGAGATCATCTCTCACCGCCCGTGCCTGCCCTGCATTCCTGCAGTGACTTCCGCCCTCACTGTGCAAGCAGCAGAGAGATTACATTATCTCTCTGCTGCCTGACTCTGGGAGTCTGGGACACAGCAAGAGACAACCAAAACTACACCTTAGCAGGCAAGTTAGTGACAATCCGCAAGGTGTGGCAGGCGACGTGGCAAGTGACAACCTTCAAATTGTGTCAGGTGACGCGGCAAATGACAATCTGCATCTGGTGGCAGGCAAGTGACAATCAGCAAGGTGTGGCAGGTGACGTGGCAAGTGACAATCCACAAGGTTTGGCTAATGACAATCCGCAAGGTGTGGCAGGTGATGTGGCAAGTGACAATCCACAAGGTGTGGCAAGTGACAATCCACAAGATGTGGCAGGTGACGTGGCAAGTGACAATCCGCAACGTGTGGCAAGTGACACGCTCAGGGCTCCCACTAATTGCAGGCAACGGTGGCAAGTGACACACTCGGGGCTCCCACTGATTCTGCATTGAACTATTTAATTTTATATTACAATGTAATAATAGAAATATTGCGCTTCAATCATCCTGACGCCATAACAACCTTGGTGCCGGGATGATTGAAGCGCCGACACCAGCCATTTCCCCGATAAATTTCCCACAAAAAAAACATATTTTTGGCAGTGCCCCTCCCGAGAAAAGACTCTGGATCCGCCCCTGACCTCTACAAGTCCTGTGAGGCCATAGGTCCTGCAGGCATTACCTTGCATCTATGAGTTTATACAATCTTGGTTTTGGTGAACTATGGAATTTTATTATGGTTATGAGATACTATTGCTATTACTATGTTCATTGTTTATTACCATGCTCATCATTTACCATTGATACCAGTGGTTATATTATGAGATACTATTGTTACTATCATGTTTACTGTTATTACTATGCTCATCGTCTACCCTTGATATTAGCATTGTATGTATTATTATGTAACATCATAATATTAATACAATTCCCTCATGTTCACCTATTTACTCTCTCGCTACCACATGCTTCATATAAAGTCCCACCCTCCTCGCTCTACTCCTCTTGACTCAATAGGGTGGAAATACATGACCTTACCTGGTCATGACTTACTCAAAGTCCCTAAAAATTCTCTCCTTTTCATTAAGCTATATAAATTGTGTATAATAATAATAATATAATACAGTGGAACCTCGGATTACGAGCATAATCCGTTCCAGTAGAATGCTCATAATCCAAAGTACTCGCATATCAAAGCGAGTTTCCCCATAGAAGTCAATGGAAACGAAAATAATTTGTTCCGCATTGACTTCAATGGCATGCAATACTGCATGCGGCCAGAGGTGGGGGGGGGCGCCGTAGAGCCTCAGAAACACTCGGAAAGGCCCGAGGACAGCTCGGCTCAACTCGGAAAGGCTCGGGAATGGAGTATTTCTGAGGTTTTCCAAACAGCTCCGGCGCCCCCCCCCCCCCCACCACCTCAGGCCAAACGCAGTACTGCACACCGCTGTGGCTTGAATCCAGCTTGTTTTGCGAGACAAAACTCGCAAACCGAGTCAGGATTTTTAAAAATACAGTGCTCGTATTGTGGAACGCTCGTTAACCACGTTACTCGCAATCTGAGGTTCCACTGTAATAATAGCCCAATGACCATGAGGCGAGATGCCCATGTGACAAGCTGCAGACGGACCGGATGGGCTATGTCCCTGGCTGTGCATTCATGAATACTTGAGCAGTATCAAGACAATAGAGCAAAACGAAAGAAAGTACACCTCATCAAGATACTACTATGTGGAGGAGGACCCCTTGGTGGATGATATCTGATAGCATATCACCTTTATAGAGTCTAGAGGGCTCAGTACTGTTTGATAGAATTATGATTTTTCCAGCAGTACAGAATTTGGAACCTAATTTTGGCTCAAATTAATATATGTTATGCAGTTAGACGCGTTTTGGCTAAGAAACCTTCAAATTTGATGAAGGCTTCTTAGCCGAAACGCTTCAGCTTATAGCATGTACCCGTGTACCCATGTAACCAATAAAGTACTTTTATTTAAAAGCATCCGAGTTGCCAGCCCTTTTTTAATTTAAGTATTGTATTTATGGGGCCTGAACGTCCTGGCTAGAACATCGGATCACAGTTTGTGGATTTCTATTGTAGCGCTACCCCTGTAGGAGCCGCTTAATATTTGGTTGGTTCTGCACTCTGCCTCTCAACCCCAAGAACTGTCTCAACCCCTCTGGCACACCTGGTTAACTATGTCAGTGTAGGACCCAGCAACAAAGAGAAAACACCATAATGATAGAGCATGTAGTATGTAGCGGGTGTTTGTATTTTGGGGGGGGGGGATCTGGGTGGTAGTGTAACCCAGATGCACCAATTGTTAGGGGATCCGAGACCCTTTTCTGGTTCTTGGAGGACTCTGGTGGTTTGAGTTTCCTTGCGGTCCACAGGTGGCGCTGTTGCCCGGGGTCGGAGCTGAACTCACACCGCAAGACTGTACCTTTTTGTCCTCCCCTGGAGCTGGTACAGCGGGGCGGGGAACCCGCTGTGGCGCGAAGGGAGAGGGAATAAAAGGGGCGGACGCCCTTACCACTGTTTTTTTTTCAGAGTTCGGAGAGAGTTGGAGGATGCGGCCGCACCCAGGCACCTTCAGCTTGGGTGCTGGCATTCCGGAGTTCCGGGCTCAGGTGCCCTTGACCTGGCCGGAGCGAGAGATGGAGTCCATCCCAGGCACCTTTAGCCTGGGGTGAGGTACTATGGCGGACGCCTGGGGCTCAGTACCTTCGACTGAGTTCCGCGAGGGTGGAGGAATCCGAGGGGGGCCCTAACTCCTTGGGTGCCCGTGTCTGAGTTTGTGAGGACTGGTGTGCGGAACTTCTCTGAAGAGTCCAGCGCAGCATTGCTGGTGACAGAGAGGCCTCCTGTTTCTCCCTTGGACGGATCTCCTTCCCCTGACAGGGGCTGTGCTAGCGAAGGTAATTCACATTCTACTCAATATAGTCAGTGGCAGAGACTATTTACCACTGGTGATACCACAGTGGTTAGCAATAGAAGGGAAAGGATTGTGCCTCGATCTATTTCCCATTACAACTCAGCATAAGAAACTTTTTATTGTTTGGCAAGAAGAATAAAACTGAGTTGGACCTATTCACTGTGTGGAACTCTGGTTACTAGGAGCAAAGGAGTCAGGGACAAAGTACTGGACTTGACTCTAGGACACCTACACAGGGCCCAATCTTCTGGCCTTCACCTCTTAGCTATGGAGGACATGGGCCGTGGTGTATTTCATCCCTCCCCCCATCACTGAGACCCCAAGACGAAGAAAGACAAGCCGAGTATGAGAAGGGGAGAGAGGGGTGAGGCCGCTACAAGTATATTTACCAAGGCCCTGGGTTCCGTCACTTCACCAGCAGTGGTAGTAAATAGAGACTCACACAAGATATCAATGAACGTCTTGTAAAAGTTTACTATGATGAAGAATGGTAAAGAATAACATATGAATAACACAAGTTATGATTGGCAAAGATATTTGTTCAAAACAATAATGTCATACCACTATATTCAATAGCAACCTGATAAAGGTATATGTGAACAGGTGCACAGTGGAACAGATCCTCAATACTTCAACACCTGTAATGAAGCACCTTCCCACTGAGGCCTCAGCACACAGACCAATGCACACAGAAATTGCACAGACAGTGAACACAGTAATAAAAGTACAAGTTCCAACTGTATGTTGCTAAATGGCTCCCTCTAGAGTGCAGTTCCAAGTGATAAACAATTGTATAGCAGTAAAGCCTTGTGGAAGAATAAAATAGTGGAAGTCTCTCCAGAGCCAATTTGTTCTTCAGCTAGCTCAATTGTACTGCAGTGGTAGGTGGTGCACGTATTTGTAATCCAAAATAGCAAAGGAAACAGTAACTGTAGAATACGGTGTGATTGATTACTTGGCTGCAAACTATTCCCACCTGTAGTTCCTTCTGAGAGTGAACAGTACAGTACTGACCTGGCAGCAGGGCTCGAGTCCTGCGGGAACGCGTAGGAACGGCGTCCCTGCACTTTTTTCACAGCAGGAACGCCGTTCCCTTTGCAGGACTAGAGCAGCGCACCCTCATAGCATCCCCAAAAATGACACACCTGAATTACCAACATAATGTCACACAATTTTTTAAAGAATGTTTTACCTGCATGCCCTGTGTGACAAAAAAGGTCTGGGAACTCTTTTATTTGGAGGAGGGATATCGCAGCTCAGCCGCATAAGCCGCTGCTCTTCAGTGAGTCCCGGCAGGGGCTGGGTTAGTGCACTCATATCAGTGGCGGAGTGATCCCTTCCCAGACCCAGTGCTATGCAGAGGCGCTAGATTTTAAAAGCACTGAGACATGTGGAGCCTCTGCACTTGCCGGCCGCACTATGGAGGATGGAGAAGCTTGCAGCCCAGCACAGCTCAGCTCAGCCCGTGGAGGAATTTGTCTCTCTCTCTCTCTCTCTGCATGAAAGCCACACCGGCCCCTCTTCCTCGTCACCACTAGGCAGACAGGAGCTGTATGTGCTTCTATGGAGGCCAGGATTAGGACAAGAGTAGAGTTTCCTGTCCCAGCCCCAGAGGAGGAAGGATTACGTCTGAAAATGTAGGTAGGTTGCACCCACCCCCTCACCATCACAAAATCACCTGCCTGGCCCTGATTCTTATTATGGAGCTTCTGTCCGCGGGGGGGGGGGGGGGTGTGAGACAGTGATTTCAGTCCTTATCAATGGAGGAAGGATAAGTATTGTGACTCCAGACCTCCTCTATGGTTGCGGCAGGCACTGATCTGGATAAGAGGAATCCTGTGATCTGGGCACACATGCTGGAGGTTTATGATTGTGCCATACTTGCCGTTCATTATTGTGCCATGCTGGTATTTAATTGTTCCATGCTAAGGGGTTAATTTGTGTGCCATGCTTGTGGTTCAATATTGTGCCATGCTTTGCGGTTCATTATTGTGCCATGCTTGTGCTGCACTGGGGGATTATTTTTGTTCCGAGCCGGGGGTTAATTGTTATGCTGTGATGGGTGTTATGGCTGGCCCTGACATGTACTGGGGATTATCTGGCCCTTATATTGTACTTGCTGGGGAGCTATTGCTGACCCTGACACTTGCTATGGATTATTATTGCTAGTCCCATTTGGGCTTGTTTTACTCAAACAATCAATTTTGTGTGCCCCACGGCCCTATTTTGTCTATATAAAGGGGAAAGACTATGAAGAAACACCCACTTTTCAGTCACGCTTAACTTTGACGACTTTTGGCCATGCTACGGGAACGCAGTGCCACTTTTGGTCAGCGGATTGTGGTGCCCTGAGGGCGCCACATGAGCTCCCCCACTTTTTCTCCCAGCACCTGCAAAAAAAATTGTCTGGAGCCGCCCCTGGCCTTGAGCAGCCGAGCCGCCCAAGCCGATCCTTCACTAAGCGGCAATGCCCAGCATCACCGCATAATGAAGGACTCGACTCGAGTCACTGTCAGGGGCAGGCAAACTGAGCAGAGCAGACTTGGAGCTCCTCCTCCAGGCTCCGACCTCGCCTGCCACCTGTCCTTCAGTACGCGGCCGGTTGCGTGTGACATCACGCGGAGGCGGAGTCACACAGCAACACTAGGGTGAGCCCGCGTCTGCTCTCCTCACACCGTCACACGCACTCTGCCCTGACACTGACACACTGACACTGTGTGTGCAGTAAGCTGTAAAAAAAGCCCTTTTCGTACCCTGAGCAAATGTTTGGTTTTTTTTGGTGGGGGAGTGGATCTTGGGTGGGAGTTCCCACACTTTTTTCCCCAGGACTTGACCCCTGCCTGGCAGCATGGGTAAAAAGGAAAGCAAGGCCCCAGGATCTGATTGCAAAAGGCTCAGATGCAGCTTATCCACATCCGTGGAACTACAGGTCTCAGCGGCAGTCTGTACAGCAGGCAATAACTTTTCAATATCACAGTCACTACTTGTATAGTGTGACAGCAGGAAGGTAAAGTCACCTGGTTGCATCCAGGGGGGTAGATATATTTCACCCAGATTCAGGCTTTACGCTGACTTATACAACTAGGTGGAGAGTTGTATAAGCCCAGCTAAGGCTAGTGGGCTCATGGATGACTCATACCTCTAGGGAGAGTGTGGGGCGTCGTGCAGACAGAGATGAGGAGACCAGCTGAACCTTGTCAGCTCATTTAGGCCTCTATAAGAACTCCCAGCTTCATTAGATGTTAGCTCATGCCTGGAACCAGACCTGTGTGGACTGTCTAGGGAGAGTGAACCCCTGTGCGGTGAGGCAAAGCCTGTGTGGCTATTTGTTTGGACTTTTACTAAACCAGGGACTTAGGGACTAGGACAGCACTAGGCTGATCCCAGTTGTTAGTTAGGAAACCTGTATGTTTAGTCAGAGGTCAACTTGACCAGGATTTATTTTGGTTATGTTTCTTTTGCTTTGCTGTGTTTTGTCACTGTAAATAGAAAATAAACCGCACCTTTTTGATTTTGAAAACCACAACCTCCGTTTGCTGGGCCTGTTTTGTGTGGGGAGCCCATCCCGGGGGTCACACACACCCGCTGCCGAGCTAACCCCCTCACAGTTGGTGGAGAACCAGTGGCAGTTTTTTTTTAAGCCAGCATGGAGGAGATACTGAAGCAGCTGGCTCTAGCAAATGCCAATCAACAGCAGACAAATGCAGGTTTGCAAAAGAGCCTTGCAGCTCAACAACAGAGCCTTGCAGCCCAGCAGCAGACAAACGCAACTTTGCAACAGAGTCTGGAGGCTCAGCAACGAGCCCAGCAGCAATCTGAGGCCCGCTTCATAGACCTGTTGCAGAAGCAAGAGCAGAGACTACAACAACAGATGGAAGCAGTAATGCAGCAACGTCCGCAGACCAGTGAGGAAAGCCGTCCCACTAATACCGCGTCCTTTGGGGTGAGTCGTTTATTGACAAAAATGACTGGAGAGGATGATCCAGAGGTATTTTTGACCACATTTGAAAGGACCGCTGAAAGAGAAAAGTGGCCTGAGGAGCAGTGGGCTGGACTGGTGGCTCCTCTGTTAACTGGTGAATCGCAGAAAGCTTACTATGACCTAGAGCCTAACCAAGCAAAAGACTATGTGATGCTAAAAGCTGAAATATTGGCAAGGCTGGGTGTCACCCAGGCTGTCCGGGCTCAGCGTGTGCATAACTGGACTTTCCAGCTTGGAAAACCCCCCAGGTCTCAAATGTATGATCTCATTCACCTGAGCAGAAAGTGGCTACAGCCAGAGACTTTGTCCGCACCAAAGATTGTGGAACGTGTTGTAATGGATCGGTTTTTGAGAGCTCTTCCTACTGCCATCCAAAAGTGGGTAAGCCATGGAGACCCAGAGACGGCCGATGGTCTTGTGGATCGTGTGGAGAAATACTTGGCTACAGAGAACCTGACGGCCTCTTCCAGAGACACTCGGACTTTCCACCCTAAGACCAGACCATCCCCAGGGGCGGATAAGAGGATTCCAAGGGGTGAGGGTGGAGAGAGTGAGAGGGTGGGAGCTCTACCCCAAGTTTGGCGAGAACAGCCTGGGAAATCAGCGGCTCAAGAGGCGGCAAGAAGGATCGTTTGCTACCGCTGCCGGCAAGCGGGACATATTGCAGCCAATTGCCCGGTTGTGGAGGAACCCATGCAGTGTGACTTTCTGACGGGCAGACGTCAGTCGCTGTGTGCGACAGTCGCATGCACTGCCATTCGAGGAACTGAGAAACATTTATGCAAAATGTGTGTTAATGGTAGAAATGTTGTGGTATTGCTGGATTCAGGTAGCCTTGTGACCCTGATAAAGGCTGAGTTAGTTAAAACAGAGGTCTCTGGGAATAGCAAGGTAGCTGTTATTTGTGTGCATGGGGACACCCGAGAGTATCCAGTGACTACAGTGTGTTTCGAGACCCCCAAAGGTACCCTCTCTCATCCAGTGGGCTTAGTATCTCAGTTACCGCATGACGCCATTGTGGGAAGGGATTTTCCGAAGTTCTGGGAACTGTGGGATGATCCTGAGCCCCTCACTGGTGCCCCTATGTACCAGGAATGTGATAGCCAGAACTCCCCTGAGAGTGGTGAGGACTCTCCGGAATTTCCCTTATCAGTATTGGCAGGGGAGACTCAAGAAACTGGAGAGGAGCCCACCTCCTCAGACGAAAACCTACCGTCTGTGGAGTTTTCTGATCTTGAGGTTCACAGGGAAAACTTTGCCACAGAACAGTTGAAAGACCCCGCCCTAATAAAGGCACGGGAAAACGTAGTGAAAATAGATGGCGAGTTAGTGAACCCAGATAATACCTGCACTTACCCATACTTCAGCGTAGAGAAGGACCTACTGTATCGGGTGGCAAAAAGGGCAGAAGAAACCGTTGAGCAGCTTGTGGTGCCCAAACCTTACAGGAAGTTGGTGTTGGAGTTGGCCCATGGGCACATTCTTGGAGGTCATCTGGGGACAGAGAAAACCCGAGAGAGGGTATTACAGAGATTCTATTGGCCGGGGGTGATGAAGGACGTAGAAAATTATTGTTCCTCCTGCCCTGTGTGTCAGAGGTTGGCCCCGATGCCACATTTCCGTAGCCCGCTGGTCCCTCTACCCATCATTGAGGTCCCGTTTGAGAGGATCGCCATGGATTTGGTAGGTCCTATAATCAAGTCCGCTAGGGGGCACCAGTACATATTAGTTATAATGGACTATGCCACCCGTTATCCAGAAGCGATCCCTCTCCGAAATACCTCGGCCAAAACCATAGCCAAAGAGCTATCTCTTGTTTTTAGCCGGGTGGGTATTTGTAAAGAACTGCTTACGGACCAAGGTACACCCTTTATGTCCCGGGTTATGAAAGAGCTGTGTAAATTGTTCAAAGTGACGCAATTGCGTACGTCTGTGTATCACCCCCAAACCGATGGGCTGGTTGAAAGATTCAACAAAACCCTAAAACAAATGTTGAAGAAAGTGGTGGATAGAGATGGAAAGGATTGGGACTGTTTACTTCCTTATTTGATGTTTGCTATTAGGGAGGTGCCCCAATCCTCTACGGGATTCTCCCCCTTTGAGTTACTGTATGGGAGACACCCAAGAGGGCTGTTGGATATTGCCAAGGAAACTTGGGAAAGTGAGAGTTCTCCCCACAGGAGTGTGATTGAGCATGTCGCCCTGATGCAAGATCGAATTGCACAGGTAATGCCCATCGTGAAGGAACATTTGGCCCAAGCGCAGTTGGCACAGCAGAGAGTGTACAACCGTGGAGCCAAGACCCGTACCTTTTCCCCGGGGGATAGGATATTGGTACTTGTCCCTACGGTTGAAAGTAAATTCCTTGCCAAATGGCAAGGCCCCTACGAGATAATGGAAAAAGTGAGCGAAGTGAATTACAAGGTCAGACAACCAGGAAGGCGAAAGCCCGAACAGATCTATCACGTTAATCTGTTGAAAGCCTGGAGGGATAGAGAGTCCCTAGTCGCAGACACTTGGTCACCAGCTCAAACTGGTTGCGTGATTCCTGAGGTTGGAATAGCAGCCACCTTGTCACAACCCCAACAACAGGAGGTTAAGGAGTTTGTGCTTCGCAACAAGGAGGTATTCTCTGAGCTGCCGGGACAAACATCTGGGGTAGAGCATGACATCATTACCCCGCCCGGTGAAAGGGTGAAGTTAAAACCCTATCGGATCCCAGAGGCTCGACGGGAGGCAATACGGGAGGAAGTACAGAAAATGCTGAACTTAGGGGTGATAGAGGAGTCACAAAGTGATTGGTCTAGTCCCATCGTGTTGGTGCCTAAACCGGATGGGAGCTGGCGATTTTGTAACGATTTTCGTCAGTTGAACAAAGTTACAAAATTTGACACCTACCCCATGCCACGTATAGATGAGTTGATCGACCGGCTGGGAACAGCCCGATACATGACGACTCTTGACCTCACAAAAGGGTATTGGCAAATCCCCCTGGCCAAGTCGGCCAAAGAGAAAACCGCATTTGTAACCCCAGACGGGGCGTTCCAATATAAAAGAATGCCGTTCGGGTTACAGAATGCGCCGGCCACATTCCAGCGGAAAATGGACCAGATGCTGAGGCCCCATCGGAAGTATGCTGCGGCTTACCTGGATGACGTAATTGTCCATAGCACAGATTGGGCCTCACATCTGCCAAAAGTGCAAGCAGTCCTGGACTCTGTTCGGGAAGCGGGGTTTACGGCTAACCCCAAGAAGTGTACCATTGGGCAGGAGGAGGCCAAATATCTTGGGTACACCATTGGGAGGGGAGTAATAAAACCCCAACTCAACAAAGTCGAGGCCATCCAGAGTTGGCCACGTCCCAACAGCAAGAAGCAGGTACGAGCCTTTCTGGGAATCGCTGGGTATTATCGGCGATTCATTCCCCACTTTGCTTCTAAGGCTGTGCCCCTAACCAACCTGACGAAGGGGAAAGGGTCGGTCATGATTAAATGGACCCCCGAGGCTGAGGCAGCATTCCAATTCTTGAAACAAGCCTTATGTAGCCAGCCAGTGTTGTACTCACCCGACTTCTCTAAAGACTTTGTCGTACAAAGTGATGCGTCAGATGTGGGGTTAGGAGCAGTATTGTCCCAGGTCTGGAACGGGGAAGAGCACCCAGTCATTTACCTCAGCAGGAAATTGAAGTCCCATGAGGTAAATTACGCCACCGTTGAAAAGGAGTGTTTAGCGGTGAAGTGGGCTCTAGATTCCCTTCGGTACTACCTGCTAGGTAGGCACTTTGACATGGTTACGGATCACGCTCCGTTAAAGTGGATGGCTCAAAACAAGGAAACAAATGGAAGAGTGAATAGGTGGTTCCTGGCCCTCCAGGAATTCAACTTCACAGTAAAGCATCGCCCTGGCGTTCAAATGGGGAATGTGGATGCTTTGTCTCGAGTACATGAATGCCTGATTGCTGGTGTTCCAACCCTGAGGTTAAAACAAGAGGGGGGGGTATGTGACAGCAGGAAGGTAAAGTCACCTGGTTGCATCCAGGGGGGTAGATATATTTCGCCCAGATTCAGGCTTTACGCTGACTTATACAACTAGGTGGAGAGTTGTATAAGCCCAGCTAAGGCTAGTGGGCTCATGGATGACTCATACCTCTAGGGAGAGTGTGGGGCGTCGTGCAGACAGAGATGAGGAGACCAGCTGAACCTTGTCAGCTCATTTAGGCCTCTATAAGAACTCCCAGCTTCATTAGATGTTAGCTCATGCCTGGAACCAGACCTGTGTGGACTGTCTAGGGAGAGTGAACCCCTGTGCGGTGAGGCAAAGCCTGTGTGGCTATTTGTTTGGACTTTTACTAAACCAGGGACTTAGGGACTAGGACAGCACTAGGCTGATCCCAGTTGTTAGTTAGGAAACCTGTATGTTTAGTCAGAGGTCAACTTGACCAGGATTTATTTTGGTTATGTTTCTTTTGCTTTGCTGTGTTTTGTCACTGTAAATAGAAAATAAACCGCACCTTTTTGATTTTGAAAACCACAACCTCCGTTTGCTGGGCCTGTTTTGTGTGGGGAGCCCATCCCGGGGGTCACACACACCCGCTGCCGAGCTAACCCCCTCACAATAGGCAGATGCCTTCTCAACAAAATGGATCCCCGCTGTCTGTAGACTCCGTCTTTGTAGATGACACCTCCACGCGGTGCTGCTCCTCCTGATGTGCTGGAATGCAGATGGCTCCAAAACCTCTGAAGCGCAGGCTGGTCCTCCTGCTTGATCAGCAGGGCTGCTCACAAGGGTCCCTCTGGCAGGCGATCTGCTCTCTGCTGCAGGCCACAGGTTCTCCCAGCCCTGGGAACACACACAGACCTCCTGCTGTGTGTTGAATGGCATCCAGAGAGACTGAAAACAGGCCACGTCTGTTCTTTTATCTGCTTACCCAGCAGGCTGTTCTGTGACTTTGCATTGTGGGTTTGAGACTTGGCATTGTGGGTGTGGTAGTTCCCAGCCTGATTTAACTACGAGTCACTTTCTCATTGTACTCTATATCCCACAAAGCTTAGCTGTTTACTTTCTTTAAACAGAAAAAGAAACCTGACATAGTTCCAACAGTCATTAGAGGGAGCCAAACCCATTCTTAAGAATACAATACATTACTGTAGCGGGGTCTCTAAAATTAGGTAGGACACTCAGGTATGTAAGTATGGGAATATGGACCATTTTGTGTTCGTGGAGGATTGGGCGGTGTAATAATCTCCTTGGCCTCTGGGTGGCGGGGTACCCGTAGGCTCAAGGTAGATTAGCCGTCACAGTGCTACCCTTTTTGTCCCTTTTCGGAGATGGTACGGCGAGGGCGGGGAACCTGCCGTGGTGTCAATGGGAGGAGATAAAAGGGGGAGACGCCCTAACCACGAGGTCTCTTTTGGAGGATCTTCTTCACGCGCCCAGGCACCTTAGGGCTGGGTGCGGGCGGTTCCGGATTCCGGCCCAGGCACCCTAGGCCTGACCGGAATGGAGTTGGAGTCCATCCCAGGCACCTTCAGCCTGGGGTGAGGTACTAAACCAGGAGGCCTGGGGCCCAGTGACTTCGACTGGGTCCCGCGAGGGTGGAGAAGTCCGAGGGTCCCTGAAGTGGACGGGGCCCATGTCTGAGGTGAGGAGGCCGGGGAGGTTACCCATTCGGAGAGTCTGGAGCAGCATCAACCCAGTGACGGATGGGCCTCTGGTAACTCCCTTGGAGGGGCATCTTCCCCTGACAGGGGCCGCAGCGCAGCGAAGGTACTCCTATCTACGTTCTCTTGAGTCGCTGGTAGAGACTCTCAAGTTCTAAGTCCTTTCTAGCTAAGGCTATAGTAACCGCTGGCGAGATCACAGTGGTTTAGCTGATAACCAGGATAGTGCCTCGACCTGCTCATCCCCCGTATCAAAATGTTATCAAGTCGCAACCAGTTGGCTACTGGAGCACTGTTTATTGTGAGATATGCAATAAAGCAAGAGTTGGACTGTGATCGGTGTGTGGAACTCTGGTTAATGGGAGCAGAGGGGAGTGTTGGCACAGCAGGACTTAATTCTAGACAGAAGCACACAGGCCCGAGGAAATATCTGGTACTGGCCTTCACCTCACCCACAGCTATGGGGAGGACATGGGCCGTAGCGCATCTCACCCTGTCGTGTGACATACCCCTAGACAAAAGAGAAGGGGTGAGGCCGCTACATTACTTTAGATGATAACTTGGATAGTAGACCTGTGCTACACTATATTGGAAGTGGAGCTGGGGTAACATTTTGTTTAACTTCGTTAGATAGCTCGCTGTAATAAATTCCCTAATTTTTGTAAGAAATGAGGAGCATAGGGCCTTTTATGCTTGTTTGAGGCTAGGTTACATATATTGATTCCCCTGGTTAGCACAGGTGGTACTCCTTGCATAGCCCAACTGTCTCTTTTTAAAGTTAGTCTGTCTCTAAAATGAAAGCTCCAAAAAAAGACAGTAAACCTCTCGTCACCCACATCTAAGTAAGTGTTTCCATAAAGGTTATTGTGTGTGTGTGTGGCTCTATTGGCTGTTACATTGTTTGGTTATTGTTACCCTGCTGAGCTGGTGCCTCCTGGGGATAAAGGGTTTAACACTGCTGTGATATGCTACCGATCACTCACTATGTTCATTCATAACTAAAACATAGTAAACTGTTTACTATGCTTCAGTTTGTGAATGAACAGGAAGCCACTTAGCACAGAGTGCTTCCCATTCATTCACTGTCCAGTGCAGAGAAAGGGAATTTTTGACCTCAGTTAAAAGATGCACAATGCTCAAAAAAGGTACATGAGCTTGTTTGTTTATTGCAAGCAGGACAGCCCATTAAAATAAATGGATTGCCCTGCCATGTAAAATGCCTGACATTGTGCAAAACAGTGTGAATGGGAGCTAAATAAAACATGTGGTTTAAAAGGATTGGTGCGTTTAAGTGATTTGCATATTTTTTTTTTTTTGTATTGTTAACATGTTTTACATTTCAGGTGCTAAAGGAGAAATTGGATACTTGGGTGGCCAAGGGCTGATAGGTAAAATTGGCCCTATTGGAGGAAAAGGTAGGACATTTGGTTTTCTTTTTCTTTTTTTTAATGTTATAAAAAGTCAAAGTACGGTAATATTTCTATGAATGAATATTTCTTCTTATGGTTGCATCCATGAGATTTCTGTTTTTATGTTAAATTTGTATTAATAAGTTTATATTTTTTTATATATACAATTTTCTTTATTTTTCCAAATTTCCTTTAAAATCTCATTACAATGTTTTATATCTTTAACCTATTTCTATGAATGTATGAATGTTCCTTGGAATGATAATGTTAGTATTTGCAGTTTATATATTATCTCTCTAGGATTTGGCACTTTTACACACATAGGAGAAAATGTTAGATTTTCTTTAAAGAGAAGTGAAGTGTGGCTAAAGCTTTTGTGGCCATACTTCTCTTGTAGGTTACAGAAGTGCATGTGCTTTTGCTCTCCTGTGACCCAGAATCAGCTGACAGTGGGCTAAAGCATGTTGCCGGCTGACGTGGCAGAGCCGCCGCAGGCTCTGGAAGGATCCCGACAATATAGTCAAGATCCACCCAGCTGCCTCACAGACATCTGGCTTCAGTTCTCAGCGCTTAGTAGGGATGAGCCGAACACCCCCCGATTTGGTTCACACCAGAACCTTCGAACGGACCGAAAGTTCGCACGAACGTTAGAACCCTATTAAATACAATGGACGCGAACGTTCAAAATCTAAAGTGCTAATTATAATGACTAATATGCATGTTATTGTCCTAAAAAGGGGTTGGGGACCCGGGTTCTGCCACAGGGGACATGTATCAATGCAAAACGAAGTTTTAAAAACGGCCGTTTTTCGGGAGCAGTGATTTTAATGATGCATAAAGTGAAAAAAAAAAGTGAAATATTCCTTTAACCACTTAACGACCACCCACTGTAAATATACGTCGGCAGAATGGCATGGACAGGCACAATCACGTACCTGTACGTGCCTGCCTTCGTATGGGTGGGGGGTCCAATCGGACCCCCCTCCGGTACAGTGAGCGGCCGGGATCGCTTCGGGAGCGATCCGTGATGAGGGGGCTGCCATTCGATTCCTGCCACCCCCTCGCGATCGCTCCCGGTGAATCAAATGCTTCCTCTGCCTGTGTAATGTTTACACAGGCAGGAGGAAGTGATGTCATCCCTCATGCGGCGCTCACATATACCAAGCGCCGCATGAGAGAAGACACACAGGTTAGTGCACAAATACTACACTAACACCAGCACACATAGTTACATAAATCGCCGCCCCCCAGATCACCCCCCAGCCCCCAGTCACAGTGTCACTGATTGCAGTGACCATTTATTTACTGATCACTGCAATCAGTGACATTTGTGACTGTAAAAGTGTCAGGGCAGTTCGTTTTAGGTCCAGTGTAGCCCCCTAACCCCCCCCCAATAAAGGTTTAACCCCTTGATCGCCCCCCAGGTAACCCTTTCACCCCCTAGCACCGCCGTCACTAAGCGATCGTTTTTCTGATCGCTGTTTTTTTTTTTTTTTTAACAGAGAGTTTTTATTAGACAAATCAGCATTACAATACAACCAGTAAATAGCACATCCTCCAGTGCAGAGCAAACAAACAGGATAATGCGTCACATCCGGGGGAACACACCCCTCTCATTCGTTGCTAAATGCAAATAATCAACAAACATTGGCCCAAACCCGGTCGTGCCTAAAACGACTCTAGTTCACCCCTCCCCGGCCACACAACAACCCTGAGTAGCAGTAAAGTCCAGGGACCAAGAGGGGCAGGGGGGGGGGGGAAGCCATCCCCAACAACAGCCCAGTCAGTTACACCCAGGGGGGAGTTCCAAGTCAGAGCGAGTGGTCTGCCATGAAGACCAAATTTTGTCGAACTTCGCGGGGCACTGTCTACTCTCATAAGTCAATTTATATAGAGAAAGTACTGAGTCGACTGAGCGCTGCCAGGCGGCGCATGTGGGGGGGTCCTCGGATTTCCACTTGAGCAGGATTTCCCTCCTAGCATAAAATAGTGAGAAGGTCAGGCAGAGTTTACAATATCTATCCCCTTCCACGTCCTCTATATGATTCAGCAGTAGGATCTTGGGGTCAGTCGGCACGTTTAAGCCAGTCACGTCCGTCAGTCTGGAAGCCACATCCACCCAATAGGGCTGGAGTTTCGGACACGACCAGACCATGTGCCAAAACGTACCTATCTCCTGCCTGCATCTCTGACAATTAGGATCTCGCTGCGGGTAAATACGTGCCAGCCTCTGCGGGGTGTAGTAGGCTCTGTGGAGAAATTTAAATTGTATAAACCTATCCTTTGCAGCTATCATAACAGGGATATAAGATGCGAGGCAATCCCTCCACTCCTCCTCGTCCAGTGAGGGAATATCAGCCCTCCATTCCTCCCACGGCTTAGTAAGCTTGGCATCAAACTGTACAGTGAGGTACAGGTAGAGGGACGAGAGGGGGCGGTCCATGAGGGCGGAGGATAAGAGTCGCTCAATAGAGTCTGACTCCAGGGTTATAGGCTCTGGGAATTGGGCCTCAAAAGCATGTCTCAGCTGCCAGTACCTAAATTGGAAAGAGACCGGCAGGAGATACGCCTGCCTGAGTTCCTGGAAAGGCATAATCGTACCCGCTTTCACTATATGTTTCAGAGTAACGATTCCCTTTTTCGCCCACAGGGATGGATCTGGGATACTATTCATGTGAGGCAGCATAGGGTTAGCCCACAAGGGCATATGCGGGGATACCAAGTTGGGTCGCCGGTACATTAGTCGAGCTTCCTGCCAGACCTTAACTGTGGTCCGCATGAGGGTCGTCATACAGGGGCTGGCCCTGAGGCCACGAAACGGTAGATTGCTCAAGGCCGCATAAGAGCCCACAATAGCCGCCTCAAGTGTGACCGCCGGATTTTGTCTAGGCTGGGAGAACCACCATCTCACCGTAACCAGGACAGCTGCCCAGTAGTAAAGCAAAAAATTAGGGAGCGCCAGTCCACCTCCGGACAAAGACAAATATAAGGTCTTCCTCGCCACCCGGGGGGGTCTCCCAGCCCAGACAAAAGAGATCAGCAGGCTGTCCAACCTCCGGAAGAAAGACCTAGGGATATACGAGGGGGTATTGCGAAAGAAGTACAGGAATTTCGGGAGAAAGACCATCTTCAAAAGGTTGACTCTACCCACTGGCGTCAGAGGGAGGGAGCGCCACACCGCGCACTTGGCCACTAGTTGGGTCATGAGTGGTTGTATGTTTTTGCCAACGTAGTCACCAATCTTACTGCCAACCTTGATGCCCAGGTATGTAAACTCGTCCACCCATCTGAGCCGCGTTCGTGTCGTGGGACGCGGGGCCGAGGGACATAGGGGAAATAAGACCGATTTGTCCCAGTTGATGCGAATACCGGAGTAGCCCCCAAATTGATCAATCAGATCTAAAGCCACCTGCAGGGATGAAGAGGTGTCCGCCAGGTATAGCAGGGCATCATCCGCATACAGAGACAGCTTTTCTTCAATTGGACCTATTTTCAATCCCCGGACCCTCGTCTCAGCTCTCAACAGGATGGCCAGTGGTTCCATAGCAAGGGCAAATAAACCCGGGGAGAGGGGGCACCCCTGTCTCGTGCCGCGACCCAAGGGGAAGACGTCTGATAGACAGCCGTTGGTCCGAATTCTAGCAGATGGGGAGCTATATAACATGCGTACCCATTTCAGGAAGCCTGGCCCAAACCCGAAGCTGTCGAGCACCCCCCAGAGGTAGCCCCACTCTACAGAGTCGAAGGCCTTCTCTGCGTCAAGTGAGGCCACCACTCCCGTCGACCCCTCACCAGCCCCATCAATGTGGGTGAGGAGGCGTCTAATGTTAATATCCGTTCCCCTACCCGGCATAAAGCCTGTTTGATCCGAGTGTACCAGGGCAGTAATGACAGAGTTCAGTTCTGATCGCTGTTTTAGTGTCAGTGATGCCGATAGGTAGCCAGTTATTTTTTTTAGGTTCGCCGCAGGTTTTTATAGCGTCGGGTACCCCCATATATTACCTAATAAAGGTTTAACCCCTTGATCGCCCCCCCCAGGTAACCCTTTCACCCGTGTCACTAAGCGATCGTTTTTCTGATCGCTGTTTTAGTGTCGGTGATGCCGATAGGTAGCCAGTTATTTTTTTTAGGTTCGCCGCAGGTTTTTATAGCGTCGGGTACCTCCATATATTAACTTATAAAGGTTTAACCCCTTGATCGCCCCCCCAGGTAACCCTTTCATCCCATTTTGCCAGTGTCACTAAGCGATCCTTTTTCTGATCGCTGTCTTAGTGTCGGTGATGCCGATAGGTAGCCAGTTATTTTTTTTAGGTTCGCCGCAGGTTTTTATAGCGTCGGGTACCCCCATATATTACCTAATAAAGGTTTAACCCCCTGATTGCCCCTAGTTAACCCTTTCACCAGTGATCACCATATAAGTGTTACGGGTGACGCTGGTTAGTTAGTTTGCTTTTTATAGTGTCAGGGCACCCGCCGTATATAACCCAATAAAGGTTTAACCCCCTGATCGCCTGGCGGGTGATATCAATTAGGTTTTAGCGTCAGAGAGGGTCTGCGTCGCCGCAGGCAGCGTCAGGTTAGTGCCAGTAACGCTAACACCCACGTGTGAAGCATACACCTCCCTTAGTGGTATAATATCTGATCTGATCAGATCTATACTAGCGTCCCCAGCAATTTAGGGTTCCCAAAAATGCAGTGTTAGCGGGATCAGCCCAGATACCTGCTAGCACCTGCATTTTGCCCCTCCGTCCAGCCCAGGCCACCCAAGTGCAGTATCGATCGATCACTGTCACTTACAAAACACAACACACATAACTGCAGAGTTCACAGAGACAGGCCTGATCCCTGCGACTCCAGTGCTGTAGGAGGTGATTTCACCACCACAGTTTTAAAAAAAAGCATATATGCCGAAGCATTGGGGCAGGAGGGGCGGAGGAGCGATTTTGCTCCTAATGCCACGTACATATGGTCAAAATTCCGACGGAGGCTTGCCCGTGGAAAGGTCCGACCATGTGTGTGCGGCATAACTTTTGCAGGAGGATGCCCCCATGCTTCGGCATATATAAATGGTGCATGTATGCCCATCATTAGAAGTGGGTGAATGAAGGGAGGTATTCTAATGGTGGGCATACCCACCGATCAGTCTCTTTTTTCGTTCAGCCAATAGGCTGCATGAAAAAAAAGATTACAATACATGTCCAACAAGGACCAGCAACGTACTGGTATGTTGCTGGACTTTGAATGGTTATACCAGATTGATAAGAAAGAAAATCACGCTAAAGAGTCCTCATGGAAATTGTTTATATACTGAATAAAGTCCAATGTGGCAGGCTGGTATGGAAAAATGCAAAAAATCCCAATTAATAAATGGACCTTGAGAAATTCATGCTTACCAGATAAGTAAGCCAATAAAGCAGATGGCTTTAGCCTAGCCAAGGTCTTTGGTTAGCACCAAGATAGCCGCTTCACCAGGAAATTAATGAATACGATAGCTGGAACTATAACTCCATGATGATGATGTTAATCAGCCCAAAAAGAAAAAGAAAAGCACATAGCGTAATCCTGCCTCAATAAATGATCTATGGGGATCAGTATTATGGACAACACCCAGTGTGAGAAGCATGCAGGAGTGAACCACCACCTCACAATCAATCTCCTTACCAGATTGCACTAAATAAAAACCTTAAGCAAATATAAGGCAAAAACACCCCAAACACAAAGGTTGTAATCCGCCACCTCTCAAACAGTCTTCTTACCAGATGGACACCACTATAAAGCTTGATGTATATAGGTGACGATTGTAGATCAGGATCCTATGGACAATTGCAGACTCAGATGGTAAAGGGATGGAGATGGAGTCTCCCAGCTGGGACCGTAAATCCACGTATGCGGTAAAATCATCAAGTACCCAGGAGGAAATGAAGAGACTCGATAGTGTAATACCATCAATGCATTTAATAAAAAAAGGCAGTTACACTTACATATAGTTGCAAAAATTCAAGCAGAGAAACGAAGCCGGCCGGCTACAATATAAAACTCCCGTCCTGCGAACGTAGTGACGTCAGCACGTACCCCCTTAGACGCGTTTCGTCATCAAAGACATTCTCAACAAGGGACGGGTAGCGTGCTGACTCACCACCATTTATAGGACCAAGCCTCGTTTTGAATCACGGGCAAGGTGACGGTTCGCCATCTTGTTTGATGGCAAACCTAATGTTATTACTCGACTCAGTCCAATATTTGCCCTTTTCCATTAGAAGCAATACAAAAAGTCTCAACGGAAGAATATAATGACAAATAACCTCAGTCTGATCCCCGGACATGAATAATCTATTGCCATTGATTACTGGCGGAACTAATAGAAAAATAAAAAATGAATTATAAATTTAAAAATTAAACCTTTGTCACGAGGATTAATCAAGTGAACCCAGATTAAATATGAATATTGGAACAAAAAATATTAAAACAATATTTAATAATGGCGAGGACAAAAATCATCAGGACAAAATAATTATTATATAACCACCACTAGAGTGGCATATATCATAAATTCGTAATTTATTGATAAAAAATCAATTTAAATTAATAGTATAATATTTAATATATTTATGTGCCATTTTAAACGGAACACATCATATAATCCCAGTAAACCAGCCACACTTACCACCACAGGTGGTAAGTGCATGAATAAACCTTATTGACTGGCTGGAACTTTGTATTGATATTGGAACTATAAATACCATATTATACCAGATTGATGCCTGCGGGTTTAGGTATCATCTTGGTATCATTCTTTTCAGCCAGTGGCCGGCTTTCATTTAAAAGCAATCCTAGTGGCTAATTAGCCTCTGGACTGCTTTTACAAGCAGTGGGAGGGAATGTCCCCCCCCGGATATAAAAAGCGCCATTGGGAAATTGGGAAAGCATTTTATCACACCGATCTTGGTGTGGTCAGATGCTTTGTGGGCAGAGGAAAGATCTAGGGTCTAATAGACCCCAGTTTTTTCAAAAAAATAGTACCTGTCAATACATATTGCTATCATAGGGGATATTTACATTTCCTGAGATAACAATAAAAATGATAAAAAAAAAAAAAATATGGAAGGAACAGTTTAAAAATAAAAGAAAAAAGCAAAATTAATAATAAAAAAAAAGCACCCCTGTCCTGCCCTGCTCTTGCGCAATGGCGAACGCAAGCGTCGGTCTGGCGTCATATGTAAACAGCAATTGCACCATGCATGTGAGGTATCACCACGAAGATCAGATCAAGGGCAGTCATTTTAGCAGTAGACCTCCTCTGTAAATCTAATGTGGTAACCTGTAAAGGCTTTTAAAGGCTTTTAAAAATGTATGTAGTTTGTCGCCAATGCGCGTTTGTGCGAAATTTTAAAGCATGTCGTGGTTGGTATCTATGTACTCGGCCTAAGATCCTCTTTTTTATTTCATCAAACATTTGGGCAATATAGTGTGTTTTAGTGCATTAAAATAAAAAAAAGTGTATTTTTTCCCCAAAAAATGCGTTTGAAAAATCGCTGCGCAAATACTGTGTGGAAAAAAAAAATGCAACACCCACCATTTTAATCTGTAGGGCCTTTGCTTTAAAAAAATATATAATGTTTGGGGTTTCAACATAATTTTCTTGCAAAAAAAAAAATGTTTTCATGTAAACAAAAAGTGTCAAAGGGCTTTGTCTTCAAGTTGTTAGAAGAGTGGATGTAAGCTTCCTAATGTTGTGTATAAAATGCCAAGACAGTTCAAAACCCCCCCAAATGACCCCATTTTGGAAAGTAGACACCCCAAGCTATATACTGAGAGGCATGTCGAGTCCATTGAATATTTTATATGTTGACACAAGTTGCGGAAAAAAGACAATTTTTTATTTTTTTTTTGCACAAAGTTGTCACTAAATGATATATTGCTCAAACATGCCATGGGCATATGTGGAATTACACCCCAAAATACATTCTGTTGCTTCTCCTGAGTACGGGGATACCACATGTGTGAGACTTTTTGGGAGCCTAGCCGCGTACGGGACCCCAAAAACCAAGCACCTCACTGCCTATCACAGTTTTGGAGGCCATGGAATGCCCAGATGGCACAAACCCCCCCCCCCCCAAATGACCCCATTTTGGAAAGTAGACACCCCAAGCTATTTGAGGTATGGTGAGTATTTTGCAGATCTCGCTTTTTGTCACAAAGTTTTGAAAATTGAAAAAAAATAAAAAAAAATGTTCTTTCTTCATTTTCAAAAACAAATGAGAGCTGTAAAATACTCACCATGCCTCTCAGCAGTTTCCTTGGGGTGTCTACTTTCTAAAATGGGGTCATTTGGGGGGGTTTTGTGCTATTTTGGCATTTTATGGCCTTCGAAACTGTGATAGGTAGTGAGGAGTGAAATCAAAAATTTGCGCCCTTAGAAATCCTGAAGGCGGTGCTTGGTTTTCGGGGGTCCGTACGGGCTAGGCTCCCAAAAAGTCCCACACATGTGGTATCCCCGTACTCAGGAGAAGCAGCAAAATGTATTTTGGGGTGTAATTCCACATATAACCATGGCATGTGTGAGCAATATATCATTTAGTGACAACTTTTTGTAATTTTTTTTTTTGTTTTTAGTCATTATTCAATCACTTGAGACAAAAAGAAAAATATTTAATGGGCTCAACATGCCTCTCAGCAATTTCCTTGGGATGTCTACTTTCCAAAATGGGGTCATTTGGGGGGTTTTGTACTGCCCTGCCATTTTAGCACCTCAAGAAATGAGATAGGCAGTCATAAATTAAAAGCTGTGTAAATTCCAGAAAATGTACCCTAGTTTGTAGCCGCTATAACTTTCGCGCAAACCAATAAATATATGCTTATTGACATTTTTTTTTACTAAAGACGTGGGTGAATACATTTTGGCCTAAATGTATGACTAAAATTGAGTTTATTCGATTTTTCTTATAACAAAAAGTAGAAAATATTTTTTTCTAAATTTTCAGTCTTTTTCCGTTTATATCGCAAAAAATAAAAATCACAGAGGCAATCAAATACCATTAAAAGAAAGCTCTATTTGTGGGAAGAAAAGGACGCAAATTTCGTTTGGGTACAACATTGCATGTCCGCACAATTTACAGTTAAAGCAGCGCAGTGCAAAATTCTGAAAACACCTCTGGTCCTTTAGCTACAAAATGGTCCGGGGCTTAAGTGGTTAAATATCGTACCTGGGGGGTGTCTAAAGTATGCCTGTGAAGTGGCATGTGTTTCGCGTATTTAGAACTGTCCCTGCACAAAATGACATTTGTAAAGGAAAAAAAGCCGTTTAAAACTGCTTGCGGCTTTAATGTAATGTCTGGTCCTGGTAATATGGATGAAAATCTTTGAGAAAAATGGCATAGCTACCCCATCACCCCACCCCCCCCCCTATCCCAGCCCATTACCAGCCCCTTTGGGTCTTGTATGGATATTAAGGGGAACCCCGCACCCAAAATAAAAAAAGGCCCTATATACTCTGAACAGCAGTATACAGGCGGTGCAAACAAGACAGGGACTGTAGGTTTGTTCTTATGTAGAATGTGTTTGTAATTTTGAACAGGTACATTGTTGAAGTGTAGCTCCAGCCAAAAAATCTATTTTTAAGCTTTTTGGAAAACATAGGGAACGGTTATCACCCTGTAACATTTGTTTAGCTGTCTGTGCAGTGTGCACCTGTTCACAACATTTCACCTCACTTTCCATCCCAATGACAAATTTTTGTGAAAAGTGGGGTTTTTATTGAAACAAGGATTGGTGATAAAGCATCAGTAGAGAGAAGACACCTTTTTCCCATATTAACTCTTACAGGAGAGAATTTCCCTTCCTAGGGGTAGATTTCCTCTCACTTCCTGTTGTCTCCTTTCGTTTGCAAGTAGGAGTCGATTGTAAGTTGGATGTTTGAAAGTAGGGGCCTGCCGTATATACTCTGCTGAAATTTGCCCCTTAGATGTTGGTGTTGCCACAACACTGCAACCCCTCACAGATACTGTACTTGGAGCACAGCAATGAGCCCTTTTGCAAAGTATTGCATCAAAAATTGTAATTACACACCCCTGTTAAACAGGGGCTGAAAAATTGGGCCTTAGCCACTGGTGGCGGCACCCAGAAACAAAAAAGTTCTTCTAAGCTATCATTAAGAATCGGATCATTGAGGAGGAGGAGGATAGTCAGTCAACACAACAGGACAGTCACTCAGCATCAGCATCAGTCTTGAAGGGATGTGACATTTGAAAATAAATTATTCTGTTATATCAGCTTCAGGTGCTTGGTAGTGTCATGGATATGCAGTAGTGTTTGTCTGTCAGCTTACCTTCCTTCCCATGTGTTCATCTTAGAGGCCAGAACCCTTTCACCTGGCTTCCTTTATAATCTCCTCCCAGCCTGACTCCACCCCAGGCCCTATCACAGAACACTATATTAACCTGTGCACTGCAAGCCTGCTTTGCTGATCAACGTGTTTGTTAGGCATTGTGTGTTTGGGTTCCTGCCTGCCGTGTGCTACGTCTGTCTCTCTGTTACGTTATTGGCTTGTCCCCGACTATCCCTATCTGCTCGTGACCCTTGACCCTTCGGCTTGTCTTTCGTTATCCTTGTCTGCTTGTGGCCCTTGACTTTAAGCTTGTTATTCGTTACTCTTATATCTCGTGCTGCTGCTTCCCCTCTTGTCCCCTTATCCTACTGGGCGTGAGCTAGGAGACTCTAGGGGCCGCAACCTGGACCCAGCCTGCAGCATAACATCCTCACCACTAGAGGCTCTGGAGAAGACCTGCTGGGTCTTAGACTCCGCGCCCTGGGGAATCTTGGCTCTAGCTTCCCATAGGATCCCGGTTGTGCTCCTCTGGTCCCGCTTTCCACAACCACCCAGTTTCCTATCCGCAGCAGTCAGCCATAGGGTTCACTACCTTGCGGTGCACTCCTGTCCCCCTACGGTGTGCATCTGTCACCTGGCCACAGGTGACCTGACAGTTTGATCAGCCATGAACCCGGCTGACATCCCGCTCCCCGCGGATGATCCATTGCAGGGCATAGTTTGCAGACTTGAAACCCAGGAATCGAATCAGACTCAGGTGATGCCATTCCTCCAGGATCTGGCTTCTCGCTTCGAGCAGCTTCAGGCCTCCTAGGGAACCCTGAATCCGCAACCTCAAATACAACCAGCGGCTGCACCTATTGCACCAGTCGCAGCCACACACTCACTACAACTGCCAGCTCCGTCCCGTTTCTCTGGGGACTCCAAGGCTTGCAGGGGGTTCCTTAGCCAATGCACAATTCATTTTGAGCTCCAGCCCCAAAACTTCCTGTCTGATCGGGCTAAGGTAGCCTATATCATTTCCCTCCTCTCTGGTGAAGCTTTAGCCTGGGCAGCCCCTCTGTGGGAACTGAATGATCCAGTGGTTTCTAGCCTGTCTGGCTTCTTGAAACTTTTTCGGAATATCTTCGAAGAATCGGCTCGTGTCTCTTCAGCGGCCAGCGCCCTTTTACGTCTCCGCCAAGAGTCTGCTTCTGTGGGACAGTATGCCCTTCATTTCCGCATACTGTCGGCTGAGTTGAGCTGGAACAATGAGGCCTTAGTCGCAACCTTTTTGCATGGCCTGTCTGATAGAGTGAAGGATGAATTAGCAGGAAGAACCATCCCCAATGATCTGGCCGGCGTTATCTCCTTGTGTAACCAGATCGATATTCGCTTTCAGGAGAGGACCTTAGAAAAGCAACGCCAGCACTCCTTGGTTCTTAGTCAGCCTGAGCTCCCCTCTCTTCGACCCGTAGAGCATCTCCTACCAGCTGAGGAACCCATGCAGCTGGGTCGGACCAGGCTATCCCCCGAGGAACGTGCTAGGCGCAGAACTCTTGGTCTGTGTCTTTACTGTGGGGGCAAAGGTAATTTTCGTGACACTTGCTCTCTTTGTCCAGAAAAACGTTCGGGTCCACTTCATCTGGAAAGTGGAGTATTGGACCCAGAAATATCACCTTCCCCTTCTCGTCTTCTGCTTTCTGTGTTCCTTCATGTTGGTGCTTCTTCTCATTCGGTCTCAGCATATCTGGATTCCGGAGCCGCTGGTAATTTCATGGACTGGGAAATCACATCGTCCATGAGACTTACTCTTTTGCCCCTCACCACGCCATTGGTGGTCTTGGCGATTGATGGTAATGTTCTCCCAGGGGGACCTATCCGCTTCCAGACCCTCCCTGTTAAGATGTCGGTAGGGACACTCCACCAGGAGTGGATATCCTTCCTTATCTTACCCAAGGCCTCAACGCCTATAATTTTGGGTCTCCGATGGTTACAGCTCCATTCTCCTCATGTGGACTGGACTACTGGACAGATCCTGGCTTGGGGTCCCTCCTGTTCCTTGTCCTGCCTACCCAAGGTTGCCCCCTGTGAACCTGAGCCGGTCATTCATTCCAGGTTGCATAACCATTTACATTTCTCTGTCCCTAACCACCCTTGGACACACAGCCAGGCTAGCTTGTCTACAAGTCCTGCAGTCGCTACGTCTTGCGATGCGATTCAGGTAGTCGCTACACCTGACTCAGCTATTCACTCTGCCTCTGTACTAGTTATGCCAGTCCAGCCCATGCCCAGTGAGCCTCCTACTTTTTCTTGTTCAGGACATTCTGCTTGTCCTTCAGCTATTCAGATTGACTCCTGTGACATGTCACCTTCTAACCAACCTGACTTCAGGGTTCCACTGACATCTGCCCAGTCTGATGGTCCTGTGCAAGATGACCAGTTCCCCTTTTAAGGGTCTAGGGGACCCTCCTCAGATTCCTGTTGATCCTCTCATGCCCTTGCTTATTCCTAGAGAGCCTTTGGTCCTCAATAGATCTTCTTGTCATCTCCCTACCTCGTTTTCGGTCTCTGAGGATAATCTTAAGTACGAGGTTAGACAAGTTCTGGATTCTCGGCTCTGCAGAGGCATTCTTCAGTACCTTGTGCATTGGAGAGGTTTTGGTCCTGAGGAGGCGTCTTGGATCGCTGCATCTGATGTCGCTGCACCTCATCTGTTGAGGAGGTTTCATCAGAGATTTCCCTTTAAGCCTGGGCCCAGGCGGGGGAGGGCCCATAAGAGGGAGGGTACTGTCATGGATATGCAGTAGTGTTTGTCTGTCAGCTTACCTTCCTTCCCATGTGTTCATCTTAGAGGCCAGAACCCTTTCACCTGGCTTCCTTTATAATCTCCTCCTAGCCTGACTCCACCCCAGGCCCTATCACAGAACACTATATTAACCTGTGCACTGCAAGCCTGCTTTGCTGATCAACGTGTTTGTTAGGCATTGTGTGTTTGGGTTCCTGCCTGCCGTGTGCTACGTCTGTCTCTCTGTTACGTTATTGGCTTGTCCCCGACTATCCCTGTCTGCTCGTGACCCTTGACCTTTGGCTTGTCTTTCGTTATCCTTGTCTGCTTGTGGCCCTTGACTTTAAGCTTGTTATTTGTTACTCTTATATCTCGTGCTGCTGCTTCCCCTCTTGTCCCCTTATCCTACGGGGCGTGAGCTAGGAGACTCTAGGGGCCGCGACCTGGACCCAGCCTGCAGCATAACATCCTCACCACTAGAGGCTCTGGAGAAGACCTGCTGGGTCTTAGACTCCGCGCCCTGGGGAATCTTGGCTCTAGCTTCCCATAAGATCCCGGTTGTGCTCCTCTGGTCCCGCTTTCCACAACCACCCAGTTTCCTATCCGCAGCAGTCAGCCATAGGGTTCATTACCTTGCGGTGCACTCCTGTCCCCCTATGGTGTGCATCTGTCACCTGGCCACAGGTGACCTGACAGGCAGCTGGTGGTGATCCAAGACTGGTTCATCTTTATGAAGGTCAGTCGATCAACCGAGTCGGTGGACAGGCGCACCCTGTGATCCGTGACAAAGCCTCCAGCAGCACTAAATGTGCGTACCGAAAGAACGCTGGATGCAGGACAGACCAGTAGCTCAATTGCATGCTGTGCAAGCTCTGGCCAGTGATCCATCCTCAACACCTAGTAAGCCAGAGGATTTTCGGTGGGAAAGGTGTCCAAGTCTGACCTTGCCCCTAGGTATTACTGCACCATGTATATCAGACGCTGGCGATGGTTGCTGGAACCGATCATACCTTGGGGCTGCAGACTAAAAAATTGTCTGAACGCTTTGGTCAGACGGCCATCTTCTCCACCGCTCCTTCTGCTACTGACCGAAGCCTCAGCAACTCGTTGTCTAGGACCAGGATGTTGTAACCTCCCAGTCTCTGGGAACGCATTGCACAGACCTTTCTGCAAGGCCTCCCGGAGTTGTCTCATCCTCTGCTCCCTCTGCGACGGCAAGATAAGGTCCGCAACCTTACCCTTGTACCGTGGATCAAGGAGAGTGGCCAGCCAGTAATGGTCCCTCTCCATGATCCGAAGAATACGAGGATCCTTCCGCAGACTTTGCAGGATCAGGGAGGCCATGCAGCATAGGTTAGCTGAGGCATTCGGTCCGGAGTCCTCTGGGTCACTAAGGACGACATGATCCGCAGCCACCTCCTCCCAGCCACGTACAAGTCCACGGGTTTGTTGGGACTGTAAATCATCCCTAAAAAGACTGCTGCTGTTGATGCTGAGTGCCATGCTCCACCTCCATGCTGACACAATCCTCCTCCTCCTCCTCCTCCTCTTCCTGTGTGACAAGGAACACTGTCTGGGTAAAGGGGGCCTTGAGAGGCAAGGAAGTCCTCCTCTTCTTGCCTCTGTTCTGCCTCAAGTGCCCTGTCCATTATTCCACGCAGTGTATGCTCCAACAGGTGGACAAGAGGTACAGTGTCACTGATGAATGCACTGTCACTGCTTACCATCCTCGTGGCCTCCTCAAATGGTGCCAGGACAGTGCATGCATCCCTGATCATGCCCCACTGGTGTGGTGAAAAAAACCTGAGCTCCCCTGACCCTGTCCTGGTGCCGTAGTCGCACAGGTACTCATTGATGGCCCTCTGCTGCATGTGCAGCCGCTGCAGCATGGCCAACGTTGAGTTCCACCTGGTGGGCATGTCACATATAAGGCGGTTCTTGGGCAGGTTCAACTCCTTTTGCAGCTCAGCCAGCCGAGTACTGGCATTATATGATCTGTGGAAATGCACACAGACTTTCCTGGCCTGCCTCAGGACATCCTGTAAGCCCGGGTACCTGCCCAAGAACCGCTGCACCACCAGGTTAAGGACGTGAGCCACGCAGGGCACATGGGTCAGTTGTCCCTGTCAGAGGGTGGAGAGGAGGTTGGTGCCATTGTCGCAAACCACCATTCCTGGCTTAAGCTGGCATGGCGTCAACCACCTCTCGGCCTGCCCCTGCAGAGCAGACAGAACCTATGCCCCAGTGTGGCTCCTGTCCCCCAAACACACCAGCGCAAGCACGGCATGGCATCTTTTTGCCTGCGTACTTGCGTAGCCCCTTTCAACGCCTATGGAGCACCGCTGGTTCCGAGGACAAAGCACAGGAAGAGGCCATGGAGGAAGAAGAAGAGGAGGGGGTGGAGGAGAGAGGTGTCTCACAACCAGTAGTAGCATTTTGGAGGCGTGCCGGTGGAACAACCTCCAACACTACTGCACCTTGTCCTGCATCCTTCCCAGCTGCCAAAAGAGTGACCCAATGGGCCGTGAAAGAAAGGTAACGTCCCTGTCCATGCCTGCTGGACCATGAGTCAGCGGTAATATGCACCTTACCGCTGACCGCCCTGTCCAGCGAGGTATGGACATTGCCTTCCACATGCCGGTAGAGAGCCGGAATCGCCTTCCGTGAGAAAGTGGCGTTTGGGAACCTGCCACTGAGGAACCGCACCTTGCACAAACTCACGGAAGGGGGCCGAGTCTACCAACTGAAAAAGCAGCAGTTGAAGTGCTAGCAATTTAGCCAAGCTAGCATTCAACCACTGGGCATGTGGATGGCTGGGAGTGAACTTCTTTCGACGGTCCAGCAGCTGGGGCAGGGAAATTTGCCTGCTATAATTGGACGTCGGTGTACTGCTAGCAGAGTGCCCGCAAGTACTTGGCTGTGAGACACCTAATTCTACACCTTCATTCCTCTCAGTGCAGGTTTCAGAGAGAACTGAAGGTACAGTGGGGTTGCAGATCCCAGCTGATGAGGAGCAAGGAGAGGTACGCTTTGTTCTTTGGTGTGGGTCTTTAAGATACGCTTGCCAACGAGCTGCATGGCAGGTCAACATATGTCTGGCCAAGCATGTGGTGCCCAAGCGGCTGATGTTTTGGCCACGCGAGATACGCTTCAGACATATGTTGCAAACAGCAGCGGTGCGATCTGATGCACTCGACTCAAAAAAGGCCCACACCAAAGAACTTTTGGAATAACGGGCAGAGGCAGCGCCCTGCACAGGCAGAGCTCTGCGGTGTGATTCAGTCAGTGTGCTGCCCTTACGCTGGCCCCTGGAGGGCATCCTGCCTCGTTGGAGATGTGCCTCCTCCTCATCCTTCTCCTCCTCCTCTCTCCTATCAGGCACCCAAGTGTAGTCAGTGACCTCATCATCCCCTCCCTCCTCATCATTGGAGCCAATCTGGCAGTATGCTGCAGCTGCTGGAACATGACTGCCAGATTGGTGTCCTTCTTGAGCATCCCCTCTCTCTGCTCTTACGCTACTGCCTTCCTCTAGCTGGGTATCATCTTCAGACCCTTCGAAACGCTGGGCATCCTCCTGGAGCATGTACCCAACACTGTGCTCAAACAGTTCAGGGGACTCCTCAGGAGGACACGGTGGGTCTAGGGAAGGAGTGACTGATGATGACATTGAGGACGCTTTGGCAGCTGCTTTGCCAGTACCCTGAGCCTGGGTGAGAGAGGATGAGGAGGGCTTGGTCATCCACTCTACCAAGTCTTCGGCATGATGCGGCTCAACACGTCCAGCTGCCGAAAATAAGGACAAGCGTGTCCCATGGCCACGTGCTGATGACGATGCACCACGTCCACGACCAGCACTGTTGTCTCTAGACACAGAGCCTGCTTGCCCTCTTTTATTGGCTTGTGACTGTCTGCCTCTCCTTGTTGGCCTTCCAGACATAGTAATGGCCTGCAGGGAGATGGGAAAACCAGCAATTGGGTAGTGTATATTGTGCTGGAGGCACACAACACCCACTAACTCCAGCAGATGCCTTTATTAGAGAACAGCAATGACGAGTATATACAGGTGTATACTGTGCCACTAACTCCTGCAGATGCCTGTATTTGAGAACAGCAATGACGGATATACAGGTGTATACTGTGCCACTAACTCCTGCAGATGCTTGTATTTGAGAACAACAATGACGGGTATATACAGGTGTATACTGTACCACTAACTCCTGCAGATGCTGTATTTGAGAACAGCAATGATGGATATACAGGTGTATACTGTGCCACTAACTCCTACAGATGCTGTATTTGAGAACAGCAATGACGGATATACAGGTGTATACTGTGCCACTAACTCTTGCAGATGCTGTATTTGAGAACAGCAATGACGGATATACAGGTGTATACTGTGCCACTAACTCCTGCAGATGCTGTATTTGAGAACAGCAATGACGGATATACAGGTGTATACTGTGCCACTAACTCCTGCAGATGCCTGTATTTGAGAACAGCAATGACGGATATACAGGTGTATACTGTGCCACTAACTCCTGCAGATGCTGTATTTGAGAACAGAAATGATGGATATACAGGTGTATATTGTGCCACTAACTCCTGCAGATGCCTGTATTTGAGAACAGCAATGACGGATATAAAGGGGTATACTGTGCCACTAACTCCTGCAGATGCCTGTATTTGAGAACAGCAATGACGGATATACAGGTGTATACTGTGCCACTAACTCCTGCAGATGCTGTATTTGAGAACAGCAATGACGGATATACAGGTGTATACTGTGCCACTAACTCCTGCAGATGCTGTATTTGAGAACAGCAATGACGGGTATATACAGGTGTATACTGTGCCACTAACTCCTGCAGATGCTGTATTTGAGAACAGCAATGACGGATATACAGGTGTATACTGTGCCACTAACTCCTGCAGATGCTGTATTTGAGAACAGCAATGACTGATATACAGGTGTATACTGTGCCACTAACTCCTGCAGATGCTGTATTTGAGAACAGCAATGACGGATATACAGGTGTATACTGTGCCACTAACTCCTGCAGATGCCTGTATTATAGAAAACCAATGACGGGGTATATACAGGTGTATACTGTGCCACTAACTCCTGCAGAGGCCTGTATTTGAGAACAGCAATGACGGATATACAGGTGTATACTGTGCCACTAACTCCTACAGATGCTGTATTTGAGAACAGCAATGACGGATATACAGGTGTATACTGTGCCACTAACTCCTGCAGATGCCTGTATTTGAGAACAGCAATGATGGATATACAGGTGTATACTGTGCCACTGCAGATGCCTGAGAAAATAAAACAGAACATAGAACACACTGTCCCTGCCTATGTATCTCTTTCCCTGCACGCCAACACAGTACACAAGGCCGCCGCGCTGGCGGTCTTTTATAGTGTGGGGCGTGTACTAAACCCCCCTGAGCTATAATTGGCCACAGGCATCTTGCCTGTGGCCAATTATGGCTCTCCTCGCTGCCGGCACTGGATTGGCCAAGCATGCAGGGTCACAGTGCATGCTTGGCCAATCACAGCGCCGGGATTGCACCGCGATGGCGCAGTGTATTGTGGGCCGTTCACGTCACTGGAATTTGGCGCGAACGGCCCAAATCGTTCGATCTTCGTCGAATGATCGAACAGCCGATGTTCGAGTCGAACGTATGTTCGACTCGAACACGAAGCTCATCCCTAGCGCTTAGCTGAGAACCGAAGCCATCTCTGCCTGCCCCCTCTTCTGCCTTGCTCTCCAGTGAGTGCCAGAAGGGCATTGCAGAGAGCGTGACTGACCGTCAATGTTCTCCGCTCTGAGAAGACTGAGAGCTGAGCGATCACATGACTGCAGTTCTCCAGCTTAGAGCCAGCTGGGGACAGCTGCAGCATCAGACTAATGCTGCAGTATGAAGGTGAGTTTGTATGTCTGTTATCCCCACACAGTTAGAACACACTGAGGGAACACATATTTAACCCCTTGATTGCCCCCTAGTGTTAACCCCCTTCCCTGCCAGTGACATTTACACAGTAATCAGTGCATTTTTATAGCACTGATCGCTGCATAAATGCCAATGGTCTCAAAAAAGTGTCAAAAGTCTCTGATTTGTCCGTCGCATTGTCGCAGTACCGCTAAAAATTGCAGATCACCGCCATTACTCGTATAGCGGCCTCACCCCCTACTCCCTTGATATAATACGGCTGGCTTGTCTAGGGGTTTGAGGGAGGAGGGTGAGGAACACTAATACCAGCTCTCACCTCATGTGTGTGTGAGGTTTGAGCTAAGTTCAAGTTTACCTTCGGGTCTGCGTTCCATACGGAGCCTCTGCTTCTCCTGTGGAGGTTGATTTGCCACCGCTAGAGACGGAGCACTTTGCTGCCAGTAATAGAGTTCCACACCATGAACAGTCCAACACTTATTTATTTATCTTGTAGCAATGAACAGTAGTGGTTGAACTTGACACAAACAGACAGGGTGTGGGTACGAGTAGGTCCAGGCACAAGCTCTCTCCTATTCCATACAGTGCAAATAGGCTTGACACACAATTGCTGCCACCGATTGTGAATTTGGTTCCTGCCACAAACCTTGGTGAACGTTGAGGCCTCTGCCACAGACCTGAGTGTAGGTCTCTGCCACCGACCTGGGTTTAGTTGGGTCGCTGCCACCGACCATAAGCACGTGAACTACCTTCCATGAGAGAATGGCCCCTGTCAGGGAAGACATCCATCCGGACGGTCTCCAGAGGCCCACCCGTCACCGGCAATATGCTGCACCGGGTCTTCGGGAGGGACACATCTCCGGTCCCTTATGCCCTGGATTCAGACACCCGTACCTGGGGCACCTTAGGTATTTTCCATCCCTCGCGGGACCCAGTGGAAGGTACTGGGCCCCAGGCCTTCTGTAAAGTACCTCACCCCAGACCTAAGGTGTCTGGCATGGAATTCGAACTCCACGTGTCCAGGCCAAGGGCGCCTGGACACCGACCGCGGACAGCAGCCCACAGGCTGAAGGTGCCTGGGACTTCCACCTCGTGCGCAAGATTTATACCCTCTCCCAGCAAGCACAGCGGTTTCCCGCCCAGCTGTACAACTGCTGCGAGAGGTCACAAAGGGTACGGCACTGCAGTGGTCGTTCAATCCCAGCCCAAGGCGACAGCGCCACCCACTGGGCCGCAGGGAGCTGACACCACTGATGTCTTCACACAAATAAATAGCATTACTCTAACAATCAGTGCATCTGGGTCATGCTACCACCCAGATGCTGCCCCTCAATGTATATACCTGCTACACTAGTAAACAAAAACAAAAATAATAATAAAAAATGCCATAAAAATTACAAAAATCTTTCCCATAGTTTGCAGACGCTATAACTTTTGCGCAAACCAATCAATATACGCTTATTGCGATTTACTTTATTTTTTTTTACCAAAAATATGTAGAAGAATACATATTGGCCTAAACTGAGAAAAAAAAAAACGTTGTTTTTTTATTTTATTTATTATAGCAAAAAGTTTCAAATATAGTTTTTTTTTTTTCCAAAATTGTCGGTCTTTATTTGTTTATAGCGCAAAAAATAAAAACCGCAGAGGTGATCAAATACCACCAAAAGAAAGCTCTATTTGTGGAAAAAAAGGACACAAATTTTGTTTGGGAGCTGCGTCGCACGACCGCGCAATTTTCAGTTAAAGCGACGCAGTGCCAAATTGTAAAAAGTGATCTGGTCAGGAAGGGGGTAAAACCTTTTGGGGCTGAAGAGGTTAAACTGGCTAAGGGCCACAAATGAGAAGTGAAACATAGGCCCAAAAAAACAACACCAGATTGACAACCGGGACCTGGTGTGTAGTTAATGCCATCTAGTGTTTGTTCTATGACATTACACTATTCTATCCTATATTTTTTGGGCATAGTCACTAGTTTTAAAAGTTTGGATTTTCAGTATTTTTTATGTGTTTTTGTGTATTTATTTACAGTCTCTTAAGAATTCTTCCAGCGCAGATAAAATCCATTTCAAGTTCCTAGACCAGCCTTTTTCAACTAGGGTGCTTTCAGGTTAGTTCAGGGGTGCCTTGACAAAATGCCTTAAAATTGCCCAAAATTTCTATACAAGCCAGCAGGTAGATTAAAGTGTAACTCCACTTTCGTGGGGAAAAAAAACTATCCAATGGGAAAAAAAATATCCAATAAAGAAAAAAATAATATAATGTATACACTTGCAACACAAATCATATTGTAATTGAATGTTATTAAAAATTAAATTTCCTTCTCAATCTGCAGCCACTGTAATTTTCTGTAAAATACAATATGGCTACCTGGAGATGTTCTGTGCACACAATGTGTACAGCACGCCCCCCTGAAACATAATTTCCTGCTTGTGTGATTGGCTCACTGATTTTCCCAGAAGTCTACACCAAGATACAAGTCAGATTTCAGGCATCCCCTACAACAGAATGTAATTTTTGGTGAGATACTCCCAATAGGAAATCACATCTAAAGGAATGCAGGCCCAGCAGCTTTCCTCATTATTGCCCTGCAGGTGCAGCAGCTAATTGATAATTATGAACCCACTCCCATTAGACTCACCTTCCCACATGGGCACAGAGAAACACACAGGGATTTTCTCAGAATAACAAAAGGTAGGAATCTGCAACAAAGTTTAACCACTTCCATACCGCAGGCCGTCATATGATGTCCTTGGTTTTTAGGAGAGATATCAGAATGATGGGTGCAGCTACAGGCATCATCCAGATATTTTTTTTTAGAGCCGGCAATTCCGAGCACAATAAGAACAATCATTGCGGCTATTCAGCCTTTTGATCGTTCTTAGCGGTAAAGGGAGGGGATGCCCCCACTGCCCGATGCTTCTTCGGTCCCTCCCTTGCGATCGGAGACCCGGGGAGAACGAATCAGCCAGCACCGGAAGAGAGGCATAGAGATTTCTGAGGGACAGATGGTCCCTGGCAATCTCTATGATCCTCAGAGGGCCGGGCATGACGTTATGACATCACGTCTGGGCCGCACAAGTAAACAAAGCCGAGTTCTCGGCTCGAAATGCATCAGATCGTCAATTTTTTTTTGATCTGATGCTTTCCAGATAGGAGGAGAGATGTGGGGTCTTATAGACCCCACATCTCTCCATAAAGAGGACCTGTCACACGCCATTCCTATTACAAGGGATGTTTACATTCCTTGTAATAGGAATAAAAGTGATCCACCGCGAACCTTAGAGCGAGAGCAATCATTCTAGCACTAGACCTCCTCTGTAACTCTAAATATGTAACCTTTAAAAAAAATTAAACCGCCGCCTATGGAGATTTTGAAGTACTGAAGTTTGGCGCCATTCCACAAGTGTGCGCAATTTTAGCAGCGTGACATGTGAGGTATCTATTTACACGATGTAACATCATCTGTCACATTATATAAAAAAATGGGCTAACTTTACTGTTTTTTTTTTTTTTTATTCATGACAATGTTTTTTCCCCCAAAAAATCGTGTTTGAAAAATTACCACGCAAATACTGTGTGACTTAAAAAGTTCCAATGACCACCATTTTATTCCCTAGGGTGTCCGCTAAATAAACATATATAGCGCACACACCCCTGTCTTTACCTGCATTTAATTAGGCTCCTCGCAGTCAGAGAGAGAGGCACACCGCACCACAAGCCTCCTGTGTGAGGAGGTTGAGCGGTGTTAGTTTTCGGGCCTGCCTGCAGCTGGTGTTATGATCCTCCCGAGAATGATTTTGCCTCTACCATGAAAAGATGCAAGTCTTTATATTTCCCCAGTAATGTAACTGTCCACACCAACTGAAAGTCCAACTTCTATATTTATTTCTCACGGATAATAAATAGTCTCTTTAACAGCAGACAGGTTGGAACAAGACACAGGACAGCTTAGGTGGAAGGAGGTCCAGGCACAAACTCAAATGATTTCTTCAGACTGTTTAGGTTTCACAAACAGCTTTGGCGCACGATCTCTGCCACAGACTGTGGGGTTGGTCTCTGCCACAGACCGGGTGAATAAAAGTCACTGCCAATGACTTGGAGAGTAGGGTCACTGCCACTGACCTGAAGAACTACCTTCTTAAAGTATTTGGCTCATGTCAAGGAGAAAACCATCCCTCCGGAGAGTTGCCAGAGGCCCTCACCGTCACCACGACTCTGCACTGGGTCTTCGGAAAGGGTTACCTCCCTGACCTCCTCATCTCAGATAGGCGGAACCCTGGGAGTCCTTGATCCCTAGCGGACCCCAGCCGAAGGTTGCTGGGCCGCGGGCCTTCAAAATAGTACCTCACCCCAGACTGAAGGTGTCTGGGATGGAACAGGAACCAGGCCTCTGGGCCTAGGAAACCCGGAGATAACACGCACACCCACCCAGGCTGAAGGTGCCTGGGCGCGGACAGATCCCACACACCCAGGCCAAAGGCGCGTGGACGACCCCCCATGGAAGATGGCCGCCCATTCTTATACCCTCTCCCGACAGGCACAGCAGGTTCCCCGCCCTGCCGTACTACTGTCGAGAGGGGACAAAAAAAGGCACAGCCTTGTATCAGTGGTTCAACCTTGGCCTACGGCAACAGCGCCACCTGTAGGCCACAGGGAACTGCACACCAACACCATCTCCCATGAACAGAAATGGTCCATTAACCATAACAATCAGTGTGTCTGAGCCTAATTACCACTCAGACATTTCCCCTAAATTGAACACCCCGCTACATATATATAATGTTTAGGGGTTCTGAGTAATTTTCTAGCAAAAAAATTATGATTTTTACATGAAGGAGAGAAGTGTCCGAATTCATTGTGCACCTTTAGGCTCGGTTCACACCTAATGCCAATGTGGCTCCAGCAGGGGTACTGTGCATCCTCGTTCACCGTTTCAGGTCCAATTTCAGCCCGAATTTTGGGCTAAATTCAGACCTGAAAGTGGTTGTAAACCCTTACAGACCACTTATACCTACAGGTAAGCCTAGATTAAGGCTTACCTGTAGGTGCAACAAATATCTCCTAAACCTACACGGTTTAGGAGATACTTGCAAAAAAAGACAGGACCGATGTCTACGGCGCATGCGCACCGTAGACAACGGCGCAGGCGCACTGAGCGTGCCGTCAGTGAATGGAGTCATGCCGTTAGTGGCGGCTCCAGCACGCATTAGGGTTGCCACCTCATCCCTTTAAACCCGAACACATATTAATTACACAGGTTCTGAGGCTGACTTAATGCAGATAAGGCACTAGCTGAATTTAATTACTACCCTAATCAGCCAGAGAAGCTGTGTAATTAATATGTGTTCAAGTTTAAAGGGATGAGGTGGCAACCCTAGTGCGCATGCGCGGCAGTGACGTCACAGTCACAGCGGCGGAGCCGCGATACCCAGAAGTCACTCCGGAAGACATGGCGGCGACGGAGGAGGCGAACGAGGGCAGCTGCGGGGGCTTCGATCTCAGGTAAGTACTTCATAATGAGCTAGTATGCTATGCATACTAGCTCATTATGCCTTAGTCTTACAGGGTGTATTTTTTTTTTAATTTATTTTTTTAAGGAGGCTTTCCTTTCTCTTGAAAACCAAAAGACGCACAGCGTTCTTGTGCACATTGCACTGGAGCCGCAAAGAGAGACAGTCACAATCTCCTGCTATTGCGAATTGGATGCGGGGATCCCGCATCCAATTTGCAATAGTGTGAACTCGGCCTTACAACCTTCTAGCCATCATGCATCCTAACAACCAATGATGTGATTGGTTGATAAGGAGGATGTCAAGCACCTGCACAGCATCCTTGTTTGTCCCTCTACGTCAGCACTGATGTCACATTAGTTGAGTGAGAGAGAAGAGAAACTCTGGAATACTTGTCCACCAGTGTGTACCAGTGTGGAAAGTTGTATTTACTTTGGAAGAATAAATCACCTCTGATGTTGGGGGGTCCTGTATGTGTGGATATTGCTGCATTAGGTGAGAGAAACATTGATCTAGACAGCAAGACACAGGAAGATTCTGAACAAATGTGTTCCATGGAAAATTAGACTATTTAGTGCTAATCATAGATCATAGTGCCAATTTTATATATTACTACATTACTTTTATTTTTCAAAAAGCGTTTCCCAGTGCTAAACCTTTCATCCAATTTCTAAATTGCTGCATTTGTACATTTTAGTTTTCCAAAGTAAGAAAAGCAAAATAACAGATTTGATTGGCTGATATAGGCTACTAGCTTTTTAATATTACTTTTTCTTTGTTTAAACTGAAAAAAAAAAAAAAAGTGTCTGGGTGAAAGTGTGAATCTAAAATGCCCCAGAAGCCCTTTCTCTGTAAAATGTACAAAACAGTATGTAGCGCTACCCCCAGTTAAGAGAGCCGCTGGATTTGTTTTTCGGGCCCTGTGTGCAGCACCATCAACCCCGGGCAATCTTACTCGACCCACTCTGGCACAGCTAGTCTAGGGGTTATATTTGTATCACATTCAATTAGTATTGCAAGGAATAATCTCTTAGCAGTAAGATAACACACTGAGGCAAGAGATTAAATATAACAGTTTACTCTTATCTCAAAGGTAGCATAGGCAGAACACAACACATGCAATTGGCTTGCAGAGCCCTGCAGAAGTCAATACAGCATACAATAATGGCGCTGCGCGGTACTTCACCACGTGTAGCTATTATGGAATGCACGCCCTATGGCGCACTAAACAATATCTTAACCTCCCACTCCGGTCAGCCCTGACATGGAGTAAATCTCAGTCACCTCCTATAGGGATTTCTTCGCATGCCAGCTTTCGGTGGTGCACTTGATGAATAGTACTTTGTAATCTACAACCAGGCAATAACTTGGAACACTATACTGGGGGGGCACTTCAACTCTGTCCTACTACCGGTCCCCCCGGGGAACAGCAGATAAACAAAACTGTGGGCCTATGCAGTCTATAGGCCTAAACACGGCACAGTCTATTGGTCTGGGCAGGTGCCCGCTCACCACTCCGGACGCGATCCCAGTCCGGAACGTCCACACTGCTGTGTATCCGCACACAGTGTCTGCAACGATCGGGTCCCCGATCCAACTGATGTCCTCACTCGACAAGTCAGATGCCACCCAGGCTCCGCAGTGGGGTGGAAGGCTCTTTGGAAGTTGCGCAAGGCCCAGGCTTCAGGTCTTGCACTCCAGCAGATCCGCACAGGAAGAAACTCTTGCTTGCAGCGCGGTGTCCAAAGAGGCCGAGCTCCGCCTCGCCTCCTCCTTAAATAACCCCCTCCCATGAGTCTCTGCGGTGGCTAACTGCACTCTGGGTGCCGAACGGGGCTCTGGGTAACGTAGTCCCGGGGCCTTAAAGGAGACCCCGCTACACACTCCCCCCACTTAAACTCTTTGGTCCCCAAAGATAACATAAACTTAAATCACAGAACGTACAACATCAATCAAACTTTCGTATGATGTTGGCAGAGGAAATTCCCACCAAAACCGAGGTGGTGAACCCCCCTGCCCACAGGTCAAACTATCATTAGTGTCCTGCCTAACTGTGCCAGAGAGTGAGTTGGGGTTGCCTCCCACCAAATGAACAGTGGGAGGATCAGGGTCTTCCATACTCCTTCTGGCAGTAACTACAGTGTCTTCCGCACTTCTCCCCATCTGTGGGTAAGTTAATCGTCTAGGAGGCTTTATGGCTCTTCGCTTCCTCTGTCCTCTTGGGCTCTCTGTTAGAACAGGTTCCTCCTCTGGAACCAACTCAGGAATTACTTCTGGTTCGGGAGCACTGGACTCCGGGGCAGGGAGGTACAGGGACTCCCTTGGATCTTCTTCTGGGGGTAAGTCACAAGCACTCTCCCAAGAATCCGACCAAGGACTGGATGGAATGAACTCAGTAGCTTCTGCATTCAGTCTTCTTCAGGTGGAAGATCAATAGCAGAGGTTCCTGGGGCCTGTGAAGGCCAAAGCCAGTCAAGTTCTTCTCCCTCATCTTCACTCATCTTCGAGGTCTCTGTATCCCCAATCTGAGGGGTCTGGGACTGAGTGTTCGGTCTGGGAGCATCCAGGATGGAAGTCGGCTCAGGGGAATCCGTCACAGGGGGTATCCGAACTGCCTCCGCTAGTGGGAGTAGGTGGTTCCGATGCCAGGTCTTCAAGGGCCCCACCTTCCCTTCTGGTTTAAGTCTGTAAACGGGTAGGCCCGGCAGTCTTTTGCAAACAACATAAGGTTCAGGTCTCCATCTGTCTGAAAGCTTGTGTTTTCCAGGGATCCCCAAATTCCGCAACAACACTCTGTCTCCAGGTTGTAGATCTTGGATCCTAACTTTTAAGTCAAAATGTTTCTTGTTGCAGGCCCCCCTTTGCTCCGAGGCCGCCTGGGCCTGTTCATAGGCCAATTTCAAATTACGTCTGAGCCTATCAACATATCCCTTGTGGGAAGTAGCAGAGCAATGGTCTATGGAAGTGCCAAAGGCCAGATCTACGGGTAGTCTTGCTTCTCTCCCGAACATAAGTCGATAGGGTGAGTACCCTGTAGCATCACTGGTGGTGCTGTTATATGCATGCACGACTGCCGCTATGTGGTTGCTCCAATGCTGCTTCTTTTCACTACTTAGGGTCCCCAGCATGTTGAGCAGGGTTCGGTTGAACCTCTCCAGCTGAGCATCACCTTGTGGATGATAGGGAGTAGTTCTTGTCTTCTTGATCCCCAAAGAATCCAGGAGTTTCCGGATCAATCCCTTCCCTGATCTGAATGGAGCCGTTGTGGTAGCCCATAATGTACAAAGTATTTCTCCATCAGTACTTTGGCCACGGTGGAAGCCTTCTGGTCCTTGGTTGGAAAGGCCTGGGCATACCGGGTGAAATGGTCGGTTACTACCAGAACATTTCCTAGTCCACTCAGGTCGGGTTCGAGGCAGAGGAAATCAATGCATACCAGATCAAGTGGGCTTTGACTTTGCAGATGGCCCATTGGGGCAGCTTGATGAGGTAAAGTCTTTCTCTGGATGCATCGTGCACATGAGTGGCAGTATTCTTCAACTTCAGCCCTCATGCAGGGCCAATAGAAACGGTCCCTAACGAGTTGGAAGGTCCTTTCCGCCCCTAGGTGACCATGGTTGTCGTGCAGAGCAACCATGACTGCCATTTGTCTTCTAGGTCATTAGAGGGGCCCCTTCGGTAGACCACTCCCTGATGCACCTGTAACCTGTCCCACTCTTTCCTCAACAGGCTAGCTTCCTTTGAAGGGTGGCGTAAGAGTTTATTCGGGTCCTGATTCTCCAGGGCCTCTAGGACCAATCTCCCCATGGGATCTTCCAATTGGTCGGATCTCAGCTCCTTCTTGGACAGCTTTGGCAAGTTATCTTCCCCCAGTTGGGTTACTCCACAGTATTGCTTGGGAACTCCTACTACAGTAACCCCTATCTCTTCTGCTCTTGAGCCGCCACTGGCTTGAAGTTCAGCCCCTTGGCAGAGGGCCCGCACCCTGTCGGGTGCCACTTGGGCCCAGTCTTCTGTACTGCAAGTGGGGACGTGAGATCTTCTAGACAAAGCATCTGCATCTTGGTTTCCAGCCCCAGGTCTGTACTTCAGGCCGAAGTCGAAGGCAGACAGCGCCGCCAGCCACCTATGTCATGTGGCATCCAACTTTGCTGTGGTGAAGAGATAGGTGAGGGGGTTGTTGTCTGTTTTCACTGTGAATTCAGCCCCATATAAATAGTCTCTAAGTTTGTCAACTACCGCCCACTTAAGGGCCAGGAACTCCAACTTATGGGTGGGGTAGTTCTTCTCGGAGGGAGTCAGACTTCTGCTCACATACACAACAGGCCTCAGTTGCTCTTTGTGCTCCTGGTACAGCATTCCTCCCAAACCATCATGACTGGCATCTACATGAAGTTCATAAGGCTTCTTAGGGTCTGCGTAGGCCAGGACAGGGGCAGTGGTTAATGTCTTCAACATCTGAAAGGCATTCACACACTTCTGACTCCCCTGGCTTTCTGGGGCCTGTGTCATCCTCTTCCCCATCCGTCCTTTAGCAGCTCATTCAGAGGCCTGGCTATCCGAGCAAACCCCTCCACAAACCTCCTGTAATAGGAACAGAACTCCAGAAAGGATCTGAGCTCTGTCAGTGGTGGGCCTGGGTCAGGAGGTGACTGCCTCCAATTTTGCGGGGTCTGTGGCTACCCCATCTTCAGACACTATGTGCCCCAGATAGTTGACTGATGACTGATAGAATTGACATTTTTCAGGTGAGAGCTTGAGTCCTTCCTCACTCAGTCTCTTCAAAACTTTCTCCAGCCTCTCTTCATGCTCTTCCAAGGTTCTTCTGAAGACAATGATGTCATCCAAGTATACGAGGACTTCGATGAGGTTCATATCTCCCACAGTCTTCTCCATGAGACGTTGGAAGGTCGCTGGAGCTCCAGACAGACCTTGAGGCATTCGGTTGAATTCAAAGAACCCTACCGGGGTTATGAAAGCCGTCTTCTCTTTGTCTTCTGGATGCATCGGGATCTGATAGTATCCGCTCTTGAGGTCCATAACACTGAACCACTTGGCTCCAGACAAGCTCTGTAGGGCATCCTCTATCCTTGGAGTGGTATATTGATCCGGTATGGTTCTCCTGTTGAGGGTCCTATAGTCTATGCACAGCCTCAGTGACCCATTCTTCTTCCGGACCACAACTATAGGGGAGACATAGGGACTTCTAGATTCTCGAATCACCCCTGTTCGCTTGAGCTCGGCGAGCTGCTCCCTCAAGTCTTCGAGGTCTGCTAACGGAACCCGCCTAACCCTTTCCCTGAAGGGTTTGTCTTCCTGGAGGCGAATTCGATGGGTGGCACTCTTAGCACACCCCACATCGAATTCATCTTGAGAAAAGATCCTTTCCCACCTGGTCAACTGGGCTTTTGCTCTCTCTTTCCAAGCCCTGGGCAGATTTGGATTCTCCATGGAAAGTTTCTCCCACACAGTACTTTCTCCATCTGTCTTCTCCACATCTGGCGAAGCAACTGGGGTAGCTGGGCTCACCTGGTCCAGTAACAGCCTAGCTGGGATTTCCATGGGACCATCCGTGGTATTTCTGATGCTCACAGGCACTTTACAATGAGCCTTCTTCAGGGCCCTCACCGGGACCACTTCTGGGACTACTTCTAAACCCGAATGTTCTTCCCTTGGGTCGGGTTCCAACATGACAAAAGGGCCAGGCTGCTCCCAAGTGAGTTTCACTGTGGCTTTCAAGCAGGTTACTTCACCGGGCTGCAGCACTATTCCCCTTCTTCCCAGCCTCCAGACCTTCCCTACAACCTCTTCTGGGGCCTTCTGTTCCAAGATCAGTCGTTGGTAGGCTGTCTTCAACATTGGGTGAATCTCAGTGACTGGGGGGTCTTTCCTTCTTGTCAGAGGGGCCAAGAGTCTTCGGACCAGATCCGTGTTCGTCCCTATTATCAGGGAACTCTTGTTAGCTCCAGGCGATAGGGGGCACACCACAGCTAAGGTGTCGAACACTTCAGCCTTTCCGGCTATGGACGGGTCAAAAGTCAGTTTTATAGGCAGATAGCCATCATAAGGGAAACTCTCTGTCCCTATTCCCCCATATCTCCAACTCTTCAATCTTCTGAATGGGTAGGTGACTTAAATGCTTGTCATAAAAGTCCCGGTACAACAGGGTCACTTGTGCCCCAGTATCCAATATGGCTCTTGTGTAGACTCCCTCCACTTGAACTGATACTATCGGGGAGGGACCCACCAGCTTCTCTGGATATCGCTTCAAGGGGGTCTCTATCTTTTGATCTTTGCATTTTCCCCTTTTAATTTCTTTCTTCCATTTCTCTTTGGACCAGTGGCGGCTGGTGAAGTTTTAGGATGGGGGGGCGCAAGACCCCGCCCCTCCACGTTTGGCCCCTCCCATTTCTCATAAGCCACACCCCTTATAGAATCCACCCACTCCGTCCCCTGTATTCCACTTGCTTCCACTCATAGTGTCAGGAGTATACAGCCCCAGCATCACAGGACAGAGTATACAGCCCCAGCATCACAGATCATGGTATATAGCGTAAGAGCCCATTCACACAGGGGCAACTCGACTTCCAGCCCGATTTTATGAGGCAACTCAGACACGATTTTATGAGGCAACTCAGCACGACCTGGTGCTATTTACAAGGCAACTCCAAGTTTCCTGCAGGACAGGAGACATTCCAGTGGCCAATCAAACAAGAATCAGCTCTGTGGGAGGGAGGGGGAGGGAGAGCTTTGCCTGATAAATGTATGTTATCTTCCTGGAGAGTCGCTCCTATTAAGACAGTGAGAGGCGACTCCCATTGAAATGAATGGGTACAGGTCGCCTAGGAGTCGGATTGAAGTAGTACAGGGACCTTTTTTGAAGTCGGAGCGACTGCAGTAGTGTGCATAAGGACGGCTCCATTAACTTACATTGATTTCTTCAGCCAGCGCGACCTGAGGCGACTAGGGACGACCTGGGGCGATTTGGAGTCGGATCCAAAGACGCCCCTGTGTGAATGGGCTCTAACTTTACAGATCGTCGCAAACAAAAAAATTACACTGTTTGTAAATAGCACATATCTGCAATCTGCACCCTGTAAATCGCACATATCTGCAACCTGTATATAGCACATGTCTGCATTCTGCACCCTGTAAATCGTATATATCTGCAACCTGTATATAGCACATATCTGCATTCTGTAACCTGTAAATCGTATATATCTGCAACCTGTATATAGCACATATCTGCAACCTGTATATAGCACATATATGCATTCTGCAACCTGTATATAGCACATATCTGCATTCTGTAACCTGTAAATCGTATATATCTGCAACCTGTATATAGCACATATCTGCAACCTGTATATAGCACATATATGCATTCTGCAACCTGTATATAGCACATATATGCATTCTGCACCATGTAAATCGCACATATCTGCAACCTGTATATAGCACATATCTGCATTCCGCACCCTGTAAATAGGACATATCTGCGTTCTGCACCCTGTAAATCGCGCATATCTGCAACCTGTATATAGCACATATCTGCATTCTGCACCCTGTAAATCGCACATATCTGCAACCTGTATATAGCACATATCTGCATTCTGCACCCTGTAAATCGCACAAATCTGCATTCTGCAACCTGGTAATCGCATGTATCTGCATTCTGCAACCCCCCCCCCCCAATCAAGTCAGCTACAGTGCTACACTATATACATGGCAGGGGGGTGGTGGACACAGCAATCACCCCCCCCCCCCCCTCAGACCAGCACAGGGTGGCAGGGCAGACAGACACACTCCTCCAGGCGACAGCCTCTTCTTCTTACAACACTACTACAAGTCCCAGCATTGGAAAAAAAAAGGCATGACCACTCATCATCCTTCGAGTTTTAAGTTATAATCTGCTAGGTCCCCGGCTGATTTAGTTCCCTATGTATGTGTGGGACTACAATCCCAGCATCATAGAACTCTGGTGCATGCAATCCCCCATTATGGGACTACAAGTCCCAGCATCGCAGGGGCACCCATCCTCCTTGGAGCCCTATACTATAACCTGCCGGGACTTGTAGTTCTCCACCCTCTCCTGGAGAGATCAGGTTAACCCATTGCACGCCAGCCTGCTGAGATTTGTAGTTCTCCAGTCTCTCCCTCCTAAGACTCTGGTTCATGCAATTCTTTTAGGCAAGGGACTACAAGTCCCAGCATCGCATGGGCACTCGGCCACTTTGGAGCTCTATGCTATAACCTGCTGGGACTTGTAGTTCTTCATCCTCTGCTAGGTTCTGCAGGTTCATGCTATAGCCCATGTACTACAAGTCCCAGCATCACATGTGTACCCATCTATGTTGGAGCCCTATACTATTTCTTGCTGGGACTTGTAGTTCTCCACCCTCTCCTGGGGAGATCAGGATCATGCATTGCACACCAGCCTGCTGGGATTTGTAGTTCTCCAGCCTCTCCCTCCTAAGACTCTGGTTCATGCAATTCTCTTAGGTAAGGGACTACAAGTCCCAGCATCGCATGACCACTTATCTACTTGGAGCCCTATGCTATAACCTGCTGGGACTTGTAGTTCATCTTCAGCTAGGACTCATACTGGTTCATGCAATCTCCCATGTATGGGACTACAAGTCCCTTCAGTGCTAGGAAAACACCTGGACACCCATCCACCTTGGAGCCATATACTATAACCTGCTGGGACTTGTGAAAGGGTAAAGAGTGTAGTTGTGGCGCTTTTCTGGCGTATGGACCAACTTATGCCAATATTAGTATGTGATCTTTAAGTTATGCCTCTAGGATAATAAAAGAAAAACAGAAAAAACAAAAAACAAAAAAACAAAATTTTGCTCAGCCGGGTGTTTGCTGCTCCCTGGTTTTTTTTTGAGAGTGCTATTGAGGTTGAATCCTGGTTGGAATGTGTACAAGGGAATTTTTAAAATTAAAATTAAAAATAATAATAAGATTAGTGAATATCCAAACTTAAGTTGGTGTCTCGGCCGGGTGTTTACTGAATCCAAAATTGGCCGATGTGGTGTATTGGTGTATTGGTGTATTGGTGCTGAATTGCTGTAGAGTGAGATTTGAGATATAAGATCCCGAGGGAATCTCTGATCTTATGCAGTATAATACACTTTAGGTACCTATGTTAATACACATATTGTTGCTGTGATGAATCATGTTAAATAAAATAACATAAATTATTTTCCAGTATTGAGTCCATAATCACTATAACAAGTGGTGACAAGGTAAAATATTGGTGACTTGTGCTGCTGTGCTTGTCCTATGGACTCAATACTGGAAAATAATTTATGTTATTTTATTTAACATGATTCATCACAGCAACAATATGTGTATTAACATAGGTACCTAAAGTGTATTATACTGCATAAGATCAGAGATTCCCTCGGGATCTTATATCTCAAATCTCACTCTACAGCAATCCAGCACCAATACACTACATCGGCCATTTTTGGATTCAGTAAACACCCGGCCGAGACACCACTTGATTTCTGGACATCTTCACCAATTCCTTCACTCCTACCTTATTTTATTCATTCTTTTGAAATACTCCACACCAGGAGTTATCCCAATTTCCACTAAACACTTTTCACCAATCGGGATGTAGCAAACACCCGGCTGAGCCAACATTTGGTTACACCTCTTTATAACCTTTTTACATATCACAGAGGCACAGACCTCTCAACATCTAGCACTAATATATCACATCGGCAACTTCTGTATTTGGTTCAGTAAACACCCGGCCGAGACACCAACCTAAGTTTGGATATTCACTTATCTTATTATTATTTTTAATTTTAATTAAAAAAATTCCCTTGTACACATTCCAACCAGGATTCAACCTCAATAGCACTCTCAAAAAAAAACAACCCAGGGAGCAGCAAACACCCGGCTGAGCCAAATTTTTTTTTTCTGTTTTTCTTTTATTATCCTAGAAGCATAACTTAAAGATCACACACTAATATTGGCATAAGTTGGTCCATACGCCAGAACAGAGCCACAACTACACTCTTTACCCTTTCACATTTCTTGCTCCATCTACATAGGTGGCAGCAATAAGTAGAGGCAGCAGTTCTGCCTACTGTGCAACTTTTGAATTCCTTTGCGCGGAGTCACCCCCTCTTTTTTCTGTACTCTGCTGGGACTTGTAGTCCTCTATCTTCTCCTGGGGCTCAGGTGCATGCAATCCACCATCCAGTGTCCAGGTGTTTTTCTCTCACTGCTGGGACTTGTAGTCCCATAGATGGTGGATTGCATGCACCTGAGCCCCAGGAGAAGATGGAGAACTACAAGTCCCAGCAGGTTATAATATAAGGCTATGAGGTGGATGGGTGTCCACTGGACACCCGTCCACCTCGGAGCCTTATATTATAACCTGCTGGGACTTGTAGTTCTCCATCCTTTCCTGGGGAGATCAGGTTAATGCTGAGAGTTGGGCCGAAAAGCATGTGTTATAGTTATACAGGTCACTCACTGGTCAGGAACATGCACCCCTTGCCTTGCACAAATACATATAAATCAGGAGCCTGGAGGACTATGTCCAGAAAACTGCACAGCACAGACATGAAGGGAGACACGGAGGGGGACGGCGGAACGGAGGGAGACCGCAGCATGGAGGGGGACCGCAGCATGGAGGGGGACATGAAGGGAGACACGGAGGGGGAAGGCGGCAAGGAGGGAGACCGCAGCATGGAGGGGGACATGAAGGGAGACACGGAGGGGGGCGGTGGCACGGAGGGAGACCGCAGCATGGAGGGTGACATGAAGGGAGACACGGAGGGGGGCGGTGGCACGGAGGGAGACCGCAGCATGGAGGGTGACATGAAGGGAGACACGGAGGGGGACGGCGGCACGGAGGGAGACCGCAGCATGGAGGGGGACATGAAGGGAGACACGGAGGGGGAAGGCGGCAAGGAGGGAGACCGCAGCATGGAGGGGGACATAAAAAGAGACATGGAGGGGGGCGGCGGCACGGAGAGAGACCGCAGCATGGAGGGGGACATGAAGGGAGACACGGAGGGGGACGGCGGCACGTAGGGAGACCGCAGCATGGAGGGGGACATGAAGGGAGACACTGAGGGGGACGGCGGCATGGAGGGAGACCGCAGCATGGAGGGGGACATGAAGGGAGACACGGAGGGGGGCGGCGGCAAGGAGGGAGACCGCAGCATGGAGGGGGACATGAAGGGAGACACGGAGGGGGACGGCGGCACGGAGGGAGACCGCAGCATGGAGGGGGACATGAAGGGAGACACGGAGGGGGACGGCGGCACGGAGGGAGACCGCAGCATGGAGGGGGACATGAAGGGAGACACGGAGGGGGGCGGCGGCACGGAGGGAGACCGCAGCATGGAGGGGGACATGAAGGGAGACACGGAGGGGGACGGCGGCATGGAGGGAGACCGCAGCATGAAGGGAGACACGGAGGGGGACGGCGGCACGGAGGGAGACCGCAGCATGGAGGGGGACATGAAGGGGGACATGAAGGGAGACACGGAGGGGGGCGGCGGAAGAACATGCGAGGAGCTGGGTGGGCACTCGAAACTGAAGAAATATTCACTCCGCTCTGACCAGCACATGACAGATAATGGAAAAAAAATACACCCCCCTAAACTAGCAGGGGGGGGTGAAATTCTGATTTTTTTTTTTATTCTGCACTGACTGTCTTTGAAATTGCCCCTGCCCCTGTTCAAATCCAATCTGGGGACAAAACCGGGGACAGACTTGGTCCGGGGACAGTGTCCTCAATCTGGGGACTGTCCCCTGAAACTGGGGATGTCTGGTCACCCTATCTTAGCACACAACCTCAGGCCCCTGTGGACATATACACAGTATAGGGTTGCCACTTTTTCTTCAATCCAAACCCAAACACTTAAGCAGCGCACAACGGGAAAAAAAAAATCAGCATTCACTATGGGATTGTAACAGACATGAGGACACCTTTGGACGTTTCAAAGAGAATAGTAATGCGGCACACATAGCAGACATGGGAGTAAGTCACACATGTGCAAGTCACAAGCAAGTCTCAAGTCTTAACCTTCAAGTCTCAAGCAAGTCCCAAGTTACTGTGACGAAAAGCAAGCAAGTCAAGTCGAGTCCCTGCTAGAAGTCAAGCAAGTCAAGTCAAGTCATTTATTTTGGTCAAGTCACAAATCAAGTCAAAATACTGATCTACCCCATACTGTATAAAAATAATAGGAGGGATAACAATAAATAATATTGGCTATGTGCCCATGCCTCACTGTGCCCATGCCTCACTGTGCCCGTGCCTCACTGTGCCCATGCCTCACTGTGCCCGTGCCTCACTGTGCCGTGTCTCACTGTGCCCATGCTTCACTGTGCCTGTCAGCCGTGTACCTGATCGGCGGCATCCCGGCGGCCATTCCAGTATTCAAAAGCCGTGCCTCCTCCTCGTCTGTGATAGGCGGAACACTCAATTTCCCAGCATTCAGTGTTCCGCCTATCATGGTCATCCGCTCATCCTCATAACACAGACGAGGATAAGAGGATGTCCGCGATAGGCTAAACACTGCCTGCTGTGAAATTGAGTGTTCCACCTATCACAGACGAGGAGGCGCGGCTTTTGAACACTGCAATGGCCGCCGTCTGTCTGCATGACACGCTGATCAGGTAGGCAGACGGCGGCTTGCGGTTAGTGTTAGTGGTGCCAAATCATTGCAAGTCATATAGCCCAAGTCAAAGTCAAGTCACAAGTCATTAGTGACAAGTCAAAGTCAAGTCGAGTTTTTTTTTGAATTCTGTCAAGCAAGTCGCAAGTCCTCAAACAGGTGACTCAATTCTGACTTAAGTCAAGTCATGTGACTCGAGTCCCCCACCTCTGACACATAGTGCCCCCTCACCCTCCTGTCAGGCCCTGTTCTGAGCCACATTCCTGTCTAAATATTGTGTCCGGGTTTCAGGCGGACTGAAACCCGGACACATGATTGAAAACCCAGACTGTCCAGGTGAATCCCGGACACCTGCCTCTACATGCACATGAACTTTAATGGCATCCCAGTCTTGGTCCGTAGGGTTCAATATTGAGTTGGCCCACCCATTGCAGCCATAACAGATTCAACACTTCTGGGAAGGCTGGGAAGGCTGTCCACAAGGTTTAGGAGTGTGTCTATGGGAATGTTTGACCATTCTTCCAGAAGCATATATGTGAGGTCAGGCACTGATGTTGGACGAGAAGGCCTGGCTCGCAGTCTCCGCTCTAATTCATCCCAAAAGTGTTTTATCGGGGTGTAGGCCAGTCAAGTTTCTCCACCCCAAACTCGCTCATCCATGTCTTTATTGCTTGCTTGTTTGGAGTAAACAATGCCCTATCTTTGGTATTAAGAGGAGGAATAGTGCCCCATTGTTGTCAGTGGGAGAAACAGTGCTCCATCGTTGGTGTTAGTGGGAGGAACACAGCTCCATCGTTAGGGGGATTTGGGGAATTTGTAGCAGACTTGGTGGCCTTGTAGGGTAAGGGGTTACCAGAAGGGAGCTGGGGTCAACTATCGGGCTTGGATCTTTGGAGGGGGCTGATGTTTTTTCTGTAGGCTGGGGGCTTTGCAGTGGCACTGTGTGAGACTGGAGAGCACTTAAGGAAGTTGGGGGGCCCTATGGGACACTGATGAAGGTTGGGAGCACTGTGGGAGACTGTAGAGCACTGCAGGAAGTTGGTGGGCACTGTGGGACTCTGTTGGAGGTTGGGGGCACTATAGGGGCTGGAGACTCTTCATCAAGCAGGGGGCTGGGTGGCGCTGTTGGAGATTGGAGGGCATTATAGGGGCTAAGGGCTCTCTTGGAACCCGGGGACACTGTGGGGGATTGAGGGGCACTGTGGGAGTTTAGGTGATCTACAGCTGGTTGGAGGTCCGGGAGGGAGGAGGATAAGACCGGGCAGCAGGCCACAGCCCCGTGGCTGAGAACCATTTCTCTAGACTTTCTTTGTTAAAATATTTTTTATTTATTTTTTTATTCCCTCTAGCAGATTAAAAAATTTTATTGTGAGAATTTTCATTAGAAAAGTATGTATGTCAGGATAATGGAAAATTGTTATCCATACTTACTGTCATTTTCCTTTCCTGGCTCTGCCTCAAAACAGCACAACCTCGGGTCAACCCAGCCCCTTGACCCCGTATAGGACACCCCTGTCTAGAGAGATAAAAGGCCTGGTGCAGGTGTTCTTATGAATAGCTTGCGACGGTCCAGGGAGCATAGGCGTACGCACAGAGTGTGCCGGGTGTGCCTGGGCACACCCTAAACATCCTGCATGGTGCAGATTCCCCCTACTTCCTCTCTCTCCTCTGCAGTGCTGCCAGCTTCCCTCCTCCCTTTTCAGTGTGGAGTGGGGAAGGGGCTGGTAAATATTTTATTAATTGGCTCCTTCCTTTTCTGAGTGAACACAGTGAGTGATATGTACTGATCGCTCCTGTCTTCATTCTTAACTGAAGCATAGTAAACTAATATAAAAATTATTAAAAAAAAGAATTGCAAAAAAGAATAAAAATAAAAAAAACTACTGACACTGTCCTACTGACACCAATCTCTGCTCTACTGACACCGTCCACTGCTCTACTGATATACATACATGTGTTTGTGTTCTGGGGTGCACACCCTAATGTAATAGGCTGCGCACACCAATGCCAGGGAGCGTGTGTGCTGTCCTGAGGCAGAGCCAGGAAAGGAAAATTACGTTAAGTATGGATAACAATTTTCCATTTTCCTGGCTCAACCTCATGCCAGCACAACCTCGGGACCTAACTAGCACACACCAAGGGAGGGAATAATACAATAAATTCAGACACCAGTTGCTGCCAAAAGAACATTTATTAACACCCAGACAGAGCAGATGACAATACAGAAGTTCCCATTAGACCCAGCTGGGAAGATGTCACATCTAGTTTGTAATGTTTAATGTAGGTGTTAGGAGAACTCCAGCTTGCCGCCTTACAAACCACGTCCGCCGATACCTTGCACCAGGCCGCCCCGGAGGATGAGACCGCCCTGGTCGAGTGCGCACAAATCCCCTGGGGGGGGGGGGGTGAGAGGCCTTCTAGAGAGTATGCCATCTGAATTGTCTTCACTACCCAGGACGAAATCCCCCTTGGGGAGGCTGGCATGCCCCTCCTAGGGCCATTTGGATATATAAAAAGAGCTTCAGACTTCCGAAATGCTTCTGTGCTCTCCAAATATGTGTGCAACATGATCTTTAGGTCTAACTTGTGCAACTCCGACCCCTCCGAGTCTACAGGTGTTGGTGGGAAGGCTGGAAGCATCGACTGTCAATTAAAGTGAAAATACGAAGAAACTTTCGGTAGAAAATCTGGAGAAGGACGCAACACAACACTCTCCGGAAAAAACGTGCAATAGGGCTCCTTAGAAGAAAACCCGGCAATCTCGGAAACTTGTCTAGCCGAAACTACTGCTGACAGGAACACCATCTTCAAGGTCAGGTAATATATTGAGCCAGTTGAGTCCGGATAAAAAAAAGGAGACTTCAGCAAACTCTTTAGAACCAACGGCAAACTCTTTAGAACCAACGGCAAGTCCCACCTTGGGAACATGGAACGAATCGGTAGTTGAATCTTGACGGCCGCCCTGAGGAACCTGACACCCGGTTGATTTTTTGACCCAAGGGACGTCCTTCAACGCTGCCAGCGCCGAAACCTGTACCTTAATGGTATTGTAACTGAGGCCCGCATCCAGACCTGACTGGAGAAAGGACAACACATCAGCCACAGATGGGTTCTGAAACGAAAATCTATGCTGAGTGGAAAATGTCTCGAACTTCCTCCCGACTCAGTGGTAGGTGGTTTTCGTAGAAGGTTTCCTTGCTATCAGTAGGATTGACACTACTGACTCTGACAGATTTAGGTTGTTCAGCCTGTCCATCTCAAAACCAGGTTGTTGAACGTGGACGCCAATACATTTTTTATGTCCGGGGTACCCTATCTCTGGCATCTGGTCAGAAAAAAAGGGTCGGGGTGTAAAGGCTCTTCTCCCGGGAACCATTGTTAAAACTGCGCTGACGAGGCGCTGGTTACAAATAGCATGGAAGAGGCAGGTAATCAGAAAAGACTTCCGCGAGCGCCGCTCAGATCGCGTGCGCTCCACGGAGGCAAGATATGGCGTCACTGGTTTGCCGCAAACCGGAAGTACGTCAACGCGTTTCGCCCCTCCTTTAGGGCATCATCAAAGGACATCCATGCTATGTCCCGTCCTTCCATTACTTGAGCATGTATCTGTTTTTAATAAGGTCAGTCTGCTGAGTAATGACTTTCCATATTTGTCTTTCTTGTTCAGGGCACTCTGCGGCCTATATCCCCAGTCATTCCCTATATTCCAACCCACAGATCCCCAGTGGTCACAATTGTTGCCCCAGTAGTTGTCTGTGACACATATATATATATATATATATATATATATGGATCCGGAGGCAGTAAGCGTCCGGTACATGCTACACTGTCAGTTGACTGGAAGGCAGGAGACTATAGTACAGTAATCAAATATGAAGGTAGCTACATTTGTGTTAGATGAATTATACCAGAATTGTGTTACACCATTTACTTGTTTGATAGCCACCTCCTGTGTGTGTGCAGTTGCTATAATAAAAAAAATATGTAGTTTCGTTCTGATGCGGGTGGTGCACGGTCCTCAGGAACTGGAGCCTTTTTGCAGTGGGAAGCGTGTATCCAAGTGTTCTTTCCGGCCAACTTAACTGAAGTGGCTGTTGTCAGCAACACTTGGAATGGACCATCATATCTTGGCTCCAGGGAGTGTTTTTGGAGGAACTTCTTAACCATCACCCAGTCACCAGGAAGTATGCTGTGAGTACCGGTATCTAGATCGGGATCTGGAATGGAAGAAAACACTCGTGCATGGATATTTGTTAATTCTTTTGCAAGAGCGGTCACATAATCTACCAAAGTATCAGACTGCAATTGCAACTGTTGTGGGTAATAACAACCTAATCTAGGGGCTGTTCCAAACAAGATTTCAAAAGGAGATAAAGAATGCTTCCCCTTTGGGGAATACCGTACGCTGAATAAGGCTATTGGCAGGCTTTCTGGCCAGGACATACCTGTGTCCCTGGCCATTTTTAGCATTCGGGTTTTAAGTGTCTGGTTCATTCTTTCCATTTTCCCACTACTCTGAGGATGATAAGGTGTGTGAAACGCCAATTTGGTACCTAGGGCCGACCATATTTCTTTTGTGACTCTAGCAGTGAACGCAGGGCCTTGATCACTCTCTATCACCTCGGGTACCCCATATCTGCAAATCACCTCTAAAAGCAATTTTTAGCCATGGTTTTTGCTGTCTGATTTGTGACTGGATAAGCCTCGGGCCATCCTGAGAACTTTTGGCCTGGCGGGTGTGAGGCATTAGTGCGACTTCTCTTAGGCCTGGAGCCTGTCCGGGCGTCTGCGGCCGGGGGCCTCTCTCCATCACCCTCTCGTCATATGGGGACAGCCTGGGGTGTCGGCCATGGCCATGGGATCCGTGGTTGTTCTTCAAAACCTAACACAAGGGGACCCTTCTCCCCCAGCCACCAATTGGTAATTATACGATCAATATTAAACACATAGATTGTAGATGTTCCATTGTCAATAGGGCTCTTGTTGTCATGAACAATTTCACCTATACATTTCAGAGCATCTATCTCTTTCCCCCTGATGATGACCCCAAGGTCGAAACGCGTTGGGGATTAATGTATTTCAGGATATCATGATATGTTTTATACATGTACTAATATGGCTGTATTTGAATTATTTGTATGTATATGCTTTATGTATCCATTCGGAGCCCTGATTTTATTCTTAATCTTGTTCTCCCCATGGCATTTTTAAGAAATGATACCCTTTATATTTATTATTGCTTAATTTTTTGCTGCAATACAAAGCCCCCTGGGGTAACTTCCCTATTCACATCCTGAGAACATGTCCACCACCACCAGGGCATACTCAAATCTGCCATTCTTTGGCATTTGTATGTGATCAATCTGTATCCTCTGGAACGGGTAGAGCGGTCTGGCTGAGTGTTTCGGGGGTGGTTTTTCCAGCCTTCCGGGGTTGCATGCTAGGCAAGTGTGGCAGGACTTGCAGTATTGATTAGTTAAAGTAGTTATTCCTGGACCTACATAATGTTTGTTTTTAAGTGAGTTCATCAAAGTCTTTGAGAGATGGGTTGCTCCATGGGCCCATTGTACCAGAGCTGGGTACAAAGCTCTGGGGAGACATAGGCGGGTTCCTACAGTCCAAAGATCATCCACCCGTACTGCTCCCATCTTGCTCCATGTTGCTTTCTCTTGGTCTGCAGCGTCTGTTTGTTTGAGTTTTTTGTAGTAGAGCTTGGTTTACTGCTTCTGGCTGCGGATGATATATACCCACAAATTCTGCTGTTTCAGCCCCTAAGGGGGTCATGGCTGCTTGTTTTACTGTTTCATCGGCCAGATGGTTTCCTCTGGCTTCTGGTGTGTTTATCTTCCCATGGGCTTTAATTTTGAGTATTGCTACTTGTTCTGGCAGTTGGAGTGCTGTCAGGAGTGCATCTATGGCCTTGCCATGCTTCACTGGGGTATCGGCTGTAATAAGGAAGCCTCTTGTCTTCCATATTATTCCAAAGTCATGGGCTACACCCGATGCATTCCGGGAATCGGTGTAAATATTTGCTGTTCGTCCTTCTGCAAGCTGGCAGGCTACTGTAAGGGCATGGAGCTCAGCCTCTTGAGCAGACATGGATGCTGGGAGTGAGGCGGCTTGCATTACTGTAGTTTCAATGGTAACAGCATATCCTGTGTGGAAAATACTGGATGTATCTGTGAATCTGGAGCCATTGACATACAAGGTGAGTTGAGGCATTGGGATTGGGGCATCCAGGACAGAGGGTAGATGGGTGGTTTCTGCCTACATGAGTTCAAAGCAATCATGTTCATGTTCATCTAGGGTAGGAGCAGGTAGGTCTGTGCCATTCTCTTCTTCCTGTTCATCCAGAGACATGTCATGATACCCCCCTTGGACAAGAGGAAGGAGAGTAGCAGGGTTGAGTTGTTGGCATCAAAGTAGTGTTACATTGTCAGGAATGAGTAGATTGTATTGTAACCGGAGGTGGCAGACAGAGGATAAATGCTTGGTTTGTACCTGATTCAGAATGGCAGAGATATCGTGAGGGGCTAACAGCATAAGAGGATGGCCCAGGACAATATCTGAAGTTTTGTCCAGCAGGGCCAGGGCAGCAAAAACTTCTCGGAGACATGATGGGACTCCTCTGGCAACTGGGTCCAGGTGGGCTGAATAGTAACCGATAGGGCGGTTACGGAGTCCATGACTTTGTGTTAACACCCCTGAGACATGGCCCTGTGTCTCAGATATTAACAGGCGAAAGGGCTTTCCATAATCTGGGAGGCCGAGGGCAGGAGCAGTGCCGATTGCCTGTTTCAAGAGGTGAAAGTTATTTAGCGCTTCTTCGGACAGCGCAAAGGGGTCACATTGCAGGTTGTCATATAGGGGTTGCATGAGAAGGGAAGCCGCAGATATCCAGGCTCTGCAGTAGGAGATCAGTCCCAAAAATGCATGTAGAGCCTTAGCATTACCGGGGGGCGGAATAGCCGTCTGAGTCTGGACTATTTTAAGTGGGTATTGGGCCTTTCTGGGAAGAACAGCCCCAGGTTTTAGAAGGGCCACTACCGGGGGGACTGACAATCTACCTACATCCTCCGGACCGGTGGACCAGAGGTGGGACGGTATTTGGTCAAGGAAATGTTCTGGGATAGGGGTTGTGAGACCTGCAGGGTCATCAGTATGGGGAGGGAACACAACTGCTATACCCTGGGCCTCTAGTCCCGCTAGAGGCGGGCTCTAGCACACTGTAAACTCGGGCACGGTGGCTAACCCAAAGGGCAAGACCACCAACTGGAAGAGGTGCTGTTCCCCTGTGAAACGCAGACAACCTCTGCAGTCCCATGTAAATAAACACCTATGCAAATGGCTCCCCATATGTGTAAGTGGCAAGTGTTAAGCTAAATGTCTCTATGAAGCATGAACTCGAACAAATATGTTTAGGCAAAAAAAATAAACATATAGCACGTGTGCTATGGAATGGGCATCTTGCGAGCAAGCATGCGTTATGAACGTGTTTATGCAACATTACACAACATGTATCATGTAACATGTATCCCTGCAGACACGTATCCCTATGTGAACATAAGGAATCCTGTATAGGAAAGCTTAAATATCATGCCTTTGCAACCCTGCAAAAACTAGGGGATCATGCAACTTTATGTGATTCAGCTTATTTTATGTGATCAAACATTAATGCATCTTAAGCACTACTGTTTGGAAAAGTACCCCTGTGAGATCAAGGATTCTTGTGTGATCAGGCACCCTTGTGCGATCCACCATCCTTCATGCAATTAAGCATCTTTATGGGATTTTAGTCATCTCTGTGAAAACAAGTCACTCTGTGCGATCAAGTATTCCTGGGTAACCAAGGACCTCTGTGAGATCAAGCACCTTTGTGCGACCCCGCATCTTTATGCAATCAAGCATCTTTATGCAATTTTAGGCATTTCTGTGCAAACAGGCCTCTTCGTGCGACTTAAGCACTTTAATGTGACCAAGAATCCTCATGCGACTATGTAAAAACATGTCAATCCATACAAACAGAAAACCTGCATCTTAAGTGACCAACAATAAACATGTTCTGTTACTTGTTTTTTACCCCACAAGCATTCAGTACCTTCTTTCATGTATTTTATGCAAGACATGTGGACTGGTAAAAGAGGAAGTATCCTCCACAAACGTGCGTTTCCGCATCATGCGATTTAGCTTTTGTGCGTTAGCAACAATGTGCACCAGCAACTGCGCATCCCAGTAGTTTGTGCGTTTGGCTAGCCTGAAAGCCAGCACCTGTATGAGGATCCTGGGGAGTTTTTCTAGAAACCCATACTCCTCATAAAAAGTTTTTAGGAGGAGAAAAAAACAGCTTATGTGGGTGCCCAACCAGCAGAAATAAACTGTTGCAGAAATGGACTGACTGGGAAGGTACAAGAAACCTATGGGAATTTAAAAACCCCAAGGAGGAGACAGAGGCTTCAGCCGTCTAGGCTGAGGGTAAGTTATACGCAGCATGAATTTCTGTAAAAGATTGCAGCTGCAACTTCAGAGCTTGTGAGGTTTCTGATACCTCCGCCTCATCAGATTGCACCTGTTCCTTGTCTCCTGATGGTGAACTTTCATCATCAGACCATTTATCCTCTTGTTTGAGGATTTAGAGCAGGGGAAGTTGCACACCCCGTTTTCTGCTCTTTTGTGAGGATGCTGTGAATATAGCAGTTAACCTCTCTTATAAACCAACAAATGCAAAAAAAAAAAAACTCTAAAAAAGACATATGCAGAGTGACTGCAAAGTTGGAGGAGGCTGCAATGCCTGACAGGGCCAATGCTCATCCTGTTCGGCTGCCTCAAGTCTCTCAGGGGAGGATGGTATCATGCAGGCATACTTAGGGCTGCCAGATCCAGATGGCAATACTTTGGTTCCCCCCTTATTTATTTTTATTTTTTTTATTTATTTTTTTCGCCCCCAAACCTTTTCTACGGGGAGACAAAGTCCTAAACTAGAGCAGAGGAACTTAACACAGGTGCATCAACAGCTGAACTTAGTCTAGCAAAAAAACAATGCCTGCTAATCTGCACAGCATGATGCTGAGTAGTCTTAGGTATACCTGTATTCAACACACAGGAGGTGCTTACATGCCCCAAGCTGCTGTGTCCCTCTGGTTTTAGAGCTCTGGCGTCTGGGGTCTTTAGAAGGGCCTGCACTGTGCGCGCGTGTAGGGAAATGGCAGGAGAAACAGCCATGCAGTCAAGGCCAGGCGGGCTAGATTGGGATGAAACTGGACACGTTGAAGGAACAGGTCTAGACTTTGAGGCAACATGTGACAAAGGATGAAATTGTTCTTAGCAGCTCCTGAGTGAAGGACCTCTCCTCCTGCAATAAGGAGGAACCATTAGTAAGATGAGAAAAAATTAACCGGAGCTAGAGGCAATTTCAAAGCCTCCAGGTGTCCCTTACCTTGCCAAAGTTTTCAGTGCCTCTTGTATAGGAACAGGCAAGCTCATCTTGGGCTAAGGGACAGGGGAAAAATAAACCTCCATATATACCGTATATACTCGAGTATAAGCCGAGTTTTTCAGCCTTTTTTTAGGGCTGAAAGTACACCCCTTGGCTTATACTCGAGTCAGTACCTGAAAATCTTCTTAGACTGTGGGCGACGTCCGTTGTTTAAATATCGCGGCTAACTCCTGGTCTTGTTCCGTGATAGGCATTTCCAGCAAATACTGTGTTGAGTGTTCCGCCTATCACGGAGATCCTCTCATTCTCGGACTCCGTTTCCCAGCAGACACTGTGTTCAGTGTTCCGCCTATCATGGATGTTCTCTTGTCCGAGGATGAAAAGACGTCCGTGATTGGCGGAACACTGAACACAGTGCCTGCTGGGAAACGGAGTCCGAGAATGAGAGGACCTCCGTGATAGGCGGAACACTCAACACAGTGTTTGCTGGAAACGCCTATCACGGAACAAGACCAGGAGTTAGCCGCGATATTTAAACAATGGACGCCGCTCGCAGTCTAAGAAGATTTTCAGGTACACTGACTCCACTGGCAATGGGCACAGTAAGGTGGCACAGTGAGGTGGCAATGGGCACAGTAAGGTGGCACAGTGAGGTGGCAATGGGCACAGTAAGGTGGCACAGTGAGGTGGCAATGGACACTGAGGTGGCACAGTGAGGTGGCACAGTGAGGTGGCAATGGGCACAGTGAGGGGGCACAGTGAGGTGGCAATGGGCACAGTGAGGCGTGCAAATGGGCATCGTTGACCCTCTTTTGCGCTTACAGTAGCTGCTGCATTTCCCCCCTAGGCTTATACTCGAGTCAATAAGCTTTCCCGGTTTATTGGGGTAATATTGGGTACCTCGGCTTATACTCGGGTCGGCTTATACTCGAGTATATACGGTGTGTATGTATGTATATATATATATATATATATATATATATATATATATATATTGTGACAGCAGGAAGGTAAAGTCACCTGGTTGCATCCAGGGGGGTAGATATATTTCTCCCAGATTCAGGCTTTATGCCGACTTATACAACTAGGGAGTTGATGAAGCCCAGCTGAGGCTAGTGGGCTCATGAATGACTCATACCTCTAGGGAGAGTGCTGGGCGTCGTGAGGCAGGGAGTTGATGAGACCAGCTGAAGCTTGTCAGCTCATTTAGGCCTCTATAAGAACTCCCAGATTCATTAGGTGTTAGCTCATGCCTGGAACCAGACCTGTGTGGACTGTCTAGGGAGAGTGAACCCCTGTGCGGTGAGGCAAAGCCTGTGTGGCTATTTGTTTGGACTTTTACTAAACCAGGGACTTAGGGACTAGGACAGCACCAGGCTGATCCCAGTTGTTAGTTTAGGAAACCTGCATGTTTAGTCAGAGGTCAAACTGACCAGGATTTATTTTGTTTATGTTTCTTTTTGGCTTTGCTGTGTTTTTGTCACTGTACATAGAGAAATAAACCGCACCTTTTGATTTTGAAAACCACAACCTCCGTCTGCTGGCCCTGTTTTTGTGTGGGGAGCCCAACCAGGGGGTCACACACACCCGCTACCAAGTTAACCCCCTCACAGTTGGTGGAGAACCAGTGGCAGTTTTTTTTAAGCCAGCATGGAGGAGATACTGAAACAGCTGGCTCTAGCAAATGCCAATCAACAGCAGACAAATGCAGGTTTGCAAAGGAGCCTTGCAGCCCAGCAGCAAGCTCATCAACAAGCCCAGCAGCAATCTGAGGCCCGCTTCATAGACCTGTTACAGAAGCAAGAGCAGAGACTACAACAAATGGAAGCAGTAATGCAGCAACGTCCGCAGACCAGTGAGGAAAGCCGTCCCACTAATACCGCGTCCTTTGGGGTGAGTCGTTTATTGACAAAAATGACTGAAGAGGATGATCCAGAGGTATTTTTGACCACATTTGAAAGGACTGCTGAAAGAGAAAAGTGGCCTGAGGAGCAGTGGGCTGGACTGGTGGCTCCTCTGTTAACTGGTGAATCGCAGAAGGCTTACTATGACCTAGAGCCTGACCAAGCAAAAGACTATGTGATGCTAAAAGCTGAAATATTGGCAAGGCTGGGTGTCACCCTGGCTGTCCGGGCTCAGCGTGTGCATAACTGGACTTTCCAGCTTGGAAAACCCCCCAGGTCTCAAATGTATGATCTCATTCACCTGAGCAGGAAGTGGCTACAGCCAGAGACTTTGTCCGCACCAGAGATTGTGGAACGTGTTGTAATGGATCGGTTTTTGAGAGCTCTTCCTACTGCCATCCAAAAGTGGGTAAGCCATGGAGACCCAGAGACGGCCGGTGGTCTTGTGGATCGTGTAGAGAAATACTTGGCTACAGAGAACCTGACGGCCTCTTCCAGAGACTCTCGGACTTTCCACCCTAAGACCAGACCATCCCCAGGGGCGGATAAGAGGATTCCAAGGGGTGAGGGTGGAGAGAGTGAGAGGGTGGGAGCTCTACCCAAAGTTTGGCGAGAACAGCCTGGGAAGTCAGGGGCTCAAGAGGCAGCCAAATGGATTGTTTGCTACCGCTGCCGGCAAGCGGGACATATTGCAGCAAATTGCCCGGTTGTGGAGGAACCCATGCAATGTGACTTTCTGATGGACAGACGTCAGTCGCTGTGTGCGACAGTCGCATGCACTGCCATTCGGGGAACTGAGAAACATTTATGCAAAATGTGTATTAATGGTAGAAATGTTGTGGTATTACTGGATTCAGGTAGCCTTGTGACCCTGATAAAGGCTGAATTAGTTAAAACAGAGGTCTCTGGGAATAGCAAGGTAGCTGTTATTTGTGTGCATGGGGACACCCGAGAGTATCCAGTGACTACAGTGTGTTTCGAGACCCCCAAAGGTACCCTCTCTCATCCAGTGGGGTTAGTATCTCAATTACCGCATGATGCCATTGTGGGAAGGGATTTTCCGAAGTTCTGGGAACTGTGGGATGATCCTGAGCCCCCCACTGGTGCCCCTATGTACCAGGAATGTGATAGCCAGAACTCCTCTGAGAGTGGTGAGGACTCTCCAGAATTTCCCTTGTCAGTATTGGCAGGGGAGACTCAAGAAACTGGAGAGGAGCCCACCTCCTCAGACGAAAACCTACCGTCTGTGGAGTTTTCTGATCTGGAGGTTCACAGGGAAAATTTTGCCACAGAACAGTTAAAAGACCCCGCCCTAATAAAGGCACGGGAAAACGTAGTGGAAATAGATGGCGAGTTAGTGAACCCAGATAATACCTGCACTTACCCATACTTCAGCGTAGAGAAGGACCTACTGTATCGGGTGGCAAAAAGGGCAGAAGAAACCGTTGAGCAGCTTGTGGTGCCCAAACCTTACAGGAAGTTGGTGTTGGAGTTGGCCCATGGGCACATTCTTGGAGGTCATCTGGGGACAGAGAAAACCCGAGAGAGGGTATTACAGAGATTCTATTGGCCTGGGGTGATGAAGGACATAGAAAATTATTGTTCCTCCTGCCCTGTGTGTCAGAGGTCGGCCCCGATGCCACATTTCCGTAGCCCGCTGGTCCCTCTACCCATCATTGAGGTCCCGTTTGAGAGAATCGCAATGGATTTGGTAGGTCCTATAATCAAGTCCGCTAGGGGGCACCAGTACATATTGGTTATAATGGACTATGCCACCCGTTATCCAGAAGCGATCCCTCTCAGAAATACCTCGGCCAAAACCATAGCCAAAGAGCTATCTCTTGTTTTTAGCCGGGTGGGTATTTGTAAAGAACTGCTTACGGACCAAGGTACACCCTTTATGTCCCGGGTTATGAAAGAGCTGTGTAAATTGCTCAAAGTGACGCAATTGCGTACATCTGTGTATCACCCCCAAACCGATGGGCTGGTTGAAAGATTCAACAAAACCCTAAAACAAATGTTGAAGAAAGTGGTGGATAGAGATGGAAAGGATTGGGACTGTCTACTTCCTTATTTGATGTTTGCTATTAGGGAGGTGCCCCAATCCTCTACGGGATTCTCCCCCTTTGAGTTACTGTATGGGAGACACCCAAGAGGGCTGTTGGATATTGCCAAGGAAACTTGGGAAAGTGAGAGTTCTCCCCACAGGAGTGTGATTGAGCATGTCGCCCTGATGCAAGATCGAATTGCACAGGTAATGCCCATCGTGAAGGAACATTTGGCCCAAGCGCAATTGGCACAGCAGAGAGTGTACAACCGTGGAGCAAAGACCCGTACCTTTTCCCCGGGGGATAGGATATTGGTACTTGTCCCTACGGTTGAAAGTAAATTCCTTGCCAAATGGCAAGGCCCCTACGAGATAATGGAAAAAGTGAGCGAAGTGAATTACAAGGTCAGACAACCAGGAAGGCGAAAGCCCGAACAGATATATCACGTTAATCTGTTGAAAGCCTGGAGGGATAGAGAGTCCCTAGTCGCAGAAACTTGGTCACCAGCTCAAACTGGTTGCGTGATTCCGGAGGTTGGAATAGCAGCCACCTTGTCACAACCCCAACAACAGGAGGTTAAGGAGTTTGTGCTTCGCAACAAGGAGGTGTTCTCTGAGCTGCCGGGACAAACATCTGGGGTAGAGCATGATATTATTACCCCGCCCGGTGAAAGGGTGAAGTTAAAACCCTATCGGATCCCAGAGGCCCGACGGGAGGCAATACGGGAGGAAGTACAGAAAATGCTGAACTTAGGGGTGATAGAGGAGTCCCAAAGTGATTGGTCTAGTCCCATTGTGTTGGTGCCTAAACCGGATGGGAGCTGGCGATTTTGTAACGATTTTCGTCAGTTGAACAAAGTTACAAAATTTGACACCTACCCCATGCCACGTATAGATGAGTTGATCGACCGGCTGGGAACAGCCCGATCGATACATGACGACTCTTGACCTCACAAAAGGGTATTGGCAAATTCCCCTGGCCAAGTCGGCCAAAGAGAAAACCGCATTTGTAACCCCAGACGGGGCGTTCCAATATAAGAGAATGCCGTTCGGGTTACAGAATGCGCCGGCCACATTCCAGCGGAAAATGGACCAGATACTGAGGCCCCATCGGAAGTATGCTGCGGCTTACCTGGATGACGTAATTGTCCATAGCACAGATTGGGCCTCACATCTGCCAAAAGTGCAAGCAGTCCTAGACTCTATCCGGGAAGCGGGGTTTACGGCTAACCCCAAGAAGTGTACCATTGGGCAGGAGGAGGCCAAATATCTTGGGTACACCATTGGCAGGGGAGTAATAAAACCCCAACTCAACAAAGTCGAGGCCATCCAGAGTTGGCCACGTCCCAACAGCAAGAAGCAGGTACGAGCCTTTCTGGGAATCGCGGGTTATTATCGGCGCTTCATTCCCCACTTTGCTTCTAAGGCTGTGCCCCTAACCAACCTGACGAAAGGGAAAGGGTCGGTCATGATTAAATGGACTCCCGAGGCGGAGGCAGCATTCCAATTCTTGAAACAAGCCTTATGTAGCCAGCCAGTGTTGTACTCACCCGACTTCTCTAAAGACTTTGTCGTACAAAGTGATGCGTCAGATGTGGGGTTAGGAGCAGTATTGTCCCAGGTCTGGAACGGGGAAGAGCACCCAGTCATTTACCTCAGCAGGAAGTTGAAGTCCCATGAGGTAAATTACGCCACGGTTGAAAAGGAGTGTTTAGCGGTGAAGTGGGCTCTAGATTCCCTTCGGTACTATCTGCTAGGTAGGCACTTTGACATGGTTACGGATCACGCTCTGTTAAAGTGGATGGCTCAAAACAAGGAGACAAATAGAAGAGTGAATAGGTGGTTCCTGGCCCTACAGGAATTCAACTTCACAGTAAAGCATCGCCCTGGCGTTCAAATGGGGAATGTGGATGCTTTGTCTCGAGTACATGAATGCCTGATTGCTGGTGTTCCAACCCCAAGGTTAAAACAAGAGGGGGGGGTATGTGACAGCAGGAAGGTAAAGTCACCTGGTTGCATCCAGGGGGGTAGATATATTTCTCCCAGATTCAGGCTTTATGCCGACTTATACAACTAGGGAGTTGATGAAGCCCAGCTGAGGCTAGTGGGCTCATGAATGACTCATACCTCTAGGGAGAGTGCTGGGCGTCGTGAGGCAGGGAGTTGATGAGACCAGCTGAAGCTTGTCAGCTCATTTAGGCCTCTATAAGAACTCCCAGATTCATTAGGTGTTAGCTCATGCCTGGAACCAGACCTGTGTGGACTGTCTAGGGAGAGTGAACCCCTGTGCGGTGAGGCAAAGCCTGTGTGGCTATTTGTTTGGACTTTTACTAAACCAGGGACTTAGGGACTAGGACAGCACCAGGCTGATCCCAGTTGTTAGTTTAGGAAACCTGCATGTTTAGTCAGAGGTCAAACTGACCAGGATTTATTTTGTTTATGTTTCTTTTTGGCTTTGCTGTGTTTTTGTCACTGTACATAGAGAAATAAACCGCACCTTTTGATTTTGAAAACCACAACCTCCGTCTGCTGGCCCTGTTTTTGTGTGGGGAGCCCAACCAGGGGGTCACACACACCCGCTACCGAGTTAACCCCCTCACAATATATATATATATATATATGGAAGTAATAGGGAATCCTTCCAGCAAAAGTAAAAGGGGAAAACTAAGGAAAAAAATAAAGCCCAGGATGGCTGCTTCCGTGCGACTTATGGCATTTAGCCCGCTCCTCACTCCGGCACCAGGAGAGACCTTCTCAGGGAGATTTACCCCCAACAAAGGACCTTCCACCACAGGGACACACGGCAGGACAGAAACAGGGATGTCCGGAGCAAGGACAGAATAAGAACACCTGCCTGCACCAGGTACTGCCTGCCTTTTATCTCTCTAGACAGGGGTGTCCTATACGAGGTCAAGGGACGGGGTTGACCCGAGGTTGTGCTGTCCTGAGGCTGTGCCAGGAAAAAGATTGTACAATGATTATTGGTTTGATTTCTGCAAATATAATTTCAATAGAAAATGTCTTTGATGTTTGTTTTAGGGGACAAAGGACATACAGGCTTAGCCGGATTTCCAGGAGGAAAGGGGAAACCAGGTATGAGAATTTAGCTGTACATCATTATTGAAAACCTAAAGTCTATGTAAGCCTAACCATTAAATCTTCAAATAAGTTTTAACATGTAAATTCCAATTCATAAGGAGTTGCTTCTACTTGAAAAAAATTTACAGTGGAACTTTGGTTTACGAGAAACGCGGTTAACAAGCGTTTTGAATAACGAGTAACTTTTTTTTAAATTCTGACTCGGTTTGCGAGTATTGTCTCGCAAAACGAGCAGAATTCAAGCCAATGGGGTGTGCAGTATCGTATTTGGCCAGAGGTGTGGGGGCGCCGGTGACACTCGGAGCGGTTCAAAGCTGTTTGAAAATACTCTGAATCACTCGGAAATGCTCCGTTCCCGAGGGTTTCCGAGATCAACCAAGCTGTTCCCGAGTATTTCCGAGGCTCTCCGGCCCCCCACCTCTGGCCACATGCGGTATTGCATGCCATAGAAGTCAATGTGGAACAAATTATCTTCGTTTCCATTGACTTCTATGGGAAAACTGGCTTTGATATGTGAGTGCTTTGGATTACAAGCATTCTCCTGGAACGGGTTATGCTCGTAATCCAAGTTTCCACTGTAATTTCAAGCATCAAGTTTGAATTTGGTTGTTGTTGTTCGTTGTAGACCTGGTACTATGGCTATCCTGTGGATAATCCTGTTCTGATAACCAACGATTGTATCAGCTTTATGCAATCAGGTATTAAACCTGGAACCTCTCCTGACAAATTTGACTTCAGTAAACTGAAATCTGATTGGCTGCTATGGGTTAGGCCAGCCATACACGGAGCAAATTTCTTTCCTGCAACCACGGGTTGCAGGAAAGAAGTTCACTAATTTCCCTCAGCAACACAGACCGTGTTGATGCGGGAATTGCTCCTGCCCAACCATTGTCTTCTCACGACGGGGGAGGGGGGCAGGGGAAGCCCCCCCGCCCCGGGAGAAGACAGTGATTATTGCTAGCAGCTATAGCAGCCATTAGCGATAATCGCAGGTAAAGCCCAGCTGGCTGGTTGTACCCATGTTGATCGATCGATCAACTCGATACATTCAGCCTGCCCATACACGGTTTGAATCTCAGGATGTTCCCGGCTGATCTCCGGGGAAATGTAAAAGCTTTCAATATGTGGGAGCCCAGCACTACAAAGTTTAAATTCTCATTATTGTCTAGGGAACAATAAAAAAAATCACTTTTACTTAACTTTATCCTACACTCTCCCAGCATCTGGCACTCTCCTGTTCTTTCCAGTGCCCCGGGTTGCAGGCAGGCCCTTAGCGTCCACACTTATAATGCAGGACTGCTGGTCCTGCATTGTATGTGATGACATCACAGTGCAACCGTCAGCATTCCCTTACTTTGGTGGTCAGTGTGGAAAGGCCCCCTTTAGATTCAGAGTTGGTGAAGAAGAATTTTATTTCATTGGTGGTCATTAAGAAGAATTCTTGTGGTCAGTGGGTAAAATCCCCCCCCCCCTTACAGATGGCTAAAAAGATAAATGATGTCAGCGGTTACTCATCTTAAGGCCTGATCACACGATTGGATATTCCGACAACAATTGTCTGATGGACGTGTTTTGTCGGATAATTAGACCGTCTGTATGCTCCATCGGACAATTGTTATCGGAATTTCCGACAACAAATGTTGGGTGTTCATGCTCTCAAATTGTCCGACAACAAATGTGTTCCGTCGGATTATCTGATCGTGTGTACACAAATCCGTCGGACTAAAATCCAAAGTACAAATACGCATGCTCCGAATCAATGCTAACCATCAGACAACATTAGCAGAAGTTGCCCAAAGGGTGGCGCTAAAGAGCTGAAAACCAACAGAGTTTCGTGTATGTTGGCTGAAAACGTTCTGCCGTCTGTATGCAGAACAAGTTCACGGCCAACGCTCTTCAGACAAAATTCCACGGATTTGTCCGATGGAAGTCCGATTGTGTGTACGAGGCTTAAGAGGCAAACGTTGCTCATTATTTAAGGAACTCCTAGCAACCTCTGGGGGAACCTTAGGGTTTCACAGAAGCCTGGTTGAGAAAGGCTTTAACAAGGAGTCTAATTAGTCCTCCCAGTTTTTACCTTGGCTACAGAATAATTATTACTTATGTTGTGGGATTAGGCAAGGGAGAGGGGTCAAGTATTTTTGCGAAAGACAACTGGGCAGGGCTGACACCATAAATATGCTTTATGTTATCAGCCCACAACAGGGCTTTTGGCACACTGCATTTCTGGCAGATCAACAGGTGCTGTGCGGTACATGGCTAGGGGAGGAAGAAGTGCCCCCAACAGGTGCTGTGCAGTACATGGCTAGGGGAGGAAGAAGTGTCCCCAACAGGTGCTGTGCAGTACATGGCTAGGGGAGGAAGAAGTGCCCCCAACAGGTGCTGTGCAGTACATGGCTAGGGGAGGAAGAAGTGCCCCCAACAGGTGCTGTGCAGTACATGGCTAGGGGAGGAAGAAGTGCCCCCAACAGGTGCTGTGCAGTACATGGCTAGGGGAGGAAGAAGTGCCCCCAACAGGTGCTGTGCAGTATATGGCTAGGGGAGGAAGAAGTGCCCCCAACAGGTGCTGTGCAGTACATGGCTAGGGGAGGAAGAAGTGCCCCCAACAGGTGCTGTGCAGTACATGGCTAGGGGAGGAAGAAGTGCCCCCAACAGGTGCTGTGCAGTACATGGCTAGGGGAGGAAGAAGTGCCCCCAACAGGTGCTGTGCAGTACATGGCTAGGGGAGGAAGAAGTGCCCCCAACAGGTGCTGTGCAGTATATGGCTAGGGGAGGAAGAAGTGCCCCCAACAGGTGCTGTGCAGTACATGGCTAGGGGAGGAAGAAGTGCCCCCAACAGGTGCTGTGCAGTACATGGCTAGGGGAGGAAGAAGTGCCCCCAACAGGTGCTGTGCAGTACATGGCTAGGGGAGGAAGAAGTGCCCCCAACAGGTGCTGTGCAGTACATGGCTAGGGGAGGAAGAAGTGCCCCCAACAGGTGCTGTGCAGTACATGGCTAGGGGAGGAAGAAGTGCCCCCAACAGGTGCTGTGCAGTACATGGCTAGGGGAGGAAGAAGTGCCCCCAACAGGTGCTGTGCAGTACATGGCTAGGGGAGGAAGAAGTGCCCCCAACAGGTGCTGTGCAGTACATGGCTAGGGGAGGAAGAAGTGCCCCCAACAGGTGCTGTGCAGTACATGGCTAGGGGAGGAAGAAGTGCCCCCAACAGGTGCTGTGCAGTACATGGCTAGGGGAGGAAGAAGTGCCCCCAACAGGTGCTGTGCAGTACATGGCTAGGGGAGGAAGAAGTGCCCCCAACAGGTGCTGTGCAGTACATGGCTAGGGGAGGAAGAAGTGCCCCCAACAGGTGCTGTGCAGTACATGGCTAGGGGAGGAAGAAGTGCCCCCAACAGGTGCTGTGCAGTACATGGCTAGGGGAGGAAGAAGTGCCCCCAACAGGTGCTGAACCAAAGTGGCAAGGAGAACATCCAGGGGCTCAGGTCAAAAGGCTACCATGCCTACATAGCCATTAAAGTGGACATTACAGAGATGGAGTATCCCACAGATGTAACATAGTAACAACTCTCCTTTTTGGAGCATCGGCATGTATGCTTCTCCCCATGCCCAGTAATTCTGGGCAATATTTGCCAACACCTATTGGAGCTTCTACCTCCCCATCCCTCCAGCAGGAAGTTTACTTTTATCCTAAACTGGGGTTTAAAGGGGAACTTCACTGTATCTAAGCATCACAAACTAAAAACACTGTTTTAATTCATTTTTAATATTTAAAGCAAACTCACTCATCCATATACACTATATTGTTAAAAGTATTGGGACACCTGCCTTTACACGCACATGAACTTTAATGGCATCCGAATCTTAGTCCGTAGGGTTCAATATTGAGTTGGCCCATACTTTGCAGCTATAACAGCTTCAACTCTTCTGGGAAGGCTGTCCACAAGGTTTAGGAGTGTATCTATGGGAATGTTTGACCATTCTTCCAGAAGCGCATTTGTGAGATCAGACACTGATGTTGACGAGAAGGCCCGGCTCACAATTCATCCCAAAGGAGTTCTATCGGGTTGAGGTCAGGACTCTGTGCAGTCCAGTCAAGTTCCTCCACCCCAAACTCGCTCATCCATGTCCTTATGGACCTTGCTTTGTGCACTGGTCCATATAATTTGGTGGAGGGGGGATTATGGTGTGGAGTTGTTTTTCAGGGGTTGGGCTTGGCCCCTTAGTTCCAGTGATGCGAACTCATTAAGGTGTCAGCATACCAAGAAATTTTGGACAATTTTATGCTCCCAACGTTGTGGGAAGAGTTTAGGGATGGCCCCTTCTTGTTCCAACATGACTGCGCACAGTGCACAAAGCAAGGTCCATAAAGACATGGATGAGCGAGTTTGGGGTGAAGGAACTTGACTGGCCTGCACAGAGTCCTGACCTCAACCTGATAGAACACCTTTGGGATGAATTAGAGTGGAGACTGCGAGCCAGGCCTTCTTGTCCACATCAGTGCATGACCTCACAAATGTGCTTCTGGAATAATGGTTATTGGTCAAACATTCCCAAAGACACACTCCTAAACCTTGTGGACAGCCTTCCCAGAAGAGTTGAAGCTGTTATAGCTGCAAAGGGTGGGCCAACTCAATATTGAAGCCTATGGGACTAAGACTGGGATGCCATTAACCGCTTGCCGACCAGCCCACGACAATATACGTCGGAAGAATGGCACGGACAGGCAGATGGGCGCACAGGTACGTCCCCTTTAAGAAGCACCCGCTGCGAGCTCCGTGAGTTCAACTGCGGGTCCCGCAGATTCGATGTCCGCGGGGATACCCGCGATCGTCTCACGGAGAGGAAGAACGGGGAAATGCTGATGTAAACAAGCATTTCCCCATTCTTCCTAGTGACAGGACACTGATCACCGCTCCCTGTGATCGGGAGCGGTGATCAGTGTCGTGTCACACGTAGCCCATCCCCCTACAGTTAGAACACATGCCGATGTGTCCGCCAAAATGTCGCAGTCACGATAAAAATCGCTGATCGCCGCCATTACTAGTAAAAAAAAAAAAAAAAAAAATGCCATAAAATTATCCACTATTTTGTAGACGCTATAACTTCAGCACAAACCAATCAATAAACGCATATTTTATTTTATTTTTTAACAAAAATATGTAGAATAATACGTATCTGCCTAAACTGAGGAAAAAAAAATTATATATTTTTTGGGGATATTTATTATAGCAAAAAGTAAAAAATATTGCTTTTTGTTCAAAATTATCGCTCTTTTTTTGTTTATAGCACAAAAAATAAAAACCGCAGAGGTGATCATACACCACCAAAAGAAAGCTCTATTTGTGGGGAAAAAAGGACGTCAATTTTGTTTGGGAGCCACGAAGCATGACCGCGCAATTGTCAGTTAAAGCGACGCAGTGCCGAATCGCAAAAGTGCTCTGCTCTTTGACCAGCCAAATGGCCCGGGGCTTAAGTGGTTAAAGTTCATGTGTAAAGGCAGGTGTCCCAATATTTTTGACTATATAGTGTATATTTCCATACTTTATTTTGCTGAGAAATCATGTTAAAAAACGCCCCCCTGCTAACATTTCTTGTCATGGCCATCTTGAGTGAGGCCAGATTATTCATGTAGCATTTACTCCCTGGAATCCATCTGCCCTTGGCTCAGGCATGCATAAGGGAGGGTGTGCTTAGCTAAGAAATCCCCTCCTCCCCTCCTGAAGACTCCTGGATGTATGACATCATTTGCCTAGCCAGGAAGTAGCTGAAGAAATGTAAAAACAAAAAAAGTTTAAACCAAGTAAATAAGATATACAGTCATGCTCGAAATTGTTGGCACCCCAGAAATTTTTCCAGAAAATCAAGTATTTCTCACAGAAAAGTCTTGCAGTAACACATGTTTTGCTATACACATGTTTATTCCCTTTGTGTGTATTGGAACGAATCAATAAAAGGGAGGAAAAAAAGCAAATTGGACATAATGTCACACAAAACTCCAAAAATGGGCTGCTCAAAATTCTTGGCACCCTTTAAAAACTGTGGATAAGTAAGATTGTTTCAAGCATGTGATGCTCCTTTAAACTCACCTGGGGCAAGTAACAGGTGTGGGCAATATAAAAATCACACCTGAAAGCAGATAAAAAGGAGATAAGTTCACTTAGTCTTTGCATTGTGTGTCTGTGTGTGCCACACTAAGCATGGACGACAGAAAGAGAAAAAGAGAATGGTCTGAGGACTTGAGAACCAAAATTGTGGAAAAATGTCAACAATCTCAAGGTTACAAGTCCATCTCCAGAGATCTAGATTTGCCTTTGTAAACAGTGCGCTACATTATCAAGAAGTTTGCACCCCAAGGCACTGTAGCTAATCTCTCTGGGCGTGGACGGAAGAGAAAAACTTAAAGGGTGCAACGCAGGATAGTCCGGATGGTAGATAAGCAGCCCCCAAACAAGTTCCAAAGAAATTCAAGCTGTCCTGCAGGCTCAGGGAACATCAGTGTCAGCGCCAACTATCTGTCGACATTTAAATGAAATTAAACGCTATGGCAGGAGACCCAGGAGGACCCCACTGCTGACACAGAGACATAAAAAAGCAAGACTACAGTTTGCCAAAATGTACTTGAGTAAGCCAAAATCCTTCTGGGAAAACGTCTTGTGGACAGATGAGACCAAGATAGAGCTTTTTGGTAAAACACATCATTCTACTGTTTACCGAAAACGGAATGAGGCCTACAAAGAAAAGAACACAGTACCTACAGTGAAATATGGTGGAGGTTCATTGAAGTTTTGAGGTTGTTTTGCTGACTCTGGCACTGGGTGCCTTGAATGTGTGCAAGGCATCATGAAATCTGAGTATTACTAAAGGATTTTGGGTCGCACTGTAGAGCCCAGTGTCAGAAATCTGGGTTTGCGTCCGAGATCTTGGGTCTTCCAGCAGGACAATGACCCCAAACTTACGTCAAAAAGCACCCAGAAATGGATGGCAACAAAGCGATGGAGAGCTCTAAAGTGGCCAGCAATGAGTCCAGATCTAAATCTCATTGAACACCTGTGGAGAGATCTTAAAATTGCTGTTGGGAAAAGGCGCCCTTCCAATAAGTGAGACCAGGAGCAGTTTGTAAAGGAAGAGTGGTCCAAAATTCCGGGTGAGAGGTGTAAGAAGCTTATTGATGGTTATAGGAAGCGACTGATTTCATTAATTTTTTCCAAAGGGTGTGCAACCAAATATTAAGTTAAGGGTGCCAAGAATTTTGACCAGCCCATTTTTGGAGTTTTGTGTGACATTATGTCCAATTTGCTTTTTTTCCTCCCTTTTTTTGTTTTGTTCCAATACACACAAAGGGAATAAACATGTGTGTAGCAAAACATGTGTTACTGCAATACTTTTCTGTGAGAAATACTTGATTTTCTGGAAAAATTTCTGGGGTGCCAACAATTTCGAGCATGACTGTAGTTTCCTATCTATTTACCAATGCTAGCAGCATAAGGATTACAAATAGTCAATGTTAACTGAGGGAGTGAAGTTCCGCTTCTGTGTGATGAGCACAACAAATCCACACATAGTGTTTCAGATGAACATTTGGGATTTTTCCACATTTGCCAGATTTGTGAATCAAGTCACCCATCTCTACCCTGGTGTCGATCATACTCTGTGGACAGAGCCATATATGATGACCATGAGACTCTGATTGATTTGTATTCTGTTTCGATCCAGGCACTTTCTGTGACTGTGGAAGGTACCGCCGAGCTGTTGGACAGTTGGACCTGAAAGTCACTCATCTCAAGTCGTCTTTAATGTTTGTAAAGAATGGTGAGTATACTGAAAAGACATTTCTATGTGTTACCCACTTTAATACTGGGCACTTACAACCCTTCCTGCCCAGGACAATTTTAAGCTTTCAGCACTGTTGCATTTTGAATGACAATGGCGCGGTCATGCTACACTGTACCCAAACTAAAATTTCTTTCTCGTACATCACAGGACACAGAGCGACATAGTCATTACTAATGGGTTATATAGTTACCGTCAGGTGCTGGCACTGGCAACTTCCAAAACCGGAAGTACCCTCCCCTATATAAGCCCCTCCCATCCGGGAGCACCTCAGTTTTTTTGCCAGTGTCTAAGGTGTTGGCCAAGAAGAAACATGTGTTTTTCACTGAGCTTGCGTACAGGTTCTTTTGGGCCTCAGTAAGCTATTCCGGATCCGACCAAAAAAGCTTCATAGCTAAACGGTCGGTACCCGGGCCTTGCAAAGAGAAGAGCAAGGTTCTGCCTGTAATGCTTCTCTTAGGAGAGCTGGACCCTGGGATCCAGAGCTCTGGTCATACCCACGACCAAGATGTTTTCTGTGCAGGGTGCTATACAGGTCCAGGGGAGTGGAATCCTTGGGAACCCGGTCCCTGAAGGTTTGATTACAATGCCTGCCGTGATAGGTGAAGTTTGGGCTTTTGTGGACCAAACAAAGTCCTGCGGCGAGGAACAGGTAAGTGGGGGCCCCCAGGAACTTGGTTCTATTGGGGGACCCCCAAGCCTAATTTGTCTTTCTGTCTGTTACCTAATGGTATTCCCGCAGATTCTGTGCATGCCTGTAACTACTAAAAAAATGTAATAATTTTTAATGGTGGTCAAGAAAAAAAAAAAAAAAAAAGTTTTTTTATATATATTTAGTATATTAGACTGCGGTACCTGTGTTTGTCCACTAGAGGCCGCTGTGGAATGTTTTCTTGTCATGTGGACTAGTTTCTTCTCAGAGAGCAAAGTCCAGGCAGTTGGTGAGTTCTCCTATAGGAAACTGCTTCCTCTGCCATGTTGCAGTGCTCGTCCATCCCCCGGCCTGCGGCAAAGAGGGGCCCTGGCTCCTGTCCCTGGTTTCCATGTTTGAAATTAGCGCCGAGGGCGCACGTGGCCGCGCGCGTGCGCGTGCACGCGCCTCTATATATAGAGGTGAGCCGGGAAAAGGGGCGGAGCCTGGGGGATGACGCTCTGTGCGCGCCGCAGCGCTTCTGCGCATGTGCGGGCGTCCCAGCAGGTTTTAAAAAGCCACAATGTTGTAGTGAGCTGGCTATGAAGTACAGAGACAGAGCTGGCAACATTTAAAGGCATACAGCAAGCGGTTGATACAGGCATCCCCTAGAAAGGCACATTAGTAGACACCAACTGTTTATTATAGCAGCATTTATGCTAGACTATTATCAGTAACTGGTGTATTTCGGCTGGAATACCTCAGCTTTGTGGCTTAGGAATATGCCGTCTAAAAACTCCGGGACTAGAAATTCCAGGAGGAATAGGGGGTCTCCATCGGGCTCTGAGGATCTTGGGCATGCTTTGGCTGCACCAGTCTCCCCTGAAGAATCAGAGGTTAGTGACCGTAGGGCACCCCCAGGAGTACCTGGTACTGTGGCTGTCCTCAGTTCACCTGCTCCTGTGTATGTAACAGAGGAGGTTTTTTCCTCAGCTCTGGGAGGACTGGAAGAGAGATTGTCAGCATTAATCGCTGCTTCCCTGTCACAGGAGAAAAGCGCTCGATCTCCGTCTCCTCCCTCAGAGTGCCTGTTAACAGAGCAACAGTCCCATACAGAGGTCGACCTACCTGAGGGGGATCAGGATGAGGTTGATTCGGTTGTAGAGGAATCAACAGTGGAAGAGCCGTTCTCAGCATCACATGCTGAGAGGTTATGGGTTCAGTCCCTGACTAATATGGTCCGATCAGCATTTAAAATGCCACTTGCGGAGCCATCCTCCACTTCTATCTCCTCGTTGGGGTCGCTAAAAGCTCCCCAGACTGTTTGTTCCTTTCCGATCCATCCTTTACTGGAGGGGCTCATTTACCAGGATTGGGAGCATCCTGACAAAATATTTACTCCCCCCAAGAGATTTCCGGTGGTCTATCCCATGGAGGATAAGTTCATCAGAAAATGGAAGGTCCCTACAGTGGACGCAGCCATCTCTTGTGTGAATAAATCACTGACATGTCCGGTGGAAAATGTCCAAATGTTCAAGGACCCAATAGATAAAAAATTGGAGTCATTATTGAAATCTGCTTTTTCTACAGCAGGATTGGTGACACAACCAGCAGTGGAAGCTATAGGGGTCTGCCAAGCAGTGAAGGATCAGTTGAAACAGGTCTTAAGAGACTTGCTGGATCAGCAGGCTCTTGCCCTAGCTGATCTACCTAGAGCCTTATGCTTTGCGGTGGACGCTATAAAGGATTCAATCCATCAGGCCTCCCGCCTTACGCTGTCTGTAGTACATATGCGCAGGCTTCTATGGCTAAAAAACTGTTCTGCTGAAGCTCCCTGTAAAAAATTGCTGGTCAGCTTCCCATTTCATGGGGAGCGCTTATTCGGGGAAGACCTGGACAAGTATATCCAGAGAATTTCCAGCGGTAAAAGTACACTTTTGCCGGTTAAAAATAGAGTTAGAGGTCCCTCCTTTAAGAGGCCGGCTTCTCCAGTCCCTAGGACATCGGCTGTGAAACAGTTCCGACGGCCTCCCCGGTCAAATCCCGGAGGTAAAAATCAGGGACAGTTGCAGGGTAACAAGAAGCCCTGGAGCAGGAGAGGTACAAAACCTCCCCCAAAGTCAAATGCATGAAGGGTTGCCCCCACCCAATCGGGTGGGGGGAAGACTTCAGTTGTTCACAGAAACCTGGCGGGACACGATCCGAGACAGATGGGTGCTCTCCGCAGTAAATCTGGGATACAAATTGGAGTTAAAAAACTCCCCTCCTTCCCGCTTTATAAGGTCAAACGTGCCAAGGGATCCCCAGAAGAGAGGATCCCTCCTGTTGGCACTGGAACAATTATTGCTTCAAGCAGTAATTATAGAGGTTCCCCTGGAAGAATGGGGGTTCGGGTTTTACTCAAACCTCTTTACAGTTCCAAAGCCAAACGGGGACGTGAGGCCCATATTAAATCTAAAAGGGCTAAACAAATTCCTACATATCAGGACTTTCCGGATGGAGTCGATCCGATCGGTAGCCACTGCCCTACAAGGGGAGGAATGGTTAGCCTCGATCGACATCAAAGATGCTTATTTGCACATCCCCATCTTTCCAGCCCACCAAAAATTTCTACGCTTTGCGGTAGAAGGGCGCCATTTTCAGTTCAGAGCCTTACCCTTCGGTCTGGCCACAGCACCAAGAGTGTTCACAAAAATTCTGGCCCCATTATTGGCCAATCTAAGAACACGAGGTGTAACGATAATGGCATATCTAGACGACTTGTTGCTGATAGACCACTCAGTGGAAAAACTAGAAGTGGTTGTTCACGAGACAATCAAGTATCTGGAATATCACGGTTGGATTATCAACCGAGACAAGTCAGCCCTAAAACCAGTCAAAAGTCTGGAATACTTGGGGCTAAGGCTGGATTCAGACCAGAGAAAGATTTTCTTGCCTCAGGAAAAGGGGTCGTCTTTGAGAGATTTGATCCACTTAGTGGGTTCAAAAAGACAGCCATCCATACGCCTGTGCATGAGGCTGCTGGGAAAAATGGTGGCATCATTCGAAGCAGTACCCTACGGTCAATTCCATTCAAGGAAGTTGCAAAGGGCCATACTGTCAGCCTGGAACAAAAAAGTTCAGGCTCTGGACTTACCAATGTCCTTGTCCCCTTCCGTTCGCAGGAGCCTCCGCTGGTGGTTGGTTCCCCAGAATCTGGAAAGAGGGAAATCCTTCAGTCCGATTTCCTGGAAGGTGGTCACTACAGATGCCAGCCTTATAGGCTGGGGAGCATTACTGGAGCAATGGTCTCTCCAGGGCAGATGGTCGGATGCGGAAAAGGCCCTGCCCATCAATCTCTTAGAGATACGAGCAGCCCGGTATGCCCTAGTAGCATGGACATCCAAACTCCAAGGGTCCCCTGTCAGAGTTCAGTCAGACAATGCCACAGCAGTGGCATATATCAATCGTCAGGGGGGCACCAGGAGTCGTGCAGCCCAAAGGGAAGTAAATTACATCCTGAGATGGGCAGAAAGATATGTCCCAGCCATATCTGCGGTATTCATTCCAGGGGTGGAGAATTGGAAGGCGGACTTTCTAAGTCGCCAACAATTATGCCCAGGGGAATGGTCCCTTCATCCCGAGGTTTTCCGGACAATATGTCAGCGGTGGGGAACACCGGATGTAGATCTGCTAGCATCCAGATTCAACACAAAAGTGGCCAGGTTTGTCTCTTGGGCAAGGGATCCCCTAGCGTGCGGCTCGGATGCCCTAGTGTTCCCTTGGGATCAGTTCAAGCTGATATATGCATTCCCACCGCCACAATTGTTACCTCGATTACTCCGCAGAATCAGGGTAGAAAAGAAACCAGTGATTCTGGTGGCTCCAGCGTGGCCCCGAAGAGCATGGTACGCGGAGATTGTAAAAATGTCTGTGGGGAGTCCTTGGACCCTCCCACATCGTCCGGACCTGCTTTCGCAGGGACCGATATACCACCCTTCCTTACCAGCCCTAGGTTTGACGGCCTGGCTATTGAAGCCCACATTCTAAAAAAGAGAGGGCTCTCTAATGCTGTGGTATCTACCATGATCAATGCCAGGAAGCCGGTATCCAGGCAGATCTACTATAGAATCTGGAAGGCGTACATCGCCTGGTGTGAAGCCAAGAAATGGCATCCACGTAAATACGTAATAGGTAGGATTCTGGACTTCCTACAATGGGCTGTAGATAGGAAGCTTGCCTTGAGTACTATCAAGGGTCAGATTTCGGCCTTGTCAATATTTTTTCAAAGGCCCTTGGCTTCGCATTCACTAGTCAAAGCCTTTATACAAGGAGTGATGCGTATTAGTCCTCCGGTTAATATTCCCATATGTCCATGGGATCTAAACTTGGTTCTGTCGGTTCTACAGAAACAACCATTTGAACCATTACAGCATATTTCCTTAGTGCTTCTCACCAGGAAATTGATTTTTCTAGTAGCCATTTGTTCGGCTAAAAGAGTATCGGAATTAGCAGCTATGTCCTGTAAGGAGCCATATCTGGTTATCCATAAGGACAGAGTAGTGTTACGTCCTCATCCAGCCTTTCTTCCTAAGGTGGTATCGAGTTTTCATTTGAACCAAGATGTGGTTCTTCCTTCTTTTTTCCCCAAGCCTACTTCGGTAGAGGAAAAGTTATTGCATTCTTTGGATGTAGTAAGAGCAGTTAAAGCTTATCTAAAAGCCACTGCTCAGATTCGCAGAACGGATACTTTGTTTATTCTGCCGGAAGGCCCCAGAAAGGGTCAGGCAGCGTCAAAATCTACTTTAGCCAAGTGGATTCGACAGGTCATAATACAAGCCTATAGCTTGAGAAGTAGACCGCCTCCGTTCAAAGTTAGGGCGCACTCCACGAGAGCAGTTGGAACTTCATGGGCAGTGCATCACCAGGCCTCCCTGGCTCAAATCTGTAAGGCCGCAACATGGTCTTCGGTACACACGTTTACTAGGTTCTACCAGGTGGACGTTAGAAGTCAGGAGGATGTCGCCTTTGGGCGCAGTGTGTTGCAGGCCGCAAAAGATCCTCATGTCTGATAGCGCTCAGCTTATATATGGTGTATCCCCCCCCTCATTTGGCATTGCTTTAGGACATCCCATTAGTAATGACTATGTCGCTCTGTGTCCCGTGATGTACGAGAAAGAAAATAGGATTTTTATAACAGCTTACCTGTAAAATCCTTTTCTTGGAGTACATCACGGGACACAGAGCTCCCGCCCCTCTTTGGGGACACTTATTGCTTTGCTACAAAACTGAGGTGCTCCCGGATGGGAGGGGCTTATATAGGGGAGGGTACTTCCGGTTTTGGAAGTTGCCAGTGCCAGCACCTGACGGTAACTATATAACCCATTAGTAATGACTATGTCGCTCTGTGTCCCGTGATGTACTCCAAGAAAAGGATTTTACAGGTAAGCTGTTATAAAAATCCTATTTTTATAATTTTCTTCCCACAAATAGTTTTTTTGGGTGTTTTTTTTCTGCGGTTTTTACTTTTTGCTAAACAAACTAAAAAAGACCGAAATTTTTGAAAAAAAAAAACGTTTTTCTTAGTTTCTGTCATAAAATTTAGCTTTCTCCTTCACTGACGGGTGCTGATGAGGTGGCACTAATGAGGTGGCACTAATGAGGTGGCACTGATGAGGTGGCACTGATATGTAGAATTGATGGGCACTGATAGGCGGCACTGATATGTAGAATTGATGGGCACTGATAGGCAACACTGATGGGCACTGATGAGTTGGCACTGATAAGGTGGCACTGATAAGGAGGCACTGATATGTAGAATTGATGGACACTGATAGGCGGCACTAATGGGCACCAATAGGTGGCACTGATGGGCACTGATGGGCACTAATAGATGGCACTGATGATGAGGTACTGACAGATGTTACTGCTGGGCACTGTGATGGGCACTGATTGGCACTGTGGTGGGCTCTGATTGGCACTGTGGTGGGCACTAAGAGACTTTATTGAGGGGCACTGACTGGCAGCTATTGGGCACTGATTGGCAGCTGATTGGCACATCTAATGGGAGCTGTGCTGATTATCAGCACAGACCCCCCTCTGACAGAGAGAGACGCCGATCGGCTCTCCCTGTCATCGCGAACCGAGGAATGACGTTTACCGGCACTTCCTGGTTCACGCGATGATCAGCTGTGATTGGTCACAGCTGATCACGTGGTAAGAAGCCCCCATCAGAGGCTCCTTACCATGATCAGAAAGGCGGCGTGTCAGACTGACATGCCGCACTAGCGATCGCCACGCTGCGCGCCCCCAAGGGCACGCGCCGGCATTTAATCCTGCTGGACGTCATATGACGCCCAGTCAGGATAACAGAACCACTTCCCGGCCATCAATCTGCCATAGGTCGGGGGGGAAGTGGTTAAACACAAGTGTTTGCTAACTGAGTTAAAAATGGGTAACAGCAGCAAATGAAGGTTGTGGCTCCATTCACACTTGTGCGACGTGTCATGCAACTTTGGACACTAAAGTCGCACCCCATGTTTTTCAATGACAACCGTTTAAATATGTGCGACTTAAAGTTGCAGCAACTTTAAAAAGGTTCTTGCACTACTGTGGTCTGACTTTCATGCGACTTGAGTGCCATAGACTGCAATGTAAACCCTCAAAAGTTCCATAAATGTTGCACTGGAATGTTATAAATGCGACAAGTCGCACCCATCCAAAGTTGCATTAAAGTTGCACTCCAATGTCATGGGACTTTGGAGTTGTACAAGTGTGAATGGAGCCTTAAAAGGGTTCACAATCAGAATTTTAAATAAATCAGTTCAAAGAGTAAATGAAATGTACAAACTCACCTAGCAGCATTTATAGTCCTGCTGTACTTTAAGGAACTGAGAGGACTGAGAACACAGTGAGAACTTCTCAGAAAGGGATTCTTTTTTAATTTTTCACTTAACAAAGATGTTATTTTACATAGTAGGTGAGGTTGAAAAAAGACACAAGTCCAGCCTATGTGTGTGATTTTATGTCAGTATTACAGTATTGTATATCCCTGTATGTTGTGGTTGTTCAGGTGCTTATCGAATAGTTTCTTGAAACTATCGATGCTCCCCGCTGAGACCACCACCTGTGGAAGGGAATTCCACATCCTTGCTGCTCTTACAGTAAAGAACCCTCTACGTAGTTTAAGGTTAAACCTCTTTTCTTCTAATTTTAATGAGTGGCCACGTGTCTTATTAAATTCTCTTCTGCGAAAAAGTTTAATTCCTATTGTGTGGTCACCAGTACTGTATTTGTACATTGAAATCATATCCCCTCTCAAGCATCTCATCTCTTCAGAGAGAATAAGCTCAGTGCTCACAACCTTTCCTCATAACCAATATCCTCCAGCCCCTTTATTAGCTTTGTTGCCCTTCTATGTACTCTCTCCATTTCCAGTACATCCTTCCTAAGGACTGGTGCCCAGAACTGGACAGCATACTCCAGGTGCGGCCGGACCAGAGTCTTGTAGAGCGGGAGAATTATAGTTTTATCTTTGTAGCTGAGCCCCTTTTTATTGCATGCCAATATTCTGTTTGCTTTGTTAGCAGCAACTTGGCATTGCATGTCATTGCTGAGCCTATCATCTACTAGAACCCCCAGGTCCTTTTCCATCCTAGATTCCCCCAGAGGTTCTCCCCCAGTGTATAATTGCATTCATATTTTTGCCACCCAAATGCATTATTTTAAATTTAATTAAACTAATTCTCCCACTGACACCAGTTATGGGGCACTATTCCCCGCACTGACACCAATGATGTATTTTTTTTACTCCCACTGACTACCAAGCCTATGGCATTGCTTACTCCCACCAATGCCAGGGCATTTTCTACTCCCGTTGGCCACAGTCCGGCCCCCTTAAAGTTTGAAGGGCAGTAAACTGGCCCTTTGTTTGAAAAGTTTGGAGGCCCCTGATGTAAGGAACTGTGCTCCTGACTGCTAGCCTCATGAGATTTGGTAATGTCACTATTACACTGCTTGCTGTTCTCCTTGCTGGAGAGCAATCTGTAGTTGTAGTGCAAGGACCTTTCTGCTTCTACTTCATTGTCCTGCGGTTTCTTAATTATTCCTTCATTTGACTACTCGTCATCAGAGGGAAGCTCTGACATGAGGAACCAAGCCCTAATCCTGAAGCAAGTTGGTCACCTCCACAGAGAGACACTGTATAGAACAAGACCTGTAATTAAAACTCTATAGAGACCTATTTGAATAGAGAAAATGGATGGGGAGTGGGGGTTCACTCCTTTGACTAGCTGTAACTTACTCTTTCATGGTAGGATTTGCATTGCAGAAATTAATATTTTGCCAATGTACGTGCCTTGAAAAAATATTCATACCCCTTGAAATTTTCCACATATTGTCATGTTGCAACCAAAAATGTAAATGTATTTTATTGGGATTTTATGTAATAAGCCAACACAAAGTGGCACATAATTGTGAATTGGAAGGAAATTTACAAATGGTTTTATTTATTTTTTACAAATAAATATGTGAAAAGTGTGGGTGCATTTGTATTCAGCCCCCTTTACTCTGATACTCCTAAATAAAATCAAGTGGAACCAATTGCCTTTAGAAGTCACCTAATTAGTAAATAGAGTCCACCTGTGTGTAATTTAATCTCAGTATAAATACAGCTGTTCTTTGAAGCCCTCAGAGGTTTGTTAGAGAACCTTAATGAACAAACAGCAGTATGAAGGCCAAGGAACACACCAGACAGGTCAGGTATAAAGTTGTGGAGAAGTTTGAAGCAGGATTATGTTATTAAAAAATATCCCAAGTCTTGAACATCTCCCGGAGCACTGTTCAATCCATCATCCTAAAATGAAAAGAGTATGGCACGACTGCAAACCTACCAAGACATGGCCGTCCACCTAAACTGACAGGCCAGGCAAGGAGAGCATTAATCAGAGAAGCAGCCAAGAGGCCCATGGTAACTCTGGAGGAGCTGCAGAGATCCACAGCTCAGGTGGGAGAATCTGTCCACAGGACAACTATTAGTCTTGCACTCCACAAATCTGGCCTTTATGGAAGAGTGGAAAGAAGAAAGCCATAAGAAGTACCATTTGCAGTTTGCAAGAAGTCATGTGGGGGACACAGCAAACATGTGGAAGAAGGTGCTCGGCCAGATGAGACCAAAGTTTAAATTTTTGGCTTAAAAGCAAAATGCTATGTGTGGCGGAAAACTAACACTGCACATCACCCTAAACACACCATCCCCACCGTGAAACATGGTGGTGGCAGCATCATGTTGTGGGGATTCTTTTCTTCTGGAGGGACAGGGAAGCTGGTCAGAGTTGATGGGAAGATGGATGGAGCCAAATACAGGGCAATCTTAGAAGACAACCTGTAAAGCCTCGTATGCACGACCGGGTTTTCTCGGCAAGAACCAGCAAGAAAATTGCTGGCAGAGCTTTCTTGCCGAGTATACCATGCGTGTGTATGAGGCTTTCAGGTTTCTTGTCAAGAAAACTGGCCAGAATCTCGACGAGAAAAATAGAGAACCTGCTCGGGATTCTTGTCGGCCTGTTTCCCGACGAGAAACCCGAGAGTGTGTACGCTTACCTGTTGCCGTGGAAACCCGCGCATGCTCAAAATGACTTTGACGCATGCGCGGTAGCTTCCTAGGCATAGGTAGGGGGTAGCAAGATGGCGGCGATGGCATCGAATGTGACGAGCACACGCTCGTCGTAGTTGATGACGTCACTGCGTTCGTTCCATTCAAAAGAATGGCGGTTCTTTCGAATCGAGTGTGTGTATACTCGGCCGGGACAAGATTCTTGTCAAGAATCTCATCAGGGAAAAACGACGGGTTTTTTCCTGACGAGATTCTCGGTCGTACGAGGCTTTAGAGTCAGCAAAAGACTTGCGACTGGGGCAGAGATTCACAGCAGGACAACGACTCTAAACGTACAGCCAGAACTACAATGGAATGGTTTCGATCAAAGCATATTCATATGTTAGAATGGCCCTATTAAAGTCCAGACCTAAATCCAATTGAGAATCTGTGGCAAGACTGAAAAATTGCTGTTTACAGACGCTCTCCATCCAATCTGACAGAGCTTGAGCTATTTTGCAAAGAAGAATGGGCAAAAATGTCGCTCTCTAGATGTGCAAAGCTGGTAGAGACATCCCCAAAAAGACTTGCAGCTGTAATTGCAGAGAAAGGAGGTTCTACAAAGTATTGACTCCGGGGGGCGGAATACAAATGCACTCCACACTTTTCACATATTTATCAGTAAAAAAAATTGAAAACCATTTATCATTTTCCTTCCAATTCACAATTATGTGCCACGTTGTGTTGGTCAATCACATAAAGTACATTGATGTTTTTGGTTGTAACATGATAAAATGTGAAAAATTTCAAGGGGTATGAATACTTTTTCAAGGCACTGTAGAAATCAGATTGAGTAAACATTCAGATGTTTCAGCAAGTATGGGCCTTGCTCATCAAGCCTTGTTGTAGTGGATATTAAGTTCTTGCAAAATTTGTTAATTTTACTTTATCTTCTTTTCTATCAAGTGATTGCTGGTATCCGAGAAACAGATGAGAAGTTTTATTACATTGTGAAAGAAGAGCGCAATTACCGGGATGCACTGACTCAGTGCAGAATCAGAGGGGGCACCTTGGCGATGCCCAAGGACGCGGCCACAAATTCTCTAATTGCAGAATATATCTCCAGCTTGGGTTTACTGAGGGTCTTCATTGGCATCAATGATCTAGAGAAGGAGAAGCAATTTCTGTATGTGGATAACACCCCCCTACAGACCTTCAGCAGTTGGAAGTCCGGGGAACCCAATGACAAATCAGGATACGAGGACTGTGTGGAAATGCTCAGTACAGGCGCCTGGAATGATGTTGATTGTCAGCTTACAATTTACTTTGTTTGTGAGTTTATGAAAAAGGGTTGATATAAACATAAAGTACATGGATAACTTTGGTCTTAAAGCGCACCTTGGTATTTGTAATGCTACCCCATCTAACAGTAACTGTGCACACTGGCTATTGTAAGCTCTTTATTCCTCCCTCTCTCTTGTCATAGCAAGATAGCAGCTGTGAAAACTCTGTATATTAACTTCAGAAGTCATCCCAAATACAATGGCATCATCCCTCTTTTTAATTGGCTGGAACCTTGTTTTCCCTATTGGCTGTATTGTTATAGTAGGTAAAAGTCAGAACTTCTGGTAATTGTCTACATTGGGAAGGTTTCCATAGCTTCCTGTCCTTGTGACGCTACAGCAAGAAATAGGACAGTGTAGATTCACTGGGACAGAAAGACACGGGGGCAATAAAGGCAATAAAAAGCAGAAATATAGACAGCCTGTGAAAGAGAGCTGAACCTTGCATACTGTGCATAGCATACCTGAAAGACCTGCACTCTGTATGTCGTGCACTCCTCAACCCTGCACCTTGCACAGAGCGCAACCCCTGAACTCTGTATGTAGCGCACTTCTCAACTCTGCACAGAGCGCAACCCCTGAACTCTGTATGTAGCGCACTTCTCAACCCTGCACTCTGCACAGAGCGCAACCCCTGAACTCTGTATGTAGCACACTCCTCAACCCTGCACAGAGCGCAACCCCTGAACTCTGTATGTAGCGCACTTCTCAACCCTGCACTCTGCACAGAGCGCAACCCCTGAACTCTGTATGTAGCACACTCCTCAACCCTGCACAGAGCGCAACCCCTGAACTCTGTATGTAGCACACTCCTCAACCCTGCACAGAGCGCAACCCCTGAACTCTGTATTTAGCGCACTTCTCAACCCTGCACTCTGCACAGAGCGCAACCCCTGAACTCTGTATGTAGCACACTCCTCAACCCTGCACAGAGCGCAACCCCTGAACTCTGTATGTAGCACACTCCTCAACCCTGCACAGAGCGCAACCCCTGAACTCTGTATTTAGCGCACTTCTCAACCCTGCACTCTGCACAGAGCGCAACCCCTGAACTCTGTATGTAGCACACTCCTCAACCCTGCACAGAGCGCAACCCCTGAACTCTGTATGTAGTGTCACCCTGAACTCTGCACTCTGTGCATAGGGCACCCCTGAAACTGCACTCTGTACATAGTGCATCCCTGAACGCAGCACATAACATACTCCTCATATTTTTACCCATTTTAAGATACTCCTTCCACTGTTATTGCAGTCTAACCACACCCACCATTTGATGCAGTTCAGTGGGGTGGGGGGGGGGGTTGTTTGAGTGCCTGCATTTATTCTTTGAGAAAAAAAGCTCTGGATAAATTTAAATAGTCTTAAGGTCCGTACACACAATTGGATTATCCGACGGGAATTGTGTGATGGCAGGCTGTTGTCGGAAAATTTGACTGTTTGTATGCTCCATCAGAAGAGTGTTGTCGGATTTTCCGCCAACAAATGTTGGATAGCATGCTTTAAAATTGTCTGCCAACAAATGTGTGATGTCGGATTATCCGATCATGTGTACACAAGTCCATCGGACAAAATTCCAAAGTACAAACACGCATGCTCAGAAGCAATGCTCACCATAACACAACATTAGCAGAAGTTGCCCAAAGGGTGGCGCTAAAGAGCTGAAAAACCACGTAGTTTCATGTCTGTTGGCCTACAATTCTTATGCAATACAAGTTCCTGGCCAACACCCTTCGGACAAAAGTCCTACGCTCTGTCCGATGAAAATCTGGTCGTGTGTATGAGGCTTTACAGATGCAACTGGTCCTTTGAGGCCAACCATAATGCTGATGCGGCCCAGGCTGAAATTGAGTTCAACACCCCTGCCCCTGCATGATGTGGTGCAAGGGCCTGCCTGATTGCATACAAATTGGAAGTGTTTAGCTATGACCTCGTATTATATGGTTTTGGTAAATCTAAAGGAAAATTGTACAAGGAAATTGGATAATGTATGGCAAGCATAAGGGGAGAGATCTCCTGCCTCCAAACCAGAGACAAGATCTTGCTTGTTGCTAACTACAGATCTTACAGTATGTTTTATACTACCTATTGCATACAAAAGCAATTTTTTTAACACAAGATCATATCACTAGAAATCCATCCTCTGCAAAGAGCAAACTGTACTGGATTATGTACGTGATGTTTCGGCAACTTTTCATCGCTTATTTATACTTCAACATTTTCATACATGCTAATATAATTAATTTATCAATACTCATATAAGTCCTCCATGAGGTGACAACAACTATCTCTAAACAATATTCCATTGCTTCCTCAGAGAGCTATACTTGAGATATTCCAGTCAAATACGGGATATTCTATTCAAAAAATAGCAACAAGTTCAAAAACAATTTGATTCAAAATATCATTATAGTACTGTTTAATTATTCAAGGTAATCCTATTAATGCATACACATAGGTCATAGGTACTTACAAGTAGCAGTCTATTTCCACTGGTCACCAGTGTCTAGTTTTATGGCCCGTACACACGATCCGAATATCGTATGACTTTTTTCGCTTAATAGTCGCAAGTAGAAATTGAATAGGTTATTAAAGTCACGAAAAATCTCGTACGGCAGAAAAAAAAAATGGGAAGTGATGTCATGTGTTGTAATGTATTTGTATTGTATTTTCGGACGCCAACTATACTGACTAAACGAAAATCGTATGATCTGGTATCATACGAGAAAAATTTCCGAGCTTGTCAGATCGAATAATATCGGATGAATTGTCGTAATCGGCTCTCGAAAGTAGTGTATACACGATCCGAAAATCGTACGATTCTTCCTCAGACGACCGTTTTCGTCCGATATTCGGATCGTGTGTACGGGCCATTAGGGTCTGGAGAACAAGCATACAGTACATACGGTAGTTGGGGAAGTTGTTCCCCTCACCATTCCATCCCTTCTGCTAAACATTGGATGGTATAAGGTTTGGTATTGGAAGCTTTCCAATGGCTTAGCCACCATGACATTCTTCCCCACATGACCCTAGTTGCCACTTATGTGGTGAAAGGTAGACATGTGCAATTCGTTAGTTTCAAATTCTTTTTTTCACGAATTTTGACAATTTAGTTAATTCCGTAATTCCTGAATTTTTCAATTTCCAAATTTTCGGATTTCCGAAATTTTGAACTTCAGAATTCCAGAATTTTAGAATTTCCGAAAATTCGAAATTTCCAAGAATGAGGAATTACGGAAATTGGAAATTTCGGAAATTGGAAAATTCTAAATTTCAGAAATTCGGAAGTTCGAATAATAATAACTATTAAATTGTAGGTATTGTAATTTCCTTATAAATTTGAAAGTAACGAGTACGAATTTATCCGAAGTTACAAATTATCTGTAATAACGAATGCTGTATCTAAACTAATGGAACGTAACCATCTAATAATAATAGATAACAATAATAATAATAAAAACATATTAATTCTATTATTTATTATTAGGGCTGTGGAAATTAACTATTAATTCCTCGATTAATAGATTAATTGTTTTGATCGATCAAAATTCTTTGGGCTTGCCGTGTCCATCTGAAGGGCTCCTTTGCTGTGCCTTCATATCTGCATGCCGGCGGGACCTTACTATCTGCCACACGCAAGGGCTGTTGCACTTCCCTTTATCACTTCCCTCTATCAACCTGGGATTCTACAGCCATCCACTGGGAGTTGTGATAGTTCCCTTCACGGGACATCTACATGCCGATGGACTGATGTTAACCCCTCCTCATCTGGATTCAGCAGTGGTATCGTTGTGCACATTTTTATACCAGTATCATACTTAGCTACATGTTTTTCTGACTGCTTTTGCTACCGTTTGGTATTACTCGCACCATTTTTACAGTTTATGTAGCTACATCGATTTTATCTCCAGTGCAATATTTATTTTGTTACCTACTTGAAGACTATAAAAGTTTTAATGCTATTCCCATCGAGCGCTGCCTTTGTGTGTTTTTTGTATCCTGCTATCTATTTTTCCAGTGGTTGGTAGCTGCACTGGGAATCGGCCTGCAAGGAGATCAGCTAAAAGTAGTTGGATCTGTATGTGCGTTATAATTAATCGAAATTAGTCGATTAATCAATTAAAAAAAAAATCGATTAATCGAACACAAAAATTTTAATCAGTAACAGCCCTATTTATTATTAATTTGTTCCATTCAATTTGTTTAGATGCGGCATTCATTATTTCAGATCATTTGTAACTTCAGGTAAATTTGTATTCGTTACGTTCACTAACAGACAAATTTGAAAGGAAATTACAATACCTATAATTTAATAGTTAGTTATTATTTCAAATTTTACAGATTTTCTTTCTTTTTCAGATTTTCAAATTTTTGGATTTTCGAATTTGCGGGTTTTTGAATTTGAAAATTTGGAAATTCAAATTTTCAGATTTCCGAATTTTAGAAAAAAGCAAAAAAAATTTTGTCAGTGCACACGTCTAGTAAAAGACAGTTGAAAGGCTTCCATCATCAAACCATCCATCTGTCCAGCAGGGACACAGGAAGCACTGAACGCATCTAAAAACACAAAAAATTATTTTACATTTTATTAGTCCTTAGATCATGGGTGCTCAACCTGTGGCCCTCCAGCTGTTGCGGAACTACAAGTCCCATGAGGTTTGAGAAGTAAAAGCATGACTCCCAAAGGCAGAGACATGATGGGACTTGTAGTTCTGCAACAGCTGGAGGGCCACAGGTTGAGCACCTATGCCTTAGATGTTGTGAATGAAATAGTTTTCTTTTTTCAAGCTCTTTTCATTTATTTTCAGCCCAAAAAAAGTTCCTTGATTCCACTGTACCAATAGAAGAAGCCATGGTTTTCAACCTAGGACAGGACTACAGAGACCTCCTATTGTCCTCTTGTCCATAACATAGATGGACAGAATTTTGTAGCCCTCAGACCTCAGAGATAACTAGGAACAATGTAACTGATGTTGGGGTTTACATACCTTTTTAAAACCTGACAGAGGTTAGAACCTCTAAAAAAATTAAAAGTAAAGGTTTTGGTTTGGAATTCAAATTTTAAGCGGAAATTCGCTCTCCTAAACACCATTTAAACCTAGCATTAGTAAATAAAAAAGTATATCATATTTACTTGTTTTAAACCTTTTTTTTTTTTCAGTTACTTCCTGGTTTCTAGCCTAGGCCCTAGGCAAAAGATGTCATATAGGAGTCTTCAGTGGAGGAGGAGGGGTTTTCTCAGCTAAGCACACTCTCTGCATGTATGCTTGAGCTAAGGGCAGATGGATTCCAGGAAGCAAATGCTACATGAATCATCTGCCCTTACTCAAAATGGTCACGACCAGAAGTGCTAGTGGAGTGTTTCTCAAAGTGATTTCTCAATAAAATAAAGCATTGAGACATGGACGGTCGGGGGAGTTTGCTTTGAAAATTAAAAATGAATTAAATTGTGTTTTTGGTTTGTGGTGCTCAGATACAGTGAAGATTCGCTTTAATATTTGACATTGTTGCTTTCATATATGTTGCCTAGTGTTGTACATGATATATTTTAAGGATTGCTTGTTATTATTTACTGGGGTAGAGTGTGCACAGAGGAAGCTTTTATTTTATTCTCATGGCCTATTGTATGATAATAAAGTTTGATTTAAGAAAAAAGTAAAAGTTTGTCTGCTTCAGTTATTTTTACTTACCTAGCTAGGTGTGATTTGACATTGGGCAACCAATTCCGTAAGTCGCTTCCTAGTGATTCTGTTACTATCAATTAACCGCTTGCTGACCGCCGCACAAACTTTTACGTAGACAGAATGACACGGCTGGGCAAATGGGCGTATATATACGTCCCCTTTAATTTGCTGGCCGTGTGGTCGCGAGCTCCGTGACCGTACCCGTGGGACTCGATGTCCGCCGGTGTCCCGCGATTGGGTCACAGAGCTGAAGAATGGGGAGATGTTAATGTAAACACAACATCTCGCCCTTCCTCCTAGTGCAGTGGTTCTCAACTCCAGTCCTCAGGGCCCACCAACAGGCCAGGTTTGCAAGATAACTGAAATGCATCACAGGTGATATAATTTGCTGCTCAGGGATTGCAGTATTCTAGTCTGCATCTCACCAAGGTAATACTTAAAATCTGGCCTGTTAGTGGGTCCTGAGGACAGGAGTTGAGAACCACTGTCCTAGTGACATGTCACTGATCGTCTGTTCCCTGTCATTGGGACAGCGATCAGTGACGTATCACGGCAAGCCACTCCCCTAACAGTTAGAAGCACTCCCTAGGTCACACTTAACCCCTTCAGCGCCACCTACAGGTTAACCCCTTCCCTGCCAGTGTCATTTTCACAGTAATCAGTGCATTGTTATAGCACTGATCGCTGTAAAAATGACAATGGTCCCAAAATGGTGTCAAAAGTGTCCGATGTGTCCGCCATAATGTCCCAGTCAAAATAAAAATCGCTGATCGCCGCCATTACTAGTTAAACAACAAATATTAATAAAAATGCCATAAAACTACCTCCTATTTTGGAGACACTAAAACTTTTGCGCAAACCAATCAATAAACGCTTATTACGATTTTTTCTTTTTACCAAAAATATGTAGAAGAATATGTATCGGCCTAAACGGAGGAAAAAATATATTTTTTTATATATTTTTTTGTGGATAGTTATTATAGCAAAAAGTAAAAAATATTGAATTTTTTTCAAAATTGTCGCTCTATTTTTGTTTATAGCGCAAAAAATAAAAACCGCAGAGGTGATAAAATACCACCAAAAGAAAGCTCTGTTTATGGGAAAAAAAGGGACGTCAATTTTGTTTCTGAGCCACGTCGCACAATCACGCAATTGTCAGTTAAAGCAACGCAGTGCCGAATCGTAAAAAGTGGCCAAATGGTTCGGGACTGAAGTGGTTAACATCAGCATTAAGTCAGCCTTATGCTAAGCTAAAGCCAGGTACACAGCATTTGTTTTTGTTTTTTATTCACCCCAGCGAGTTGAATGAAAAAAGAACTCGCAGCTCAGATTGGAGCTGCTGTACTAACAATCCAATGTTAGTTCAGTGATCTCCCTGCTGAGCTATTGTGTTCTGATAAGGGGAAAGCCCCCCCCCCCCCACCACCACAACACTCCAGTCATCGCTCTCGGCTAATGGCTAAGAGTGCTAATCGGGAGCCTGTTGGCTGCAGGTTTTCCAGCATGGACATCCTAACAGCCAGCTTCTGTTGGACTGGCTACATACACACAGGCCGAATGTCGTCCGGCATTTTGGTCCATGTGTAGTAGGTTTAAAGCGGAGTTCCACCCTGAATTTTTTTTTCAGCATTAGACTACTCTAAACCTATAAAAAAAGAATTTGTGGAAATTTGTATTTTTTTTTTACTTACCAGATTCGCCCTGTTGCTATGTAGTCCTCCTAATCTGCCACTTCCTGGTCCGCGGCGCTCCTCGTCACTTCCTCCCTCGCCTATGCTCCTGAGAAATGAGTGGGCAGTACTGTGATCAAAAATCGCGTTATTTCCTGACAGGAAATGACGCGATTTAGGGTGGATCACAGCGCCGAGATGTGTTTATCTATGTTGCCATAACAGGGCGGGACCTTCCTCCGTCGCCGCCCCTTGTTATGGCAACTTTAAAAACAATCGGCGCTAAGGCCGCCGGTGAATCGCGCATGCACGAGATCAAGAGGTGCATGCTGGTTACCCAGCATACTCCTCTCCAAAGCAAACCAGGAAGAGATATCGATTGAGCTTCACATGCCCACAACCATGATGGCAACGGCTACAACAGGAGGGAGAAATATTGAGTAAGTAATTTATATTTTTACTAAATCCATAATGAACTTTATAATCGTTATTGTATTTAATTAGTAATAATACAAGGAACAATTTAAAAAAATAAAAAAATTTGGCCGGAACTCCACTTTAAGGTCACACTTGCCACCTGGGTGTGAAAGATGACCAGAAGTTTTCAGTGAAAGCTGATCTCTGGGATAGCTGATCCCCCCCCCCCTCAGTCAGGGAGAGCTGACACCCTTCTTGGTAGAGTGGGTTATGAGTCATGGTAGGTGTAATACAAGCTGAAGTGATGGGCGTCAGACACTTTTTGAATGCAAAGAAATTTATTGTCTCTCTTGAACAAGAACTGGGGGAGAGAGGGTTAGGGCCAGGACACCCGTAAGTATATGCACTAATAATTGGCAGACTCCGAGACGTCTATAGGTAGACAGCTATACAGTTGAAGGCCTCCAGCCGGACACCACTTCTGTATCGGTAGGACTGCTGTCTCCTATGGCAACAATCTTGTAACAGTCACTAACGATAGTTGTACTTAACTATTGGTAACACAGAATAGTTCTCTTCACACTCTTAAGCCCCGTACACACGGTCCGACTTTTGCCCAACAAACTTCGTTTTGAGCAAGTTGAACCAACAATCGGACCGTGTGTACGCTCCATCGGACAAACTTTTTTCGTTTGGTTTTGGATTTCATCGGACAAAAGTTGGGTCTGAAAACGGACAAACTTTTGCCCAACAAAAGTCCGATGGAGCAAAGTCCGACCATGTGTACAGAAAATGGACAAAACAACTAATGTTAAAATCAACCAACAATAGCAGAAGTTGACCAAAGGGTGGCAGTAAAGATCAGAAAAGAGCAGAAAAAACATGTGATGTTGTAAGAAGTTTTAAGAAAGTTTGCAGAAAAGTCTGAGCGTGTGTATGCTATGGGTGTTCCCAACCAACTCCGTTCGGACAAAAAACCACGGAAAATCCGAAGGATGTCTGATCGTGTGTACGAGGCTTTAGTCTCTCACTGTAGATCTTCACTCACTGTGCTCCCAGTCTCTTATTAGACTCTCAGACCCAATCGCCACTGGATCCCTTAAACTCTTCCACTTCTATTACTCAGTATCTTCCTCAAGCGTCACCCCCGCTTCCCTGCTGGGTCCCTGGCTTGGCACTCACAGATACTCTTCAAGCGTCATCCCTGCTCACCCGCTAGGTCCCTGGCTTGGCACTCACTGATGCTCCCAAGCATCACCTCTGCTGTCCCGCTGGGTCCCTGGCTTGGTACTTGCTGAAGTTTTCCCACTTCTTCACCATCCCCGGTTGGTGCGAAGACTGCTCTGGTACTGGCTCCAGCTTATTCACTGTGGTCTCCGGTAACAAGGTGGATGGTCCCTTAGTGGCGACAGCTTCCCCTCTACCTCCGACCCCAACTGGTTCCCCGTCCGGCTGAACCGTTACGTTCGGTTGGACTCCAATACTGCAGTCCCAACCCTGCGCTGCTTCTCCTGCTTCTGGATAGGCCTTGAGACACCCTAGCAGCCAGATGTCCCCGGGATAGGCCTCAGGCTTCTGGCCTAGCAGCCCGGGGCAGCATAACACACGTCCACCCTGAAAGCCATCCAGGTTTGGCATAGAACCCCAATCACCTGACCCCACCCAAATAAATAGGCTCTCCCAGCAGGCCAAGGGACTAAAGAAACCCCTGCCAATTGGCTGAGACACCCCATCCATTCATAACCTGACCTTGCTAAGCCCTTGTCTATCTAATGTCACCAGCATAACGCCACCTAGCGACAGAAGAGAGAAGGTGCAGCTAGTCCAGAACTAGAGAGGAATCAGTGGATCTACTAACAATTAACCAGGGCAACTACTGCCTGCCAAATTAAATTTCTTTAGCAACCCTGCCTAAACATCAGGTGCTACATAGCTAATTGCCTAACCTGGGAGCCAGATATCTTGCTGATTGATAAGGGATCAAAAACATATTTCACTCATTGTAAAGAGGAAGATTTGGGGACTTTGGACTTTGTAGGCACTGAGTAACAAATATTTAGAAAAATATAACAAATTTATTGAAATAGATACAAAATTACATTGTTTTTAACCTCTAAAAGCAAAAACAAATATGCACATAGACATCCACAATCTATGTACAAGCTGTTGGATAGCCATAATAGTAGCAGAAACTTTAGGAGGAAGATCTCTCCATAATCACAAGGTCCTGAGAAATGGCTGAGCACCAGCAGCAAGAAATGTTCGGGTTGCAAAGATTAGAGCCAAAGGCTTAAAGCGGAGCTCCACCCTAAAGTGGAACTTCCGCTCATCGGAACCCTCCCCCCCTCCGGTGTCACAATTGACACCTTTCAGGGGGGAGGGGGGTGCAGATACCTGTCTAAGGCAGGTATTTGCGCCCACTTCCGGGAGTTCTCTCTGCGGGAAATCTGCGGGAAGCACGTCACTTCCCGCAGATTCCCCGTAGTGTTCTGGGAGACACTCGGCTCCCAGAACACAGGGGACCATTCAGAACGGCGCAGCGCGACTCGCACATGCGCCGTAGGGATCCGGGCAGTGAAGACGCAAGGCTTCACTTCCTGGTTCTCTCACCGAGGATGGCGGTGGGGGCAGCAGAGTGACGAGCGATTGCTTGTCCTCTGCTGTGGACGTCGCTGGACTCCAGGACAGGTAAGTGTCCATATATTAAAAGTCATCAGCTGCTGTATTTGCAGCTGCTGGCTTTTAATATATTTTTTTCCGCGGCACCTCCGACTTTAACATGTTTCACGTAAGGACACGCTTCTTCAAAAAGCAGGGCATATTTGGCTAATAAAGGAAAAGAAGAAATTAGAGCAATGATATTTACAAAAGTAATATACAATTTACATATGTGATAACAAAATTCTATAAATATTGCACAGCACTGGGCCAAATGGTGAGCCAATGTCATAGAGAAACACAGAGCGGTATGAGCCAATACCAAGAAGACAAATCTGCACAACAGGGGGACGTGGATAATAATATATTCAGAATATAAATATAAATATTTCACTCATTAAAATGCAAATCAATTTATATTTTTTAAAATGCGTTTTTCTGTATTTTTGTTGTTATTCTGTCTCTCACAGTTAAAATAAACCTACCATTAAAATTATAGACTGGTCATTTCTTTGTCAGTGCGCAAATGTACAAAATCAGCAGAGGATCAAATACTTTTTCCCTCACTGTAGGTACTTGTAATAAGTAAAATAATATGCAGATTTTAACATGTGTGCAAGAAATGAAACAACTGCCCAGGTAGAAAAGCAGTTCATGGCAATGTCCTATGGAGAACTCATACTGATCCTCTAAATCAGGGGTCTCCAAACTTTCTAAACAAAGGGCCAGTTTACTGTCCTTCAGACTTTAGGAGGGCCAGACTAGGGCCATTGGGAGTAGAAAATGTCGAGAGGGAGTAAACAATATCATTCCTTTGGTGTCAGTGGGAGGACTAGTGCCCCATTGTTGGTGTCAATAGAAGGAATTGTACCCTTTTGATAGTGTAAGTTGGATGAATAGTGCCCCATTGGTGGTTTCAGCAATAAAAATGATTCGCCATTGTTGGTGTCAGTGGATGGAATAGTGCCCCAAGGGCCGGATAAAGGCAAGCAAAGGGCCGCATCTGGCCCCAGGGCCGCAGTTTGGAGACCCCTGCTCTAAATGATAAAGTCCAACAATATAGTATGAAAGGACTAAAAGTTCATATATGTGAGTGATTCCCACCACCAGAAGCAATGATAATACACACTAGCAGTGCTGCAGAATTCTTCAGTGAAACACCTCGGTGTCTGCAAGCAGCTTACCTCACTGCTGTTAGACAAACAGCATATGCAGACAGCAGGGTAAAAAGGCTGATGTTTAAAACAGTATGACAGTCTCCTTTATGTTGCTGCAGTCCTCTCAGTGGCCGATAAAAGGCATACATAGGATGTAAAAGAGGGGGTGACTCTGCCCGCATACTCATAGTTGCCAACAGTCCTGATTTTCCCGGGACAATCACAATTTTGGGACCCTCGTCCCGATCGGAGGCTGTCCCGATTTTGGCTTTTGTTCCGGGAAAAACGGGAATGTTTGGCTCTGCAGCATTTCTGGCTCCGGGCTCCAACAAAATGGCCGCCGGTGCCGCCGCTAGAGCTTTCCCCTTGTGTTCAGCTACATCTCCTCTCTTTCCTCATGTTCAGTGGAGAGGGGAGGTGCCGATCCGTGCAGCCAATGAATTGGCTCCTCTCTTCACAATTCTCCAGCCGGGGTTAGCTGCACGGATCGGCCCCTCCCCTCTCCACTGAACACGAGGAACGAGAGGAGATGTAGCTGTACTGCAGCCAATACCGTCCGTGAGCCTGTCAAACAGTATTTCTGTGGGAGTTCTGTGTATTGGTCACTGTATAAAGTCTCCTGACTTGTTGAATCATTCATCGCTCTGACACTAAGCAATGTGCTTGTAGTTAATCACAAAGAACAGCGGAGCTTAAATTAAGTAGAACACAACCCTCCATCTGCAGCCAACCCTCCGCTGGGGACACTAATGTAAGAAGCACTCCGCTGGGGACACTGACCGCTGGGGACACTGACCGCTGGGGGCACCTGATGTAAGAGGCACTCCGCTGGGTACACTGACCGCTGGGGACACCTGATGTAAGGAGGCACTCCGCTGGGGACACCTGATGTAGGAGGCACTCCACTGGGGACACTGACCGCTGGGGGCACCTGATGTAAGGAGGCACTCTGCTGGGGACACCTGATGTAGGAGGCACTCCACTGGGGACACTGACCGCTGGGGGCACCTGATGTAAGGAGGGACTCCGCTGGGGACACCTGATGTAAGGAGGCACTCTGCTGGGGACACCTGATGTAAGGAGGCACTCCGCTGGGGACACCTGATGTAAGGAGGGACTCCGCTGGGGACACCTGATGGCATCTGGTGGCAAGTGACGTGGCAGGTGACATGCTTAGGGGTCCCACTGATTCGGCATTATGGTGAGTTGAATGATTTCAATCTATATTACAATGTAATAATAGAAATAATGCACTTCAATCATCCTGACACAATAACAGCCATGGTGCCATGATGATTGAAGCTCCAACGCCAGGTGTTTGGAGTATCTTTATCTGCTGATTGTTAAACTCTGGAATACACATATTTCTATTGTGTTGTAGGATCTGGGCCTGCTGTCCGTCCATCCCTCTTTCCTTCTCTCCCTCATTCATCTCAGAATCTAACCACACCCCTTTCGAGCCACGGCCATTTAAGCCACTATTTCACGTAAACCATGCCCAGTTTTTTCTGCTAGGCTATGCCACGCCTACAAACGAATGCCCCACCCCCTAATTATAGCAAGGCTCCACCTACTTGCAAAAAAGTGTCCCGATTTATTTTTTTTGGAATGTTGGCAACTATGCATACTCCACCTGAAACTGAATTACCCCTCTGGGTGGAGCAAACATGAGGAAGAGTCAGATATATGTACCCAGCATTATAACCCTGTAATCATACCTCCCATCTTTTTGAAATGGGAACGAGGGACATCTATTAGCAAAAGTATGATTAAACCCACTTTTAAAAAAAATGCTTTTTTGTTACCCCTACCATTCCTTTATATTGACTTTTGAAATTTACAAATGCAGCAATTTAGAAACTGGATGAAAGGTTTAGCGCTGGGAAACACTGTTTGAAAGATAAATAGTGCATTTTATATACAACTACAGTATCTCACAAAAGTGAGTACACCCCTCACATTTTTGTAAATATTTTAATATATCTTTTCATGTGACAACACTGAAGAAATATGATAAGGCATTCAACTCACTAGGATGAATCAACATAACAAAAAAAGAAAGGTTGGGACTTTGTACGAGGCACAGGGCATGTAGAGCCATGCACCTCCATCCCCAATACTTGAAAAAGGGAGAATATGGGTGGGACTTTGAATGAAGCATACATCCTAGGAGATACCCAACAAGAAATAACTATGGCAGTATACTGTTGCATTGGAACTTAAACCGTTAAATGAAAGCATTGCATAACAATTGGCAGTCATTATTTTAATTGAATAATAAGTATGACAACAACAAAAAATAACAAAGCATACCTAGTATATTGGTTAGAAGTTGAGATGTACATAAAATACAGCAATATTGTAGCATAATATAATAACATGATCAGTTCATAATAAAAACATTGCAACAGAGCCAGTTCCTGGGGTGTCTCCCTGGTAAATGGGTAGGGCCTAGACATGTTGGTACAATCCGATTGATATATAGAAAATAGTAAAATTACTGATACAGTGGGGGCAGATGAGCATCTATGGGCTCAGGGTGACATGATATAGCAGCATAATTGGTACATAGTAGAACGTTAAAAAAACAAGTTCATAGGAGTGGAGTCTCCATAGTAACTGTGGCACCGATTGGTGGGTAGAATCCAATTGGTGTTTGATGTAGTTGGTAGACTGGTAGCAATATATGTGTGAGGGGGCATCTATTGGCTCAACGCGTTTCGTGGCCACTGCCACTCTTCAGGAGCAAGTATGAGATGAATGTCTAAAATGTTGAAACAAAAAAATTGTAGAACTAAATATAAGGCTTTGGGTCCAGATATGGAGAGGGGAAAACAAAAGGGCAACAGTGATTCCCCAAAAATACTTACGAGTAAGCCCATAACTAAGGGTGTAGGCGTGGAGGGCAGGAAGCTGGTCGGGAAGGTATCAGCCACCGGGAGCTGAGGTGGATTGGCCCCAATGTACATGGCTAGAATGCCAGTTAGACTGAAGTCCCTAGGGGGGAGAGCTCCCATGGGTGTAGAATTGTAGGTGAAATCCTGATGGATAAAACCATCTATAAAAGAGAAGGTAAAATAAGTGGTGATAGGTGTCCTAAAATTAGACAAAAGGTGACAGTGAAAAAGAGTGTAGTGAATGCGAGGGCCAATATGTAGAGAAAAGTGTTGGAATGTGTAGGATATTGTATTCATCTTATACTTGCTCCTGAAGAGTGGCAGTGGTCACGAAACGCGTTGAGACAATACATGCCCCCTCGCACATATATTGCTACCAGTCTACCAACTACATCAAACACCAATTGGATTCTACCCACCAATCGGTGCCACAGTTACTATGGAGACTCCACTCCTATGAACTTGTTTTTTTAACGTTCTACTATGTACCAATTATGCTGCTATATCATGTCACCCTGAGCCCATAGATGCTCATCTGCCTCCACTGTATCAGTAATTTTAATATTTTCTATATATCAATCGGATTGTACCAACATGTCTATGGACTATTTAAAAATGGCGCCGGCAGCGCCATCACGTTACTGCGCGTGCACCGCCCGGCCAAGCTCGTACAAGTTTCCCTGAGCTCGGCCGGCTTCGAAACGGCGCATGCGTCGTTGTATGGCTGGCTCACGGCCATCTTTTTTACGCCGGTGCCCGTAACGGACTTTAACGGGCACCCCGAAAAAGGGGTTAAATTTACGGGCTGCCTGTAAATTTACGGGCGGTTGGCAACACTGGGTGGGAGTGTCATGGTCTGGGGCTGCATGAGTGCTGCCGGCACTGGGGAGCTACAGTTCATTGAGGGAACCATGAATGCCAACATGTACTGTGACATACTGAAGCAGAGCATGATCCCCTCCCTTCGGAGACTGGGCTGCAGGGCAGTATTCCAACACGATAACGACCCCAAACACACCTCCAAGACGACCACTGCCTTGCTAAAGAAGCTGAGGGTAAAGGTGATGGACTGGCCAAGCATGTCTCCAGACCTAAACCCTATTGAGCATCTGTGGGGCATCCTCTGTGATGTAAACAAAGATGCAATCGTGGCTGTCAGCATGAGATCGGTGAATTTTTTTTCCCGATCTCATGCTTTCCAGCCTGGAGGAGAGATGTGGGGTCTTATTGACCCCGCATCTCTCCATAAAGAGGACCTGTCACAATATATTCCTATTACAAGGGATGTTTATTTTCCTTGTAATAGGAATAAAAGTGATCAAAAAAATAAAAATATAAAAGAAAGTGAAGAAAAAAAAAAAATATTTAAAACGCCCCTGTCCCCAGTAGCTCGCGATCAGAAGCGAACACGCATGTAAGTCCCGCCCACATATGTAAACGCCGTTCAAACCACAAATGTGAGGTATCGCCGCATGCGTTAGAGCGTGTGCAACAATTCTAGCACTAGACCTCCTCTGTAACTCTAAAATAGTAACCTGTAAAAAAGTTTAAAGTGCTGCCTATGTAGATTTTTAAGTACTAAAGTTATCTTGCCATTCCACGAGTGTTCGGAATTTTAAAACGTGACATGTTAGGTATCTATTTACTCGGCGTAACTTCATCTTTCACATTATACAAAAAAATGGGCTAACTTTACTGTTTAGTTATTTTTTAATTCATGAAACCGTTTTTTTTTCCAAAAAAAGGCGTTTGAAAAATTATTGCACAAATACCATGCGAGATAAAAAGTTGCAATGACCGCCATTTTATTCCCTAGGGTGTCTGCTAAAAAAAACATATATATAATGTTTGGGGGTTCTGATTAATTTTCTAGCAACAAAAATGATGATTTTTACATGAAGGAGAGAAGTGCCAGAATAGGCACAGTATGGAAGTGGATAAATCCACAAGGGACTTTTTTTACCACTACGATTTCTTTATATTGGCTTTTAAAATTGACAAATGCAGCAATTTAGAATTTGGATAAAATGTTTAGCACTGGGAAACACTTTCTGAAAGATAAAAAGTGCATTTTATATACATCTATATTAAGGTGACCAGATTTTTAAAATGAAATCCGGGGACATTTTTTTTTTTTTTTTACTAGTAATGGCGGCAATCAGCGACTCTCTGCCCATCGCCGCCCGCCTCACAGCCTGTCAAGTCTTACTCTTCGGGCCCCGGCTACTACTGGGTGGGGAGCGGAGGAAGATCACTCCACCAGGGTAGGCAAGGAGATAAACAGGCAGGCGGCTGACCGGGACTTGAGCCAAGGCAGAAGAACATGCGAGCGAAGCTGAATGGGCATGCACCCGAAACTGAAGAAATATTCCCTCCTCTCCGACCAACACATGATCATCAGAAAGGGGCACAGATAATGGAAAGAAATAGACCCCCCTAAGGTAGTAGGAGCGGCGGAGCAGGGGGGTGTAATTCAGATTATTTATTTTTTAATTCTGCACTGACTGTCTTTGAAATTGAACCAGCACCTGTTCAAATTCAATCCGGGGACAAAACCGGGGACAGACTTGGTCCGGGGACAGTGTCCTCAATCCGGGGACTGTCCCCGGAAACCGGGGATGTCTGGTCACCCTAATCTATATAGATCAGATCAAAATGATGGACACATGAGAGGCAAAGAGGGACAGAGGGACATTGCTCCAAATCAGGGACAGTTGGAAACTATGCCTGTCCCTTATAATCCTAAAACCTTATAAGCACCATGTATACCCAGTATTATAGATATCTCGCCATTTCTCTGCTCCATACATAAGCAGAACAGTCAGCTCTTCTGTGTCCCACAATTCTAGGTGACATTTCTGATTCTAATACACTCCAGCAGGATCAGTCACCAGAGCGGACAGATAATCGTGCCAGGATTGTATGGGATCGGCTGACGCTGTTTTACCAATTCAAAGATGGCGCCTGAACAGGTGTCACAGACGTCTCGCGAGATTTCCGCGCTGCGGAAGCGGAAGTGCTGTGGCTGCTGCTGCTCATGGCTGGCTTAGAGAGGGAGCGCGGGACTGGGAGTTGAGTGTCCCCGGTCTCCATAGCAACGGGGCCGGACCGCGGAGCGGGGGACACTCACCATGAACAGGAAGAAGGGAGACAAGGGCTTCGAGAGCCCCCGGCCATACAAATTATAAGTATCCCTAAATACCTTTCTGTATATGGAGCTCTCTTCTCTCTGTATACACTACACACCTCTCTGTATAGAGAGCCCTCTTCTCCCTGTATACTGTATATACTACATACCTCTCTGTATACAGAGCCCTCATATACTGTATATACTACATACCTCTCTGTATACAGAGCCCTCTTCTCCCTGTATACTGTATATACTACATACCTCTCTGTATACAGAGCCCTCTTCTCCCTGTATACACTACATACCTTTCTGTATACAGAGCCCTCTTCTCCCTGTATACTGTATATACTACATACCTCTCTGTATACAGAGCCCTCTTCTCCCTGTATACACTACATACCTCTCTGTATACAGAGCCCTCATATACACCTGTATATTCTGTATTTAGACTGCACTCATACATACTTATGTGCCTCTGTATTCTCTATATAGAATGCACTGTCTGTGTATAGTCCCCTTTACATGTATATCTGTATGTGTACGGTGTGTGTATACAAATCATATACCGATCACCCACCTAATATAGAGTAAGTCTCCCTTTTATTCTTCCCCCATCGCGGCATGCACTCCACTAGACCTCTGAAGGTATGCGGTGTTATCTGGCACCAAGCTGTCAGTAGCAGATCCTTTAGATCCTGTAATATGTGAGGTGGAACCTCCCATGGATCAGACTTGTTTTTCCCAGCCCATGCCACAATTGCTTGATTATTCTGAGATCTGCAGAATGTGGAGGCCAAGTCAACACCTCAAACTCTTTATGTTCCACAAACCATTCTTGAACCATTTTTGCAGTGTGGCAGAGTGCATTATCCTGCTGAAAGAGGCCACTGCCATCAGGGAATAAAGTTTCCATGAAGGGGGTGCACTTTGTCACCAACAATGTTTAGGTAGGGGGTACGTGTCAAGTAACATCCACGTGAATGGCAGGACCTGAGAATTCCCAGCTGAGCCTTGCCCAAAGCATTACACTGCCTCCGCCAGCTTGCCTTCTTCCCATACTCCATCCTGGTGCCATCTGTTCCTCGGGTGACACACACTCAGCCATCCACATGATGTAAAAGATCACATGATTCATCAGACCGGACCACCTTCTTCTTTTATTGCTCTTTATTCCAGTTCTGATTCTCGCATGCCCATTGTAAACACCTTTGGCTGTGGACACAGGTCATCATGGGCACCCTGACCAGCCTGCAGGTATGCAACCCCATTCACCACAAACTACAATGCACAGTTTTTCTGCTTTCAACACATCAACTTCAGGGGCAACATGTTCACTTACTGCTTAACCACTTAAGCCCCGGACCATTTCGGGCCATTAGGACCAAGCCTGTTTTTGGGATTCGGCACTGCGCTGCTTTAACTGTAAATTGTGCGGACATGCAATGTTGTACCCAAATGAAATTTGCGTCCTTTTCTTCCCACAAATAGAGCTTTCTTTTAATGGTATTTGATTGCCTCTGCGATTTTTATTTTTTGCGATATAAATGGAAAAAGAATGAAAATTTTGAAAAAAAAAGATATTTTCTACTTTTTGTTATAAGAAAAATCGAATAAACTCAATTTTAGTCATACATTTAGGCCAAAATGTATTCAGCCACATGTCTTTAGTAAAAAAAATGACAATAAGCGTATATTTATTGGTTTGCGCAAAAGTTATAGCGTTTACAAACTAGGGTACATTTTCTGAAATTTACACAGCTTTAAATTTATGACTGCCTATCTCATTTCTTGAGGTGCTAAAATGGCAGGGCAGTACAAAACCCCCCCAAATGACCCCATTTTGGAAAGTAGACACCCCAGGGAAATTGCTGAGAGGCATGTTGAGCCCATTGAATATTTTTTTTTTTGTCCCAAGTGATTGAATAATGACAAAAAAAAAAAAAAAAAAAATTACAAAAAGTTGTCACTAAATGATATATTGCTCACACATGCCATGGTTATATGTGGAATTGCACCCCAAAATACATTCTGCTGCTTCTCCTGAGTACGGGGATACCACATGTGTGGGACTTTTTAGGAGCCTAGCCACGTACGGGACCCCGGAAACCAAGCACCGCCTTCAGGATTTCTAAGGGCGCAAATTTTTGATTTCACTCCTCACTACCTATCACAGTTTCGAAGGCCATAAAATGCCAAAATGGCACAAAACCCCCCCAAATGACCCCATTTTGGAAAGTAGACACCCCAAGCTATTTACTGAGAGGCATGTTCAGTCCATGGAATATTTTATATTTTGCCACAAGTTGCGGGAATATGACAAACTTTTTTTTTTTTGCACAAAGTTGTCACTAAATGATATATTGCTCACACATGCCATGGGCATATGTGAAATTACACCCCAAAATACATTCTGCTGCCTCTCCTGAGTACGGGGATACCACATGTGTGGGACTTATTGGGAGCCTAGCCGCGTACGGGACCCCAAAAACCAAGCACCGCCTTCAAGGTTTCTAAGGGCATAAATTTTTGATTTCACTCCTCACTACCTATCACAGTTTTGAAGGCCATAAAATGCCAAGATGGCACAAAACCCCCCCAAATGACCCCATTTTGGAAAGTAGACACCCCAAGCTATTTGCTGAGAGGCATGTTGACCCCATTGAATATTTTTTTTTTTTGTCCCAAATGATTGAATAATGACAAAAAGAAAAAAAAAAAATGTACAAAAAGTTGTCACTAAATGATATATTGCTCACACATGCCATGGTTATATGTGGAATTGCACCCCAAAATACATTCTGCTGCTTTTCCTGAGTACGGGGATACCACATGTGTGGGACTTTTTGGGAGCCTAGCCGCGTACAGGGCCCCAAAAACCAAGCACTGCGAACGCTGCAGTTATGTGTGTTGTGTTTGGTAAGTGACAGTGATCGATCGATACTGCACTTGGGTGGGCTGGGCTGGGCTGGGCTGGGCGGAGGGGCTAAACGCAGGCGCTAGCAGGTATCTGGGCTGATCCCGCTAACACTGCGTTTTTGGGAACCCTAAACCGCTGGGGATGCTAGTATAGATCTGATCAGATACTATACCACTAAGGGGGGTGTATGCTTTGCGCGTGGGTGTTAGCGTTACTGTCACTAACCTAACACTGCCTGGGGCGACGCAGACCCTCTCTGGCGCTAAAACCTAATTGATCTCACCCGCCGGGCGATCAGGGGGGTTAAACCTTTATTGGGTTATATACGGCGGGTGCCCTGATGCTATAAAAAGCAAACTAATCAACCAGCGTCACCCGTAACCTTTATATGGTGATCACTGGTGAAAGGGTTAACTAGGGGCAATCAGGGGGTTAAAATCTTTATTAGGTTAAATATGGGGGTACCTGACACTATATAAAAACCTGACGGGTAACCTAAATAACTAAATAACTTACTGGCTAACCAGTGACACCAGTGACGCTTATACGGCGATCACTGGTGAAAGGGTTAACTCTAGGGGCAATCAGGGGGTTAAAATAATATATGGGGGTACCTGACACTAATAAAAACCTGCGGCGAACCTAAAAAAAAATAACTGCCTATCTAAAACACCAGCGACACGAATACAGCGATCGGAAAAACAATCGCTTAGTGACGCTGAAGTTAGGGGGTGAAAGGGTTACCTGGGGGGTGATCAAGGGGTTAAACCTTTATTAGGGGGGGTTAGGGGGCTACCCTGGACCTAAAGGGGCCTAATCCTAACTGCCCTGCAACTTTTTACAATCACAGATGACACTAAATGCAGTGATCAGTAAAATAAATGATCACTGCAATCAGTGACACTGTGATTGGGGGCTTTGGGGTGACCTGGGGGGTGATCTGGGGGTGACTGGGGGGTGATTTGTGTGCCTATGTGTACCTACGTGTCAGTGGACTGTTAGTGCACTAACCTGCTTCCTCTCTGCTCGGCGCCGGGAACGGAAAGACCGCGGCGAGGGAGATGACATCACTTCCTCCAGCCTTGTTTACATCACATGGCGGAGGAAGCATTTTCATTGGCCGGGAGCGATCGCGAGGGGGGGGGGCGGAATCGAGCGCCCCCCCCTCATGCCTGATCGCTCCCGAACACTTAACGGCCGCTCACTGCAGTGAAGGGGGGTCCGGATGGACCCCCCAACTGCACAAAGGCGATCACGTAGATCTACGTGATTCTGCCTGTCCGTGCCATTCTGCCGACGTAAATCGGCGGTGGGCGGTCGTTAAGTGGTTAATATATCCCACTGACTTTCAAATGCCAATGTAATCAATGTTAATCACTGTACATGTCTGAGGTCATAACGTTATGGCTGTTCGGGGTGTGTGTGTATATATGTATGTATATGTGTGTGTGTGTGTGTGTGTGTGTGTGTAATATATATATATATATATATATATATATTTCACTCATACTTCCATTATCGGCGTGTGTGTATAGTCCACTTACACATACCCACCTACCTGTGTGCTATGTATATTGTGCTCCATGCATACATATAGGGCTGCAACTAACGATTATTTTCATAATCGATTAGTTGGCCGATTATTGTTTCGATTGATCGATTAATCGGTTAATAACCTTAAAAAAAAAAAAAAAAAGGTAATTTTGCTGCGATTTGCATTTTTTATTTATTTTTGGCCAATTTGTTGTTGGGCAGATTAAAAAGCACAAATTGCCGCAAAAAAATGCGTTATTACATGCTTTTCTGCACATGCTCCATTGAACTATATTGGACCAAAAAAACTAAATAGCACCGCTTTGCGTTTAAAAAAAGTCCTTGCCCTTTCCAAATACGCAGCAGCTGAAAAAAAATCATGGATGTGAACGTGTCCCATAGGAAACCATGTAAATGAACTGTAGTGTGGTGTGACCCAGGCCTGAGATGTTTAGTAACATAATGGGGTTAAAAAAAAACTAAAATAATACAAAAAAGAGCAAATCACTACTGTAAGTGGTTCATTTTTTTACTGTGGGACAGTGAAAGTAATATTTACAGTAGCGATTTGCTCTTTATGTACTATAAAGGGCTAATTTTAGTTTTTTAACCCCATTATGTTTCTGGCTGATTAATCGATTATGAAAATAGTAATCGATTAATTTCATAATCGATTAGTTGTCGATTAATAGATTAGTTGTTTCGGCCCTACATACATACATACATACATCGATCAAAATTTGGCTAGTTTAGCAGGGACCAGCCAAATTTCGATCCATGTATGGGCAGGCTGATTGTACCCATCAATCGACTTGGATACAACCAACCTGTCCGATTTTTGGAATGCGTTAACGGTCGACGGCTATAGCCACTAGCAGTAATCATTGTGTTCTCACAGATGGGAAGTCTCTTTACATAACCAATCCCCCCCCCCCCCGACAATAGCTCTGTGGAGGGCATTCCCCCATCAACACAGTCAGTGTGGTAGGAAAGAAAATCGAATCATCTATGGGGGGCTGCCTTGCTTCACCCATACATACCTGTAATAGTGTGTGTGTATATACTATTTATCTCCTTCCCCACCTATATATTATTATGTTGCACGCACATCCTTCTGTCTGTAGCTGACCGCTCTTCCTTATAGCTGCCATCTCTAATGCTATTTGGGTCATATGGCTGTAATGTGTGAATAATTTTCTTTCTCTTTTTCTCTATACGACTCACCAGGTAGTCTGCATCAGCAATATAAATTTTCAGAGGAAATCTGTCATAGTAAGTAGTAGTTCTTCTTGTGTCTGTTGTTACTGTGAAATGTTTTGCACTGACTGGCTGGTGGCGTTTGAAACATTTCCCTTTATAGGCCTAAAAACACAGAGCCCTTAGATTTGAAGCGGAACTAAACCCATGGATTTAAAGTGGAGTTCCACCCAAAAGTGGAACTTCCGCTTTACTGATTGCTCTCCCCCACATTTGGCATCTTTTGGGGAGTGGGTACTTGTTTTTTACAGGTACCCTGTCCCCACTTCTGGGAGACCGGGCCACGGCGAATTACGTCAGCAGCCCGGTCCCTTTTCTACTCCCTCCCTGCCAGGCCAGTGAGAGAGTGCGGCGCGCTTTACGCATGCACAGTAGGGACTCAGCCGTTAAGCCGAAAGTCTACACTGCCGGGTTCCCTTATCCGCAATGGCGGCGGCAGCACCCGACCAGCCGATGTAAACACTGACTTTTTAATTTTTAAAGAGGTGGGCGAAACTCCGCTTTTAGTGCTAATTCACACCAGACGCAGTTCCGTTTGTTTCCGTGTGCTTTTTTTCTGCACTAAAATTGCATGCACAGTGTTTTCCATGTATTCCAATGGCTCTCGTTCACAGCAGTGCAGTCAGTTTCCGGTGCAGAAACTGACCGGAACTGACTGTATTGGTGCAGAAAAAAAAACGGCATCTGGTGTGAACTGGCCCTTAGTTTTAAAAAAACTGTTACATTCCTGGGAATGTAACTGTCACATTTTCTTGTGTCCTCAACCAAACTGTCCAACCATCCAATGGCTGGTGTCATAACTGATGTGCAGCATCATGGCAGTTGAATATTAAACAGAGACCAAGATGGCAGCTTCCTTGGCTGAAAATGATAAGAGGGTCTAGTTCTACATAAAAGGATAAGTTCACCTTTCATAACATGTTGCACCCATATTCGGGATGTAACATGTTATGAATGCACCCGTTTCCACTCCCCCGCTGTGCCAGCTAATTGGGATCTTCTCCACCTGCTAGCTGTCAAAATTAAATCATTTTGTGAATGGAAAACTACAAGTGCGGCAGCCTGCTTGTAATTTTCAATGAACTACTGTGCCGCTGTTGTAGTTCATTCATTCTTCCCGTCAGCGCGTATCGGCTTCCAGGTACGAGCAAGCCGATACACCGACAGGTCTGCCGGAGACCTGCATGGCATCAGTGATCTTCTATGCTTTACAGGCTCCTGCAACAAAAAAAAAAAAAAATGCACATTTTTTTTACCTGCAAAAAAATTTGCATTTAATATTTTTTCTGAAAAGGTAGACTTATCCTTTTTAAATGTAGAAAATATATGGGCGCAAAAGGTTTGGGGCCCCTTCACACCTGTTTGCTCTGGTGTGTTGTGTAAGGTTCCATTCCTGTTTGGCATTTTGGGATCTCGGGCAAAATCGCTGTGATTCTGCCCGCGATCTCAAATCGCAACTATCGCAAAACCCCTTTAATTTTCAATGGCACTTAAACGTGGTGTGTTTTGCTGCGATGCGCAAAGCTTGTCACCCCAAAAGAAGCTCCTGCTTGGGCGATAAGCTTCATGTGTTGAGGTTTTCCGCACAATTTACTGTGGCAAAGCGTCAACACATATTAGGTGTGATTGAAAATGAATGTTAGCAGAGTATGCGTTTTGTGATTTGTAGTGCGATATGAGATCGGGGATCACATCGATTCTGCCTGAGTTACCAAAATGCCAATAGTAAATGAAGCCCAAAGGTTTCCATTTATTTGAATGGGCAGCAAAAAAATCAGACATACCCCTTTTTTATTTTTTCCATTGCAGCAAATTACAATGTACAGTAGTGTGGTATAGTGCTCTGTGTTGTGCTGAATGCATGTGTGTTAAAAGTATGTTGGGGTGTCATTTAACATGTGTGCAGTTCAACATAAGTTTTTACATGCATTGCAGTTTGCATTATGTTTTTCAGGAATTAATTTTGTTGCTTTTACATGAGTTTGCATTAAGTTCACATGCGCGCCAAGTTTGTTTTTATATTCAATTTTTTTTTATTACATTCATTTTAGTTGCATATGATTAAAAATGCATTTGACTGCATCTGGTATAAGTGAGCTCCTAATCTCTTTCACATGAATATGTTTAGGCAAGTTTTGGTTATTTGTAGTTCTATTTAGGTTAAAGGCCGGCCACACACGGTTCGAATCTTGGGCGGTTCAGCAGGAACTGGCCAAGATTCGAACCGTGTGTGGGCAGGCTGAATGTACTAAGTTAATCAATTTGATCAACTTGGGTACAACCAGCATGCTGGGTTTTGACCTGTGGTTATCGCTAGCGGCTGCTATAGCAGCTAGTAATAATCACTGGCTTTTACCGCCCCCCCCCTCCTAGCTAGGAGAAGACAACGGCACCCCGCAGGAGGGATTCCCACATCAACACTGTCTGTATTGATGGGGCAATCAAGCAATTTACTTTCCTGCAACTCGTGTTTGCAGAAACATTTTTTTGCTCCTGTGTATGGCTGGCCAAAGTCTATCACCAGAAACAATGAAAAGGTGAACTAACACTGTACACCCTCCCCACCTCCCAGGTCCCACTGTGTTTACCTCCCTGTGTGATGACCTGTCAGTGCCCACGCAGCCAGTGCAGTGGTCTTGGGGATTTGCAATCCCTGCTCTTTTCCCTCTTTCTGTAGAGCTTCCAGGATGGATCAGCGCTATTCTGATTGGTCAACACTGGCACAGAGCATCTCTCTGATTTGTCCCTAAAGCATTGCAGAAAAAGTGAACTAACCCATAACCCCCCAAAAATGTAACCACTTCAGCTTTCGAGACATACCTGTACACTGTAAGGTTGAACTGGTTATACCGGGTTGATGTCTGAAGCTACGGGAGGGAGGGACCTGAGAGACTGATCAACGCGACATAAGGAAGCGATAGACTGTAACTGCCGGAGCTGCAGAACCGGCAGACAGGTGAAACGATTGTCCTAGCACCAGCTGTATATGAATAAATATAGCCTGTTTTAAATTGTCATACAAAAATATATGTTTGAAATCAAATCTTTATTATTTTGTGAAAATAACATGGTGTGGGTGGATTTTTGCCAGTCGCAGGCTGTGTCACATCCCTCCAGCCTGTGTATTAGAATAAGAGGGAGGGGAGCCTCACCAGCGCTCATCAATGAATGTTTGCTTGCTTCCATTCATTCGGGAGTTGGGACACAGACACAGTCCTCTGCCACCCAGTGCGCCTCTGACACTATACACTATATACGAATGGAGCGGCGGCTACCTGCTGATGCTGATACTTATGCCGCGTACACACGATCGTTTTTTCTGATGAAAAAAGACAGATGGATTTTTTTCATCGGACAAACCGATCGTGTATGTGCTCCATCGGTATAAAAAAATAGAACATGTTTTAAATTTATCCGATGGGGAAAAAAAATGATGGCAAATTCGGATCGTCTGTGTGGAACTCCATCGGAGAAAAAACCCACGCATGCTCAGAATCAAGTCGACACATGCTCAGAAACATTGAACTTAATTTTTCTCGCCTCATCTGAGTGTTTTACGCCACAGCATTTGGGACGGTTGGAATTTTGACTGATGGTGTGTAGGCAAGACTGATGGAAGTCAGCTTCATCGGAATTCCGATGGTAAAATCCATCAGATTTTATTCCATCGGAAATCCGATCGTGTGTACAGGGCATTAGTTAGTTGCAGAGAGAAGAGAGTAGGAACACCAGTGGCCAGGCGCCCCTAGGCAGCAGTGCGCCCTAGGCGGCTGCCTAGTTTGCCTAGTGGTAGCACCGGCCCTGCTGGTGGGCTGCATTTGATGGGTGCTTCATTAAAAAGGTGGGGTATACATGGGCAGGACAAAGGGGGTGGAGTCAGGGGTGTAGCCAAGTGGGTGCAGCAAAATTAGGTTTCGCCTAGAGTGTCAAAAATCCTTGCACCAGACCTGCATTAATCTACATGTTATATCCCACCCCTATTGTGATTAGCTGGTTAGTGGGCATGGAGGAGGCAGGAGGGAGTAGGCTGTCATTTATCACTGTAAACAGAGCATGTGCAGAGCTGCCAACACTGCTCTGCTAAATCCCTAGCTGAATTGTGGACATGGACAGAAGGGGGAGATATGGAAACGGCAGGGTCAACCAGGTTTTTTGAAATATACAGAAAATAGTGAGCGAGTATGAACAGCATGGAATACACCATTTATTGATAGTTTATTTATGATGTGGGTTTAGTGACCCTTTAAATTCCAGTAGCATCTGACCACCACTGAAATCTTGGCCTTGCCTCAGTTATCATATCTGAGATGATGGGAGGTGTGTGTGGGTTCAGCCTAAGTTATCAAGGTCTGCAATGGACATGAATAACCGATTTTACTTTAAATTGTTTTTTTTGTTCGTTTTTGTTTGCGGTATGTGTTGATAATTGCTTGAGTGTTTTTCCTCAGGGATTTGTGGATTTAACAATATTCCCTACGGTGGGCAATTTGAACAGGATCAAGTTGAACAGTAAACAGTGCAGAATACACCGAGTGAAAGTGAATGAGCTGGAGGCAGCGTTCATATACAACGACCCCACGCTGGAAGTCTGTCACCACGAGTCCAAACAGTAAGTGCTACAATTCTTTTTCTTTTCCTCATTCATCTGAATGCTGCTTGGTTGGCTTTACTGTACGAGGAAGACTGGACCGAGTGGCATCAGAAAACTTTATTAGAGGTTCACCATACCTATACAAAGATAAATACAGCCTCTCTAATAAGTGTAAAAATAAGTAATTGTCAATATTTCCATTGCACACGTTTCTGGAATGAGCTCAAAAGTAGCGGGTGCTGCAGCAACTACCAGCTGGAGACTGAAGACATCACAGATTAATGCACACCACGGATCATCACGTATCTACCTAAGCTTTTATTTATTACAGCTACTTATATAGTGCTCTCAATTTACGCAGCGCTTCACACATATATATTGTACATTTTACATCTGTCCCTGCCCTCAAGAAACCTGCAATCTAATGTCCCTAACTCACATTCTTACATTACACATAGGGCCAATTTAGACAAGAGCCATTTAACCTATCAGCATGTCTGTGTTGGAGCGTAGGAGGAAACCCGCACAGGGAGAAAATGCAAACTCCGGGCAGGTAATGCCATGGTTGGGATTCATACCGACGACCCTAGTACTGCTAGGCAGAAGTGCTAACCACTTAGCCACTGTGCTGCAAACACATTTGCAGCTTCCACCCCCTAACCTACTGACACTCCTGGGGCTTGATTATTCTTAATTATTATTAAAGAGGAGGTTTAGTTTAATTTTCAAAAATTAACCACTTAAGGACCGGACCAATACGGACCATAATGACCAGAGGTGATTTCACAATTTGGCACTGCGCTGCTTTAACTGGAAATTGTGCGGACATGCAATGTTGTACCCAAACAAAATTTGCGTCCTTTTCTTCCCACAAATAGAGCTTTCTTTAATGGTATTTGATTGCCTCTGCGATTTTTTTTTTTTTTTTTTTTTTGCGATATAAATGGAAAAAGACTGAAAATTTTGAAAAATTTTGAAAAATTTCAAATTTCAAAACTTTGTGACAAAAAGCGAGATCTGCAAAATACTCACCATACCTCTCAGCAAATAGCTTGGGGTGTCTACTTTCCAAAATGGGGTCATTTGGGGGGTTTTTGTGCCATCTGGGCATTCCATGGCCTCCGAAACTATGATAGCAGTGAGGAGTGAAATCAAAAATTTACACCCTTAGAAAGCCTGAAGGCGGTGCTTGGTTTTTGGGGTCCCGTACGCGGCAAGGCTCCCAAAAAGTCTCACACGTGGTATCCCCGTACTCAGGAGAAGCAACAGAATGTATTTTGGGGTGTAATTCCACATATGCCCATGGCAGTACGTTGCTGGTCCTTGTTGGACATGTATTGTAATCTTTTTTCTTTTTTTCATGCAGCCTGTTGGCTGAACGAAAAAAAAAGAGATTGATCGGTGGGTATGCCCACCATTAGAATACCTCCCTTCATTCACCCACTTCTAATGATGGGCATACATGCACCATTTATATATGCTGAAGCATAGGGGCAGCATCCCGCAAAAGTTATGCCGCGTACACACGGTCTGACTTTTCCACGGGCAAGCCTCCGTCGGAATTTCGACCATATGTACTAGGCATTAGGAGCAAAATCACTCCTCCGCCCCTGCTGCCCCCATGCTTCGGCATGTATGCTCTTTTTTTTTTAACTGTGGTGGTGAAATCACCTCCTACAGCACTGGAGTCGCAGGGATCAGGCCTGTCTCTGCGAACGCTGCAGTTATGTGTGTTGTGTTTTGTAAGTAACAGTGATCGATCGATACTGCACTTGGGTGGCCTGGGCTGGACGGAGGGGCAAAATGCAGGTGCTAGCAGGTATCTGGGCTGATCCCGCTAACACTGCGTTTTTGGGAACCCTAAACTGCTGGGGACGGTAGTATAGATCTGATCAGATATTGATCTGTTCAGATACTATACCACTAAGGGAGGTGTATGCTTCACGCGTGGGTGTTAGCGCTACTGGCACTAACCTGACGCTGCCTGGGGTGTGACGCAGACCCTCTGACGCTAAAACCTAATTGATATCATCCGCCGGGCAATCAGGGGGTTAAACCTTTATTGGGTTATATACGGCGGGAGCCCTGGCACTATAAAAAGCAAACTAACTAACCAGCGTCACCCGTAACACTTATACGGTGATTACTGGTGAAAGGGTTAACTAGGGGCAATCAGGGGGTTAAAACCTTTATTAGGTAATATATGGGGGTACCTGACGCTATATAAAAACCTGACGGGGAACCTAAATAACAAAATAACTAACTGGCTAACCAATGTCACCAGTGACACTTATACGGTGATCACTGGTGAAAGGGCTAACTCTAGGGGCAATCGGGGTTAAAACCTTTATTAGATAATATATGGGGGTACCTGACGCTATAAAAACCTGGCGGCAAACCTAAAAAAATAGCAGACTACCTAGCGGCACCAGCATACCTAATACAGTGATCAGAAAAACGATCGCTTAGTGACACTGGCAAAAGGCGGTGAAAGGGTTACCTGGGGGGCGATCAAGGGGTTAAACCTTTATTAGGTAATATATGGGGGTACCTGACGCTATAAAAACTTGGCGACGAACCTAAAAAAATAACTGATTACCTAGCGGCATCACCGACGCTAATACAGCGATCAGAAAAACGATCGCTTAGTGACAGTGGTGCTAGGGGGTGAAAGGGTTACCTGGGGGGCGATCAAGGGGTTAAACCTTTATTAGGGGGGGTTAGGGGGCTACCCTGGACCTAAAGGGACCTAACACTAACTGCCCTGACACTTTTACAGTTACAAATGTCACTGTTTGCAGTGATCAGTAAATAAATGATCACTGCAATCAGTGACACTGTGACTGGGGGGTGACTGTGGGGGGCGATCGTGTGCCTATGTGTCCTGGTGTCAGTGTAGTGTTTGTGCACTAACCTGACATCTTCTCTCCACGGCGCTCCGGTATGTGTGAGCGCCGCAGGGAGAGATGACATCACTTCCTCTGCCTGTGTTTACATTACACAGGCCGAGGAAGCATCTCATTCGCCGGGAGCGATCGTGAGGGTGTGGCCAGAAACCAATAGACGCCCCCTCATCATCGATTGCTCCTGGAGCGATACCGACCACTCACTGTACCGGAGGGGGGTCCGATCGGACCCCCCACCCATACGAAGGCAGGCACGTACAGGTACGTGATTGTGCCTCCAGGTGCCATTCTGCCGACGTATATGTACAGTGAGCGGTCGTTAAGTGGTTAAAGGGGTTGTAAACCCTCGCGTTTTTTCACCCTAATGCATCCTGTGCATTAAGGCGGAAAAACACCTGGCAGTGACCGACCTCTAGCTCCCCCGTTCTACTTTCCATCGGCGGGGACGCGCCGTCCCTTTCTCCACGGGGTCCCGACTCTTGATTGGCTAGATTGATAGCAGTGCAGCCATTGGCTCCCGCTGCTGTCAATCAAAACCTATGATGCGGTCGCCGGGGGGCGGGACTGAGTCATACATTCGGCGGCTATGGACGCTGAATGAATGACTCGGGGGCGCGCCCACAAGGTGAGCCCTTCTAGTGGATTATCTGTTTAGGGGAGGAGCCGCAAGAGCCACGGGGGACCCCAGAAGTCAGTGTTCGGGGCCACTCTTTGCAAAACTAACTGCACAGTGGAGGTAAAAATAGCTTTCTTTTGGTGGTATTTAATCACCACTGTTTTTTTTTTTTTTTTTTTTTGTTTTTTTTAGTTTTTTGCTAAATAAATAAAAGTCGGTCTGAAAATTTTGTAAATTAGTAATTTTTCTCCTTCACCGATGTGCGCTGATGAGGCGGCACTAATATGCAGCACTGAAGGGCACTGATAGGTGGCATGGATAGGCGGCACTGATGAGCGGGCACTGAAAGGCAGCACTGACTTGCATCACTGATGGGCACAGATTGGCGTCACTGATGGGCACAGACTGGCATCACTGCTGGGGCTGCACTGATCATCAGGGCACTGATGATCAGTGCCCTTATTCTCTGTACAGGTCTCCCCTGTGAGGAGAAACCGCTGATGGGCTCTCCTCTCCCCACATTCGGTCAGTGTGAGGCAAGGTGAGATGATAAACGGCATCTCCTTGTTTACATATGATCAGCTGTGGTTGGATACGGCTGATCACATGGGTAAAGAGCCGTGTCATGGGCTCTTTACCAAATAAATAAGAAAATAATAATAATAATTTAAAGTGCCCCATCGCTCAGAAGCAAACGTATATGTAAGTCGCGCCCACATATGTAAATGGTGTTCAAACCACACATGTGAGGTATGGACGTGATCGTTTACCACTTAAGCCCCGAACCATTTTGTAGCTAAAGGACCAGGCCCCTTTTTTTGCGATTCGGCAATTGCGCGGTCGTGCGACGTTGCTCCCAAACAAAATTGGCGTCCTTTTTATCCCACAAATGGCTTTCTTTTGGTGCTATTTGATCACCTCTGCGTTTTTTTATTTTTTGTGCTATAGACAAAAATAGAGCGACAATTTTGAAAAAAATGCAATATTTTTTACTTTTTGCTATAATAAATATCCCCCAAAAATATCTAAAAAAACATTTTCTTTCATCAGTTTAGGCCGATACGTATTCTTCTACATATTTTTGGTAAAAAAAATCGCAATAAGCATTTATTGATTGGCTTGCGCAAAAGTTATAGCGTCTACAAAATAGGGGAAAGTTTTATGTCATTTTTATTAATTTATTTTTTTACTAGTAATGGTGGCGATCAGCGATTTTTATCGTGACTGCGACATTATGGCGGACACATCGGACACTTTTGACACCATTTTGGGACCATTGTCATTTTTACAGCGATCAGTGCTATAATAATGCACTTTTTACTGTGAAAATGACACCGGCAGTGAAGGGGTTAACCTGTAGGGGCGCTGAAGGGGTTAAGTGTGACCTAGGGAGTGATTACTACTGTGTGGGGGCGTGGCTTGGCGTGTGACGTCACTGATAGTCTGTTCCCTGTCTTAGGGAACAACGATCAGTGACACTCACACTAGGAAGCACGGGGAGAGGTTTGTTTACATTTGCCTCTCCCCGTTCTTCAGCTCTGTGACCCGATCGCGGGATACCGGCGGCTATCGGGTCCCGCGGTCACGGAGCTCAGGACCGGGTCGCGAGCGCGACCCACGGCTGGGCTTCTTAAAGAGGACGTACCTGTACGTTGATGTGCCCAGCCGTGCCATTCTGCCGACGTATATCCGGTGTGAGGCGGTCCTTAAGTGGTTAAAGCGAGAGCAAAAATTCTAGTGCAAGACCTCCTCCTATAACTCTAATTGGGTAAACTAAAAAAAAATTTAAGTGTCTCCTATAGAGATTTTAAGTACCGTAGTTCGTCTGCATTCCACAAGCGTGTGCAATTTTAAAGCATGACATGTTGGGTATCTATGTACACGGCAAACCATCATATTTTACAAAAAGATTGGGCTAAATTTACTGTTTTTTTTTTTTATTTTTTTTATTCATTGAAGTGTATTTTTCCCCCAAAATTGCATTTGAAAGACCGCTGCACAAATACAATGTGACATAAAATATTACAACGACCGCCATTTTATTTTCTAGGGTCTCTGCAAAATAAATTGTGTGTGTGTGTGTGTGTGTGTGTGTGTGTGTGTGTGGTTTCTTAGTAATTTTCTAGCAAAAAAAAAGAAGATTTTTACTTAAACAACGAATGGTCAGAAAAAGACCTGGCCTTAAAATGGTTAAAGAGCAACTTCCCCTTTTGGGTGAAACTCCACTTTATTGTCCCCAATCTAAAAGCATGGTAGGAAAAATAAAAACAAAAAAACCTGTGTGCTTGTTGTAAGACTAAACTTAGATTGTATGTCTGTTCATATACAGTGCTCAGCATAAATGAGTGAAAAGTAAGATTTTAATCAATATCTCAAAGAACAATTTTTCTAAATTTTAACAAAACTGAGTTTTATTGAACATTTGTTTAGCTCATTACATAAAAGAAAGGTTGATAATATAACTTGGATTACAAAATCTTCAGTTTGACTCAAATTAGTTGATGCAAAAATGAATACACCCAGCAATAAAAACTCCATCTAGTCTTTTGTGTGACCTTCATGATTTGTAAGGATAGCACCAAGTCTTCTAGGACTGGAATGAACAAGTTGACAACATATTGCAACATCTATCTTTTTCCATTCTTCAAGAACGACCTCTTTTAGAGCCTGGATGCTGGATGGAGAGTGATGCTCCTCTTGCCTCCTCAGAACACCCCATAGAGTGGACCAAAATCCCTCCTGAGATGTGAGTTCAGATCAGGAGACATACTTGGCCACTTAATCACTTTCAGCCTGTTCTTCAGAAATGCAAGAAAGACAAGGAAAGGGGCGCCTCTGACTAATATATATATATATATATATATATATATATATATATATATTAATCTATCATATCCTATCCTATCCTATCCTATCTATCCTATCTATCCTATCCTATCTATCCTATCCTATCTATCCTATCCTATCTATCCTATCCTATCTATCCTATCCTATCTATCCTATCCTATCTATCCTATCTATATATATATATATATATCTCTCAAAAATACTTTTTTATAAAAAAACATTATCCACTCGCATGGAAGAAAGTAGAGTTGAGTTCAGGCATATCTTCTGGGCTGACGAGGTGGGACTACAGGTTGCAGTGAGTCCACTGCTTGAAAAAGGAGCGCGGCTATCCCAACATCCATAGCACGCTGGCTCTGAAACGCGTCGCATGTCAGTGACGTCACTTCCCGGCGCCGCACTATTTGCTTCCCAAGCCTCGCTCCGGACTTTCACTGCATGACCGTTTTCCACCAATGTGGACACCAGAAGGAGAAAACAAAGCCTTAGGGCAGCTGGCTATAGGCGCTGGCGCCACACTGCCCCCACCCCTTTGAGAATCTATCCCTGCTTAATGGACTTGTATTACTAAGCCACCGCATTCTTTCTGAGTGAAAGTGCTGCACTTGGCCAGTGCCCAGAGGACTTGCTGTGACCTGCAGTTCCACACCATCCTGATTGGCTTTTGTTGTGCTGCATCCTGCAAGCCAGAAGTGGACTCACTGCAACCTGTAGTCCCACCTCGTCAGCCCAGAAGATATGCCTGAACTCAACTCTACTTTCTTCCATGTGAGTGGATACTGTTTTTTATAATTAAGTATTTTTGATATATACTCGGAGGCGCCCCTTTCCTTGTCGTTCTCCTCCTAGTTTACTGGAACTTGCTTCTGCTCTTCGTGGTGGCAGCCCTGACTGACTCGCCTATTTTCTCCCTGTACTTGCCGTCGGACTATTATGGACTATAAATTGTCGTTTTCAGGTATCTAAGCATTGCGCCTTTTTACTTGTTAATTCTTCAGAAATGCAACAGTGGCCTTGAATGTGTGTTTTGGATCGTTGTCATGTTGTAAAAGTGCACAATGACCAAAGGCCCGGAGTGATGGTAGCATCTTCTCTTTCCATATAGAGCAGTACATCTGTAAATCCATGATACCATCAATTGAACGCAGCTCCACAGAAGGACACTGCCACCACCATGTTTCATTGTAGGCACCATGCATTTTTCTTTGAACTCCTCACCTTTGCGATGCCATACAGTTTTAACCACTTCCATACTGGGCACTTATACACCTTCCTGCCCAGACCAATTTTCAGCTTTCTGCGCTGTTGCACTTTGAATGACAATTGCGCGGTCATGCTACACTGTACCCAAACTAAATTTTTATCATTTTTTCCCCACAAATAAAGCTTTCTTTTGGTGGTATTTGATCACCTCTGGGATTTTTATTTTCTGCTAAAAAAAATAAAAAAAGACCGAAAATTTTGAAAAAAAATGTTTGTTTTTTTTGTTTCAGTTACAAAACTTTTTAAATAAGTACGTTTTTCTCCTTCACTGATGGGGCTGCACTGACGGGCACCGATGAGGTGGCACTGATGGGCACTGATGATGGACACCAATATGCGGCACTGATGGGCGGCACGAATGGGCGGCATGGGTGGGCACTGATGGGCGGCACTGATGTACTGTAATGGATGCCAATCAGTGCCAAACAATAATGCCTGCCAATCAGTGATGCCCATTGTGGGCACTGATTGGCATCCATTGTGGGCACTGATTGGCATCCATTAGGGGGCACTAACTGGCATCCCTGGTGGTCTAGGGTGGCATACCTGGTGCTGGTGGTCTGGTGGCATCCCTGGTGGTCTGGTGGTCCAGTGTGGGCATCCTCGGGGGGGCTGCGCTGATAATCTATCAGCACAAACCCCCCCCCTGTCAAAGGAGCAGCCGTTTAGCTCTCCTCTACTCGCGTCTGACAGACGCGAGTGAGGAAAAGCCAATGACCGGCTTTTCCTGTTTACACTGTGATCAGCCGTGATTGGACACGGCTGATCACGTGGTAAAGAGTCTCCGTCGGAGACTCTACCTAGATCGGTGTTGCGGGGTGTCAGACTGACACCCCGCAGCAACGATTGCCACGATGCGCACCCCCGGGGGCGCGCAGCGGCTCAAAATCCTGAGGACGTCATATGACGTTCAGTCAGGATTTTGAAACCACTTTGCCGCCGTCAATCCCCTATAGGGCGGGCGGCAAGTGGCTAAAGCCATCAGTTCCAAAAACATTTATCCTGATCTTATCACTCTAGAGTACAGAGTCCCAGTATTCTTCTTCTTTTTCAGCATGGGCCCTGGCAAATTCTGGGTGGGCTTTTTTGCACTTGGGCTTTAGGCGAAGGACGACACCCATGCATGCCATTCCTCTGCAGTGTACCCCATATTGTGTCACAGGAAACAATCACCTCAGTTTGGCTTTCTACTTCTTTAGCTAACTGCAGTGAACTTGCCTGGTGATTTTCTTCAACCCTTATCAGAAGACACTCCTGTTGAGGTGTTAACTTAAAATCGGCTGTCTGCTGGACACCTGTTAAACCACTTCCCAACCACCATATAGCAATATGACCTCGAAAGTGGTTCTGTTATCCTGACCGGATGTCCTATTACGTGATCAGGATAACAAGCTGGCGCGTGCCCAGGGGGGCGTGCAGCACAGCGATTGGTGGTGCGGTGTGTCAGTCTGACACACCGCATTTCTGATCTGGGTAAAGAGCTGCATTTTGTTGCATAATGCTAATATCAAATTCAACAGTGCATTTTGCGTTCTACGAAATGTACGATTTTTTTCATACAATTGTGGAAAACTTTGCATAGCTATGTTTTGGAAATTATGTCAAATACATGTGACGTGATTTTACCCCCTTCCTGACCAGAGCACTTTTTGCAATTGGGCACTGCGTCGTTTTAACTGACAATTGTGCGACGCTGTACCCAAACAAAATTTGCGTCCTTTTTCCCCACAAATAGAGCTTTCTTTTGGTGGTATTTGATCACCTCTGCGTTTTTTATTTTTTGCGCTATAAAAAAAAAAGAGCGACAATTTTGAAAAACACTATCTTTTACTTTTTGCTATAATAAGTATCCCACATTTTTTTTTTCAAAAAACAGTTTTTTTCCTCAGTTTAGGCCGATACGTATTCTTCTACATATTTTTGGTAAAAAAATCGCAATAAGCGTATATTGATTAGTTTGCGCAAAAGTTATAGCGTCTACAAAATAGTGGATAGAATTATGGAATTATTATTATTATTTTTTTTTATTTTCATTTTTTTTTCTAGTGTAGCGCCCTTTTCACTTTTTTAAGGGGTGTTATGTGCCTAAATTTAGGGGCTGGTCTGAGCTATTAGCCAGGCTCAGACCATTCTCATTGCTAGATATTGCTTCTGCCTATGTGATGCTGCCTGGTGTATGGTTCCCTGCGGCCTGTAGGTGGCGCTGTCACATCAGGTCAGGGGTGGCATTACTACGCCTTGGGGTGTTCTCTCTCGGCAGCGGTACAGTGGGCGTGGTCAACCTTCTGTGCATGCCGGGAGAGGGTACTTAAGGGGCAGACGCCATAGTGGTTGGGAGTTGGTGGGGTGGTCCCCGTCAGTCGGAGGAGTGAGACACGTACCTCACCTCCTGTGGCCCTCATGGCCGGGGGTACGTGTGGGCGCGATCAGGCTCAGGCACCTTTAGCCTGGGGCCTGCAACTCTACTAGTGGGCCTAACACCTTCAGCTAGGGCCTGTCCCGGAAAGAAGAGTCCCAGGTAGCCCAGGAAAAGGCACCCGCTCTGACAGAGAGGAAGCCAGGGGAGGATCGGTCCCATTGAGGAGATAAGTAATAGAAGATTGCTGTCTCGGGAGAGGCCTGGTGACCTGTCAGAGGGAAGGATTTGTTATTTGGGGAAGCTAACCTGTAGAGTGCCCATTGGCATCGTCTTGTTCTTGAAGTCTACAGAGGTTAGATGATTCCCAACGCCCGTCCCAGGAGGGGATAGGGTGGCTGAAATGTTCGAGCTCCACACCGGCTGCTAGGACTGTGAGAGAGGACTATCCGGGTGAGCTAAACTCACTCGGGATCGAGTGGCGACGAGATTGTTGGTTGTGCCTGGATCTATTCTCCACACTATTTCTTCTTTCATCCACCTGTCTCTATCTATTACGCAGCAAATAGAAAATTAAACTCTCTGTTGGAGTTAAAGTACTTCTGGACATTGGCTTCTTTGGTGGAAGAAACAGAGACTTGACCCCATACTCTGGGAGAGAGAACCAATGGGAAGGGTGACTCGCTGAAAGACCCAAATTTATGAACACCGCTTAACCTCTTCAAACAGGAGGGTACGGGCATATAGCACGGTGTGCCTTGACTCGCAAGAGAGCCAGGTGAGAAAAAGGTTTGTGTGCTACACTAGTAATGGCAGCGATCTTTTTATCGGGACTGCGACATTATGGCGGACACATTTGACACATTTTTGGGACCATAGACAATTTTACAGCGATCAGTGCTATAAAAATGCACTGATTACTGTAAAAATTTCACTGGCAGGGAAGTTGTTAACACTAGGGGGCGATCAAGGGGTTAAATGTGTTCCCTAATGCGTGTTCTAACTGAAGGGGGGGATGGGACTGACTAGGGGAAATGAAATCCCTGTTCATACTTTGTATGAACAGACCATCATTAATTTCTCGCCTGAGAGAACCGGGATCTGTGTGTTTACACACACTTTGCACACGTAGATCCCGGTTCTCACTGTGTCACGAGCATCAGCTTCGGGGGCGAGCAGCGGGCGCATGCCCCTAGTGGCCACAAGGCGAAGCATTATAACATAGTTTTGCCCAGCAGTGCCATGTTGCTGCAGTAAAACTGCGGCGGCTGGTCGGTAAGTGGTTAAGCTGAGCGCTGTAACCAAGATTATTTAATTAACATGACTGGTCCCCTTTTTAAAACCAGTAAAATTAAAATTTGTATTTAATGAGCGTGACCTTTTTCTGAGAAGTAATTTATAATGTGCTCACTTTGTTGGATTTACACCAGCCCTCTGGGTTCTATAACAAATTTACCAAAACACTTCCATCAATAATCCCTCCATTTATAGAAGGATTGAGGTTACAGTGACGGTGCCAACACCATGTCTTCCTGCCAGTAGCAGTACACTAAAGCTGTGTCAGTGCCCACATTATCAGTGTTCTGACTTCTTTCATAATTACACTGCTGCCAGCATGAAGTGTTGGCGGACTCTGATGCTTGGAAAGTTTGGAGGGAGCCAGATACTCCGCAAAGGACATTGGATTAAAGAAAACGCTGATTAGATGGTGTAGAGCCACCCATAGACATAAGATCCTGCTCTCAAGACTTGGAACTTTCTTTTCATAAACCGTATCTGTCTTCTCGGCTGAAAATACGACCTATTTGCAAAATATATGTGACAGAAGAAGATCATTTTGGGATAATGCAGCCGGTAACAGAAAATGTGTATTGCCTGCAGTCATCTTATAATGAAACAATGTAAAAATATTTGGCAAATTAAAGCCCCAAAAAAATCAACTTTACTTTTGTCTGTCATCATGTTCTTTTGTATGAATGATCTTTCCTGAATGAAGGCTCGGCTCAATAATACCCATTTCTTTATAGTTCTATCTCTCTCTGTATATGAGGCGCAGTGGTTCTGAAAATGGTTCTAAGGGCTCAAGGATTTTTACCTTCATGATTTCTGTGCATGAAGGTAAAAAAAAAAAAAAAACCTGTGTGCAGCTCATTGCCTCCGGCTGCTGTTAATCACAGCCAGTGAGCCAATGATGGAAGGAGGGGGCAGGGCTTACTCGGTTGTCTCCATTTCAAACTGCTTGCTTTGGGGGCACTTGGCAGGAGGGAGGGGCCAGCGAGGGACTCGAGAAGAGGAGGATCGGGGCTGCTCTGTGCAGAACCATTACACAGAGTAGGTAAGCATAACATGTTTACACTCTAAAAACCCCTTCAGCTCTGGACGGTTTACCCCCCTTTATGACCAGGCCATTTTTTGTGATACGGCACTGTGTTACTTTAACCACTTAAGCCCCGGACCATTTCGGGCCATTAGGACCAGGCCTGTTTTTGGGATTTGGCATTGCGCTGCTTTAACTGTAAATTGTGCGGACATGCAATGTTGTACCCAAATGAAATTTGCGTCCTTTTCTTCCCACAAATAGAGCTTTCTTTTAATGGTATTTGATTGCCTCTGCGATTTTTATTTTTTGCGATATAAACAGAAAAAGACCGAAAATTTTGAAAAAAAATGATATTTTCTACTTTTTGTTATAAGAAAAATCGAATAAACTCAATTTTAGTCATACATTTAGGCCAAAATGTATTCAGCCACATGTCTTTAGTAAAAAAAATGTCAATAAGCGTATATTTATTGGTTTGCGCAAAAGTTATAGCGTTTACAAACTAGGGTACATTTTCTGAAATTTACACAGCTTTAAATTTATGACTGCCTATCTCATTTCTTGAGGTGCTAAAATGGCAGGGCAGTACAAAACCCCCCCAAATGACCCCATTTTGGAAAGTAGACACCCCAAGGAAATTGCTGAGAGGCATGTTGAGCCCATTGAATATTTTTTTTTTTGTCCCAAGTGATTGAATAATGACAAAAAAAAAAAAAAAATGTACAAAAAGTTGTCACTAAATGATATATTGCTCACACATGCCATGGTTATATGTGGAATTGCACCCCAAAATACATTCTGCTGCTTCTCCTGAGTACGGGGATACCACATGTGTGGGACTTTTTGGGAGCCTAGCCGCGTACAGGGCCCCAAAAACCAAGCACCGCCTTCAGGATTTCTAAGGGCGTAAATTTTTGATTTCACTCCTCACTACCTATCACAGTTTCGAAGGCCATAAAATGCCAAAATAGCACAAACCCCCCCCAAATGACCCCATTTTGGAAAGTAGACACCCCAAGCTATTTGCTGAGAGGCATGGTGAGTCCATGGAATATTTTATATTTTGCCACAGGTTGCGGGAATATGACAAACTTTTTTTTTTTTGCACAAAGTTGTCACTAAATGATATATTGCTCACACATGCCATGGTTATATGTGAAATTACACCCCAAAATACATTCTGCTGCTTCTCCTGAGTACGGGGATACCACATGTGTGGGACTTTTTGGGAGCCCAAAAACCAAGCACCGCCTTCAAGGTTTCTAAGGGCATAAATTTTTGATTTCACTCCTCACTACCTATCACAGTTTTGAAGGCCATAAAATGTCAAAATAGCCCAAAACCCCCACAAATGACCCCATTTTGGAAAGTAGACACCCCAAGCTATTTGCTGAGAGGCATGGTGAGTATTTTACAGCTCTCATTTGTTTTTGAAAATTAAGAAAGACATTTTTTTTTCTTTTTTTACATTTTCAAAACTTTGTGACAAAAAGCGAGATCTGCAAAATACTCAACATACCTCTCAGCAAATAGCTTGGGGTGTCTACTTTCCAAAATGGGGTCATTTGGGGGGGTTTTGTGCCATCTGGGCATTCCATGGCCTCCGAAACTGTGATAGGCAGTGAGGAGTGAAATCAAAAATTTACACCCATAGAAATCCTGAAGGCGGTGCTTGGTTTTTGGGGTCCCGTACGCGACTAGGCTCCCAAAAAGTCCCACACATGTGGTATCCCCATACTCAGGAGAAGCAACAGAATGTATTTTGGGGTGTAATTCCACATATGCCCATGGCATGTTTGAGCAATATATAATTTAGTGACAACTTTTTGTACATTTATTTTTTAATTTATTTTTTTGGTCATTATTCAATCACTTGGGACATAAAAAAAAAATATTCAATGGGCTCAACATGCCTCTCAGCAAATAGCTTGAGGTGTCTACTTTACAAAATGGGGTCATTTGGGGGGGTTTTGAACTGTCCTGGCATTTTATGCACAACATTAGGAAGCTTATGTCACACATCATCCACTCTTCTAACCACTTGAAGACAAAGCCCTTTCTGACACTTTTTGTTTACATGAAAAAAAATTTTTTTTTGCAAGAAAATTATGTTGAACCCCCAAACATTATATATTTTTTTAAAGCAAAGGCCCTACAGATTAAAATAGTGGGTGTTGCATTTTTTTTTTCCACACAGTATTTGCGCAGCGATTTTTCAAACGCATTTTTGGGGGGAAAAACACACTTTTTTTATTTTTAATGCACTAAAAAACACTATATTGCCCAAATGTTTGATGAAATAAAAAAGATGATCATAGGCCGAGTACATGGATACCAAACACGACATGCTTTAAAATTGCGCACAAACGCGCAGCGGCGACAAACTACATTCATTTTTAAAAGCATTTAAAAGCCTTTACAGGTTACCACGTTAGATTTACAGAGGAGGTCTACTGCTAAAATGACTGCCCTCGATCTGACCTTCGCGGTGATACCTCACATGCATGATGCAATTGCTGTTTACATATGACGCTAGACCGACGCTTGCGTTCGCCTTTGCGCAAGAGCAGGGGGGGACAGCGGTGCTTTTTTTTTTTTTTTTTTATTATTTATTTGGCTTTTTTATTTTATTTTTAAACTGTGCCTTCCATATTTTATTTTTTTACCATTTTTATCGTTATCTCAGGGAATGTAAATATCCCCTATGATAGCAATAGGTAGTGACAGGTACTCTTTTTTTGAAAAAAATTGGGGGGTTAGACCCTAGATCTTTCCTCTGCCCTCAAAGCATCTGACCACACCAAGATCGGTGTGATAAAATGCTTTCCCAATTTCCCAATGGCGCTTTTTATATCCGGGGGGGGACATTCCCTCCCACTGCTTGTAAAAGCAGTCTAGAGGCTAATTATCTGCTAGAATTGCTTTTACATGAAAGCCGGCTGCTGGCTGAAAAGAATGATACCAAGATGATACCTAAACCCGCAGGCATCATTCTGGTATAAACATTCAAAGTCCAGCAACATACCAGTACGTTGCTGGTCCTTGTTGGACATGTATTGTAATCTTTTTTTTCATACAGCCTATTGGCTGAACGAAAAAAAGAGATTGATTGGTGGGTATGCCCACCATTAGAATACCTCCCTTCATCCACCCACTTCTAATGATGGGCATATATGCCAAAGCATGGGGGCATCCTCCCGCAAAAAAGTTATGCCGCGTACACACGGTCAAGCCTTCGTCGGAATTTCGACCGTATGTACGCGGCATAAAAGGTTATGCCGCGTACACACGGTCGGACTTTTCCACGGGCAAGCCTCCGTTGGAATTTCGACCGTATATACGCGGCATTAGGAGCAAAATCGCTCCTCCGCCCCTGCTGCCCCCATGCTTCGGCATATATGCTCTTTTTTTTAACTGTGGTGGTGAAATCACCTCCTACAGCACTGGAGTCACGGCTTTATGTATCGTGGGAGCAAACGCTGTTGCTGTCAAGATAAATAATTCCGCGCTGCATTTGAATGGCGCACCTGAAAACAAAAAATTACATACCTGAAAAGCAAGCATGATAAAACATTGCAGAATAGAATACAGTAAAAAAGAGCAGAACAATAGAGAGAAAATAGAGAGAGAGAGAACAATAAAACGACAACTATTTTTGGTTTTTTTATTTTATATTTTTTTTGTGTTTTGTTTTTTACGTTTTTTTTTTCTTTTTTACACTTTTTTTTGTAACTTTACAACTGTAATGGTTCGGGTCTCTCAAAATGTAATGGCATCTTGGGAGACCCTGTGTAAGTGTGTCCTAGTCTGTGAAATGCTGTACCCTACGCTAAAACTTCACTTTTGAGTGGTAGCGTTCAAAACATTCACCTTGGCAAAGACCAGACTTGTCAGGACAGAGTGGACAAAAACTACGGGTGTCACGCCTAAATCCGCGCTTGCTACAGACACGACATCTTTTTTGGGGGTGGCTTTGGGTAGGGGTACTCGGGAGGACATACGAATAATGCCTCTCATGCAGCCGGCTTACTGCATTTGGTAGGGGATGGTGAGGTGCAGAACCGCCTGGATACAGGAGTTCTGTGACTATCTCATTCTGGAATTTTAGAAGAGATAACGTCCCGCCTGAAGCTCTGTATGGCACATGAGCGTTCAGCAAAGCCAATTGGAATAATGATAGAGACACTTTTTTGTACCAGCGTCTCGCCTTACGGTCAATTAGATACGGCGCCATCAACTGGTCGTTGAGGTCCACCCCTCCCATATTTTGGTTATATTCGTGGACACAGAGGGGTTTCTCCACAACACCAGTCGCCGTACGAATTTGGACTGTCGTGTCTGCATGAAGGGAGGTAAGAAGGAAAACATTCTTATTGTCCCTCCACTTCATAGCGAGCAAGTTATTACACTTCAAGCAGGCTCTCTCCCCCAGCCTAAGACGGGCATCTACAAGCCGCTGGGGAAAGCCCCGGCGATTAGGTCGCACGGTGCCACATGCTCCAATCTGATGATCAAACAAGTGACTAAACAGTGGCACGCTCGTGTAATAATTGTCCACATACAAGTGGTACCCCTTTCCGAATAAGGGTGACACCAAGTTCCACACTATCTTGCCAGCGCTCCCTATGTAATCCGGGCAGTTGACCGACTCAATCTGACTGTCTTTTCCCTCATAAACCGTAAAGTTCACTACATAGCCTGTTGCCCTGTCACAGAACTTGTAGAGCTTGACCCCGTATCTGGCACGCTTGCTGGGAAGGTACTGCTTGAAAGACAAGCGGCCAGAAAATTTAATCAGGGACTCATCAACGCAGACAACTTGATCGGGAGTAAACAAGGCTGCAAAACGTTTGTTGAAGTGGTTTATGAGGGGCCGAATTTTATAAAGCCGGTCGTATTCAGGGTCCCCACGTGGACGACAAAGTTCATTGTCGTTGAAGTGCATGAACCGCAAAATCTGCTTGTATCGTGCCCTGGACATGGAGGCAGAGAACACGGGCATGTGGTCAATTGGGTGCGTGGACCAATAAGCACGCAATGACGGAAATTTATGTGTGCCCATGTTGAGGGAAAGGCCCAGAAAGGTCTTAAATTCGGAAACCGTAATTGGTTTCCAATTTCTGGCAATTTTAGGCAACTGGGGGTTAGCGGCGATAAATTGACCAGCATATAAATTACTCTGGTCCACAATAGATCTATAGAGATCTTCCGTGAAAAACAGCGAATAAAAATCAATTGGAATAAAATCAGCTGTTTCCACCTGAATACCGGGTTGGGCAGTGAATGGGGGAAGTACGGGTTCTGCAGAAGTGGTGGGGACCCAATCAGGATAGGCAAATTCTGCAGGAAGGGCAGTATGGGCACGACGGGCCTGCCTTTGTCTTCTTGGTGGCAGCGGGACACTACTTGTGCTTGCCACCTCGCCAGCTTGAACTGCACTTATGGGACTCGCCACGTCACCAAGTGTTACTGCAGTGCTGGATGTACGTCCAGGCTGTACTAGGCCGCTGGTGCTTGCCAGTTCACCAGAAGGAATAGCGGCGCTAGTACTACTCTGCTCCATGATACGAGAGACCTGCGGTTCTTGCTCCTCAACAACCTCAGAAGATCGGGATCGGGTACACCTGACCTTAGCAGGGACCTCAACTTCGTCGTCAGAGCTATCTGACGTGGGGCCGCTGACGTCACTGTCTTCTACGGGAAGATATTCTGAGCCTGAATCTGACAGATACGTGACCTCCTCTTCACTATCTGTCATGCTCAGAATCTCGTAGGCCTCTTTACTAGTGTACCTTCGTCTTGCCATTTTGGGCTCTAAATTTAGGGGTACACTAGTAAGATTCACAGGAAAAAAAGCACCTGACTGTCGTCAGCAAATATATCAAACGCTACAAAAAAACTGTTAGCGATCGCAGGGATCAGGCCTGTCTCTGCGAACGCTGCAGTTATGTGTGTTGTGTTTGGTAAGTGACAGTGATCGATCGATACTGCACTTGGGTGGGCTGGGCTGGGCTGGGCGGAGGGGCTAAACGCAGGCGCTAGCAGGTATCTGGGCTGATCCCGCTAACACTGCGTTTTTGGGAACCCTAAACCGCTGGGGATGCTAGTATAGATCTGATCAGATACTATACCACTAAGGGGGTGTATGCTTTGCGTGTGGGTGTTAGAGTTACTGGCACTAACCTAACACTGCCTGGGGCGACGCAGACCCTCTCTGGCGCTAAAACCTAATTGATCTCACCCGCCGGGCGATCAGGGGGGTTAAACCTTTATTGGGTTATATACGGCGGGTGCCCTGATGCTATAAAAAGCAAACTAATCAACCAGCGTCACCCGTAACCTTTATATGGTGATCACTGGTGAAAGGGTTAACTAGGGGCAATCAGGGGGTTAAAACCTTTATTAGGTTAAATATGGGGGTACCTGACACTATATAAAAACCTGACGGGTAACCTAAATAACTAAATAACTTACTGGCTAACCAGTGACGCTTATACGGCGATCACTGGTGAAAGGGTTAACTCTAGGGGCAATCAGGGGGTTAAAATAATATATGGGGGTACCTGACACTAATAAAAACCTGCGGCGAACCTAAAAAAAAATAACTGCCTATCTAAAACACCAGCGACACGAATACAGCGATCGGAAAAACAATCGCTTAGTGACGCTGAAGTTAGGGGGTGAAAGGGTTACCTGGGGGGTGATCAAGGGGTTAAACCTTTATTAGGGGGGGTTAGGGGGCTACCCTGGACCTAAAGGGGCCTAATCCTAACTGCCCTGCAACTTTTTACAATCACAGATGACACTAAATGCAGTGATCAGTAAAATAAATGATCACTGCAATCAGTGACACTGTGATTGGGGGCTTTGGGGTGACCTGGGGGGTGATCTGGGGGTGACTGGGGGGTGATTTGTGTGCCTATGTGTACCTACGTGTCAGTGGACTGTTGGTGCACTAACCTGCTTCTTCTCTTCTCGGCGCCGGGAACGAAAAGACCGTGGCGAGGGAGATGACATCACTTCCTCCAGCCTGTGTTTACATTTCAGGCAGGAGGAAGCAATTTCATTCGCCGGGAGCGATCGCGAGGGGGGGGGGCGGAATCGAGCGGCCGCCCCCTCATGCCTGATCGCTCCCGAACACTTAACGGCTGCTCACTGCAGTGAAGGGGGGTCCGGATGGACCCCCCAACTGCACAAAGGCGATCACGTAGATCTACGTGATTCTGCCTGTCGGTGCCATTCTGCCGACGTAAATCGGCGGTGGGCGGTCGTTAAGTGGTTAAATGACAATTGCGACGCTGTTCCCAAATTAAATGCTTGTCCTTTTTTTTTTTTTTTTCCACAAATAGAGCTTTCTTTTGGTGGTATTTTATCACCTCTGTGTGTTAAAAAGAAAAAAAAAAAAGTCAATTTTGGGGGGAAAAAAAAGCAATATTTTTTACATTCTGCTATAAAACATACCCAATAAACAAAGGTAAAAAAAAATCGAATTTCTTCATCACACGTTCTGCTACATGTTTTTGGTAAAAAAAAAACAATAAGCGTTTGTGCAAAAGTTAGTGTTTCCATCTATGGGATATTTTTATTTTTTACTAGTAATGCTGGTGATCAGCGACTTCTAGTGGGACTGTGATATTGCAGCAGACAAATCGGACAGCTAACTGACCCTTTTTGGGGACCAGTGACACTAATACAGTGATCAGTGCTAAAAAATAAGCACTGTCACTGTACTAATGACACTGGTTGGGAAGGGGTTAACATCAGGGGCAATCAAAGGGTTAAATGTATGCCTAAGTTGTGCTTGCTAGCTGTGGGTGAAGTGTTTTGACTAGGGGAAGGTAAAGATTTGTGTTCCTGCTTAGCGGGAACACAGGATCAGTACATTCCACTCTCACAGAACGACGCCCTGCATTGTTTACATAGGCAGACTGCCATTCTGCCTGTGTCCAAAACGATCGGCGGGTCCTGGTGGACATTGAGTCCGCCGGACCCGATGATTGGCTCCCGCTATTTCCAGTCACAGCAGGTGTGGGTCGCCGTCAGCATGCGCCCCCCAGACCGGAAGTGTCAGATCACAAACTAGGTACGTGATCTTGCAAAGAGCATCCACCCTGCTGCTGTGCATGGGGCGGTCCGCAAGAGGTAAACCTTTTGTTGAGTCATGGACCCCGTTAGAAAATCCTACTTTAAAAAAACCTTGCTTCTGGTCCCCCTGCAATAGAATGTCGTAATGTGCTAGTATGCATCACATACTAGCACTTTATGAAAGACTTACTTGTAAAATGAAGCCCTCCATCAGTGCGCTGTTACCGCTGACAGGGCTTCCATCATTTTTCGGGTTTGCGGGCTCCGGCAGTTTGAATGGCCAAGCCACTATGTCATTCCTGCGTGCATGCGGGAGTCACAGGTGCGGCACAGCTCTCTCTTAGTGGACGGCGTGCCGTTCATTTAGAACGCAATGCACACGCATCGGCAAGATCACCGGCTGCTAGTCTTTGGAATATCTCCTAAAGTGTGCACGTTTAGGAGATATTAATTTTACCTGTAGGTAAGGTTTATTATAAGCGTAGTTGTAGGTAGAAGTGGATTTTACTACTATTTTAAGAATCTAATGGAAGCTATGGACCCCCTCTCCAGAATTATTCACATAAAAACAAGTTTGGATGCAATGAATATGTATATTTTATTTTATTGAATTTTGATTGCCTTATAGACGTGACATACAAAATGTTTGAATAAAGTTAACGAAAAAACTCATGCAAAAAGTAATGGCCACTCATTACAAAAATGAAATGCAACCATCTTGTACAAATTAAACAAAACAATTTAATTAGGACCATTGTCCGGTAACTATGTATATAACTAGAGGTCGGCCGATATTTGGCCTTTTTTAAGAAATCGGTAATTGGACGTTTTTTGTGCAAATTCGGCCGATTACTGACTGCACTCCTCCCTTCCCCACACTCCACTGGCAGTTTCACACACTGAGCGGCTCTGCCGCTCAGTGTGTGAAACTGATGTTTGCAACTCAATGCAGAGAGAGAGGCGCTGAATAAGGAATAAAGGATTACATATACTTTTTTTAAATTTTAATTCTGGTGTTTTTCTTTTCTTAGACGAAATCTGAATATTTTTTCCAATGCGTATGCAGCAGCTGTCAGTGCAGTTGACCCGGATGCTGGAAATGGTGAACTCTGCATCAAAGTACCATCAGAACTATGGAAACATGTTGATGGTAATGTACAATACGACTATTTTGTGTTATGCGTGTGACTATTTATTTCTTATTTAATCATTGCTTGTGTATTTCTTTTGGTTTCTGCAGAGTTAAAAGTGCTGAAGGTGTACATTGAGTTCTCCCTGGACCAGCCGAAAGGCGGCCTTCATTTTGTTGTTCCCAATGTGGAAGGCAGTATGGCAGAGAGAGGGGCTCATTGCTTTTCCTATGGATACCAGAATTCCACCAGGTAATCCGTAGTCCTGTTGGCTGGATTTGATATGTATTTTAAAGCTGAGCTTCATTTTACAAATGAATTACAAAATATGTTTAAAGTTTACAAATATCAAATTCAGTTTTCAATGCAATATTCACCTTCTCTCCAGTGCTGCCCCCACCCCCACCCATCAGATAGTCTGCTCTGCTGATGACTCCTGGAAAGTCCACTCTGCTACTGCTTTTTTCTGGGTTGAACTCTGAGCCCTGTATTCTCTTGCTTTTAGGTTTTGGTTCCCGTGTGTGGACTCCTATTCAGAGCTATGCACATGGAAGCTGGAGTTCACAGTCGATGCCGCCATGGTGGCTGTGTCCAATGGGGATCTTGTGGAAACCATTTACACCCCTGACATGAGGAAGAAGACCTACCACTACACACTCGCCATTCCAACCGCATCTCCTAATATTTCTCTGGCTGTTGGCCCTTTTGAGATTCTTGTGGATCCTTACATGCATGAGGTATGAATATGCTTCTTAATCTGTTGATAAAATATTATTGTACATTAGAACCTTGTTGACCTGCTGCAGTTGTTTGACATTTAAAGTGGTTCAAAATGCAGAAGATTTTTTTACACGAATGCATTTTCTGCATTAACCACTTTTGTGTGTGTGTGTGTGTGTGTGTGTGTGTGTGTGTGTGTGTGTGTATGTATGTATATACACATGATCATGCACTTCCGGAAATCGCCGTAAGTTCGCTCCCACTGTGATTCTACACAGCGTGTCCCGCGGAGCCGATGTCTGCCGGCACCCGCTGATTTTTTAGGTACACAGGCAAAATGGCGATCTGCCTATGTAAACAAGGCAGATTGCCGTTGTGTTAGTAAGGATTGCATGGATCCTGTGTTCCTGCAAAGCAGGAACACCAGTTCATGCTTTCACCTAGTAAGCAACTCCCACACTACATTAAAACACTAGCTAGGCACACAGTTAACTCTTTGATCGCCCCTGATAACCCCTTCCCAGCCAGTGTCATTAGTACAGTGATCACTGCATTAGTGTCACTGGTCCCCAAATAAGTGTCAGGTGTCCAATTTGTCCTGTACAATATCGCAGTCCCGCTATAAGTCGCTGATCGCCACCATTTCTAGTAAAAATAAATAAAAATTCCATAAATATATCCCATAGTTTGTAAATGCGCAAATCAATCAATATACGCTTATTGGAATTATTTTAATCAAAATGATGTAGCAGAATACATATTGGCCTAAATTGATCAAGAAATTCGATAATTTTATTTTACATTTTTTATTAGATATGTTTTATAGCAGAAAGTAAAAATGTATTTATTTTTCACAATTGTCGGCTGTTTTTTTGTTTATAGCGCAAAAAATAAAAAACGCAGCTGTGATCAAATACAACCAAAAGAGATATTTGATTTGGGTATTGTCGCAGGACCGTGCAATTGTCAGTTAAAGTAACGCAGTGCCGTATAGCAAAATATAAATATCTACCTCCTCATTGGCTCAGACAAAACAGCGGGAGCCATTGGCTTCTGCTGCTGTCAGTTGCAGTGGGGAGGGAGCAGGGGTCTGGGCTTGGGAGCGAGCATGCTTGAGTGCCCCACAGCAAGCAGCTTGCTATAGGGGCACTTGGAGAGGAGGAGGAACTAGGAGCACTGGTGGGGGACACGAGAAGAGGAGGATCGAGGCTGTGGTAAAAAGGGCAATTTACTGTGTTGTTATAACGCTCGAAACAGCATTTTAATAGGCTGCTGTTCTTTTTGGCACTGCAACCCGCTTACAGAAGCATGGAATACACCTGTACTCCAGCATGCCACAATCCATGTTCTGATTAGTATGTTGCCCTTCCTACCCTCTGTCACTTGTGACTGAGACATTTCCAAGTTGTAGCTTCACAAAATGTTTGCTTGAATAATGGACTATTTTTACATTCTCATCCATTGAGGGAAAAATATACATCTTTGACCTTGGGATTATACTGCCACCTTTAAGAGGACTGAACACTACCAAGCAAAAAACTGTAGGTTAGCCCAGGATAACCCCTCCCACTACCAGCACTCCTTCGTTTTTGCTAGTGTCCTAGGAGGATGGATGGAAGTCCAACCTTACTTTGCCGCCATAGTTTTTTTTCTTCAACATTTTTTCTTCAATGAAGACTCTCTTCTCTACATTGATGCTACGTTGAGCTAGCGGGCTCCACCATCCTCAGCTTGGCTTTTGGATTGCCACATCCAGACCCTAAACCGACCTTGTGAACTCTTCAAACTAGTCGCTCAGACTATGAACCCTATCTGCCTAGAGCCTCCAGCAAACGAAACTCAAGAGTTCTGTAATGAGCTATCGGATTTTTTTATCGACCAAAATCGAAAACATTCGTGAAACAGATCAACAGAAAAAAATAACCAACCTCACTCAGCCAAAGCAAACAGAGAAAATTAATGCGAATATTATACAATCGACACCACCAAAAACATCATCAGAAGCCTCCGAGACAGCACATCACCAAATGACATAATTTCTACAAAACTCCTGAAAGAATGTACTGACATTATAGCACCTACCATAACACATCTTGTAAATCAGTAAATCGATCATTCAAAGAAGGTATGGTTCCGATCTCCCTCAAACAAGGCATAATCAAACCCCTCCTAAAGAGACCCAAACTACCGCAGACCGGTAACAAGCCTCAACACCATCTCAAAGATCATGGAGAAAGCAGTAGTACAACAGCTACAGCTCCATTTGGACACTCACAAACTCTTGGACCCACTACAATCAGGCTTCCGCCCAGGCCATGGCACAGAAACAGCACTTCTCAAAATATGGGATGACGTCCTCGAAGCAGCAGATGACGGAGAATCATGTCTACTGGTGCTGCTTTACCTCAGTGCAGCATTCGACACAGTAGATCACAAAACTCTACTCATTCGCCTTAAAGAAGTAGCTGGAGTCGCAGACTCAGATATACCCTGGTTCGCATCCTTCCTAGAAAATCGTTCCCAGACAGTAAAACTAGGAACCTTCACCTCAAACTCATGCCATTTCTTGCGGAGTCCCTCAAGGATCACCCCTGTCACCCGTGCTCTTCAACATCTACCTCCGCCCACTCCTCAAAATCATCAGCAAACAGGACCTGTGCTACCACTCATACGCTGATGACGCTCAACTCTACTTTCGCATCACCGGAAAAAAAGACCAATATCACGGACTAGAAAAATGCCTCACACTGATCGATGATTGGATGACTGAGAGCTCCCTCAAACTCAATGGATCCAAAACAGAACGTCTCCTTCTCCACTCAAACCGAAAGACAAAAGTTAAGACTTCATGGTCCCCACCCACCATCCTTGGACAGACTATCACCCCGAGCACCAACGTCAAAAGTCTGTAATTTTTTACTCAGCTGTCGATAGATGCACAAATAGGATCAGTAGTCAGCGGATCTCACCATCTTCTCCGCCTGCTGCGTAGACTCATCCCCTTCATTCCAGAAGATGAGATGGCAGTAGTAGATGCAACAATCATCAATTCCCGACTGGACTACGCAAACTCCCTCCTACAAAGGACTACATAAATACCAGATGGTACGCCTACAATTCGTCCAGAACACGGCAGCCAGACTGGTAACGGGAAAAAAAACCCTGGGCATCCATCACCCCATTACAATACAAATGACGGCGCAAGTGAAAGAAACAAAAACCTAACTGGTGAATAAGATAAAAAACAATGAAATCTCTATATTAGGAAGTCCATATGATAAGAATACTAAAATTCAAGTCCTTTGGAACATATGCACTGTTGGCAGCAATTGTAGAGCGAAGAGAACTCTGTATACAATAGAAAAGAAAAAAGAAAAACAATGCGCCTACTAAGTGCAGTATGTTAGTTTTATTATTAAAAAAGTTAAAATAACAGCCAAATGGCTACTTACAAAATAGAAGTGGAGTACAGGCATAGATGTGTTCCTCTCTGTGAATTGTCTGCGGGGGGCATGAGTCAGTCCGTGCATCTGTAATCTCCCAGTTGTAGAGTGCTGCCAAGATGTAGAAGTGCACTTTGTTAATGCTGCAGCAGTGGGGAGATTGCTGTGAAGCGATGGATGTAAAGCACTGTCGCTCTATGACAGTGTGAACGTACAGTTCCCCGCAGTGTGCGGCGTGCGGTTCACGCTGGAGCGCAGTCAGCTTCGGCGACCGGACGTGACGTCAATGGCAGGCGATGGATGATGACGCGTTTCAATGCTTCCGCATTTTCCTCGGATCTGGTTGGCGATGGAGACTATCAGTCTTATATGCGTTCCAACAAGCGGAACCATCGGCATAGTCTCATATGACACTTAACTTGATACTACCAACATACGGAAGTGAGGCATATTGAACCAGAGGGGATTGATACACTAGCCTAACTATACTTACTTATAATAACAAAGCAATTATACATAAAAATACATAAAAATATGCAGTTAATTAAACCTTCTGGAAGACTTGCCCTATAATGGATATATATGTAGCAAAGAAATTTAAATATTGATATGGGGAATCATATATAATCATATGTTGGCATGCATTTACATGAGAAATGCGTGCCCTATAATGGATATATATGTGGCAAAGAAATTTATATATGATATGGAGAATCATATATAATCACCTGTGTTAACATAAGAGATGCATAAAAGATGCATAAGAAAACGTATAAATAATGCATAAAGGATGGACAAAAATAACCAAAGAAATACCATAAGAGGTGTAGGGAAATGCAAAAAAAAAAAAAAAAAAAATGGAATATCTAAATATTATTGAGGAAGTACCATGTATAGTATTAAAAATCTTTATGTATATAAAAAAATAGTAATAGTAATAAAATATATTATATATATAATGAGAACCCAAAAGTAGTTTTAGAGAGATATTATTGAATACCAGCAATCTCAGTAAATATAGGGTATCTAGTTATGATAATGGGGACAACATGCGTGCATATGCGTATATATACACACCCACAACCGCACATGCATGCATCAAATCCATTATATGTGGATATTATGTTCAAACCAGAAATACCATCAGAAAAGGAATATGGAGTAACTGAAGTATATATGGGAATATAATCAAACAGGGTGGGGTAAGGGTCCCTTTATTTTCCCATATATATTCTAGTCAGAGGAAAAAGGACTGGGGAGAAGTAGTATTTGTAGACAAATACGCACATATAAATCATATATGCACGTGTATACAAGAGTCTACCGTTATCACATGACCGTATTCACCTCAATCTCCTCGTTGAGTCCAAAGGGTGTAAGAGTATTTAGGATATAAATCCAAATGCTATATTGTGGGCTGCCATCTTTAACTGCTCGGCGGTGTTCGCCAAATCTAGCTCGCAATGTGCGTATGGTCCTTCCCACATACAATAGACCACATGGGCAGGTTATACAATAAATGACGAACATAGTAGAACAATTGTAGAAAGAGGTGAGGGTATACAGTTTACTGTTGACAGAATAGTTTTTTTGACCATGAGCAACATGGGAACAGGTGAGACATAAGGCCTTATTGCATCTATACATACCTACTAAAGGTATTAGTGTTAGCTGTCTAGATGTAGTAGCTTTGGCATTAGTTTTCATTTTACTAGGTGCAATTTTGCCTTTTATGTTCGGAGCCTTGCGATATGCGAATTATGGGTAAGGAGAGAGTGATTTTGCCAAATGTGGGTCTTGCTGTAAAATAGACCAATGTTTACGGAAAATATTTTCCATTTTCTTATGGCTATGGTGATATTGTGTAATGAACCTCATCACTGGCGTAGAAGCCTGCTTGGATTTGTGTGCCATACTGTATGTGCGATATAAGGAGCAAGCATTGTCTACAAGATGTGGTGGGTAACCTTTGTCTGTAAACTTTGTTTTGAGAGGTATACTCTGTGTTACATAGTCATCCAATCTGGTACAATTTCGTCTAAGACGATGAAATTGGCTCTTTGGGATATTTTGGATCCATTTCGGGTGATGGCAGCTGGTATAATGTAAAAAAGAATTACCAGCTGTAGGTTTTGTAAAACTTTTAGTTGTTATGTCCTTATTAGTATATGATAGGTCCAAGTCTAAAAAGCATATGGATGAGATATTAGATTCTGAAGTGAAAGTAAGTCCATAGGGGTTAGCATTACAATAAGCGACAAAGCTGTGGATGAGATTGGTGGGGCCGTCCCAGATGATTATGATATCATCTATGTATCTTCTATAAAAGATAAGGTGCATGGAGAAAGGATTGTTGGCCCAAATGTATTTTTCTTCCCAGAAACCCATAGTTAGGTTGGCGTAACTGGGAGCGAAATTGGCGCCCATAGCGGTGCCCTGTTTTTGGCGATAGTAGGTACCATCAAAAAGGAAATAATTATGATCTAAGCAGAAAAGAGTAGCTTGGAGTATAAAATCTACTTGATGAGTGTTAAGATGGGGATCTTTTTCAAGAAAATGAGTAACGGCTTGTATACCTGTATTGTGAGGGATGGAAGTATATAAGGAGCAGACATCTAAAGAAATCCATTGGTAAGTGGATTCCCATGTATAGGGACGCATTTGTTCTATTAGGTCTATTCCATCTCTAATATAAGAAGGCAGAGCCTGAGCTAAAGGCTGAAGGAAATGGTCTACATATAGCGAAAAACTAGAGGTAATGCTATCCATAGAGGCGACAATAGGGCGTCCTGGTGGGTTGGTTGAATTTTTGTGTATTTTCGGCAAATGATAAAAATATGGTACCTGAAAAAAGGATTTTCGAAAGAAGGCCTTTTCCTGTTTTGATAATATTCCATCTATATGAGCTTTCTCTACTAAGGCATTAGAGGCTTCTGTGAATGCAGGCAATGGGTCCTTTTTCAATATTTCATAGGTGGTGTTGTCTGAGAGAAGCCTGAGGGCTTCTCTCATGTAATCTGCTTTGTCTTGTATGATGATGCTACCGCCTTTATCAGCTGGTCTTATGATTATATTGTCATTCTGGCTCAATGTTTTTAGAGCAATATTTTCTTGTGGACTCAGATTGTTCTTGAAGTAGTTGGGTTTGGTGGATTCTGTTTCGCAAAGTTTGGTGAGTTCTGTCAATACTACCTGATAAAATGTTTGTAAGTATGGGCCCTTAGATTGCGTAGGATTGAATATAGATTTTGGTCGAAAGGCAGTATGGATGACTGGTGGCAGTGACTCCGAATATTGGGACCAGGCAATGATATCATCTCCTTCATTGGCATTCCATAGTTCACATAGATCTAATAATGCTTGTTGTTCCAAGGATGAATCTAATGTTGGGAGGTTGTCAGTCTGAAGATCAGTCTCTGTATCTGCAATGGGTGTTTTTTTGTCTTTTATATTATAATGACGTCTCAATGTTAGATTTCTAATAAACCTATTAAGGTCTTTAAACATGATAAAAGAATTGGGAGCTACGGCAGGGGCAAAGTTAAGGCCCCGTGCCAGTAGTGAAAGTTCTTGTTCACTTAAAGATTGATTGGATAAGTTGAAAATTTTTACACTTTTCGCAATTTCTCTGGTCTGGTTAGATTTAGATTTGTATCCTCCCCTCTCCTTCCTCTTCTGAAAGTTTTCTTTTTGTTGTCGGTGGGCTGGAGCGGGGGGTCTGCACTAAAAAAGTATCAATATTGTCTGTAGAAGTCGCCCCAAGAGTTATTGGTGAGGTGACATGAATATCTAGCTGTTGAATGGTAACAGATGTAACATTATCTTTATTTATAGGTGGAGTAACAGTTGCTCTTGCTACAGTTTTTCCGGAGCAGTGTGCGATGGCAGTCTCTGTATTATTAGTAGGAGTATATTGGACTGGAATGCTGGCCATAGTGGGTGTATTGACTATAACGGTCTCTATATTGTCCACCATAATTGTATTGGAAATTGGTAGTTGTGTATCTGTTCTTTTAGTGGATTTCGGATGTACCCAAAAATGGATCCAGGTGCTCACTATACATAGAGACAAGAGATTCCAATTTCTTTGTGATAAAATTAAGAATAATATTAGTGATCTACACAATAATTACCGTCATTTACCTATGGAATGGCTGAGGACTCTCAAACGAAATACCAAGAAGATAATTTGATTAGCATCAAACTCAACAAATTTAAAAGGGATTTAGATGATTATAATCATAAAAAAGTATTCTATTGGAAAAGACAGAAACCTTCATTTCCATTAATGCCCCTTATGTCACCTAAATTTATGGCTAATTATAAAAGTAAGATTTCCAAAGAACCCTCACAAACTTCATTCCCTCTACTTATTGATGATTCGCATACTCTACATCCGAAATCCACTAAAAGAACAGATACACAACTACCAATTTCCAATACAATTATGGTGGACAATATAGAGACCGTTATAGTCAATACACCCACTATGGCCAGTATTCCAGTCCAATATACTCCTACTAATAATGCAGAGACTGCCATCGCACACTGCTCCGGAAAAACTGTAGCAAGAGCAACTGTTACTCCACCTATAAATAAAGATAATGTTACATCTGTTACCATTCAACAGCTAGATATTCATGTCACCTCACCAATAACTCTTGGGGCGACTTCTACAGACAATATTGATACTTTTTTAGTGCAGACCCCCCGCTCCAGCCCACCGACAACAAAAAGAAAACTTTCAGAAGAGGAAGGAGAGGGGAGGATACAAATCTAAATCTAACCAGACCAGAGAAATTGCGAAAAGTGTAAAAATTTTCAACTTGTCCAATCAATCTTTAAGTGAACAAGAACTTTCACTACTGGCACGGGGCCTTAACTTTGCCCCTGCCGTAGCTTCTAATTCTTTTATCATGTTTAAAGACCTTAATAGGTTTATTAGAAATCTAACATTGAGACGTCATTATAATATAAAAGACAAAAAAACACCCATTGCAGATACAGAGACTGATCTTCAGACTGACAACCTCCCAACATTAGAGTCATCCTTGGAACAACAAGCATTATTAGATCTATGTGAACTATGGAATGCCAATGAAGGAGATGATATCATTGCCTGGTCCCAATATTCGGAGTCACTGCCACCAGTCATCCATACTGCCTTTCGACCAAAATCTATATTCAATCCTACGCAATCTAAGGGCCCATACTTACAAACATTTTATCAGGTAGTACTGACAGAACTCACCAAACTTTGCGAATCAGAATCCACCAAACCCAACTACTTCAAGAACAATCTGAGTCCACAAGAGAATATTGCTCTAAAAACATTGAGCCAGAATGACAATATAATCATAAGACCAGCTGATAAAGGCGGTAGCATTATCATACAAGACAAAGCAGATTACATGAGAGAAGCCCTCAGGCTTCTCTCAGACAACACCACCTATGAAATATTGAAAAAGGACCCATTGCCTGCATTCACAGAAGCCTCTAATGCCTTAGTAGAGAAGGCTCATATAGATGGAATATTATCAAAACAGGAAAAGGCCTTCTTTCGAAAATCCTTTTTTCAGGTACCATATTTTTATCATTTGCCGAAAATACACAAAAATTCAACCAACCCACCAGGACGCCCTATTGTCGCCTCTATGGATAGCATTACCTCTAGTTTTTCGCTATATGTAGACCATTTCCTTCAGCCTTTAGCTCAGGCTCTGCCTTCTTATATTAGAGATGGAATAGACCTAATAGAACAAATGCGTCCCTATACATGGGAATCCACTTACCAATGGATTTCTTTAGATGTCTGCTCCTTATATACTTCCATCCCTCACAATACAGGTATACAAGCCGTTACTCATTTTCTTGAAAAAGATCCCCATCTTAACACTCATCAAGTAGATTTTATACTCCAAGCTACTCTTTTCTGCTTGGATCATAATTATTTCCTTTTTGATGGTACCTACTATCGCCAAAAACAGGGCACCGCTATGGGCGCCAATTTCGCTCCCAGTTACGCCAACCTAACTATGGGTTTCTGGGAAGAAAAATACATTTGGGCCAACAATCCTTTCTCCATGCACCTTATCTTTTATAGAAGATACATAGATGATATCATAATCATCTGGGACGGCCCCACCAATCTCATCCACAGCTTTGTCGCTTATTGTAATGCTAACCCCTATGGACTTACTTTCACTTCAGAATCTAATATCTCATCCATATGCTTTTTAGACTTGGACCTATCATATACTAATAAGGACATAACTAAAAGTTTTACAAAACCTACAGCTGGTAATTCTTTTTTACATTATACCAGCTGCCATCACCCGAAATGGATCCAAAATATCCCAAAGAGCCAATTTCATCGTCTTAGACGAAATTGTACCAGATTGGATGACTATGTAACACAGAGTATACCTCTCAAAACAAAGTTTACAGACAAAGGTTACCCACCACATCTTGTAGACAATGCTTGCTCCTTATATCGCACATACAGTATGGCACACAAATCCAAGCAGGCTTCTACGCCAGTGATGAGGTTCATTACACAATATCACCATAGCCATAAGAAAATGGAAAATATTTTCCGTAAACATTGGTCTATTTTACAGCAAGACCCACATTTGGCAAAATCACTCTCTCCTTACCCTAAATTCGCATATCGCAAGGCTCCGAACATAAAAGGCAAAATTGCACCTAGTAAAATGAAAACTAATGCCAAAGCTACTACATCTAGACAGCTAACACTAATACCTTTTAGTAGGTATGTATAGATGCAATAAGGCCTTATGTCTCACCTGTTCCCATGTTGCTCATGGTCAAAAAAACTATTCTGTCAACAGTAAACTGTATACCCTCACCTCTTTCTACAATTGTTCTACTATGTTCGTCATTTATTGTATAACCTGCCCATGTGGTCTATTGTATGTGGGAAGGACCATACGCACATTGCGAGCTAGATTTGGCGAACACCGCCGAGCAGTTAAAGATGGCAGCCCACAAATATAGCATTTCCAGACACTTTAATATTCACCATCCCAAGGACACCTCTGCACTTCGAGTATGGATCTTGGAATCCATACCCGATAAATATACATCAGCAGAGAGATTCCAACGTTTGTGTAAACAGGAAACATACTGGATTTATATCCTAAATACTCTTACACCCTTTGGACTCAACGAGGAGATTGAGGTGAATACGGTCATGTGATAACGGTAGACTCTTGTATACACGTGCATATATGATTTATATGTGCGTATTTGTCTACAAATACTACTTCTCCCCAGTCCTTTTTCCTCTGACTAGAATATATATGGGAAAATAAAGGGACCCTTACCCCACCCTGTTTGATTATATTCCCATATATACTTCAGTTACTCCATATTCCTTTTCTGATGGTATTTCTGGTTTGAATATAATATCCACATATAATGGATTTGATGCATGCATGTGCGTTTGTGGGTGTGTATATATACGCATATGCACGCATGTTGTCCCCATTATCATAACTAGATACCCTATATTTACTGAGATTGCTGGTATTCAATAATATCTCTCTAAAACTACTTTTGGGTTCTCATTATATATATAATATATTTTATTACTATTTTTTTTATATACATAAAGATTTTTAATACTATACATGGTACTTCCTCAATAATATTTAGATATTCCATTTTTTATTTTTTTTGCATTTCCCTACACCTCCTATGGTATTTCTTTGGTTATTTTTGTCCATCCTTTATGCATTATTTATACGTTTTCTTATGCATCTTTTATGCATCTCTTATGTTAACACAGGTGATTATATATGATTCTCCATATCATATATAAATTTCTTTGCCACATATATATCCATTATAGGGCACGCATTTCTCATGTAAATGCATGCTAACATATGATTATATATGATTCCCCATATCAATATTTAAATTTCTTTGCTACATATATATCCATTATAGGGCAAGTCTTCCAGAAGGTTTAATTAACTGCATATTTTTATGTATTTTTATGTATAATTGCTTTGTTATTATAAGTAAGTATAGTTAGGCTAGTCTATCAATCCCCTCTGGTTCAATATGCCTCACTTCCGTATGTTGGTAGTATCAAGTTAAGTGTCATATGAGACTATGCCGATGGTTCCGCTTGTTGGAACGCATATAAGACTGATAGTCTCCATCGCCAACCAGATCCGAGGAAAATGCGGAAGCATTGAAACGCGTCATCATCCATCGCCTGCCATTGACGTCACGTCCGGTCGCCGAAGCTGACTGCGCTCCAGCGTGAACTGCACGCCGCACACTGCGGGGAACTGTACGTTCACACTGTCATAGAGCGACAGTGCTTTACATCCATCGCTTCACAGCAATCTCCCCACTGCTGCAGCATTAACAAAGTGCACTTCTACATCTTGGCAGCACTCTACAACTGGGAGATTACAGATGCATGGACTGACTCATGCCCCCCGCAGACAATTCAGAGAGAGGAACACATCTATGCCTGTACTCCACTTCTATTTTGTGAGTAGCCATTTGGCTGTTATTTTAACTTTTTTAATAATAAAACTAACATACTGCACTTAGTAGGCGCATTGTTTTTCTTTTATCCATCACCCCATCCCTGAGGACCCTTCATTGGCTAACCGTAAAAGATCGGGTCACCTTCAAGACCCTCTGTCTCACCCACAAATGCACAAAAGGAAACGCTCCTCAATATTTATGCGAGAAAATTAAACACTACATCCCCAATTGCATTCTCCGATCAACTAACCAAAACCTCCTCCACATCCCCAAGTCCCGCTGCAAATCGAAGGGAGAACAAAGATTTGCAGTCCAAGGACCACGGCTATGGAACGCTCTACCCATGGACATCCGCATGCAAGAAAACCATCGGGCCTTCAGGAAAAAAAACTTAAGACCCACCTCTTCTGAAGGATCAGGATGACACTGAATGGAAAAAGTGCCTTGAGGCGATTTAGTTCGCATTTGTAGCACTATACAAGTTTCACACTCACCCCGCAGAACTGGACATTGCGGGGCTGGCCTGCTAATGACCTTCAGGCACTTTCCAGACACTGTCCAACATCAACTTAAAAAATAAATTAAAAAATCTCTCCTGCGCTCTGTGGAGGGCCTGTGCATATATTTTTGTACTTTCGTTATGGTTGCTAGTGGGAGGATACTGCACGACCCACTGCGTTAGCCAACTAGGGGGAGTCCAAAGTACTAAAGCAAAGAGAGAGAATAAAAAGAGTGTGGCCTAGTGCATTATCCTTGGCAAATAGTTTAGTTTATAAAACAGAAGTATAGTACTCACATTTGGTATCTGGAATAACACCACATCAAACGTCCTATGACAATGCTCATATCCCTTGGGGTACTTGGGTAGAGTAATCGGCTGACGCGTTTCAGGGATTTTTCCTCTTCCTCTGAGACTTATGGAACCAAGTCTGGTCTGCATGTTAATATGTAGTGGACTGGATGGATGGTATCGTTTTGGGGGAATAGTCCTCATTGCTGACAGAATGATTTTTACTGATCACAGCCCGCCAATAAATGGTGATGATAGTGGGACCCTTCTACCACATCCTGTCCCATTGATAGACATCCAGGAGTGGGCTGAGCTGAACTTGCAGTGCCTCAGGGTACCCTAGGCGGATGTTGTGCGGGATGCACAGCGTTGTTCAGGTGGTAAGGTTCCTGGTATTCCAAGTCCCGCAAGCTAGTGTACAAACTGGAATGGATGGCTGCACGCAGTGACAGGACGCTGTGTATGTCCTATCTAATGGTGTGTGCTGTCACTTTGTCCAGACACTGTTCTGGTGATAAGTTATCTGCAAATGCTTTCCAAGTCTGGAACAAAGCATTGCCTCAGTGCCGGTTCGCACTTATGCGCTGCCAATTTGGTGCAAATTTCAAATGATACACAATGCAAATTCTGTTTGCCATTGATTTTATTATTTGTAAAGCGCCAAATACAGTTCAAGAACTGCGCCTAAGCAATTTCAATTCAAATTTGTGAGGGGAGTGGTCATATCTGCGATTTGTATTTCTATGCAGTAAATCTAGGCAAAAAAAATAAAAATAAAAAATTGCAGTGATTGGAACACTGGACTGAGCTTTCACTCCGGTCCCATAAAAGTCTATAGAGCTGAAATTCGCACTGCATTCGCATTGAATCCCTTTTTTTTTTTTTTGTACTGGATCAAATTTGCCGTGCATATATGTGAACAGCCTTCATTGGAAATAATGCTTTTTTAGATGACATGCGAATCTCTGATTTTCGGATCGCATAGAATTTGCACAAGTGTGAACCGGCACTCGAGGCTTGCCCTGTCTCTAAAGATTCACTCGGTGAGTATGCCGATCAAGGCTGAGCTCCCTCTTTCACTTAGATTACTGGGGCACCTTTTAGGCTGAGTTCATACTGAAGCACGGAGCGGCTCACAACAGGGGACGGTGCGTCCCTGTTCACCGTTTCAGGTCTGATTTCAGTCCGAATTTTGGGCTGAATTTGGACCTGAAACGGATCTGGTAATCCTGAATGTACCTTGTTGGGTGATTCAGTTTCTAGTTGCACCAACCTGAGTGGTTCTGATAACTTGGCTTCCAAGCTTATAGTGTAAGGATTGGTTTCATGCTTTTCAAACTTACAAAGAAATACTTCACTGTCTATGTGAGTGTTCCTTGACCTTTCTGGCATCAGCATAGATTTCCAATGCAAGGCTACCATTCAGTCTATGAGAAATAGTAAACGTTTTTTTACCTTCATGCAAGGAATGCATTAAGGTAAATATTTTTATCTTTAGTGTCCCTTTAAAGAGGACGTAAACCCTGATGAGTTTTACTTCCTCTTTTGCTCGCTGCAAATGAAAAGCATAATGAGCTAGTATGCATCGCATACTAGCCCATTATGTGCCACTTACCTGCAAAAGAATCCAGCGATTGTCCCCTTTGTAGGCAGTGTCCATCTTCTGGCCCCTCTTCCTTCCGGGCCACTGACTCCGGCACTGTGATTCACCGGAGCCGCGTGTCGTCACTCCCGCGCATGCGCATGGGAGCCGCAATTTGCGGCACAGACTGGGGAAGAAACAGGACTTGGTTTAGTTTCTTCCCCGTGCATGCGCAGTTAAGATTTTCGGCGGACTACAAGTGAAATATCTCGTAAACGGCGCACGGAGATATTTCCACTACCTATAGGTAAGCCTTTTCTAGGCTTTACCTATAGGTAGAAGTCCAAAAAGTGCGTTTACAACCACTTTAACTGAGGTATGCTGATAGTTGGAGGCGTTATCCTGGGCTGGCCTTCCTTCCTCCTCCTCCTCCTTCTTCTTCTTCTTCTTCTTCTTCTTCTTCTTCTTCTCCTTCTCCTTCTCCTTCTCCTTCTCCTTCTCCTTCTCCTTCTCCTTCTCCTTCTCCTTCTCCTTCTCCTTCTCCTTCTCCTTCTCCTTCTCCTTCTCCTTCTCCTTCTCCTTCTCCTTCTCCTTTTTTTTTTTTTTTTTTTTTTTTTTTTTTTTTTATAGCAAGTACCCCATCCTCCTGGTAGATGGCAGTATAACCTGAAGGTGAAAGACTTTGTGTCCTGTCCTTCAAAGGACTCCAAGAAAACTGGATTTTTGTACTCCTGGTAAAATACAGTTCTCTATTTCGGTGGATGATTGTGCATCAAGGTGGGGTAATATGGCTCTTGCACTGTCTTGATCTCTGTATTCACTTCACTATTGTGACTTCCTTTTTCTTTAGGTGACTCACTTTTGCCTGCCTCAGTTATTACCCCTTCTGAAGCACACAACCTCCTACCTCCATGAGGTGTTTGAGTTTTATGAGGAGATCCTCACTTGTCGATACCCGTATTCCTGCTTCAAGACGGTGTTTGTCGATGAAGCTTACATGGAAGTTACAGCCTATGCATCTATGAGTATCTTTAGGTAAGTGCTTGAAAATCCACACTTTTTTTTTAAAGCTGGTTTAATCTATTCCCACCTGCTCTATAGTGGATAGACGGCTATAGGGTGTGTCTCCAATTCTGGGAGGACGTCCTCCTAGTGCGTGCTTCCTGGTACACGGATTGGACAACCCCCTGTTACTGCTGTGTGCTTTGGACACAGCTGATCACAGGTTAGAGTAATGGAGCAATCACAGCATCCCTTTAACTTGTGATCAGCTGTGTCCAATCACAGCTGTCACAATGTAAACAGCAGTTTGCCTGTTATCGACTCTCCTTTCCTCACACAGAGACGGCATGTGAGGAAAGGCGAACTGATCTGTCAGGGCACAGAGTACAGCATTCACACTGGTAATCGGGGCACTGATCATCCCATGCCCTGATTATCAATGCCCATCATTGCCGCCTCATCAGTGAAGAAGAAAAATTACTTATTTGCAAAATTTTAGAACCGAAACTAAGAAAAGTATTTTTTTTTATTTCTTTTAAAATGTTCAGTCTTTATTATTTTGTTTACCCCAGTGGTGATTAAATACCACCAAAAGTAAGCTCTACCCGTCAAATTTTATTTTATGAAAATGTAATTTGGGTATATTGTTGCTTGACTGACTAATTGTCATTCAAAATGTGACAGCGCTGAAAATTGGCCTGGGCTGGAATGGGGTGAAAGTACCCGGTATTGAAGTGGTTAATCTGCCTTTCCTGGTTATTCTTTTGCCCCCTGATCAGCATGCTAATGGAATTTTTTTAATAGAACTTTTCCATTTTGATGCTGCTGTACTTGGTTTTCTGAAAACATCACAACTCCTTGTCTCAGTATTGCTCTGACGAACTCGAAGACCTCCTACAAGCAGTGGGCTGGTTCATGGGGGGTTGTGCAAATATTAACCGCTTAAGGACCGCCGCACGCAGATTTACGTAGACAGAATGGCACGGACAGGCAAATGGTCGTACAGGTAATGTGCTGCCGTGTGGTGGTGTGCTCGTGACCCTGTCACGAGCTCTGTGACCGCCGGTGTCCCACGATTGTGTCACGGAGCTGAAGAACGGGGAGATGTCAGTGTAAACACAACATCTCCCCGTTCTTCCTAGTGACATGTCACTGATCAAATGCTCCCTCTCATCGGGAGCAGCGACCGGTGACGTCACTCGTAGCCACGCCCCCTAACAGGTTAGAATCACTCCCTAGGACGCACCTACCCCCTACAGTTCATTTTCTCATTTTCACTGCCAGTGTCATTTCTACAGTAATCAGTGCATTTTTATAGCATTGATCGCTGTAAAAATGACAATGGTCCCAAAAATGTGTCAAAAGTGTCTGATGTGTCCGCCATAAAGTCGCAGTCACGATAAAAATCGTTGATCGCCCCCATTACTAGTGTAAAATAAAAATGCCGTAAAACTATCCCCTTTTTTGTAGACGCTATAACTTTTGCGCAAACCAATCAAACTCTTATTGCGTTTTTTTTTTTAACAAAAATATGTAGAAGAATACGTATCGGCCTAAACTGAGGGGAAAATGTAGTTTTTTTTTTTTTTTTGGGGGGGGGGGGGATATTTATTATAGCAATAAGTAAACAATATTGAAGTTTTTTCAAAATTGTCACTCTATTTTTGTTTATAGCGTAAAAAATAAAATCCGCAGAGGTGATCAAATACCACCAAAAGAAAGCTCTATTTGTGGGAAAAAAAGGACGTTAATTTTGTTTGGGAGCCACGTCGCACGACCACGCAATTGTCAGTTAAAGCGACGCAGTGCCGAATCGCAAAAAGTGCTCTGGATTTTGGCCAGCCAAATGGTCCGGGGCTTAAGTGGTTAAAATGGCAAATAGGTCAGTGTGGAGGAGTGACGGCTACTCTTGCATGCAGGTGATGTAATGCTTGAGCCTCCATGATTGAAAGAACTGAAATCCAATAAAAGAAAAGGCACAGGGCGGCAGTGAGGATGAAGAGGAAAGCGCTAGATGATGTTGGGATGTCCTCTAGCCAGGAAATGAGGTGGACTCCATCTGACTTGCAAGCACTTCTAATTCACACTGAGAAGCCCACAGTGTGCAGTGAAATCGGAGTAAGCAGTTTGAGTATAGTAGATGAGCCTTAAAAGCAACTATTGGTATTCATATTATGTGCTTCCCGCCTGCCGCACGTCATATGACGTCATCGGGTTTGAGCGGTGATATCTCATTCAGATATCTTATTTTAGCGCCCGAAATTCCCTACAACATAAGAACGATCATAGCGGCTGTTCAGCCGCTTGATCATCCTTACAGGCGGCAGGAGAGGACGCCCCCCCCCCCCCCCACTGCTCCTCCGGTACCTCTCCTGGCTCGCCCCTGCGATCAGTGAGTCGGAGAAGGGAGCCGCTGGCGCTGGATGCTGACCATAGAGATTTTCGGCAGGCCAGATGGTCCCCGGAGTCTCTGTGATCGTTTGGAGGCTGAGCACGATGTTATGACGTAACGCCTGGTCGCTGCATTTGAAAAAATGGCGCCGCCTCGGCTGGGAAGCTGAGATCCATTTTTTTTTTTTTTTTTATTTTTTTTATTTATTTCAGGCTTTCCAGACTAGAGGTGAGATTTGAGGACTTAGACCACTTTCACACTGGGGCGTTTTTCCGGCGCTTTTGGGCTAAAAAATAGCAGCTGCAGCGGTGCTTTTGCGGGTGTTTTTTAACCCTTTTTCGTCCGCTAGCGGGGGCCCGCTATCGGCCAAATACATCCGCATAAACGACTGTAAAGCGCCGCTAAAAATAGCAGCGTTTTGCCCCTTCCCCAGTGTGAAAGCAGCCTTATTGACCCCATATCTCACTCTAAAGAGGACCTGTCATGCTTATTCCTATTACAAGGGGTATTTAAATTAATTGTAATAGGAATAAAAGTGATTAAAAGTTTTTTAAAAAGTGTCAAACTAGAAAAATGAAAGTAAAATGTAACGATAAAAAAAAAAAATGTTTTAAGCCCCCTGTCTCCGTGTGCTCACACGCAGAAGCGAACGCATACGCACGTCCCGCCCATGCATGTAAACGGTGTTTAAACCACACGTGAGGTATCGCTGCGAACGTTGGAGCAAGACTAATAATTCTAGCCCAAGTCCTCCTCTGTAACTTAAAACATGTAACTAGTAAAAAAAAATTAAAGTGTTGGCTATGGGGATTTTTAAAGCGGAACTCCACACAAAAATGTAATCTCCGCTGCCTGGAATCTTTCCCCCCCCTCCGGTGTCACATTTGGCACCTTTCAGGGGGGAGCAGATACCCGTCTAAGACAGGTATTTGCACCCACTTCCAGGCATAGACCCCTTCATGATCTGCGGGAATCTACGCCACGTCCGGCGCCCCCCCCGGCTGTCTTCTAGGAGACACACACTGGCCCCAGAAGACAGCAGGGACCAGTGGGAATGCGCAGCGCAAGGCTTCACTTCCTGATTCCCTTACCGAAGATGGTGGCAGGACGATCCGAGGAACGGGTCGGCCTCGGGTGCCGACATTGCGGGCGCACTGGACAGGTAAGTGTCCTTATTTTAAAAGTCAGCAGCTGCAGTATTTGTAGCTGCTGACTTTTAAAAAAAAAAAAAATTTGGTGGGCCTCCGCTTTAAGTACCAACTGTTTACTCGGTGTAACATCTTTCACATAATGTAAAAAAATAGGGGTAACTACTTTTTTTTTTTTTTTTACGCATGAAACTGTTTTTTTCCAAAATAAACAAACCTGTTTAAAAAAAAATTGCTGCGCAAATACCGTGCGTGAGATAAAAAGTTGCAACGACTGCAATTTTTAATTTTTTTTTATGTGTTTTTACAAGGCTCCCACTTATGTCCTTGGTTATAGTGTCACTGTACTGATGTCACTTCTGTAGCCTACAACAGTTTTATTTTTAGGTATTGGCATTGACTGTGTGTCTTGGCCTGGCAGGAGTGTGATTTTGGAATACTTCAGGTATTTTACAGACTACTTTGCAATATATACCAGAAGTTTCCTGTGTCACTGAACTTTTCTTGGTTAGGATGTTTGTTTCTCAGCAGAACCTGCTCATCAGATTTTGGTTAGTTGAACCATGGCCATTGCCTGGAGTTTTGTTTGCAATTGTTTTTCCACTTTACGGTCCTTTGCTACTGCAAGTTATTGCTGAACACTCATCGTCTGCACAGAATGGTATAGTCTACAAAAGTAGGGATGCCCTCGTGCTTTTTTTTCTTGTTCAACATTCCTCTCAATTCTCCACTTTTTGTTAAGCCAAGTAATGCCTTATCTGTCCTGCAGATGGCACTCTTGGCCTATGGTAAAAATGTTAGTTTGCACATATTGGGGGTCAATTCACTAAAAGTTAAATACCACATGAATGTTTGCGTTAAAATAACTCGTGCAGTGTTTAAAGCGGAGGTCCACACAAAAATGGAACTTCCTGCTTTTCGGAACCCTTCCCCCCTCCGGTGTCACATTTGCCACCTTTCAGGGGGGAGGGGGGTGCAGATATCTGTATAATACAGGTATTTGCACCCACTTCCGGTCATAGAGACCCCTGCGGGGGTTACGCCACTCCACACCCGGTGTTTTCTGGGAGACACACAGGTCCCAGAAGACAGCAGGGGGACCATTTCGATTGTGCAGCGAGACTCGCGCATGCGCAGTAGGGAACCAAGAAGTAAAGCCGCAAGGCTTCATTTCCTGATTCCCTTACCGAAGATGGTGGCGGCAGCATCCGAGAGACGGGGTCGGTCTCAGGTGCCGACATCGCAGGCGCCCTGGACAGGTAAGTTTCCTTATTTTAAAAGTCAGCAGCTGCAGTAATTGTAGCTGCTGACTTTAAAAAAAAAAATAATAATTTGACGGACCTCCGCTTTAACTCATGAATGTGCTATTGACAAAATAACACACGTTAAGTACCGCATGTGAGGCCCTCCAGCTGCAGCATGAATTAACACATTTAGCAGTGGTCTTCCTACCATTGCTAAATGCAACGATTCAGCTCAGGGCCGCAGGTTGTTAAAGCGGTAGTAAACTCCTTTTTGTGACTTTTACATACAGGTAAGCTTATAATTAAAGTGTTACTAAACCCCGGACCCTGCATTCACTATATCCGGTCTCCCACAGTACACAGAACATGGAAATGCAATAGTTTTAGTAAATATAAACTGCTAAATACCTTTTTTCCCATCAGCAGTATATAGCAGTCTTGTGACTTCTATCAGTGTCTGGTTAAATCTTGTAGGAGGGGTTTTCATACTGCACTGAGCTATCCTATCAGGATGCAGGACCCCTGACCCTCTGTCTGGACAGTGCTGATTGGCCCTGTGCTGATCACATGCACCCTCCTAAGAAAAAAAAAACTCTAGCAATACACTCCAAACTGAGCATGTGCAGACTGACTCCATAGACTGTCTGTCTGTCTTTTCCAGACATGTTTCAGCGTTAGTGGAAGATGGGGAGGATCTGTGCATACAGGATCAAACAGCCTTTTTACACAATGTGGAGGATTAACCCCTTAGGTTCCACAGTGCATATAACAAGCATTCTTTACTGCATATACAGACTGATTTTAATGTTGTGAGTTTAGTAACACTTTAAGCTTACCTGTAGGTAAAATTTTATATCTCCTAAACATTCATTGTTTAGGGATATTCACTTGTTTGGCAGACGGTGACATCACTGACGCATACTCGTGCCGTTCCTTTAGAGCTCTGTGCCGCAGCTGTGGCTCCCGCGCTCATATGGAGGTGTAACGTCATCATGGCTTAGTCATTCAAATGGCCGGATCCCGCAAATTCAGAAAGAAAGACCAGGGAAAGATGGAAGCCTGGCAGCGGTGACGGCGCACTGCTGGAGGGCTTCTCTTTAAAGTGTTACTAAACCTACAAGAGTTAAATCAGTCTGTATATGCAGTAAAACATGCTTTGTTATACTCACTGTGGAACCTAAGGGGTTAATCCTCCGCTTTGTGTCAACAGGCTGTTTGATCCTGTCTTCTCTTAACCTCCCCTTCCACTGTCCCCAATCTGTCTGCTGGTAGAACAGAACCTTGAAGGCACTCTGCACATGCTCAGTTTGGAGTGTCTGGCTATTTGGCACTGTCCAGACAGAGGGTCAGGGGTCCTGCAGCCTCATAGGACAATCAGAGGAGAATGAAAACTCCTTCTACAAGCTTGAACCAGTGCTTGGCCAGACACTGATAGAAGTCATAAGACTGCTAAATACTGCTGATGAGAAAAGGTATTTAGCAGTTTTTATTTACAAAAATTGATTTTCAATGTTCTGTGTACTGTGGGAGTCCAGATATAGAGAATGCAGGGTCCTGGGTTTAGTAACAACTTTAGGGCACTTTCACACTGGGGCGGGCGGCGCTTTATTGTAGTTTTTGCTGTGCTTTTTCGGCCGCTAGCGGGGCGCTTTTAATCCCAGCTAAATGCCGAAAAAGGGTTAAAAGCGGCGCTGCCCATTGATTTCAATGGGCAGGGGTGCTTTTAGGAGCGATGTATACACCGCTCCTACAGCGCCTCAAAGATGCTGCTTGCAGGACTTTTTTAAGCGTCCTGCCAGCGCAGCGCCCCAGTGTGAAAGCACTTGGACTTTCACACTGGAGTGAGAGGAGAGGCGCTTTACAGGTGCTATTTTTAGCGCTATAGTGCTTGTAAAGTGCCTCAGTGTGAAAGGTAAGTCTTTTCTAATGTGCTACTATGCACCATTGTGCTATTACCTTGCAGGGGGACCGGACTTTTATAGTATAAAAAATAAAATAAAAATAAAATAAAAATGGAATGCAGGGCTGATATAGATTTTTTGAAAACAAACAAATGTGGCGAGGTACCCCCCAAATTCCATAGCAGACCCTTATCTAATCAGGCAGGCCAGGAAAGGTGGGGGGGACGAGTGTGTGCCCTCCATCCCCTTCCTCCTAAACCATGCAAGCCAGGCCACATGCCCTTAACATGAGGGGGGGGGGTGCCTTGCTGTGGTTGGGGGTGTACAGTTTACCATGGTGCTGGGCTCTACAGAGAAATGGGAGAGCCCAGGAACCGCTGTGTGTTGCGGCTGGGGTGGTCAGCACCTTCAGAGCCCCCTAAAAGTGATCGGTCAGCTCTAAAGCTGCCTGGATTACTTTTACCAGAACGCTTATCAATGACTTAAATTAAATACTCCCTATAGTCTGGTGCTGGTGTGAAGTAGCGAGTTCTCTGAAGACATTTCTTATTATTGTGTAAGTGATACCTTTTATTGACTAACTTAATTTCACTCCCTGTTATGTGTGATACTTGGGCAGGATAGTCTAGTAAAAAAAAAAAGTTTTCTTTTATTGTCCAAACCTATGAAAATCCGACTATCAACAGGTTATGTCAGACAGTAAGCTTTCAGTGACTGGACGGTGTTCAGAGTATCGCTCATGATACCTGCGCTTTGTCTTGAGGTCTGTTCTCTGTGTCTGCACCGGATACTGAATCCCAGACCAAGACTTTACACAATGATTCAACTTCTCTTCACATTGGTGCAGTGATTGGCATTTTTCCTCATTGGAAGGACGACAGTCACCTCCAGGTCACAACTGTTTTTTCTATGTGCCCCATTTGCAAGGCGATCCTGCATTTTACTGCTGCTCTGTGATGATATGAATGAAGTGTCACTTTGTGCAAGTAAAGTTGACAAAAGGGAACTGTGTGATATGTGGTATCGCACCTCTCTCTTCCGTTCCTCACTTCAGCCCAAACCCGACCCCGACAGCGGTCTGCACCCTAAAACAGGGCATTTTAGAGTGCGGGCAGCGTGAATGGGCCCTTTGAGTTTAAGCTCCACCCCTTAAAATGGTATTAAACGCTCTCATTATTTTTATCTACAGGTAAGTCTTATAATAAAGCTTAACTGTAGGTAAAATTAATCTCTCCTAAACCTGCATCGTTTAGGGTGTAACCTAGCAAAAAAGCAGCTGGTGCCGTCACCAGCACATGCGTTCTGAAGAAACGGCATACCCGTGCCAATCCTGCAGAGCTGCGTGCCGCAGCCGAGACGTCATCACAGCTTGGCCAGTCAGGCGGTTGGAGTCCCCGAAACGAAGACTGGGTGAAGACGGAAGCCTCTGCAACAGTGACCGTGCATCACTGGAGGGTTTAATTTTAAGGAAAGTCTTTCATAATGTGCTAGTATGTAGTCCATACTGGCACATTATGATATTGCTTTGCTGGGGGCGTTTTTTTTTTTGTTTGTTTTTTCTTCATAGACTTTACTATCGCCTAAAGCCAGCCATACATGGATTGAAATTCACCTACCCGAATTTCGATCCATGTATGGGCAGACTGATTGATCCAACAATTTGACTTGGGAGCAACCAGCCTGTCTGATTCTTGGGATGTGATTACTCCCCCCCCCTCCCCCCACTGGCAGAACTCGATAGCGCTGCAGGAAGCATTCCCCAATCAACACTAAATGTATTGATAGGGGAAATCAATGTGGTGGAAGGAAAGAATCTCATCATTCTGTGACCTGATGGTTGAATGACGATGGGAGACTCATACTCAGCCTGCCGAAGAGGATTCTTTGTATACGGTGCAGCCCTCCTCCCGCACAAAATAACTAATCTGAAGCCAAGTGCAGCTTTTGGCAGTTGTCGGCTGACACACTCTTTGGTGAGCTTGACAGGTTAAAGTGGAGTTCCACCCAAAAATGGCACTTCCGCTTATCGGAATCCTCCCCCCCTCGGGTGTCACATTTGGCACCTTTCAGGGGGGAGGGGGGAGCAGATACCTGTGTAATACAGGTATTTGCTCCCACTTACGGGCATAGATTGCCGCAGGCTCCGCAGCGATCCATGCCATGTTCGCCCCCCCATCTTTTGGGAGACACACAGGTCCCAGAAGAGGGCAGGGACCATTGAGAGCGCGCAGAGCGACTCACGCATGCGCTACATCCGCAAGACTTCACTTCCTAATTCCCTTACCGAAGATGGCGATTCCTCCACCCGATAGCTGAGGGACAGACCGGCTTTGGGTGAGGACATAGTGGGCGCCCTGGACAGGTAAGTGTCCATGTTTTAAAAGTCAGAAGTTGCAGTATTTGTAGCTGCTAAATAATTTTTTTTTTTTTTTTCGGCGGGACTGTGCTTTAACTTTAAACTGCCTCTGCGCTCAGACTTTAAACTTTTAAAGTTTAACCTTATCCATAACAACTTGATAGAGCTGCACGATTAATCGTATGAGAATCGCGATCTCGATTCACCCCCCCCCCCATGTGCGATCTCGATCCTGGATTACCGCGATTTTTCGGGTCACCCGGAATGTAGCCTGGACCGGAGGAGAAGCCGTCGGAACCAGCGTGGAACAGGGATAGTTAAACACACCTTTACTGTTGATTGGTCGGCAGCAGCTACCTCCTGCTTTTCTCTGAATCTGCGATTGGCAGAGACGTGAGACACGGTCCTCCATTGGTTTTAAGAAAGCTCTTTGGATAATGTGATTGGCCAGGGGGAGGAACATGGCGATGGTTGTTTATTCGTATAGCCACATCCCCTGGCTGTGTTCCTGTGGCTGTGATTCGATAGCGCGGGAGAAAAGTGTGCGAGTGGAGAAGCTGCATCCTTGTAACGGAGAGAGGACACGGAGGGTGCCAGGGACGTGCGGCCTATGGCAGGGTGCCTATGTGGTAGCTGGAGAGGTGAAGAGCCCCATCCGCTCACACCATGAGGCTGCTCAGGGCCCTCATGAGAAGTGCCTCCCTCACCAGCAGCAGCACCCAGGGACTTCTGGACTACTACTCCAAGTTCTCCCCCTCACCCCTCTCTATGAAGCAGTTCCTGGACTACGGTGAGTCACACAGGGCCCCATTCATTGCCAGCCTCTCCGGACTTCTCCAGACTCCACACATGAGGAGGAATCCCACCTATACTCCTCATGCATGGAGAAGATCCCACCTTCCTCCTCATACATGAAGAACACCCCCACCTGTCCTCACACCTTCCTCCTCATACATGAAGAACACCCCCACCTGTCCTCACACCTTCCTCCTCATACACGAAGAACACCCCCACCTGTGTCCTCACACCTTCTTCCTAATACACGAAGAACACCCCCACCTGTGTCCTCACACCTTCCTCCTCATACACAAAGAACACCCCCACCTGTGTCCTCACACCTTCCTCCTCATACATGAAGAACTTCCCACCTGCCTAGATGATAAAATGGTGGTTTGTGCAATATTTTATGTCACACTGTACTTGCGCAGCAGTCTTTCAAATGCAATTTTGTGGGGAAAAATTACTTTATTTATTTTTTTAAACTAACCAGTAAAGTTAGCCCTATTTTTTTTTGTATAAGGTGAAAAATTTTACTCCGAGAATCGTGAGAGAATCGTGATCTTCATTCTAAGCAAAAGAATCGTGATTCTCATTTTGGCCAGAATCGTGCAGCTCTACAACTTGATAACAAAATGTTCTTTAGCAAGGCACAATCAATATCTCACAAAACTAAGTACACCCCTCACATTTTTGTAAATTATTTTCTTATATCTTTTTATGTGACAAAACTGTGGAAATGACACTTTGCTACAATGTAAAGTAGTGAGTGTACAGCTTGTATAACAGTGTACATTTGCTGTCCCCTCAAAATAACTCAACAGACAGCCATTTATAGCTAAACCACTGGCAACAAAAGTGAGTACACCCCTAAGTGAAAATGTCCAAATTGGGCCCAATTAGCCATTTTCCCTCCCCGGTGTCATGTGACTCATTCCTGTTACAAGGTTTCGGGTGTGAATGAATACTGGTCTCATACTGGTCACTGGAAGTTCAACATGGCACCTCATGGTAAAAAACTCTCTAAGGATCTGAAAAAAAACAATTGCTGCTCTACATAGAGATGGCAAAGGCTATAAGAAGATTGCCAAGACTCTGAAATTGAGCTGCAGCACGGTGGCCAACACCATACAGCGAGTTTAATAGGACAGGTTCCACGCAGAACAGGCCTCACCATGGTCGACCAAAGAAGTTGAGTGCACGTGCTCAGTGTCATATCCAGAGGTGTCTTTGGGAAAAAGACATATGAGTGCTGCCAGCATTGCTGCAGAGGTTGAAGGGGTGGGGGGGGGGGGGGGTCAGCCTGTCACTGCTCAGACCATACGCTGCACACTGCATCAAATTGGTCTGCATGGCTGTCGTCCCAGAAGGAAGCCTCTTCTAAAGATGATGCACAAGAAAGCCGCAAACAGTTTGCTGAAGACAAGCAGACTAAGGACGTGCATTACTGGAACCATATCCTGTGGTCTGATGAGACCAAGATAAACGTATTTGGTTCAGATGGTGTCAAGTGTGTGTGGCGGTAACCAGGTGAGGAGTACAAAGACAAGTGTTGCACTTGAAAAACAATGAATAACAAATAAATAAACACATAGAAATGATCCAATATAGATCACATATATGTTGTAATAAATAGTCCATCAACCACAATGTGAACGTGGATATCCTGTAGAGTTCTGGTGACTTGTAGGCAAATCCCATACACCACCACCACCTAGTGCACCACCACATAGACTGCATGCTTACCAGATGACAAACTAGGAAAAGCTTGTGGCTAATTGCCCAGCCAAGGCCTTTATCCAGCGGGCAATTCAGGTATCAGCTCACGAGTAGACTCCTTCCACCAAGGGGCAGGGCACCAATCACAAATTCACATAGGATAAAGGGCCCTTTTTCCAATGGTCATGGACAACAAACAAACCAGATTACCCAAAAAGAAAAGAGCTTGCCATAGTGTAAAATCCAACTAAAGTTTTATTATAAAGGTAGTATTGCACAAGGAGCAGGATACAAAGCATCAATAGTAAAAAGCCGACCGGCTACACAAACACCTGTCCTTGCTTAATCTCCAATGCGGTGACGTCAGCACGTCACTCCTCATGCGAGTTGCTAAATGTTGTACCTTCATTAACCACTTGAGATCCGCGCTATAGCCGAAAGACGGCTGCAGCGCGGCTCTCAAGTGCCGAGTGGACGTCCCCAGGACGTCCTTCTCTGTTTACATCCCACCGCGTGCCCTCGGCGGCACGCGGCGGGAATCACGTGATGCCGATGCGCGTGCCTGGCGGCCGCGATGTCCGCCAGGTACATGCGATCGGCTGTGACAGGCAGGACGTGGATCTCTGTGTTACACACAGAGATCCACATCCTGTCAGGGAGAGAGGAGACCAATGCTGTGTCCCTTGTACATAGGGACACAGATCGGTCTCCTCCCCACCACAGTAAGAAACACTAATAGGGAACATATTTAACCCTTTGATCGCCCCCTAGTGTTAACCCCTCCCCTGCCAGTCACATTTATACAGTAATCAATGCATATTTATAGCACTGTTCGCTGTATAAATGTGAATGGTCCCAAAATAGTGTCAAAAGTGTCTGATATGTCCGCCGCAATATCGCAGGCCTGACAAAAATCGCAGATCGCCACCATTACTAGTAAAAAAAAAAATATATAATAAAAATGTCATAATTCTATCCCCTATTTTGTAGGCGCTATAACTTTTGTGCAAACCAATCACTATACGCTTATTGCAAATTTTTTTACCAAAAATAAATAGAAGAATATGTATCGGCCTAAACTGAGAAAACAAAAAATTATTTTTAAAAAAAATTGGGATATTATTATAACAAAAAGTAAAAAAATATTGTGTTTTTTTTCAAAATTTTCTGTCTTTGTTTGTTTATAGCGCAAAAAATAAAACCGCAGAGGTGATCAAATACCACCAAAAAGAAAGCTCTATTTGTGGGAAAAAAATGATAAAAATATCATTTGGGTACAGCGTTGTATGACCGCGTAATTGTCATTCAAAGTGCGTCAGCGCTGAAAGCTGAAAATTGGTCCGGGTACGAAGGGGGTTTAAGTGCCCAGTAAGGAAGTGGTTAAATGTAACCATATTGCTACACTTGGAGGCGCCTCGCTCTTCTTCTTTTTTTTTTTTTTTATTTATACTCTGTAGCTCCTGCTGGATTTTGCTTCTAATCCCCTTGTGGAGGCTTCCATTTGTGGATGGACATTTTATGGTTACACAACCTGGTCACATTGCTATAATCTCTTTCTATAGACTGAAGGACTTATGAATAAATGAATGTGGAACGAATAGTCTTAGATTCCATTATTTCTTATGGGGAAATTCGCTTTGATATAAGAGTGCTTTGGATTACAAGCATGTTTTCTGATGAATTATGCTCGCAATCCAAGGTTTTACTGTGCTTAAATATTAGTTATAAGTTTGACTTTTTGTTATTTATTTATTTTCTCTCTCCAGCACAAACCTCCTCCACAGCGCTATGATCATTGACCAGACCCCACTAACTAGAAGGTGTCTTGCTCAGGCTCTCGCACAACAGTTCTTTGGCTGCTTCATTTCTAGGATGTCCTGGTGAGTTCAGCTGCCTTTATGGAAAGACTGTCTACTCTGGGCCAAATATTATTGCCCTTATTTGTCACTAGATGGCGCTACACGTATTCTATTTTTATTGTGAATGAGCTTTGGGTGCATTACCTGGAACTATTGTCCTGCTTTGCCTTTCAGTTAGAGATTAATTTTTTAGGGCAACATGTGTTCTTACATTTTAGCTCTCCATATCTTGTATCTTGTTTAGGATCACAAAACATTTGTTAAAGGAGTACTAAAGGCTCAGTATTTTTTCTGCTAATGCTTTTACAGAAGATAAAAAAAGTCAACTTCCCCCTTATCCCCAAACACTTATTTGCTGTCCTTATCATTGCAGCCGAGCCTTCCATGATTCACGCTGTTAGGCCAGCCATAGATGGATCAAATCACTGGCACCCAGCCCAGCCTCTCAGCGAGCCACTGAGAGCCTGAGCCAGCCGCTCCCACCCCCTCCACATCCCAGCACTTCAGTGAGCACTGGAGGGGCAGAGCATGGAGTACTGAGAACTGAGCGGACTGATGCTGCATCCACCTAGATAAATGTGATTTATAAAAAACAAACAAAAAAAAGTCTCTTTTAACAGACCAAAAAGGGAGCAAACACGAGGAGTCCATTATTGGGGCTTACAACCACTTTAAAGAGGAACTGCAGTCTGCTCACATAATTTGTAATAAAAACATCTTTGCCATTCTGAAGCTTCTCTCCAACCACTTTGCATATTTTATATATACTGTGATTCTGTACTTGCCAAATATGCTGCAGAAATCTCCCTCCACTGAGTCTGGCTGCAGCCATTTTAACTGTGGGCAGCTGAAGTTGTTGCCTGTTCACCTCTTGGATTTACACTGGCATACAGAGGCACACATGCAGCTCTCATTGGCCCTCTTATGACTCCTCCCCCTCTCTTCCTGGCAAATGCTCACGAGATTAAGAGTGAGAGCTGTGCATGACGTCATAAGCCTAGAATAATGACCAGACCAGAAACAGGAAGTGGGCTGTGTAAGGTATTTACTGGCATAAAAATTTGTTTTACTAGTCAAAGTTAACACAACAAGGGCAGAAGAATTAATAGATGAAAAAATGACTGAAGTTCCGCTTCAACCACTTCAGGCCCGGACCATTTGGCTGGCCAAAGACCAGGCCACTTTTTGCGATTCGGCACTGCGTCGCTTTAACTGACAATTGCGCGGTCGTGAGGCATGGCTCCCAAACAAAATTGACGTCCTTTTTTCCCCACAAATGGAGCTTTCTTTTGGTGGTATTTGATCATCTCTACGGGTTTTATTTTTTGCGCTATGAAAAAAAATAGAGCGACAATTTAGAAAAAAATTCAATATTTTTTACTTTTTTGCTATGATAAATATCCCCAAAAAATATATATAAAAAAAAAACGATTTTTCTTTATCGTACACCACGGGACACAGAGCCAGTCATTACATAATGGGTTAAGGGTCACCAGCGGTGATTGGACACTGGCACAACCAATGGAAGACAGTTCCCCTCCATATAACCCCTCCCATCAGGGAAGTACCTCAGTTTTTTCGCCAGTGTCGAAAGGTGTTGGACGCGTTAGGAGGTGCTAAAGGAAAGCTCTACCAAAGAGACCCTCTGGGGGTAAAAGAGCTATGCTTTCGGATCCATCCAAGACGCCTACAAATGAGCTGAATCTGGATGGGATCCGGGCCTCATCCATGAGGCGTCGCCTGTAATGTCTCTCTTCGGAGGACTGGGCTCTAAGATCCAGCACTTTCGCTATTTCGCTATAAAGTCCTGGTAAGAGTCTTGTACAAGGCCCAGGGGAGAGGTATCCTTTAAATAGGAACCCATATCCCTGAAGGTTGGCACACATAGCCCACCGTGAAGGGTGAAGTTTGGTATCTGTCTGAAAACTTTCAGCAGAAAAACCTGCGGCGTGGAAAGGTAAGATTTAGAAGGTCCATAACAAAAAAAAAAAAAAAAAAAGTTGGGACCTTTTTTTCAAGAAGTGGATGTCTTCTTTTTTTCCACCACTGGGGGGAGTAAAGAGCTGAATATACTCACCTCACTCTGTTCAGTGTCGGCTTCGGCGAAGTACACTGCTCGTCACCTCCGCTGCTGAGCTTGCTTGAGCACCCCGCTCCTCCTTTCGGTGGCCGATACAGACACCTGCAGATGCAGGTAAGTGGGGACAGGGGCTGATGAGAGTCCTCTCTCACTATGGCCACCACCATAGCGCTAAAGGCCGCGCGCGCGGGAGCGCGCTTTATCGGAGGGGGGGGGGCGAAGGCGGGCACGTGGCGCGCGCAGGCACAGAAACGGCGCCAAATTTAAAAGACTGTCAGTGTAAAAAGCACTGCAGCAGCAAGCAAGCTCGTTAGTTCTCTTGTTCCTGGCAGAGAAACACAGCAGCTATACAGGGACGTAAGACTCCATGTGGTTGGATTGGGTACTTCCTAGAAGACATCCATGTTATGCATAGTTATGTGTTAAAAGTTGCATACTTAATGTATTTGCTAAACTGAACACGGTAGTATATGCATTTAGGTACCTTGTATTTTGTCTAAACAGTAAGTCTTCCAGGGGAAGTAATGCGGACAAAAAGAGATAAAAGAGCACCGCCGCCTGAGACAGGGGGCTCTAGCTGTGCTGACTCGGTACCTTCCTCTCCTGTGTTGCCAAAAGCACCTGTACAGGATGAGCCATTACCTCTGTCAGGTATGGCGGCTTCCCCAGTGAAGCCTGGGCCTGCATATGTCACTGAGGACACTTTATCAGCTGCCCTAAATAATCTGGAGGAGAAAATTGCTACTTTAATCGCTAAATCCTCTAAAAAGGACAATAAGCGAAGCAGATCTCCTCCAGTATTGGACCTCCCTTCAGAAGTACCTGAGGAGGAGGAGGATGAGGAGGAGGCTACATCAGCAGAGGATGAGGAGTCAGACGGATCAGGGATATCGGATGAGCCTTTTTCGGTATCCCAGATTTTAAAGTCACAGGTGCAATGCTATGCAGGAGCCGTGCGAGCTGCATTTAGGTTACCCTCTTTGGAGGTAACAGAATCACCTGTCTCCTCCCTAGGATCATTAAGATCCCTGCAAGGTGCATGCTCCTTCCCGGTTCATCCGTTACTAGAGGATCTATTGTACGCAGACTGGCAACATCCAGATAAGCGTTTTTCACCTCCAAAAAAGTTTAACATTCTTTATCCTATGGAGGAAATTTTTTTAAAGAAATGGAGCCTGCCTACGGTAGATGCGGCTATTTCTTGTGTAAATAAAAACCTGACATGTCCAGTGGATAATGTACAAGTGTTTAAAGATCCTTCTGAGAAGAAGTTGGAATCCTTACTGAAATCCTCCTTCCTTTTGGCCGGCTCAATTATCCAACCTGCAGTAGCAGCAGTCGGTATGTGTCAGGTCGTCAGCCAACAGGTAAAGCAGGGGCTGAAGGAGCTGCCTTCAGAGCAGGCTAAAAATTGGGAGAATTTGCCTAAAGCCTTATGCTTCACAGTGGATGCCATGAGAGATTCTATCATACAGGCATCACGCCTTACACTCCAGCTGGTACAGATGCGCAGAGTACTTTGGCTTAAGCATTGGTCAGCGGAAGCCCCATGCAAAAAGTTGTTGGCAAGTTTCCCGTTCCATGGCGAACGCCTTTTTGGGGAAGATTTAGAAAGATATATCCAAAAGATATCAAGTGGTAAAACTACACTTTTACCTGAGAAAAAGAAAAACAAGAGACCTTGTTTTAAACACACTCTCTCCCCAGTTCCCGGGAAATCTGACTCCAGCCAGTGGCGACGGCCTTTTCAGCCGCCCAAAAAAGCCAAAGAACAGGCTCAGAAGAACAAGAAGCCGTGGGGTTCAAGAGCTAATAAGCAAGCCCCCAAAACCTCTCATTGAAGGGGCGCCCCCGCTCGGCCGAGTGGGGGGAAGGCTTCGTCAGTTCTCAGCGACTTGGCGGACAGAAACCCAGGACAAATGGGTGGTATCCACAATATCCTCAGGGTACAGACTGGAATTTCGAGAGATCCCATCTTCTCAATTCCGAAGTTCAAGACTCTCCAAGGATCCACAAAAAAGAGGATCCTTCTTCAAAGGTTTGAATCACTTAATAGCTCAAGGTGTGGTTACAGAGGTACCCCAAAAGGAGCAAGGTTCAGGTTTTTACTCAAACCTCTTTGTGATTCCAAAACCGAACGGAGAAGTCAGACCCATCCTGGATCTAAAAAATCTAAACCAGTTTCTGAACGTTCGCCATTTTCGAATGGAAACGATTCGATCCGTGGTCGCTACTTTAAAAGGCGGAGAATTCATTGCGTCCATAGATATCAAAGACGCATATCTACACATACCAATCCTCCCCGCTCACCAAAGATTCCTAAGGTTTGCGGTAGAAGATCGCCACTTTCAATTTGTGGCCCTGCCATTTGGTGTAGCCACCGCGCCCAGAGTATTCACAAAGGTGCTAGCTCCTATGTTAGCAAACCTGAGAACACGGGGCATTGCGGTAACAGCCTATCTAGACGATCTACTATTAATAGATCAGTCAAAGGAGGGATTGGATCACGCTGTAGACACTACAGTAGGATACCTGGAGCATTTAGGATGGATTATAAACTTACAAAAATCCTCTCTCCAGGCCCAAAGAAGGATAGTGTACCTGGGCATGATCATAGATACAGCCCAAAACAGGGTATACCTGCCAGAGCCAAAGATACAGTCTCTGAAAGACCTGATCCACAAGGTCAAAGCAAACAAGAGGCCGTCTATTCGCCTTTGCATGAGACTATTGGGAAAGATGGTAGCCTCCTTCGAGGCGGTCCCTTACGCCCAGTTTCATTCGAGACTACTTCAAGGCAATATTTTAGCCTCCTGGAACAGAAAGAGCCAAGCTCTGGATATACCCATGCGCCTGTCCTCACAAGTACGCCACAGCTTCAATTGGTGGCTAGAAGCCAAGAATTTACGGAAGGGAAAGTGCTTCCTCCCAGCAGCCTGGAAGGTGGTGTCTACGGATGCCAGCCTATCGGGCTGGGGTGCAGTATTCGAGGAGGCTTCTACCCAGGGAACCTGGGCCAAGACTCAGGGAATCCTGCCCATCAACGTGCTAGAGATCCGTGCAGTATATCTAGCCCTCAAAACCTGGACATACAGGTTACAGGGCTACTCAGTTCGGGTTCAATCCGACAATGCTACGGCAGTAGCTTACATCAATCACCAAGGAGGCACCCACAGTCGGGCAGCCCAAAGAGAGGTGAACCGGATCTTGGCATGGGCAGAAGAGCATGTACCTTGCATCTCTGCAATCTTCATTCCAGGGATAGAAAACTGGCAAGCAGACTACCTGAGTCGTCAGCAGCTGCTACCAGGAGAGTGGTCTCTTCACCCAGAGATCTTTCAGGCCATATGTCTGAGATGGGGAAACCCAGATGTAGACCTGCTAGCTTCCAGGTTCAACAAGAAATTGGACAACTTTGTGTCCAGAACGAGAGATCCTCTAGCCTACGGGACAGACGCTCTAATAACTCCATGGAATCAGTTCTCACTGATCTATGCATTTCCTCCGATCCCTCTTCTACAAAGACTGCTTCGCAGGATCAAGGAGGAGGGAATACCAGTAATCCTAGTGGCCCCAAACTGGCCCAGGAGGCCTTGGTACGCCGAGATCGTAAAAATGGCGATAGGAAGGCCCTGGAAGCTTCCACTTCGACACGACCTGTTGTCACAGGGTCCAGTATTCCACCCTTCCTTACAAAGGCTAAATTTGACGGCCTGGCTGCTGAGACCCACATTTTGAAAAAGAGAGGGGTCTCTGGCCTGGCTCTTTCTACGCTCATTAATGCTAGAAAGCCAGCCTCAAGACTCATCTATCATAGAGTCTGGAAAGCATACGTTTCCTGGTGTGAATCCAGATGTTGGAATCCTCTGAAATATGAAATAAGTAGGATTCTTGCTTTTTGCCAGTTAGGAGTGGATATGAAATTAGCCCTTAGCACCATCAAAGGGCAAATATCGGCTCTATCAGTCTTCTTTCAGAGACCATTGGCATCTCACTCCCTAGTTCGGACATTCATTCAGGGGGTACTGAGGATAAATCCTCCAGTCAGGTCTCCCTTGTGTCCATGGGATTTGAATTTGGTATTGTCAGTGTTGCAAAAGCAACCTTTTGAACCTATTCGCCATATTCCTTTAATTATATTAAGTAGGAAATTGGCCTTTCTGATTGCTATAGCTTCTGCTAGGAGAGTATCAGAGCTAGCAGCTCTTTCTTGTAAAGAGCCTTATCTAATTTGTCACAAGGACAAGATCGTACTACGACCCCATCCGGCTTTTCTGCCTAAGGTGGTGTCGGCTTTTCACTTGAATCAAGACATTGTTCTGCCTTCCTTTTTTCCAAACCCGCGGACGGCGGGGGAAAAATTATTACACTCTCTAGATCTAGTGAGAGCGGTAAGGGTGTATCTGCAAGCAACCGCTCAGATACGTAAAACAGATGTTTTGTTTATTTTACCAGATGGTCCCAAGAAGGGCCAAGCGGTATCAAAATCCACCATTTCCAGGTGGATTAGACAAGTAATTGTTCAAGCTTATGGTTTAAAGAACAGGACTCCTCCTTTTCCTGTTAAGGCGCACTCTACCAGGGCGATAAGGGCTTCATGGGCAGTGCACCACCAGGCTTCGATGGCTCAGATCTGTAAGGCTGCAACTTGGTCTTCAGTCCATACATTTTCCAAATTCTATCAAATAGATGTGAAAGGACATGAGGATTCCGCCTTCGGGCGAAGTGTGCTGCAGGCAGCAGTATAGGGCTTCTGGTCCGCAAGCGGTCGGTTTGATCTGTGTCTCCCCCCCTTCATATGAGCATTGCTCTGGGACGTCCCATTATGTAATGACTGGCTCTGTGTCCCGTGGTGTACGATAAAGAAAATAGGATTTTTATAACAGCTTACCTGTAAAATCCTTTTCTTGGAGTACACCACGGGACACAGAGGTCCCACCCTTCTTATGGGAACCTTACTGCTTTGCTACAAAACTGAGGTACTTCCCTGATGGGAGGGGTTATATGGAGGGGAACTGTCTTCCATTGGTTGTGCCAGTGTCCAATCACCGCTGGTGACCCTTAACCCATTATGTAATGACTGGCTCTGTGTCCCGTGGTGTACTCCAAGAAAAGGATTTTCCAGGTAAGCTGTTATAAAAATCCTATTTTTCCTCAGTTTAGGCCGATACGTATTCTTCTACATATTTTTGGTAAACATCGCAATAAGCATTTATTGATTGGTTTGCGCAAAAGTTATAGCGTCTACAAAATAGGGGGTAGTTTTATGGCATTTTTATTAATATATCTTTTTTTTTTTTAACTAGTAATGGCGGCGATCAGTGATTTTTTTTCGTGACTGCGACATTATGGCAGAAACATTGGACACTTTTGACACTATTTTGGGACCATTGTCATTTTTACAGTGATCAGTGCTATAAAAATGCACCGATTACTGTAAAAATGTCACTGGCAGGGAAGGAGTTAACACTAGGAGATCAAGGGGTTAATCATGTTCCCTAAAGTGTGTTCTAACTGAAGGGGGGGGGGGGGTGGGTGGGACTGGCTAGGGGAAATGACAGATCGCTGTTCATACTTTGTATGAACATACGATCAGTCATTTCTCCCCCAGAAAGAACCGGGAGCTGCACACACAGCTCCCGGTTCTCGCTCTGTCACGAGCGATCGCGGGTGCCCGCCGGGCACTTGCATCGGCACCGAGGGGGAGGGGGGGCGCGCCCCTAGTGGCCACAGAGAGAAATCACGTGATTTTGCGCAGCCGAGCCAACCTGCCGCAGTAAAACGGGCGGCAAGCGGTTAAGTAACACTTGCAGGCCTTGTCATTCCCCCAGCTTGTGAGTGGACAGCAAAAGGAGAAGCCATACACTGTGGAGCTCAGTTTTGTCACTCTGTTCTCTCCTTCTTCTCTCAGCATGCTTCTTGTTTGCACATAAGCTCTACAGCAGAACGGACTTGGTCCTTGAGCTGCTTCTCCCTCTCCCATTCTGAGTTTAATCCAGAGGATTGCAAGAAACTATTGGGTCAAAATCAGGTACTTGCACTGCTTGCTATTAAAAAAAATAAAAACACAACATGCACTCGTTTATGCTTTTTTTTTTTTTTTTTTTTTCGCCTATAGTTCAACTTTAACTCGGGTTGTACTTTTTTTTTGATAGGAAACCTTATTTCTTTCTCGTACATCACGGGACACAGAGCGACATAGTCATTACTAATGGGTTATATAGTTACCGTCAGGTGCTGGCACTGGCAACTTCCAAAACCGGAAGTACCCTCCCCTATATAAGCCCCTCCCATCCGGGAGCACCTCAGTTTTTTGCCAGTGTCTAAGGTGTTGGCCAAGAAGAAACATGTGTTTTTCACTGAGCTTGCGTACAGGTTCTTTTGGGCCTCAGTAAGCTATTCCGGATCCGACCAAAAAAGCTTCATAGCTAAACGGTCGGTACCCGGGCCTTGCAGAGAAGAGCAAGGTGCTGCCTGTAATGCTTCTCTTAGGAGAGCTGGACCCTGGGATCCAGAGCTCTGGTCATACCCACGACCAAGATGTTTTCTGTGCAGGGTGCTATACAGGTCCAGGGGAGTGGAATCCTTGGGAACCCGGTCCCTGAAGGTTTGATTACAATGCCTGCCGTGATAGGTGAAGTTTGGGCTTTTGTGGACCAAACAAAGTCCTGCGGCGGGGAACAGGTAAGGGGGGGCCCCCAGGAACTTGGTTCTATTGGGGGACCCCCAAGCCTAATTTGTCTTTCTGTCTGTTACCTAACGGTATTCCCGCTAATATCTGTGCATGCCTGTAACTACTAAAAAAAATGTAATAATTTTTAATGGTGGTCAAGAAAAAAAAAAAAAAAAAAGAATGTTTTTTTATATATGTTTAGTATATTAAACTGCGGTACCTGTGTTTGTCCACTAGAGGCCGCTGTGGAATGTTTTTCTTGTCATATGGACTAGTTTCTTCTCAGAGAGCAAAGTCCAGGCAGCTGGTGAGTTCTCCTACAGGAAACTGTTTCCTCTGCCATGTTGCAGTGTTCGTCTATCCCCCGGCCTGCGGCAAAGGGGGCCCTGGCTCCTGTCCCTGGTTTCCATGTTTGAAAATTAGCGCCGAGGCGCACGTGGCCGCGCGCGTGCGCGTGCACGCGCCTCTATATATAGAGGTGGCCGGAAAAAGAGGCGGGGCCTGGGGGATGACGCTCTGTGCGCAGCGCTTCTGCGCATGTGCGGGCGTCCCAGCAGGTTTTTAAAAAGCCACATTATTGCAGTAAGCTGGCTATGAAGTACAGAGACAGAGCTGGCAACATTTAAAGGCATACAGCAAGCGGTTGATACAGGCATCCCCTAGAAAGGCACATTAGTAGACACCAACTGTTTATTATAGCAGCATTTATGCTAGACTATTATCAGTAACTGGTGTATTTTCGGCTGGAATACCTCAGCTTTGTGGCTTAGGAATATGCCGTCTAAAAACTCCGGGACTAGAAATTCCAGGAGGAATAGGGGGTCTCCATCGGGCTCTGAGGATCTTGGGCATGCTTTGGCTGCACCAGTCTCCCCTGAAGAATCAGAGGTTAGTGACCGTAGGGCACCCCCAGGAGTACCTGGTACTGTGGCTGTCCCCAGTTCACCTGCTCCTGTGTATGTAACAGAGGAGGTTTTTTCCTCAGCTCTGGGAGGGCTGGAAGAGAGATTGTCAGCACTAATTGCTGCTTCCCTGTCACAGGAGAAAAGCGCTCGATCTCCGTCTCCTCCCTCAGAGTGCCTGTTAACAGAGCAACAGTCCCATACAGAGAACGACCTACCTGAGGGGGATCAGGATGAGGTTGATTCAGTTGTAGAGGAATCAACAGTGGAGGAGCCGTTCTCAGCATCACATGCTGAGAGGTTATGGGTGCAGTCCCTGACTAATATGGTCCGATCAGCATTTAAAATGCCACTTGCGGAGCCATCCTCCTCTTCTGTCTCCTCGTTGGGGTCGCTAAAAGCTCCCCAGACTGTTTGTTCTTTTCCGATCCATCCTTTACTGGAGGGGCTCATTTACCAGGATTGGGAGCATCCTGACAAAATATTTACTCCCCCCAAGAGATTTCCGGTGGTCTATCCTATGTCCAAATGTTCAAGGACCCAATAGATAAAAAATTGGAGTCCTTATTGAAATCTGCTTTTTCTACAGCAGGATTGGTGACACAACCAGCAGTGGCAGCTATAGGGGTCTGCCAAGCAGTGAAGGATCAGTTGAAACAGGTCTTAAGGGACGTGCCAGATCAGCAGGCTCTTGCTCTAGCTGATCTACCTAGAGCCTTATGCTTTGCGGTGGACGCTATAAAGGATTCAATCCATCAGGCCTCCCGCCTTACGCTGTCTGTAGTACATATGCGCAGGCTTCTATGGCTCAAAAACTGGTCTGCTGAAGCTCCCTGTAAAAAATTGCTGGTCAGCTTCCCATTTCATGGGGAGCGCTTATTCGGGGAAGACCTGGACAAGTATATCCAGAGAATTTCCAGCGGTAAAAGTACACTCTTGCCGGTCAAAAATAGAGTTAGAGGTCCCTCTTTTAAGAGGCCGGCTTCTCCAGTCCCTAGGACATCGGCTGTGAAACAGTTCCGACGGCCTCCCCGGTCAAATCCCGGAGGTAAAAATCAGGGACAGTTGCAGGGTAACAAGAAGCCCTGGAGCAGGAGAGGTACAAAACCTCCCCCAAAGTCAAATGCATGAAGGGTTGCCCCCACCCAATCGGGTGGGGGGAAGACTTCAGTTGTTCACAGAAACCTGGCGGGACACGATCCGAGACAGATGGGTGCTCTCCGCAGTAAATCTGGGATACAAATTGGAGTTAAAAAAACTCCCCTCCTTCCCGCTTTATAAGGTCGAACGTGCCAAGGGATCCCCAGAAGAGAGGATCCCTCCTGTTGGCACTGGAACAATTATTGCTTCAAGCAGTAATTATAGAGGTCCCCCTGGAAGAATGGGGGTTCGGGTTTTACTCAAACCTCTTTACAGTTCCGAAGCCAAACGGGGACGTGAGGCCCATATTAAATCTAAAAGGGCTAAACAAATTCCTACATATCAGGACTTTCCGGATGGAGTCGATCCGATCGGTAGCCACTGCCCTACAAGGGGAGGAATGGTTAGCCTCGATCGACATCAAAGATGCGTATTTGCACATCCCCATCTTTCCAGCCCACCAAAAATTTCTACGCTTTGCGATAGAAGGGCGCCATTTTCAGTTCAGAGCCTTACCCTTCGGTCTGGCCACAGCACCAAGAGTGTTCACAAAAATTCTGGCCCCATTATTGGCCAATCTAAGAACACGAGGTGTAACGATAATGGCATATCTAGACGACTTGTTGCTGATAGACCACTCAGTGGAAAAACTAGAAGTGGTTGTTCACGAGACAATCAAGTATCTGGAATATCACGGTTGGATTATCAACCGAGACAAGTCAGCCCTAAAACCAGTCAAAAGTCTGGAATACTTGGGGCTAAGGCTGGATTCAGACCAGAGAAAAATTTTCTTGCCTCGAGAAAAGGGGTCGTCTTTGAGAGATTTGATCCGCTTAGTGGGTTCAAAAAGACAGCCATCCATACGCCTGTGCATGAGGCTGCTGGGAAAAATGGTGGCATCATTCGAAGCAGTACCCTACGGTCAATTCCATTCAAGGAAGTTGCAAAGGGCCATACTGTCAGCCTGGAACAAAAAAGTTTAGGCTCTGGACGTACCAATGTCCTTGTCCCCTTCCGTTCGCAGAAGCCTCCGTTGGTGGTTGGTTCCCCGGAATCTGGAAAGAGGGAAATCCTTCAGTCCGATTTCTTGGAAGGTGGTCACTACAGATGCCAGCCTTTTAGGCTGGGGAGCAGTACTGGAGCAATGGTCTCTCCAGGGCAGATGGTCGGATGCGGAAAAGGCCCTGCCCATCAATCTCTTAGAGATACGAGCAGCCCGGTATGCCCTAGTAGCATGGACATCCAAACTCCAAGGGTCCCCTGTCAGAGTTCAGTCAGACAATGCCACAGCAGTGGCATATATCAATCGTCAGGGGGGCACCAGGAGTCGTGCAGCCCAAAGGGAAGTAAATTACATCCTGAGATGGGCAGAAAGATATGTCCCAGCCATATCTGCGGTATTCATTCCAGGGGTGGAGAATTGGAAGGCGGACTTTCTAAGTCGCCAACAATTATGCCCAGGGGAATGGTCCCTTCATCCCGAGGTTTTCCGGACAATATGTCAGCGGTGGGGAACACCGGATGTAGATCTGCTAGCATCCAGGTTCAACACGAAAGTGGACAGGTTTGTCTCTTGGACAAGGGATCCCCTAGCGTGCGGCTCGGATGCCCTAGTGTTCCCTTGGGATCAGTTCAAGCTGATATATGCATTCCCACCGCCACAATTGTTACCTCGATTACTCCGCAGAATCAGGGTAGAAAAGAAACCAGTGATTCTGGTGGCTCCAGCGTGGCTCCGAAGAGCATGGTACGCGGAGATTGTAAAAATGTCTGTGGGGAGTCCTTGGACCCTCCCACATCGTCCGGACCTGCTTTCGCAGGGACCGATATACCACCCTTCCTTACCAGCCCTAGGTTTGACGGCCTGGCTATTGAAGCCCACATTCTAAAAAGGAGAGGGCTCTCTAATGCTGTGGTGTCTACCATGATCAATGCCAGGAAACCGGTATCCAGGCAGATCTACTATAGAATCTGGAAGGCGTACATCGCCTGGTGTGAGGCCAGGAAATGGCATCCACGTAAATACGTAATAGGTAGAATTCTGGACTTCCTACAATGGGCTGTAGATAGGAAGCTTGCCTTGAGTACTATCAAAGGTCAGATTTCGGCCTTGTCAATATTTTTTCAAAGGCCCTTGGCTTCGCATTCACTAGTCAAAGCCTTTATACAAGGAGTGATGCGTATTAGTCCTCCGGTTAATATTCCCATATGTCCATGGGATCTAAACTTGGTTCTGTCGGTTCTACAGAAACAACCATTTGAACCATTACAGAATATTTCCTTAGTGCTTCTCACCAGGAAATTGATTTTTCTAGTAGCCATTTGTTCGGCTAAAAGAGTATCGGAATTAGCAGCTATGTCCTGTAAGGAGCCATATCTGGTTATCCATAAGGACAGAGTAGTGTTACGTCCTCATCCAGCCTTTCTTCCTAAGGTGGTATCGAGTTTTCATTTGAACCAAGATGTGGTTCTTCCTTCTTTTTTCCCCAAGCCTACTTCGGTAGAGGAAAAGTTATTGCATTCTTTGGATGTAGTAAGAGCAGTTAAAGCTTATCTAAAAGCCACTGCTCAGATTCGCAGAACGGATACTTTGTTTATTCTGCCGGAAGGCCCCAGAAAGGGTCAGGCAGCGTCAAAATCTACTTTAGCCAAGTGGATTCGACAGGTCATAATACAAGCCTATAGCTTGAGAAGTAGACCGCCTCCGTTCAAAGTTAGGGCGCACTCCACGAGAGCAGTTGGAACTTCATGGGCAGTGCATCACCAGGCCTCCCTGGCTCAAGTCTGTAAGGCCGCAACATGGTCTTCCGTACACACGTTTACTAGGTTCTACCAGGTGGACGTTAGAAGTCAGGAGGATGTCGCCTTTGGGCGCAGTGTGTTGCAGGCCGCAAAAGATCCTCATGTCTGATAGCGCTCAGCTTATATATGGTGTATCCCCCCCCCCTCATTGGGCATTGCTTTAGGACATCCCATTAGTAATGACTATGTCGCTCTGTGTCCCGTGATGTACGAGAAAGAAAATAGGATTTTTATAACGGCTTACCTGTAAAATCCTTTTCTTGGAGTACATCACGGGACACAGAGCTCCCGCCCCTCTTTGGGGACACTTATTGCTTTGCTACAAAACTGAGGTGCTCCCGGATGGGAGGGGCTTATATAGGGGAGGGTACTTCCGGTTTTGGAAGTTGCCAGTGCCAGCACCTGACGGTAACTATATAACCCATTAGTAATGACTATGTCGCTCTGTGTCCCGTGATGTACTCCAAGAAAAGGATTTTACAGGTAAGCTGTTATAAAAATCCTATTATTATACCCACCATTCTTCTGTTTCTATAATACTAAGGGTACTGCCATACTCCTGCCGACAGGATCCCTTGGAATGCTGAGTAGCCCAAATTTCAGAAGACGACGCGGCAACCCAGTGCATAGTGTCTTCTCACAGGATTTTGGCTGCTCAGCATTCTCTGATATCTGGCTAAAAGCATGACGGCGTCACCCTTGCCTAGTGCCGCACTATCCTTATGCGTTTTAGTAAGGACATCTTGAAAAAGCATCATTGCAGGTCCTTCACCTGAAGGAATGAAGTCTAGTGTTGGTGTTAAAGCGTTTCCTTGTATTCCCAGGTCTGACGAGTGGGTTCTGAAAGGCATCTCTGGTTATATTTACGGTCTGTGGATGAAGAAGACATTTGGTGTAAATCAGTACCGGCACTGGATCAAAGAAGTGAGAATCTTTATTTCCATGAATGTCTTGCCCAGTTTACCAGTATGCAATACATTCCCATCCCCGGGGCTTGTGGCGTATAAATGAATAGAAAAAGATGAGTGTAATTAGTGTGTTCATGACTGACGAGTTTCTGTCTTTCATGTGTTTCCCTAGGAGCTGGATATAATTGTAGCTTATGAACTGAAGACGGGTGGTGTGCTGCTGCACCCGATATTCTCTGCTGGAAAGGAGAAAGACAAGTATGTTTTCTAGCATTTCTAATGGGATCTTCACATTTGTCCGTTTTGTATTTTAGTTCTCTGGGTCGTTTTGTCAGAAAAACTGATTTCTTTCACATAAGTACTAAAATTGTAATCTATGTTTTTGTCAAAATACCCATTTGATACTTCTCAACATGCACAATTCCCAATGTTTTGATCTGTCAGAAATCTCATAACTTCCTGTTCAGCACTGGAAATCCCAAACTGTCTTACCAGTTCTGCCCAGATCTCTTATGTGGACTACATGATTCCACCTCCCATGTTATAGAGAAGGTGAGATGTTCTGTAGTCCTAACACACTTCCTGTCCTAGGGCTATAACACTACTCCTCTAATGACAGGGCAGGGGGGGGGGGGTTAAAGCAGCCACCCCATCAAATGAATGGTAAGCTGTGATATATGGAGCAAGTTGGTTTGTCTGGAGTTCATATACAACTTTAACCCTCTTGCCCCAGCACCTCAAAATATAGTACTCACTTGTTACTCCCACGAGATCTACTCAATGCGTCCACGTAGTCACTGCTACATGCTTTCTATCCATTCCCTTGTATATTCTGTGCTTTTGTGGAGACTGACCAAATGGGATTTTTCTTTGCATACATAGATAAAGTAAGGGGGCGGTCAGAGAGTTTGTTGCAGCACTTTGTATAGCTTCCCATAGGTCACACAACATGGATCTTTCAGAAGCATGGGAAGGGGAGTATAAAACTTTGAGGGGTCGTGGGGTAGGGGGGTAGCTTAAAGGAGAACTACTATATAGAAAATTAGGTTATCCTTTAACTCGGTGGTCATCAACCCTGTCCTCAGGGCCCACTAACAGGCCAGGTTTTATGTATTACCTTGGGGAGATGCAGACTAGAATACTGCAATCACTGAGCAGCAAGTGATATCACCTGTGATGTTTCTTTCTCGTACATCACGGGACACAGAGCGACATAGTCATTACTAATGGGTTATATAGATACCTTCAGGTGCTGGCACTGGCAACTTCCAAAACCGGAAGTACCCTCCCCTATATAAGCCCCTCCCATCCGGGAGCACCTCCGTTTTTTGCCAGTGTCTAAGGTGTTGGCCAAGAAGTAACATGTGTTTTTCACTGAGCTTGCGTACAGGTTCTTTTGGGCCTCAGTAAGCTATTCCGGATCCGACCAAAAAAGCTTCATAGCTAAACGGTCGGTACCCGGGCCTTGCAAGAGAAGAGCAAGGTTTTGCCTGTAATGCCTCTCTTAGGAGGGCTGGACCCTGGGATCCAGAGCTCTGGTCATACCCACGACCAAGATGTTGTCTGTGCAGGGTGCTATACAGGTCCAGGGGAGTGGAATCCTTGGGAACCTGAAGGTTTGATTACAATGCCTGCCGTGATAGGTGAAGTTTGGGCTTCTGTGGACCAAACAGAGTCCTGCGGCGAGGAAAAGGTAAGTGGGGGCCCTCGGGAACTTGGTTCTATTGAGGGACCCCCAAGCCTATTTTGTCTTTCTGCCTGTTACCGAAGGTATTCCCGCTAATATTCTGTGTATGCCTGTTACTACTGAGAAAATGTAAAAATTTTAATAGTAGGCAAGAAAAAAAAAAAAAAAAAAAAAAGTAAGACCGCGGTACCTGTGTTAAGACACTAGAGGCCGCTATGGTTCTTTTTCTTGTAATGTGGTTTTTTTTCTTCCAGAATCAAATCCAGGCAGTTGGTATGTTCTCTGCTGGGAAGCTGTCTCCTCTGCCCTGTTGCTGCGCTCATCCATCCCCGGGCCCTGCGGCAAAGGGACCCTGGCTCCCATCTAGCTCCTTATTGTTTTCAAAAAAGGCGCCGAAGGCGCACGTGCCCGCGCCTCTATATATAGAGGCGATCTGGATAAGGGGCGGAGCGGGTGGATGACGCTCAGGTGTGCGCCGCGGCGCTACTGCGCATGTGCGGGCGTCCAGCGTGTTTTAAAGCACATTATAGCTGGCTATTGAAGTGCACAGACAGAGCTAGCAACAGTATAAAGGCACACAGAGGCGGTTGATGCAGGCATCCCCTAGAAAGGCACTTTAGTAGACACCAACTGTGATATAGCAGCAATTGTGCTAGACTATTCTCAGTAAAAGTGGTGTATTACGGCTGGAATACCTCAGTTTTAGGCTTAGGAATATGCCGTCCAGAAGCTCCGGAACTGAATCTTCCAGGAAGCGAAGGGGGTCTCATCGGGCTCTGAGGATCTTGGGCATGCTTCTGCTGCACCAGTCTCCCCTGAAGTTCAGAGGTAAGTGACCGTAGAGACCCCGCAGGGGTACTTGGTACTGTGGCTGTCCTCAGTTCACCTGCTCCTGTGTATGTAACAGAGGAGGTTTTTTCCTCAGCTCTGGGAGGATTAGAGAGAGATTGTCAACATTGATCGCTGCCTCCCTGTCAGGGAAAGCACGCCCGATCTCCGTCTCCTCCTTCAGAGTGCCTGTTAGCAGAGCAACCGTCCCATACAGGGATCGACCTGCCTGAAGGGGATCAGGATGAGGTTGATTCTGTTATAGAGGAATCAACAGTGGGGGAACCTTTTCTCAGCATCTCAAGCTGAAAGATTATGGGTTCAGTCTCTGACTAACATGGTCCGATCAGCATTTAAAAATGCACCTTGCGGAACCATCAACCACTACTGTATCCTCGTTGGGGTCGCTAGAAGCCCCCAGACTGTCTGTTCTTTTCCACTTCACCCTTTACTGAAAGGGCTCATTTACCAGGATTGGGAACGTCCTGAGAAAACATTTATTCCCCCAAGAGATTTCCGGTGGTCTATCCCATGGAGGATAAGTTCATCAAAAAATGGAAGGTCCCTACAGTGGACGCAGCCATCTCTTGTATGTATAAATCACTGACATGTCCAGTGGATAATGTCCAAATGTTCAAGAACCCAATAGATAAAAGATTGGAGTCCTTATGAAAGTCTGCTTCTTTCTACAGCAAGCTTGGTGACACAACCAGCAGTGAGGTCTGCTAAGCAGTGAAGGATCAGTTGAAACAGGTCTTGAGGGACTTGACAGATCAGCAGGCCTTGCCCTAGCTGATCTACCTAGAGCCTTAGGCTTTGCGGTTGACGCCATAAAGGATTCAGTCCATCAGGCCTCCCGCCTTACGCTGTCTATAGTACATATGCGTAGGCTTCTATGGCTCAAAAACTGGTCTGCTGAAGCTCCCTGTAAAGAATGGCTGGTTAGCGTCCCATTTCATGGTGAACGCTTATTCAGGGAAAACCTGGACAAATATATCCAGAAAATTTCCAGCGGTAAAAATACGCTCTTGCCGGTTAAAAACAGAGTTAGAGGTCCCTCTTTAAGAGGCCTGCTTCTCCAGTCCCTGGGGCATCGGCTGTGTAACAGTTCCGACGGCCTCCTCGGTCAATTCCCGGGGGTAAAAAACAGGGACAATAGCAGGGTAATGAGAAACCCTGGGTCAGGGGAGGTACAAAACCTCCCCCAAAGTTAATTTCATTGAAGGGTTGCCCCCACTCAGTCGGGTGGGGGGAGGACTCCAGTTGTTCGCAAGACACCTGGCGGGACACGATCAAAACAGATAGGTGCTCTCCGCAGTATGTTTGGGATACAGTTTGGAGTTAAAAGACTCTCCTCCTTCCCATTTTTGAGGTCAAACGTGCCAAGGGATCCCCGGAAGAGAGAGTCCCTCCTGTTGGCACTAGAACAACTATTGCTCCAAGGAGTAATTATGGAGGTTCCCCTGGAAGAATGAGGGTTCGGGTTTTACTCAAACCTCTTTACAGTCCCGAAGCAAACGCGGACGGGAGGCCCATATTAATTCTAAAAGGGCTATACAAATTCCTGTATATCAGGACTTTCCGATGGAGTCGATACGATCGGTGGCCACTGCCCTACAAGGGGAGGATTGGTTAGCCGCGATCGACATCAAAGATGCTTATTTGCACATTCCCATCTTTCCAGTCCACCAAAAATTTCTACGCTTTGCAGTAGAAGGGCGCCATTTTCAGTTCAGAGCCTTACCCTTCGGTTTGGCCACAGCACCACGAGTGTTTACAAAAATTCTGGCCCTTTATTGGCCAATCTAAGAACACAAGGTGTAATGATAATGGCATATCTAGATGACTTGTTGCTGATAGACCACTCAGTGAAAAAACTAGACGTGGTCGTTCACAAGACAATCAAGTATCTGGAATCTCACGGTTGGATTATCAACCGAGACAAGTCAGCCCTAAAAACCAGTCAAAAGTCTGAAAAATACTTGGGGCTAAGGTTGGATTCAGGCCAGAGAAAAATATTCTTGCCTCGAGGAAAGGTGTTGTCTTTGAAAGATTTGATCCACTTAGTGGGTACAAAAAAGACAGCCGTCCATACGCCTGTGCATGAGGCTGCTGGGAAAAATGGTGGCATCATTCGAAGCAGTACCCTAGGGTCAATTCCATTCAAGGAATTTGCAAGGGGCCATACTGTCAGCCTGGAACAACAAAGTTCAGGCCCTAGACTTACAATGTCCTTGTCCCCTTCCGTTCGCAAGAGCCTCCGTTGGTGGTTGGTTCCCCAGAATCTGGAAAAAGGGAAATCCTTCAGTCCGATTTCTTGGAAGGTGGTCACTACAGATGCCAGCCTTATAGGCTGGGGAGCAGTACTGGAGCAATGGTCTCTCCAGGGCAGATGGTCGGATGCAGAAAAGGCCCTGCCCATCAATCTCTTAGAGATACAAGCAGCCCGGTATGCCCTAGTAGCATGGACATCCAAACTCCAAGGGTCCCCTGTCAGAATTCAATCAGACAATGCCACAGCAGTGGCATATATCAATCATCAGGGGGGCACCAGGAGTCGTGCAGCCCAGAGGGAAGTAAATTACATCCTGAAATGGGCAGAAAGATGTGTCCCAGCCATATCTGCGGTATTCATTCCAGGAGTGGAGAATTGGAAGGCGGACTTTCTAAGTCGCCAGCAATTATGCCCAGAGGAATGGTCCCTTCACCCCGAGGTTTTCTGGACAATATGTCAGCGGTGGGGAACATCGGATGTAGATCTTCTAGCATCCAGATTCAACGCAAAGGTGGACAGGTTTGTCTCTCGGACAAGGGATCCCCTAGCTTGCGGCTCGGATGCCCTAGTGTTCCCTTGGGATCAGTTCAAGCTGATATATGCATTCACACCGCCACAATGGTTACCTTGATTACTCCGCAGAATCAGGGTAGAAAAGAAACCAGTGATTCTGGTGGCTCCAGCGTGGCCCCGAAGAGCATGGTACGCGGAGATTGTAAAATGTCAGTGGGGAGTCCTTGGACTCTCCCACGTCGTCCGGACCTGCTTTCGCAAGGACCGATATACCACCCTTCCTTACCAGCCCTAGGTTTGACGGCCTGGCTATTGAAGCCCACATTCTAAAAAAGAGAGGGCTCTCTAATCCTGTGGTATCTACCATGATCAATGCCAGGAAGCCGGTATCCAGGCAGATCTACTATAGAATCTGGAAGGCGTACATCGCGTGGTGTGAGGCCAAGAAATGGCATCCACATAAGTACGTAATAGGTAGGAGTCTGGACTTCCTACAGTGGGCTGTAGATAGGAAGCTTGCCTTGAGTACTATCAAAGGTCAGTTTTTGGCCTTGTCAATATTTTTTCAAAGGCCCTTGGCTTCGCATTCACTAGTCAAAGCCTTTAGATAAGGAGTGATGCGTATTAGTCCTCCGGTTAATATTCCCATATGTCCATGGGATCTAAACTTGGTTCTGTCGGTTCTACAGAAACAACCATTTGAACCATTACAGCATATTTCTTTGGTTCTTCTCACCAGGAAATTGATTTTTCTAGTAGCCATTTGTTCGGCTAAAAGAGTGTCGGAATTAGCAGCTATGTCCTGTAAGGAGCCATATCTGGTTATCCATAAGGATAGAGTAGTGTTACGCCCTCATCCAGCCTTTCTTCCTAAGGTGGTATCGAGGTTTCATTTGAACCAAGATGTGGTTCTTCCTTCTTTTTTCCCCAAACCTACTTCGGTAGAGGAAAAGTTATTGCATTCTTTGGATGTAGTAAGAGCAGTTAAAGCTTATCTAAAAGCCACTGCTCAGATTTGTAGAACGGATACTTTGTTTATTCTGCCGGAAGGCCCCAGAAGGGGTCAGGCAGCGTCAAAATCTACTTTAGCCAAGTGGATTCGAAAGGTCATAATGCAAGCCTATGGCTTGAGAAGGAGACCGCCTCCGTTCAAAGTTAGAGCGCACTCCACGAGAGCAGTTGGAACTTCATGGGCAGTGCATCACCAGGCCTCCCTGGCTCAAATCTGTAAGGCCGCAACATGGTCTTCAGTACACACGTTTACTAGGTTCTACCAGGTGGACGTTAGAAGTCAGGAGGATGTCGCCTTTGGGCGCAGTGTGTTGCAGGCCGCAAAAGATCCTCATGTCTGATAGCGCTCAGCTTATGTATGGTGTATCCCCCCCCTTGTTGGGCATTGCTTTAGGACATCCCATTAGTAATGACTATGTCGCTCTGTGTCCCGTGATGTACGAGAAAGAAAATAGGATTTTTATAACAGCTTACCTGTAAAATCCTTTTCTTTGAGTACATCACGGGACACAGAGCTCCCACCCCTCTTTAGGGACACTTATTGCTTTGCTACAAAACTGAGGTGCTCCCGGATGGGAGGGGCTTATATAGGGGAGGGTACTTCCGGTTTTGGAAGTTGCCAGTGCCAGCACCTGAAGGTATCTATGTAACCCATTAGTAATGACTATGTCGCTCTGTGTCCCGTGATGTACTCCAAGAAAAGGATTTTACAGGTAAGCTGTTATAAAAATCCTATTATTTCAGTTATCTTGCAAACCTGGCTTGTTAGTGGGTCCTGAGGACAGGAGTTGATGACCACTGCTTTAAGTTTTTGCCTAATCCAGATTATTTCACTTAAAATGTATGTGAAGGCAACATAAAAAAAAATGTGTAGTACATATCTACAGATTATGCACATTTCCCCATGTTTATTCCTTGTTCTGCCAGAAATGCACTCCACTGCTAATATTCTTTTGTGGAATTATATCACATAATGTTTTGTGGACTGAAATTGCAGGAATTGATGTCAGGCCTACCAAATTGTTGGAAGCTAATTGTTCTGTAGTGCAAGTTAAGAACAATGAGGACAGCTTGAGATGACACAGGAAGTGTTGACAGGACAGCTTTGAATTTCTGGCTCAATCCTTTAAAGTGGTTCTAAAGCCTTACCTTCTGTTCCTCCTCACTGGGCAGATTGATAGCAGCTGGAGCCATTGGCTTTTGCTGCTTTCAATCAAATCCTGTGATGAGGAAGGGTGTGGCTGGGCTGAGCATCCCTGTGTGTGTCAATAGAAGCAGACCGGGTGGCTCGGGAGCGAGCCCGCATGAGTGCCCCATAGAAAGCAGCTTTCTATAGGCACTCGCAAAAGAGGAGGCACCAGGAGCATCTGTGGGGAATCCGAGAAGAGGAGCTTTGGGGCTGCTCTGTGTAAAACCGTTGTATAACCTATTATTTTATTTAAAAAAAATATATATATATATGGTTATGGTTATATGAGGTTAGACGTTACGGTTCTAAAACCGTACACGTGCGAAAATCGTTAGTTTTGTTCCCGTACGAGAAAATCGTTGGCGTTTGTCCCTTCGAGAATTTTCGTACGAAAAGTTGGAATTTTCAAATCGGCTGTCGAAAGTTGTGTGCACCCTATACGAAAATCCTATGAAAATTCTTTGGACAAAAATGTTTGCCCAATTTTTTTTCTTATAGTGTGTAAGAGTCTTAACCTGAATGGTGCCCATACATCACTGTAGTAGCAGTCCCACAGGTATGACACATGCATGCTTATAATGATCCAAGCTGGACCAATGTAACTATGTAAATATGATCATACCTGGAATTTATCTTTGAGTCAAAAAGCCAGCACTAAATATGTTATACAGTGGAACCTCAGATTGCGAGTAACGCGGTTAATGAGCGTTTCGCAATACGAGCGCTGTATTTTTAAAAATCTTAACTCGGTTTGCGAGTGTTGTCTCGCAAAACAAGCACGATTCAGGCCAAAGATGTGTGCATACCGCATTTTGTTTGAGGTAGGGGGGGGGCGGGCAGAGCCGATCGCAGCCGTTCGGCGCTGTTCGGAAAGGCCAGAGGACAGCACTGCTGACCTTGGCAAATCTCGGGAACAAAGTCTTTCCGAGGTTTGCCAAGGTCAGCCGATGTGTCCTCGGGCCTTTTCGGCTGTTTCCGAGGCTCTCATGCGCCACTCCCCTCCCCACCCCCCGCCTCTGGCCGCATGCGGTATTGCATACCATTGAAGTCAATGCGAAACAAATTATTTTCGTTTTCATTGACTTCAATGGGAAAACTCGCTTTGATATGCGAGCACTTTGGATTACGAGCATTGTCCTGGAACGGATTATACACGTAATCCAAGGTTCCACTGTACTTTATTGGAGTCCCAGAAAAGTTGCACAGTGAAGAAAAAACAATCAATTTTCTATTTGTAGACAAACCTTCCAATCCATGGTTTTTGGTTTCAAATGGCTTAATTCTTGTAAACGGCTTAGCACTATGCTGCATACATAATTTTCTAAGAATCGCTTGATCATTTTTGGGATAAAATTGGTATGCTGGACTGTTGGGGGGGTAAAAATAAAAAAATTCAGCAAAGGTTTGGAGTGTGAGGTTTGCAGGTTCCTGGGCTCCCCTAGCAGACCAGACCCTACAGTGCTCATGGTTGATGCAGGAGAAGTACATTTACCTATATTTCGTATGGATGATAGGACTGTCTAGAGACCTCTGGAATATTACCTGATGTGACACATTAATGCCTAACTGGTAATTGCCATTAAATCTGTTCCTTCAGAAAGACGTCTGTTGACGTGCTATCTGGAGGGGGTGTTATTCCTATATGAATTTTCCAGCAGTTATACATTAATCTTTATTTGGGCAGCATAGTAAAGGCATAAATAATCCAGTTTGTTCATAGCTGCCTGTTTACAAGTCACCGTTGGAAGTTTTCCAACATAACTGACCCAAATGAACAGACTTTCATCAGTTCTGCCTCACAGCTAAGAAGGCCAAGAGAAAAAATATTCCATTAATCCCTCTGCTAAGAGCCATTTAAGTACATATGTTGGCATGGCTGGGACTTAAAGGACTAGTATACTAAAATGAATAGAACAATGGTGCCCTTGTTGGTAAGGGACCTTAACACAAAAATTAAAGTTATGAATATTTTTCCGTTTAGTATGGGTGATATTATCTAGGGAAGTCATAACTTTAATATAAACCTGTGCTGAGGGAAATATAGGGGCTGCCATTGCTGACCTCCTCCTGAATATACAAGTTGTCTGATTCTAGCTTCCATATTTTGAAGTACTGACCTGGAACAAGTGTAGAAATCATAAGAGTTGGAGTTTCTCTGCACTATCATTAGGTTGACATGGCTCAGGGCTCTTTCACACCGGCAGTAAAAACAGGCAACTTTGTGGCTGCAGAAATTTTAACTTGGTCTGCAGAGTTTGACAAGTGGCACTACTGTTTACGCTCGCCCACTGACCTCAAGAAGCTTGGTTTGTAGTTGCCAAGCAAGCATTGAGACCAAAATGCTTGGTTTGCAGTCTTACTCCTAAAAAGTTCAGGCACTGTTTGGAAAACCAACATATGGCAGTCTGTGTAATGAATGTTAGTTAGCCCTCTGCACATAGAGGGGAACCAAAACACCAGGGATGGTGTTTTGTAAAAGGGAAAACAACAAGATTCCTCTTAATCCAGCACTAGGGGGAGATGGCTACAAGCCACTTGAGGTATACTTTGGAGAAGTCATAAAAATGTCTGTGCCACAGTTTGTAATTAAAAGATTTATTGTGAAATCAAACTCGAAGGATTCCAAGAATGGAAAGGGCTAAAATATGTCTGACAAACAAACAATGTTAAACATCATGCTTGATTATGAACCTTGATCTCCCCCAAACCTCGGCAGGCTGACTCAAGCATATCAGGGCCTGTGCTGGGGGCAACCAAAAGGTGTGTAGGCGCCTTATGTCGCATGGGCATCCACCCAATGGAAGAGATGACAGACCAGTGGTTGAACCCAAAAGGATCAGTGATGTGGAGAGGCCCCCAATGGACTTGGCAGAGCTATCCAAACCGCTGGATGGTGCAGCTGGTGTAGTCGGGCGGTGCGCCGGATGCGACGTCACCAATACGGAGTGATGTCGGACCGACTTTCCAACAAGGCCTGGGAAGAAATGCAGATGCGGTAGTAAAGCAGATAGAAGGCTGTCAGCAGGCTGTAGTCATGACCACTCGTTTTGGGTGTGGCTGTTTATGAAAGGGATGATAAGGAATCGGATGATTTCATAAAGGGCCATGCCCAAAATGTTTATAAAAAATGCATGCACTCCAACGGTGGCTACACATTGTTTTGTGCTGTGTTCCTGGTGGTTAGAATGGCAGACCGTCCCTACAGTGTCAGCCTGGCCACTTGTAGCCTCGGTTGGAGGTGTATTTGATAGAGAGGCAACATAGGAACACAATTGACCCTGCATAACAGGAAGTGCCTTATGAAAGGATCATCGGGTATTCTTTTTTGAAAGATTTAAATTGATTTGTAAAGGCATCTTTTTTTTATTTTTTTTTCCCTCTTAAATACCAATTAAAATCCTGGAATGAACTGTAAAAAAATAAAAAGGAGTGATTGTGGTGGAGAATCCACTTGTTAAGCCTCTGAACAGACTCCCGTAACCTTTTTGGAATTTACAAGTAACCGTGTTCTGTTGAACGTTGTACTTTTAAACTATCCTGTTTCAATAATAAAAAATAAAAAAAACAGAGCAGCTCGAGCGTATGAGGGTTTGCACTCTGTCCACATTTGCATCCATCCATTACGTTTTTGGTTTCTTATTTCTTGCGTCGTCATGGACATCTTTCCGCCTTCCATAAACTGCCTTTGCCATTCAGAAACACTTGATTTCCTCACAGAAAGTTCACTATAAGCCTGTTGTAACAGAGAAAGTTTCACTTCTGCCATTTTTCACACAAAATGTGATGTTTCCCCCCTCATCTTCCAGGACAGCTACTTAAGAGATTGGCTCCGCCCTCTACAGGAAACACAAATCCAGACATAATTTAAAAGGCCCCCCCCTTTCCTCTGACCCTCAGTTGTTTTGTGTTTCCAGACCCTCCAGGAGGTCTGGTAACTATGGTTAGTGGAGCCCCCTTCTGTGGTGTCATCCAGGACTAGATGTGGCCAAGTCCTGGGTGTTTGTTATATTTTTTTATCCAGAAGGGTCCCCTGTTTGTTGGGTTACTTGCCTACCTTGTGGTGTAGTGGTGGCAACTCCCTTCCATTTCCAGCATCTAGCTGTGTGGAGAGGCTTTTTTCCCCCCTCATGCTTCCCCGCGGTTTGGGTGTACCAAGGTGGCGTCAGAGGACTTCCGGTGACGTGGCAAGATGGCTCTGGAACCGGAAGTCACATGACGCACTTCCAGGCTCTGTTTTCTTAAGGGAGCACGGCATAGGTACAATGCATAGGACTCTCTGCTTTGGAAACTGTCTGCCAAACGCAAGGCAGGCACGTTTAACGGTGCAGCGGCAGTCAGTCTCTCCGGTCAGTCTTCAGTTTCCTCATGAAGCTTGAGGACAGGACTGAGAATGGAGCACCCACTCAAATTGAACCAGCGGTAGCATCTGGTTCCAATACTGCCCCCAAGGTAAGCCCTTGTCTATGGATAGGGTGCTACTGCAGCAGGGGGACCTGTATAAGCCTTTTTTTATGGTTCTTGTTTTCTGCTTTCTTCTAGGCCAAACCTGTAAAGAAGAAATGTGGGAACTGTAGAGCCAGGCTTTCTGATAGTTAGTTATAAAAAACTATTTTGTGAGGATTGTTTTCCGTCAAAGGCAGATTCTGAATCTACTGCCTCTTTTAAGGAGTTGATGACTTATAGGAAGGAGGTTGTGGCCTCCCTTCGGTCATTTAACGTCAGAGTAGCCAGGCTAGGACCTTCCTCAACTAAACCCATAACTCAGGAGCCCTCATCCTCAGCAAAGTCTCTGACTCTGTTAGTGTCTGAGACCATCAGTTCGCGTAATGCATCTGACCTGGAAGATGGTGAGAATCCGGTATCTTCACCTGGTGAGGAGTCTGCATCAGAGGAGGAGGTTACGAGTATCTCAACTAGGTATCTTTTTCCAGTTGAAGATATTGACAAACTACTGAAGTTGATATATACCTCTGAACAAATAGAGATGCCTCAGCAAGCTCAATCGGTTCAGGATAAAATGTACAGGGGTCTGCAGGGGCAGAAGTCTAGATCTTTTCCTGTACATAAATCACTCAAGGACATGATTCTTTCTCAGTGGAAAGAACCTGAAAAAAGGTTGTTCCAGTCTAGAGGGCACAAAGGTTTCGAGTTCTGTCCGAGTTTGATGAAGTTTTCTTCAAATGTCCTAATTTTTTTTTTTTTTTTTAACAAACAAAGGTGCTTTTATTGTTGTAAAAAAGACAGCATACCAGTTGACACGGTAGAGTACACCACATGCAAAGTAGACACAGTCACATACAGAAATACAACTTGGGTCGAGCAATATATACAATTGTACAGTATTCATGAGAACAAGTATAGAGAGTGAGCTCACCATCAGGTGTACTACAATCTCAGCCACCCCAGTGACCACAGAAAATTAGGCACCAGGGGATACTAGATGGAGGTCCAGGGGGCCCACACTTTCTCATAATTCCACTGACAACCCCAATTAATATATGTGATCCTCTGGACCCGGAGGCTAGAACATGCTTACTGGGATCTATGGAGGAAACAAATGAGCAAAAAAGCCCTATAGAAGTAGTATTGAGATGTCTGCACCAGGCGAGAAAATTAATAGGACAAAACTGGCAATCATTGAAACCACCGACATCTGAAGGAATGGGTCAATGTGATAAATAAGACAGTATGACAGGAAAAAGTAGTCCTTACGAGACGGGCTAATTTTAATAAATTTAAAAGAATGTGGATGCCCTGGTTGAGTAGATTGGGTTGCCTGCCTGAAGGATGGGAAGAAAAAGATCAGAGTAGGAGTCAAAGTTGGCCTTATACGTAATGGGGAAAGCAAGAGATTAGAAACCGCAGTAAATCAGAAATAGCAATGCCTCTAGAGAATAAGAAAATAGCGATGTCGCTGGCTATAGGATATTTGTGTGATTAGTCAAAGTTTAGAGGGGAGGGAATGGGAGGGGAGGGTAAAGGGAGAAGAGGGTATTTTAAGGTTAATACAATGTGCTGTATGTATTATAATGGCAATGCATTTTAACGTTTTGTATTGAAGAAAATAATAAAGAATATTGAAATAAAAAAATAAAAAATGTATGTGATCCTATACATGGGTAGGGTCGCTTTAATCGGTGCCTCCCAAGAGGAGAGGGAAGGAGGGGAGGGGGCGATCCATTTCAGGAGAATCTCCTCCTTCTTTGCATAAAATAAAAGATAAGAGATCAGCAATTTCAAGTGGTGAGAGCGTTGTGCATTCAATGTCGCAAGTTTCCAAGAGGTCAGATCCTTCATTTGAGGACTCTTGGGTCCTTAAGGATCAAATGGATAGGAAGGCCGGCTCATTGTTGCATAAGGCCTGGGATGCTTCTGCTTTTTCTTTGGGACCAGCGGTAGCATCCACCTGTGTGGCTAGGAATTTAGATGTATGGGTCCAGCGTCTGGATGATCTTCTTTCATCCGACACCCCCATAGAGGAGATCAGGGATTCTCTCCCCCTTATTGCCAAGTCAGTTGCTTTTTTGGCTGATGCAGCAGCAAATTCCATAAGATCTGTAGCCAGAACTTCAGCACTCATTAATTCAGCTAGACGAGCCATCTGGCTAAAATCTTGGGAAGGTGATTTTACCTCCAAGAATAAACTCTGCGACATACCCTTTGAGGGCAAGCTCTTATTCGGTTCTTCCTTAGAGGAAGTCCTAGCTCGTTCCTCCGAGAAGTGTAAGCGGTTTCCATCTTCTCAAAGGAATAAGTCCCAGAATAAGAGGCGTTTTGGAAGCCACGAAAAGAAGGTTAATTTTAAAACCAATAGACAACAGGCGAAGAAGTGGTCTTTTAACGGACAAGCAAAAAGGGGGGGCACTCTTTGCTCCTTCAGCCCCTTCCAAAAAAGTAGGGGTAGGGGGAAAATTGTCCCATTTCATCAAGGAATGGGCAGAAATTTCCAACAATCCCTATTATCCTCCAAATATTAGAAAGGGGTTACAGGTTGGATTTTTTTCTTACCCATCTGCAGAGAGACCAAGAGAGACGGCAGGCCATGATGAATCTGATTTACTGTGTGGGAAACGGAGGGAGTTATTTCTCCCGTTTCGGAAGTTCAAAAATTCTGGGGTTTTTATTCTCACGTTTTTCTAGTCAGGAAGGCTTCCGGCGGCTTTCGTATGGTCATCAATTTAAGCGTTCTGAACAAATTCATAGTCTACAGACATTTCCGGATGTAAAATATTTATTCTGTAAGGAATCTGTTGTTACCAGGGGTGTTCATGGTAACCCTGGATCTTCGGGACGCTTATCTTCATGTACCAATCTGCCGGAGTCATCAAAAGTTCCTCAGATTTGCCATTCCGGTCCAAGTCATTGGCAGTTCAACACCCTTCCTTTTGGTCTCTCAGCAGCACCCAGGATTTTCACGAAACTCATGGCCGAAGTCATGGCCTTTTTTTCGGATACAGAGTGTGTCGATCATTCCATATTTAGACGATTTTCTGGTCTTTGCCTGAGACATAGACCCTTGTTCAGGATCTACAGTTGATTTTACAAACCTTTCAGAAATTCGGGGGGAAGATCAACCAGCAAAAACCTTGCCTGGTGCCCTCCCAGATACTCCGGTACCTTCTACCTGAGCCCTCCCAGATACTCCGGTACCTTCTACCTGATGGCAAGAGCTGGAAGAGACTGTGGGAGGGATGGGTAGGATCCCTCACGATACTGGTAGCTTTGCTGGAGCATCGTGTATGGAAAATGTCCAGGATGGAGGGGAGAGAGATAACAATAATCTTTTCAGCCATCTTCACTAGCCGCTGCAGGGTCTTGCGGTCAGCAGAACTGCAGTTCCCATACCAGACAATGATGCAGCTGGTCAGCACGCTTTCAATGGTTCCCCTATAGAATGTAGTAAGGATGGGTGGAGGGAGACTGGCTTTTTTAAGGCAGCGGAGAAAATATAGGCGCTGTTGTGCCTTCTTGGTTAGTGACGCGATGTTGGTTGTCCAGGTAAGATTCTCCGAGATGTGCACTCCCAGGAATTTAATACTGCGTACTCTCTCCACAGTCGAGCTGTCTGATCAGTGGGGGATGATCAACAGAATTTCTCCTGAAATCCATCACAACCTCCTTTGTTTTGCTTATATTAACCACTTAAGACCCAGTCCATTATGCAGCTTAAAGACCTGGCCACTTTTTGCGATTCGGCACTGCGTCGCTTTAACTGACAATTGCGCGGTCGTGCTACGTGGCTCCCAAACAAAATTGGCATCCTTCTTTTTTCCCCACAAATAGAGCTTTCCTTTGGTGGTATTTGATCACCTCTGCGGTTTTTACTTTTTGCGCTATAAACAAAAATAGAGCAACAATTTTTAAAAAAATTCAATATTTTTTACTTTTTGCTATAATAAATATCCCCAAAAAAAATATATAAAAAATTTTTTTTTCCTCGGTTTAGGCCGATACCGTATTCTTCTACATATTTTTGGTAAAAAAAAAATCGCAATAAGCGTTTGGTTTGCGCAAAAGTTATAGCGTTTTCAAAATAGGGGATAGTTTTTATGGTATTTTTATTAATAATTTTTTTTTTTTTACTAGTAATGGCGGCAATCAGTGATTTTTTTCATTACTGCGACATTATGGTGGACACATCGGACACTTGTGACACATTTTTGGGACCATTGTCATTTTCACAGCGATCAGTGCTATAAAAATGCACTGGTTACTGTGAAAATTACACTGGCAGTGAAGGGGTTAACCAGGAGGGGGCACTGTAGGGGTTAAGTGTGCCCTGATGTGTTTTACTTACTGTGGGGGGGGGGCATGGCTTAGCGTGTGACGTCACTGATCGTCGTTCCCTATGACAGGGAACAGACTATCAGTGACGGGCTCACTAGGAAGCATGGGGAGAGGTTTGTTTACACTTGCCTCTCCCCGTTCTTCCTCTCTGTGACCCGATCGCGGGACACCAGCGGCGATCGGGTCCGCTGTTCCCGCAGGGATGGTCATGGAGAAGAGGACCATGTGGCGAGCACGCTGCTGGCGGCGCGCTCGCGACCCATGGCTGGGCTCTTAAAGGGGACGTACCTGTACGCCCATGTGCCCAGCCGTGCCATTCTGCCGACGTACATCGGCGTGCGGCGGTCCTCAAGTGGTTAAGGAACAGGTTGTTTACTAGCCTAGCTATGGGTGCTGTGAGGGGGAAATAGGCCCGAAGTCCAGTGGCTGCTTCTGGGGTAGCACTACATAATTAACAATATAGGATTTAAAGCGTAGGGAGAACATATATAAACCTGATCCAAATTTTTTTGATTGTTTTTTTTTTTTAAAGAACATCATTTGATTTTCTAATTGTTAGTGAGGTCAACTTAGCATTTAATTTTAACCACAGTGACAAGAAAATTCGAAGGAGCGGGATGAAACTTTTTTTTTTTTCTCTTTCGTCCATGGACGGACACAGCTTCCTTAAATCTTGACATTTGGGTTATGTAACGTCTATCAGGAGAGGACTAGGCAGACATGTAAATGGTTAAAACATGTAATCTTTAGCAAAGCTGAACAGCCCTGCCCAGGGGGCGGTCCCTCTGGTCATAACGCCTCTCACTGCAGTGAGCAGCTCAGTTTTTTTTTTTCTGCCTAGGATAGGAGAAAGACCTTGGCTCCCCGTGGGCCCATTGGTTCTGGAGATTTTTTCTACTTTTTGATCCTGAGATCTACGATCAACTGCCGACTGGGTGACAGGCTGGATATCCTAGATCCTTGTAGTGTCCCCAGTTCAGCCATTGAGCGTGTGCAGGCCTTTAGCTATGCGCTGGGTCCGTCACGACATGCCCCATTGCTCCAGGGGTGGCCGATGAGCTACATGCTCCAGGGCACACATATGACCGGGCTATTACTGTCCGTGTCACAGTGTGCCGGGTCGACAGCTACCCCCGTACTGCTCAGGTGGTGGGTCTGTCAGGAACGCGCCAGCAGTCCTCGCAGGGACGGGTAAGTAGTGTTCCTCCTGTCTTGGCAGGAGGAACAGCTGGGTATTCCTGGGGAGGTCGACTAGGGGGTCTCTCACCCTTACTTTCTTCTCTCCCTGTCCTTTCCCTCCTCCCTATGCTCTGTGGGGCTGGGCCTGCTGTGTACTGACCCGGGGTCCTCCGGGGGGGCTCCGTGTCCTGGCTGGGGGCTGTGCGGGGTGTCCAGTGTCCGCTCTCCCTGGGAGGTGTTGTCTGGGGCCATAGGGGGGCCTCCGCTGTTCACAGCCTTTTTTCCTTTTCCTCAGAAAATGTTCGGCGGTCATTTTGACGGCGCCCGGCGCCATTTTCTTATGGCCGCGCTTGTTTTTAATGCTGAGGAATCGGCGGCCATTTTCTTGTAGTCCGCACGCTTTTATACAGGCCAGCTTTGTTTTTGCCTCTAGCGATAAAAACGTCCCTTCTGAATGGCGCGAACAGCGCAGATCACCTCAGGCACAGGAATACACCACAGCCATGCCAGATAGAAGGCATTTGAGGAGAGCGGACGGCGGCGCTGTACGGCACCTGGGTCAGAGCGGTGAGTCCCCTGGGGGGTCCCTCAGTCTGAGCAGCTAGGAGGGTGGACCTAATGTACCTTGCCTTGGTCCCTATGGGTGTCAGGCAAGTGTGGGTTTGCATGGCGTCAGAAGCTGGCGTTCCTTTCCCTGGCATCCCCGTGGTGGCAACCGGTGCCCTGTACCTGGGGTGCTTATGGACGCCTTGTCGGTGGTCCTGGAGTCCTTTATTACCAGGGTGGAAGCGGTATGCGGAAGCAAGGGGGGTAAAAACGCCCCCTCCCCCGCCATCTTCGGGGAAAAAAGTTCTGATTCAGACTTGGGCCTTATTGTGGCAAATGTCCTTTGCTCTGACTTGTCAGAAGATGCAAACCAGGACCTTTCGGACAGTGCGGAACTGCGTCCATGCTTGCTTCCGGGTCAGCACAAAGGGTGCTTGTTGGAGCACTTATCGCTGCGTGCGGGATCCCCAATTAAATGGAGGTTATGGCGATGGCATCTATTAAGGTGTCGGTCCCTTCTGGGTCCCACAAGCCGGCCCGCACCGCTAGGTTTCCCTACCTAGCTTATTTGATACGTTTTACATACTAAGAATGGGAACAGCCCCCTACTGACCTAGGTGGAACAGCCCTCCCTGACTTAAATCTTTATTACCTTGCGTCCCAACTGTCTCAACTATACCACATAGATAAAACCGACAGACTCAGATTCCTCACCCTCCTCTGTCCACGGTGGGCACAACTGACCACTGACCCACTCACTGCAATTGCAGTGGGACATAGTGGGAATAACTCCAATAGAGACCGTGGGTCCCTATTATACCAATATAGGCGCGTATGGGACATCACCACTAAAACATTAACGACCCCTAAACACAACAATTATACCCCCTTATGGCACAATAGACTACTCTCAGAGTTTCTCTTGATCCCTGACACAGAGATATGGTGCGAATATGGAATATATTATTTGCACCACATAATTTCCGATGGCACACTTAAAAACTTTGAGGACCTCCAAAATGAGTTCCTGCTGCCCAATTCTATGCTTTTTAGATTCTTCCAGGTGCGTCACGCAGCCCAAGCTCAGTTTCCCCAGCCTTTGCCACAATCTACGCCCAATGTTATTATGGCAGTGGTTAAGGGTGTGGACCCGCGAAAGCTGATCTCTGATTTTTATGTCATGCTTCTCACCCCATCATCTACCACGCTAGCTTACAGCCTTAAACCAAGATGGGAAAGAGAGGTGGGCCCACTGGAGGATGAGGAGTGGAGTGAAGCACTAGACTCGTGCAAGACTGTATCCCCCAAGCTCTCTGACAGGCTGACCCAGTTATACGTGGTGCACCGAGCGTATCTCACCCCCCTAAGAATCGCCCGCTTTAGACGACAGTTTTCTACCTTGTGCACAATGTGTAACCAAACGACGGGCACATTCTTCCATCTACTCTGGGCGTGCCCGGTCCTTCAGGGTCTGTGGAAGCAGATTGTTGACTTCCTCCATGATGACATGGGATCCCCATTGACCCTGGACCCCAAACAATGCTTACTGGGGATATTCCCCGACTCTGAGATGGACAAATTCACTAAAACATTCTTGCATGAAACATTGTTTAATGCTAGAAAAATTATAGCCAGACAGTGGATGAGACCCACTCCCCCCAGCTTCAACGATTGGAAACTAGATATAAATAACACTCTTCCCTACAAAAAGTTCATATACATCAACAGAGGTTGTCCAGATAAGTACTACAAAATCTGGGATCGATGGCTTGAGTCCGCAGACACATGCACTGATGGTCCGTAATACTATACATCCTTCTAGCGTGCAATTCCATGAATAGCGTGGACATAGGGTTTTCCACTTATTGATAGTCACTGAATCCAGTGTTCAATCTGAACAAGTTTTTTGATCTACTGTGCCTATATATGTATAAGCCACATTTCTTGTTTTATGCATTTCTCCAGTTTTGCGTTGTAACTTGCAGAATTATGTTCCAAATGTAAATTGTTCAATAAAAAACTTTTTTCTCAAAAAAAAAAAAAAAAAGAATGGGAACAGCCGCAGCATTCCAAAAAATCACATGGCTGTCCGTTATCCTTTTGAGGAGTGTTGCTTGAAAAATTACATCTCCCCCCGATGGGGCCCCCCGGCTTCCAGGGAATTGCCATGATCCGGTGGTAGGGACCCCTGTTTTTAAGGACACTGCAGACAGTAGGACGTAGGCGGTGGCCCGTTCCTTGTTCATGGTATTGGGGTCAGCATTGCGGCCCCTATTGGCCTCGACCCTGGTGTCACTGACGCTTCCTTAATGGGCAAGATTGCTGCACCGTAGGGCTGCAACTAACGATTATTTTCATAAACGATTAGTTGGCCGATTATTGTTTCGATTAATCGGTTAATAACCGTAAAAAAAAAAAAAAAAGTAATTTTGCTGCGATTTACATTTTTTTAATTTTTTTTGTGCCAATTTGTTGTTGGGCAGATTAAAAAAACAAATTGCCGCAAAAACACATTATTACATGCTTTTCTGCAGCTTCTCCATTGAAGTATATTGAACCAAAAAAACAAAATAGCAAAGTTTTGCGTTTTAAAAAAAAGTACTTGCCCTTTCCAAATACGCAGCAGCTGAAAAAAAATCATGGATGTGAACGTGTTCCATAGGAAACCATGTAAATGAACTGTAGTGTGGTGTGACCCAGGCCTGAGATGTTTAGTAACATAATGGGGTTAAAAAAAAAAAAATTGGTACAGAAAGAGCAAATAATCACTACTGTAATGCCCCCATACACACGATCGTTTTTTATGCCGTTAAAAAGGCAATTTTTAAAAATGGGCAATAAAACCGATCGTGTGTATGCTCCAAAGCATTTTTAACAACGTGAAAAACGGCCATTAAAAATTTCGAACATGCTCTATTTTTTCACGTCGTTTTTCATGTTGTTTTTTTCAGTGTGTATGCTTTTACGAGGTGAAAAAAAAACGCGCATGCTCAGAATCAAGTATGAGACAGGAGCGCTCGTTCTGGTAAAACTAGCGTTCGTAATGGAGATAGCACATTTGTCACGCTGTAACGGACTGAAAAGCACGAGGCTGAAAAGCGCGAATCGTCGCTCAACAAACTTTACTAACATGAAGGGTGGCGCCATCCGAACGGAACTTCCCCTTTATAGTGCCGTCGTACGTGTTGTACGACGCTGCGCTTTGCTTGAACGTTTTTTAAAATGATCGTGTGTACGCAAGATAGGCTTGAGAGGAAACATGAAAAAAAAAACAACGAGAAAAACGTCCGTTTAAAAAATGGCATGAAAAACGATCGTGTGTACGCCGCATTAGGGGTTCATTTTTTACTGTGGGACAGTGAAAGTAATATTTACAGTAGCGATTTGCTCTTTTTGTACTATAAAGGGCTCATTTTAGTTTTTTTTAACCCCATTATGTTTCTGCCCGATTAATCGATTATGAAAATAGTACCGTATATACTTGAGTATAAGCCGAGATTTTCAGCCCTTTTTTTGGGGCTGAAAGTCCCCCCCTCGGCTTATACTCGAGTCAGTGAAATTTTTACATTGGAAATAGTACCTGTAAAGAAGTTGCGGCTGCGGCGTCCATCGTTCAAATTCCGCGGTCTCTTCCAGTTCCTTCCGTGATAGGCGATTCTCATCAGACACTCTCCGCCTATCACGAACGGTCTCTCATCCTCCGTTTCCCAGCAGACGTCTGTGATTGGCGGAACACCCAACACAGTGTCTGCTGGGAAACTGAGGATGAGAGAATGTTCGTGATAGGCGGAGAGTGTCTGATGAGAATCGCCTATCACGGAAGGAACAGGAAGAGACCGTGGAATTTGGACGATGGACGCCGCAGCTGCAACTTCTTTGCAGGTACTATTTACAATGTAAAATTTATAGGAAACGGTGAGGATAGGGAACGGTGAGCTAGGGAACGGTGAGGATGGTAACAGTGAGGCATTGTTGACCCTCGGCTTATACTCGAGTTGGTTTATACTCGAGTATATACGGTAATCGATTAATTTCATAATCGATTAGTCATCATTAATCGATTAGTTGTTTCGGCCCTACTGCACTGTGGTTTGAATAGCAACAGGCTTCCCCGGTCTGCATGATAGTGGACCAGTTTGTGCATGGCCTCAAGTATGTCTGCAATGCGGCCTTAGATACAGCTCCCTGGCTGTCCAGAACCTTCAGTATCTGCGGTGGGGCTACGCCGCATGATTTGACTGAAATGCTGGTCTGCGGACCAGATGTCCAAGAAGAATCTGGCGGATTTGCTAATCCAGGGTTAGAGGCTTTTTGGAGCCTCACTGGGTGAAATTATTAAAAATGTTGTTTGGGGTGAGAGCACGGCGCTCCCTCAATCCAGAAAGGGTAAGGAGCCACGCCGTAGGCTGGGGTCCTCCTTTTTTCCGCTCACAAGCGTTTTTTTTCCTTCCGCCGGGCCCGCAGGTGGGCGTTACCAGGCCGTCAAGGGTTCAGCTAAGGGACAAAAGCGTCCCTGGGTTCGCAGGCCTGTTTGGCTTGCAAACAAATCTGCGACTGCATGAAGGGCTGCCCCTGCCCGACTCTCGGGTGGGGGGGTCGCCTTCGCGAGTTTGCAGCTCGGTGGACTTTCGGAACGCCCTGTTTGGGGCAGTGCAGGACCTGCTGAAGTGCGTGGTAATAGCTCCTGTGCCGCTCCTGGAAAAGGATTATATTCCAATCTGTTTGTAGTCCCTAAGTAGGACAGGGTTTGTCCAATCCTGGACCTCAAGTCTCTTAACTCCTTTGTATTACTACGAAGGTTCAGGATAGAATCAGTTCGCTTTGGGTCGCTGCACTCCATCCGGGGGATTTTCTGGCGTCTTTTGGACATCAAGGACGCATATTTGCATGTCGCCGTATATGTCGGGCATCAAAAACTTCTGCATTTTGCAGTCGGGGACGATCACTACCCATTGTGGCTGTCCCTTTTGGCCTGACATCGGCACCAAGGGTTTTCTCCAAGGTGCTCGCCACGATCCTGGCCTTGCTGAGACAGCGAGGAATCGATATTGTGGGCTACCTGGACGACCTCCTTCTGAGCGCTGCTTCATACTCAGAATTAGAGGAGGATGTGGCGAATGCCAGTTAGATCTCTATCAAAGGAACCAGAAAACAAAAAACAAAGAGACCTCCACACACCACAATGAGTTACACTACAATTTTTAATAGCCTATAAAGGGCAAAATACATGGATAAAACACATTGCTATAATACTCCAGGTTTCAAATGACCAAGGAAAAAACACAATACAAGAAAGAGCAAAACTATTCCATCACTGTGAGTTCAATCGAACCGGAGAAATCACAGTGGCTGGACAGCTTGCGGACCCACTCCCTCCCCTAGTGTGAAGAACACCCCCTATGTATACCTGATGTACCCCAAAGAGATCACCCATAGAGATCAAGTCACCCCACATATGATTTCCTAAAGCAGGTCAGTGTGTACCTGTGACAGGTTGATAACACTGATCTGAAATGGAAAGCACTCTCTGAATCGGAATCAACACTCCACAGTAATCCCAGTCAGATGTCAGTCAGTCAAAAAAAAAAAAAAATATTGAATGCTAATTATAATTGCAAGAGGTCCAGCAGGATCCAAAAATTAGGGAAAAGGAAAAATATGTACTGATATAATTGGTTATCCTGACTCAGTGGTCCGATGGAGGAAATCACTCCAAACACTATGATGATGAAAGGTAAAGATGTATATCACATATCCCAATGATGGATCCAATTATTCGCTTCATACGGTATGTGCATATATAGCCAATCCCCAATCAATGGGTGAGTCTCTATTATAGTTCATAAATGCACCTGGTCAAATATAACCTAAACCATATGTTGCTTGATGGTATGTGGATCTGTATATATATAGTATAGTGTGCTATAGAGATAATCACACAAGGATTAAATCCTCACGGTTTATAGATATCAATGAGTGTGATGCATAGTCAAAAAGCATAATCGTGTTAGCAGTTGATATCAAAAATAAGGTGGCTCTCAGCGGTGTGTGGGCACTAGTCTAAATACTACCGTTATTAACACATCTAGTGTTTCTGCAATGTGCAGGTAAGTCCTGTGATAATGGTTAGAATATAACGAGCAGCAATGGGAGGTTTACGCACGAATCCGCAGAGATCACCAAAAGATGTCGGTCGAGATCAATCTGTTCATCTGTGGTCTGTATAGTTCAATGAGCTGCTGTTTGCACAGAGATCTCCAATTTTTTAGGATTGATCTATGCATATACGGCTCCAGTAGAGGTGCGCATCTTCACTGGCCTCACGATTTGATTCGATTACGATTATCATGTCAACTATTCAAATCGATTCCGCGATGCATCACGATTACAGCGCAAATGCGCATGATTTTCATAAAAAAAATTCAAGCAGTCAGGAGAACTCAATTTTTATTTATTTTTTTCTATCTGTTCTTTAAAAAAAAAAAAAAAAACACTCAATGCATGTAGCAAAGTCTAAACACAGCAGACAACAACTTAAAGGAGCTCCAGACTCTTCCCCAAAATACGGAGGAGATGAACGGAGACTGCAGATATGCTACAGGAGATGGTCAGAGAGACTGTGGATAATGCTACAGGAGATTCTCTCTCTCTCTCTTTCTTTCTCTCTCTCTCTTTCGCTCTCTCTCTCGCGCTCTCTCTTTCTCTCTCTCGCTCTCTCTCTTTCTCTCTCTCTCGCGCTCTCTCTTTCGCTCTCTCTCGCGCTCTCTCTTTCGCGCTCTCGCTCTCTCGCTCTCTTTCGCTCTCTCTCTCGCTCTCTCTCTCGCTCTCTCTCTCGCTCTCTCTCGCTCTCTCTCTCGCTCTCTCGCGCTCTCGCTCTCTCTCTCGCGCTCTCGCTCTCTCTCTCGCGCTCGCGCTCTCGCTCTCTCTCGCGCTCTCGCTCTCTCTCGCGCTCTCGCTCTCTCTCGCGCTCTCGCTCTCTCTCTCTCGCGCTCTCTCTCTCTTTCGCTCTCTCTCTCTCTTTTTCGCTCTCTCTCTCTCTTTTTCGCGCTCTCTCTCTCTTTCGCTCTCTCTCTCTTTCGCTCTCTCTCTCTCTTTCGCTCTCTCTCTCTCTTTCGCTCTCTCTCTCTTTCGCTCTCTCTCTCGCTCTCGCTCTCTCGCTCGCTCTCTCTCTCTTTCGCTCTCTCTCTCTCTCTTTCGCTCGCTCGCTCTCTCGCTCGCTCTCTCTCTCGCTCGCTCTCTCTCTCGCTCTCTCTCTCTCTCGCTCTCTCTCTCTCTCTCGCTCTCTCTGTGTCTGTGTCTCTGTTCCTCCTCAGTAAGCTTACCTCCATCATCCAGAATGGCTCGGATGATGGGGGCAAGCTTACAGGAAGTCAGAAATTGAGACAAAAAAATAAAAACATTTAAAAAGGTAAGTGAACCAACAATGCACTAGCTTAAAGGAACCTATTTAGAAAATAAAAAACCGAACCTTTACAACCTCTTTAAGGATTCTTCTCTCCGTGCGGAGCTTCAAGTTGCTCCCACAGGCCTCCCTTCTGCCGATCATGCAGTTATTGGGTTTGATGACTGCGGCCATACCTGGGGTGCCTTGGGCCCAATTGCACTCCAGGCCCCTTCAGGTGTTTCTTTTACGCCATTGGGATCGCAGAAAAAGCTCTCTGGATCAGCTCATTCAGCTTCCAAGAGAGGATTTTCTCAATCTGTCCTGGTGGAAGCAGCGGGAACATCTGCAGGGAGGGAAGGACTGGGCCCAACATGCCCCGATAAAAATTACCACAGATGCCAGTCTCTAGGGCTGGGCTGCTCACTCAGAGGACTGGTAGGCCAGGTTACCAGAGGAGGCATGCCGCTCCTCAAATTTCAGAGAACTGTTAGCTGTCGGGAAGGCTATAATGGCTCTGGAGGAGAGGGTCTATTCAAAAGACCTGTTGATTTTCTCGGACAATGCCACGACCGTGGCGTACCTAACCAAGCAAGGGGGCATTCGCTCGGATACGCTTTTATTGTTAACCCAGCAGATTCTGTCCTGGGCAGAGGACAATGTCAATTCGATCCGGGCGGTGCACATCAGTGGAACAGAGAATGTCCTGGCGGACTATCTGAGCAGGGTGAACATCAGTTCAAGCAGTTGGGTCTTTTTGCTTCTAGTCTACACATAAAACTGCCTGAGTGCTTCTCACTGAAAAGAGAGACCGAGTCCTTAGGGACAGATGCTCTCTCCTTCCCGTTGGATTTCACTCTGGCCTACGCCTTCCCTCCATTTCCCCTCTTACCGCTAGTAGTTCGGAAAATTATTCTGGACCAAGTGGAAGTTATTCTGATTGCCCCTTGGTAGCCCAGGAGGTGTTGGTTCTCCTCTCTGAGAGCCCTCTCAATAGATCCCTGCCTGGCATCTGCCGGATCGGAAGGATCTTCTCCAGCAGGGGCCGGTGCTTCATCCAAACCCTCAGACCTTCCATTTGACGGCATGGAGGCTGAGCGGCGCATCCTACATTTAAGACGGTGTTCAGAGAGGGTTATTCAAACTATCCTGGACAGATGTAAGTTAGTCACAAGGAAGATCTATGGGAAAGTTTGGAAAACTTTTGTTTCCTGGACAGGAATAGATTCTTTTTCTACTCCCTGTATAAGGGGAGTGGAAAAGGGACTTTCTGTCGGCACCCCTGGTGTTCAGGTTGCTGCCCTACAGAAAAAAGGCTATCTGAGAACCCTTTGATCAGGAAGTTCCTTTCAGCCAGATCTAGACGTACACCCAGGGCCATTAAACAGATTCCTCCCTGGGATTAGTGTTAAATACTCTGACCAGGGCTCTTTTTGATCCTTTGCATGAGGCTTCTCTGAAATTGATTTCCTTAAAGTGGTTGTAAACCCTTACAGACCACTATTACCTACAGGTAAGCCTAGATTAAGGCTTACCTGTAGCTACAAGAAATATCTCTTAAACCTACACGGTTTAGAAGATATTTGCAGAAAAGACTGCACTGATGTCTACGGCGCAGGCGCCCTGAGCGTGCCGCGATTGAAGGCTATCGAGCCGTCACTGGTGGCTCCCACGTGCACGCGCTGGGAGTGACGGCATCGCGGCTCTGGCCAGTCACAGCACCGGAGCTCCGATACCCGGAAGTCACTCCGGGAGTAATGGCGGCGGCTGAGGAGGCGAACATGGGCCGCTGCGGGTGCTTCGATCTCAGGTAAGTACCTCCATAATGCGCTAGTATGCTATGCATACTAGCTCATTATGCCTTTGTCTTCCAGGGTGTATTTTTTATTTTGTCTTCTGAGGGTTTACTTCCTCTTTAAACATTGCCTTCCTTTTGGCTATTACATCAGGGAGAAGGATTTCTGATCTAGAGTCTTTCCTGTAAAGACCCCTTCCTGAGGATTTTAGAGGACAGGGTAGTGATTAGGCCTGATCCTTTGGATAAATACAAAGTGTCTTCCAGCTTTCACAGGTCCCAGGAGGTAGTTCTTCCTAGTTTCTGTACCTCTCCTAAGAATGCGGAAGAGGAAAGATTGTCTTTTAAACGTGGAAAGATGTCTTCAGCTTTATCTAGAAAGGTCTAGTGAGTTTAGGAGTTCCTCCTAACTCTTAAGCCCTGTACACACGATCGGATAACCTATGGATTTTCGTCCGATGGATTTGACCATCGGAAATCCGATGAAACTGTTTTTCATCAGTCTTGGCCACACACCATCAGTCAAAAAACCGACCGTTCCAAACGCGGTGACGTAAAACACTCCGATGAGCCGAGAAAAATGAAGTTTAATGCTTCTGAGCATGCGTCGACTTGATTCTGAGCATGCGTGGGTTTTTTAACCGATGGACTTGCCCATAGACGATCGGAAATTCCCATCGTTTTTTTATCCATCGGAAAAAATTAAAACAAGTTCTATTTTCTTTCTCGTACATCACGGGACACAGAGCGACATAGTCATTACTAATGGGTTATATAGATACCGTCAGGTGCTGGCACTGGCAACTTCCAAAACCGGAAGTACCCTCCCCTATATAAGCCCCTCCCATCCGGGAGCACCTCAGTTTTTTGCCAGTGTCTAAGGTGTTGGCCAAGAAGAAACATGTGTTTTTCACTGAGCTTGCGTACAGGTTCTTTTGGGCCTCAGTAAGCTATTCCGGATCCGACCAAAAAAGCTTCATAGCTAAACGGTCGGTACCCGGGCCTTGCAGAGAAGAGCAAGGTTTTGCCTGTAATGCTTCTCTTAGGAGAGCTGGACCCTGGGATCTAGAGCTCTGGTCATACCCACGACCAAGATGTTTTCTGTGCAGGGTGCTATACAGGTCCAGGGGAGTGGAATCCTTGGGAACCCGGTCCCTGAAGGTTTGATTACAATGCCTGCCGTGATAGGTGAAGTTTGGGCTTTTGTGGACCAAACAAAGTCCTGCGGCGGAACAGGTAAGTGGGGGCCCCCAGGAACTTGGTTCTATTGGGGGACCCCCAAGCCTAATTTGTCTTTCTGTCTGTTACCTAATGGTATTCCCGCAAAATTCTGTGCATGCCTGTAACTACTAAAAAAATGTAATAATTTTTAATGGTGGTCAAGAAAAAAAAATAAATAAATTTTTTTTATATATATATTTAATATATTAGACTGCGGTACCTGTGTTTGTCCACTAAAGGCCGCTGTGGAATGTTTTCTTGTCATGTGGACTAGCTTCTTCTCAGCAGAGCAAAGTCCAGGCAGATGGTGAGTTCTCTTATAGGAAACTGCTTCCTCTGCCATGTTGCAGTGCTCGTCCATCCCCCGGCCTGCGGCAAAGAGGGGCCCTGGCTCCTGTCCCTTGTTACCATTTTTTGAAATTAGCGCCGAAGGCGCACGTGGCCGCGTGCGTGCGCGTGCACGCGCCTCTATATATAGAGGTGAGCCGGGAAAGGGGGCGGAGCCTGGGGGATGACGCTCTGTGCGCGCCGCAGCGCTTCTGCGCATGTGCGGGCGTCCCAGCAGTTAAAAAAAAAAAAACACAATGTTGTAGTGAGCTGGCTATGAAGTACAGAGACAGAGCTGGCAACATTTAAAGGCATACAGCAAGCGGTTGATACAGGCATCCCCTAGAAAGGCACATTAGTAGACACCAACTGTGATATAGCAGCAATTGTGCTAGACTATTCTCAGTAAAAGTGGTGTATTACGGCTGGAATACCTCAGCTTTAGGCTTAGGAATATGCCGTCCAGAAGCTCCGGAACTGAATCTTCCAGGAAGCGAAGGGGGTCTCATCGGGCGCTGAGGATCTTGGGCATACTTCTGCTGCACCAGTCTCCCCTGAAGTTCAGAGGTAAGTGACCGTAGAGACCCCGCAGGGGTACTTGGTACTGTGGCTGTCCTCAGTTCACCTGCTCCTGTGTATGTAACAGAGGAGGTTTTTTTCCTCAGCTCTGGGAGGATTAGAGAGAGATTGTCAACATTAATCGCTGCCTCCCTGTCAGGGAAAGCACGCCCGATCTCCGTCTCCTCCTTCAGAGTGCCTGTTAGCAGAGCAACAGTCCCATACAGGGATCGACCTGCCTGAAGGGGATCAGGATGAGGTTGATTCTGTTATAGAGGAATCAACAGTGGGGGAACCTTTTCTCAGCATCTCAAGCTGAAAGATTATGGGTTCAGTCTCTGACTAACATGGTCCGATCAGCATTTAAAAATGCACCTTGCTGAACCATCAACCACTACTGTATCCTCGTTGGGGTCGCTAGAAGCCCCCAGACTGTTTGTTCTTTTCCACTTCACCCTTTACTGAAAGGGCTCATTTACCAGGATTGGGAACGTCCTGAGAAAATATTTATTCCCTCAAGAGATTTCCGGTGGTCTATCCCATGGAGGATAAGTTCATCAAAAAAAAAAAAAAAAAATGGAAGGTCCCTACAGTGGACGCAGCCATCTCTTGTATGTATAAATCACTGACATGTCCAGTGGATAATGTCCAAATGTTCAAGAACCCAATAGATAAAAGATTGGAGTCCTTATGAAAATCTGCTTGGTGATACAACCAGCAGTAGCAGCTATTGGGGTCTGCTAAGCAGTGAAGGATCAGTTGAAACAGGTCTTGAGGGACTTGACAGATCAGCAGGCTTTGCCCTAGCTGATCTACCTAGAGCCTTAGGCTTTGCGGTTGACGCCATAGAGGATTCACTCCATCAGGCCGCCCGCCTTATGCTGTCTATAGTACATATGCGTAGGCTCCTATGGCTCAAAAACTGGTCTGCTGAAGCTCCCTGTAAAGAATGGCTGGTTAGCGTCCCATTTCATGGTGAACGCTTATTCAGGGAAAACCTGGACAAATATATCCAGAAAATTTCCAGCGGTAAAAATACGCTCTTGCCGGTTAAAAACAGTTAGAGGTCCCTCTTTAAGAGGCCTGCTTCTCCAGTCCCTGGGGCATCGGCTGTGTAACAGTTCCGACGGCCTCCTCGGTCAATTCCCGGGGGTAAAAAACAGGGACAGTAGCAGGGTAATGAGAAACCCTGGGTCAGGGGAGGTACAAAACCTCCCCCAAAGTTAAATTCATTGAAGCCCCCACTCAGTCGGGTGGGGGGAGGACTCCAGTTGTTCGCAAGAGACCTGGCGGGACACGATCAAGACAGGTGCTCTCCGCAGTAGGTTTGGGATACAGTTTGGAGTTAAAAGACTCTCCTCCTTCCCATTTTTGAGGTCAAACGTGCCAAGGGATCCCCGGAAGAGAGAGTCCCTCCTGTTGGCACTAGAACAACTATTGCTCCAAGGAGTAATTATGGAGGTTCCCCTGGAAGAATGAGGGTTCGGGTTTTACTCAAACCTCTTTACAGTCCTGAAGCAAACGCGGACGGGAGGCCCATATTAATTCTAAAAGGGCTATACAAATTCCTGTATATCAGGACTTTCCGATGGAGTCGATCCGATCGGTGGCCACTGCCCTACAAGGGGAGGATTGGTTAGCCGCGATCGACATCAAAGATGCTTATTTGCACATTCCCATCTTTCCAGTCCACCAAAAATTTCTACGCTTTGCAGTAGAAGGGCGCCATTTTCAGTTCAGAGCCTTACCCTTCGGTTTGGCCACAGCACCACGAGTGTTTACAAAAATTCTGGCCCTTTATTGGCCAATCTAAGAACACAAGGTGTAATGATAATGGCATATCTGGATGACTTGTTGCTGATAGACCACTCAGTGAAAAAACTAGACGTGGTCGTTCACAAGACAATCAAGTATCTGGAATCTCACGGTTGGATTATCAACCGAGACAAGTCAGCCCTAAAAACCAGTCAAAAGTCTGGAATACTTGGGGCTAAGGTTGGATTCAGGCCAGAGAAAAATATTCTTGCCTCGAGGAAAGGTGTTGTCTTTGAAAGATTTGATCCACTTAGTGGGTACAAAAAAGACAGCCGTCCATACGCCTGTATATGAGGCTGCTGGGAAAAATGGTGGCATCATTCGAAGCAGTACCCTACGGTCAATTCCATTCAAGGAATTTGCAAGGGGCCATACTGTCAGCCTGGAACAAAAAAGTTCAGGCCCTAGACTTACAATGTCCTTGTCCCCTTCCGTTCGCAAGAGCCTCCGTTGGTGGTTGGTTCCCCAGAATCTAGAAAAGGAAATCCTTCAGTCCGATTTCTTGGAAGGTGGTCACTACAGATGCCAGCCTTATAGGCTGGGGAGCAGTACTGGAGCAATAGTCTCTCCAGGGCAGATGGTCGGATGCAGAAAAGGCCCTGTCCATCAATCTCTTAGAGATACGAGCAGCCCGGTATGCCCTAGTAGCATGGACATCCAAACTCCAAGGGTCCCCTGTCAGAATTCAATCAGACAATGCCACAGCAGTGGCATATATCAATCATCAGGGGGGCACCAGGAGTCGTGCAGCCCAGAGGGAAGTAAATTACATCCTGAAATGGGCAGAAAAATATGTCCCAGCCATATCTGCGGTATTCATTCCAGGAGTGGAGAATTGGAAGGCGGACTTTCTAAGTCGCCAGCAATTAGGCCCAGAGGAAGGGTCCCTTCACCCCGAGGTTTTCTGGACAATATGTCAGCGCTGGGGAACATCGGATGTAGATCTTCTAGCATCCAGATTCAACGCAAAGGGGGACAGGTTTGTCTCTCGGACAAGGGATCCCCTAGCTTGCGGCTCGGATGCCCTAGTGTTCCCTTGGGATCAGTTCAAGCTGATATATGCATTCACACCGCCACAATGGTTACCTCGATTACTCCGCAGAATCAGGGTAGAAAAGAAACAGTGATTCCGGTGGCTCCAGCGTGGCCCCGAAGAGCGTGGTACGCGGAGATTGTAAAATTTTAGTGGGGAGTCCTTGGACTCTCCCACGTCGTCCGGACCTGCTTTCGCAAGGACCGATATACCACCCTTCCTTACCAGCCCTAGGTTTGACGGCCTGGCTATTGAAGCCCACATTCTAAAAAAGAGAGGGCTCTCTAATGCTGTGGTATCTACCATGATCAATGCCAGGAAGCCGGTATCCAGGCAGATCTACTATAGAATCTGGAGGGCGTACATCGCGTGGTGTGAGGCCAAGAAATGGCATCCACATAAGTACGTAATAGGTAGGATTCTAGACTTCCTACAGTGGGCTGTAGATAGGAAGCTTGCCTTGAGTACTATTAAGGGTCAGATTTCGGCCTTGTCGATATTTTTTCAAAGGCCCTTGGCTTCGCATTCACTAGTCAAAGCCTTTATACAAGGAGTGATGCGTATTAGTCCTCCGGTTAATATTCCCATATGTCCATGGGGTCTAAACTTGGTTCTGTCGGTTCTACAGAAACAACCATTTGAACCATTACAGCATATTTCCTTGGTGCTTCTCACCAGGGAATTGATTTTTCTAGTAGCCATTTGTTCGGCTAAAAGAGTATCGGAATTAGCAGCTATGTCCTGTAAGGAGCCATATCTGGTTATCCATAAGGACAGAGTAGTGTTACGTCCTCATCCAGCCTTTCTTCCTAAGGTGGTATCGAGGTTTCATTTGAACCAAGATGTGGTTCTTCCTTCTTTTTTCCCCAAACCTACTTCGGTAGAGGAAAAGTTATTGCATTCTTTGGATGTAGTAAGAGCAGTTAAAGCTTATCTAAAAGCCACTGCTCAGATTCGCAGAACGGATACTTTGTTTATTCTGCCGGAAGGCCCCAGAAAGGGTCAGGCAGCGTCAAAATCTACTTTAGCCAAGTGGATTCGACAGGTCATAATACAAGCCTATGGCTTGAGAAGGAGACCGCCTCCGTTCAAAGTTAGAGCGCACTCCACGAGAGCAGTTGGAACTTCATGGGCAGTGCATCACCAGGCCTCCCTGGCTCAAATCTGTAAGGCCGCAACATGGTCTTCAGTACACACGTTTACTAGGTTCTACCAGGTGGACGTTAGAAGTCAGGAGGATGTCGCCTTTGGGCGCAGTGTGTTGCAGGCCGCAAAAGATCCTCATGTCTGATAGCGCTCAGCTTATATATGGTGTATCCCCCCCCCTCATTTGGCATTGCTTTAGGACATCCCATTAGTAATGACTATGCCGCTCTGTGTCCCGTGATGTACGAGAAAGAAAATAGGATTTTTATAACAGCTTACCTGTAAAATCCTTTTCTTGGAGTACATCACGGGACACAGAGCTCCCGCCCCTCTTTGGGGACACTTATTGCTTTGCTACAAAACTGAGGTGCTCCCGGATGGGAGGGGCTTATATAGGGGTGGGTACTTCCGGTTTTGGAAGTTGCCAGTGCCAGCACCTGACGGTATCTATATAACCCATTAGTAATGACTATGTCGCTCTGTGTCCCGTGATGTACTCCAAGAAAAGGATTTTACAGGTAAGCTGTTATAAAAATCCTATTTTTTCCATCCGATGGAAAAAAGACTGATGGGTACCATACACGATCGGTTTGTCTGATGAAAACCTTCCATCGGATGGTTTTCATCAGTTAAACCGATCGTGTGTACGGGGCTTAAGTGGCCCCATGAAGGGGACCAAAGCGTCTAGGAGTTTCATAGCCAGGTGGATTAGGGAAACTATTTGTGAAGCGTACAAAGCATCAGGTCGCACCCCTCCTTCCAGAATTAGAGCTCATTCAACGAGATCCATGACCACATCATGGGCAGAAAGCGGGAGCATCATGGGAAGAAATTTCTAAAGTTGCCGTCTTGTCCTCCTCTCATGCATTTGTAAAACATTATAGAGTTCAGATGCTTTCCAGCCAGGACCTCTCCTTTGGTAGGAAAGTGCTTCAGGCTGTCGTCCCACCCTAAGTTATAGAGTTGTGCTTATCCTCTCAAGTAGCTGTCCTGGAAGATGAGGGGGGAAACCCCCGTTAGACTTACCAGTAACGGTATTTTCATGAATCTTCCAGGACAGCGTCTATATTCCCACCCTATTATGTATTCACTGGTCCCCTTTGTTTACTTTGTGGTGGTGTTTTTATGTGAGTTTCAGTTTTGTTCCTCTGCGGAGTGCACTTTTGGTGGAGGTTTACTTTATCTTCTAACAACTGAGGGTCAAAGGAAAGGTCGGGGCCTTTTAAAAAATGTCCGATTTGTGTAGCTGTCCTGGAAGATTCATGGAAATACTGTTACCAGTAAGTCTCTAACGGGGGTTTTATTCGCTGCTCCAGATTCCTGTCATTTTCTGCCAACGGCGCAACGCAAGCACATGTTATTACTTCTACTACTCTGTAAAGACTAGTCAGCTGGTCTGCGACACTTGTACACTTACCTTCTCTGTGCAATGGTATTTCACAAAGCAGTCCCTTACCTTCTCTTCTGGGTCCTCTCACTGGTGCTGTCCACTCCTCTTCTTTCAGTTCCCCCATAGCAGGCTGTGTGCTATAAGGGGGGGGGGGCAGTTGTGTGGGCATGCTCCTGAGCCTGGCTGTGTGCGTCTATAGACACACACACACAGCACGGCTCAGCCCTGCCCCACTCCCTTTCCACATGATTTGATTGACGGTAGGAGGAGCCAATGGCTCCCACTGGTGAAATCTGTGTCCTGTGTGAGGAGGGATATGGGGAGAAGTGCTGCCTCAGACAGGCACTGCACTGGATTAAAAGAGGAGCCAGATAAGTAGGGGCCAGCTGATCATGAAAAGGTGTTGTTTTTTTTTTTTTTTTTTAGAAAGTTGTAAGGTAGAGAGGAGATGTCATGAAATCCAATCTCAAGTTCACATTGATCCCATTATGAATATGGTATTTTTAAAAACAAAAGTAGTGGGACTTTAAATATGCCAAATGAGAACAAAGTGAGAATAAACAATACATATATCAATATATCCTATAGATAATGACATGTCACCTGGAAAAGGTTTGTATATGGTGTTACCCCCTCATTATTTAGAAAGGTTTGTACTTCTTCTGTGGTTCGCAGCAGTGTAGTTCGTTCTGCACTCCTGTGATCCATTTTCAGCAGGCTGCAGCCCACTGGCGGCTGACATCACAGTGCTGGGGCAAGATTGCGACCATATGATCAGGATCCACCCACATGCCTGGAACAGCAGCTGCGCATGCGGTCCACCGCTACCAGGGTTGCTAATCTGACAGAAAACCTGCAGTCAAATGGCGGCAGCGGACATCTTGCTACACCCAGCTACGTCTTGATTTTCAGAGTAATTTTAGCAATAAAGTGAGCGTTTTCTAAGTATAGTTTGTTGACATCTGTGATGGTGTTTGGATATTTCATTTTGAAAGCCTAAAAGTTTAGCGCTGTCAGATTAGCAAACCTGGTAGTGGAACACATGCGCAGCTGAAGGAACGTCACTTCTGTTACAGTATCTTAAAGGGTTCACTAATCCAATAGAACAGCGGGCGCTTAAGTGAGCGAGGGAATACGGAGCAGAGAGCCGGTGAGTGACAGTCAGCAGCTCTCTGCTCAGGCATCTGTGAGACCGAGCGATCGGCGGTGTTGGTAGCGGCGGAGGCGATCGGGTCCTGTCTCCTGGGGAAGATGGCCCCCACCCGTCTCCATACCATACCATAGCAGAAGCAACGTCAAAACGTCACTTCCGCCCATAGCTCTTAAGGCCCCTTTCACACTGGGGCGGTGGTGGCGGTGAAGCGCCGCTATTTTTAGCGGCGCTTTACCGCTAATTTTGCGGCGGTATTTGGCCGTTAGCTGGGCGGTTTTACCCCCGCTAGCGGCCGAAAAAGGGTTAATACCGCCCGCAATGCGCCTCTGCAGAGGCGCATTGCCGGCGGTATAGCCGCGGTTTCCTATTGCTTTCAATGGGAAGGAGCTGTGGATGAGCGGTAAACACACTGCTCCAAAGATGCGGCTAGCAGGACTTTTGGAGCGGTCCTGCTAGCGCACCGCTCCAGTGTGAAAGTCCTCAGGCTTTCAGACTGGAGAAACAGCAGCCGCTGTTTCAGGTCGGTTTGCAGGCGCTATTTTTAGCGCAATAGCGCCTGCAAACCGCCCCAGTGTGTCAAATGACAAAATTTTTATTTATTTTTTTAATTGCATTTAAGTGTAAATATGAGATCTGAGGTCTTTTTGACCCCAGATCTCATATTTGAGGTTTTTATATTTAAGATTTTTTTATTACAAAGGGATGTTTACATTCATTTACATGACCCAAATTAATATTTTTTTTTTTAAAAAAACAGTGTAAAAATAAATAAGATAAAGTAGAATAAATAAGAAAAAACTTTTTTTAAAGCGCCCCGTCCCGACGAGCTTGCGCGCAGTAGTGAACGAATACGTGAGCAGCGCCCGCATATGAAAACGGTGTTCAAACCACACATGTGAGGTATCGCCACGATCGTTGGAGCGAGAGCAATAATTCTAGCCCTAGACATCCTCTGTAACTCAAAATATGCAACCTGTAGATTTTTTTTAAACGTCGCCTAGGGAGATTTTTAAGGGTAAAAGTTAGTCGCCATTCTACGAGCGGGCGCAACTTTGAAGCGTGACATGTTGGGTATCAATTTACTTGGCGTAACATTATCTTTCACAAAATAAAAATTGGGCTAAGTTTACTGTTGTCTTATTTTTTAAATTAAAAAATGTGTATTTTTCCCATGAAAAGTGCGCTTATAAGACCGCTGCGCAAATACGGTGTGACAAAAACTATTGCAATGACCGCCATTTTATTCTCCAAGGTATTTAAAATGTATAATGTTAGGCAGTTCTAAGTAATTTTCTAGCAAAACAATTGTTTTTAACTTGTAAACAACGCATCTGAAAAAGAGGCTCGGTCCTTAAAGTGGATGTAAACCCTCTCTCATCCTTTCTAAACTACTGCCATAGTGCTGATCTATGAGGATATAGATGCCTCCTGCATGTATCCTTATCTGTCAAATGTCTCCCCTCTGTCTGTTATAAGAACTGAAAAACTGCAGAGTCTGTGGGTGGGTCTGTTGTCTGGAGCTCGGTGGGTGGAGTCGTGATGTCAGTAGACTCCCCGCCCACCTCTACACTCCCCTTGTCAACATGAATTTTCTCATGTATATTCCTTACACTGAACTTCTGCTATGATCACTAACATCCAGTCAAAATCCAGTAACCACATGACTTCAGAAAAGGAGTGGGGGTGGGAATTAAAAAAATAATGCCGGTCTAAAGCTAGTGCACGAGATATGTAAATTACCTGTCACTCAAAGCAAGGGGGCGGAACGGACAAAGGTTTTTCTCTGTTTGTCAGTTTATCTTACTGAACAATAAAAGAGGATTGCTCAGAGCTGGATTAACTCTTTGTGACCAGACCTGGCACAAATGATAGGAAATCTTATACTCTACATCAGGGCTTGACAAATTTGCTTGGAATCTAGGAGCCAGCTAAAAAAGTTAGGAGCCAGGAACGCGCCCCATCCTGCCGAGCTCGCGCGCAGAAGCGAACGCATACGTGAGTAGCGCCCGCATATGAAAGCGGTGTTCAAACCACATGTGAGGTATTGCCGCGATCGGTAGATCGAGAGAAATAATTCTAGCCCTAGACCTCCTCTGTAACTCAAAAGATGCAACCTGTAGAATTTTTTAAACGTCGCCTACGGAGATTTTAAAGGATAAAAGTTAGTCGCCATTCCACGAGCGTGCGCAATTTTGAAGCGTGACATGTTGGGTACCAATTTACTCAGGGTAACATTATCTTTCACAATATAAAAAAAAAATTGGGCTAACTTTACTTTTGTCTTATTTTTTTTATAAAAAAAAAAAGTGTATATTTTTTCCCCAAAAAAGTGCGCTTGTAAGACCGCTGCGCAAATACGGTGTGACAGAAAGTATTGCAACGACCGCCATTTTATTCTTTAGGGTGTTAGAATAAAAAATATATATAATGTTTTGGGGGTTCTAATTAGAGTGAAGGAGATGGCAGTGAAAACAGACAGGGAAACTCCATTAGCATTGCTGTTTGTCTTGTCATACCAACGGCCACCACAAGATGGCACCAGATCACAGAAGGAAGCATAGGCCTGCAGAAGGCCGCAAAGCCGCGGCCTCAATTACCGGCCGGCGCGACGCGATCCTGCGGCGCGGGGGGGGGCACGGAGAGACAGGATTCCCCAGCTGTGCTGCCCCAGGCGCCAGGTCGCTAATTCTAGTCGCAATGGCGACCTGGCGCCCGGGGTTTGTCGAGCCCTGCTCTACATTGTGACAGCAAAAATCAAAAATAATAATATTTCTGGTTTACATCCACTTTAAGTGGTTAATGATTATAGGGATTTTAGAGACTTGTTTTATATCTACTTTGTGTCCAGGGACTCTTATTCAGCCATGCTCTCTCTTGTGCCTGTCGCTGGTAACTGATAAAGTGATCATATTTCTATGCATATAAATCCTGAAGACCCCTAATTATTTGCTGTACCACCGGTGATGCCTTCCTTACACTTTAGGAAAATTGTCTGTTAAGGCCTGGTTCACACTGGGGCGACAAACGCTCCGACATTGGGAGCTCATGACGTGTGAAAATCAATGTTTCCCTATGGGAGCCGTCCTAACTGGTCCGACACATGTCGGTCCGACTTTGAAAATGCTCCCTGTACTACTTTGGTCCGACTTTGATCCGACTTCAGCCCATTGACTATCATTGAAGTCGGATCAAAGTCGGACCGCAGTCTTGCATGGTCCGACTTTGGCATGCGACTTGTGCTGTACTGCTCTTGAGGGGGAACTCCAGGCCAAATTTTAAATAAAAACCGGCGTGGGTTTCCCTCCAGGGGCATACCAGGCCCTTGGGTCTGGTCTGGATTTGAACGGGCGCCCCTACCCCGAAAAAACGGCGAGGGGGTCCCCCCAAAATCCAAACCAGACCCTTATCCGAGCACACAACCTGGCAGGCCGCAGGGGAAGAGGGGGGGACGAGAGAGCGGCCCCCCCTCCCTCCTGAACCGTACCAGGCCGCATGCCCTCAACATGGGGGGTTTGGTGCTCTGGGGCAGGGGGGCGACCTGCGGCCCCCCCCACCCCAGAGCACCCTGTCCCCATGTTGATGAGGACAGGGCCTCTTCCCGACAACCCTGGCCGTTGGTTGTCGGGGTCTGCGGGCGGGGGGCTTATCGGAATCCGGGAGCCCCCTTCAATAAGGGGGTCCCCGGATCCCGCCCCCCCCACCCTATGTGAATGAGTATGGGGTACATCGTACCCCTACCCATTCACCTGGTGGACAAAAAATTGCAATAAAAAAACACTACACGGGTTTTCAAAGTAATTTATTGCACAGCTCCGGGGGTCTTCTTCCGACTTCCGGGGGTCTTCTTCCGACTTCCGGGGGTCTTTTCCGACTTCCGGGGGTCTCCGGTGTCGTCTCCCGCTCTCCGGTTCTTTCTTCCGCCGGGCCTCCGCTAACTTCTTTTTAGCTCTCTTGCTAACAGAGGCCCGGTCTTCCCGTCGTCTCGTCCGGCTCTCCGTTGTCCTTCTGCCAGCCCCTCCACTAACTTCTTGGTAGCTCTTTCGCTAGTGGAGGGGCCGGGCTTCCCGTCGCCGTCGGCTTCTTCTTCCCTCTTCTCCTCCTCGATGTTGACGCGTCGCTTCCTCCCGCTGTAATACTGGCTCTCCGCTCCGCTCCGCATTAATATAGGCTTCTCATGACGTCACAGTCACATGTTCCAGGGCACATGGCCCCGGAGCATGTGACTGTGACATCATGGGAACATGTGACTGTGACGTCATGAGAAGCCTATATTAATGCGGAGCGGAGCGGAGAGCCAGTATTACAGCGAGAGGAAGCGACGCGTCAACATCGAGGAGGAGAAGAGGGAAGAAGAAGCCGACGGCGACAGCGACGGGAAGCCCAGCCCCTCCACTAGCGAAAGAGCTACGAAGAAGTTGGTGGAGGGGCCGGCAGAAGGACAACGGAGAGCCGGATGAGACAACGGGAAGACCGGGCCTCTGTTAGCAAGAGAGCTAAAAAGAAGTTAGCGGAGGCCCGGCGGAAGAAAGAACCGGAGAGCGGGAGACGACACCGGAGACCCTCGAAGTCGGAAAAGACCCCCGGAAGTCGGAAGAAGACCCCCGGAGCTGTGTAATAAATTACTTTAAAAACCTGTGTAGTGTTTTTTTATTGCAATTTTTTTCCCACCAGGTGAATGGGTAGGGGTACGATGTACCCCATACTCATTCACATAGGGTGGGGGGGCCCCCTTATTGAAGGGGGATCCCAGATTCCGATAAGCCCCCCGCCCGCAGACCCCGACAACCAACGGCCAGGGTTGTCGGGAAGAGGCCCTGTCCTCATCAACATGGGGGCAGGGTGCTCTGGGGTGGGGGGCCGCAGGTCGCCCCCCTGCCCCAGAGCACCAAACCCCCCATGTTGAGGGCATGCGGCCTGGTACGGTTCAGGAGGGAGGGGGGCCGCTCTCTCGTCCCCCCCTCTTCCCCTGCGGCCGGCCAGGTTGTGTGCTCGGATAAGGGTCTGGTTTGGATTTTGGGGGGACCCCCATGCCGTTTTTTCGGCGTAGGGGCGCCTGTTCAAATCCAGACCAGACCCAAGGGCCTGGTATGCTCCTGGAGGGGAACCCGCGCCGTTTTTTTTTAATTTAAAATTTGGCCTGGAGTTCCCCTTCAAGATTCATACCAAACACAGTGCCTGATATTGGCGGGGATCCAAGTCGGATCCCCGTTCATTGAAAGTCGGACATATGTCGGCTTCATGTCGCAGGGCAAAGTCGGATCCAAAGTAGGACAGATGTCGTGTCGCACTAGTGTGAACCCAGCCGGGTTCACACTAGTGCGACACGACATCTGTCCTACTTTGGATCCGACTTTGCCCTGCGACATGAAGCCGACATATGTCCGACTTTCAATGAACGGGGATCCGACTTGGATCCCCGCCAATATCAGGCACTGTGTTTGGTATGAATCTTGAAGGGGAACTCCAGGCCAAATTTTAAATTAAAAAAACGGCGCGGGTTCCCCTCCAGGGGCATACCAGGCCCTTGGGTCTGGTCTGGATTTGAACAGGCGCCCCTACGCCGAAAAAACGGCGTGGGGGTCCCCCCAAAATCCAAACCAGACCCTTATCCGAGCACGCAACCTGGCCGGCCGCAGGGGAAGAGGGGGGGGACGAGAGAGCGGCCCCCCTCCCTCCTGAACCGTACCAGGCCGCATGCCCTCAACATGGGGGGTTTGGTGCTCTGGGGCAGGGGGGCGACCTGCGGCCCCCCCACCCCAGAGCACCCTGCCCCCATGTTGATGAGGACAGGGCCTCTTCCCGACAACCCTGGCCGTTGGTTGTCGGGGTCTGCGGGCGGGGGGCTTATCGGAATCCGGGAGCCCCCTTTAATAAGGGGGCCCCCGGATCCCGGCCCCCCCACCCTATGTGAATGAGTATGGGGTACATCGTACCCCTACCCATTCACCTGGTGGAAAAAAATTGCAATAAAAAACACTACACAGGTTTTCAAAGTAATTTATTGCACAGCTCCGGGGGTCTTCTTCCGACTTCCGGGGGTCTTCTTCTGACTTCCGGGGGTCTTTTCCGACTTCGAGGGTCTCCGGTGTCGTCTCCCGCTCTCCGGTTCTTTCTTCCGCCGGGCCTCCGCTAACTTCTTTTTAGCTCTCTTGCTAACAGAGGCCCGGTCTTCCCGCTGTCTCATCCGGCTCTCCGTTGTTCTTCTGCCGGCCCCTCCACTAACTTCTTCGTAGCTCTTTCGCTAGTGGAGGGGCCGGGCTTCCCGTCGCTGTCGCCGTCGGCGTCTTCTTCCCTCTTCTCCTTCTCGATGTTGACGCGTCGCCTCCTCCCGCTGTAATACTGGCTCTCCGCTCCGCTCCGCATTAATATAGGCTTCTCATGACGTCACAGTCACATGTTCCCATGACGTCACAGTCGCATGCTCCGGGGCCATGTGCCCTGGAACATGTGACTGTGACGTCATGAGAAGCCTATATTAATGCGGAGCGGAGCGGAGAGCCAGTATTACAGCGGGAAGAAGCGACGCGTCAACATCGAGGAGGAGAAGAGGGAAGAAGAAGCCGACGGCGACGGGAAGCCCGGCCCCTCCACTAGCGAAAGAGCTACGAAGAAGTTAGTGGAGGGGCCGGCAGAAGGACAATGGAGAGCCGGACGAGACAACGGGAAGACCGGGCCTCTGTTAGCAAGAGAGCTAAAAAGAAGTTAGCGGAGGCCCGGCGGAAGAAAGAACCGGAGAGCGGGAGACGACACCGGAGACCCTCGAAGTCGGAAAAGACCCCCGGAAGTCGGAAGAAGACCCCCGGAGCTGTGCAATAAATTTCTTTGAAAACCCGTGTAGTGTTTTTTTATTGCAATTTTTTGTCCACCAGGTGAATGGGTAGGGGTACGATGTACCCCATACTCATTCACATAGGGTGGGGGGGCGGGATCCGGGGACCCCCTTATTGAAGGGGGCTCCCGGATTCCGATAAGCCCCCCGCCCGCAGACCCCGACAACCAACGGCCAGGGTTGTCGGGAAGAGGCCCTGTCCTCATCAACATGGGGACAGGGTGCTCTGGGGTGGGGGGGCCGCAGGTCGCCCCCCTGCCCCAGAGCACCAAACCCCCCATGTTGAGGGCATGCGGCCTGGTACGGTTCAGGAGGGAGGGGGGCCGCTCTCTCGTCCCCCCCCCCCCTCTTCCCCTGCGGCCTGCCAGGTTGTGTGCTCGGATAAGGGTCTGGTTTGGATTTTGGGGGGACCCCCACGCCGTTTTTTCGGCGTAGGGGCGCCCGTTCAAATCCAGACCAGACCCAAGGGCCTGGTATGCCCCTGGAGGGGAACCCACGCCGGTTTTTATTTAAAATTTGGCCTGGAGTTCCCCCTCAAGAGCAGTACAGCACAAGTCGCATGCCAAAGTCGGACCATGCAAGACTGCGGTCCGACTTTGATCCGACTTCAATGATAGTCAATGGGCTGAAGTCGGATCAAAGTAGTACAGGGAGCATTTTCAAAGTCGAACCGACATGTGTCGGACCAGTTAGGACGGCTCCCATAGGGAAACATTGATTTTCACACGTCATGCGACATGAGCTCCCAATGTCGGAGCGTTTGTCGCCCCAGTGTGAACCAGGCCTAAGGCCTGGTTCACACTGGTCCGACAAACGCTCCGACATTAGGAGCTCATGTGGCATGACGTGTGAAAATCAATGTTTCCCTATGAGAGCCGTCTTAACTGGTCCGACACAAGTCGGTCCGACTTTGAAAATGCTCCCTGTACTACTTTGGTCCGACTTTGATCCTACTTCAGCCCATTGAATATCATTGAAGTCGGATCAAAGTAGGATCCTTGTCCTAACCATCCGACATTTGACATCCGACATGGTGATTACAGCAGCAGTAAAAGGAATTTATGTCACCCTGGGATTGTTTTGATTGGTCAAAGGACAAGTCAGACTATCACAAAGTCGGATCAAAGTAGTATCCTGTTCATGAATGTCGGATGGATGTCGGACCAATGTAGGATCAATGTAGGACTGATGTCGCAGAGCAAAGTAGGATGAAAGTCGGATGAATGTCGTGTCGTATCAGTGTGAACCCAGCCAAAGTCAGTAAAGAGCCGCATTTTTGGAAAAGCTCTCGCTTTAGAATGTTGTCTAATATATTCTTATGCAGGAGATTTACTAAAACTGGAGCACTCAGAATCTGGTGTAGCTGTGCATGGGAGCCAATCGGCTTCTAACTTCAGCTTGTTCAATTACGTTTTGACAATAAAACCTGATTGGTTTCTATGCACAGCTGCACCAGATTTTGCACTTACCAGTTTTAGTAAATCTCCTCCTATGTCTTTCTCTGTTAAAACATTTATGATATCTTATTACATTTGTGTACTGCATGAAAAGGACATTTTGGGATATTTGTTCTTAAACTAGCATTACATCTTCTTTTTTTTTTTTTTGTATTTACAGTCCATCTTCTCACCTTCATTTTTCCATAAAACACCCTCATACCTTGTCCTGGGAGTATTTCAACATGTTCCAGTGCAAAGCTCACCTGGTCATGAGACTGATAGAAAACCGCATCAGTATGGAGTTTATGCTGCAGGTAAGTGCCCTGTTCTTTCTGATGACATGGTTTTTAAAGTGGTTGTAAACCCTTTTGTCGTTTTTTTTTTTTTTTTTTCTAACCTGCAAGACAAAGCTATAATGAGCTAGTATGACTAGCATACTAGCTCATTATGTACCACTTACCTTCGATCGGGGCCCCCGAAGTCGTCCGTGTCCCTCCTCTAGCCGCATCCATCGCTGCGGCGATAGCCGGAATGTTACTTCCGGGTATCGCCGCTGCAGCCAATCACAGCGCCGTGATTGGCCGGAGCGGCGAAGACGTGACTCCGCGCATGCGCGCGTGAGCTGTCAAATTCGGCTACGTCGTCGAATGTTGCGACCTAGCCGAATTTGTGAATGGGGTGACGTCAGCGTCTCCGCATTTACATACAAATATCTCCTTAACCGTGTAGGTTAAGGAGATATTTCATGCACCTACAGGTAAGCCTTAATCTAGGCTTACCTGTAGGTCTTTGTTTAAAAAGTGGGTTTACAACCACTTTAAGACCTTGAAAATTGCATTTATCAGCAGGTATTTAAAACATAATTATCAAACAGCAGGATATTAGTAGCACTAATCCTTTTAAAGTTGAACTCGGGTAGTTATAAAAGACTAATGCCTCGTACACACGACCGGTTTTTCCGACGGAATTCTGCTCAAGCTGTCTTGCATACACACGCTCACTCCAAATTCCGACCGTCAAGAACGCGGTGATGTACAACAATACGACGAGCTGAGAAAAATGAAGTTCAATGCTTCCAAGTATGCGTCGACTTGATTCTGAGCATGCATGGTTTTTAGTCCGTCGGAATTGCATCCAGACGAACGGAAATTCCGATAGAATTTCCGACGGAAAAAGTCAGATGGGGCATACACATGGTTGGAATATCCGATGAAAAAATTCCGTCAGACATTTTCCATCAGAAATTCCGAGCGTGTGTACGCGGCATAACATTTAAAGTGGTCATAAAGCCTAATTTTTTTTTTTTTTTACCTTAATGCTTTCCTTGCGATAAGGTAAATGTTTAGGCATTCGTATCCCTACTCACTCCCCATTTTACATACCTGATCCCTCATTCGATCCAGTGCTGTGCACGTCTACAGTTCTCTTTTCTTAACCAACTGTTCTCATAGGCTTTGCTTAGGCAGTGGGAGCCATTGGCTCCCGCTGCTGTCAATCAAAGTCAGTGACCGGAGCAGTGGGGGTGGGCAAGTCCCTTTTGTCTGTGTTAATGGCTCAGGAGGGAGCCCACAAGGTGGCTTTCTATGTTGGCACTCAGCAGAGGGGAGGAGACGGGAGTGCACGTGGGGGACCAGAGAAGAGGAGGTTTGGGGCCGCTCTGTTCTAGTTTTAAAAATGTCCCCCCTCCCACCAACACAAGTAGTACCTTGGATTACGAGCATAATTAGATCCAGAAGCATGCTTGTAATCCAAAGCACTCGTATATCAAAGAAGTGTTCCCATAGGAATCAATGGAAACTCAGATAATGTGTTTCAGTGCCACTGCTGGTGTATGCAGTACCGCATGTGGCCAGAGGTGCTGGGGCGCCGGAGACATTTGGGAATGGAGTGTCTCCGAGTGTCATCGGCGCCCCTGCATCTCTGGCCACATGCGGTACTACACACCCCAGAGGCTTGAATACTGCTAGTCTTGCGAGATATAGTTCATATTGCAAAACGCTTGTAAACTACGTTACTCGCAATCCGAGGTATTACTGTGCTAGCTAACCTGTATAGAATAAAAATGTGTATACTTGCCTATTTTCCATCTGCTCTGGTCTGATCACGTGGTCCCCTGTGTCGGGCAGCGGCGGCTGCAGGAGAATGGAGAGAGTGCCTGACATGGCTGGGATCCATTACGTCACCCAATGGCTCCCATGGTGCAGCTGTTGTCCGCAGTCCATCCTCCCTCCTGCAGTTGCCGCTGGCTGACGTAGGGGAACCTGATCAGATGACTGGATCAGAGCGGGCTGAAATTGGGTAAGTGTATACATTTTTTACACAGGTTAGTGTAAGGAGGGGGGAGGGAGTCTTTTTAAGACTAGTTGGGCTTTAGCTGGAATTCTATTTGAATTCAGTTATGTGTTTCTTCAAAAATAATTTCATTTGTTTTAATTACCGCTAGCATAAATAACAGTGTCCTGTAACAAAATAAAAAAACAGAGTCTGTGTTGATCCGTGGTGGGTGTGCAGAATCAGATGTAAAACCTGGACTGTCACCGTGGCAGATGATACTGTATCTAGACACCCCAAGCGTTCCTAAAGTGTCATCCAACATCAATGGTAGGCTGATAAGTAATGGATACTCTTACCGTGAGTCAGATGTAAATAGGCATAAACGAGATCCCAGAACCAGGTGCTCCAAAGGGGATATCTCCAATCCGACTTCCAGAAAGTGAAAATGCTGTGGTATGGAAGGACCTCTCACAGCGAAGTTTGCACAAGGGGCGTGTGCCCCAACGAATCTTCCGTGGTGGATGCCCCTTGGGCCAGATGTCATAAAGGAAAAACAAACTGGCTCCACATAGTGAAAGCAACTCCAAAGTATGGTAAAAAATGGACAGCCTTTTATTGGCCTTAACATCCAAAAAAGTGACAATACATGCAGCCTTAAAAGATACAGGTAAAAAATTGATCCTCGAGGTGAAATGTGTATGAAGGCGTGATAACAAGGGTAGCGGCAAACTAAAAACCCGACATGTTTCGAGCAATGGCTCTTCAACTGGGGTGTTAGCTTGCCAGCTTGTATCACGCTATATATATATGCTGTTTCTAATAATAATTAGTGATCATGCAAGACAGCTGGGATATAAAAACCACTACCCAAATGACACAAACCACTATACATGGGGTTAATTACCTACACACAGATCACCTGTCATGCTAACACCCCAGTTGAAGAGCCATTGCTCGAAACATGTCGGGTTTTTAGTTTGCCGCTACCCTTGTTATCACGCCTTTTATACACATTTCACCTCGGATCAATTTTTTACCTGTATCTTTTAAGGCTGCATGTATTGTCACTTTTTTGGATGTTAATGCCAATAAAGGCTGTCCATTTTTTACCATACTTTGGAGTTGCTTTCACTATGTGGAGCCAGTTTGTTTTTCCTTTATGACATCTGGCCCAAGGGGCATCCACCACGGAAGGTTCGTTGGGGCACACGCCCCTTGTGCAAACTTCGCTGTGAGAGGTCCTTCCATACCACAGCATTTTCACTTTCTGGAAGTCGGATTGGAGATATCCCCTTTGGAGCACCTGGTTCTGGGATCTCGTTTATGCCTATTTACATCTGACTCACGGTAAGAGTATCCATTACTTATCAGCCTACCATTGATGTTGGATGACACTTTAAGAACGCTCAGGGTGTCTAGATACAGTATCATCTGCCACGGTGACAGTCCAGGTTTTACATCTGATTCTGCACACCCACCACGGATCAACACAAACTGTTTTTTTATTTTGTTACAGGACACTTTGTTTACTACACAAGTTCTTTTTGAGTTTGGGTATATTTCTTTCATATATGTTTTAGGCATATTCATGATAACCACAACTTTTTTCTTTCTTTGCACTCTTCACGTCACAGTTTGAGTGGAGTTATGTGTGGAGGTTACGCTTTGTAGTTGTTTACATAGGATGTCATCCGGCCATACTCTGATTTTTAGCGCTGCATTTTTATTTTTATTCACTTTTATAACCATACCATCTTATTGTTTATGTCAGCTGCTTTATTTGTACACATTCAGTTTCACTGGTAGCGCAATTTCTCTTGTCATCCATGGACTGACACAGCGTGTCTTATACACCTTTACACGTGGGTTATGTCCCTGCTTGCAGGAGAAGACCTAGGCAGAATGTGAGATGTTATACATACATTCTAAACAGCCAGAGCTGAACAGCCCCGCCCAGGGGGGCGGTCCCTCCGGGCATAACCCTCCCACTGCAGTCAGCAGACCCCAGTTTTTTTCTGCCTAGCAGAAGGAGAAGACGTGGCTCTCTCAGGAGCCAGTCTCCTGACCTATTTTTATTCTTTTGGAAATTTTTTTCCTATTTTATTTTTTTATTTTTTTGAGATCTTCTATCAACTGTCGGCTGGGCAACAGGTTGGGTACAAGATATCCTCGTAGTCTTCCCTGTCCGACCATCGAGCGTGCTGATCCTCGCCTTGTGTGCGTGAGACTCAGTTCACGACATGCCCCACGACTCCAGGGGTGGCCGGTGGGCTTCCAGCTCCGCGGTCCTCTCAAGATAGAACAGTCCGGCTGTATCTTTCGCGGTGGACCGGGCCGACAGCTACTCAGTACCGCACTGTGATAGTTCTGTCAGGAACACACCAGCGGGTCCCTCAGGGGACGGGTAAGTAGTCTCTCCTGGCTGCAGGTGAGTACATGCTGTGTGTTTCTTGTGTGGGGGGATTTCCCTGTCTCCCCCGTGTTTTTAATGTCACTCTCTGTTCACTAGTGCTGGCGCTGTACTATGGGGGGTGCCTGGGGGCCATACTGTCCTGGGGGGGGGCTCATGCTGCTCTGCACTCGCTGGGGCTGTTTTGTTTTTGGAGGTGAGGGGCCTGGGCGCCGTTCGGCGCCATGTTTTGTGTGTGTGCTGATTTTTACATTGGCGGCCATCTTGCCGGGGCCCGCCGGAGCACATTGCGGCGGCCATTTTCTTGTAGCCGCACGTCTTTTCTGGCACTAGTTTGGCCTCTAGCGCCGCTGGAAACGGCGCGAATCTCCTCACACTCTCTCCTCTCAGCTCACTCACGCTGAGCAGCGCGGCGCAGTGAGACAGAGCGGCGGAACCGAGCGGTCCTGGTCAGGTTGGTGGGTTCCCTGGGCATTCCCCTACTTCAGTCAGCACGGCCTGTGGGTGGTCTGAGAGGAACATTATGGAGTCAGAGTCACCAGCTTCCCCTAACATGCCAGAGGCAGCAGCCAGTGCTCCAGCACCTGCGGTCCCTATGAACCAGTTGTCGGCAGTCCTGGAATCATTTCTGACCAGGATGGAAGCTGTGTGTGAGCACAAGGGAGCAAAAAAGCGCCCTCTCCCCACTTTATCTCCACAAGGGGAGTGCTCTGCTTCAGATATGGGCCTAGTTATTGCTGCTCAGGACCCTAGCTCTGAATATTTGGATGGTTTTGAACAGGACATTCCTTGTGAGGAAGACTCCAGTTCTGAGTCAGTAAATGACAGGGCGCTTGTTAGTGAACTCATTGATGCTGTGAGGGACACTCTCAAGCTAGATGCTGCGACCGCAGAACCTCAGGCGGATACAGTCTCCTTTGGTTCTTTTAAGACCAAGCCTTCTAAAAAGGTTTTTCCATATGTACCTTTTTTTGACCAGCTCATTGACCAGGTCTGGGAAAAGCCGCAGAAGACTTTTATGGTCCCGCGGCGTTTGTCTATTAGATACCCCTTTGAAGACGCCCTGCTTAAAAAGTGGGCTTCTCCCCCGGTGGTCGACCCTCCAGTCGCCCGTTTAAACAAGGCCACCACTCTCCCGATGGAGGGGACTCCTGCGTTTAAGGACCCCACTGACAGGAGGTCAGAAGTGGTGAGTAGAGCCATGTTCGCCTTGTTGGGATCCGCCCTACGGCCCGTAGTAGCGGCGACCCTTGTGTCTCAGACACTCACGGAATGGGCAAAAATTTTGCACCAAACTGTGCAGGAGTATAACCTTCCTCCAGACACTATTGCTCTGGCCCACCAGATGGTGCAGGGTCTGATATATGTGTGCGACGCCACGTTGGACGCGGCCCCTTTAATATCCAGGGCCTCTGTCTCGGCGGTGGTATTGCGTCGTCTCATCTGGTTGAAATGCTGGTCTGCTGACCTAGCCTCTAAGAAGCTCCTGACGGATCTACCTTTTAAGGGTGGTAGACTTTTTGGTGCTGCTCTGGATGACATCATCAAGGATGTCACGGGAGGTAAAAGCACTCTCCTTCCTCAAACTATCAAGGGTAAGGAGGCCCGACGTAAACCGGGTCCTTCCTTTCCAGCAAAAAATGTTTTTTTTCGTCCGTCAGAGTCCACGGGTAAGCCATCCCAGACTGACAACAGTGCGGCTGGCGGGCACAAGCGCCCCTGGGTGCGTAAGCCGAACAAGCCGGCTCCCAAGCCCGCCTCCGCGTGAAGTCTTGCCCCCGCCCGTCTCTGGGGTGGGGGGACGACTTCGCAGGTTCACGGATCGGTGGACCTCCCGGATCTCCGACCGGTGGGTGTGCGAGGTGGTCACCTCAGGATACAGAATAGAGTTCCGCTCCTGGCCCCCAGACAGATTCTTTCCCTCAAATCTCCCTCTCCTTCCTGCCCGTCGGGCAGCCCTCTTGGGGGCTGTACAGGATTTGATCGGGTCCGGAGTAATTGTGCCGGTTCCGTCCCAGGAGAGGTTTCAGGGGTTCTACTCGAATCTGTTTGTTGTTCCAAAAAAGGACGGGGTTCGGCCGATCCTGGACCTCAAGGCCCTGAATGCCTTCGTGAAGGTGCAAAAATTCCGCATGGAATCCATTCGCACGGTGGTCGCTACACTCCGTCAAGGGGATTTTCTGGCATCCTTGGACATCAAGGACGCCTACTTGCATGTTCCGATCTGCGCAAGCCACCAGAAGTTTCTGCGCTTTGCGGTCGGCGAAGTCCACTATCAATTTGTGGCTCTTCCCTTCGGCCTGGCCTCGGCACCGAGGGTGTTCACCAAGGTGCTTGCTCCGGTCCTAGCTTTGCTGAGACAGCGAGGCATTGCTATCGTGGGCTATCTGGACGATTTCCTTCTAAGAGCAGACAGTGGCTCAGAATTGGAAGAAAGTGTGACTATCGTCAGTCAGACCCTCAGGGAGTTTGGGTGGCTCCTGAACGTTCAGAAGTCGGTTCTAGTCCCGACTCAGCGTCTGGAGTATCTAGGTCTGATTCTGGACTCCTTGGAAGCAAGAGTCTTCCTACCTCCAGACAAACTACTGACACTTCAGTCTGCAGTACGGGTGCTGACGTCCCGGAAATGGTCGTCAATCCGCTTTTGCATGAGAGTCCTGGGACTCATGGTGGCCTCCTTCGAGGCCGTTCCTTATGCCCAAGCGCACACCAGGGCCTTACAGAAAGAGATCTTGTCCACTTGGGACAAATCCCAGTTGTCCTTGGATCTTCAGATCCAGGTGAGTCACCTGGTCAGGGCATCCCTGACGTGGTGGTTGAGGTCCCCGGCTCTTCGGTCCGGGAAGTCGTTCCTCCCCATCCAATGGACGGTGATCACGACGGACGCCAGCCTGACGGGCTGGGGGGGAGTCTGGGGAGTCCTGTCGGCCCAAGGGCTTTGGACTCCGGACGAAGCCCTCTTACCGATCAATGTGCTGGAGATACGGGCAATCAGACTGTGCCTCTCCTCATGGTCGGAGAAACTACAGGGTCACTCCATCAGGATACAATCGGACAACGCCACAGCAGTGGCGTATGTCAACCATCAAGGGGGGACTCGGAGCTCAGCTGCGGCTTCCGAGGTCGCCCGCATCCTGAGGTGGGCCGAAAGAAGCGTGCCGGCTCTGTCGGCCGTCTACATTCCGGGCGTAGACAATTGGCAGGCGGACTATCTAAGTCGCCAGACGCTGGACCAGGGGGAGTGGTCCTTGCACCCGGAGGTCTTTCAACTTCTTTGCAGACGGTGGGGCATGCCGGATGTGGATCTGATGGCTTCTCGACTCTATCGCAAGGTGTCGAGGTTTGTGGCCAGATCCAGGGATCCCTGGGCGGATGCCTCGGATGCGTTGGTGGCCCCATGGGGTCAGTATCGCCTGGTATACGTTTATCCTCCGCTGCAGTTGCTCCCTCGCCTGCTCCGCAGGGTAGCGACCGAGGGAATTCCGGTGATCCTCATTGCTCCGGATTGGCCTCGGCGTCACTGGTACGCCGATCTGGTACGTCTCGTCGCAGACGTTCCCTGGCGGTTACCGATACGGGGGGACCTTCTGTCTCAAGGTCCTATATTTCATCCTGCTTTACAGTCTCTGGTTTTAACGGCATGGTTATTGAAAGCCAGGTGCTGAGAGACCGAGGTCTCTCGGATTCGGTCATTTCGACCATGTTAAGGGCACGGAAGTCTTCCTCCAGAAGGATCTATCACCGTACTTGGAGAGCTTACATCGCCATGTGCGAAGAGCTGGACTGGCGCCCACGAACGTATTCCGTTCCCAGAATCCTGCATTTTCTGCAGCGTGGCGTGACCCAAAAGCTCGCTTTGAGTACCATTAAGGGTCAGATTTCGGCCTTGGCCATCTTCTTTCAGCGTCCGCTGGCGGGTCATCCCTTGGTTAGCACCTTTGTGCAGGGGGTTCGACATGTGCTCCCCCCTGTCAAGCCTCCTCTCCCCCCGTGGGATCTGAATTTGGTGCTCTCGGTCCTCCAGGAACCTCCCTTTGAAAATATTAGAGATATTCCCCTCTTGACTTTGTCTCAGAAGGTGGCCTTCTTGGTGGCCATTACTTCCATTAGACGAGTGTCTGAATTGGCGGCCTTGTCCTGCAAGTCGCCCTTTTTGATCATCCAAAAGGATAAGGCGGTGTTACGTCCGCGACCTTCCTTTCTGCCAAAGGTGGTCTCGGCCTTCCACTTAAACGAGGACATTGTCCTCCCGTCCTTGTGTCCTCACCCATCGCATCCCAGAGAGTTTGCGCTACACACTTTGGATGTGGTACGAGCCTTGCGGGTGTACCTGTCTGCTACTGCTTCTATTCGGAAGTCTGACTCACTATTTGTGGCTGTCTCTGGGCCAAAACAGGGCCAAGCGGTTTCGTCTGCCACCATTTCTAGGTGGATCAGACAAACCGTCATTCAAGCTTATGCTCTCAAGGGGCGGGCGCCTCCCTTTCCGGTTACGGCACATTCCACCAGGGCAATTGGTGCTTCCTGGGCTTTCCGACATCAAGCGTCGGTTGCACAAGTGTGCAAGGCGGCGACCTGGTCGTCTGTTCATACCTTTTCTAAGTTTTATAAGGTTGATGTGGCTGCATCTTCGGATGCTTCCTTCGGCCGCAAGGTGTTGCAGGCCGCTGTTTGATGTTGCAACGCCTCCGTTGAGGAGCTCTGCCTTGTTTGGAGTGAAGTTTTTGGTTTTCCATTTATACTGCTCCCATCCCTCTTGACACTGCTTTGGGACATCCCACGTGTAAAGGTGTATAAGACACGCTGTGTCAGTCCATGGATGACAAGAGAAAATAGAATTTTTGTACTCACCGTAAAATCCGTTTCTCTGGCATCCATGGACTGACACAGCACCCACCCTTCTTTTTAAGTTTGTACTGCTTTGTTACGAACTGAGGTCTGCTGACTGCAGTGGGAGGGTTATGCCCGGAGGGACCGCCCCCCTGGGCGGGGCTGTTCAGCTCTGGCTGTTTAGAATGTATGTATAACATCTCACATTCTGCCTAGGTCTTCTCCTGCAAGCAGGGACATAACCCACGTGTAAAGGTGTATGACACGCTGTGTCAGTCCATGGATGCCAGAGAAACGGATTTTACGGTGAGTACAAAAATCCTATTTTTTTCCATTTTTGCTAGCATAAATACTTTAATCTGCCGTTTGTATTAGCTTCTCATAAGGTCCTGCACAGAAAACTTGGACTAAGTGCCAGCTAGTCAAGCCCTATCTTTGCACAGTGATGTTAGTAAAGCGGAGGTCCACCCGATTTTACAACTTTCGCTCAATCAAATTACTGCAATGTATTAAGTTATAAACGGACATTTTTTTTTTGTGTACCTGTGTTTTCCTGATGTTCATCTCAGCTTCCTGTCTGTGTCTACTGTGGATATGGGTGGGTATTTTGCAGCTATTTTGTAATTTCCTGTGTGCCGCAATGTCTCCTGGGAGCTCATGTCATTGTTCCCAGGAGTTATTGCGAAGGCCTGCCGCGAGTTCCCGCGAGATTTCAAAAGAGGAAGTGATCCTTTTTTTTTTTTGTATTGGTTTGGTTGCCATCACAACGGGGCGGGAACTTCCGGCGGCGCCGCCTGTTGTGATGGCAACTCAGAAGTTTACGGTGCTGCTCGCCGTAAACACTGAGCATGCGCGGGAACAAGCAATGAATGCTTGGGAGCTCAGCATTCACTGCATCCTGTAAATCAATGCTTGTGGGCTTCACATGCCCACAAGCAAGATGGGAATGGCCGGGATCAGTTTTTAGAACTACCGTATATACTCGAGTATAAGCTGAGTTTTTTTTCAGCCCTTATTTTTAGGCTGAAAATGCCCCCTCGGCTTATACTCGCGTCAGTGTCCCCACTTACTGTTCTCTGGTGTCTCCGGTGTCTCCGGTGTGTGCGGGTGTTCTCGGGGGATGAAGTGGCTTTCAATGGAGCTCTTGAGCTAACTGCATTTGCTTACGGAGCTGAGGAAGATAGATGATGTCATCAGTCAGAGACGTGAGCAGGGGAAGTTTTATTTTGTGAGATCGTCTGAGCTATCACTGCACTGGCATCCCCAGCATCCCTTCAGATGAGAAAAATCAGCAGACAAGAAAGTGAGAGGGGGATGATTCTTTTACAGGATTCCATATGGATCAAGCAGCCAGGTAAGGAGCACCAGTGCCCCCCTCCCCCACTGACTGGCAGTTCCCCCAAACTGCCCCCATTAGGCACCAGGAACCCCACCTCCCCTCACTAAGCACCAGGAACCCCACCTCCCCTCACTAAGCACCTGGAACCCCACCTCCCCTCACTAAGCACCTGGAACCCCACCTCCCCTCACTAAGCACCTGGAACCCCACCTCCCCTCACTAAGCACCAGGAACCCCCATCTCCCCTCACTAAGCACCAGGAACCCCCATCTCCCCTCACTAAGCACCAGGAACCCCCACCTCCCCTCACTAAGCACCAGGAACCCCCATCTCCCCTCACTAAGCACCAGGAACCCCCATCTCCCCTCACTAAGCACCAGAACCCCCATCTCCCCTCACTAAGCACCAGAACCCCCATCTCCCCTCACTAAGCACCAGAACCCCCATCTCCCCTCACTAAGCACCAGAACCCCCATCTCCCCTCACTAAGCACCAGAACCCCCATCTCTCCTACTGGATGCTGGTTGCTTAGAACACTAAAGAAATTTACGGTACCAGTAGCTGCTGCATTTCCCACCCTAGGCTTATACTCGGATCAATACGTTTTCCCATTTTTTTGTGGTAAAATTAGGTGCTTCGGCTTATACTCGGGTCGGCTTATACTCGAGTATATACAGTACTTCTTTGAAACGAAAAAGGACAGCAGCAGATTTTAAACACACAAACAAAAAAAAAGAATGATCGTGGGACCTCTGCTTTAAGGCTAGATTCACACGGCTGCGAATTCTTTTGCCAATTTGAGCCGTTGCGATTGCTCAAATTCGCAAGTCATTAAAATAACATTGTTTTCCATTAGTGCCGTTCACATCAGTGCGGTGCGAATCTAAGCTGCGTGCAAAAAGGGTCCTGTGCGAGTTTGATCCGTGTGCCATGCGAATTCAGCTCTATAGACAGGCATTCCCTGAAATCGCGGTAAAATTGCGCGATTTTTGAAGTCGCAGTAGTGTGAACCCAGCCTAAATCTCAAATTGTTTTAATGACAATGAAACATTGTGTGATGTGCTACTCATTCCTTGTCCACTCGGCAGACTGAGGATGATTTTATAACTAAACTGTTTTATATCAAGTGTATGTCAGGGCAAAATAATAATAATAATAAAAAAAAAACATGTACATCTCCAATACATGCACATTTACCCATGGCTTTTCCTCTTTACAGACACTGCAAGTACAGCAAAATACTTGTGGACCCTACCCGAAATCCAGTGTGCTCCTATCTATCTTTAGTGTGCTGCCAACACTGCCTCCGCTACACTGAAATCCCAAGAAGTGTCGTCTGTCCTGTCTGATAGTCCTGGCTGGACTACAAAAGACCTCCCCCTATCTTTATCTCCATTACAAACGGGAGGAGGAGTTCTGTAGTCCAGCAGAGGAGATCAGACAGGAATGACAACACTGCTTGGGATTGTGCAGCAGAGGCAGTGTTGTCTGCTCCCTACATGGAGCTAGGTGCGCCCTGGATTTCTGGCAGATCAAAAGCTTATTTTTCTGTAATCGAAGCATTTTAAAGTAGCAATCATGGTGAAGTACACTGATAGGTCGTAACTTTATGAACACCCACTTAATATAGAGTAAGTTCCCTTTTGCCACCGAAGCAGCCTTGACTCGTCGTGGCATGGAGGCTACTAGACCTCTGAAGCTACAGTGGATATAAAAAGTCTACACACCCGTTAAAATATCGGGTTTCTGTGATCTACAGTATCTCACAAAAGTGAGTACACTCCTCACATTTTTGTAAATATTTTATGATATCTTCTCATGTGACAACACTGAAGAAATTACACTTTGCTACAATGTAATGTAGTGAGTGTACAGCTTGTATAACAGTGTAAATTTGCTTTCACCTCCAAAATAACTCAACACACAGCCATTAATGTCTAAACCACTTGCAACAAAAGTGAGTACACCCCTAAGTTAAAATGTCCAAATTGGGTCCAATTAGCTGTTTTCCCTCCCCGATGTCATGTGACTCGTTAGTGTTACAAGGTCTCAGGTGTGAATGGGGAGCAGGTGTGTTAAATTTGGTGTTATCGCTCTCTCATACTGGTCACTGGAAGTTCAATATGGCACCTCATGGCAAAGAACTCTCTGAGGATCTGAAAAAAAGAATTGTTGCTCTACATAAAGATGGCCTAATCTATAAGTAGATTGCCAAGACCCTGAAACTGAGCTGCAGAACGGTGGCCAAGACCATACAGCAGTTTAACAGGACAGGTTCCACTCAGAACAGGCCTTGCCATGGTCGACCAAAGAAGTTGAGTGCACGTGCTCAGCATCATATCCAGAGATTGTCTTTGGGAAATAAACGTATGAGTGCTGCCAGCATTACTGCAGAGGTTGAAGGGGTGGGGGGTCAGCCTGTCAGTGCTCAGACCATACGCCGCACACTGCATCAAATTGGTCTGCATGGCTGTCGTCCCAGAAGGAAGCCTCTTCTAAAGATGATGCACAAGAAAGCCATCAAACAGTTTGCTGAAGACAAGCAGACTAAGGACATGGATTACTAGAACCATGTCCTGTGGTCTGATGAGATCAAGATAAACTTATTTGATTCAGATGGTGTCAAGTGTGTGTGGCGGCAACCAGGTGAGAAGTACAAAGACAAGTGTGTCTTACCTACAGTGAAGCATGGTGGTGGGAGTGTCTTTGTCTGGAGCTGCATGAGTGCTGCTGGCACTGGGGAGCTACAGTTCATTGAGGGAACCATGAATGCCAACATGTACTGTGACATACTAAAGCAGAACATGATCCCCTTCCTTCAGAGACTGGGCCGCAGGGTAGTATTCCAACATAACAATCCCAAACACACCTCCAAGACAACCACTGCTTTGCTAAAGAAGCTGAGGATAAAGGTGATGGACTGGCCAAGCATATCTCCAGACCTAAACCCTATTAAGCATCTGTGAGTCATCCTCAAAACGGAAGGTAGAGGAGCGCAAGGTCTCTAACATCCACCAGCTCTGTGATGTCATCATGGAGGAGTGGAAGAGGACTCCAGTGGCAACCTGTGAAGCTCTGGTGAACTCCATGCCCAAGAGGGTTAAGACCGTGCTGGAAAATTATGGTGGTCACACAAAATATTGACACTTTGGGCCCAATTTGGACATTTTCACTTAGGGGTGTACTTGCTTTTGTTGCCAGCAGTTGAGACATTAATGGCTGTGTGTTGATTTATTTTGAGGGGACAGCAAATTTACACTGTTATACAAGCTGTACACTAACTACTTTACATTGTAGCAAAGTGTAATTTCTTCAGTGTTGTCACATGAAAAGATATAATAAAATATCTACAAAAATGTGAGGGGTGTACTTACTTTTGTGAGATACTGTATAAACTGTACAACTCAATTTTAAAAACATTTATTTGGGGTTAATCAATGACACTTTTTAAATGACAGGTGTGTACTGACTTCTATTTAACATGAGTTTGAATGTGATTGCTTAATTCTGAACACAGCTACATCCCCAGTTATAAGAGGGGGTGCACACTTATGCAACCACATTTATTTATTTATTTATTTTTACTTCCCTCTCAGTTTGTTCTTCAATGAGTTGTACAGTTTATAGGTCACATTAAAAGTGGAAAAAAAGTTCTGAACTGATTTATCTTTGTCAAATTTTTTTACATCACAGAAACCTGACATTTTAACAGGGGTGTGTAGACTTTTTCTATTCACTGTATGCTTGTGGTATATGGCACCAAGCTGCCAGTAGCAGATTCTGTACATTTTTAGGTAGGGCATCCATGGATCGGATTTGATTTTCCAGCACATCCCAGAGACGTTAAATGGATTGAGATTTGGAGGCAAAGTCAACACCACAAACTCCTTGTATTCCCTAAACCACTCTTGATCCTTTTTTGCAGTGTGACAGGGCACATTATCCTGATAAGAGGCCACTACCAGCAGGGAATATTGTTTTCTTGAAAGGTTGTACTTGGTCAGCAACAATGTTTAGGTGGGTGATGCATGTCAAATCACATCTGAATGAATGGTAAGACCTAAGGTTTCCCAGCGGAACATTACACAAAGCATCACACTGCCTCCCCCCCCCCCCCCCCCTGCTTGCCTTCTTTTCATACTGCATTCTGGTGCCATCTTTTCCCCAGGTAAGCGACGCACACACCCAGTCATCTACATCAGGGGTCTCAAAGTGGAGGCCCTCCAGTTGTTGCGAAACTACAAGTCCCATCATGCCTTTGCCTGTGGGAGTCATGCTTTTAACTGTCAGCCTTGTAATGCCTCATGGGACTTGTAGTTTCGCACTAGCTGGAGGGCCACCAGTTTGAGACCCTCATTTAGATTTCTATCATCCAATCATGTACAAGCAAAAATTCTGTTTTTTTATTTTCCTTGCACGTCTCCTTCAGATATACAGCGACTTCACTTCCAAGTGCACTTCTGATCTACATGATGCAAAAAAAACATGCGATTCATCAGACCAGACCACCTTCTTCCATTGCTCTGTGGTCCAGTTCTGATGCTCAAGTGTCTGTTATCGGTGCTTTTAGGCTGTCGACACTTGTCAGCAATTGCATCCAGACCGGTCTGCCGCTGTGCAGCCCCGTACACAACAAACGGCAATGCTTTCAACACCTCAACTTCAGGGACAACATGTTCACTTGCTGCCTAAAATATATCCCACTGACTTTTAGATGCTATTAAAACGAAACAAGATAATCTTTCTTTTTAACCTGTCGGTGGTCATAAAGTTATGGCTGATCGGTGTAAGTAGAAGTAAAAACTGAGAGCACTCTTGTTTAATCTCATGAAAAGTTCTGCTTAGATGTGATATCCGTGTTCTCAACACTTAGGACTAGAGGTGATAACACATTTCCTGGCCAAGATGTAAACCTCTTCAAGATGATAGTCTGCTTGGCTTTGCCATATTTCACACATCTTTGCAATTCTCGAAGACTTTCATCTCTTTGTGACGCAAGTGTAAAGTATGTCTCTTGCAGGATTCTGATTTATAGATGGCTGGTATATCCGCCTTACCCTTCTCTTCACAAGCAGCGCTCTGATGATGTCTGCTGGGAACTCGTCTGGAATCGGCATGCCATGTAGACGGATTTCTCGCTCTCTAATTCCTCATGGCTAGCACTTTTGTCATTTCTAAACTCTCCTGTTTAGGATTCTGTGGTCAAGGAAAGGAGGCGTCATTGGCTGCCAGAGAGAGCGCACTTTCTTCTGAAGGTGTTTAATGGATCGACAAGAAAATGAGTGTTGTAGTAGACAGGGCTGTTATTAGAGCAGAGGAAAGAATAAAAAGCAGGCACCAATAACAGGATGATTTCACAAGTGCTGAGCACCTCGCCCTCCTACCCAGACATGAGAAATACATCCAAAGTAAATGGAACACACTATTGACACTGGCCCAGGGTGCACACAGGAAAGTACAGTCAGGTTGCAGGATACCTAAGAAACAAGGAAATCTATGAATGAAGAACAATAAGCTCTAAAATATACCGAAACCAAAGAGCAAAAAAATGTAATATGTTTTATCTTTTAAGTCCATAGATGTGTCTACATTGGTTTCCTTTTTTCAGACTTTTTCTTTTCATTTATTTTTACCTGGTAATCCTTTTAATAAGAAACATCCTGCCCTAGGGTAAGAACACTTTCTTTAAGGTGGAGAAGCTTTGCCACCCTAATGGCCCATACACACAATCCGCAAATGGGTGGGAAAATACAGTTTTCGAATCGATCGTATGATAATCGGATCGTTGGTACAGAGCTTTCAAGAGCCGATCATGACAAATCATCCGATATTGGATCGGACAAGCACGAACATTTTCCTCATACGATACCAAATCGTACAATTTTTTTTTTTAACTACCGTACTTATCGGCGTATAACACGCACCCTAACTTTAAGAGGGAAGTTTCAGGAAAAAAACTTTCCACAGCCCCCTGCGTATAACACGCAGGCACAGTTTACCCTCTATTTTCAGGGTAAAAAAGTGAGTGTTATACGCCAATAAATACAGTACTTTAAGCGGAGTTCCACCCTAAAGTGGAACTTCCGCTCATCTGATTCCACTCATCTGATTCCTCCCCCCCCTCCGGTGCCACAGTTGGCACCTTTCGGCAGGGGGGGGGGGGGGGGGGACAGGATACATGTCTTTGATAGGTATCCTTTCCCACTTCCGGGAGTCCGGGCCGAGGCCCGTGACGTAACCGCGGGGCTCCCTCCTCCTCCCCCGGCTGCCGGGCTAATAGGAGAGAGGAGCAGGGACTAGGGCATGTGCAGCAGGGTTCCCGGCATGAAGCCAAAAGGCTACAGTGCCAGGTTCCCTTACCCGCAATAGCGACGGAAGCACCAGCACCCGACAGCTGATGGAAACATCAGCCGCGGTGCCGACATCGAGGGACTCCAGGACAGGTAAGTGTCCTATTATTAAAAGCCATTAGTTGCAGTATGTGTAGCTGCAGGCTTTTATTTTTGTGCGGAACACTGCTTTAAAGAGGAAGTAAACCCTGTACGTTTTTTTTTAAATATAAAATATAATTATATATTTTAAAAACTAATTTTTGGCCATGTGCATCCTGAACTTTCGGTTTTGGTCCAGAATTTTAATTTCAGTGCACCACTAGGATATATGATTCATGTTAGTACTGTATGCTGTCTATGCGGACACACAGCTAGTTGTGTTAAATTGGTTTTAAAACAACTTCTGTAATTATGATTGTATGCATGCATGTGCTATTTGGGGGGGGGGGGGGGGGGGGAGAGAGGATAAATCCAGCACTGTCTACTGGAAACAAAATGGAGAAGACACGGACAAGAAGACTCCGGTGTGCATATGTGGCTTTTTACTGTTTTTTATATTTGTAATGTAAAGCAAGCAATACATTGTTTTGCAGATTTAAGAACCCTTTAATAACACATTTAATTGTTGAGAAAAATGAATTTGTATACAATAAACATGAAAGCTGAATCAGGGTGATGCTCTTCTAAGCACAGATGTGATACATAAACTGTCTTTATTTCACCTTTGCTTTATTATGTTCTTTATGGTACCCTGCCATACTTCAGATGTGATTTTATTTTTTCTTTCCTTTGACGTTGTTGCCCAGTTCTGCGTAGCGTTTCATGGCTCCTAACGACTGCTGTCCTTTTTGTTTCTCACTCAAGGTTTTCAACAAGCTTTTAAGCCTGGCCAGCACTGCTTCATCGCAGAAGTTCCAGTCCCACATGTGGAGTCAGATGTTGGTTTCCACATCTGGCTTTCTGAAATCCATTTCCAACGTGTCTGGAAAAGACATCCAACCTCTTATAAAGCAGTGGGTGTATCCTTTTCATCCTAATTTTTTACTGATGTTATTATTGCCAGCCATATGTCAGTGATACGGTAAGGACCACTGTAGAAATGAAGTCCAAAGAAGTGAATGTTACAACCTGTGAAACTGCTGGCCTCTCCTTCTTTTGTGGGACCTTTCCTGTAAGACTTTTGAAAAGGTGGCATGCAACTTTTCTTTCATAAAGGGTAAAAAACTGCGCTTAAAGAAAAAAAAGGGGGGATGGACCAGTCCAAAAAGCAGCAAAAATAAGTGGGATTAGCACAAGTAAAAGTAAAAAAGTAAAAATGTGTGCTTAAAAAGTCCAATTTGTAGAGATCAATTCAATAATCCCAGCGAAAGTTCATATATTCCTTCAAAGAGAAACTTGAATCTCAAACAGTACCAACTAACAGGTGCAATGAATGCTTACCAGACTATAAGCCTTTAGCACAGATGGCTTATACCCAGCCAGGGCCTTTATCCCAGTGGGAGATCACGAAATCCTCTGTGGATGATGGTGGCTCCCACAACGTTAAGTGATAAATTCCTAGATCCCACGGGCTTCGTATAATGGCATAAATTTCGTGGCACAAAAGTGGATTGAACAGAAAAAAACAATAGCGTAATATTGTTATGGATCACACCAGGTGCCTATATCATAAAGCAATAGGCACCAAATGCATAGATAACACCCGTGACTGAAAAACAACCAGTGCACCACCACCACAGGGAATGCCTGCTTACCAGATGCCTTTAGGTATTGTGCATATGGCCAAACCCAGCCAGGGCCTTTGGGGATAACCGTCCACTAAGATTAAAAGGCTGCTCTAATCCTCAGACGCCTAGCAGCCGTCCGTATTGTCGTATTCGATGTTTGCGGAATCACCCAAAGGAGGAAAGATAGGGGACCATAGTGTGAATCCGTTTAAGAATTTATTAAAATTAAATAGAAACACACTTACAGTTATGTAGAAAATATGAAGCGATAAAAATAAAGCCGGCCGGCTCTTAGATAAACCCCCGTCCAGACACGATAACGTGGTGACGTCAGCACGCTCCTAGTCCTCAGACGCGTTTCGTCATATCTGACATTCTCATTGAGAATGTCAGATATGACGAAACGCGTCTGAGGACTAGGAGCGTGCTGACGTCACCGCGTTATCGCGTCTGGACGGGAGTTTATCTAAGAGCCGGCCGGCTTTATTTTTATCGCTTCATATTTTTGATGCCTTTTCTGCTAAGCGAGAGTTGATGCTGGCAGGTCTCTTCTGCAGCAAGAAACATATTTTCTGCCTGAGTGCGTTCTTAACGTTGTACATTCAACAGGAAACGTGTAACCCAATGTACAATTGTGGCATGCCTTGGTGCCAAGATGAATTTAAAGAAAAGTGTGGGAATCAAAAGAATAAAAAAATATACATACTCCCCTCGATCCGATGCTACAACTGTCCTGCGCCAGCTCTACACCAAGAACTGAGTGATCAGAGACTGCTGATTGCTTAGTTCTTGAGTCCGCTCTGAGCAGTTCATTGTCTTTCAGTCAATGCACTCTGCTCTGCTCCTCCAGCGCTAACTGGAATGCCGGGCTGTGGGGGGGGCCAGAATGTCTGGCTTAGGCTCTTGGTGGCATGCTGAGGCTGAACCAGCTGCCTGTCAGGCATCTGGACGGATTTGGACATTATTGTCGGGATCCTTCCAGAGCCTGGACAGATGGGCTGTTTGCTGACTCTGGGTCACAGGAGTGCTGAGCTAAGTGCACTCCTGTGACCCATAGGAGAAGTATGGCCAAAAGAACTTTGAGGAAGATATTTCTCCTTTTGACTCACATTCCCATGCACAGTATGACTGTTGAAGTGGTGACTGGGACATGAGAGAGATCATGGCTGTTGCAGTGCTGCATACAAATTTAGATTTTGAGCATACCCTGCAACAAAAATGTCATATTTGGTGAGATACTTCCAAAGGGAAATCACGTCTTAAGGCATGCAGACCCTGCAACTGGGTGACAGGCTGGATAATACAGATCCTTGTAGTCTCCCCAGTCTGGCCATCGAGCGTGAGCAGGCCTTTAGCTACGCGCTGGGTCGGCCACGACATACCCCGTTTGCTCCAGGGGTGGCCGGTGAGCTATATGCTCCGGGGCCCACATATGACCGGACTACTGCTGTCCAGTCACAGGCAGCCGTACTGCTCAGTGATGGGTCTGTCAGGAATGCGTCCAGCAGTCCTCGCAGGGACGGGTAAGTAAGGTTCCTCCTGTCTTGGCAGGATGGAACAGCTGGTCGATTAGGGGGTCTTTAGTCCTCCCTTTCCTCTCTCCCCGTCCCATCCCTCCTCCCCATGCTTTGCTGGGCCTGCTGTGTACCTCACCAGGGGGTCCCTGAGGGGGGCTCCGGGTCCTGGCCTGGGGGCTGCGCGGTGTGTCCGGGTCCGCTCTAGTGTGGGTGGTCTGCCTTGTGGGGCCCTCCGCTTGGAGGCCCAGTGTTTTCGCTGCCTTTTATTTTTACCTCAGAAAGCCGCGCTGTTCCTAATGCTAATACAGCTGGCAGTCATTTTCTTGTAGCCGCGCTGTTTCTATAGCTAATACAGCGGTCGGCCATTTTCTTGTAGCTCGCGCTCTTTTTTTCCTGAGGTAACCAGCGGCCCTCTTTGTGGGGATTTTTACATTGGCTGGACCTCTAGCGCTGGTTTGTCATTCTGAACGGCGCAAATGGCAGATCACCCCAGGCACACATTGTGCAGGAGTTTAGAGCAGACGGCAGCGCTGAAGCAGTGCCTGGGTCAGGGCGGTGAGTCCTCTGGGAATACCTCTCGGTCTGGGCAGCTAGGAGGTTGGGCCTTTTCTTGTACCTTGACTTATTCCCTGAGTGGCTGTCAAGTGTGTGGGTCAGCATGGCGTCAGAAGCTGGCATTTCTTCCCCAGACATTCCGGTGGTAGCAATCGGTGCCCCTGCACCTGCGGTACTTGTGGACGCTTTATTGGCGGTCCTGGAATCATTTGTTGCCAGGGTGGCAGTGGTGTGTGGACGCAAGGGGGGTAAAAAACGCCCCCTCCCCCCCACCATCTTCTGGGTAAAGCTCAGACTCTGGCCTGGCTGTGAAACAGGACCCCTGTTCTGAAGGGTCAGAGTATGTAGACCAGGACCATTCGTACAGTGAGGAAGACTCCGTGTCCGGGTCAGCACAGGAGAGGGCGCTTGTTGGAGCACTTATTACCGCAGTGTGGGAAACCCTCAAACTGGAGGATGCGGCTGGGACATCTGCTGAGGTGTCGGTCCCTTTTGGGTCCACAAGCCGACCCGCACTACTAAGGTGTTTCCTTATGTAACTTATTTTGATAAGTTTATAGAGAAGGAATGGGAACGACCGCAGAGGACCTTTTCGGTCCCAAAACGCATACCCTTTTGAGGAGAGCCTTCTGAAAAAATGGGCATCTCCCCCCGGTTGTGGACCCCCTGGTATCCCGGTTAAACAAAGTAACCACTATTCTGGTTGAGGGGACCCCTGCATTTAGGGACCCTGCGGATAGGAGGTCCGAGGCGGTGGCCCGGGTCCATGTTTACCATGCTGGGATCTGCATTACGGCCAGTTTTGGCTGCGGCTCTGGTGTCACAGACACTTACAGAATGGGCTAAAATTTTGCACCAGGAGTTGGAAAGACAACAGGTTTCCCCCGGTCTGCGTAGAAATGGCTGACCAGTTGGTGTATGGCCTCAAATATGTCTGCGATGCAGCCCTGTACACAGCTCCCCTGCTTTCTAGAGCCTCAGTATCTGCTGTGTGGTACTGCGTCGCCTGATTTGGCTAAAATGCTGGTCCGCGGACCAGTCTTCCAAGAAGGCTCTGGCTGATTTGCCTTTCCGTGGTGGAAGGCTATTTGGAGCCTCGCTGGATGACATTATTAAGGATGTCACTGGGGGTAAGAGCACACTGCTCCCACAATCCAGAAAAGGTAGGGAGCCACGCCACAGGCCTGGGCCCTCCTTTTTTCTCAGAAGCGTTTTGTTCGCCAGGCCGACAAGGGGCCAGCTGAGGGACAAAAGCGTCCCTGGGTTTGCAAGCCAAACAAGCCCGCGAACAAATCTGCTACTGCATGAAGGTTTGTCCCCCCCCCGCCCGACTCTCGGGTGGGGGGTTGCCTTTGCGAGTTTGCAGCTCGGTTGACCTCCCTGCTTTCCGAACCGTGGGTTTGCAAAGTGGTTTCATCAGGGTACAAGATGGAATTTCTTTCTTGTCCACCAAACAGATTTTTTCCCTCAAACCTTCATCTTCCTCCAGCTCGTCGGATCGCCCGGTTTGGGGCAGTGCAGGACCTGCTGAAGCGCGGGTTAATAGTACCTGTGCCGCTGCCGGAAAGGTTTCAGGGATTTTACTCCAATCTGTTTGTAGTCCCAAAGAAGGACAGAGTCTGTCCAATCCTGGATCTCAAGGCCCTCAACACCTTTGTAAAGGTGCAAAGGTTCAGGATGGAATCAGTTCGCTCTGTGGTCTCTGCATTCCATCCAGGGGATTTTCTAGCTTCCTTGGACATCAAGGACGCATACTTGCATGTCCCCATATGCATCAGGCATGGGAGATTTCTGCGTTTTGCAGTCGGGGACGATCACTACCAATTTCCGGCTCTCCCTTTTTGGCCTGGCATCAGCACCAAGGCTTTTCACCAAGGTGCTCGCCCCGATTCTGGCCTTGCTGAGACAGTGAAGTATCGCTATCGTTGGCTACCTGGACGACCTCCTTCTGAGAGCTGCTTCAGACTCCGAATTAGAGGAGGATGTAGCGATTGCCAGTCAGACCCTTCAAGAATTTGGTTGGGTACTGAACCTCCAGAAGTCGGTGTTGGTGCCGACTCAGCGCCTGGAATACCTGGGCTTGATCCTGGACTCCTCGAAGGCAAAGGTTTTTTAACCTTTAGAAAAATTGCAGGCTCTTCAGGTGGCGGTGAAGCTTTTGGCATCCCGCAGGTGGTCGTCGCTGCGCTTTTGCATGCGAGTCCGGGGTCTCATGGTGGCCTCCTTTGAGGCGGTACCGTATGCTCAATTCCACACTTGTCTTGCAGAAGGAGATCCTGTCCAAGTGGGACAAGTCTCCGTTGCCCCTGGATTGTCAAATCTGGGTGAGCCAACTAGTCGGGACTTCCCTGGTCTGGTGGCTGACATCTCTGGCCCTTCAGTCCAGAAAGTCGTTCCTTCCCTTTCACTGGACGGTGATCACGACGGACGCCAGTCTGACCGGTTGGGGGGGTGTTGGGGGGTCCAGTCGACACAAGGTCGCTGGACACAGGAAGAATCCCGCCTGCCGATCAATGTACTGGAACTTCGGGCGATCATGCAGTGCCTCTCCACATGGTCACAGAGGCTACAGCGGCGTCCAGTCAGGATCTAGTCGGACAACGCCACGGCGGTGGCATATGTCAACCATCAAAGAGGAACAAGGATCTCGGCTGCAGCATCGGAGGTCGCTCACATCCTGCGGTGGGCAGAAAGGAGCGTGCCAGCTCTATCGGCCGTATACATTCCGGGCGTAGAAAACTGGCAGGCGGACTACCTATAAAACAAGAAATTGGTCGCACACTGGAACTCCAACTTATCTTGACAGTTTCGGCTGATCTATGCTTTTCCCCCACTGAAACTTCTTCCTCGTCTGCTCCGCAGAGTGGAGACCGAGGGGATTCCGGTAAACCTTATTGCCCCAGATTGGCCTCGGCGTCTCTGGTACGCAGACCTGGTGCGCCTGGTAGCGGATGCCCCTTGGTGACTGCCGATGCGGGAGGACCTTCTGTCGCAAGGTCCCATACTTCATCCTGCTTTACAGTCGCTGGCTTTAACGGCATGGCTATTGAAAGCCAGGTACTAAGGGACCAAGGCCTGTCGGATTCAGTAATTTCCACTATGCTGAGGGCACGGAAGTCATCTTCTCGGAAGATCTACTATCGCACGTGAAAGGCATTCATCTCTGTGTGAGGAGATGGAGTGGCGTCCACGGGCATATTTGGTTTCCAGGATCTTGCTGTTTCTACAGCGTGGCGTGGATCAGAAACTTGCCTTAAACACCATTTAACCACTTAAGTCCCGGACCATTTGGTAGCTAAAGGACCAGAGGTGAATTCAGAATTTTGCACTGCGCTGCTTTAACTGTAAATTGTGCGGACATGCAATGTTGTACCCAAACGAAATTTGCGTCCTTTTCTTCCCACAAATAGAGCTTTCTTTTAATGGTATTTGATTGCCTCTGCGATTTTTTATTTTTTGCGATATAAACGGAAAAAGTCCGAAAATTTTGAAAAAAAATTATATTTTCTACTTTTTGTTATAAGAAAAATCGAATAAACTCAATTTTAGTCATACATTTAGGCCAAAATGTATTCAGCCACATGTCTTTAGTAAAAAAAATGTCAATAAGCTTATATTTATTGGTTTGCGCAAAAGTTATAGCGTTTACAAACTAGGGTACATTTTCTGGAATTTACACAGCTCTAAATTTATGACTGCCTATCTCATTTCTTGAGGTGCTAAAATGGCAGGGCAGTACAAAACCCCCCCAAATGACCCCATTTTAGAAAGTAGACACCCCAAGGAAATTGCTGAGAGGCCTGTTGAGCCCATTGAATATTTTGTTTTTTTGTCCCAAGTGATTGAATAATGACAAAAAAAAAAAAAAAAAAATTACAAAAAGTTGTCACTAAATGATATATTGCTCACACATGCCATGGTTATATGTGGAATTACACCCCAAAATACATTTTGCTGCTTCTCCTGAGTACGGGGATACCACATGTGTGGGACTTTTTAGGAGCCTAGCCGCGTACGGGACCCCGAAAACCAATCACCGCCTTCAGGATTTCTAGGCACAAATTTTTTGATTTGACTCCTCACTACCTATCACAGTTTCGAAGGCCATAAAATGCCAAAATAGCACAAAACCCCCCCAAATGACCCCATTTTGGAAAGTAGACACCCCAAGCTGTTTGCTGAGAGGCATGGTGAGTATTTTACAGCTCATTTGTTTTTGAAAATGAAGAAAGAACATTTTTTTTTTTTTCAATTTTCAAAACTTTGTGACAAAAAGCGAGATCTGCAAAATACTCACAATACCTCTCAGCAAATAGCTTGGGGTGTCTACTTTCCAAAATGGGGTCATTTGGGGGGGTTTTGTGCCATCTGGGCATTCCATGGCCTCCGAAACTGTGATAGGCAGTGAGAAGTGAAATCAAAAATTTACACCCTTTGAAAGCCTGAAGGCGGTGATTGGTTTTTGGGGTCCCGTACGCGGCTAGGCTCCCAAAGTCTCACACATGTGGTATCCCCGTACTCAGGAGAAGCAACAGAATGTATTTTGGGGTGTAATTCCACATATGCCCATGGCATGTTTGAGCAATATATCATTTAGTGACAACTTTGTGAAAAAAAAAAAAAAAAATTGTCTTTTTTCCGCAACTTGTGTCAACATATAAAATATTCCATGGACTCGACATGCCTCTCAGTATACAGCTTGGGGTGTCTACTTTCCAAAATGGGGTCATTTGGGGGGGTTTTGAACTGTTCTGGCATTTTATACACAACATTAGGAAGCTTACATCCACTCTTCTAACCACTTGAAGACAAAGCCCTTTTTGACACTTGTTTACATGAAAACATATTTTTTTTTGCAAGAAAATTATATTGAACCCCCAAACATTATATATATTTTTAAAGCAAAGGCCCTACAGAATAAATTGGTGGGTGTTGCATTTTTTTTTCTACACAGTATTTGCGCAGCGATTTTTCAAACGCATTTTTTGGGGAAAAAATACACTTTTTTTAATTTTAATGCACTAAAACACACTATATTGCCCAAATGTTTGATGGAATAAAAAAGATGATCTTAGGCCGAGTACATAGATACCAAACACGACATGCTTTAAAATTTCGCACAAACGCGCATTGGCGACAAACTACATACATTTTTAAAAGCCTTTACAGGTTACCCCGTTAGATTTACAGAGGAGGACTGCTAAAATTACTGCCCTCGATCTGACCTTCGCGGTGATACCTCACATGCATGGTGCAATTGCTGTTTACATATGACGCCAGACCGACACTTGCGTTCGCCATTGGGCAAGAGCAGGGCAGGACAGGGGTGCTTTTTTTTTTTTATTATTAATCTTGCTTTTTTATTTTATTTTTAAACTGTTGCTTCCATTTTTTTTTTTTTTTTTTTTTTTTATTGTTATCTCAGGGAATGTAAATATCCCCTATGATAGCTATAGGTAATGACAGGTACTCTTTTTTGAAAAAACTGGGGTCTATTGGACCCTAGATCTTTCCTCTGCCCTCAAAGCATCTGACCACACCAAGATCGGTGTGATAAAATGCTTTCCCAATTCCCCAATGGCGCTTTTTATATCCGGGGGGCGGACATTCCCTCCCACTGCTTGTAAAAGCAGTCCAGAGGCTAATTAGCCACTAGGATTGCTTTTACATGAAAGCCGGCCGCTGGCTGAAAAGAATGATACCAAGATGATACCTAAACCTGCAGGCATCATTCTGGTATAAACATTCAAAGTCCAGCAACATACCAGTACGTTGCTGGTCCTTGTTGGACATGTATTGTAATCTTTTTTTTCATGCAGCCTGTTGGCTGAACGAAAAAAAAGATTGATCGGTGGGTATGCCCACCATTAGAATACCGCCCTTCATCCACCCACTTCTAATGATGGGCATACATGCACCATTTATATATGCCGAAGCATGGGGGCATCTTCCCGCAAAAGTTATGCCGCGTACACATGGTCAGACTTTTCCACGGGCAAGCCTCCGTCAGAATTTCGACCGCATGTACGCGGCATTAGGAGCAAAATCGCTCCTCCGCCCCTGCTGCCCCAATGCTTCGGCATATATGCTTTTTTTTTTTTTTAACTGTGGTGGCGAAATCACCTCCTACAGCACTGGAGTCGCAGGGATCAGGCCTGTCTCTGCGAACGCTGCAGTTATGTGTGTTGTGTTTTGCAAGTGACAGTGATCGATCGATACTGCACTTGGGTGGCCTGGGCTGGACGGAGGGGCAAAACGCAGGTGCTAGCAGGTATCTGGGCTGATCCCGCTAACACTGCGTTTTTGGGAACCCTAAACTGCTGGGGACGCTAGTATAGATCTGATCAGATCAGATATTGATCTGTTCAGATACTATACCACTAAGGGGGGTGTATGCTTCACGCGTGGGTGTTAGCGTTACTGACACTAACCTGACGCTGCCTGGGGTGTGACGCAGACCCTCTCTGATGCTAAAACCTAATTGATATCACCCGCCGGGCGATCAGGGGGTTAAACCTTTATTGGGTTATATACGGCGGGTGCCCTGACACTATAAAAAGCAAACTAACTAACCAGCGTCACCCGTAACACTTATATGATGATCACTGGTGAAAGGGTTAACTAGGGGCAATTAGGGGGTTAAAACCTTTATTAGGTAATATATGGGGGTACCTGACGCTATATAAAAACCTGACAGCGAACCTAAAAAAAAATTACTGGCTACCTATCTGCATCACCGACGCTAAGACATCGATCAGAAAAATGATCGCTTAGTGACGGCGGTTCTAGGGGGTGAAAGGGTTACCTGGGGGGTGATCAAGGGGGTTAAACCTTTATTAGGTAATATATGGGGGTACCCGACGCTATAAAAACCTGCGGCGAACCTAAAAAAAATTACTGGCTACCGATCAGCATCGCAGACGCTAAGACATCGATCAGAAAAATGATCGCTTAGCGACGGCGGTGCTAGGGGGTGAAAGGGTTATCTGGGGGGTGATCAGGGGGTTAAACCTTTATTAGGGGGGGTTAGGGGGCTACACTGGACCTAAAACTGAATGTACTGACACTTTTACAGTCACAAATGTCACTGATTGCAGTGATCACTAAATAAATGGTCACTGCAATCAGTGACACTGTGATTGGGGGGTGTCTGGGGGGGCGATTTATGTGCCTATGTGCCTATTTGTCCTGGTGTCAGTGTAGTGTTTTGTGCACTAACCTGCATCTTCTCCTGTACGGCGCTCGGTATATGTGAGCGCCGCAGGAGAGATGACATCACTTCCTCCAGCCTGTGTAAACAGTACACAGGCAGGGGAAGCTCTCATTCGCCGGGAGCGATCGAGAGGGGGTGGCCGGAATCGAATGGCCGTCCCCTCATTCCGGATCGCTCCCGAAGGTAAAACGACCGCTCACTGTAAAGAAGGGGGGTCCGATCGGACCCCCCAACTATACAAAGGCAATCACATACATATACGTGATTCTGCCTGTCTGTGCCATTCTGCCGACGTATATTTACAGTGGGCGGTCTTTAAGTGGTTAAGGGGCAGATTTCAGCCTTGGCTGTTTTCTTTCAACGACCACCACTACCTCCGTGGGATTTGAATCTAGTGCTCTCGGTACTTCAGAAACCTATTGACACTCTCTCAGAAAGTTGCCTTTCTGGTGGCCATTACATCTGTTAGGAGGGTTTGAGTTGGCGGCCTTGTCTTGCAAGTCCCCCTACTTGACCCTCCATAAGGATAAAGCGGTGCTACGTCCGCAGCCTTCGTTTCTTCCGAAGGTGGTTTCGGCTTTTCATCTGAATGAGGACATTGTACTTCCATCCTTGTGTCCTCGGCCGTCGCATCCCAAAGAGTTTGCGTTACACCCGCAGAGCACGTACCACATCTAAGGAATGTATCTGTCTGCTACGGCTCCGTTTCGGAGGTCAGACTCACGGTTTGTGTCGGTGACTGGTCCAAAGAAAGGCCTGGTGGTCTCGGCCACCATTTCTCGGTGGATCAGACAGATTGTGATTCAGGCTTATGCCCTTAAAGGGCGGGTGCCTCCCTGTCCTCTCATGGCGCATTCAACCAGGGCGATTGGTGCCTCCTGGGCTTTTCGACATCAAGCGTCTGTCTCACAGGTGTGTAAGGCGGCGACCTAGTCGTCTGTTCACAGCTTCACAAAATTTTACAAGGTTGACGTGCATGTATCTGCAGATGCTTGCTTCGGCCGCAAGGTTTTGCAGGCGGCTGTTTAAGGTTGCAACTCCTCCGTTGAGGAGCTCTGTTTGGGGTGAAGTTTGTTTGCTTGCTGTTCCCACCCCTCGTTTTTTTGACACTGCTTGGGGATGTCCCACTTGTCAAGATTAAAGGAGCTGTGTCCGTCCATGGACGAAAGAGAAAATACAATTTTTGTACTCAACGTAAAATCCTTTTTTCTGAAGTCCATGGACGGACATAGCACCCACCCCTCCTGTTTGAGTTTGTACTGCTTTTTGACGAACTGAGCTGCTCAGTGCAGTGTGAGTGGTCATGACCAGAGGGACCGCCCCCTGGGCGGGGCTGTTCAGCTTTGGTGTAATTACATGTTTTTGTATATCTAACATGTCTGCCTAGTCCTCTCCTAATAGACGGAACATAACCCACTTGTCAAGACTAAAGGAGCTGTGTCCGTCCATGGACTTCAGAGAAAAGGATTTTACGGTGAGTACAAAAATCCTATTTTTTATTTTCTTTTGGAGAGTAATGGAGGGTAATAACCCCCTTCAGATTTTTTTTTTCACCATCTGTGTCCCATTGGGGAGATTTCCCTTCACTTCCTGTCCCATAGCCAAACTTTTTTGTGTTTTCTAAACCAATGTGGTAATTGTAGGAAAAATTAGAACAGGTAGTACCTCTACCCCCTCAGACCAGCTTGGAAATAACCCAATTGCCACACCCAAAAGACACGGGATCAGTACTGAGAGATTTTTTCAAACGCAAGAAAAGAGACAAAACAGGATTTGCGCTTAAAATGAAATCTGTTTACTCTTTTGCAGGGGTAGATATTATATAGTCATCATAGTCCAATCATAGAAGAGGGAGGGGTGTGGTTAATACAGTAGGTATACATTTTATCATTATACAGTAGACATTTTGACACTCTCAAGATGGCCGACACTCGCCTTGACCCTCTTAAGGTGGCCGACAGTTTCGTTAATAATAAGAATCAACGCAAGAATCAAAACAAGTGCTATAGCTTATAGTCACAAGGTTTCACTTCCCTGTACCAATGCCTACCAGACAGTTGCACAGGAAAGGACCTCAGACAATGGCTTAAAAATAGACCAGCACTCTGTAAATCATGCTACTGATTGCAAATTATGCATTCTTTTGCAAAACTGCTGCTCCATACAAAATACAAGATTTCAACCTATTTCATAATACTTATAATACTAGTCAATCTTCTTAACCAGTGGGTTCAAGCTAGAATATATGACCCCATATCGCTATAGTGGGGGTCCCTATGCTATGCCAATTACTACAGTAATATCGTGTGACATAAAAAAAATCTGAACTACCAGTATTTTATTCTCTAGGGTGTCTGCTTTCAGAAAATATATAATGTTTGGGGCTTTTATTTATTCTTCAGGCATAAAATTATTTTTGAAATGTGTGCAAAAACTGCTTACCTTTGGGAAGATGTAAGCTTTGTTAAAAAAAAAAACTGGCTCCCCACTTTTTTTTTAGCTGGCTCCTAGATTCAAAGCAAATATGTCAAGCCCTGTATTACACTCAAAAGGACCCCTGAAATGTGCATTTTGAATGGACATTTTTTTGTAGCATGTTTAGCCCTCCCTTCACATCAAACTCGGCTTTGAAATTTATCTGAACTCAATCGCTTTCAAAGCCGCATTTCAGTCTGAGTTTGCGGGTTCATGCATAGATGTCTATGGAAGTCGCCCCCGAAGTCGCCAAATGTAGTGCAAGAACTACTTTTCGAAATCAGTGCGGCGCTGCAAAGACGGGATCGCACCGATTGGGGCAGTGCCATTGCCGGCAATGGGCTGCAGACAGTTGAGTTTGTGAATAATACATTTTTGTACTTTATATATGAGTTACATATAATTTGTTGTAGGAACGCTGTATATTGAGAGCACTATTCTATTTAATAAATCATTAATTTTTTACATTCTGTTATATTTGTGAGGTCCTTAACTCTGTTATCCAGGGACCAGAGCAGCGTTGTAAAGTTTTACGGAAGCTTTGCTTTTAACAGAAAGCGAAATGTTTTGGAATTGGAGATTAAGCAGGACTTTACCTCCCCTGGAACCCAGAAATATGTGGTAAGCCCAAGTTTCTCATGGTGTTCTAGATTTCCAAGTGTTTGGCAAGTTCTCTTTGCATCTCGTAGAAAAATAAAAACAAAAGAAGGCGCTTCTAAGTGCAGTAGATACATGTTTCTCAACTCCAGTCCTCAAGTACCCCCAACAGGTCACGTTTTCAGAATTTCCCTTAGATAAAAACTGCTGTGGTAATTATTAAGGCAGTGAAACTGATCAAATCATCTGTGCAAAATAATGAAAAGCCTGAAAACATGATCTGTTGGGGGTACTAGAGGACTGGAATTGACGTACATTGCAGTAGTTTAGGGTTTAATACATCAGAAACTGTTACAAACCCCCACATGAGTCAACTGGTAAATAATCTCATCAATTTCCCCATGGTTACATAGTCAGGTTGAAAAAAAGACACATCTAGTTCAACCCAAAAAAATATATACAATTCCATTTACACAATATTTCACCCACAGTTGATCCAGAGGAAGGCGAAAAACTCCAGCAAAGCACAAAGCATGATCCAATTTGCTCCAGCAGGGGCCAAAATTCCTTCCTGATCCCCGAGAGGCAGTCGGATATTCCCTGGATCAACTTTACCTATAAATGTTAGTATCCAGTTATATTATGTACATTTTAGAATCCAGGCCTTTTTTAAAGCAATCTGAGCTGTCCAGAACCACCTCTGGAGGGAGTCCATTCCACGTTTTCAGAGCTCTTACTGTGAAGAAACCTTTCCGTATTTGGAGATGAAATCTTTTTTCCTCTAGACGTAAAGAGTGCCCCCTTGTCCTCTTTGATGACCTTAAAGTGAATAACTCAACATCAAGTTCACTATATGGACCCCTTATGCAATTGAACCTCGGATTACGAGCATAATCCATTCCGGGAGTATGCTCTTAATCCAAAGTACTCACATATCAAAGCGAGTTTTCCCATTGAAGTCGATGGAAACGAAAATAATTTGTTCTGCATCGACTTCAATGGGATGCAATACCGAATGCGCTCAGAGGTGGGGAGCGCCAGAGAGCCTCGGACACTTCGGCTGACCTCGGCAAACATCGGAAAGGCACGGAAACGGAGTATTTCTGTGTATTTCCGTGTCTTTCCGAGCATTGCCGAATGGCTGCGATTGTCGCTGTTCGGCTCTGCTCGGCTCCTGCGCCCCCGTACCTCAGGCCAAATGCGGTACTGCAGGCCTATTTAGCTTGAATTCTGCTTGTCTTGCGAGTCAACACTCGCAAACCGAGTCAGAATGAAAAAAAATAATTGCTCGCAAATCAAATTGCTCTCAAACGAAGTTACTCTTAAACCGAGGTTCCACTGTATATTTGTACATGTTGATCATATCCCCCCTTAAAGTGGAGTTACACCCTGAATTTTTATTTTTTTACCAAAAATCTAAAAAAATTAATATTTTTTTTACTTACCAGAAATAGTGGTTGCTATGTGGAAGTTCCTAATCTGCCTCTTCATCCTCCGCGGCAGGTCTTCTTCCTCGTCCTACTCGCGGTGTCTTCTGGTGAATGGGACGTGCTGCTTTCTGGGAACTGTGTGCATCCCAGAGAGCAGCCGGCCCATTCACAAAGCGCCACGCAACTCGCGCATGCGCAGTAGGAAACGGGCCAGTGAAGCCGCAAGGCTTCACTGCCTGTTTCCCTTAGTGAGGATGGCGGCGCGGGGACCTGCCACGATCAATTGATTGGCCTCGGTGGGGCCGACTTTGCGGGCACCTAGGACAGGTAAGTGTCCTTATTAAAAGTCAGCAGCTACATTGTTTGTAGCTGCTGACTTAAAAAAAAAACAAATCGCGGGTGGAACCCCGCTTTAACCTCCTATTAACAGGGAATAGATTCCGTTCCTCTAATCCATCCTTTATAGCTGAGCTCCTCCATGCCTCTTATCAGTTTGGTTGCCCTTCTCTGCACTTTCTCCTGTTCCCCGATATCCTTTTTGAGAACTGGTGCCCAAAACTGGTTGTGAAGAAGAAGCTAATGCGCATGCCCCGAAACGCGTCAATGCCACCTTGACGTCATTCCTAAGAGCTTGTGCTCCACAGTGGTTCCTGCATGGCGGCTTTTTTCCTGCATTTTGGGCATTCCGCTACACACCGCTGGCCGGTGGAGGGACCACAGGATCGCCAGGAAGGCCCCCCGATCTACTGCACTTAGAAGCGCCTTCATTTGTTTTTATATTTCGATCATAGTTTGCATCTCTCATATGGAGTGCTTCTGAAGTGCATCCCAGGTTGCCTGTTCATTGATTTTCCTACCCATCGTTAACTTTCATTCAGATTTTACTATTCATCACAGAGTTAACATGCCCAGAGTGCCCTATATACTGTTCTTTGTTGATTTCATTGCCTCTTGTGGATTAGATATAAAAGTTATTTATACCCCCCAAAAATACAACTCTTTCTGTGAAATTATCGAGACATTGATATGCAATGAGATTGTCATTCTGCTAACAACCTCCATCACCATAGTCTTTCCTGTTACATCAGTTGTGCAGTGTGTCTATCTCTGATGCCAACTGAACTGCATTGTACTTTAGACTCTGTGTGCTCAGTAATCAGCACTCAGTAACAGACATGGTTTGACAAGCCCCATTTCTTCTTCTGTAGTACAAATCTATGTGAGGGCAATTGTGATGAGGTGTGTGGCTGTTACTCAGCTATAACATCATGAAGTACCGGAAGGCGAAGGCCAGGAAGCAGCGTTCTTCACCGAGAGAAAAAGATGCTTTCCAGAAAGATATAAAATACAGAAATGAATACAAAAAGCAGTATAGGTGCCTGATGTGGAATAGACTCCCTCCAGAGTTAGTTCTGGCCAGATTGCTTTAAAAAGTCCTGGATTTTTTTCTAAATGTACATAATATAACTGGATACTGACATTTATAGGTAAAGTTAATCCAAGGAAAATCCGGTTTGCCTATCGGGATCAGGAAGGAATTTTTTCCCCTGCTGTAGCAAATTGGATCATGCTTTGCTGGGGTTTTTCGCCTTCGGCTGGATCAACTGTGGGTATAGAATTGTATATATGGGATTGTATTTTTATTTTTAGGGTTGAAGTAGATGGACTTGTCTTTTTTCAACCTGACTAACTATGCATCTATGATAGGAGGAAAGAGCAAAGAGATAAGCACATCAATGGAGTGACAAGCTACGTGTAGCAGACATTGTATTAAATGGCAAGGTATTCTAATTACACAGTGCCCTACCCATCTAAAATCTCGAAAAATGAGCTTGCCTTAGCCTGGCTTCAGATATGTTTTAACTGCTTTTGAAGACATCAGGAATAGCTAATCAACAGTGAAGAAATGTAGATCGCATACTACAGCTCAAGTGCTTCATCCAGACTTTGATGGTTGAAACTCGGTGTTCAGGCTGGGAAGTTCTGTCCCATACTGTATAAAACATTATCAGTATGCGGCAACTCGGTATATTCTTTTTTTGCAAAATCTTTATTGGCTACATTCCAGTATATACAGTGTCTAAAATTCTAACGTGTTTTGGCCAAGGCGGCCTTCCTAAAGATGCTATGAAGAAGATTGTCTTGACCGAAACACGTTATCTTTTAGTCGCTGTATATGCTGGAATGTAGATTTTGCCCTGTAGAGTTTACAAAGTTGCCAGCTTTCTGATTGTGATGGAGCTAATCAGTAGTCGTGCACGTGGCTCAACTCCTGAGAGTTGAAAGCTAGATCAAATGGAAAAGGTTAAAAGTAGAAAAACTTTCTTTGAAACTCAATTCTCTGTGCTTATTAATGTCTGATTATGTTTTTGTATTCTTTCCTAGGGCCCCCTTAAAGTAACTGTTCAAGAGCTGGATGGATCATTTAACCACACTTTACAGATTGAAGAGAACAGCCTGAAACATGACATTCCCTGTCACTCGAAGAGCAGAAGGTGATCAGTGGAGAGCGATGGTTCAGTCAGGGCCTCCTGTCCCATGTCTGCCCTACTTTTTGTTTTCATTTCCTTTGTGTGTTTTAAATCTATAATGATATACAGCACTGCAGGCCATGCTTGAAACCCTATATTACATCTTTCCTCAAAGTTGATACAGTTTTAAGTGTCTTAATAGCACATGTGTTTCCACTTTGTTGCCCACCAGGGATCCTGTTCCTTAACACATGTTTAATCTTCTATAAACAGAAGGCAGCCTATACACATGGGCTGATCATAACCTGCTGTCTTAACTTTGAACAAGGTACAGAATAGAAGAATAATGTTTCCAGATTTAGTTTTAAAGGAACACTCCATGAAAGAGTTTGTAAACCTCCGAAAAAAAAAAAAACCTGCAAGACAGAGGCATAATGAACTTGTATGCGATGCACCTTTAGAATGATGCCATGCAGTGCCGCCCGCACTCCGCTCCCATGGCCGACATCTTTCACTGGAGTTACTTCCGGGTTCACGGGTTCGAGCGCTGTGATTGGCCGGAGCCACGATGACGTTACTCCCACGCATGCACGCGGGTGCCGCAAGTCATGGCACGGGTACTGAAGAAACGTCACGAGCGGCTATTTCTTCAGTGCGCATGCGCCGATGATGTTGCCAGCAGTGCATATACTCAATATCTTCAAAACTGTGCAAGTTTAGAAGGGCAACCAAACTTTGAGAAGGGCAACTAAACTGATAAGAGGCATGGAGGAGCTCAGCTATGAGGAAAGATTAGAGGAACTGAATTTATTTTCTCTTGAGAAGAGGAGATTAAGGGGAGATTTGATCAACGTGTACAAATATATAAGGGGTCCTATAGTAACTTGGTGATGAGTTATTTACTTTACAGTCAACACAGAGAAAAAGGGGGCACTCTTTACGTCTAGAGGAAAAAAGAGTTCTCTTATCGTCCATGGACTGACACAGCCTCTCTTACACTTTACACGTGGGTTATGTCCCTGTTTGCAGGAGAAGACCTAGGCAGAATGTGAAATGTTATACATACATTCTAAAAAGCCAGAGCTGAACAGCCCCGCCCAGTGGGGCGGTCCCTCCGGACATAACCCTCCCACTGCAGTCAGCAGACCTCAGTTTTTTCTGCCCAGCAGAAGGAGAAGACGTGGCTCTCTCAGGAGCCAGTCTCCTGACCTACTTTTATTCCTTTTTTGGAATTTTTCTTGTTTTATTTTTGAGAACTTCTATCAACTGTCGGCTGGGCAACAGGTTGGGTACAAGATATCCTCGTAGTCTTCCCTGTCCAACCATCGAGCGTGCTGATCCTCGCTTTGTGTGTGTGAGACTCAGTTCACGACATGCCCCATGACTCCAGGGGTAGCCGGTGGGCTTTCATGCTCCGTGGTCCTCTCAAGATTCAACAGTCCTGCTGTATCTTTCGCGGTGGACCGGGCCGACAGCTACTCAGTACCGCACTGTGATACTCCTGTCAGAAACACACCAGTGGGTCCCTCAGGGGGACGGGTAAGTAGTCTCTCCTGCCTGCAGGTGAGAACATGCTGTGTGTTTCTCTGTGTGGGGGATTTTCCCTGTCTCCCCCTGTTTTTTATTGTCACTCTCTGTCACCATTGCTGGCGCTGTGCTGTATGAGGTGCCTGGGGGTCATTCTGCTCATGGCTGTTTGCATATCGCTGGGGGCTGTTTTGGTGTGTTTTGGGGCCTGGGCGCTATTTGGCGCTGTGTGTGTGTGTGTGTGGTGTTTTTTTACATTGCTGCGTATGGCGGTCATCTTGCCGCGGATCGCCTCAGCTCATTGCGGCGGCCATTTTCTTGAAGCCGCGCACGCTTCTCAGCACTATTTGGCCTCTATCGCTGCTGTAACAGCGCGAATCTCCTCACAATCTCCTCACAGCTCACTCGCGCTGATACAGCGTGGTGCAGACAGCGGAACTGAGCGGTCCTGGTTTGGGTTGGTGAGTCCCCTGGGCGCCCCCTCCTCAGTCAGCACAGCCTGTGGGTGGACTTTTTTCTGAGGAGTCTCAGAGAAGGGCAGTATTGGAGTCAGTTTCACCAGCTTCCCCATGCATGTCAGAGACAACAGGCAGTGTGCCAGCACCTGCGGTCCCTATGGACCAGTTGTCGGCAGTCCTGGATTCATTTCTGACCAGGATGGAAGCGGGGTGTGAGTGCAAGGGAGCAAAAAAGAGCCCTCTCCCCACTTCATCTCCACAAGGGGAGTGTGCTGATTCAGATATGGCCCTAGCTGCTGCAGCTCAGGACCCTTGCTCTGAATATTTTGATCAGGACATTCCTTGTGAGGAAGACCCCAGTTCTGAGTCAGTAAATGACAGGGCGCTTGTTGGTGAACTCATTGATGCTGTGCGGGACACTATCAAGCTGAATGCTGCGGCTGTAGAACCTCAGGCGGAGGCAGTCTCCTTTGGTTCTTAAGGCCAAGCCTTCTAAAAAGGTTTTTCCATATGCACCTTTCTTTGACCAGTTCATTGACCAGGTTTGGGAAAAGCCGCAGAAGACTTTTATGGTCCCGCGCCGTTTGTCTATCAGATACCCCTTTGAAGAAGCCCTACCTAAAAAGTGGGCTTCTCCCCCAGTGGTCGACCCTCCGGTCGCCCGTTTAAACAAGGCCACCACTCTCCCGATGGAGGGGACTCCTGCATTTAAGGACCCCACTGACAGGAGGTCAGAAGTGGTGAGTAGAGCCATGTTTGCCTTGTTGGGGTCTGCCTTACGGCCTGTGGTAGCGGCGACCCTTGTGTCTCAGGCACTCACGGAATGGGCAAAAATTTTGCACCAGACTATGCAGGAGCATAATCTTCCTCCAGACACTATTTCTCTGGCCCACCAGATGGTGCAGGGCCTGATATATGTGTGCAACGCCACTTTGGACGCGGCCCCTTTAATATCCAGGGCCTCTGTTTCTGCGGTGGTGTTGCGTCGTCTTATCTGGTTGAAATGCTGGTCTGCTGAACTAGCCTCTAAGAAGCTCCTGACGGATCTACCCTTTAAAGGTGGTAGACCTTTCGGTGCTGCTCTGGATCACATCATCAAGGATGTCACGGGAGGTAAAAGCACTCTTCTTCCTCAGACTATCAAGGGTAAGGAGGCCCGCCGTAAACCGGGTCCTTCCTTTCCAGCAAAAAAGGGGTTTTTTCGTCAGTCAGAGTCCACGGTGAGCCCTCCCAGACTGACAACAGTGTGGCTGGTGGACACAAGCGCCCTTGGGTGCGTAAGCCGAACAAAGCGGCTCCCAAGCCCGCCTCTGCGTGAAGTCTTGCCCCCGCCCGACTATGGGGTGGGGGGACGACTTCGCAGGTTCACGGATCGGTGGACTTTCCGGATCTCCGACCAGTGGGTGTGCGAGGTGGTCACCTCAGGATAGAGTTCCGTTCCTGGCCCCCAGACAGATTCTTTCCCTCAAATCTCCCTCTTCTTCCTGCCCGTCGGGCAGCCCTCTTAGGGGCAGAACAGGATTGGATCAGGTCTGGAGTGATTGTGCCGGTTCCGTCACAGGAGAGGTTTCAGGGGTTCTACTCGAATCTGTCTGTTTGTCCCCAAAAAGGATGGGGTTCGACCAATCCTGGACCTCAAGGCCCTGAATGCCTTTGTGAAGGTGCAAAAATTCTGCATGGAATCCAATCGCACGGTGATCGCTACACTCCATCAAGGGGATTTTCTGGCGTCCTTGAACATCAAGGCCGCCTACTTGCATGTTCCGATCTGCGCAAGTCACCAGAAGTTTCTGCGCTTTGCGATCGGCGAAGTCCACTATCAATTTGTGGCTCTTCCCTTCTGCCTAGCCTCGGCATCAAGGGTGTTCACCAAAGTCCTTGCTCCGGTTCTAGCTTGCTGAGACAGCGAGGCATTGCTATCGTGGGCTATCTGGATGATCTTCTTCTAAAAGCAGACAATGGCTCAGAATTAGAAGAAAGTGTGACTATCGTCAGTCAGACCCTCAGGGACTTCGGGTGGCTCCTGAACATTCAGAAGTTGGTCCTGGTCCCGACTCAGTGTTTGGAGTATCTAGGTCTGATCCTGGACTCCTTGGAAGCGAAGGTATTCCTACCCCTGGAGGAGTTACTGACGTCCCGAAAATGGTCTTCAATCCGTTTTTGCTTGAGAGTCCTGGGACTCATGGTGGCCTCGTTTTGAGGCCGTTCCGTATGCCCAATCACATACACGGGCATTACAGAAAGAGATCCTGTCCACTTAGGACAAATCCCCGTTTTCCTTGGATCTTCAGATCCAGGTGAGTCACCCAGTCAGGGCGTCCCTGGCGTGGTGGTTGAGGTCCCCGGCTCTTCGATCCGGGAAGTCATTCCTCCCCATCCAATGGACGGTGATCATGACGGACGCCAGCCTGATGGGCTGGGGTGGAGTCTGGGGAGTCCTGTCAGCCCAAGGGCTTTGGACTCCGGACAAAGCCTGTTTACCGATCAATGTTCTGGAAATACGGGCAAACAGACCGTGCCTCTCCTCATGGTCGGAGAGGTTACAGGGTCGCTCCCTCAGGATCCAGTCTGACAATGCCACGGCTGTGGCGTATGTCAACCATCAAGGGGGGACTCGGAGCTCAGCTGTGGCTTCCGAGGTTGCCCGCATCCTAAGGTGGGCCGAAAGAAGACAATTGGCAGGCGGACTATCTGAGTCGCCAGACGCTGGACCAGGGAGAGTGGTCCTTGCACCTGGAGGTCTTTCAACTTCTTGCCGGTGGTGGGGCACACCGGATGTGGACCTGATGGCCTCTCAACTCAATCGCAGGGTGTCAAGGTTTGTGGCCAGGTCCAGGGATCCTTGGGCGGATGCCTCGGATGCGTTGGTGGCCCCATGGGGTCATTATCACCTGATATGTTTATCCTCCGCTGCAGCTGCTCTCTCGCCTGCTGCGCAGGGTGGCGACCGAGGGGATTCCGGTGATCCTCATTGCTCCGGATTGGCCTCGGCGTCATTGGTACGCCGATCTGGTACGTCTCGTTGCGGACGTTCCTTGGCGGTTGCCAATAAGGGAAGACCTTCTGTCTCAAGGTCCTATATTTCATCCTTCTTTACAGTCTCTGGCTTTAACGGCATGGCTATTGAAAGCCAGGTGCTGAAAGACCGGGGTCTCTCAGATTCGGTCATTTTGACCATGTTAAGGGCACGGAAGTCTTCCTCCAGAAAGATCTATCCCCGTACCTGGAAAGCTTACATCGCCATGTGCGAAGAGCTAGACTGGAGTCCACGGACGTATTCCGTCCCCAGAATCCTGCGTCCTCTGCAGTGTGGAGTGACCCAAAAGCTTGCTTTGAGTACCATTAAGGGTCAGATTACGGCCTTGGCCGTTTTCTTTCAGCGACTGCTGGCGGGTCATTCCTTGGTTAGCACCTTTGTGCAGGGGGTTCGCCATGTGCTCCCTCCTGTCAAGCCTCCTCTCCCTCCGTGGGATCTGAATTTGGTGCTCTCGGTTCTCCAGGAACCTCCATTTGAAAATATCAGAGATATTCCCCTCTTGACCTTGTCTCAGAAGGTAGCCTTCTTGGTGGCCATTACTTTGGTTAGACGGGTGTCTGAGTTGGCGGCCTTGTCCTGCAAGTCGGCCTATTTGGTCATCCATAAGGATAAGGCGGTGTTGCGTCCGCGACCTTCTTTTTTGCCAAAGGTGGTCTCGGCCTTTCACCTAAATGAGGACATTGTCCTCCCGTCCTTGTGGCCTCACCCATCGCATCCCAGAGAGTTTGCGTTTCACACATTGGATGTGGTACAAAAATCCTTTTATCTCCAAATACGGAAAGGGTTTCTTCACAGTAAGAGCTGTGAAAATGTGGAATAGACTCCCTGCATAGGTGGTTCTGACCAGCTCAGTAGATTGCCTTTTAAAGGCCTGGATACTTTCCTAAATGTACATAATATAACTGGGTACTGACATTTATAGGTAAAGTTGATCCAGGGAAAATCCAATTGCCTCTCGGGGGATCAGGAAGGAATTTTTTCCCCTGCTATCGCAAATTGGATCATGATTTGCTAGGGTTTTTTGCCTTCCTCTGGATCAACTGTGGGTTCAGGATTGGGGATGTGGGATTGTATGATGTTTTTTATTTATTTATTTGTATGATTGAACTAGATGGACTTGTGTCTTTTTTCAACCTAACTATGTAACTATACTTACAGTACCTACAGGTGAGCCTTATTATAAGCTTTCCTGTAGGTACAAGTGGTGTAACAGAGTTTACAACCACTTTAAGCTCTAATTTGAATATAAATGGCAGTCAAACTGAAATGCTTTTATATGGATAGTTTTACCATTCCAACATTTCTAGAACACATAGAATTACCGTATTTATCGGCCTATAACACGCACAGGCGTATAACACGCACCCTAACTTTAAGAGGGATGTTTCAGGAAAAAAACTTTCCACAGCCCCTGCGTATAACACGCAGGCACAGTTTACCCTCTATTTTCAGGGTAAAAAAGTGAGTGTTCTACGTCAATAAATACAGTATATAACCCTCTCAACTGTCCTCTGATGCTTTGGACATTGAGCCTTCTCAGCAGTTCTCTTCTGGTTTTGTATTTGGCACGTTAAAGCAGAACTTTACCCATAGCAACTTGTTCAAATATAATGTTCTTTAGCAAGGAACATACATTGCACATTACTATTAAAGGGGTAGTAAAGGTCAGTTTTTTTATTTTCTAAATAGGTTCCTTTAAGCTAGTGCATTGTTGGTTCACTTACCTTTTCCTTTGATTTCCCTTCTAAATGTTTTTTTCTTTGTCTGAATTTCTCACTTCCTGTAAGCTTGCCCCCATCATCCGAGCCGTTCTGGCTGGGGGATAGTCGGCATGCTCGCCCCCTCCCCTGGGACTACATCCCTGCGGGGAGACGCTGTGAACGTTCAGTGTGTGCCCGCAGGGATGTAGTCCCAAGGGAGGGGGCGAGCAAGCTGACTAACCCCCAGCCAGAACGGCTCGGATGATGGGGGCAAGCTTACAGGAAGTGAGAAATTCAGACAAAGAAAAAAACATTTAGAAGGGAAATCAAAGGAAAAGGTAAGTGAACCAACAATGCACTAGCTTAAAGGAACCTATTCAGAAAATTAAAAATGAACCTTTACAACCCCTTTAATGCTACCAAAATGAGTGTGTGCTGTAAATTTTCTCCAGCATTGCTCAGGTTTTTTTCTTGCTGAAGGCGATTTTACTGAAGCCCAGAAGCTCTGAACAGCAAACCCATCGATTTAACAGTTTTAAAAAAATGTTCCTAGAAAAACGGGATTGCTAACTGTCAAATTTGCTTGTTTCCTCAATAAAAATAAAATCATCAAATAGCTGGAACCACTGATCACATGTGCAGAACCAGGGCAGTTGCAGATCAAACAGAAGCAGTTTCCTTGGCTGTAAAGGATAAGGGGGTTTAATTCCACTTTAAAGAGGTCAGCAGATCGGCCTCTACAAATTTGTCAGTGCCTACAAATGGAGAGCAACTGAGCATGTGCACAGCAGGGTTAAGCAGTGTATTACTGGATTTTAAACCGTATAGACACTGATTTTATATTTTACATAGCTATACCTGCAAAAGGAGCCAGCCTGAAGTGATCTAGCAGGACTTCATTTACTGAAGGTTCTCTTTAAAGAAAGAAATGGTTCTTACTCTTGGTGAAATTCCTCACCCCATCCCTTTAGCACCCCCGCTCCTTTAGTTTTGAAGCAATCTAAGTGCTGCACCGATGGCCAAGATAATCACCCTTGCAATCCAGCGACGTGCCGGTAAGTTTCTGGTCGGCAAGTGGTTAAGTGAAGTTGTCCTTTACAGCTCCACTTCATCAGTGTAACCCACACACTTTGACAATCTTCACTGAGTGGCCTTGGCTGGCGCAACACAGCCTTTACCTAAAAAAAAGTCCAAGCCAGTTACTGTGCCTAATTCTTATGGGTACAGCAGCCTCATTCAGTTACTTTTCTAGATGGCTGCTTGCCTCCGTGAATAAGGAACGACATAAGCTTAGGGAATAGATATGCTGGGCCAGGCAGGGCAGCGCAGTAGAAAATTCTCTGTAGCAGAGCTGAAGGTTATATATTTAGTTCTGTGGATTACACTGAGGAAGAGGAGCTGTTAAGGACAACTCTGCTAAATATGAAACTGTCCTTTTAGGTGGTTAGTCATTTGCCTGATCTAGCTTGTTACTGTCCATTTAGCAACATTTTATATGTCTGTGTATCTTCTACAACCCAGATAAACTTGCCACTCCAGCATTTTAAGGGACAGTTGGGCTTTACTCTAGGACAGTGGTCTCCAAACTTTGGCCCGGGGGCCCTTTGCTTGCTTTTATCCAGCCCTTGGGGTAACATTATCCACAGACACCAATAACTAAGCATATGTCCTCCCTTTGACACCAATAAAGGGGCACAATTCCTCTCACTGACACCAAAAATGGGGCACAATTCCTTCCAATGACCCCAACAATGGGCACAATTCTTCCCAATGACACCAACAATAGGACACATTTCTTCCCACTGACATCAATGATGGGGTACAATAGTACCCCATCATTGGTGTCAGTGGGAAGACTTGTGCACCATTGTTGATGTCATTGGGAGGTCCCATTGACACCAACAGTTGGTCATATGTCCTACCACTGGCACCAATGAAGGGACAAAATACCTCCTAATGACACAAAGGGGCACAATTCCTCCCACTGACACCAACGATGGGGCACAATTCCTCCCACTGACACCAACAATGGGGCATTGTTTACTCCCACTGGCCCCAGTCTGACCCCTCCACAGTCTAAAGGACAGTATACTGGCCCTTTGGAACATTTGGAGACCCCTGCTCTAGGATCCCAGGGTGCTTGCATCTCTCTAAGTAAAATATGACCAATGCAAGAACCTTCTCTATGAATTATCATTTGCTGGCTGGACAAGCACTGCTCTCCATCAGTAAAAATATGTTGGTGGCATTTTTCTTTCTCGTACATCACGGGACACAGAGCGGCATAGTCATTACTATGTGGGTTATATAGTTTACCTTCAGGTGCTGGCACTGGCAACTTCCAAACCGGAAGTACCCTCCCCTATATAAGCCCCTCCCATCCGGGAGCACCTCCAGTTTTTTGCCAGTGTCTAAGGTGTTGGCCAAGAAGTAACGTGTTTTTCACTGAGCTTGCGTACAGGTTCTTTTGGGCCTCAGTAAGCTATTCCGGATCCGACCAAAAAAGCTTCATAGCTAAACGGTCGGTACCCAGGCCTTGCAGAGAAGAGCAAGGTTTTGCCTGTAATGCTTCTCTTAGGAGGGCTGGACCCTGGGATCCAGAGCTCTGGTCATACCCACGACCAAGATGTTTTCTGTGCAGGGTGCTATACAGGTCCAGGGGAGTGGAATCCTTGGGAACCCGGTCCCTGAAGGTTTAATTACAATGCCTGCCGTGATAGGTGAAGTTTGGGCTTCTGTGGACCAAACAGAGTCCTGCGGCGGGGAAAAGGTAAGTGGGGGCCCCTCAGGAACTTGGTTCTATTGAGGGGACCCCCACGCCTAATATGTCTTTCTGCCTGTTACCTAACAGTATTCCCGCTAAATATCTGTGCATGCCTGTAACTACTAAAAAATGTAATAATTTTAAGAGTGGTCAAGAAAAAAAAAATGGTTAAACCGCGGTACCTGTGTTAAACCACTAGAGGCCGCTGTGGAATGTTGTTTTCTTGTCATGTGGATTTTTTCTTTCCAAGTCAAAATCCAGGCAGATGGTGAGTTCTCTGGATGGGAAACTGTTTCCTCTGCCATGTTGCAATGCTCGTCCATCCCCTGGCCCTGTGGCAAACAGGGCCCTGGCTTCTGTCCCTAGTTCCTTTCAAAAAAGAGCGCCGAAGGCGCACGTGCCCGCGTGCACGCACCTCTATTTATAGAGGTGAGCTGGGAAAAGGGGCGGAGCTTGGTGGATGACGCTCTGTGCGCGCCGCAGCGCTTCTGCGCATGTGCGGGCGTCCCAGCATGATAAAAAGCACAATTAGGTGTTGTCAGCTGGTTATGGAAGGCAGAAACAGAGCTGGCAACATTTAGAAAGGCATACAGCAGGCGGTTGATGCAGGCATCCCCATAGAAAGGCACATTAGTAGACACCAACTGTTTATATAGCAGCAATTGTGCTAGACTATTGTCAGTAAGTGGTGTATTTCGGCTGGAATACCTCAGCTTTGGGCTTAGGAATATGCCGTCTAAAGTCTCCGGGACTAAGAATCCCAGGAAGCATAGGGGGTCTCCATCGGGCTCTGAGGATCTTGGGCATGCTTCGGCTGCACCAATCTCCCCTGAAAAATCAGAGGTTAGTGACCGTAGAGCACCCTCAGGAGTACCTGGTACTGTGGCTGTCCTCAGTTCACCTGCTCCTGTGTATATAACAGAGGAGGTTTTTTCCTCCGCTCTGGGAGGACTGGAAGAGAGATTGACAATATTGATCGCTGCTTCCCTGTCAGAGGGAAAGCGTGCCCGATCTCCGTCTCCTCCCTCAGAGTACCTGTTAGCAGAGCAACAGTCCCATACAGGGATCGACCTACCTGAAGGGGATCAGGATGAGGTTGATTCTGTTGTAGAGGAATCAACAGTGGAAGAGCCATTCTCAGCATCACATGCTGAAAGATTATGGGTTCAGTCCCTGACTAACATGGTCCGATCAGCATTTAAAATGCCCCTTGCGGAGCCATCATCCACTTCTGTCTCCTCGTTGGGGTCGCTAAAAGCTCCCCAGACTGTTTGTTCCTTTCCGATCCATCCTTTACTGGAAGGGCTCCTTTACCAGGATTGGGAACATCCTGATAAAATATTTACTCCCCCCAAGAGATTTCCGGTGGTCTATCCCATGGAGGATAAGTTCATCAAAAAATGGAGGGTCCCTACATTGGACGCAGCCATCTCTTGTGTGAATAAATCACTGACATGTCCAGTAGATAATGTCCAAATGTTCAAGGACCCAATAGATAAAAAATTGGAGTCCTTATTAAAATCTGCTTTTTCTACAGCAGGCTTGGTGACACAACCAGCAGTGGCAGCTATTGGGGTCTGCCAAGCAGTGAAGGATCAGTTGAAACAGGTCTTAAGGGACTTGCCAGATCAGCAGGCTCTTGCCCTAGCTGATCTACCTAGAGCCTTATGCTTTGCGGTTGACGCTATAAAGGATTCAATCCATCAGGCCTCCCGCCTTACGCTGTCTGTAGTACATATGCGCAGGCTTCTATGGCTCAAAAACTGGTCTGCTGAAGCTCCCTGTAAAAAATTGCTGGTCAGCTTCCCCTTTCATGGTGAACGCTTATTCGGGGAAGACCTGGACAAATATATCCAGAAAATTTCCAGCGGTAAAAGTACACTCTTGCCGGTTAAAAACAGAGTTAGAGGTCCCTCTTTTAAGAGGCCTGCTTCTCCAGTCCCTAGGACATCGGCTGTGAAACAGTTCCGACGGCCTCCTCGGTCAAATCCCGGGGGTAAAAATCAGGGACAATCGCAGGGTAACAAGAAACCCTGGGTCAGGAGAGGTACAAAACCTCCCCCAAAGTCAAATGCATGAAGGGTTGCCCCCACTCAATCGGGTGGGGGGAAGACTTCAGTTGTTCGCAGAGACCTGGCGGGACACGATCAGAGACAGATGGGTGCTCTCCGCAGTAAGTCTGGGATACAAATTGGAGTTAAAAGACTCCCCTCCTTCCCATTTTATAAGGTCAAACGTGCCAAGGGATCCCCGGAAGAGAGGATCCCTCCTGTTGGCACTAGAACAACTATTGCTTCAAGGAGTAATTATGGAGGTTCCCCTGGAAGAATGGGGGTTCGGGTTTTACTCAAACCTCTTTACAATCCCGAAGCTAAACGGGGACGTGAGGCCCATATTAAATCTAAAAGGACTAAACAAATTCCTACATATCAGGACTTTTCGGATGGAGTCGATCCGATCGGTGGCCACTGCCCTACAAGGGGAGGAATGGTTAGCCTCGATCGACATCAAAGATGCTTATTTGCACATTCCCATCTTTCCAGTCCACCAAAAATTTCTACGCTTTGCAGTAGAAGGGCGCCATTTTCAGTTCAGAGCCTTACCCTTCGGTCTGGCCACAGCACCACGAGTGTTCACAAAAATTCTGGCCCTATTATTGGCCAATCTAAGAACACGAGGTGTAACGATAATGGCATATCTAGACGACTTGTTGCTGATAGACCACTCAGTGGAAAAAATTGAAGTGGTTGTTCACCAGACAATCGAGTATCTGGAATCTCACGGTTGGATTATCAACCGAGGCAAGTCAGCCCTAAAACCAGTCAAAAGTCTGGAATACTTGGGGCTAAGGCTGGATTCAGACCAGAGAAAAATTTTCTTGCCTCAAGAAAAGGTGTCGTCTTTGAGAGATTTGATCCACCTAGTGGGTACAAAAAGACAGCCATCCATACGCCTGTGCATGAGGCTGCTGGGAAAAATGGTGGCATCTTTCGAAGCAGTACCCTACGGTCAATTCCATTCAAGGAATTTGCAAAGGGCCATACTGTCAGCCTGGAACAAAAAAGTTCAGGCCCTAGACTTACCAATGTCCTTGTCCCCTTCCGTGCGCAAGAGCCTCCGTTGGTGGTTGGTTCCCCAGAATCTGGAAAAAGGGAAATCCTTCAGTCTGATTTCTTGGAAGGTGGTCACTACAGATGCCAGCCTTATAGGCTGGGGAGCAGTACTGGAGCAATGGTCTCTCCAGGGCAGGTGGTCGGATGCAGAAAAGGCCCTGCCCATCAATCTCTTAGAGATACGAGCAGCCCGGTATGCCCTAGTAGCATGGACATCCAAACTCCAAGGGGCCCCTGTCAGAATTCAATCAGACAATGCCACGGCAGTGGCATATATCAATCATCAGGGTGGCACCAGGAGTCGTGCAGCCCAGAGGGAAGTGAATTGCATCCTGAAATGGGCAGAAAGATATGTCCCAGCCATATCCGCAGTATTCATTCCAGGAGTGGAGAATTGGAAGGCGGACTTTCTAAGTCGCCAACAATTATGCCCAGGGGAATGGTCCCTTCACCCCGAGGTTTTCCGGACAATATGTCAGCGGTGGGGAACACCGGATGTAGATCTGCTAGCATCCAGATTCAACGCAAAGGTGGACAGGTTTGTCTCTCGGACAAGGGATCCCCTAGCTTGCGGCTCGGATGCCCTAGTGTTCCCTTGGGATCAGTTCAAGCTGATATATGCATTTCCACCGCCACAATTGTTACCTCGATTACTCCGCAGAATCAGGGTAGAAAAGAAACCAGTGATTCTGGTGGCTCCAGCGTGGCCCCGAAGAGCATGGTACGCGGAGATTGTAAAAATGTCTGTGGGGAGTCCTTGGACCCTCCCACATCGTCCGGACCTGCTTTCGCAAGGACCGATATACCACCCTTCCTTACCAGCCCTAGGTTTGACGGCCTGGCTATTGAAGCCCACATTCTAAAAAAGAGAGGGCTCTCTAATGCTGTGGTATCTACCATGATCAATGCCAGGAAGCCGGTATCCAGGCAGATCTACTATAGAATCTGGAAGGCGTACATCGCCTGGTGTGAGGCCAAGAAATGGCATCCACGTAAGTACGTAATAGGTAGGATTCTGGACTTCCTACAGTGGGCTGTAGATAGGAAGCTTGCCTTGAGTACTATCAAGGGTCAGATTTCGGCCTTGTCAATATTTTTTCAAAGGCCCTTGGCTTCGCATTCACTAGTCAAAGCCTTTATACAAGGAGTGATGCGTATTAGCCCTCCGGTTAATATTCCCATATGTCCATGGGACTTAAACCTGGTTCTGTCTGTTCTACAGAAGCAACCATTTGAACCATTACAGCACATTTCCTTGGTTCTTCTCACCAGGAAATTGATTTTTCTAGTAGCCATTTGTTCGGCTAAAAGAGTGTCGGAATTGGCCGCTATGTCCTGTAAAGAGCCATATCTGGTTATCCATAAGGACAGAGTAGTGTTACGTCCTCATCCAGCCTTTCTTCCTACGGTGGTATTGAGGTTTCATTTGAACCAAGATGTGGTTCTTCCTTCCTTTTTCCCCAAACCTAGTTCGGTAGAGGAAAAGTTATTACATTCTTTGGATGTAGTAAGAGCAGTTAAAGCTTATCTAAAAGCCACTGCTCAGATTTGCAGAACGGATACTTTGTTTATTCTGCCGGAAGGCCCCAGAAAGGGTCAGGCAGTGTCAAAATCTACTTTAGCCAAGTGGATTCGACAGGTCATAATGCAAGCCTATGGCTTGAGAAGGAGACCGCCTCCGTTCAAAGTTAGGGCGCACTCCACGAGAGCAGTTGGAACTTCATGGGCAGTGCATCACCAGGCCTCCCTGGCTCAAATCTGTAAGGCCGCAACATGGTCTTCAGTACACACGTTTACTAGGTTCTACCAGGTGGACGTTAGAAGTCAGGAGGATGTCGCCTTTGGGCGCAGTGTGTTGCAGGCCGCAAAAGATCCTCATGTCTGATAGCGCTCAGCTTATGTATGGTGTATCCCCCCCCTCATTGGGCATTGCTTTGGGACGTCCCACATAGTAATGACTATGCCGCTCTGTGTCCCGTGATGTACGAGAAAGAAAATAGGATTTTTATAACAGCTTACCTGTAAAATCCTTTTCTTGGAGTACATCACGGGACACAGAGCTCCCACCCCTCTTTTGGGGACACTTATTGCTTTGCTACAAAACTGAGGTGCTCCCGGATGGGAGGGGCTTATATAGGGGAGGGTACTTCCGGTTTGGAAGTTGCCAGTGCCAGCACCTGAAGGTAAACTATATAACCCACATAGTAATGACTATGCCGCTCTGTGTCCCGTGATGTACTCCAAGAAAAGGATTTTTACAGGTAAGCTGTTATAAAAATCCTATTATTTTGGTGGAACATATTACACAATTATTCTTACCTCAGAGCCCTACTGTGATGTATTTCAATTGATCTCGCCCCTTTCCATGTTCTGCTGCTTGGATTATTGACATTCAAGAGTTTTTTTTTCATGTTTCCTATAGAAATAAAAAGAAGAAAATTCCACTGATGAATGGGGAAGAAGTTGACATGGACCTTTCTGCAATGGAGTAAGTTGATTTTTAATTTTTTTTGCCTATTCTATAAAATCTTGGAATAATTAAAGTGGTAGTAAAGTCAGGTGGTTGATTTTTACCTAAAGGTAAGCCTATAATAAGGCTTACATGTAGGTATAGTAAATATCTCCTAAAATCGCCTAAATGTGCACCGACGTGACCTCATCGGTGCATGCGCACTGTGCTCTGAACGGTTTGTGCCGTCGCGGCCGTGCTCTAGAGCTGCTGAAGAAATTGATATGGCTTATTGAAGCTTCTTAATGTTTTGTTCTAAAATTCCCAACCATGTGCTGGCTTACTCATTGGTTGCAATTTTTAGTTTACTAGTTAGTTACTTTGTCTTTTTTTTTTTTTTTTTTTTTAGCTTGAGAGTCTAGGGTCAGAGGTAACCTGTAATCTGATAGTTGCTAATCACATCATCTGTCTGACCTCATACGGTCTCCCAATTCCTGCTTAGCTGAAGTGGAACTTTAGGCCAAAAATAAAACGGGTAGAAATTTTTTTGCAGAAGAGACATGCTTTGTCTCTTCTGCATGAAACTTGCTTACCTGCCTGTCCGCCCTTGCCAAATCTGACTGAACTCCCGTGCATGTGCAGGAGTGACGTCATCCCCTCCCAGGCATTGAAGTCAGCTGGTAATCGGGACCCAAAGATGTCAGCGGCTGGGCTGGAAGTTCTAAGATGTCGCATCACTGGAGCCAAGGCGAGTATAGTTCTGCCTTAACCACCTCCCTACTGGGCACTAAAACCCCCTTCCTGCCCAAGCCATTTTTCAGCTTTCAGCGCAGTCACACTTTGAATGACAATTGCGCGGTCGTGCGACGTGGCTCCCAAACAAAATTTGCGTCCTTTTTTTCCCACAAATAAAGCTTTCTTTTGGTGGTATTTAATCTCCTCTGCGGTTTTTATTTTTTGCGCTATAAACAAAAGAAGAGCGTCCCAGTTTGGAAAAAAAACACTATTACTCTTTCGTCCATGGACCGACACAGCTTCTCTATTGACAAAGTGGGTATTATCCGTTAATTAGGAGTGACTAGGCAGAAAAACTTGTAAAAAGTGTTGCATCACACCTTCTACAGTACCGCCCAGGGGGCGGACCCTCTGGGTATACCCTCTCAGTCTGCACATCGCAGATCAGTTTTTTTCTGTCTAGCAAGGAGTAGGACATGGCTCCCTTCGGGCTCATTGGTCCGGGGAAAAAAGATATATATATTTTTTATTTTTTTGCTACATTTGTTGTTTCCTGCGATCTTCGATCAACTGCCGACTGGGTGACAGGCTGGATCCTCGATCCTTGTAGTCTCCCCAGTTTCGGCCATCGAGCGTGTGCCGACCCTAGCTACGCGCTGGGTTTTCCACGACATGCCCGTCGCTCCACGGGTGGCCGGTGAGCCTACGCTCCAGGGCCTGCATCGGACCGCTCAGCTTCGGCTGACCTTACGGCCGAGTCGCAGCAGCCTGGCCGGTGAGCTTACGCTCCAAGGCTTGCATCGGACCGCTCAGCTTCGGCTGACCTTACGGCCGAGTCGCAGCAGCCTGTCCGGTGAGCGTCATGCTCCAGGGCATACATATGATCGTCCCTTCTGGGTCCAATCACAGCATGCCTGGCCAACAGTCACCTTCCGTGCGCGGACGATGATCTGTTTGGAATGTCTTCCAGCAGAATACATGCAGGATAGGTAAGTAAAACTCCCCTGCCTCGGCTGGGTGATTTAGCTGGACATTCCTGGAGAGATCAAGTAAGTGGTTGTGGCCCCTTTCTTCCCTCTCTCCCTGCCTTTCCCTCCTCCCTGGGCTTCTAGCTAAAGGTTGCTGGGTGCTGGGGGTCACCTAGGGGGTCCCACTGGAGCGGGGCTGGCTGTAACTAACATTTAAAAGAAATGTCATTTTTGCTTACCTGTGTTTCTGTGTCTCCATGCTGTCGGCGGCCATTTTGAGGTGGTCCATGCCAAGTTTGGCCTCTTGTAACTGCCTGGCGGCCATCTTCCTGTAGTTCGGCCACACCCACTGGCCCCTATCAGGTGATCGGCGGCCATGTTTGTCCACCCTGTATGCAGATATTGCCGTTCGGCGGCCATCTTTTTTGTGGGCTATGGCTGCCTGACCTCTATCTTCTGTCGGCGGCCATTTTCTTAGAGCCCACATTATCTTCCATACAGACGGTTTTGGCAACCATTTTGCGAGAGCCTCCGGCCTCTAGGGTGCATTACACTGGCACGAAAATTCACACAGGAAGTGCTGATAAAAGAAGCAGACTGACACAGCAGCAAGGGGACAGCATCATAGGCGCAGCATAGCAGTACCTATCCAGGGTGGTGAGTCCTCTGGGTAACCCAGCATCTCTGCAGCGCAGGAGGGTGGCCTATTGATATCTTGCCTGGAGCCCTGTGAGTGTCAGCGTGTGGTCAGCATGGCATCTGAGCCAGATGTCTTCTCCCCTGAAACACCAGATTTAGCAGCTGGTGTCCCTGAGGTGTCTATGGACGCTATGTCGGCAATCCTAGAGGCGTTTGCTGCCAGGGTGGAAGCAGCACACGGGAATACAGGGGGTAATAAACGCCCCCGTCCCCTGCAATCTTCTGGGGATATTTCTGATGCAGAACCAGGTCCAGCTACGGCTCATGGCCCAGATTCTGATGCATCAGAGACTGCAGACCGTGACCGATCGGACAGTGAGGAGGACTCCAAGTCCAGGTCAGTACGCGAGACGGCTTTGGTATCTGACCTTATTACTGCAGTGCGGGATACGCTAAAGTTGGAAAGGACTGAAGAAGTAGCAGATACTCCAGTCCCCTTTGGGTTTCGTAAACCTGCCCGCACTGCTAAGGTGTTCCCTTGTGTGTCTTATTTTGACAAACTCTTATACAAGGAATGGGAGAACCCACTGAGGGTCTTTACAGCCCCAAAGAGGTTTGCAGTACGGTACCCCTTTGAGGAGAGTTTTCTGAAGATATGGACCTCTCCCCCTATAGTGGACCCTTCGGTGTCCAGACTTAATAGAGCCACCACTATTCCAGTAGAAGGGGCTCCTGTTTTCAAGGACCCTGTGGATAAGAAGGCTGAAGCACTCGCTCGCTACCTATACTCAGTGGTAGGCTCAGCAGTACGCCCGGCATTGGCGGGGGCCCTAGTGTCTCAGACACTTACTGAATGGGCAAAATTGCTACTCCAGGGGTTAAAGGAGCGAGATGCTCCTCCTAATGAGATAACTTTGGCCGACCAGTTGGTCCAGGGCCTTAAGTTTGTCTGCGAGTCAGACATGGATACTATTCCCCTGCTGTCAAGAGCTTCGGTTTATGCAGTAGCAATACGCCGCCTGATCTGGCTAAAGGGCTGGTCTGCGGACCAGACTTCCAAGAAAGCCCTATTGGATCTGCCTTTTAAGGGCGACAGACTTTTTGGGGCTTCTCTGGATGACATCATCAAGGATGCTACAGGAGGTAAAAGCACTTTGCTTCCCCAAACTAGCAAGGGTAGGGGACCACGCCAAGGGCAAGGGCCCTCCTTTACTGCACGTAAGCGGTTTTTTCGCCCTCTTAAGGCGACAGGGAAAAGACCCCAGGCCGATAAAGCGCCTGCCCAAGGACAAAAGCGTCCTTGGTCCCGCAGACCCAACAAGCCTGTGGACAAATCTGCGTCCACATGAAGGTCCGCCCCCACCCAGCTCTCGGGTGGGGGGACGTCTTCGCAAATTCGCGACTCAGTGGACTGCTCTAGTCTCCGACAGGTGGGTTTGCGAAGTAATCTCCTCAGGCTACAAGATAGAATTTCTCTCTTGTCCACCAGACAGATTCATCACCTCCAATCTCCAGCTACTACCGACCCGTCGGGAGGCCCTGTATGGGGCGGTCCAGGGTCTACTGGAACGCGGGGTAGTTATTCCAGTTCCAGAACAGGAACGGGGTCAGGGTTTTTACTCAAATCTGTTCATTGTGCCAAAGAAGGAGGGGGTTCGTCCAATCTTGGATCTCAGAGCCCTCAATTGCTTTGTGAAGGTACAAAGATTTCGGATGGAGTCGGTTCGATCCGTAGTCACGGCTCTCCATCCGGGGGACTTTCTGGCCTCCTTGGACATCAAGGACGCATACCTGCATGTCCCCATATACTCCAGACACCAGAGGTTTCTGCGATTTGCTATCGGGAAGAACCACTACCAGTTTGTGGCCCTCCCGTTTGGCCTTGCCTCAGCACCCAGGACGTTCACCAAGGTGCTCGCTCCGATTCTGGCACTTCTAAGACAGCGGGGTATCGCTATCACAGGTTACTTGGACGACCTTCTGCTGAAGGGCCCTTCAAGCTCAGAATTAGAGGTAAGCGTGTCCATTACCTGTCAGACTCTTCGAGACTGTGGTTGGATACTAAACACGCAAAAGTCAGTATTGGTGCCCACTCAACGCCTAGTGTACCTGGGGTTGATTCTGGATTCCTCAGAGGCAAAGGTATTCCTCCCTGTGGAGAAGTTGCAGACCCTCCGGGCTGCAGTACGGCAGCTGACTTCCAGGAATTGGTCGTCACTCCGTTTTTGCATGCGAGTGTTGGGCCTCATGGTAGCCTCCTTCGAGGCGGTCCCATATGCTCAATACCACACTCGAGTGTTACAGAGGGAAGTTCTGTCCAGATGGAACAGATGCCCTTCATCTCTGGATTATCAAATCCGAGTGAGCCACCTAGTCAGGAGATCCCTGGTATGGTGGCTGACAGCACCGGCTCTAATGGCCGGGAAGTCATTTCTTCTGGTTTACTGGATAGTGATCACGACGGACGCCAGCCTTACAGGTTGGGGGGGAGTCTGGGGTGTCCAGTCGGCGCAAGGTCGCTGGACCCCAGAGGAAGCCCTCCTGCCGATCAATGTCCTGGAGATCCGGGCGATCAAGCTGTGCCTCTTCAAATGGTCTCAGAGACTGCAAGGGCGTCCAGTCAGGATCCAGTCAGACAACGCCACAGCAGTGGCATATGTCAATCATCAAGGAGGAACAAGAAGCTCAGCTGCAGCATCGGAGATCGCTCGCATCCTGAAGTGGGCAGAGAGGAGCGTACCGGCACTGTCGGCCGTGTACATTCCGGGTGTGGAAAACTGGCAGGCGGACTACCTGAGCCGCCAGATGCTGGACCAGGGAGAATGGTCCTTACACCCGGAGGTGTTCCAACTCCTCTGCCAAAGATGGGGCACACCAGACGTAGATCTTCTGGCTTCCCGACTCAATCGGAAGGTATTGAGGTTTGTGGCCCGGTCAAGAGACCCATGGGCAGACGCAACGGTCGCGTTGGTAGCATCGTGGGGCCAGTATCGGCTAATCTATGCCTTCCCTCCCTTAAGGCTTCTTCCTCTTCTGCTCCGCAGAGTGGAGGCAGAGGGAATTCCAATGATCCTAATCGCTCCAGATTGGCCTCAGCGTCCTTGGTACGCCGATCTAGTACGTCTGGTAGCAGACGTCCCCTGGCGCCTACCACTACGGAAGGACCTGCTGTCGCAAGGTCCCATATTCCATCCTGCTTTACAGTCATTGGCTTTAACGGCATGGCTGTTGAGAACCAGGTACTGAGAGACCGGGGCCTGTCAGACTCAGTAATTTCTACTATGAGAAGTGCTCGGAAACCGTCCTCTAGGAAGGTCTATCACCGCACTTGGAGGGCCTACATCTCCATGTGTGAGGAAATGAAATGGCATCCGCGTACCTATTTGGTTTCCAGAATCCTGCTGTTTTTACAGCATGGGGTAGACCAAAGGCTTGCCCTAAGTAAGATTAAGGGACAGATATCTGCCCTGGCTGTCTTTTTTCAGCGACCCCTGGCGACTCACTCTCTCGTGAGTACATTTGTGCAGGGGGTTCGACATGTGGCCCCTCCGGTCCGCCCCCCGTTACCTCCGTGGGACTTGAACCTGGTCCTCTCGGTGCTTCAGAAGGCACCGTTTGAGAATATTAGAGATATTCCCCTGTTGACACTTTCTCAGAAGGTGGTCTTTTTGGTGGCTGTTACGTCCGTTAGACGAGTCTCTGAGCTGGCAGCCTTGTCCTGCAAGGCTCCCTATTTGATTTTCCACAAGGATAAGGTGGTGCTGCGGCCGCAGCCTTCCTTTCTTCCGAAGGTCGTTTCGGCTTTTCATCTCAACGAAGACATTGTACTTCCATCCTTGTGTCCTCAGCCGTCGAATCCTAAGGAGTCGGCGTTGCATTCCTTGGACGTTGTCCGAGCTTTGAGAGTATACATATCTGCTACTTCCCTGTTCCGGAAGTCAGACTCACTGTTTGTTTCGGTGGCTGGTCCCAAGAAGGGCCAAGCAGTCTCATCGGCCACCATCTCTAGGTGGATCCGACAGATAGTAATCCAGGCTTACGCCTTAAAGGGTCAGGCGCCCCCCTTTCCTGTCACGGCGCATTCGACCAGGGCAATAGGTGCCTCTTGGGCTTTCCGACATCAAGCGTCTGTTTCCCAACTATGTAAAGCGGCGACTTGGTCGTCCGCTCACACTTTCACAAAATTCTACAAAGTTGATGTAGGTGCATCTTCGGATGCCTCTTTCGGCCGCAAGGTTTTGCAGGCGGCTGTTTAGAGTTGCAACTCCTCCGTTGGAGGAGTGCTGTTTTGTGTTTTGGGGTGAAGTTTGTTTTTATGCTGTTACCACCCCTCGTTTTTTCTCTGACACTGCTTTGGGACGTCCCACTTTGTCAATAGAGAAGCTGTGTCGGTCCATGGACGAAAGAGTAAATAGGATTTTTTACTCACCGTAAAATCCTTTTCTCTGAGTCCATGGACCGACACAGCACCCACCCCTCCTTTTAAGTTTGTACTGCTTTTTGACGAACTGATCTGCGATGTGCAGACTGAGAGGGTATACCCAGAGGGTCCGCCCCCTGGGCGGTACTGTAGAAGGTGTGATGCAACACTTTTTACAAGTTTTTCTGCCTAGTCACTCCTAATTAACGGATAATACCCACTTTGTCAATAGAGAAGCTGTGTCGGTCCATGGACTCAGAGAAAAGGATTTTACGGTGAGTAAAAAATCCTATTTTTTTACTTTTTGCTATAATAAATACCCATTTTTTTTTTTCAATTAAAATTTTCCTCAGTTTAGGCCGATACGTATTCTTCTACATATTTTTGGTATAAAAAAAAAAATCGCAATAAGCGCGTATTGATTGGTTTGCGCAAAAGTTATAGCGTCTACAAAATAGGGGATAGTTTTATAGCATTTTTATTTTATTTTATTTTATTAGTAATGGCGGCGATCTGCGATTTTTATTGTGACTGCGATATTGTGGCGGACACATCGGACACTTTTGACACATTTTTGGTACCATTCACATTTATACAGCGATCCCTGCTATAAAAATGCATTGATTACTGTATAAATGTGACTGGCATGGAAGGGGTTAACCACTAGGGGGCGGGAAGGGGTTAAATATGTTCCCTCAATGTGTTCTAACTGTGGGGGGAGGGGACTGACTGGGGGAGGTGACCGATGGTTGTTCCTATGTACAAGGGACACACCATCGGTCCCCTCTCCCTCACAGGATGTGGATCTGTGTGTTTACACACACAGATCCACTTTCCTGCTTGGTTCCCGGGCAATCGCGGTTGCCCGGCGGCAATCGTGGCCGCCGGGCACTCGCACCGGGTCCTTGGTAACGCGGCGGGCACGTGCCGGCGGCGCGCACGCGCGCGCAATCCCCCTCCTTCTGAGGGACGTTCAGGAACGTCCACTCAGAAGGAGAGAGCACCCACCCGGCCGTATATGTACAGTGGCCGGGTGGGAAGTAGTTAAAGAAGAACTTTACCCATAACAACTTGATAAAAAATAATGCTCTTTAGCAGGGAACATACATTCCTTATTAATAATTATGCTTCCAAAATTAGTGAGTGGTGTAAATTGCCTCCAGCATTGCTCCGGTTTCTTCTTGCTGGAGGCTGCCATTTTGCATACTGTTTTGTGGACTGGAATTGCAGGAATTGATGTCAGGCCTACCAAATTTTTAGAGACTAATTGTTCTGTAGTGCATGTTAAGAACAGTGGGGACTGCTTGGGGTGACACAGGAAGTGTAGACAGGACAAACTCGAGCATCTTCCTTGGCTGTAAAGGATAAGCAGGTTTATTTCCACTTTAAGGCTGTCAGCAGATCAGCCTCTACAAACTTAGCAGTGCCTAAAAATGGAGAACAACTGGGCATGTGCAGAGCAGGGTGAGCCAGTGTATTACTGGATTTTAAACAGAATTCACACTTATTTTTAATATTTTACATAGCTATATCTGCAAAATGAGCCAGCATGAAGTGATCTAGCAGGTCTTCATTTTCTGACTAAAGTTCCACTTTAAGCAATATAATCAACTGCAGGGCTCTTTAATCTGACACAATTATGTACCAAAAGCCTGTACAATTCTAATAGTTTTAGAACAGAATTTCTTTCTAGTCCATTGAGGGACACAGAAAATCGTAACATTCCGGTTATAATGCTGCTGCCTAAAGGAAGGAATAGATTGCTGGCAAACAAAGGGAAAAAAAGCTGTAGGCCAGTCAAGGTTAATTCCGCCTATTACAAGCATGCCTCAGTAGTATGCTAGTTTGCTAGTGTCCTTAGAGGATGGACATCTTTTCCACAGTTTTGCTATGGTAAAAACTAACTTTATTGCTAGTACTTTTTTATTTTTCTACTTGGATTTTTTTTTCTTCAATTAAGACTCTACTCTACATCATTGCATGAGCTTTGTCTCTTCAACTGCAGTTTTCCAGCACAATCATCCTCAAACTTTCTGCTGGACTAGGTGTTGCAGGAATATCCTAGAAGTTTTCTTGGGGCACTGGGTTCCACTGTGGAACCCAGTGCCCCAAGAAAACTTCTAGGATATTCCTGCAACACCTAGTCCAGCAGAAAGTTTGAGGATGATTGTGCTGGAACTTCCACATTAAGGAGGTGATTTTCAAACTTTGATCTGGTAAAAGATGATACAGCACTGCCAGTATTGCCTCAGCGCCAACGCTGTATCCTGGCCTAGGGCAGCACTTTGCAGGGGGGCAGCACAGAAAGAGTGCCCACCGGCTTGTGCTACACTGTTAGTGTAACACAAGCTGCTTCTAATTTTGACTGTCCTATCAGCCTGGACAACAAACCTTTCTCACTGTGCTATATGTTTTCTACTGCACCATTGGCATGGTTAAATCTTTTTAGTTCCCTCCATAAAATTATTAGAAATTTGTGCTTAAAGTAGAACTATAGGCAACACTTTTTTTTTTCATTTTGGATAGAGTAAGGAAGGGTCAGTTTATTTTTTACCATCCCTGTCCCATTGCAGAGATTTCCCTTCACTTCCTACCATAGCCAAACAGGAAGTAAGAGGAAATCTATGCAAATTAAGGGAATCCATTGCCCCCCCAGGCCCTAAGAACTAGTGTCCCCACTCGAAAATTTCAGGGTGGGTCTTAAATAGAAAGGGATGTGGTCTTGACGGGAAGGGGTGGGTCATATTTAAATTAGGGGGTGCGCGAGTTTAGTCAGGCCTAGGGCAGCACAAAACCAAAATACACTACTGCTCAGCGCTTGCCCTGTCATGAAGACTCTTTTAGTGTGTAGCCAGTCAGGCCAAGCACTGGGAGCTACCTCATTGTTCCACCATTATTCCCTACTTCCATCAGTTTTGTCAAAGAAAGAGTAAATTCTGTGGGCATTGAGCACTGACATCATCCTCTTGGTGGAGTGACACACACTCTGCAAGCTCTTTACTGCCTTTCAGTGCTCCCTGAATGCCTGCCTGTCGTTGCTCTACCGCCCTCTGAAAATCCATCCACCGCAGATTGCTTTCCAGCATTACTGCCTGTCTGAAAGAGCCCTTATGCAAAACCAGAAAGGGATCCTTGCAGAAGGACAAGATAATGGTAAGGCCCAGGACTTCCTTCTTGCCTATGGTCATTTCTCTTTTACACTCAACCAGGACATCCTTCTTTCCTTCCTCTATTCAGCTCCAGCTCACCAAAAGGAACCTCCCCTCTATTGATTCAGTGGTTCGGGGTGTGAGAATGGACCCGGTGTGCACTGGCTTCTCATTTCATCAACTCTGGTTTCCCAGGCAGGTCATCATCCAAGCTTATGTCTCAAGGATCGGGTTCCACCCTTTCCTATCAAGGTGTACTTTAGTAGATCTGTGAGTACTTCTTGGCATCAGGTTACCATTTCCAAGGTTTGCAAGACTGCCACCTAGTCTCCTGTTTACATGTGCAACAGGTTTTACTAGGTGGATGTCTAGGTCTCCTTTCATGCCATCTTTAGGCATCCTTTTAGACTGCTCTTTGAGCTACAAGCAATCCCCAGATCTATTTTTTTTTTTGTGGGCCTCTTAAGCACCTGGTACACATAACAACAGTTTTTTGGGTTCAACACCACTGTCTGAATAAAAAAAAAAACGAAAGGTCTTGGGAGGAGCCTCTGTACTAACAATCTGATGCTGGTACAGTGATGTCCCCCGCTGAGCTATTTTTTTCTGTCAGGCAGACAGCCCCTCCGCCAGAACACACCAGTCAGCGCTCTCAGCCATTGGCACACCTTTTTTGGTCATTTCCCTTCTGTCGGATCAACTGCAGTACACACGATGCCGCCCTAAATTCAGACTGTGTATACGGCTCTTTAGTGTATTGTTGCTGTTGGACAAATGTCCCACCCCTCTGTGTTTTAATGATCATGCTGTACTGTACTGCTTTGCAACAAAACTGAGTCTTGCTTGTAGTGGGAGGGGTTATCCTGGCATGGCCTACCTTTTTTGTCAGTCTCCAACCCTTTTGGTGGCAGCAGTATAAGCCAAAGGCTAAAAACTTCCCTTAATGGACTCCAAGTAAGGCGGGTTCACACTATTGCGAATTGAACGCGGGATCCCTGCATCCAGCTCCCAATAGCAGGAGCATGTGACCGGCTGTCTATGGAGATGCAGCTCCATTGCGAATTTGCACAGAAGCCCTGTGTGTCTTTTAGTCTGGTTCAGGTCTGAATTCAGCTCAAAATTTGGGCTGAAATCAGACCTGAAACGGTGAACAGGACGCAAAGGGCACCTGCTGGGAGCCGCATTGGTATCCCAGTGTGAACCGAGCCTACAGGATTTTATGGTGAGTGCAAAAATCCTCTTAATTTTTTTTATTTTGTTTTCCATAAGCCCCAAAAATTAAGGGAAAGATCTCCGGGAAGAAAATATTTTATGAATGTATATTGTCCTGTTTTTCACAAGCATTTATTGGGGGATATTCACCAGAACTGAATAGTGCAAAATCTAGTGCAGCTCTGCACAGAAACCAATCAGATTGCAGGTTTTATTGTCAAAGCTTAATTGAACAAACTGAAGTTAGAAGCTGATTGGTTACCATGCAGAGCTGCTCCAGTTTTAGTAAATCTCCTCCATAGTGCTTAAAAAGATAGTAGACAACATTATAAAGTGAGAACTTAAGCCTCGTACACCAGATTCGATTGTTGGCCAACCGAGCGTTAGATTTTTGTCTTCAGGGCGTGTGCCAGGATCTTGTCTTGCATACGAACGGTACACAATTGTTGGCCAACAAACACAAACGTAGTGATGTACTACGAGGAATTTCAGCTCTTGATTGCCACCCTTTGGGCCCCTTCTAATAATTTTGAGTTTGGTGAGCATTAATTCCGAGCATGCGTGTTTATACTTTGAACTTTTGTGTGACGAACTTGTGTACTGACCATCAGAAAATCTGACAACCTACCGCTGTCCGCCAAAAATTTACTAGCATGTCATCCAACATTTGTTGGCAGAAAGTTGGACAATTGTCAAAAGGAGCGTACTAACGGTCAGATTTTAGGACAACAGTCAACAGACAATCCCCTGCCAACAGTTGGATTGTGTGTACGAGGCTTTAGGGTTTTCCAAAAGGCTCCTTTACTGACTTTATCAGACAATGTTTCCTAAAGTGTAAGGAAGGCATCACCTATTGTACAGCAGATAATTAGAGGGCTTCCGGATTTATATGCATAAGGAAATGATCACTTTATTATCAGTTACCAGCGACATACACACGAGAGAGAGTGGGGGAATGAGATTCCCTGGATACTAAGTAGATCTAAAACGAGTTTCTGAAATCTTATAGAAGCATTAACATGATAATGTCATTTAAAAATTTGTTTTCAAACTTAAAGTACAGTGGAACCTTGGCTTGCAAGTAACGCGGTTAACGAGCGTTTCGCTATACGAGCACTGTATTTGAAAAAATCCTAACTCGGTTTGCGAGTGTTGTCTCGCAAAACGAGCACGATTCAGGCCAAAGCGGTGTGCAGTACCATGTTTGGCCTGGGGTGGGGGTCGCCGGAGTCAAACATAGCAGAACGGCGCCGTTCAGAAATGCTTGGAAAGACACAGAAATACTCAGTTTCCGAGGTTTGATGAGGTGTCCTCGGGCCTTTTCGGACGTTTCCGAGGCTCTCCGGCGATCCTCCACTTCTGGCTGCATGCGGTATTGCATGCCATTGAAGTCAATGCAGAACAAATTATTTTCGTTTCCATTGACTTCAATGGAGAAACTCTCTTTGATATGCGAGTGCTTTGGATTACGAGCATACTCCTGGAACGGATTATGCTCTTAATCCAAGGTTCCACTGTAGTTCTAAAGTCATAAGGTTTTTTTTTTTTACCTTAATGCATTCTCTGAGTGCTCCAGTTTTAGTAAACCTCCCCATGTCTTCTTATAAGAGTGGTACTTTCATGATAAGTTGTGTTTCATAGGGTGGTCTTTCCCCTGTTCTTTCATTTGCTGTAATAATCACTACCATATGGAGTTTGTCTTCTGAGATCAGTAACATCTGTGTAATGGTGTCTTTATATTACAGATATATGAAATGTAGGTAGGTTGGTCTTTTAAAGAACATTGATCACAGCAGCTCGAAAACGCTTCCTAACAACTTCCTATGCTCATTGCTTTTGGGGTAATATTTGATCATTACTTTTTTTTTTTTAAACTCGCACTGTCTTGCCACCGACTGTCATCTTTGCTTCCACACACTCCTGCATCCCAGAACATTTCATGTGCCTCTCCCCTTCTTTGAGATTCCTCTCACATGCTACTCTGGCAACCTCTGAACTTCAAACCTACAAGTGCAAATTTAGAACCATGGTAGATGGTGGCTCTATGTATACAGATAATTGGGGTGATTTAATGCAGGAATCGGCATCAGTCTGCATTGTCTTGAAGTGTCTTCCATGTTTATAAAGCAGTTTTTCTTTTCAAATTTTCATAGAGACGATGAGTTGAAAAAATTGAATTAAATTGGATACATATGTGATGTTCAAAGCCTGACTGGCCAATGTGGAAGACATATGTTACAAGGTTTTATCGCTGTAATAAACGTCATGACTCTGTAGCAAAGTTCAGTTGACCACACATTTTGGACTCCCGCCAAGCCCCAGGGGGGCCCCCATACTTCACAGCCTGGCCAATAATGGCATCAAGTTATTAAGTTCTTCATTTTATTCATGTACTGTATATAACACCATTGATTTATGCAGCCCTTCATGTTCCATGGATCATTTGCACTAGTCTCTTAACTCGTAGTCTATTGGACATAATTGCAGTGCACTCCTGTGCAAACAACTAGACTGGGTTCCTCTTTGATGTTCATTGATGCAAACTTACCTAGAAGCAGGTACCACTAAAGTGATCGTAAACGCCTTGTAAAAAAAAATAACATTCAGTTTAAAATATAAACGAAAGGCAAAACATTTGTATATAGATATAAAAATAAATAAATAACTTTTTTTCTCCCTGATCATATACCCTGTTTCTCAGCTGCGTAAGAGCTGGGGGAGGAGAAGCAGAAGTACACTGAACTTCCCAGGGAAAGTCTGTTTGTGTGTGTGTGTGTGTGGGGGGGGGGGAGGGGGGGTGTCAGGACAAGTCTGATCATTGGGGGAGGTTCCAGCACAGCTAGAGAACTGACCACGCTGTGCTTACTGCATGGCATGGTCAGTTTTTAATAGGAAAGCGTAGGGCTGGCAGGAACACGTTCATCGACGGCTGCCTCCTGACATTGCAAAATTAATTAGTTAAATACCTATTCGAATATGTCATATCGAACAGATCAAGAAGGTTTTGTATACATTAAGGAGCACACTTTACAGTGATGTAAGTGCTTGTTAATATTATCTTCTAGCCCTTTGTGGTTCAGTCTTTGATTGTAGCACTAGATAATCAAAGCAGCATAGAAGCAAGATGTGTGGCTATGCTTGTCCAGAGTGATATAATCCTGGATTCAAGGTCCGTTTATGGTATACAAAACCTTTTTGATCTGTTCGATATGACATATTCGAATAGGTATTTAACAAATTAATTTTGCGATGTCAGGAGACAGCTGTCGATGGATGTGCATGGTAGATATGAAGGATTTTACACCAAGTCAAAACAGCAAAGCAAAGGGCCATAACCTTTTTCAATTATGAGTCACATTCATATAAGACAAGCTGAGAACACAGCAGCAATTACCCCCTAAAGATCAGTGACAAGCAGCCGATGTGGAACAAGCAGAGAGACCGCATTACCATATGCTTTTTACTTGTCTATTTGGGGTAAGCGTTTAATCCATAGGGAGCGGGATGCACTTGTGGTGATTGGTGGTGTCCTCACACATTCTCACATATATGGTGGACTGTCATGTTTTATGTACAATAGAGAGACAGAACCTTTCTGTTTTATAAGGTGTATCATTCATGTGGACAATTTTATTTTGTAACATTTTTTTGAGTGCTGCTGAAATGTGGTGTATGGCCGGCTAAACTTTTGGGGTCCAGTCCTTCCATAGCAGGACACGGACCGGTAGCAGAGAGTGCCCTGTTGACAAGTTGCAAACCATGCAATTCCCCAATACTTCCTAATGGACTCCTTTTTGTGCTTTTGGTCCTCAGTGCGCCGGCACAGACTGTGGTGTCCAGAATGGAATTTGACCACAGATACAAAATAAAGGGTAGATGCTGGAGGTCACAGAAACTGAATTAAAGCAGTGTTGGTATTGCACGTAAAGAAAATACATTGTGGGAAACTGCTATGATCTTTAACCATGGGCCTCATCGGCATTGGCCAATGTATCCTTGGTGGTGGTGGTTGGTTATTTCCATGACATTTTTTTGTTGCAGTGCTGACTCCCCCTTGCTGTGGATCAGGATTGACCCCGACATGTCGGTGTTAAGGAAAGTAGAGTTCGAACAGGCTGATTTTATGTGGCAGTACCAGCTGCGTTATGAGAGAGATGTGGTGGCACAGGAAGAAGCCATTCTAGCCTTGGAGACCTTCCCTACACCTGCCTCTCGTCTCGCACTGACAGACGTTCTCGAGCAGGAACAATGCTTCTACCATGTCAGAATGATGGCATGCTTTTGTCTGGCCAAGGTAAGATCTCTGAGGACCTTTACAGACCATTTAACAAAGACTGGCTAGTTTAAGTAACTTATCCTTTATTGTCTTGTTTAATGTGAGCATTTTCAAATAGCACTGTAGTTGTCTAAATCACTGCATGTTGGCTTTCGTTTTTCATAATGCTGAAATGTTATTACTACATTGTCAATTTTTTTTTTTTTAAGAATTGAAATATGTTATGCTGTCACTTTAAGTGATTCACATAAAACCTTCACAAATCATGAAAACCAACTATAAAAGTGATTGAAATATAAAAGCAAAGAGAATTAAATAAGGTACTGACAGCTGAACAAAAAAAAAAAGATTAAATCAACTTATTCCAAATCTATAAGTTCGCTTGTTCAGGAAATGGCTTATAAATTTATGACAAGGTGGTATAGGACACCAGTAAGACTAACTCAGATGTATCCAGCGGCGGACCCTCAGTGCTGGAGAGGCTGTGAGCAGAAGGGTACATTTCTCCATCTGTGGTGGGAATGCACCAGGATTAAAGTATTCTGGGCAGCAATTGCACCATGGATCGAGAAGCTGACCCCTAGACCTATGGAGTTTACATCTCCTATGCTTCCTATTCCATGGAAAGTACAGCTCCATTAAATCCTATAGGAAGAGTATTACATCGCATTTATTGAATGCAGTCAAATTATTAATCCCTAGATTCTGGAAACAGATTGCCTGTCCAACATTGATGGACTGGAAAAAGGAGATTAATCGGATAATGGAAGTCGAAAGGTGGACTTAAGTAGTGAAGGGCCACCAAGGGGAATTTGAGAAGACATGGGCGGGCTGGGTACAATGTACATCCGAGATGGTTTGATGGGGAGGTGACATGGAATGGGAGAGTATGAGGTGTATTGGATTCATAAGGGTCATAGTACAGTTACCTGTGGTTTTATCTATAGAAGATTAAAGAGTGGAATTATGAACATTGACCAGGTCCCCCTTTTTTTCTTTTTTTTTTTTTTTTCGTGTTCTTTCCTATTTTTTTGGGCATTACAGGTGGTAAATATCCCACAAATTTTTGTACCTGGCTTTCTCTTGTAACCCCTATTCTCGTTTTACTATATATATTATTGAAATATGAAATACGAGAATGTATAATATTGGATATGTTGAACTCTAAATAAAATAAAAATGTGATTATTAAAAAAAAAGAATGAAATATAAAAACAACAATGTTCATATTAAATATATAAAACAAAACAGTGTTGCACTTCCTAAATACAAAATAACTTCCCATAATCCATAAATGAGAATAAGTGATTAACTTGCAATATAGCAAGATACTGAGTGCACAATCAAACATTCGTGTTCCCTGACTGGGAATAGTAAACCAAAAATGAAAAATGTGTTCCCTGAATGGGAATAGTGAACAATAAACAATGCAATAAAGTCCACACACTAAAAAAATGAAGAGTCTTCTGCATAAAAACGCACAACACACCACTAGTGCCTGAATGTTGAAAATGCAAGTGCTCTCCTCCACCTCTATATCCTAGCCACTCATCTCACGTTCTGACCCCTGTTTCACCAGAAGGTCAGAAAAGGCAGGTTCCCTCTCAGGGATATAAACGGATCAGCTGGTCATGGAGCTCCTCTTCCTTTCGTGCTGCCTCCGGCTGATTATATGGATACTGAATCAAAAAACTTCAAAATGTTACAAACGCAGTGGTCTTGCTGAAGAAGTCATTTGACGTAACGCGTATAGGGGGGAAGGAGTCGCAGTGGCTACGTCATCCCGCGAGCATTTTGACATTTCTTTGAATCCTGAGCCCGCACTGCTTAAAGTGGAGTTCCACCCAATTTTTTTACTTTTTTCACCCCCTTACATGCCACATTTGGCATGTAATTTTTTTTGGGGGGGAGTGGGGGCTTCAGTAGGAGTGGGACTTCCTGTCCCACTTCCTCCTTCCGCCCTGGAGCCGCCTAGGCTCCATTCAGGCACTAGTGGTGTGTTGTGCGTTTTTATGCAGAAGACTGAGTACTATACTTGTGCATTTGGACTCTTCATTTCTTTTTAGTGTGTGGACTTTATTGTTTTGTTTTATTGTTCACTATTCCCATTCAGGGAACACCTATTTTTCATTTTTGGTTTACTATTCCCAGTCAGGGAACACGAATATTTGATTGTGCACTCAGTATCTTGCTATATTGCAAGTTAATCACTTATTCTCATTTAAGGATTATGGGGAGTTATTTTGTATTTAGGAAGCGCAACACTGTTTTGTTTTATATATTCTACATGTGAAGTGAACGCATTTTCTGTGTGTGCAGCAGCCAGGTGGGGGGGTATTTTTTCCAATTTTTTTTTTTTTGTGTGGGATTTTGCTAAATCGCCCACTAGACATATCACTATTTAGTGAATAAGGACATTATTCTATTATTATTTTTTGCGCTGATAGAAATTAGTTTTATTGTTCAATGTTCAAGTTAAAGTGTCCATAGATAATCGTAAAGTCCCAAATGCATAAACCCAGAATCCACCAGTCAGTAAAGGTGATTCTTCTAAGAACACACTACCACTGTGTGGCAGCCACCAAAGAGCCACACAGCTGCTGACCAGAGACTTAGACTTCAGATGCAGGGAGGTCTCATAGCGCTTAAGAGATAAAACCCCAATGAATGGATGGTGACAACAGTTAATCCCAGGCAATAGCACTCCATGCTTCCAGCCTGCCCTGTTCTGGTTTCCATTGGATAGATCACTCCGAATAATGTCTCAACAGTCACTCAGACAGAAGGAAAGATAAGCGTGGAGAATCCTAACAGTGAAGTACATCTAAACCACGCTTTATTAAAATAAATTGTATGTACCGCACACTCAAATAAGAAAAGGTAAAAAGCATATTTTAAGTGCTCGCAAGGCTGGCATGATGACCTCACCGCTTGGCTCCACCCTACCCATTTCGTCCAAAGGAACATCTTCCAAAGGGCTACAGAGACGTCCCTTCAGACAAAAAAAAAAGTAGGGCGGAGCTAATCAGTGACATCATTACGCCTGTTAAGTGTTTGTTTGTCAAAGCACTTTTAGGCTCCATGTACACAGAAGCTGATAAACTGCAGTTAATGGGCGTTTTGGCGTTTTTTTTAAAAGCCCATTAACTACACTCTATGTTAGCCTATGTGTTCATGTACACATAACGTTTTTTAGCTTTAATGAGCAGTGGAGTTAATGGGCTTTTTTCTGAACGCAGGAAATTTGCGTTCAAAGTGCCGTTTTTCGGCAGAAAAAAACGCAAAACGCTCATAAACGCTCAAAAACGCTGGCCGCGAGCGTTTTTTTGTCCATTGAAATTTTTTTTTTTTTTAAAAGCTAAAAAAAGCTACACTGAAAAACGCTAATAAAAGCTAGTAAAAAAATGCTGATGAAAGCTAGCTTTTTCTGCTGCTTTAAAAACGGCCGTTTTTGAGCTTCTGTGTACATGGAGCCTAAGTGTGGATTATATATTGTTTATTGTTTGCATCTTTCTTGTTTGCCAGTGTTATTTTTCCTTGGGGTAAAGCAGAATGACATACTCTGGAGCATGCGAGTTTAGTGATGGTTTTCCATAATGTACATCACATTAAAACTGCAGCACTGTCAGGCATGGTATAGAAGAGCTGTCCAATACAATATAGGCTTCTGTCAGGTGTGATATGAATGAATTTTCTTATACAGCACAGGCCACCTCTCAGACACAGTATGGTGAAGCGATTTCCTAGAACACGTCTTTCTGTCAGACTTGATATGGTAGAACTGTCTCATGTAACACAGTCTTTCCTTTAGGCCAGGGGTCTCAAACTGGTGGCCCTCTAGCTGTTCCGAAACTACAAGTCCCATGAGGCATTGCAAAGGCTGACAGTTACAAGCATGACTCCCACAGGCAGAGGCATGGTGGGACTTGCAACAGCTGGAGGGCTGCCAGTTTGACACTCCTGCCTTAGGCTGTGTATGAGGAAGGTTTTTTTTTTAGATGTCACAAGGCTCTCTGTCAGGATTGGTATGAAGCAACTGTCCCCTACAGTACAGGCTTCTGTCAGACTGGTATGGGGATACTGTCTTATACAGCACAGTCCTCTCTGTTAGTCCTCTCTATCGGGCATGGTATGGAGTAGCTGCCTTCTACAGCACCGACCTTGCTGTCCTTCAGAACATGGACCAGTTGTCTTCTACAGCAATAGGCTTTTGTCCGACATAGTATGGTGGAGCTGTCGAATACAGCTCATGCCAATGTCAGGCGTGGTGTTGAGGAGCTGTCTCATACAGTACAGGTCTGTCTTTCAGTCACGGTATGTAGAAGCTGTCTCGTACAACCCAGTATGTTAAGTACGTAAACCGTAAAAAAGGGAGGATAGACCATATTGGCCCCATAAAGAATGAGGAAGGACATCTGATTACAAAGGATGGGGAGATGGCGAAGGTATTGAATTTCTTCTTCTCCTTAGTCTTCACAAGGGAACCGGGGGGGCTTCAGTAACCAAAACTTGCAATGTTTATCCTCGTGACACATCACAAGAAGCGCCCTCATGGCTAACAGAGGACCGAATTAGAAATAGACTTGGGAAACTTAAAGTGCGGTTCCACTCGCGTTTTTTTTTTTTTTAAAGTCAGCAGCTACAGTGTTTGTAGCCTTTTAATAAGGACACTTATCTGTCCTAGGTGCCTGCGATGTCGGCCCCCCGAGGCCGATCCTTCGATCGTTGCAGGTCCCGGTGCCGCCATCCTCACTAAAGGGAAACAGGCAGTGGAGCCTTGCGGCTTCACTACCCGTTTCCTACTGCGCATGCGTGAGTCTCGCGGCGCTGTATTAATGGACGGCTGCTCTCTGGGATACACACAGTTCCCTGAAGGCAGCACGCCCCATTCCCCAGAAGACAACGCGAGGATGAAGACCAGCCGCGAACTAGAAAGAGGCAGATTAGGAAGATCCGCCTAGCAACTGCAATTTCTGGTAAGTAAAATTATTTTATTTTATTTTTTTCAATTTTTTTGTAGCATTTTGGTTTAATTTTTTTTTTTTGAGGGTGGACCTCCACTTTAACATTAAGGAATTGCCAGACCATTGTTCCCAAGTCTACTGATTGGAATGGTACCAGCTGCTTGGAGAAAAGCCAATGTAGCTCCAATATTTTAAAAGGGCCCAAAATACATCCCTGAGAATTACAGACCAGTTAGCCTAACATCAATATCATGCAAGCTCTTGGAGGGGATGATAAGGGACTATATATAAGATTTTAGTAATGAGAATGGTATCATTAGCAGTAATCAGCATGGATTCATGAAGATTTGTTGTTGCCAACCCAATCTATTAATCTTCTATGAGGAGGTAAGTTGCCATCTAGATAAAGGAACACCCGTAGATGTGGTGTATCTGAATTTTGCAAAAGCATTTGACACAGTTCCCCACAAACGTTTACTGTACAAAATAAAGTCTGTTGGCATGGACCATAGGGCGAGTACATGGATTGAAAACTGGCTACAAGGGCGAGTTAAGAGGGTGGTGATAAATTGGAAGTACTCAGAATGGCCAGGAGTGGGTAGTGCTAAGCAGGGCAATAACTTATTGGTAGGATGTGGAAACCTTGCAAGAAGATCTGAACAAATTAATGGGGTGGGCAACTACATGGCAAATGAGGTTTAATGTAGAGAAATGTAAAATAATGCATTTGGGTGGCAAAAATATGAATGCAATCTATACACTAGGGGGGAGAACCTCTGGGGGAAGCTTGCTTCATCAGGCTTTCAGCAAGCTTCAAGAAGTGATGAAGCCTGCTAGCAGCTTGCTTAACCACTTCAATACAGGGCACTCTCCCCCCTTCCTGTCCAAGCCAATTTTCATCTTTCAGCTCTGTCGCTTTTTAAATGACAATTGCGCAGTCATGCTACACTGCACCCAAACAAAATTTGTATCATTTTCTTCCCACAAATAGAGATTTCTTTTGGTGGTATTTGATCACCTCTGGGATTTTTATTTTCTGCTAAACAAATAAGACTGAAAATTTTTAAGAAAAAAAAAATGGTTATTTTTTCGTTTGTTAAAAAACTTTGAAAATAAGTATGTTTTCTCCTTCACTGACGGGCACCGATGAGGTGGCACTGATGTGCACTAATAGGTGGCACTGATGGGCGGCACTGATGGGCGGCACGGATATATGGCACTGATGGGCATCACTGATATATGGCACTGATGGGCATCACTGATATATGGCACTGATGGGCATCACTGATATATGGCACTGATGGGCATACCTGGTGGTCACAAGTGGTGGGCATACCTGGTGGTCACAAGTGGTGGGCATCCCTGGTGGTCCTGGGTGGGCATCCCTGGTGGTCCTGGGTGGGCATCCTTGGGGGGGGGGCTGCACTGATGATCAGCGCAGACCCCTCTGTCAGAGGAGCAGCGAATCGGTTCTCCTTTACTCATGTGCACAATGCACGGCTTTTCCTGTTTACACCGTGATCAGCTGTGATTGGACACAGCTGATCACGTGGTAAAGAGTCTCCGTCAGACTCTTTACCTAGATCGGGGTTGCAGTGTGTGAGACTGATACGCCGCGCCACCGAATTGCCGCGCTGCACGGCCCCCGCGGACGCGTTCCGGCTCGTTATCCTGTTGTCATCCTGACGTCATTTTGCTATATTGCGGCGGCAAGTGGTTAAAGTGGCAATCAGTGTTCCCGTCAGGATCTGTGCTCAGCATGTACAAACTGGAGTTGAATGTTACTTTAAAAGATTCAACAAGGCTTTCTAAAAGTTCTGCAAATGCTTTGTCAAAGCTTGTTGTTCACACTGCTTTTATACAAGCTGAAGCCTGTGTGAAACTGGCCAGACTGGAAAAATAAGGGCTGGCACGAAAACCATTCAGGCCCAGCTGCTTGCACATATGCTTAAAAGAATAGGGAACACAGGGATAACCTCATCAATGTGCTTTTGTTTGTTGGTCCAGTTGGCAGACTGGTGGCTTGTCCTTGACCAAGTTGTACTGCTTTTTCAGCGGTGTTTGAAGATCTGGTTGTACTGTCTGGCAGGGTTTTCTGTATCACAAAACTGGCTTTAAGGATCACAAAGCCTTTGCAGGCAAACCAGTTTACATCTGTGTATTTATCTCCTTGCTCCGGAGCTCAGCTTTAACAATTACAATTTTTTTTGTCTTTGCTCATTTGATCATCCTCATTAAATATTTTGTTTTGTAAAAAATGTTTAAGTTGTATAATGATATAATTTAAATCAACTGGAGACCCCCTACACTGTTTAGTGCCGAACTTTCAAGAGCATCTGTTTGTTCATGTCTTGGCTGTACAATTCGACAGATTGCAAATTCGATGGTGAGCACGTGGACCGGACCTCCAGCAATGAAGTCATTATTTACCCGCATGTTTTGCTGCAAGAGCTGCCCAAACATTGTAAAAACAAACAACTTCATGAATTTCCAGAGCTACTTTCTACAGAAGGTAATTACAATTTGTTTATTTGTAATATATTATAGTTTATCTTTTGGCTTTGATTTTTATGTCTTTTGTTTGTCTTTGGTCAATTCCACTTAGCATATGATAGATAAAAAAACACTTCCTACAGCGTTAAAATGAACTGTACTTTAAAGCGGTAGTAAACTTCAATAAGAAGAAATTGGGCCCACTGGCGGTTTAACCACTTCAGCCCTGGAAGAATTTACCCCCTTCCTGACCAGGCCATTTTTTGCCATACAGCACTGTGTCGCTTTAACCACCTCGCGCCCGCCGTACGACTATGTACGGCCGCAATGTGGCTCTTAAATGCCGGGAGGCCGTCTTTTTACGGCCTCCACTCCTCCGGCCACTAGGGGGCGCGCCACTGTAATGCCGATGCGTGTCCCCCAGGTACCTGCGATCGGCCGGTACACAGACAAGGACATGGATCTCTGTGTGTAAACACAGAGATCCACGTCCTGTCAGGGAGAGAAGACCGATGCTGTGTCCCTTGTACATAGGGACACAGATCGGTCCCCTCTTCCCACAGTAAGAATCACTCCCAGTGAAAAAAAATCATAAAATGCCATAAAACGATCCCCTATTTTGTAAAAACTATAACTTTTGCGCAAACCAATCAAACGGCGATTGCGATTTATTTATTTTTTTACCAAAAATATGTAGAAGAATACGTATCTGCCTAAACTGAGGAAAAAAATATAAAAAAAAAATAAGAATTGGGATATTATAACAAAAATCTAAAAATATTGTGTTTTTTCTTTTCAAAACTGTCGCTCTTTCTTTGTTTATAGCGCAAAAAATAAAAACCACAGAGGTGATCAAATGCCACCAAAAGAAAGCTCTATTTGTGGGAAAAAAAGGATGTCGATTTTGTGGTTAACTGACAATTGCGCGGTCCAGCGACCGGGTTACCCAAACAAAATTGATGTCTGTTTTCCCCCACAAATAGAGCTTTCTTTTGGTGGTATTTGATCACCTCTGCAGTTTGAATTTTTTGCGCTATAAACAAAAAAAGAGCAACAATTTTGAAAAAAACACAATATTTTGTACTTTCTGCCATAACAAATATCCCTAATTTTTTGGGGGGGAAAAAAAACATGTTTTTTACTCCGTTTAGGCCGATATGTATTCTTCTACATATTTTTGGTAAAAAAAATCGCAATAAGCGTATATTGATTAGTTTGCGCAAAAGTTATAGTGTCTACAAAATAGGGGATAGATTTATGGCATTTATATGCCCTTTCTGGCCACTAAGGCAGTTATCGTGTCTTAGGCCATGCAGTCAAGGAAAACCAGGGCTGAATTATAGGTTTATTTTAACCACTTACGGACTGCCGTCGTTATATGGCTAGCTGCCATAACCCCGGTATCCTCTTCTTCAGTGGGCGGTCCGCTTTTAGATAAAAGTGGTCTCTGTGGCGGATTCGCTGCAAGATTACTTTTATCGGTGACGGGAGAGGCCACCCCCCATTTTTTTTTCAAATGACATATTTAATTTTGATTTAAATTTTTTTTTGCATTTTAGTGTAAATATGAGGTATTTTCATATATCATATTTAAGAGGTCCTGTCATGTTTTTTTCTATTACAAGGGATGTTTACATTCCTTGTAATAGGAATAAAAAGTGACACTTAAAAAAAAAAAAAAAAACAGTGTAAAAAATAAAGGGTAAAATAAATAAAAACATGTTTTTAAACGCGCCCTGTCCCGCCGAGCTTGCGTGCAGAAGCAAGTGCATACGTGAGCAGTGCCCGCATATGAAAACGGTGTTCAAACCTCACATGCGATCGTTGGAGTGCGAGCAATAATTCTAGCCCTAGACCTCTTTTTTGTAACTCAAAACACGCAACCTGTAGCATTTTTTTAACATCGACTATGGAGATTTTTAAGGGTAAAAGTTTGACGCCATTCCATGAGCGGGCACAATTTTGAAGCGTGACATGTTGTTTATTAATTTACTCGGTGTAACATTATCTTTAATAGAAAAAGAAACACCGGCCGCTCCAGGTGAGAAAAGAAAGCGTAATGATCCAGTAGGTGCTCGGCTCGCCTCCGCACACAATGAAATTAGAAGAAATGGCCGCACACCCACTGTAGATCAAAATCCTTTTATTGGACATCCCAAAAACTACAGGAATCAGAATGCTGGGTAGACGCGTTTTGCACACTTCACGTGTGCTTAGTCATTACACAGATATGTTAGCAAAACAGTTCTTATATAGTCCCACCTATAACAGGTGTCACCAGGTACTAATTGCAGACTTCCTGTCACATAGACTACTCATCTGAAAAAGAAACCCATGAATACACACTTATATATAACACATATAAACAAAAGAAACAAATAACCAAAAATGTATATGTGCTCTAACAAGACAACGTGTTCTATAAGGACTAAATATGAAAACATTATCATAAAACACCATATAGTCTTGTGTCACTCCATGTCCTTATACTCTATAACAATTAACCAGTAGACAACAGTATCCTCTCCCACCCCAATATAAACATTATCATATGTAACATTATCTTTCACAATATAAAAAAACTGGGCTAACTTTACTGTTTTTAATTTTTTAATTACATTTTTTTCCAAAAAAGTGCGATTGTAGGACCACTGCGCAAATCGGGTGTGACAAAGTATTGCAACGACTGCCATTGTATTCTAGGGTGCTAGAAAAATATATATATATGATGTTTGGGGGTTCTAAGTAATTTTTTAGCAAAAGAAAAACTGTTTTTAATTTGTAAACACCAACTCTCAGTAAGAGGCTCGGGGCTGAAGTGGATGCAGCAGCGGGACTCGGGAGCGCGGGTGGCCCCATGGAAAGTGGCTCTCCATGGGGACACCCGATGATGAGGAGGAGCCAGGAGCGCCGCCTGGACACCCCAGAAAAGGGGGATCGGGGCCGCTCCGTGCAAAACCATTGCACAGAGCAGGTAAGTATAACATGTTTGTTATTTTACAAGAAAAAAAAAAAAGCTTTACAATCACTTTAAGAATTCATAGAAACTGTGTTGTCACGTCAAAGGAGAAGATCGGAGCATACTACATTTCTGGCACACAGTTATTTTGCTGTACGTACAGTGTGTTTAAAGGGATAAAGCATGAAGAAATGTGCATGGATTCCAGAGATTAACAAATAGTTTTTTCTTCTTCTTCTGTTGCATTTGTATTCGCACTAAATGTTGACTGATGAGGTACCAATGTCAGTCTTTGCATTTGAAGTGAAAAGGCAGCCAACACTGTAAGCACTTTAGTGGGGTATGTGGGAATTATTATTTTTTTGGTGTTTCAGCTCTGGAAGATTTACCCCTCTTCATAACAGGCCATTTTTTGCGGCATTGTGTTACTGACCAGCGATGCTGTACCCAAATACAATTTATGGCCTTTTTTCCCCACAAATCAAACTTTCTTTTGGTAGTATTTCATCAGCTCTGCGGTTTAAATGTTTTGCTCTGTAAACAACAACAGACCGACAACTTTAAAAAAAAAAAGTTTTTTACTTTCTGCTATAAAACCTATCCAATGTAAAAAAAAAAAAAATGTCCTCAATTTAGGCCAATATGTATTCTGCTACATATTTTTGATAATCAAAATCCCAATAAGCGTATATTGATTGGTTTGGACAGAAGTTATAGCATCTACAAACTATGGGATTGTTTAATGGATTTATTTATTTTTTACTAGTAATGGCGGCGATCAGCGACTTATAGCGGGACTACGATATTGCGGCAGTCGGGACACTGACAATTTTGACACTTTTTGGGGACCAGTGACACCAATACAGTGACCAGTGTTAAAAAATAAGTCACTGTACTAATGACACTGGCTGGGAAAGGGTTAACATGGGCGCTCAAAGGGGTTAAATGTGTTCCTAGCTAGTGCTTTACTAAACTGTGGGAGGTTGTTGTGCTAGGGGAAGGCAGAGATCCATGTTCCTGCTTATTAGGAACACAGGAGCAATGTCTTCCCCGCTGACAGAACGGCTCTGCCTGTGTAAACCAGGCAGATTACCATTCTGCCTGTGTATTGAATAATTGGCGGGTGCCGGCGGACATTGATTCCACGGTACCCGCTGATCCCGCTCCCAACCCGGATGTGCTGGATCAGGTACTAGGTATGTGATCCAGCACAGAAGAGCCGCCTTGCCGCCGTATATATACAGTATACGGTCAGCAAGTGGTTTAAGGAGGAATATGGACAAAGTGTGGCCCATATTTCCCCAGATTCAGCCGACAGCGGGCTTTAGCATCACATCACAGAGCCACTTCAGACTCTGGAAGGATTCGGACCATATTTTCGGGATACACCCAGATGCCTAACAGATAGCTGGCCCAGCCTCTCAGCATGCCACTGAGAACCTGAGCCAGCCATTTCCACCCCCTGCACAGCCCGGCACTCCAGTGAGCCCTGGAGGGGCAGAGCAGACAGTTGGTGACTGTCGATCCCTGCTCAGAAAAGACCAAGAACGGCGCGATCAGCAGTCATGTGATTCCTCAGTTCTCCTGTTTAGAGCCTGCGGGGGACAGCTTCAGCATCCACTTAGAAGAGTATGATTTTTTGTTTTTGTAGTCCTGCACTTCTCTGTTAATGCAGCGTTTTTGCGTGTGTGGAGGGATAACGGGAATCTAAATAATTGAAATGCAAGGTCTGCTTGAAGTATATACAGCTTTGATATAGGCATCTCCGACCTCTTGTCTTGCAGACTATGCCAGTCGCTATGGCTTTGCTCAGAGATGTTCATAACCTTTGCCCTAAAGAAGTCCTCGCCTTCATCCTAGATCTTATCAAGTACAATGACAACAGGAAAAACAAGGTAAGACTTTCTCCTGTTCACAACCAACTGAAAAAAAAAAAGTAGAAATGGACACCGTTATCAATTGAACACCTGGATAGACACAACCTTCCATATCTAAATTGCCTTATGGCCATACATGGTCGAATTTCGAAAGAATTTTCTTTTGAAAATCAGAAATTTTGTGGGTTTTGTGATCCGATGATGCCACCATTGATTTTCGAAATTCGACCAACCAAACCTTCACTTTCACCTCATGTTGCTACAGAAAAGAATGTTCGTGTCTGGGAATCTTCTTTTCTTCCTGGGAATTTTCTTTTCTTGCACATGCACATTTCTTTTTCGGTTATATTTTTTTCACACAATTCTCCCATCATTTATTAGAAAATCGTTCGTTTTTCAAAAATTTTCCAACATGTCCGATTATTAAAATTCACTGACCGCACAAAAATCGGCTGTTGCTGCAGCCTACTAATGGTGAGAAATACGCCCATTGGAATCTTTCCCTTGTGGGATGTGTTATGGAAATGCTGCCGTGCAAAGTCCTCCATATCAGCCAGCAAGCAAAATAATGGTTTATAGCATACATTTTTTCCCTTGTGTAGTTGTACGAAGATTACCACAGTATGTAAATATAAATCAAAATTTGCTCAACTTTATAGCCAGCTTCTTTTATCTGATCTATTTCCCACATTTTTACTCCCCTTCACTGGAAAGTCCTTTGACTACTTTGTTTACACCATGTGTTGCCAGGAAAGTATTATAATTAATTTAGCATGGGTACATTTTATTTTCACTCTATATTTAATTTGAATATGTTCATTTCGAATTGTGTGATATTTATCTTGTAAAAATAAATCAAAATTTTTTGATCCATATTGCAAAAAGATGCAATTTTTTTTTTTTTTTTCAAGCTTCAAATGAATCTCTTCATAGAAACACTTCTTGTCAGGATGTTGTTATAATCAGTTTTGGGATGGCAATACTGGTTTTTAATTTTCATGTAGAAATGTGACCAGGCTATGATCAATTAAATACTTGCATATGCTTAACAAAAAGTAAATCCATGTTGAATAAGCACCTCACTGGTCTCTGTAGCTGCGGACACTTTGGATCAATTCATTCTCAAAGTTTACAATAGAAGCAGCGAACTACCCTCAAATGACTGTGTGTGTGTGTAATACATATATATATATATATATATATATATATATATATATATAATATACAGTGCCTTGCGAAAGTATTCGGCCCCCTTGAACTTTTCATCCTTTTGCCACATTTCAGGCTTCAAACATAAAGATATAAAATTTTAATTTTTTGTGAAGAATCACCAACAAGTGGGACACAATTGTGAAGTGGAATGAAATCTATTGGATATTTTAAACTTTTTTAGCAAATAAAAAACTGAAAAGTGGTGCGTGCAAAATTATTCGGCCCCTTTACTTTCAGTGCAGCAAACTCACTCCAGAAGTTCAGCGAGGATCTCTTAATGATCTAATGTTGTCCTAAATGACTGATGGTGATAAATAGAATCCACCTGTGTGTAATCAAGTCTCTGTATAAATGCACCTGCTCTGTGATAGTCTCAGGGTTCTGTTGAAAGCGCAGAGAGCATCATGAAGACCAAGGAACACACCAGGCAGGTCCGCAATACTGTTGTGGAGAAGTTTAAAGCCGGATTTGGATACAAAAAGATTTCTTAAGCTTTAAACATCCCAAGGAGCACTGTGCAAGTGATCATTTTGAAATGGAAGGAGTATCAGACCACTGCAAATCTAACAAGACCTGGCTGTCCCTCTAAACTTTCAGCTCAGACAAGGAGAAGACTGATCAGAGATGCAGCCAAGAGGCCCATGATCACTCTGGATGAACTGCAGAGAACTACAGCTGAGGTGGGAGAGTCTGTCCACAGGACAACAATCAGTCGTACACTGCACAAATCTGGCCTTTATGGAAGAGTGGCAAGAAGAAAGCCATTTCTCAAAGATATCCATAAAAAGTCTCGTCTAAAGTTTGCCACAAGCCACCTGGGAGACACACCAAACATGTGGAAGAAGGTGCTCTGGTCCGATGAAACCAAAATCGAACTTTTTGGCCACAATGCAAAACGATATGTTTGGCGTAAAAGCAACACAGCTCATCACCCTCAACACACCATCCCCACTGTCAAACATGGTGGTGGCAGCATCATGGTTTGGGCCTGCTTTTCTTCAGCAGGGACAGGGAAGATGGTTATAATTGAGGGGAAGATGGATGCAGCCAAATACAGGACCATTCTGGATGAAAACCTGTTGGAGTCTGCAAAAGACCTGAGACTGGGACGGAGATTTATCTTCCAACAAGACAATGATCCCAAACATACAGCAAAATCTACAAAGGAATGGTTCACAAATAAACGTATCCAGGTGTTAGAATGGCCAAGTCAAAGTCCAGACCTGAATCCAATCGAGAATCTGTGGAAAGAGCTGAAAACTGCTGTTCACAAACGCTCTCCATCCAACCTCACTGAGCTCGAGCTGTTTTGCAAGGAAGAATGGGCAAGAATTTCAGTCTCTCGATGTGCAAAACTGATAGAGACATACCCCAAGCGACTTGCAGCTGTAATCGCAGCAAAAGGTGGCTCTACAAAGTATTAACGCAAGGGGGCCGAATAATTTTGCACGCCCCACTTTTCATTTTTTTCCTTAGTTAAAAAAGTTTAAAAAATCCAATAGATTTCGTTCCACTTCACAATTGTGTCCCACTTGTTGGTGATTCGTCACAAAAAATTTAAATTTTATATCTTTATGTTTGAAGCCTGAAATGTGGCAAAAGGATGAAAAGTTCAAGGGGGCCGAATACTTTCGCAAGGCACTGTATATGTATGTATGTATGTGTGTGTGTATATATATATATATATATATATATATATATATATATATATATATATATATATACACATACACTAATATTGCCAAAAGTATTGGGACGCCTGCCTTTACGTGAACTTGTGGCATTCCAGTCTTGGTCTGTAGGGTTGAACTCTTCTGGGTAGGCTGTCCACAGGGTTTAGGAGTGTCTATGGGAATGTTTGACCCTTCTCAGGCACTGATATTGGATTAGAAGGCCTGGCTCGCAGTTTCCGCTCTAATTTATCCCCAAAGGTGTTCTATCGGGTTGAGGTCAGGACACTGTGCAGGCCAGTCAAGTTCCTCCACCCCAAACTCAAACCCGCTCATCCATGTCTTTATGGACCTTGCTTTGTGCACTGCTCCAACTCATTTGGTGAAGGGAGGATTATGGTGTGGGGTTATTTTTCAGGGGTTGGGCATGGCCCCTTCCAGTGAAGGGAACTCTTAAAGCGGAGCTCCACCCAAAAATGGAACTTCCGCTTTTCGGAACCCTCTCCCCCTCCGGTGACACATTTGGCACCTTTCAGGGGGGAGGGGGGTGCAGATACCTGTCTAAGACAGGTATTTGCACCCACTTCCAGGCATAGACTCCCGTGGGAGTCTACGCCAGTTTCCGTCCCCCCGCTGTCTCCTGGGAAACGCACTGTTACCAGGAAAGAGCGGGGACCAGTGATGGCGCGCCGCGCTACTCGCGCATGCGCAGTAGGGAACCGGGCAGTGAAGCCGCAAGGCCTTCACTTCCTGATTCCCTCACGGAGCATGGCGGCAGGGGCAGCAGAGAGACGAGCGCTTGCTCAGCCTCGTCTGCCGACATCGCGGGCGCGCTGGACAGGTAAGTGTCCATTTTTTAAAAGTCAGCAGCTGCAGTATTTGTAGCTGCTGGCTTTTAAAAAAAATGTTTCGGGTGGACCTCCCCTTTAAGGTGTCGGCATACCAAGACATTTTGGACAATTTCATGCTCCCAACTTTGTAGGGAACAGTTTGAGGATGGCCCTTTCCTGTTCCAACATGACTGCACACCAGTGCACAAAGTAAGGTCCATAAAGACATGGATGAGCGAGTTTGAGTTTGGGGTGGAGGAACTTGACTGGCCTGCTTGGATTCCTGACCTCAACCTGATAGAACACCTTTGGGATGAATTAGAGCTGGGACTGCGAGCCAGGCCTTCTTGTCCACATCAGTGCCTGACCTCACAAATGCGCTTCTAGAAGAATGGCTAAACCTTGTGGACAGCCTTCCCAGAAGAGTTGTAGCTGTTATAGCTGCAAAGGTTGTGCCATCTCAATATTAAACCCTACGGCCTAAGACTGGGATGCCATTAAAGTTCATATGCGTGTAAAGGCAGGTGTCCCAATACTTTTGGCAAGTGTGTGCGCGTGTATGTGTATGTGTGATATATATATATATACACAATTTTTTTTTTTTCCTGTTGTGATGAAATCTTTTCCAATATCTGTTGTTTTTCCACACGTCTGCTGTGTACATTTACCTCCCTATACTCTCTTCTTAGGTTTAGCATGAATAATTACCCAACGTGTCAGGGTCGCTGTTGGGTTGTAGGGTGCCCCATGATTTCTATCTGATGGGCCCCCTCAACCCCGCCCACACCACTGACTGTGCCCCCTTTCCCCACCCACTGACTCGTATGCATTCAGAGACCCAGGCACACCCACATTATATATTGGGATACAGTGGCTGTGTCCCAATCGAAACGAATGGGGAAACTGACACGGGGATGCATGCAACACTTTGTGCAATTCTGTGCTGGTAAAAGACGGCCCTGCACAGGAGATGCATATCTGCAGTGCCATGTGTGAATGGGCCCTAAATGAGGTCTAAGGATGCATTTCACTGTCCTTTCATTATTATCCTCATGATAATCGCACGATACAGGTGCTGTGGTTCAATGCAGCTGCACTGTGTGACTTTTTAGGATGATAATGATGATGATCAGAGTTAGCTGTATCAATCATGGGCAACAGGGACATGGTGTTTTTCTACTCATTGTGCCTTTATGGAGACAAGATGGCTGCAGACTTGCCTTTCCCCTCTCTGTGGTAATGTCCCCTGTTGCTGGTTACTTGTGACACTGACAGTGCAAAATAGCATCTGTTGTGCTATGATCTTAATGATGATCATAGGAACACAGTGGGAAGCCTGGGGACTGTACCTTCCTTCCACAGCAGTCAGTGTCACTGTGTGTGCCACTGCTTGCTTGAAGCTGTGCACTGCCACCCGTCACCGAAATAAGCATGCTGCGCCCTTCCAGCCGCCCGCCCTCTTCACATCGGTCTTCCCTCAGGCCGCGGCTCTTACTGAGGGAGCGGTGTACAAGAAAATCGCTCCACCGGGTAAGGCATAAGCAGCGGACACCGCAGGCGGAACTATGACCGAGTCGGCACAATATGCAACGCGGTCCTGTCTGCCTGTGCCCGAAAAAGGAAAAAGAGCCCCTTCTCTGCGGTCACCTCCTGGGCCCCTCTGTTGACCTGGTGGGGCCCAGGAAAATGTTTTATTATCTGGGAGGGAGTGGGAGTGAGTGTGGTTTAGCAAAATCCTTTGCTTTTATTCATGCAGAAATTATTGCCTAGACCCCCTGTTGAGCTGATGGGGCCCAGACCCAGTACAACAGGGCTAGTTGTACTCAGGGGTCAAGTCCTGGGGAAAAAAGTGTGTGAACTCCCACCCAAGATCCACTCCCCCACCAAAAAAAATAAATTATACGCTCATATGCATATATATTTCACAGAAAATACAGTGCAACATTTATTGTAAAGTGCCAGTTTACAAAAACAAAATAATTTAACTTGTCAAACTAACAGAATAATCACACACACCTCGGGGTACTCGGTGCTGGCCCGGCTGGTCTCAGGGTGCTGGCCTGGCTGGTCTCGGGGTGCTGGCCTGGCCTCAGGTTATCCGGTCCCCCATCCACCTCTGTGTTCACCTGTACCCGTCCACCTCTGTACCCGTCCACCTCTGTACCCCCCCATGTCCACCTCTGTACCCCCTCATGTCCACCTCTGTACCCCCTCATGTCCACCTCCTCACTTCTGTACCTCCTCCCTCCATGTCCACCTCTCACTTCTGTACCTCCTCCCTCCATGTCCACCTCTCTACCAGCAATTCTCTGCAGTCTGCACATATGAATCCCCTTCCTCTTCTCTTCACCATGTTCTTTTTTACCTGATCACATGGAGGACATGCAACACAGTCTCCGCCTATCAGACTCCGCACACAGCCAGAAAACTTCACTTAGCTGTGTGCTACACAGGTCTGCTAGGCAGGAGTGGGGGCAGGAGGAACACAGAGCGCAGCTCTCGCTCTGTTATTGACTCCGGTCCGCAGCTCCTGACAGAGGCTGCTCTAGTCCTGCAAAGGGAACGGCGTTCCTGCTGTGAAAAAAGTGCGCCGACGTCGTTCCCGCAGGACTCGAGCCCTGGTTGTACTGCCCTATCAGCGGCCCTGCACGCAGAACTGATGTTTGAACATCTGCATTTTTTATTCGAAATTTCAGGCATTTCTGTTGGCTGTATTTTGCGAGCATTTGCGTGTATTCGCACGCACATATTTGCGCACATTTGTGTGTAATCGTATTCTCATGTTCTAGCTCCCAGAATGTTGTATTCATGCCCATACTCGCATGTGTGTGTATTTGCATTTAGCAGCGTAAAATACTGACGGGGAACGCAGATTTTCTTCTTTTCTTTTTTTTTTTGCTTTGTCTTTTTATATATTTTTCTTTTTTTACTCATGAGTGTGCATAGCTCGTTTACGGGCCTGTATGTACAGACACATTGTAAACAATGGGCTGTATTTTGGATGAAAAACGCTGTATTGTGCTTTTTGAAGCTGCAGTGTGCAAGAGGCCTTAACCAATTTAATAAACCTTCCTTTGGTTCTGATAACTTTCTTGCAGCCCGACATATATTTAGGTAATGACTATGTCCTACACATTGATCCAGGGAACAGCCGATCAGGAAGGATTTTTTTTCCCCCTGCTGTAGCTAATTGGATCATGCTTTGCTGGAGTTTTTTGCCTTGCTCTGGATCAATTGTGGGTATAGGATTGTGTAAATGGGATTGTATTTTATTTTATTTTTTATTATTATTATTTGAACTAGATGGACTTGTCTTTTTTTTTTTCAGCCTGAATTTGTACAGTAATTGTGTATCACCCTCTTTTCTCAGTTTTCAGATAATTACTACCGGGCAGAACTTATCGATGCTCTATCTAATGGAGTAACCCCAGCAGTGAGTGTTAACAATGAATCCCGGACCCTGGACAATCTGAATGCTGATGTCCGCCTCATCCTGGAAGAAATTACCCGTTTTCTGAATATGGAAAAGCTTCTTCCAAGTTACAGACACACAATAACAGTCAGGTAAGCTTTTAGATTTGATGACAAGATCTGTTGTATAGTGGATTGGTATATATGGCAGGGCAGTGTAAAATATTTTCAAAATTAATGTAAAACATGATATTGTGTTGACGAGGCAGAATGCTTTTAATGGCATATGCTTTGTCTACCATAAAATTAGTTTTTTTGAATGCATGTGATATGAATGAGCCTTAAAGTGATACTAAAGGTTCACTTTTTTTTTTTTTTTTTTTTTTTAAATAACAAACTGCATCCACTGTGCAGTTGCTTTTGCACAGAGTGGCCCCGATCCACCTGTTCTGGAGTCCCACGGCAGCTCTCGTGGCTCCTCCCCACATTAGTTAACCCCTCTGGGAAACTCTCTCTTGAGGGGGTTACCTTGCGGGCGCGCTCCTGTGTCATACACTCGGCGTCCATAGAGGCCGAGTGTATGACTCGGCCCCGGCGGCCGCTTCATTGGATTTGATTGACAGCAATGGGAGCCAATGGCTGCGCTTCTATCAATCTATCCAATGAAGAGCAGAGAAGCCTTCGAGAGAAAGACTGCGGGGACGCGCCCACGGACATTCAGTGCTCAGGTAAGTAAAACGGATGGGCTGGGGGGCCGGACACTGCAAGGTGTTTTTTTCACCTTAATGCATGAGATGCATTAGGGTGAAAAAACACAAGGGTTTACAACCCCTTTAAGTGCTTTCTGTTGAAGTTGAACTCTAAGCACACAGTTAAAGGAGAAGTATAGCCAAAACAATTTTTACTCGGGAAAGATCGCAACTTTAGAGTAGGGATCCACCCAGAAGCCTGGACTGGCACCTGGCTCAACCTCTTAGTGCACCGCTGAAAGCCTTAGCCAGCTCTTCCTGCCCCTCCACACCCCAGCGCTCCAGAGTGGGTGCTCGAGGTGCAGAGCTGCAGCCGGTGGCTTATAGTCACAGCTCTCTGCTCAGAGCCAAGGGAAGAACTGAGCGAACAGCGGTGTTTGATCGCTCAACTCTCAATGCGGAGCAGTGGGTGACAGATGATACAGCATCCTATCAAGACTGCATCCACCTAGGTGAGTATAAATCGCTACTTTATTTCAAAAGCCATACTTCTCCACCCATAAAAAAAAAAAATTCATTAGTGTGCAGCAAATAATTTAATAAGACATTTGGAGAAAATTTCATTTTTAACTTGCCTTTTCATGCCTGTTGCTATGTGGTCCCTTCAAACCTTCCCCTCCACAGTTACTTGCGTCACTTCCCTCTGCAGCGCCGAGGGCTTCATTGCCATTACAACGGGGCGGGCACTTTTGACGACGACGCCCGTTGTGATGGCAACCTGAGAAGTTGACGGCGCAGCGATACTGTCAGAATGTGTGAGAACGGGCGGTGCATGCTGGTCGCTCAGGTGCACCGTATCCCGGAACTATATGATTGTGGGCGTCACATGCCCACAAGCAATATGACAACGGCCAGGAAGCAATTTAAGTTTATTTTTTATATGAAACCGGAAATTGAGAGACAAATTTTATAAAAGACGTGAGTGTTAAATGTCTATCTTAAAACCATAAAAAATATTACATGTTGTTGGAACTCCCGCTTTAAGTACACAAATTAAATACATACATGGGAGCTGTATAACCTGCCAAATAATTATTGTATTTCTGGCTATTCTGTGCTGAGATTTTTAGAGCCCTGCCCTAAAGCACAGCCCTCTCTGGAAGATATGGAGACCTGATTTTTCTTCAGTGCAATTCAATAGTATTTACAGGTTTTGTTTATCTCCTGGCCTGTGACTGAACAGTGGAAGGAAAAGCAGTAGGTGGAGTGACAGAGACAATCTCTGTTGTCTATCAGCATTTTCCTTGTTGGTGCATAAGCACTTCAGCACATCTAACTGACTCTTTGGCTGCACAGGAGATTGCAGGAGGCTGATACAAAGTCATACTCAGATGTTTAACTGCTACCTGTCTGGCCTATAGTTAAATGACAGCTGAGCGGGAGCTTTCCCATTCGGGTGGACGTCGTATAATGTCCTTCCAGTCACGCGCAGATCATTGTACCGAGCCATCCCCAGTACCATGTGATCGCTGTGGCCAATCGCAGCGATTACATGACAGTTGTACACAATGTACTATTGTGTTTATCTCTAATTGGTCACACTGATTACATGGTACAGACAGGGCCAATCACAGTGTATCTGTACCATGTAATAGCTGTGACCAATCACATCTTTCACAATAGTAAACAATGAATGAATGCTATTCATAAAAATCGGTGCTTGTAACAGTGATCATCAAAAAGCAAAAAAAAAAAGAGAGAGAATCCTGATCACTTCCACAAAGTAGTACAATGTCACTGTGGTAACACTGCACCCAGGGGTGATTAAATACCACTAAAAGAAAGCTCTATCTGTCTCAAAACAATGATAACAATTTAATTTGGTTACAGTGTCCATACTTTAAGTTGAAGATTGGCCTGGGCAGGAAGGGGGTAAAAGTGTCCAGTATTGAAGTGGTACACTGCTTGCATTGAAAATAAATAAGGTGTAATAATCAATACAGAGCTGCATTTATTTGTATCTTTTATATCAGCCTGGAGCTCAAATGCCTGTACTGTAAGTAACTGAGCAAGCTGAAGATGAACCGAGCCGCTGCCTGGTTTCCGTTTTAAGGTTGTGCGTCTTTTTGTGAGCGAAAAGTAGACAGTTGTGATCCTGGAGAATAATAAATGGATGAAAAGTAGATGAGTGGGATTCAGATTCAGAATCCCAGCAGGGAAATTATAAAAAATAAAATAAAATAAAAAAATCCCTTTCTCCAGCTTCTTTCTCTTGATAGCCCATAGATATTGAATGGTTTGGGTGGCATACATTATCCAAAAGATTTTCAAAGGGCAGAACGTTTTGACACATTTGTTAACTGAGTTTTCAATTGTAGAAAAAATGGCACAGTTGAAATGAAAAATAATGACATATCTATTTTTCTTTCTCGTACATCACGGGACACAGAGCGACATAGTCATTACTAATGGGTTATATAGATACCGTCAGGTGCTGGCACTGGCAACTTCCAAAACCGGAAGTACCCTCCCCTATATAAGCCCCTCCCATCCGGGAGCACCTCAGTTTTTTGCCAGTGTCTAAGGTGTTGGCCAAGAAGAAACATGTGTTTTTCACTGAGCTTGCGTACAGGTTCTTTTGGGCCTCAGTAAGCTATTCCGGATCCGACCAAAAAAGCTTCATAGCTAAACGGTCGGTACCCGGGCCTTGCAGAGAAGAGCAAGGTTTTGCCTGTAATGCTTCTCTTAGGAGAGCTGGACCCTGGGATCCAGAGCTCTGGTCATACCCACGACCAAGATGTTTTCTGTGCAGGGTGCTATACAGGTCCAGGGGAGTGGAATCCTTGGGAACCCGGGCCCTGAAGGTTTGATTACAATGCCTGCCGTGATAGGTGAAGTTTGGGCTTTTGTGGACCAAACAAAGTCCTGCGGCGGGGAACAGGTAAGTGGGGGCCCCCAGGAACTTGGTTCTATTGGGGGACCCCCAAGCCTAATTTGTCTTTCTGTCTGTTACCTAATGGTATTCCCGCAAAATTCTGTGCATGCCTGTAACTACTAAAAAAATGTAATAATTTTTAATGGTGGTCAAGAAAAAAAAAAAAAAAAAATTTTTTTTATATATATGTAATATATTAGACTGCGGTACCTGTGTTTGTCCACTAGAGGCCGCTGTGGAATGTTTTCTTGTCATGTGGACTAGCTTCTTCTCAGCAGAGCAAAGTCCAGGCAGATGGTGAGTTCTCTTATAGGAAACTGCTTCCTCTGCCATGTTGCAGTGCTCGTCCATCCCCCGGCCTGCGGCAAAGAGGGGCCCTGGCTCCTGTCCCTTGTTACCATATTTGAAATTAGCGCCGAAGGCGCACGTGCCCGCGCGCATGCGCGTGCACGCGCCTCTATATATAGAGGTGAGCCGGGAAAGGGGGCGGAGCCTGGGGGATGACGGCAGCAGTTTAAAAAAACCACAATATTGTAGTGAGCTGGCTATGAAGTACAGAGACAGAGCTGGCAACATTTAAAGGCATACAGCAAGCGGTTGATACAGGCATCCCCTAGAAAGGCACATTAGTAGACACCAACTGTGATATAGCAGCAATTGTGCTAGACTATTCTCAGTAAAAGTGGTGTATTACGGCTGGAATACCTCAGCTTTAGGCTTAGGAATATGCCGTCCAGAAGCTCCGGAACTGAATCTTCCAGGAAGCGAAGGGGGTCTCATCGGGCTCGGAGGATCTTGGGCATACTCCTGCTGCACCAGTCTCCCCTGAAGTTCAGAGGTAAGTGACCGTAGAGACCCCGCAGGGGTACTTGGTACTGTGGCTGTCCTCAGTTCACCTGCTCCTGTGTATGTAACAGAGGAGGTTTTTTCCTCAGCTCTGGGAGGATTAGAGAGAGATTGTCAACATTTATCGCTGCCTCCCTGTCAGGGAAAGCACGCCCGATCTCCGTCTCCTCCTTCAGAGTGCCTGTTAGCAGAGCAACAGTCCCATACAGGGATCGACCTGCCTGAAGGGGATCAGGATGAGGTTGATTCTGTTATAGAGGAATCAACAGTGGGGGAACCTTTTCTCAGCATCTCAAGCTGAAAGATTATGGGTTCAGTCTCTGACTAACATGGTCCGATCAGCATTTAAAAATGCACCTTGCGGAACCATCAACCACTACTGTATCCTCGTTGGGGTCGCTAGAAGCCCCCAGACTGTTTGTTCTTTTCCACTTCACCCTTTACTGAAAGGGCTCATTTACCAGGATTGGGAACGTCCTGAGAAAATATTTATTCCCCCAAGAGATTTCCGGTGGTCTATCCCATGGAGGATAAGTTCATCAAAAAAAAAAAAAAAATGGAAGGTCCCTACAGCGGACGCAGCCATCTCTTGTATGTATAAATCACTGACATGTCCAGTGGATAATGTCCAAATGTTCAAGAACCCAATAGATAAAAGATTGGAGTCCTTATGAAAATCTGCTTGGTGATACAACCAGCAGTAGCAGCTATTGGGGTCTGCTAAGCAGTGAAGGATCAGTTGAAACAGGTCTTGAGGGACTTGACAGATCAGCAGGCTTTGCCCTAGCTGATCTACCTAGAGCCTTAGGCTTTGCGGTTGACGCCATAGAGGATTCAGTCCATCAGGCCTCCCGCCTTACGCTGTCTATAGTACATATGCGTAGGCTCCTATGGCTCAAAAACTGGTCTGCTGAAGCTCCCTGTAAAGAATGGCTGGTTAGCGTCCCATTTCATGGTGAACGCTTATTCAGGGAAAACCTGGACAAATATATCCAGAAAATTTCCAGCGGTAAAAATACGCTCTTGCGGGTTAAAAGCAGAGTTAGAGGTCCCTCTTTAAGAGGCCTGCTTCTCCAGTCCCTGGGGCATCGGCTGTGTAACAGTTCCGACGGCCTCCTCGGTCAAATCCCGGGGGTAAAAAACAGGGACAGTAGCAGGGTAATGAGAAACCCTGGGTCAGGGGAGGTACAAAACCTCCCCCAAAGTTAAATTCATTGAAGCCCCCACTCAGTCGGGTGGGGGGAGGACTCCAGTTGTTCGCAAGAGACCTGGCGGGACACGATCAAGACAGATAGGTGCTCTCCGCAGTAGGTTTGGGATACAGTTTGGAGTTAAAAGACTCTCCTCCTTCCCATTTTTGAGGTCAAACGTGCCAAGGGATCCCCGGAAGAGAGAGTCCCTCCTGTTGGCACTAGAACAACTATTGCTCCAAGGAGTAATTATGGAGGTTCCCCTGGAAGAATGAGGGTTCGGGTTTTACTCAAACCTCTTTACAGTCCCGAAGCAAACGCGGACGGGAGGCCCATATTAATTCTAAAAGGGCTATACAAATTCCTGTATATCAGGACTTTCCGATGGAGTCGATCCGATCGGTGGCCACTGCCCTACAAGGGGACGATTGGTTAGCCGCGATCGACATCAAAGATGCTTATTTGCACATTCCCATCTTTCCAGTCCACCAAAAATTTCTACGCTTTGCAGTAGAAGGGCGCCATTTTCAGTTCAGAGCCTTACCCTTCGGTTTGGCCACAGCACCACGAGTGTTTACAAAAATTCTGGCCCTTTATTGGCCAATCTAAGAACACAAGGTGTAATGATAATGGCATATCTGGATGACTTGTTGCTGATAGACCACTCAGTGAAAAAACTAGACGTGGTCGTTCACAAGACGATCAAGTATCTGGAATCTCACGGTTGGATTATCAACCGAGACAAGTCAGCCCTAAAAACCAGTCAAAAGTCTGGAATACTTGGGGCTAAGGTTGGATTCAGGCCAGAGAAAAATATTCTTGCCTCGAGGAAAGGTGTTGTCTTTGAAAGATTTGATCCACTTAGTGGGTACAAAAAAGACAGCCGTCCATACGCCTGTATATGAGGCTGCTGGGAAAAATGGTGGCATCATTCGAAGCAGTACCCTACGGTCAATTCCATTCAAGGAATTTGCAAGGGGCCATACTGTCAGCCTGGAACAAAAAAGTTCAGGCCCTAGACTTACAATGTCCTTGTCCCCTTCCGTTCGCAAGAGCCTCCGTTGGTGGTTGGTTCCCCAGAATCTGGAAAAAAGGAAATCCTTCAGTCCGATTTCTTGGAAGGTGGTCACTACAGATGCCAGCCTTATAGGCTGGGGAGCAGTACTGGAGCAATAGTCTCTCCAGGGCAGATGGTCGGATGCAGAAAAGGCCCTGCCCATCAATCTCTTAGAGATACGAGCAGCCCGGTATGCCCTAGTAGCATGGACATCCAAACTCCAAGGGTCCCCTGTCAGAATTCAATCAGACAATGCCACAGCAGTGGCATATATCAATCATCAGGGGGGCACCAGGAGTCGTGCAGCCCAGAGGGAAGTGAATTACATCCTGAAATGGGCAGAAAAATATGTCCCAGCCATATCTGCGGTATTCATTCCAGGAGTGGAGAATTGGAAGGCGGACTTTCTAAGTCGCCAGCAATTAGGCCCAGAGGAAGGGTCCCTTCACCCCGAGGTTTTCTGGACAATATGTCAGCGGTGGGGAACATCGGATGTAGATCTTCTAGCATCCAGATTCAACGCAAAGGGGGACAGGTTTGTCTCTCGGACAAGGGATCCCCTAGCTTGCGGCTCGGATGCCCTAGTGTTCCCTTGGGATCAGTTCAAGCTGATATATGCATTCACACCGCCACAATGGTTACCTCGATTACTCGGCAGAATCAGGGTAGAAAAGAAACCAGTGATTCCGGTGGCTCCAGCGTGGCCCCGAAGAGCGTGGTACGCGGAGATTGTAAAATTTCAGTGGGGAGTCCTTGGACTCTCCCACGTCGTCCGGCTTTCGCAAGGACCGATATACCACCCTTCCTTACCAGCCCTAGGTTTGACGGCCTGGCTATTGAAGCCCACATTCTAAAAAAGAGAGGGCTCTCTAATGCTGTGGTATCTACCATGATCAATGCCAGGAAGCCGGTATCCAGGCAGATCTACTATAGAATATGGAAGGCGTACATCGCGTGGTGTGAGGCCAAGAAATGACATCCACATAAGTACGTAATAGGTAGGATTCTGGACTTCCTACAGTGGGCTGTAGATAGGAAGCTTGCCTTGAGTACTATCAAGGGTCAGATTTCGGCCTTGTCAATATTTTTTCAAAGGCCCTTGGCTTCGCATTCACTAGTCAAAGCCTTTATACAAGGAGTGATGCGTATTAGTCCTCCGGTTAATATTCCCATATGTCCATGGGATCTAAACTTGGTTCTGTCGGTTCTACAGAAACAACCATTGGAACCATTACAGCATATTTCCTTGGTGCTTCTCACCAGGAAATTGATTTTTCTAGTAGCCATTTGTTCGGCTAAAAGAGTATCGGAATTAGCAGCTATGTCCTGTAAGGAGCCATATCTGGTTATCTATAAGGACAGAGTAGTGTTACGTCCTCATCCAGCCTTTCTTCCTAAGGTGGTATTGAGGTTTCATTTGAACCAAGATGTGGTTCTTCCTTATTTTTTCCCCAAACCTAGCTCGGTAGAGGAAAAGTTATTGCATTCTTTGGATGTAGTAAGAGCAGTTAAAGCTTATCTAAAAGCCACTGCTCAGATTCGCAGAACGGATACTTTGTTTATTCTGCCGGAAGGCCCCAGAAAGGGTCAGGCAGCGTCAAAATCTACTTTAGCCAAGTGGATTCGACAGGTCATAATACAAGCTTATGGCTTGAGAAGGAGACCGCCTCCGTTCAAAGTTAGAGCGCACTCCACGAGAGCAGTTGGAACTTCATGGGCAGTGCATCACCAGGCCTCCCTGGCTCAAATCTGTAAGGCCGCAACATGGTCTTCGGTACACACGTTTACTAGGTCCTACCAGGTGGACGTTAGAAGTCAGGAGGATGTCGCCTTTGGGCGCAGTGTGTTGCAGGCCGCAAAAGATCCTCATGTCTGATAGCGCTCAGCTTATATATGGTGTATCCCCCCCCTCATTTGGCATTGCTTTAGGACATCCCATTAGTAATGACTATGTCGCTCTGTGTCCCGTGATGTACGAGAAAGAAAATAGGATTTTTATAACAGCTTACCTGTAAAATCCTTTTCTTGGAGTACATCACGGGACACAGAGCTCCCGCCCCTCTTTAGGGACACTTATTGCTTTGCTACAAAACTGAGGTGCTCCCGGATGGGAGGGGCTTATATAGGGGAGGGTACTTCCGGTTTTGGAAGTTGCCAGTGCCAGCACCTGACGGTATCTATATAACCCATTAGTAATGACTATGTCGCTCTGTGTCCCGTGATGTACTCCAAGAAAAGGATTTTACAGGTAAGCTGTTATAAAAATCCTATTATTCCGTTTGTAAATGAGCCCCTGTGTGTTATAGGGGGCTTAACACACTCATACTTTTTTTCCACATAAGGTTGACTTCTGTACTATAATTATTAGGATTTATATATGAACAATGCATGTGCTTTCCATTGTAGCCAATCAAAGACCAGGAGTAGGTAAGAATATGAGAGCAAGCACATGGTTTCTATTAGCAATGCAGTATCTCACTTTCCTCCAGGAGTCTTGTGTTTTTTTGTTTCTGAGCCTTGTGTTTTTTGTTTACTGTCTTGTTCTTTTAGCTGCTTGAGAGCCATCCGTGTGCTTCAAAAGAATGGCCATGTTCCCAGCGACCCGACACTTTTTAAATCGTATGCAGAGTATGGACACTTTGTAGACCTCCGCGTTGCCGCTTTGGAAGCCATTGTTGACTATACAAAGGGTAAGAGAGAACTGTGACCAAATTCAGAAAGTTTTGTAAACCTCAGTTTGGAATTGTATTGCAAACAACCAAAAAGCTGAGTTTTGTCAATTCTTTCACTGCACCTTGTAATCTATTTCTAGCTTCTGTATGTATATGTGTACATACACTATATTATCAAAAGTATTGGGACACCTGCCTTTACACACACATGAACTTTAATGGCATCTTGGTCTTAGTCCGTAGGGATCAATATTGCGCTGCATCACCCCTTGCAACTATAACCGCTTCAACTCTTCTGGGAAGGCTGTCAAAAAGGTTTAGGAGTGTCTCTATAGGAATGTTTGACCATTCTTCCAGAAGAGCATTTGTGAGGTCAGGCACTAAATTTGGGCGAAAAGGCCTGGCTCGGAGTCTCCGTTCTAATTCATCCCAAAGGTGTTCTATCCGCTTCAGGTCAGAACTCTGTGCAGGAACCCGGCTCCGCCCCCTCTCTCCCCTGATTGGCTAACTGACTTTGATTGACAGCCGCGGGAGACAATGGTGCCGCTGCTGTGTCTCAGCCAATCAGGAGAGTCCCGGATGGCTTAGACACTGGTGGATATTGCTGGAGCGAGATGGGCTCAGGTAAGTAATTAGGGGGTGCTGGGGAGGCTGCTACACACAGAAGGTTTTTTATCTTGATGCATAGAATGCATTAAGATGAAAAACCTGCCCTTACAACTCCTTTAAGCATTTCTGTTAAGTCCAACCTGTGAACTTTTCAAATTCAGTCTGAATTTCTTAACTACTTAACGTCCGCCGCATAGCAAATTTACTGCTACAGGGCGGCTGTTCTGTGCAGAATTGTGTATATTTAAGAGTTTCTGCACTTCCGCCTAGCTCAGGCATGTCTAAAGTCCGGCCGATTGCGGCCTGCGTTCTGGTTTATGTGGCCCCCCTGGTAATTTGGATATATATATATCTTTTGTGGCCCCCAGAGCCACAAAAGATATATACTGTATTTATCAGCGCTGCCTCGGAGGGGACAGGGAGGGGGCGGGAGTGCCGTCAGTCTACATACAGGAGAATCTCCTGTTTACTTGGCGGCGTCTGTAATAGGAAGTCCGTCTCCTGGGCTGCCATTGGATGACTGTTCTGTCTATAATAGGAGGCGGGACTTTGTATTAAAGAGGCCGCCGTGTAAACAGGAGATTCTCCTGTATGTAATCTGTTGGCGCCCGTCCCGCCCCCCTCCCTGTCACATTCGAGCCTGCAGATGGGCATTGATCATGCTGCACTGATGCATTCAGAGGCTGCATTCATGGCAATGGCGAGGCTGCATTCATGGCAATGGCGAGGCTGCATTCATGGCAATGGCGAGGCTGCATTCATGGCAATGGCGAGGCTGCATTCATGGCAATGGCGCGGCTGCATTCATGGCAATGGCGAGGCTGCATTCATGGGCACTGATTAGGATGCATTCATGGGCACTGACCCTTATTTTGCTTCACAGTTCTTAATTTAAAATGGCATTTTTTTTGTGTGAAACTTCTCTCTCTCAAAATGAAGGTGCGTGCTATATGCCGATAAATACGGTATATCTAAATAACACGCCCGAGCTCATCTCTTCACCACACACAACCACAAAGGCAAGATAATTCTTGGTGGGCAGTGTATTAGTGCTCGAACGAACACACTTAGACCGAATTTTAATGGTTCAAAGAATTTCAGGCAAAATGGTTGGCCCTCACGCATGTTCAATTCATCAAATCCGGCCCTCTTTGAAAAAAGTTTGGACACCCCTGGCCTAGCTGATTAGTCACAGCAGAAGGCAATCAGCGGGTGCAATCGCTGGGCAGAGCTCTGTCTAAGTAAACAAGGCAAAGCTCCGTTGTGATGGCAGGGATGTGATGGACTTTCTCTCCCTGAAAAGCAGGGAGAGAAAATCTATCACTTCCCTTAATAAATGCACCACACAGTACACAAAAACTCTGACACACATTTAACACTTTGATCTCCCTTGATGTTTAACACCTTCCCAGCCAGTGTCATTAGTACAATGACGGTGCATACTTTTAGCACTGATCACTGTATTGGTGTCACTGGTTTCCCACAAACAGTCAAAAGTGTCAGTGTCCAATTGTCCCCTGCAATATCGCAGTCCCACAATAGGTCCCTGATCGCCGCCATTACTTGTATTAAATGAATAAATACAAATTCCAGTATATATCCCATAGTTTGTAGACGCAATAACTTTTGCGCAAACCAATCAATATACTCTTATTGGGATTTTTTTTTTTACCAAAAATATATAGCAAAACAGATATTGGCCTAAATTTATGAAGAAATCTCATATATATATATATCATATATATATATTTTTTATTGGATATGTGGTACAGAAGAAAGTAAAAAATATTGTTTTGGTTTTATTTTCAAAATTCAGTCTTTTTTTGTTTATAGCGCTAGGATAACACAGAGGTGATCAAATAGCACCACAAGAAAGCTCTGTTTGTGGGAAAAAAATGTCATCAATATTATTTGGTTACATCGTTGCATGACCGCGCAATTGTTAGTAACACAGTGCCGTATCGCAACAAATGGCCTAGTCATAAAGGGGGGTAAATCTTCTGGTGGTCAGGTGGTTAAAGCAGAACTTGGCGGTATTAAAGGTTCAGCTTTAAAAAAATAAAAATAACGAATATGTTATACTTGCCTGCTCTGTACATTGGTTTTACACAGAGCATCCCCGATCCTCCTCATCTCGGGTACCCCGTCGGCGCTCCTGGCTCCTCACCCTTGACCAGTGCTCCTACTAGCAAGTCGCTTGCTATGAGGGCATTGGTGCGTGAGTTCTCCTGAGCCCTGCTCTATGCGTCCATAAGACATATAGTCGTGGCTTGGCCCCGCTGCCCGCTCTCTCCTCATTGGCTTTCGCTGTTGTCTCAGCCAATAAGGAGAGGGAGACCCGGGACAGCCAAGGCTCTTGTGCACTTCGCTGGATCAACAGAGAGCTCCGTTGAGTGGGGGGGAGGGGCAGCACACAGGTTTTTTTTTACCTTTATGCATAGAATGCATGAAGGTAAAAAACCTGCAGCTTTTACAACCACTTTAACTGTTTCCAAGCACCACAAATTGAAACCGCTATTTAATTTATTTTTAACATTCAACGCAAACACCCCCATCCATCCATGTCTCTATGCTTTATTTTGTTGAGAAATCACTTTGAAAAACACCCCCCTAGCATTTCTAGCCATGGCCAGCTAGAGTAAGGGCAGATGATTCATGTAGGATTTACTTCCATTAATCCAGCTGCCCTTAGCTCAGGCATGCAGATAGGACTGTGTGCTTAGCTGAGAAAAAAAAATGCCTATAAAGCCTCTCTGCTGTGCTTTTAATCTTCATTCAAAATAGTGAGTACTCCATGTAGTGCAACCAGCTCCCATTAGGATACAAACTCTCCAAATTTAAAGTGATTGTAAAGGTTTTTTTTTTTTTTTTTTATAACAAACATGTTATACTTACCTCTCTGTGCAAGGGTTTTGCACAGAGTTGCTCTGATCCTCTTCTTTTGGGGTGCTCCTGGCTGCTCCTCTTCTTCGGGTGCCCCCACGGAAAGCCGCTTTACCTGGGGCACTCGTGTGGGTGCGCTCCCAAATCCCGCTACTGCGTCTATTGACAAAGACAGCAAGACTCGGCCCCGCCCCTCGCTCTCATGTCACTGGATTTTATTGACAGCTGTGGGAGCCAACGGCTCCTGCTGCTATCAATCTATCCCATGAGGACGAAGACAGCGGCTGGAGCTGCTGTGCTCCTGCTCATCGCCAGAACGAGCGGGTTCAGGTAAGAAAAGGGGGGGGGGGCTCTGGAGGCAGCTGAAGCACAGAAGGTTTTTCATCTTATCACATACAATGCATTAAGGTGAAAAAACTTGAGACTTTACAACCGCTTTAATTGCCTTTCTGAAAACAGATCGGCCAAAATAGCTTTGTTTTACTCAACAGTAGGGACAGCTCAAATTCATCCTTCCAGCGGGTAAACCTCATCCAAAGTAGATGTTACAAAACCCAGGGAAAAAAATATAGCAACATAATCCATGTAATTTTGTAAAACATCCCATTTTTATTCATTTAACCACTTGCCGCCCGCCCACTGTCAAATGACGGCTGGGCGGTGCGGCTCTTGTTCTGGGCGGGTGTCATATGACGTCCTCGGCTTCCCGGACCTCTAGGGGACGCGCGCCCACTGCGTCACTCGGGAGCTGATGCGTGTGCCCGGCAGGTGCGATGTCCGCCGGGCACCCGCGATTGCCCGGTTACATAGCAGGACCGTGGATCTGTGTGTGTAAACACACAGATCCACGTCCTGTCAGGTGAGAGGAGACCGATGGTGTGTTCCCAGTACAGAGGAACACCGATCGGTCTCCTCCCCTTGTGAGTTCCCTCCCCCTACAGTTGGAGTCACTCCCTAGGTAACACATTTAACCCCTTGATCGCCCTCTAGTGTTATCCCCTACCCTGCCAGTGACATTTATACAGTAATCAGTGCATTTTTATAGCACTGATCGATATATTAATGGGAATGGGACCAAAATAGTGTCAAAAGTGTCCGATATGTCTGCTGCAATATCGCAGTCCCGATAAAAATCTCACATCGCCGCCATTACTAGTAAAAAAATAATAATAAAAATGCCATATGTCTATCCCCTATTTTGTAGATATATATAACTTTTGCGCAAACCAATATATGCTTATTGTGTGTTTTTTGTTTTTTTTTGTTTTTTTTTACCAAAAATGTGTAGAAGAATACATTCGGCCTAAACTGAGGAAAAAAGTTGTTTTAAAAAAAATAAAATTGGGATATTTATTATTGCAAAAAGTTAAAAATATTGTGTTTTTTTTTTTTTTTTTTTCAAACTTGCCACTATTCTTTTGTTTATAACACAAGAAATAAAAACCAGGTGATCAATTACCACCAAAAGAAAGCTCTATTTTTGGGGGAAAAAAAATCAGTCATTTGGGTACAGTGTAGCATGACCGCGCAATTGTCATTCAAAGTGTGACAGTGCTGAAAGCTGTAAATTGTCTTGGGCAGGAAGGGGGTTTAAGTGCCCTGTATTGAGGTGGTTAAAATCTTACTTCCCAGCACAAGCTGTTTTTCAGCTTGTCTCAAAACTGCTGGTACTCTGTGTTCCCAACGCGGACAGCTGCCAGCTATAGCTAAGCCTATGGTCTTTGCTCTCTTTCTCTCCTGACCTGACAGCCTGCAGACTTACATTGATTGAACCACACCCCAACAACGTTTCGTCCGTAGAGGACTTTCTCATCTAATGATGCATTCATGTATGTGTGTCTTTTATATCTGCCTGGAGCTCAACATTAAATGCACATAATTACCTGAACAAGCTCAAGCCATTGCCTGCTTTCTAAGGGCAGATGATGCTGCAGGCTCGGCCAGCTCAGAAAAGTCACTGCTGTTCCGGCAGGCACTGTCTTGTTTCCACCACTATGCAATATTAATGCAATGCAATTGCCCCACAATAGGGGTTCCATTATGCTTTAGCTGATCTCTTTCCCTTGTATGGTTTAAACACATTAAATATACTACAGCAAACTTTTAAAGGGGCTGTAAACCCTCCTGTTTTTTTACCTTAATGCATCCTATGCATTAAAGGTTAGATTTAAAAAAAATATATATAACAAACATATACTTACCTCCACTGTGCAGCTCATTTTGCACAGAGTGGCTCTGAACGCCATTTTCTGCGGTCCCCCAGGTGTCTCTCGGCTCCTCTCTGCATCAGATAACCCCCTCTGTGAAGCGCTCTCCCAAGGGGGTTACCTTGCGGGCACGCTCCCGTGTCCAGCATTCGTCATCCATAGCCGCCGAATGCAGGACTCGGCGCCTGCATCATTGGATTTGATTGACAGCAGCCAGAGCCAATGGCTGCGCTGCTATCAATCTATCCAATCAAGAGCCGGGAACCCCAGGCAAAGATGCAGCGCGTCCTCGGCTTGGGACATTCCAGGGCCCAGGTAAGTAAAACGAGGTGGCTGGGGGGGGGCGGTAATTGTCAGATGTTTTTTCACCTTAATGCATAGGATGCAATAAGGTGAAAAAACAGGAGGGTTTACAACCCCTTTAACCACTTAAAGTGGATGTAAACCCTCTCTCATCCTTTCTAAACTACTGCCATAGTGCTGATCTATAAGGATATACATGCCTCCTGCATGTATCCTTATCTGTCAAATGAGACCTGAAATACTGCAGATTCTGTGGGTGGATCTGTTGTCTGGAGCTCGGTGGGTGGAGTTGTGATGTCAGTAGACTCCCCGCCCACCTCTACACTCCCCTTGTCAACATGCATTTTCTCCTGTGTATTCCTTCTGCTATGATCACTAACATCCAGTCAAAATCCAGAAAAGTAACCACATGACTTCAGAAAAGGAGTGGGGGTGAGAATTAAAAAACAATGCCTGTCTCAGGCTTAGTGCATGAGATATGTAAATAACCTGTCATTCACAGCAAGGGGGCGGAATGGACAAAAGTTTTCTCCTGTTTGTCCGTTTATCTTACTGAAAAAACAAGAGGATTGCTCAGATCTGGATTAACACTTTGTGGCAAGACTGGGCACAGATGATGGGAAATCTTATACACTACATTGTGACAGCAAAAAAAATTAAAAATTCGTGTTTACATCCACTTTAAGCCCCGGACCATTTGGCTGGCCAAAGACCAGAGCACTTTTTGCGATTCGGCACTGGGTCGCTTTAACTGACAATTGCGCGGTCGTGAGACGTGGCTCCCAAACAAAATTGACGTCATTTTTTTCACACAAATAGAGCTTTCTTTTGGTGGTATTTGATCACCTCCGCGGTTTTTATTTTTTGCGCTATAAACAAAGTAAGAGCAACAATTTAAAAAAAAAAAGCAATATTTAACTTTTTGCTATAATAAATATCCCCAAAAAATATATAAAAAAACAATTTTTTTCCTCAGTTTTATATGTATTCTTCTACATATTTTTGGTATTGATTGGTTTGCGCAAAAGTTATTGCGTCTACAAAATAGGGGATGGTTTTATGGCATTTTTTATTAATACTTTTTTTTTTTTTACTAGTAATGGCGGCGATCAGCGATTTTTATCGTGACTGCAACATTATGGCGGACACATTGGACACTTTTGGTGCTATTTTGGGACCATTCACATTTACACAGCAATCAGTGCTATAAATATGCACTTATTACTCTGTAAATGTGACTGGCAGTGAATGGGGTTAACCAGGAGGGGGCGCTTCAGGGGTTAAGTGTGTCCTAGGGATGTGTTCTAACCATAGGGGGGATGGGCTGCGTATGACACGACAGTGATCACTGCTCCCGATTACAGGGAGCTGTGATCAGTGTCCTCTCACTAGGCAGAATGGGGAAATGCTTGTTTACATTAGCATTTCCCCGTTCTTCCTCTCCGAGAGATGATCGCGGGTATCCCCGCGGACATCGAATCCACGGGACCCGCAGTCGAACTCACAGAGCTTGCGGCGGACGCACGCTCACAATGCCGCTTCTTAAAGGGGACGTACCTGTACGCCCATCTGCCTGTCCGTGCCATTCTGCCGACATATATCGTTGTGCGCTGGTTGGCAAGCGGTTAAGGTGAAAAAACTTCTGTCAGTCACTGGCCCTCCAGCCCCCCGTTTTTACTTACCTGAGCCCTGGAATGTCCCGGGGCGAGGACGCGTCATCTCTCTGCCTGGGTTTCTCGGCTCTTGATTAGATAGATTGATAGCAGCGCAGCCATGGGCTCCCGCTGCTGTCAATCAAATCCAATGACCCAAGGGCGGGGCCTAGTCCTGCATTCGGCGGCTATGGACGCCAAATGCTGGACACGGGAGCGCGCCCCCAAGGTAACCCCCCCGGGAGAGCACTTTTCCTAGAGGGTTATCTGATGCGGGGAGGAGCCGCGAGAGCCGCCAGGGGGACCCCCAGAAGACGGTAGTCGGGACCACTCTATGCAAAACGAACTGCACAGTGGCGGTAAGTATGACATGTTTGTTATGTTTTTTTTATCGAACCTTTAGTGTCACTTAAAGTGAGAATTTCCAATTAGAATCTTTTCAGTGGCCCCTCTAGTTCAATACCATTTGTTGACTCTTGCAGGGTTTAAATGTTGTAACAGAACAATTTTCCCTGTGCTGACATTGCGCTCACTTTACCAATACCGTGCATAAGAACAGAGTGTTCTTGGCTCCTGGCATACTAGCTGCCAGCTTCCATCGTGTTAATCATTTCATCACCTCATGAGGTGCTTTGCAGCCTGCACAGTGTTTTACGGCTGACCGGTTTCCTGCTTAAAATTGTAAATCTCTTCACCTTTGTTGCTGAATCTGAGAGCTCTACCAATAACCTTGACAAATACATCAGTAAAGATTTAAAGACTGTGGAGACATATCCACCATGATGCCACAGAAGGTGCTCCTATATGTTTAAATCCTGGAAATACATTTATTAAATGCAGCCATCAGTCATGTGCAATACAGATCACAAAAAAGCGCTATGGGATCAGGTGTAATGGTGATTCGCAACAGAATACATGAAAAGAAATGGATCATTTACAGGAAAAGTTAGTGCTGGGGTTAGGGATTTAACAAGGGTTGGTGCTGGGTTCTGGAAGGGTTAGCTTTGGGTTCAGTCGTTCAAGGATTAACCACCCTGGCGGTATGAATGTCAGATTTTTGCGACTCAAAGCGGCACAATGTTTTGCATAGAAATTTGGCGTTTTATATTGTAGACCTGTAATTCTTGGTAATAATTCACTTAAATCTGCCCAAACCAGAGTCAAGTAGATATCCCAGGTATGATAAAGTTTGAAACACAAAATCATGAATTATAATATAATCATTAACTCTAAATAATTATAAAAAAATAATAATATAATAATAATATTAACCACTTTGCACCTGGGCCAATTCTGACACTTCGCTCCTACATGTAAAATGCCTCATTTTTTTGCTAGAAAATTACATATAACCCCCAAATAATATATATATGTTTTTTTAGCAAAGACCCTAGAGAATACAATGGCGGTCATTGCACGGTATTTGCGCAATAATTTTTCAAACGCATTTTTTGGGGAAAATTAAATTTCATGAATTAAAAAATATTAAAACATTAGCCCAATTTTTTGCATAATGTGAAAGATGAAGTTACGCGGAGTAAATAGATACCTAACATGTCACCCTTCAAAATTGCACACGCTCGTGGAATGGCGCCAAACTTCGGTACTTAAACATCCTCATGGGCGACGCTTTAATTATTTTTTACTGGTCACATGTTTTGAGTTACAGAGGAGGTCTAGGGCTAGAATTATTGCTCTCGCTCTAACGTTCGCTGTGATACCTCACATGTGTGTTCTGAACACCGTTTTCATATGTGGGCGGGACTTGCGTATGCGTTCGCTTCTGCGTACGAGCTACCGGGGACAGGGGCGTTTTACATTTTTTTTTATTTTTTATTTATTGTTAATTTTACTTTAACCTTTTTAATTTGACACTTAAAAAAAAAAAAAAGATCAGTTTTATTCCTATTACAAGGAATGTAAACATTCCTTGTAATAGGAATGAGCATGACAGGTCCTCTTTACAGTGAGATATGGGGTCAATAAGACCCCACATCTCACCTCTAGGCTGAGAAGCCTGAAATAAAAAAATTGAAAAAACGATCACCGCTTTCTAGCTGAAGCGGCGCCGTTTTTTTTTTAATGCAGAGGCCTCCGAGCGATCATAGAGACTCCGGCGACCATCTGGTCCGCTGGAAATCTCTATTGTAAGAAGCCAGGGCCGGCGAATCCTGTCACCGACTCACCGATCGCTCAGGTTAGTCGGTAGAAGCACCGGAGGGCGGCAGGAGGGGGGGACGTCCCCTCTCGCCGCCTGTAAGAACGATCAAGCGGCGGAACACAGAATCGCCGGCTCTAAAAAACGATATCTGTATGATGCCTGTAGCTGCAGGCATCATTCAGATATCCCGGCTCAAACTGTGGACGTCCATGGCTGCGAAGTGGTTAATTTCCCCACAATTCACTATCACTCAATTCTGCAAGTGTTCTAATTCACCATCTCTGTTTTCTATCTGGTCTAAAACCGCTTTTGATGAAAAAGGGACACTTTTTGGTTGCTATGGACCTTTGCAAGTTTCCAGGCAGAAAGAACAGTAAATATAATGTAAAACTGCATTCTGGGCACTGGACAAAGCACTAGGGACAAAAGGGATGTTAAATGATTTCATACAGTAATGTAATATGTAAGATTACAGTGTACTGTATGTGTTATGAATTTAGTACTTTTTGAATTTGGCGCCAGGCTCCGCCCCCATGCGTCGCACCGCTTGCAGGGAAAGGACCCTGGCACACAGAGGCATCGGGTGGAGGACACGGCCCACGGACACAACTGGGGGACATCGCAGGATCCTGGGGACAAGATAAGTACACCGGACCAGGATCCTGCAATGCAATCTCGAGTGCGGCTCTCGGGGTTTACCGCTAATGGTACTGCCACACTCGGTTTTCCCAGGGAGGTTAAAGGATATGTAAATGTTCGTTTTAAAAAAACAAACATGTCATACTTACTTCCTCTGTGCAGTTGGTTTTGCACTGAGTGGCCCCGATCCTCCTCTTCTGGGGTCCGTCAGCAGTGCTCCTGGCTCATCCTCCTTCTCGAGTGCCCCTTGGAGAGCCGCTCTCCTTCAGGGCACTCGTGCGGGCGTGTGCTCGTGTCCTGCATCCATTGACACAGACCGCAGGACTCACCCCCGCGTCATTGGATTTGAGTGACAGCAGCAGGAGCCAATGGCTGCGCTGCTATCAATCTACCAATCAGGTCCTGAGACACCGGCTGGTGTGCTTGTCCCTGTCGCTGGAAAGACCGGGTTCAGGTAAGTAATATGGGGGCTCTGGGGGGCTACTGCATTACAGGAGGTTTTTCACCTTAATGCATTAAGGTGAAAAACCTTGAGGGTTTGCAACTCCTTTAAAGTGATACTAAACATACACACTGTTTAATTTAGATTGTCCCTTCTATTTCTGTGTATGGATGATAACGCTGTAATTATTTTAATAAAATCAAAACCATTGAAGTACCTTTTTCCCAATCGATATACAGCAGTCACATGACCCAGCTCTTCCCCACCCTGTCTGCAGGAAAACATAAGCAGGAGGAGACTCTAGTTCTCTCTGCTGCTGGTCAAATGTAAATAAATAAAAAATGTAAAAAACAGCCATTTGGAATACAGCGTAAAAATAATATCAATAAACGGTTTTAAATTGTCATACAAATATATATTTGAAATCAAATCTTTACGTTTTTGGCAAAAACATGGTGTGGGCATATTTCTGCCAGTCACAGGCTGTGTCGCGTCCCTCCAGTCTGTGTCTTAGAATAAGAGGGAGGTGAAGCCTCCATCACCTGCATGTAATATCCCGCCTCCATTGTGTTTAGCTGATTAGTGGGCATGGAGGAGAAGGGAGGGAGTGGACTGTCACTTACTACTGTGTATACGCCCACATGTGTGATTCTATAGTCACATTGGCTGCTCAGATGTGATGGGTAGAAAATTCTTGGCATAGAAACTCACTGAAAATGGAGCATGTTGCAGAGTTGCCACCACTGCTGCAAAATCCCTAGCTGAATTGGGGACATGATAGAGAACATCAGGATCAACCAGGTTTATTGCAGAATACAGAAAATGTATCTCATAGTGACTGAGTATGAACAGCATGTAATACACCATTTATTGATAGATTTTTATTATGTCGGTTTAGTGATACTTTCATGTTGGGGTCAGGATTTAGAGAAATTCAATTTATGCCTAGTACACACGATAAGAGTATCAAACAAATGATTGTCCGTGGGGGTTGTTTTTTTTTTGCATGCTAGTCTCATATCAAAAACCAATAGGTAAGGTATGAAAATTCTCGTACGTCGGAATACAACTTCGGAAGTGAAGTATTGTAATGTTTTCTTTAATTTCTGATCATGCAATTTTTTTTTTTTTTTTTGCACAAATACGATACCAATTACATGAAAATCTTTCATTCTGTTATTATATGAGAAAAAGTTTTGTGTTCGTCCCCTCGGATATTGTCGCATGAACTGTTATGATCGACACTCGAAAGATGTGTACTAACGATCAGATTATCGGACAATCGCTTTTTTCATCATGTGTACTAGGCATTGGGGTTTAGGGAAGTTTGGGGTAAGTAGTACAGGTTGAGTTTTTGCTAGGAGTTTCAAAGTTGTTTACAGGTGCGTCCTTTGGCAACTTCTTTTGCCCCAGCTCAGTAATGATTCAGATGACTTCGGTTCACCTGGATTTCCCCATTACCATCAAAATGTATCAAAATATTGTTTCCTTTGTGAAAGGTTTCCTCAAACCAATAATGTGTTGGTGAGGAGCCTGTCAGCAAGTCTGGACCTACTTCCTCCAGTCTACCGAATTCGTCAGTTTATAGTGGAAACAAAACACAAGCCAGAACTCGATCAGAATAGCCAGGCAGAAATACTTGTGGTTTCCCTCCCCTAATAAAGGCCATGAAACCTTATAGTGTTCTTTCCAGTCAAGCTGGTATTGTAAAATTCCTCTACTAGCATGCAGTTTAAGTTAATACAATTTTACACCATTACAGCTTGCAAGATGGAAGTAAAGATCTTATGTACCTACCTTAAAGTGGAAGCCCATGCAAAAACTATATTTCCTGCACCTATAGCCACCAAAATTCTAACACTAACCTATCTAAAGGCCCATGCAGACGATTGGACTCTTCGTCAACAACGGTCCGACGGACGTGTTTTATCGGACTATCCAACCGTCTGTATGCTCCATTGGACAATTGTTTTCGGTTTTTCAACAGACAAATGTTCGCTGTGCATGCTCTCAAACTTTCCGACAACAAATGTCTGATGGAGCATCATCCGATCGTGTGTACACAAGTCCATCGAACTAAAGTCCAAAGTACAAACATGCATGCTCCAAACCAATGCTAAAGATCAGACAACAATAGCAGAAGTTGCCCAAAGGGTGGCAGTAAAGAGCTGAAAAACCACATGATTTGGTAAATGTTTGCTGAAAAAGTTCTGCCGTGTGTATGCAGAACAAGTTCAAGGCCAACGCCCCTTCAGACAAAAATCCACGGAAAAGTCTGATGGAAGTCCGATCGTGTGTATGAGGCTTTACTCTAACCTTCAGTCCATAATGAATGCTGCTGCTGCAAGACTCATTCACCTTAACAACCATTCAGTGTCCTCCACCCCTCTCTGCCAATCCCTCCACTGGCTTCCACTCACCCAACTAATAAAATTCAAAGTACTAACAATTTACAAAGCCATCCACAACTCTGCCCCCAGCTACATCACTAACCTAGTCTCAAAATGCCAACCAAGCCGCTCTCTTCAGTCCTCCCAAGACCTCCTGCTCTCTAGCTCCCTTATAACCTCCTCCCATGCTCGCCTACAGGATTTCTCCAGAGCTTCTCCCATCCTTTGGAACTCCCTACCCCAATCTTTCCGACTGTCCTCTAATCTATCCATCTTTAGATGATCCCTGAAAACTTCTCTTTAAAGAAGCTTATGTTGCTTCTAACTAATAATACACTGTTTTACTTTCTCCATCAGCTCAACCCCCACAGCTATTACCTTTTGTATCAATTGACCCTCCCTCATAGATTGTAAGCTCTAGCAAGCAGGGCCCTCTGATTCCTCTTGTACCAAATTGTAATGTACCTGTAATGTCTGCCTTAATTTTGTTAAGCACTGCGCAAACTGTTGGTGCTATATAAATCCTGTATAATTATATAAAAAAAAAAATCTAGCCCATAAAAGAAAAAAATCAGTATACATACCTTTTCTACAGGTGATCCGACCCAATCTCCAGTGGCAGAAACTGATTTCACGCCGAGCTATCAGCCGCGGCTTCGCTGTTTGGTTGGGTGCAGAGGACACGTCCGTCAACGGAAGCCCCATAGTAACTCTATGGGTGATGTCACTTCCCATTAATTTCACAGCCCTTGTCGAACATGTACTCAGCAGAGCTTCAGCCGCTCTTCCTGATGATCGGCGGGTGCCGGCGGACGTCCATTGGCCGGCACCCGCTGATTAACTTCTGCTGTGATTATTCATGGCAAAAGTGGCGCGCCCCCTAGGCGGAAGTACAGAATCACATGTGTGTGTATATATATACGTGATCCTGCGCAGAACAGCTGTCCTGTAGCAGTGGTTAAGCTTTGACCAAAAAAAACCTGGAAGCTGATTGTTTTTTTGTTTTTTTATGCAGAGCTGCACCAGATTTTATACTCCCCAGTTTTAGTAAATCCCATAGTGTCCTCACATACTGCAAATGATGACACTGGAAGAGCAAAGTGGACATGGCATCTGAAAGACAGGGTTTCCAACCGTCATGAAATTCAAGGACAGTTTGTAAAATCCATGATTTTTTCATCTGTCAATGAATGTCCATAGGAAAAATCACGGATTTTACAAACTACCCTTGAATTTACCAGCAGTTGGCAACCCTGCTGAGCGGCAATACCAGCATAAGTGTCAATCACAGCTGCAGCTCTGGTGTTGTTTTGGGGGTGGGGTGTAGGTACTAGAACACAAAACGCAACTATCTTTTTTTGTTTTGTTTTTTATTTGTCTACAAAAAAAAAAGGTACACATCTAAACATATGACATCTAGAGTTAGACCAACCAAGTTGCACCACTGCTCAGAAGCATCCCGCAGTGCTGCTACATCCTGCAGTGTAGCTGGTGCTAAAACCCAGGAGCCGCCTCCTCTTCTATACTGCACACCGATTGAGAAAGAGACAACTGGGGTGACGTAGAAACATACAGTGAGTTTATTTCAGCATACAGAGGCAACCTCCCACTTGTGGCCTCAAGTGTGGCTTTGCCTGTGTATGCTTTGATAAACTCACTGTATGTTTTGTGGCAGGTGGAGTCCGTACCACTGTGAAAAATTGTGGTTTACGCCAGATTTTGCAGGAAGCGAGCACACCAACGGTACAGGTGGGTGCTGGATCCAAATGAGAGCCAGAGATGGCTCAGAGCCCCACCCACCCGAGGGGGTCAGTGTGTGAAGGGAGCTGTGAGAGGGGCTGGTGTGCACCATGGTGTTCAGGTTGGGACAGGCCAAGGCCCGCGCCTGAGAGTCCATGAGGGACAGAGCAGCTAGGAAGGAAGACACTGAGGTGCAGTGTCTGTGCATAAACACTGGGACTTGTTTCATAGTCAGGAGGACCAAAAAGTTACTGATGGTCAGGAGGATCCTGAAGAGGTACTTGAAGCAGTAAAGCTGCCATAAGAGAGCCAGGGGGCTAAATACTCTGTTTTTGCAGTGATGGCGAGAACCCCCTGCATGGTAAGACATATATACCTGTGTGAAGTTTTGATATTCATTTAAATAAAAAGTGGTCAGGAAAGCCCTGAAAACGATATCAGGTGTGGAGATAACTCGCTGTTTTGGCACTACTGTTGAGCTAAGAATCCCCAACATGTCACAGTTTCTACGTCGCTTGTGTGCACCCTGGTTCGTTCTTTCTCAACCGTTGATGCCTAGAATTTAACTTTAAAATATGTGTAAATCCATCACTTCATATTCCAGATATGTACCTGCTGTATCATGCACTTGTATGAAAAAGTATTTTGTTCTCTTTGTATTGCTTCCTTTGTGTGAAATACCAGTTGTCCCTGGCAGTTTCTCTCCTTTCCTGTGAAAAACTGACCACACTAGGCATGAGAGCACAGCGTGGTCATTTCTCTAGCTGTAATGAGAACTCAGCCTGTTCTCCAATGAACAGACTTGTGCTTACTCCCCCCTAACACAGCCATTTACTTTGAAGATCAATGTGCTGCTGTTTCTCCTCCCCTAGGTCTCTGGTCTCCTTTGAAGCTGAGCACAGAGAATATGAGATCACTTATAAAGTGAGGGGGGGAAAAAAGTATTTATTATGTTTTTTATATGTATAAATAAATGTTTTGCCTTTCATTTCTATTTTATACTGAGTGGGTTGTTTTAGGCTGGGTTCACACTATCTTTGCATGTGGCTCACAGCAGGGGTCCGGTGCATCCCTGTTTACCGTTTCAGGTTCGATTTCAGCCCGAATTTTGGGCTAAATTCATACCTGAAATGGACCAAAAGAAACCCAGAACTCCGCAGCGGAGATATGTGAATCAGTTCCAAAGAGAGCAGGCCAAAATCTCCTGCTATTGCGAATTAGATGCGGGGAACACACATCCAATTCACAACAGTTTGAACCCAGCCTTAGGGTTTACATATACTTTAAGAAATGGTAGAGCAAGCATTCATTTTTAATACCCTGATGAACCTTACTTTACTGCAAAGTGCTTTATAACCTTAAACATGTGTCTGCCCTGTGTAACTTGGAATGCAGAATAATTGCAGAGTCGTTATACTTCCTTTTTATATATTTAGATGTAATACAGCTCCTCAAAGCTATACAAATATAACTCAGATACAGCCAAAGAACATACCAATGGTAGGTATCAGCCCCAAATTGGTACAGAAAACAATCCACAGGAGAAATGGGGAATAGAAAGCACCAGGGCTTTGTAATACCAAAACGATAAACATAGCACAAAAACTGACATAAAAACAAATATTTATTTGTGAAAGTTCATATTAAAATATCCCCTATAAACCGACGTGTTTCGACCAGGGAGGTCTTCCTCAGGGTCTTGAGTAGCACATAAAGGGATTTTCTAAAGTGAACAAATATAATGAATACAATGCAAACGGAAATACAAACATGCTCAAAGGAACACATGAAAAGTCATATTATAAGCAAACTTGCATAGCTCATGAGGTATACCAGACATGGCAGGTTAAATGATGCTGAAGGTCACCATGGCTAGGAAGATTGACAGACAAAAGGGGATGACAAAAAGGAGTGCTAGCCCAAGTGTCCCAAGCACAAGGGATACCAGCCGGGGTAAAGATGTGATATCACCTAACAAACAATTAAGAGCTATCTAATCAGAATAAAAAATGAATTGGAATTATCCATTTAGAAAATCATAATTATAAAAAATAGGACATCCATACCTTTTATGTTTGTTGCGGAGGGATCAATAAGCATGTATTAGGGTAGTAGTTGTAAACCATAGATCTGGTAAAATTAGGGCTGCTTCAAAAAACACCCGATGGACTCTGGACTCTGGCTAACTAATCCATCGGGTGCTTTTGAAGCTGCCCTAACTTTACCAGATCTGTGGGTTACAACTACTACCCTAATACATGCTTATTGATACCTCTGCAACAAACAAAAAGGTATGGATGTCCTATTTTTTATATTTATGATCTTCTAAATGGATACTTCCAATAAAAAAAAAATTTCTGATCAGATTTGTGTTTGTTAGGTAATATCACATCTTATATAAAAGCAATATAAAAAAAGTCCTCAACGTTAAAAAGAGTCCTCAGAAATATTGCAGCAGCGCTTTTGTCACAATATTGAAATTTGACAAACTTCTGTATAATGTTCATATAAGGAAAATGGTATTTAAAGAAGATCAGTAGTGACTTGGGTTGTGTTAGATCAGAACATCTTCCACCAGAAAAACGATTCACCGTGTGAGGGATTCTCCCCTTTGGGGATGCACTCACCACAAACCAGGGTAAAATACACCTTTAATCAGTAACTGGTCACCCACCATTCCAAGCTGAACCTTCACCAACTTTTTATCGTATTTAGCAAGGATCCTCTCCTCCATGTGTTCAGCTTTACACATGGAGGAGAGAATCCTGTCCAAGTACGATTCAGGCCTCATGCCCACGGGCGTTTTTTCAGCCGCGTTTTTGAGCGTTTTTTACAGCTTAAAAACGCCTGTCCATGTTAGTCTATAGCTTCATGCCCACCTAGGCGTTTTTGAGCTGTAAAGAGCATAGGCGTTTGTAAGCTGTAAAAAAAACCCAGGGCCAGTGCGTTCCTCAGCGTCAGAATTTGGCAGGAAAAAACGCGAGCGTCAAAAAACGCGCACTAACGCGCAAAAAACGCGCGCGTTTTTAGCTCCGACATTTTTTTTTATTTTTTTTTTCAAAAAAAAAAAAATATTTACAATAACATGGACAGGCGTTTTTAAGCTGCAAAAAACGCAGCTGTAAAAACGCCAGTGGGCATGAGGCCTAAATGTTGGTGAAGGTTCAGCTTGGAATAGCGGGTGACCAGTTACTGATTAAAAACGTATTTTACCCTGGTTTGTGGTGAGTGCATCCCCAAAGGGGAGAACCCCTCACACGGTGAATAGTTTTTCTGGTGGAAGGTTTTCTGATCTAACACAACCCAAGTCACTACTGATCTTCTTTCAATACCATTTTCCTTATATGAACATTATACAGAAGTTTGTCAAATTTCAATATTGTGACAAAAGCGCTGCTGCAATATTTCTGAGGACTCTTTTAACTTTGAGGACTTTTTTATATTGCTTTTATATTCTATGTTTTATGCTTTAGTGGCTGCTATTTATGATTATTATCATAGTTTGACTATTTTTCTGAATGATATATTACTTGTAGACCCCAATTGCCATATTCCTGAGCCCTGAGCGGTGCTTTTTTTAGGTGGGGCATTCAAGGCATCCTTTACAGAATATCACATCTTTACTCCAGCTGGTATCCCTTGTGCTTGGGACACTTGGGCTTGCACACATTTTTCTCATCCCCTTGTCCGTCAATCTTCCTATCCTCGGAGACCTTCAGCATCATTCAACCCTCTGTGTCTGTTATACCTCATGAGCCTATGTAAGTTTGTTTATATTATAACTTTTCATGTGTTCTTTTGAGCATGTTTGTATTTCCACTTGCATTGTATTCATTATAGTTGTTCACTTTAGAAAATCTCTTGATGTGCTAGCCAAGGCCCTGAGGAAGACCACCCTGGTCGAAACCTTGTGAAGCCGATTGGAAGCGCACAATCAATTATACCTTTTTAGAGTGTATTATTTTCTTTCTTCTTTGTATATTTTTATGCTAGGTATCCTTAAGTGTTCGACTATTTCCGCGACCAATACTTATAGGTGATATTTTAACCACTTAAGCCCCGGACCATTTGGTAGCTAAAGGACCAGAGGTGAATTCAGAATTTTGCACTGCGCTGCTTTAACTGTAAATTGTGCGGACATGCAATGTTGTACCCAAACGAAATTTGCGTCCTTTTCTTCCCACAAATAGAGCTTTATTTTAATGGTATTTGATTGCCTCTGCGATTTTTATTTTTTGCAATATAAACGGAAAAAGACCGAAAATTTTGAAAAAAAATTATATTTTCTACTTTTTGTTATAAGAAAAATCGAATAAACTCAATTTTAGTCATACATTTAGGCCAAAATGTATTCAGCCACATGTCTTTAGTAAAAAAAATGTCAATAAGCGTATATTTATTGGTTTGCGCAAAAGTTATAGCGTTTACAAACTAGGGTACATTTTCTGGAATTTACACAGCTTTAAATTTATGACTGCCTATCTCATTTCTTGAGGTGCTAAAATGGCAGGGCAGTACAAACCCCCCCCCCCCCCCCAAATGACCCCATTTTAGAAAGTAGACACCCCAAGGAAATTGCTGAGAGGCATGTTGAGCCCATTGAATATTTTTTTTTTTTGTCCCAAGTGATTGAATAATGACAAAAAAAAAATACAAAAAGTTGTCACTAAATGATATATTGCTCACACATGCCATGGTTATATGTGGAATTGCACCCCAAAATAAATTTTGCTGCTTCTCCTGAGTACGGGGATACCACATGTGTGGGACTTTTTAGGAGCCTAGCCGCGTACGGGACCCCGAAATCCAATCACCGCCTTCAGGATTTCTAGGCACAAATTTTTGATTTGACTCCTCACTACCTATCACAGTTTCGAAGGCCATAAAATGCCAAAATAGCACAAAACCCCCCCAAATGACCCCATTTTGGAAAGTAGACACCCCAAGCTGTTTGCTGAGAGGCATGGTGAGTATTTTACAGCTCATTTGTTTTTGAAAATGAAGAAAGAACATTTTTTTTTTTTTCAATTTTCAAAACTTTGTGACAAAAAGCGAGATCTGCAAAATACTCACAATACCTCTCAGCAAATAGCTTGGGGTGTCTACTTTCCAAAATGGGGTCATTTGGGGGGGGTTTTGTGCCATCTGGGCATTCCATGGCCTCCGAAACTGTGATAGGCAGTGAGAAGTGAAATCAAAAATTTACACCCTTAGAAAGCCTAAAGGCGGTGATTGGTTTTTGGGGTCCCGTACGCGGCTAGGCTCCCAAAAAGTCTCACACATGTGGTATCCCCGTACTCAGGAGAAGCAACAGAATGTATTTTGGGGTGTAATTCCACATATGCCCATGGCATGTTTGAGCAATATATCATTTAGTGACAACTTTGTGCAAAAAAAAAAAAAAAATTGTCTTTTTTCCGCAACTTGTGTCAACATATAAAATATTCCATGGACTCCACATGCCTCTCAGTATATAGCTTGGGGTGTCTACTTTCCAAAATGGGGTCATTTGGGGGGGTTTTGAACTGTTCTGGCATTTTATACACAACATTAGGAAGCTTACATCCACTCTTCTAACCACTTGAAGACAAAGCCCTTTTTGACACTTTTTGTTTACATGAAAATTTTTTTTTTTTTTCAAGAAAATTATGTTGAACCCCCAAACATTATATATTTTTAAAGCAAAGGCCCTACAGAAAAAAATGGTGGGTGTTGCATTTTTTTTTTCTACACAGTATTTGCGCAGCGATTTTTCAAACGCATTTTTTGGGGAAAAAATACACTTTTTTTTTAATGCACTAAAACACACTATATTGCCCAAATGTTTGATGAAATAAAAAAGATGATCTTAGGCCGAGTACATAGATACCAAACACGACATGCTTTAAAATTTCGCACAAACGCGCATTGGCGACAAACTACATACATTTTTAAAAGCCTTTACAGGTTACCCCGTTAGATTTACAGAGGAGGTCTACTGCTAAAATTACTGCCCTCGATCTGACCTTCGCGGTGATACCTCACATGCATGGTGCAATTGCTGTTTACATATGACGCCAGACCGACGCTTGCGTTCGCCATTGGGCAAGAGCAGGGCAGGACAGGGGTGCTTTTTTTTTTTTTTTTTATTATTAATTTTGCTTTTTTATTTTATTTTTAAATTGTTCCTTCCATATTTTTTTTTTTTATCATTTTTATTGTTATCTCAGGAAATGTAAATATCCCCTATGATAGCAATAGGTAGTGACAGGTACTCTTTTTTTTAAAAAAAACTGGGGTCTATTGGACCCTAGATCTTTCCTCTGCCCTCAAAGCATCTGACCACACCAAGATCGGTGTGATAAAATGCTTTCCCAATTTCCCAATGGCGCTTTTTATATCCGGGGGGCGGGGGTCATTCCCTCCCACTGCTTGTAAAAGCAGTCCAGAGGCTAATTAGCCACTAGGATTGCCTTTACATGAAAGCCGGCCGCTGGCTGAAAAGAATGATACCAAGATGATACCTAAACCCGCAGGCATCAATCTGGTATAACCAATCAAATTCCAGCAACATACCAGCACGTTGCTGGTCCTTGTTGGACATGTATTGTAAACTTTTTTTTTTCATGCAGCCTGTTGGCTGAATGAAAAAAGAGATTGATCGGTGGGTATGCCCACCATTAGAATACCGCCCTTCATCCACCCACTTCTAATGATGGGCATACATGCACCATTTATATATGCCGAAGCATGGGGGCATCCTCCCGCAAAAAAGTTATGCCGCACACACATGGTCGGACTTTTCCACGGGCAAGCCTCCGTCGGAATTTCGATCGTATGTACTTGGCATTAGGAGCAAAATCGCTCCTCCGCCCCAATGCTTCGGCATATTTGCTTTTTTTTTTTTTTAACTGTGGTGGTGAAATCACCTCCTACAGCACTGGAGTCGCAGGGATCAGGCCTGTCTCTGCGAACGCTGCAGTTATGTGTGTTGTGTTTTGCAAGTGACAGTGATCGATCAATACTGCACTTGGGTGAACTGGGCTGGACGGAGGGGCAAAACGCAGGTGCTAGCAGATATCTGGGCTGATCCCGCTAACACTGCGTTTTTGGGAACCCTAAACTGCTGGGGACTCTAGTATAGATCTGATCAGATCAGATATTGATCTGATCAGATACTATACCACTAAGGGAGGTGTATGCTTCACGCGTGGGTGTTAGCGTTACTGGCACTAACCTGACGCTGCCTGGGGTGTGACGCAGACCCTCTCTGACGCTAAAACCTAATTGATATCACCCGCCGGGCGATCAGGGGGTTAAACCTTTATTGGGTTATATACGGCGGGTGCCCTGACACTATAAAAAGCAAACTAACTAAACAGCGTCACCCGTAACACTTATATGATGATCACTGGTGAAAGGGTTAACTAGGGGCAATTAGGGGGTTAAAACCTTTATTAGATAATATATGGGGGTACCTGACGCTATAAAAACCTGCGGCGAACCTAAAAAAAATTACTGGCTACCGATCTTCATCACCGACGCTAAGACAGCGATCAGAAAAATGATCGCTTAGCGACAGTGGTGATAGGGGGTGAAAGGGTTACCTAGGGGGCGATCAAGGGGGTTAAACCTTTATTAGATAATTTATGGGGGTACCTGACGCTATAAAAACCTGCGGCGAACCTAAAAAAAATAAATTACTGGCTACCGATCTGCATCACCGACGCTAAGACAGCGATCAGAAAAATGATTGCTTAGCGACAGTGGTGATAGGGGGTGAAAGGGTTACCTAGGGGGCGATCAAGGGGGTTAAACCTTTATTAGATAATTTATGGGGTTACCTGACGCTATAAAAACCTGCGGCGAACCTAAAAAAAATTACTGGCTACTGATCTGCATCACTGACGCTAAGATATCGATCAGAAAAATGATCGCTTAGCGACGGCGGTGCTAGGGGGTGAAAGGGTTATCTGGGGGGTGATCAAGGGGTTAAACCTTTATTAGGGGGGGTTAGGGGGCTACACTGGACCTAAAACTAAATGTAGTGACACTTTTACAGTCACAAATGTCACTGATTGCAGTGATCAGTAAATAAATGGTCAGTGGTCAGTGACACTGTGACTGGGGGGCTGGGGGGTGATTTGTGGGGCGATTTATGTGCCTATGTGTGCTGGTGTTAGTGTAGTGTTTGTGCACTAACCTTGATGTCTTCTATTGTACGGCGCTCGGTATATGTGAGCGCCGCACAGGAGATGACATCACTTCCTCCTGCTTCCTCTGTCTGTGTAAACATTCGACAGACAGAGGGGGCATTTCCATTCGCCGGGAGCGATCGCGCGGGGGGGGCCGGAATCGAACGGCCGTCCCCTCATGTCGGATCGCTCCCCAACGAATTCCGACCGCTCACTGTACAGAAGGGGGGTCCGATCGGACCCCCCAACTGTACAAAGGCAATCACGTACACTGTACGTGATTGTGCCTGTCGGTGCCATTGTGCCGACGTGTATATATACAGTGAGCGGTCGTTAAGTGGTTAATAACTTTCTCAAATAAACATTTGTTTTTATGTCAGTTTATGTTTATCGTTTTGGTAATACAAAGCAACGGTGCTTTCTAGTCCCAATTTCCCTTGTGGATTGTGTTCTGTTACAGCTCCTCAAAGGTGTCTTTTCTCCTTTAAACCTATACTGTTCCTGAACAGTCCTGGTTTTTCTTACTGGGTGAACCCTGCTGATTTGTTTGCTTGCCTTGGTTTTGTGATCTAGTTTACCCTTGAAGGCGAAAGAAATCCTTTAATGAGGGTAATGATAAGAAATTATTTATGATTGAAGTAAGTTTGGTTGCATCTTGTGTTTACAGCGGACAGAAGCTCTGATGACCTGCAGTGGTTGCTGAAAATGGCACAGGATGACCCAATGCCATATATAAGGTATGTTGTACCCTAGAATTGGGATTAATAGGTAAATGTGAGTTTTCACTTAAAATAAACTTTTCACGCTGCTTTGTGTTAAAATTGCTAAGATTTGTCTGTTTTTCCATAACTTTGCACAAAGTATTATTTTACTAATATGTTATCTGCATTCTGTTTCTTATCAACCAAATTTTATCAGGCTCAAGATAGAAGCAAATTTTAATTAGAAAACCTCATGTGACTGGTGTTTATACTGACCAGTGATCCAGGTTAATTAATTTTATGGAGGAAATTGAAATTGCACAGTATTGAAGCTATACCCACTAGGTGGCAGCAGAGTTCATCTGTCATGTTATTGGGTGCAGTTTTACAGATGTGTACTGTAAGATGATCAGAGTTGTTCCACCAGCTATAGAAAACTGAATTTCCTTTATGGCTAGGTTTCTGAGATGATGTAATCCAGATGCTATTGATGTGAGCTGGGCAGACTTCTGCAGAACCACTGCGGCTCATTTTGCAGCTTCTGTCTTCTGTGAGGAAGATGCAACGCTCGCTTGTAATGTGCCCTTGAGCACTGGACTTTGCTTAGGCACTCGTCTAGATACCTGTGGCCCAACAAGTTGAGTCAGCTTCAGAGTGCCTTACAGGTCCACGTCCATGCTGCACCCACTGGTGGAAACCTGTCCGAAAACCCCTTTGTGTGCATGCTCGACCGAGTGGCAAAGTGTGGTAAACAATTGATGCCCTGCATGGCCTACTGTTGCCTATCCAAACCACCCGTGGCGGTTAACTGAGCTTGCCCCTATCATTTGCAAGCTGACACCTTTAGAATTGTATTTCCTCTCCCCCTTCAAGTGTTACACTGGGAGCTGTGGCCCTTAACATTTTGTCACAAACACTCCATTGGAGCGTTGCGACAGACATTTACCTTTGTCATGTGTGCTTACAAAGTACAAAGACAACCCTTTTTTTGGCACCATGACACTTTTTGTCACCTGCGACTTGTGTAGGTTGCAACTCACTTATGTTGGTGCTGCGGTTGCCTTGTAAGGACTACATACACTCTGGCCTTCCACTAGTTCTGAGACACATGTAGCTGTGCACTTGCACTTTCTCTCCATCACTGCCAGGGCTTCAGCCCCCTACACTGCAAGGCCAAGGATACCTCCTCCTTGTTGCTGCCTTACAGTACATGGATCACAGGCAGCAATAATCTTTCTTTCTCCTGCAGTGTTCCTGTGGCAAGTCAAGAGGGGGCAGTCTATGGATCATCCCATACACCTGACTTCCCAGGCTTGCCCCTGGTGTGGTGGGTCCCCGGTTCAGCACTGGAATCGGTGAAGTTCTTCCTTCCAGTGGTTTGGAAGGTGCTCACAATATGAACCTATCTGGCTGGGGAAGGACAGGTCTGGAAGAGGCCATTCTCTACAGTCCAGATGCTGACGACTGAGAACTCTCAGCTGCTAATTTTCCATGTCTGGGATGTGCACAACAAACAGGGCTGGAACATGAAGTTACTCCCAGGCCATCTAGTGCCTCCTTGATCATTGATGTAAGCCATTGCCATGGCATTGTATGACTGAATCCTGGACAGATGAGTGGAGTATTATGTCCCCTTTTGGTACAGGGGTCTTGGTTGTTGAAGGAAGCTTGGCTTCCAATCCATATTCTGGAACGAAGAGCGATTTTTATTATCCCTTCAACACTGGACCACTCGTCTGTCCAGGATTCAGTCATACAATGCCATGGCAGTGGCTTACATCAATGATCAAGGAGGCACGAGATGGCCTGGGAGTAACTTCATGTTCCAGCTCCGTTTGTTGTACACATCCCAGGCATGGAAAATTAGCAGCTGAGCGTTCTCAGTCGTCAGCATCTGGACTGTAGAGAATGGCCTCTTCCAGACCTGTTCAAAGACCCCTGTCGCAGGTCGGGAACACCGAACATTGGCCTCCAGGATTCCTGGTTCAGCAGTGTATTTCAGTGATTCTTATTGCATCAACCTAGGTCGATGTGGTTCTCGGACCTTGTCAAACTTCTGATATTCTCTATGGGATCTCAACCTGCTTCTGTCTGCTCTTCAAAGACCACCTTTTAAACCTATTAGGGATTTTCCTCTGTCTGTCCTTACTCCCAAGGTTGCCTTTCTTGTTGCCATCACCTCTGCAAGATTTGGATTGGGAGGCCTTAACCCATAAAGAACCCTTCGCAAAGACAGGGTTGTTCTGGGTTCCAGGAGCTCTTTTCTTCCCAAGGTGATTATTTCCTTTCCCAACCAGGATATTGTTCTACCATGCCTCTTTCCTGCCCTTAAAGAAGAAGTCCAGCCAAAGCTTGTTTGGCTGGGCTTCTCCTATAGATCACAGGAGCGCAATTTGTTTTGCACTCGTGTGACCCATTTTCAACAGAGAGCGGGCTAAATTCCGCTCTCATCTGACGTCATGGCTATCAGTCCAGGCACTGTGTCATCGCAACAATAAAGTCTGGATTTGCCAGGTGTCTGGACTGACACTCATATCAGCCTCTTGACGAGCCGCTGAGCAAAATTGCTGCATTCTTCCATGGCCAGCGGTCAAAACGTTCCTATCCTGAACGCGATTCTTCCGCATTAAGGAGAGGGAGGTTGAACCTCACCTAACTGCAGCAGCTCCTAAACTCTGCTAAAAGCTTATGTGTACATTGACCCATTGGCTTTTTATTGGAGTTGAGATTAGGAGCTTTGGCAAAAAAAATGCCAAAAGCTCCTAAACTCAAGTTTAGGAGTTGCTAGTATACGTGAAGCCTTAGGGCAGTGGTTCTCAACCTGGGGGTCGGGACCCCCTTGGGGGTCGAAAGAAGATTTGCCAGGGGTCACCGAATCCTGGGCTGTTACTAAAGCCTGCACCGCTCTCCCATTTTTTTTGCGGCTGCCCAGCTGGGCTGTCCCTGGAGCCTGTGGCCACCTACTCAGCCTCTTCGCAGCTGCTCATTCAGTTCACGGCATGGCTGGGGGGCAGAGACTAGAGGTCAGTTGACTGCTGAGGAATGTAAAGTGGGAGGGGCTGGAGGAGACCCTATCTCCTGATTTCGGAATAGGTGTCGCTGCTATGAGACGCCACAAAGCCAGAGACACAGTGAAGCCGGAGACACAGTGAGTAACACTACCTGTGATTATAGTTGCCATTAAAAGTCCCCACTACAGTTCTCAGATCAGCAAATCGCCTTGATCAAGAGCACCGAAGTTGGCTGATCAGGATTTCCCCCACCAAGGAATAAGAGAAAGAATAAAAAAAGAGAAAACATGGAAGGGAGAGGAAAAGAAGGGGAGGAACAAAGAAAAAGGGAGAGAAATGTCCGTGGGTTAGGGGCGCAAATTACTTGTCTTGCCTTGGGTGCCGACAACCCTCACTACAAAAAGAATTTTACTCTTAGGGGTCCCCACAACTTGGGAAATTTTATCAATGGGTCGCGGCACTAGAAAGGTTGAGAACCACTGCCTTAAGGGATTTCCCCCATTGTCTGGATGTGGTTCATGTGGTTTGATTCCATCTCTCAGCCCCCTTTTCAACAGCCTGACTCTGTCATTAATGAGGGTCCCCCTAAGGGAATGCCTACTTATTCCACCATCGCTGGCTGGATTCGACGGGTCATCATCAAAGGCAAGGTTTTCCCTTTTTCCCAGTCTCAGATTTGTAAGACTTCCACCTGGTTCTATGTTCACAGGCTCTCTAAGTTTTACCGGATGGATGTTCAGGCCTCAGCTAATGCTGGCTCGGTCCTGAGGTTCTTCAGGTGGTCTCTCTAGCCACTTGCCGAGCGCCGCACGACGATGTACGTCAACAGACTGGCACGGGCAGGCAAATGGGCGTACCTGTACGTCCCTTTAAATTTGCCGCCCAGCAGGCGGACGCGCAACGCAGGGGGCATGCGCCCGCCGCGCACCTCGTGAGTGCGCCCGCGGGTCCCGGGAACTCGATGTTCCCGGGTGGCCCGCGATTGCGGTCAGCAAAGGCAGGACAGGGGGATGCCTTTGTAAACAAGGCATTCCCCTATTCTGCCTATTGACACTGTCACTGATGACTGTTCCCCGTGATTGGGAATTATCATCAGTAACGTGTCACGTGTAGCCACGCCCCCTAACAGTAAGAATCACTCCCTAGTACTGACTTGACCCCTTCAGTGCCACCTAGTGGTTAACCCTTTCACTGCCAGTGTAATTTTTACAGTAATCAGTGCATTTTTATAGCACTGACCAAAAATGTGTCAAAAGTGTCCGATGTGTCCACCATAAAGTCGCAGTCACAATAAAAATCGCAGTTTGCCGCCATTACTAGTTAAAAAAAAAATGCCATAAAACGACCCCCTATTTTGTAGATGCTATAACTTTTGCGCAAACCAATCAATAAACACTTATTGCGTTTTTTTTTTTTACCAAAAATATGTAGAAGAATACGTATCGGCCTAAACCTAGGAAAAAAATGTTTATATATATATATAGTGTGTGTGTGTGTGTGTGTGTGTGTGTGTGTATGTATATGTGTGTGTGTGTGTGTGTGTGTATATATATATATATATATATATAAATAAAAAACCGCAGAGGTGATCAAATACCACCAAAATAAAGCTGGTCTTTGGCCAGCGAAATGGTCCGGGGCTGAAGCGGCTAGGCTGTTAACTCTGGTAACCTGTTTGTCTTTTGAGGGCCTTTTAGCCTTAGCCTCTATTGCAAACCCCTCAGTTGGACTTTATTTATTTGGATGTCCCAGTGTACCTGAATGTCCATCCCCCGTCCTGTAATGTGTGAATAATGTATTAGGATTTTGGACTTGCCATAAGATACTTTTCTTGGAGTACATTATAGGACACGGCTTCCGTCCCTCTGTTCTTATGATCCCCTCCTACTCTTTCACAGTTTGATTTGACTGTGTCCGCTCGGCTGTTATCCCAAGGAGCAGGAGGGGATGTCCCGTCCCCTTTCTTGCTGCCTTTCGCGGCTCACCTGGGCTCTACAGTCCCACCGAGAGACCCGAGCGGCTGGCCGGAGACCCGAACGAAGCCAGAATCGGCTTCGATCGGGTCTCGTATCTAGTAACCCGGAACCGATGTCATGACACCACTTTCGGTTTACTGAAGGCTTAAAGACACCAAATTTTAAAAAGTGACGGCATTCAAAACAGCCAAACTTGGCATTTTGAATGCTTTTAAGTGCAAAGGAGGGATTTGGGGTCTTATAGACCCCCCCCCCCAGATCCCTCCATAAAGAGTACCTGTCACTGGCTATTACTGTCACAAGAGATGTTTACATTCCTTGTGACCGCAATAAAAATGATTAGAATTTTTTTTTTTCACTGTCTCTTTAAAAAAAATAAAAATACACCCCCCATACGCAAGTTGCTCCCGCGAATGTAAATGACGTTCAAACCACACAAGTAAGGCTGCGATCGGTTGAACGAGAGAAATAATTCTAGCACAAGATCGCCTCTGTAACTCTAAACTGGTAACCTGTAGAGATTTTTAAAGAGACGCCTATGTAGATCTTTAAGTACCGTTGTTTTTCGCCATTCCACGAGTGTTCACAACTTCAAAGCATGACATGTTAGGTATTTATTTTTTTCAGCTTAACATCATCATCTTTCACATTATACAAAAAAAAACAGGGCTTACTTTACTGTTGTTTTTTTTTGTTTGAAAGAGCGCTGCGCAAATACCGTATGACATAAAATATTGCAACGATCACCATTTTATTCTCTAGGGTCTCTGCTAAAAAATATAACATATATATATATATATATATATATATATATATATATATATATATATATATATATACACACACACATACCTACCTACATACATATCCCTCTGTATTGAATTGTATTGTGATTGTACTGTCTTCCCTGATGTTGTAAAGCGCTGCGCAAACTGTTGGCGCTATATAAATCCTGTATAATAATATATAGAATGAATGTTTGGGGGTTCTAAGTAATTTTACTATTGTGATTGTACCATTATCGTTGAAAGTGAAAGAAAATCCCAGATTATAGGCTGTCACCAGAAAAGTAATAGAGCGTAAATCTTTAATGGAGACACTGGTTCTGGTGACGGCCCCAAGGGATTCCCCTTAATTGCAGGGATTTCCTCTCACTTCCTGTTTTGGCTTTGAAACAGGAAGTAAAGGGAAATCTCCCCAATGAGACACAGATGGCGAAAAATAATCTGACAGGGGTTATAACCCTCCCTTACTCTAACCAAAACGGAGAAAAAAAAATGCCTATAGTTCTAATTTTAGTACACCTATGTGTTACAAACAAAAACTGGATACATTACAAAATAAACTACAAAATGTTTTGTTTTTTTGCCAGTGCTGTGGTTCTGAAGTAGTTAAACTTTTCTCTTTGCCTGCAATAGATTAGCACCCCAGAATGGGGGGTATCTTGGGAGGCTCAATGCCCAGGGAGATTGGCCCAAACTATTACAAGCCCTGTAAACATATGTAGATCTCGCTAAATACAATTCAGACGAGATCAGCATTGGAGGAAGTTAAAAGCCAAATATATACGTTTTGAGCTTTGACAGCAGTTAGCTGGCTTTGTGTGTGTTCCTTCAGTTTATGTATACCGTGTGTGTGTTTCGCAAAACGTATGAACTGCCGTGTAGCTTGCCGCAAGACAGAAGAGAAGTCTGAATATCGTGACTCTGCTTTTTCTATGTTCTAGACAGGGAGCGCTGATTTGAATGTGCTCATAAAGAGGCCCCTTTTGTGGGGATAACCACAGAGTTAGCAGATGGAGGGACTGTTCTGGCAAACAACTACGGGTGATGTCTTTATGCCGCCAGCATAAGTAACTGTTCTTTACTTACTGCTGTGACCTTGCATGTGCTTTTTTTCCCTCATTTAAAAAGCAGCAGCCAAACACTGAATGAGATTAAAAACAGCCGATGTGTTGGCCTTTCCCCATTAGGCAAATCACAGCAGGCAAACGCCTGGCTCACGGGTGGAGGCAGGACACACTCTCAAACTCCGTTATCTATATTTATAAAATATACTTTTCTATCACAAACCACTGTTTAAAAAATAAATATATATATATATATATATATATAATTGTTTTTTTTGTTTGTTTTTTTAATAGTAAGGGTTTATTAGGCATTAGTGCTGGTAGAGGTACAAGGGGACATAACTGTGATCCCAAGGATAGCCAAGGCAACAATAGATGTTCAAGGAATCTCAAGTACCAGAAAAAAAAAAAAAAGAGCGAAAGACTGGGACAGTGGGCAACAGGGTGTAGTTGAGGGTGGGAGAAGAGGAATGGGAAACTGGTGGGGGGAAGGAGGGAGTGTGGTGTCCATTGAGGGGTGTCCGGGTTGTGGAAACTTCTATTGTCAGTATTAATGGTCAGCATTACAGGAGGTGGTTGTAAAGGCTAAAAGTTTTTTTACTCTCATGCATTATATGCATTAACGTAAAAACCTTCAGTATACAATTCCCCCTGCAGCCATACTAGCCTGATCGCGATCCAGCGATGTTCACGAGAGCAACTGCTCTCCCGGGTCTCTGCCATTGGCTCCCGCTGCTGCCAATCACAGCCAATGATGAGGGAGCAGGAGGCAGGCCGAGCACGCTCAAGTGCCCTTATAGCAAGAGGCTTGCTATGGGGGCACTTGGAGAAGAGAAGGAGCCAGGAGCGCTGGTGGGGGATCCGAAAAGAGGAGGATCCGGACTGCTCTGTGCAAAACCATGGCACAGAGCAGGTAAGAAAAACATGTTTGTTATTAAAATAAAATAAAGTTACTATTATTTAATATCAGTTTAAATGGTGCAGAGCTCAAGAAAGCAAGGTAGGTCTGTCCCTCCCATGCGTTTTAGGTGCTAAAATGTTTTCACTTTTTTTTTATTTGCATCGTGAAAGTATGTTTATTTTTGTAGTACCATCCTAGAATAGGTTTGCTAGAGAGGTTCAGGTAAATTTTGTATTTTCTTTTTCGTACATCACGGGACACAGAGCGACTTAGTCATTACTAATGGGTTATATAGATTACCTTCAGGTGTTGGCACTGGCCAATTCCAAACCGGAAGTACCCTCCCCTATATAAGCCCCTCCCATCCGGGAGCACCTCAGTTTTTTGCCAGTGTCTAAGGTGTTGGCCAAAGAGTAACATGTGTTTTCACTGGGCTTGCGTACAGGTTCTTTTGGGCCTTAGTAAGCTGTTCCGGATCCCACCAAAAAAGCTTCATAGCTAAACGGTCGGTACCCGGGCCTTGCAGCAGAAGAGCAAGGTTTTGCCTGTAATGCCTCTCTTAGGAGGGCTGGACCCTGGGATCCAGAGCTCTGGTCATACCCACGACCAAGATGTTGTCTGTGCAGGGTGCTATACAGGTCCAGGGGAGTGGAATCCTTGGGAACCCGGTCCCTGAAGGTTTAATTACAATTCCTGCCGTGATAGGTGAAGTTTGGACTTCTGTGGACCAAACAAAGTCCTGCGGCGGGGATCAGGTAAGTGGGGGCCCCCAGGAACTTGGTTCTATTGGGGGACCCCCAAGCCTAATTTGTCTTTCTGTCTGTTACCTAACGGTATTCCCGCTAATATCTGTGTATGCCTGTAACTACAAAAAATGTAACATTTTAATAGTAGTCAAGAAAAAAAAAAAAAAGGGGGGACCGCGGTACCTGTGTTAAACCACTAGAGGCCGCTGTAGTCCATTTTTCTTGTCATGTGGATCTTTGGTTTTCTCAAGTCAAAAGATCCAGGCAGTTGGTAAGTTTCTCTGTGGGAATCCACTTCCTCTGCCCTGTTGCTGCGCTCATCCACCGCACAGGCCCTCCGGCAAAAAGGGCCCTGGCTCCTAGTCCCTGTTTGATTTCGAAAAGGGCGCCAATGGCGCACGGGTCAAACGTGCCAAGAGATCCCCAGAAGAGAGGATCCCTCCTTCTGGCACTAGAACAACTATTGCTCCAAGGTGTAATCATGAAGGTTCCCCTGGAAGAAAGCGGATTCGGGCTTTACTCAAACCTTTTCACAGTCCCCAAACCAAATGGGGACGTGAGGCCCATATTAAATCTAAAAGGGCTAAACAAGTTCCTAAATATCAGGACTTTTCGGATGGAGTCGATCCGATCGGTGGCCACCGCCCTACAAGGGCAGGAATGGTTAGCCTCGATCGACATAAAGGATGCTTATCTGCATATTCCCATCTTTCCGGCCTACCAGAAATTTCTACGCTTTGCAGTAGAAGGGCGCCATTTTCAGTTCAGAGCCTTACCTTTCGGTCTGGCCACAGCACCACGAGTGTTCACAAAAATTCTGGCCCCATTATTGGCCAATCTAAGAACACAGGGTGTAACGATAATGGCATATCTAGACGACCTGCTACTAATAGACCACTCAGTGGAAAAGCTGGAAGTAGCTATTCACAAGACAATCAAGTATCTGGAATATCACGGTTGGATTATCAACCGGGACAAGTCAGCTCTAAGACCAGTCAAAAGTCTGGAATACTTAGGGCTAAGGCTGGATTCAAATCAGAGAAAGATTTTCTTACCTCCAGAGAAGGTGTCGTCTTTAAAAGATTTGACCCACTTAGTGGGTACAAAAAGAAAACCATCCATACGCCTCTGCATGAGGCTGCTGGGAAAAATGGTGGCTTCATTCGAAACGGTACCCTACGGTCAATTCCATTCAAGGAATTTGCAAAGGGCCATACTGTCAGCCTGGAACAAAAAAGTTCAGGCTTTAGACTTACCAATGTCCCTGTCCCCTTCCGTTCGCAAGAGCCTCCATTGGTGGTTGGTGCCCCAGAATCTGGAAAAAGGGAAACCCTTCAGTCCGGTTTCTTGGAAGGTAGTCTCTACAGATGCCAGCCTCATAGGCTGGGGGGCAGTACTGGAGCAATGGTCTCTCCAGGGCAAGTGGTCAGAAGCAGAAAAGGCCCTGCCCATCAATCTCTTAGAGATACGAGCAGCCCGGTATGCCCTAGTAGCATGGACATCCAAACTCCAAGGGTCCCCTGTCAAAATTCAATCAGACAATGCCACAGCAGTGGCATATATCAATCACCAGGGTGGCACCAGGAGTCGTGCAGCCCAGAGGGAAGCATATTGCATCCTGGAGTGGGCAGAAAAATATGTCCCAGCCATATCCGCGGTTTTCATCCCAGGAGTGGAAAATTGGAGAGCGAACTTTTTAAGTCGCCAACAATTATGCCCGGGGGAATGGTCTCTTCACCCCGAGGTTTTCCAGGCAATATGCCAGCGGTGGGGAACACCGGATGTAGATCTGCTAGCATCCAGATTCAACGCAAAGGTGGACAGATTTGTGTCTCGCACAAGGGATCCTCTAGCTTGCGGCTCGGATGCCCTAGTGTTCCCTTGGGATCAGTTCAAGCTGATATATGCATTCCCACCGCCACAATTGTTACCGCGATTACTCCGCAAAATCAGGGTAGAAAAGAAACCAGTGATTCTGGTGGCTCCAGCGTGGCCCCGAAGGGCATGGTACGCGGAGATTGTAAAAATGTCAGTGAGGAGTCCTTGGACCCTCCCACATCGTCCGGACCTGCTGTCGCAGGGACCGATATACCACCCTTCCTTACCAGCCCTAGGTTTGACGGCCTGGCTATTGAAGCCCACATTTCTGAAAAAGAGAGGGCTCTCTAATTCTGTGGTATCTACCATGATCAATGCCAGGAAGCCGGTATCCAGGCAGATCTATTATAGGATCTGGAAAGCGTACATTACGTGGTGTGAGGCCAAGAAATGGCATCCACGTAAGTACGTGATAGGGAGGATTTTGGACTTCCTACAGTGGGCTGTTGATAGGAAGCTTGCCTTGAGTACTATCAAGGGTCAGATTTCGGCCTTGTCAATATTTTTTCAAAGGCCCTTGGCTTCGCATTCACTAGTCAAAGCTTTCATACAAGGAGTGATGCGTATTAGCCCTCCGGTTAGTATTCCCATATGTCCTTGGGACTTAAACCTGGTTCTGTCAGTTCTACAGAAACAACCGTTTGAACCATTGCAACACATTTCCTTGGTTCTTCTCACCAGGAAATTGATTTTCTTAGTAGCCGTTTGTTCGGCTAAAAGAGTATCGGAATTAGCCGCCTTGTCCTGTAAGGAGCCATATCTGGTTGTCCATAAGGACAGAGTAGTATTACGTCCTCATCCAGCCTTTCTTCCTAAGGTGGTATCGAGGTTTCATTTGAACCAAGATGTGGTTCTTCCTTCTTTTTTCCCCAAACCTACTTCGGTAGAGGAAAAGTTATTACATTCCTTGGATGTAGTAAGAGCAGTTAAAGCTTATCTAAAAGCCACTGCTCAGATTCGCAGAACGGATACTTTGTTTATTCTGCCGGAAGGCCCTAAAAAGGGTCAGGCAGCATCAAAATCCACTTTAGCCAAGTGGATTCGACAGGTCATAATACAAGCCTATGGCTTGAGAAAGAGACCGCCTCCGTTCAAAGTTAGGGCACACTCCACAAGAGCAGTTGGAACTTCATGGGCAGTGCATCACCAGGCCTCCCTGGCTCAAGTATGTAAGGCCGCAACATGGTCTTCGGTACACACGTTTACTAGATTCTACCAGGTAGACGTTAGAAGTCAGGAGGATGTCGCCTTTGGGCGCAGTGTGTTGCAGGCCGCAAAAGATCCTCATGCCTGATGGCGCCCAGCTTATGTATCCCTCCCCTCATTTGGCATTGCTTTGGGACGTCCCATTAGTAATGACTAAGTCGCTCTGTGTCCCGTGATGTACGAAAAAGAAAAAGGGATTTTTGTAACAGCTTACCTGTAAAATCCTTTTCTTGGAGTACATCACGGGACACAGAGCTCCCACCCCTCTTTTTGGGACACTTATTGCTTGGCTACAAAACTGAGGTGCTCCCGGATGGGAGGGGCTTATATAGGGGAGGGTACTTCCGGTTTGGAATTGGCCAGTGCCAACACCTGAAGGTAATCTATATAACCCATTAGTAATGACTAAGTCGCTCTGTGTCCTGTGATGTACTCCAAGAAAAGGATTTTACAGGTAAGCTGTTACAAAAATCCCTTTTTTGGCTCCTCTTGTAAACATTGGAGCAATATGCGATTTATTTTTGGCTGGGTTTTACAGGCTGCGGGCTTAAATACTTCCCCCTGCCTTCTAATAGGTTCTAGATAGAATGTAGTGGACTGGAAGAGGCAGGCCTTGAGCTTTGAATATTGATGGGACTGCCAATCTCTGGTAAAGGTGTGCCCAAACGGTGAAGAGAGAACCCATAATTAGTCTGAGGCCTGGATCAGCAAGGTTCTTGTCCTAGAGGAAGAGATCCCAGCCTGAAGGGTTGCTGCCCTTCTGGGCAGGTTAGCTGAAGCCTGCTAAAAGAATTCATTGTGGGCCCAGTTCAGTGGGAGCTGGGAAAGAGCCTATTTTCCTGCAGGCAGTTTTGAGCCAAGTCATGGGGATGCACTGAGGATCTGGCCTGGTACAGTTTCTTTATAATATTGGACAGGCGGTATCCAAGCATCTGGAGACAGCGACTTAAGGCCTGGAAGAGTGTTCCTAGTGACTGTTCTGCTGTTTAACCCCTTGAGTGACTGTTTTAGTGCTGCTAAAGTAGGATTTTCTCTGCTGGGAGTCCCAGAAGTGCTTGTGTCTCTGCCCAGGGGGTGGGCGGGGGGGGTCCTACAAATATTTGTGCACTAAATTCTGAAGTATCCCCGCACCCTATCCAAGTTTACCTAGCAATAATGCATAAAAAGACCTCCACCACTGGGTTACTGTGAGAAAAACCGTTCCAATGTTGTGTGCCTGGCTGTCTGGGTATCCAGATGGGAAGAGAGCCTGGGACAAATAGGTGAACCTGTAAGGGAAGGGGTCTGCTCTACATATAGTGCTACAGTGCTTTAGCAAACCAAATGTCGTTCAGTTAGTGAACAAGATCTAACTGGGTATGGTTAGCTTAGAGCATCCCCGATCCTCCTCTTCTCCGGTCCCTCGCTGGCGCTCCTGGCTCCCCCCCCCCCCCTGCTGAATGCCCCAGAGCAAGCTGATTGGAGCACTTGTGTGTGCTTGCTCCGAGCCTTCTCTGTGTGTGTTCATAAGACAGAGCATGGCTCAGCCCCGCTCCCTCCTCACTGGCTGTGTTTGAAATGACTCCCGCTGTTGGGTCTCAGCCAATAAGGAGGAAGAGATCCGGGATAGCCGCTTCTCTTTTGCACTTCGCTGGATCAGGCTTAGGTAAGTATTAGGGGGTGCCGAGGGGGGAGCTGCATACAGAAGGTTTTTTATCTTCATGCATAGAATGTATGAAGGCAAAAAACCTTCAACCTTTACAACCACTTTAAGACCCTTTTGTTGCTCCAAGGACCAACACATATTTTAGCTTCAGTTATTGGAGTTATTTTACTTCTCCCCACCCTCAAAATATATTTACTTTTGGGTAGATGCTAACAAGTTAAACATACTGATAGTTCCTTATATTTTGTAGGGACTCTGCGTGCCTACTGGTTCTGGAGATCTACATACCTGCTGTGCCCATTATGAGCAGCTCTCACCTTCCCTGTTAGATTTTTATTACACAAGTAAAGAATGCGCTTGAGTCCAAAATCACTGATATCCCATAGGTATACAATCAGATGGCGCATGTACAGTAGGTGTACAGTCAGTGGACATGGGGTCCAGGCTCCAAAAGTACGTAGGAGAGAAAGGGGAGGGGGGGGGGTTGTAACAGGCTGAATGAACAATAATGGGAAAAGTCACATACACAATCTCAGGGCTGCCATTCAAAGAGAAACCGAAACCGTGTTCCAGGGTACTGTGACGAAAAGCAAGGGAGAGGCACCTCTGAGTGCAGATGTTTAAAAACAATTTAATAAAATAATTTAATAAAGGATAGTGCTACAAGCAACTCACATTTACATAGTAAAAACGGGCATTTGTACGAATTCCATTAGAAGAGGAAGATGTCATCAGGTCTGTCATGGGGTACCTCCTCCTGCTGGGGCGCTGTGCTGCTGGTTTTCAATTCACCGCTGTAGATGGTTTTCATACGGCCGGCAGCGGTGGGGAAATGCAGTGCAGGGCCTTGGTGATGGTTACGAATGGCAGGCGAGGGCCGATGACGTCACTGGCGTGCGACGCGTTTCCTGAGCCGGCGTGCTGCGTGTAGTGGGGCAGTCGCGCTCCTTTGTCAAGCTAGTGAATGGGTTGGGGGAGCTAGTATTTGATGGACAGGACAGTGGGCGGAGAGGGGCGGAGGTAGATGAAGGGCAGAGCTGGGGCAGGGAAGGTTGGAAGTGTCAGCAGAGAGAGCTCTAGATATACGATGAAACCAGATAAGGATGGTAGTATGGGGACAAATTGAACATAAGGAGAAGAGATGAGATGAAGTTGGAATGTGTAATATAAATGAAAGAGGGGGAGAAAGCTGATAACTAGTTTGGAAAAATGGTATAAATAGAGACTATTAATATACAGGACAGCGGGGACGGGCTAGATATAAATAAATGAATAAATAAAGCTGATGGATATAGTAAATATAATTATGGGGGGGGGGGTTGGGGAGAGAAGGGGGGGAGATGGTGGATGTGGAACTGGATATGTATATTGGAGGGGATATTAGCATAGGGGAGGGAAAAAAAGGGGGGGGGAGGGCGGTGGTAGAAAAAGAAAAGTAAAAAGAAAAAGGTAAAAAGAGAGAAAAAAAGAGGGAAAAAAAGAGGGGGAGATGCGCACGCCTGTGTAAATACACAGAGACATGCACATCAGAGGGGGATGAGGTCAACACAGTGACCGGCAAGGGATAATGTGAATGCATATGGATGCATATGTATACAGGTACGAGAAAGAGAGATGCGCACGCCTGTGTGAATACACAGATGCATGCACGTCAGAGGGGGATGAGGTCAACACAGTGACCAGCAAGGGATAATGTATGTGCATATGGATGCATATACATACAGGTAAGAGAAAAGGAGGGGGGGGAAGGGGGGGTTTATGGAATGGGATCGTAATGCTTAAAGGAGTGATATAAACAGTAACATATGATCATGGTGATACATTGATATATGTGTATATATATATACATACATATACACACACGTATATGCAGATGCAAGTACATGATTAAAATAAAAGGTACATAATTGTAAATTTACAACATAACAACAATACACAAATATGAAAAATACACATAGACAGTAACGATAATATAATCAATCAGGGGAGGAAGGGAGGGGGGGGGATAAGAGGGGGGGGAAAGCGGGTATTTGGAAAAGGCGGGATGGAGGGGAGGGAAAGGGTAGAGGGAGGCCACAGAGGGGGGGGGGGTTTGGGCTATACTTACACACACCCGCCACTCCCAAGTATCGAAATAACAATATACGATATAAGATGACCTGTGAAACACATATAGTATTAGAGATGGGATTGCATATTAACAGGATTAGTGTTAACAATATTGGAAATGTAGTCAGGGTTAAAAATAGCAATTATTATGTAAAGGGAGCTGGGAGGGGGGGGGTTATTGGAATATTAAATAATAAAATATTGGAAAATTATTATAAAATTATTATAAAATGTTATAGGAATATGTGAAAAATTATTATAAAATTATAATTATAAAATTATTATAAAATGGTATGTATTTCGATGCTCTCATTGATGCCTCCAGGTGAGAGAACATCTAGGCTGTAAATCCAATAAGTCTCGCGGGCACATAGTTTCTTGAATCTTTCAGCTGCAGGGAGGGATTTATCGATTTGCTCGATGACCCACACCTGGAGTCCTGCAGTGGATTTTTGGTGGACTTTGGCGAAATGTTTGGGGACATTATGAGGGTCTATACCACCCTCTATAAATCTGCGGTGTTCCCCGAATCTGTGTCTTAATAAACGTATGGTACGGCCTACGTACATCAAGCCACAAGGGCAACTAAGGCTGTACACTACAAAGTCTGATGAACAGTTGAAGAATTCCCTCAGCCGATATGTTTTCCCTTTTGTGCTAAAACTTTTTTGGCCATGTTGGACATGTTGGTTTCATCGTATATCTAGAGCTCTCTCTGCTGACACTTCCAACCTTCCCCGCCCCAGCTCCGCCCTTCATCTATCTCCGCCCACTGTCCTGTCCATCAAATACTAGCTCCCCCAACCCATTCACTAGCTTGACAAAGGAGCGCGACTGCCCCACTACACGCAGCACGCCGGCTCAGGAAACGCGTCGCACGCCAGTGACGTCATCGGCCCTCGCCTGCCATTCGTAACCATCACCAAGGCCCTGCACTGCATTTCCCCACCGCTGCCGGCCGTATGAAAACCATCTACAGCGGTGAATTGAAAACCAGCAGCACAGCGCCCCAGCAGGAGGAGGTACCCCATGACAGACCTGATGACATCTTCCTCTTCTAATGGAATTCGTACAAATGCCCGTTTTTACTATGTAAATGTGAGTTGCTTGTAGCACTATCCTTTATTAAATTGTTTTTAAACATCTGCACTCAGAGGCGCCTCTCCCTTCCTGTTAGATTTTTGTGGGGGGGTTTGTTGTCTTCTTTTTATTTTTTTTTACATTATGGAAACTGTTGCTGGGAACACATCAAGGTAGGCAGGAGCACAAATACTCCCAGGTAGACAGGAATCTGGAATTATGACAGGGGGATCTTGCTAGTAGGTATTCAAGACATACAAGAAGGAATCTGATGTGAATTTTGTGTGATCTGGCCCTTAAATACTGCCCAATTGGATGGATTGATCCTTTAAAGCAGCCCCATAACAAGCTGTGTCAGAAATGTATTCATTTCTGTTGTGAAGACTACATCAAAATGCTCATGTGGGCAGATCTTCGGAAATCATAGAGATCTTTCCCTTTGTTTTTATAAGGGGTAGAGAGTACCGTATATACTCGAGTATAAGCCGACCCGAATATAAGCCGAGGCACCAAATTTTACCACAAAAAAATGGGAAAACTTATTGACTCGAGTATAAAGCCTAGGGTGTCCATCTGCATGCCTCACTTTGCCTCACTGTGTCCATGTGCCCATGCCTCACTGTGCCCAATCTCCCTACCTGATCTCCGGCGTTGTGTGACTAGACTGATGTTTAACATGGGAGTCTATGGAAGGGGTGCCCGGGTTTGAAAAATCGGTGCACCCCGGCCGTTAGTCCCCTGAACAATAAACTTTTCACACTTGTAGATAGAGTGGGGCTTCATGTGTGCCAAGTTTGGGGTCCAGGGGACCTAGGGCTGGTCAGTACCGGGTCCCCAAAATCACCAAAGAAATTACCGTTTAACATGAGAGTCTATGGAAGTGGTGCCCGGGTTTGAAAAGACGGTGCTCCCCAGCTGTAGGTCGCCCGGACAACAAACTTTGCACACTTGTAGAGGAAGAGTGGGGCTACTTGTGTGCCAAGTTTGGGGTCCAGGGGACCTACGGCTGGCCAGGTTTAGGAGCACAAAGGTGAAGATGGACACAGACTTGAGTATAAGCCGAGGGGGGCATTTTCAGCTCAAAAAAATGTGCTGAAAAACTCGGCTTATACACGAGTATATACGGTAATAGAGTTTGACATGACAGCATCTATAGCCATGTGTGTACAATATCTTGTCATTTGTGTGGATCTTGTTTACACTGGTGGTAGCGATAACCACAGCAATGTGTTTAGACATTGATATAATTAATGGCCTGTTTATTTGGATTAAGACCATTATTTTTCAAATTGTTTCCAAGTGTCTAGAGATGTAGAGCACGCACGTACGTGTTAGTTTGTCTTGGTTGTGCAATTATTATGCATTCTTTAACCCCTTTTTACTGAACAATGCAGGCTAGTTTTATGTTGATCTAGTAATCGGTAAGTAAATGGCCTCGCTACTATACTTCCCATACACAGCCCTGTCAATAGCTGTGGTTCCCTTGTACAAAATGTTTGTGAAATCAGAATAAGTACGTATTTCATTCACCGCTGGAGCAATCAGATGTTATGTTTCGCTTACATTGTTCCTATTTCTAGGCATAAGATCTTCTACATGTTGACAAAGAACCCACCATTCACAAAGAACATGGAGTCGCCCTTGTGTAATGAAGCTCTTGTTGACCAGCTCTGGAAGCTGATGAATTCAGGTAACCCACCAAACAGGCTTTATAGAGAAAGTTAAGAAATGTTGTATGGTTTATTGGACCATTTTTGTTTTTAAATGAAACATTCTCAATGTTATTAGCTGTCTTTTTTTATTTTTTTTATTAATGTAAATATATAATATATATATATATTTTTTTTTTTTAAGTCATTGCAATGGTCATCTTTAAAACATTTTACATTAATACAAGAGGTATCCATCAATCAGTTTGCAGTACATTCTGGGATTTCTACTAATAAAGAAACAGCATTGCCTGCCTGCTTTTTGGTAGCCTGTGTAACTAATCTATATGATTTGTCTATACTAGAAGGGAGGTAGATTCCTCCTTAAAGTGTAAGTTCACCTTTACCGAAAATCTGTAAGGTGAAGTTACTCTGGACCCTGTCCCCATCGCACCCGGTCCCGCTAACCTGGAGAGCGACAAACGTCCGTTCTGACACATCGCATAGCCGCTTTACCAGTCAGGGAACTTAAAATCCCCACGGCTTTCTCTGCGCTTCGCCTGCGGTGACAGGATGGGCTGCGCAGGTTCTGATTGGTCGGCTCCGCCCCCGTTTGTGATGGCACCGACCAATTAGAATGCTCCTACATGTACAAATATAAGTGAAACGCTCTTATAGCCACATACGTATAAGGGATTATTAGATAAAAAATTGGGCTTGTAAATAGCCCAAGGTCAGACTTTAGAGGCACAATGGACACTAATGAGTATAAAAAAGTGTATTTTATATATAACCATACACCTGACGAGGTACGTTTTGGAGATTAAGCCGAGGGAATGTCAGAACGGGTGATCGCCGGGCTCCAGGTCAGCGGAGGGGGTAAGAAATGAGGAGGGTGCCCTGTGTAAGGTTATCTTACAGATTTTTATGTAAAGGTGAACTTACCCTTTAAACCAGAACTTAACTATATCTGAGCATCACAAACTAGAAATGCTATTTAATTTATTTTTATTAGTCAAAGCCAACTTACCATCCATCCATGTCTTTCTGCTTTATTTTATTGAGACATCACTTTGAAACGCATCCCCTAGCATTTCTAGCTGTGGCCATCTTGAGTAAGGGCAGATGATTCGTGTAGCATTTTTTTCCAGTTATTACAGATATTTATATAGCACCATCAATTTGCGCTGCGCTTTACACATATATTGTACATTCACATCAGTCCCTGCCCTCAAAGAGCTTACAATCTAAGGTCCCTTAATCCCCTTTCACACGGGTGCCTTCGTTGGATGGACTCAACTTGCTCAGCGGGGATCGCTCTGCTGATCCCTGCTGAGGAGGAGCATGACAAGTCCGTCTTCGCTCACTGTGCAGAGTGGAGACGGACCCAGTTCTGCTCTCCTCTATGGGAAGATCAGGTGAAAATGCACCACCTGTCCGTTTTCATCTGATCCGCCAGACGAATGTAAAATATGAACACCATCTGTCTGGATTTTGCAAGCAGGATCGGATTGGATAGCGGCGGGTGTCAGCAGACATGTCACCACTGACATCTGTCACTCCATAGAGGTGAATGGAGCGTCTGATCAGGTCCGCCTGAAAAACTGACAGGCGGAACTGATCAGACAACACCGTGTGAAAGGGGCCTAACTCGCATTCATACTTAACACATACTAGGGACAATTTAGACCGGAACCAATGAACCTACCAGCTTGTCTTTGGAGTGTAAAAGGAAACCGGAGTATCGGAGGAAACCCACGCAGGCACAGGGAGAACATGCAAACTCCAGACAGGTAGTGTCGTGGTTGGCATTTGAACGAACGAACCTAGTGCTGCCAGGCGTAAGTGCTAACCACTTCACCACGGTGCTGCCCACATTTACTTCCTGGAATCCATCTGCCCTTAGCTCAGGGATGCAGGTGGGAAGGTGTGGTTAGCTATAAAAGACCCTTCTCCATATGAAAGAAAAACAAATGCCCATGAAGACTCCTGTGATATATACCGTATATACTCGAGTATAAGCCGAGTTTTTAAGCACAATTTTTTGTGCTGAAAATGCCCCCCTCAGCTTATAATCGAGTCATCTTTTTGCGCCTGATCTCCTGGAATTGGGGAGCCGGTACCGGCCGGCCGTAGGTCCCCTGGACCCCAAACTTTGCACACATGTAGCCCCACTCTTCCCCTATAAGTGTGCAAAGTTTCTTGTCCGGGAGACCTACGGCCGGGGAGCACCGATTTTTCAAAACCGGGCACCCCTTCCATAGACTCCCATGTTAAACGGTAATTTCTCTGGTGACTTTGGGGACCCGGTACCGGCCGGTCGTAGGTCCTCTGGACCCCAAACTTGGCACACATGCAGCCCCACTCTTCCTCTACAGGTTTGCAAAGTTTCTTGCCCGGGGGACCTACGGCCGGGGAGCACCGATTTTTCAAATCCGGGCACCCCTTCCATAGACTCCTATGTTAAACGTCAGTCTAGTCATGGACACAGTGAGGCACACCCTAGGCTTATACACGAGTCAATAAGTTTTCCCAGTTTTTGTGGTAAAATTAGGTGCCTCGGCTTATATTCGGGTCGGCTTATACTCGAGTATATACAGTAACATTATTTTGACTAGGTGCTGATTGACAAGTTACAGGCTTGTGAATCAGTAATGACAATGCTGAAAGCCATGCCTCCTACAACATTTTTTCATCCCACTGTAGTGCAAGCAGGCACAACTACATGAGTGTCAATTTGGCTCTGAATTCAGGAGCAATGCAACATCGCTGCGATCCCACCACAGGAATTTGCGTCAAGTGGAATTCACTGGCAAGCTCAACTGATATTTGTCTGAGTCACACCTGGAAAAACTGATGCAGGTTCTTTTAGTGGGGGGGGGGGGGTTTACAGCAGAAGCAGCAGCTGCTTTGTCAAATGTTCTGGATTACGAGGGGTTAATTTCTATGAATTTCATGCCACCTCATGGACTTGTTTCTTTAATTTTCAACTTTTACTGAGTACTTTTGCGTTCCGACACTTAAACTTCTGGTCCCAGCTCCTACAGCTGCAGGGTCGTATGCAGCCCCCTCCTTGTACTGCCCACCCCTCCCCTCCTCCTACCCAGTCACAACGCTTTGTATTATGTGAACACATTCACAAAATACAGAGGCGTCTGTGAGTGGAGAGCAGAGGGGAGAGGTGTGGACAGATATGTGGTGTGTGAGAAAGCAGTGTCTCTCCTGTCAGAGCACCGGGAGAATAGTGATAGCTGCACTTCTGGAGCTCCGTAAAACTGTCTGATGTCCACAGGTGGCACTCCCCTCATTGGACTTAACTCAGTTTGCCAGCACATTTTACAAAGTTCTAAACAATTATATATAGTGCTGCGCTAATAATATATGCAGCCAATAATGGTGGGAAAATAGTGTGCATTCCAACAGAGTCTAGGATATACACTGAATCCAAAGTCCATCCAGATATATGTGACAATATCGTGAGACCTCCACCGATTTCCCTTAAGGTTGTGCTTAAGAACATGGATCTTGGTTCTCAGTTTTACATGAGTGGGGCAGCAGTACTCCACCGTTTATTAAGGCTTACATGTTCTTCATTTACAAGTAAGTGCATATTTGTTTTTGCAATATCAAAGAATGTTTCAAGAAGTGAGCACTATGAGATTCATTTTTTTCTGAGCTAAGCCACATGAGGCTGTGTTTGGAGCTGGCTGTGTTCATGGTTCCTACTGATGATTAATTGAAGCTGTGCTGCGCTAATCACAGGCAGTGAGACATTCCTCAATCTCTGTAGCCGCGCATCGGGAAAATGTCTCACTGCCTGCGATTAACGCTGTGCAGTGCAGAATTCCTGGCGGGCTCTGCACGTGCTAGTTGCGAACATGCCTGAGCTCATCCTTTTTTTTTTTTTTTCCTAAAATATATTTTTATTAGGTTTAAGACAAACCAACAAACGCAAAGAAACATACAAAAAAAAACAACAACTATACCACCAGACAACCTGGTCATAAACATTCGGCAATAAACTCAAACATAGAAAAATAAACTGACATCAGTGCAAAATATAAAGTAGGCACAATGGTAAAAGACTCAGGTATAATACCGGGATATAGCAAAAGCGGAGGTCCAGACATTAGAGATCCCTGAGGCACGGCCCATCAATGGTCAAGCAAGAGAAGTACAATCAGTGCTGGGAGAGGGTTGGCGGACTAGCCAACCCTCTACCCCAAATTTTGTGGAAGGTTTTTTCCCGTTTCGGGAGTTCAAAAGTACGTTTATACAGTGGGATAGCGTCATTAATAAGTTTTAACCAGAGGGATTTCAGAGAGGTCTGTGCGCCATTCCAGGACAGTAAAATTGCTTTTTTAACATAGAAGAAGAGTATACGGAGCAGTCTCTTGGCATGTGATGATAGGTGTAATTCGCCAAAAATGCCTAATAGGCAGTTCTTGGGGTGGATTATGTTTGGGAGGCCTAGTGCCGATGAGATGAAACCACCCACTTCTTCCCAGAAGTCCCAGACTACCGGGCATGACCAGAAGCAATGTAAGAAATCTGCCTCTTGGCCACAGCCACGGAAACAGGCAGCCGAGGACAAGAGACCCATCTTGTGTAACCTAGCCGGTGTGAGGTGGGTTTGATGAAATTTTTTTACCTGTATGATGCGGTCCCGGGAAGCAATAACAGAGGTTTTATACGTATCGCTAAATTCTGACCAGTCCTCGTCTACCAGGGAGATGTCCAGAGAGGTCCATTTTACCTGAGCTTTGTGAAACCTGGGGTTAAAGTCAGTCATTAGGGCTGCATAATAGGTGGAGACAAGTTTAGTGGGATCTGGCTGTCTGAGCAGTTTTTCCAACGGGGGCAGGTCAGTGGGATCATCCAGGAAGCCAAACTGGGCATGAATAGCGTGCCTGAGCTGGTAGTAATACAATAGGTATGATCTTGGTAGATTGAAGTCTAAACATAGCTGAAAAAAAGATTTAAAGCCCTGAGCGTTGTACAGGTGGCATAAATATTTAACCCCCCTGCAGTACCAGCGATTGGGATCGGAAAGGGAGTATAGTTCCTGCAGATTAGGGTTAAACCACAGGGGGTTGTTGGGAGATTTTAGCCAGGTGTGCCTGGATACTTTTGTGAACAATATAACGGAAAGAAGAAAGGGAAGTGGCAAGTATTGAGGGGCGATCCAGGACCCGGCCTCTGTAGATAATATTATGTAGGGTTTCCAGCGAAGATGCGATGGCTTCCTCCGTGGAGGTACAGGCATTGGCCAGAATCGGGCACAGCCAATCGTGGATGTGCACCAACTGGGATGCCAAATAATATAGAAAGAAGTTGGGAAATGCCAGGCCTGCCAAGTGCGCTGGCAACCGTAGTGTTTCAAGTGCTACCTTGGGGGAGCCACCCTTCCACAGGAAAGTAGTACATATTTAATCTATGCATTTAAAAATAGATTTAGGCATTTTGCAAGGGGAATTGGCAAGGATATAGAGTAATCTCGGTAGGTAGATGATTTTGAGGGCGTTGGCCCTCCCTATAAGATCCAGAGGCAGATCCATCCACTGCTTGGTCTGCTCCTGAAGGCGGACTAATAGAGGATCTAAGTTATTGGCGACATCTGAATATAAAGGGGTCTGCACCAGAACCCCAAGATACCTAAAGTAGGATACCACTTGAAGCTTGGAATCCGGGTGAATCAGGGGAGGCTCAGCCACGTCTAGGAGGAAAAGACTAGACTTATCCCAATTCACCCGGAAGCCAGAATAGTCTCCAAAGGTATTAATCTCCACCAACAGGGCCTGAAGTGAGTCATTAGTATGAGCCAGATACACCAATGTGTCATCCGCATTAAGTGAAATGCGCTCCTCTATATTAGCAATTGGGAGTCCTTTAATCGAGGTGGAGGAGCGAATGCGAACCACAAGCCGCTCCATGGCCAGGGCAAACAAGAGGGGTGACAATGGGCACCCCTGTCGTGTGCCCCTAGTAATCCGAAAGGGGTCAGTGATAGAGGAATTGACCCGCACCCGAGCTACCGGGGAGGTGTAAAAGTTTTATCCATGCTACAACACGGGGGCCAAAGCCATACATCCGCAACACCCGAAACAGATATGGCCATTCCACACTGTCGAATGCCTTGCAAGTGTCCAAAGACACAATAGCACAAGTGGGAGGACAGTCATGTGGATATTGAAGGTTGTGAAACAGCCTGCGGATATGCATTCTGGTGGACCTGCCGGGGATAAAAGCCCCCTTGGTCACTATTGACAAAGGACTTGACTACAGTGTTCAAACGGTTTGCTGATATTTTGGCCAGAATCTTAACGTCCACATTAATAAGAGAAATTGGACGGTAAGATTCGCATTTAAGTGGGTCCTTGCAGGGTTTTAATAGAAGTACAATCAAAGCCTCTTACATCGTTGGGGGGAGGATCCCGACATCTAGAGCTTTGTTATAGGTTTGCAAAAGAAAGGGGCACAAAAGGTCTTTAAATTGTGAATACCATTCAGTCGGGAAACTGTCTAGGCCCGGAGTCTTATGTGCAGGCATTTGTGAAATTGCTGCAGCAATTTCCTCAACCAAGATAGGTGCATCCAGCACATCACACCCCTCCGTTGACAAGGAGGGGAGAGATATGTCAGCCAAGTAGTCATTTATTTGGGAGTCATCGTAGTCAACCCTAGAAGTATACAGGTCTTTGTAAAAGCATAAAAAGGAGTCTAGGATATCCCCTGGGTTATCACTGATGGGGCCTTGAGCAGTAAGGATACGTGGGATGGAAATGGGAGAATGGTCAGGTCTAGTCAGATATGCCAAGAGACGTCCGGCTTTATTACCATGTTCAAACGATTTTTGTGTGACATGCAACATGCGTTTTTGCGTGAGATCTAACAGACTGAGTTCATACTCCCTACGGCTCTGTAACCATGCCTCCCTCGTGTCGGAGGCAGGGTTAGAGGCATAAGCAGACTCAGCACGTACCATAAAAGTCTCAAGTTCTTCTGTAAGCATCCGGTTATTTTTGTCTTAAACACGTCCCATTCAGTGGAAGGGTCTACTTTTCCCAGATTATCCCTCCAATAGTTTGTGATGCCTGTCCTGCATTCTCCCTGCACTATCTCGTCCTCTAACCAGTAGGAGTTTAGGTGCCAAATGGCAGGCCCCGAACCTGGGAGGAAGAGATTCACAGAAAGAGGGGCATGATCAGAAACCCCTCTAGGCAGATATGAAACGGCAGAGACAACAGGGAGGGTCTCAGCTGGAGCAAACACCATATCCAGTCTGGACATGGTGTGGAAAGAATCCGAGTGGCAGGAAAAGTGGCGTACATCCGGATGTTTCCACCGCCACACCTCTGTAAGGCCATGAACCTGTGCCCAGTCTAGAAAAAGAGGTGAAGGGTCTACCTCCACCACCCAGGCGGTCCATAGTTGGATCTAATATAGCATTAAAGTCCCCCACATAAAGTAAGGGGCCAGGGGGTTTAGTCAGCAGCTGAAGTGACAGTCTAGAGAGTACCTCCACCGAAAACGGGGGGGGGGGGGGGCACATAAATGTTCACCAGGGTAAAGGTCACAGTAGAAATTTGCAAAGTAAGAACAATGAACCGCCCGTCCGGGTCGGTTTTAACTTATACTGTCTCAGCCGGAAGAGATTTGGCTAGAAGGATGGAAAACCCCCTGGAGTAATTAGTATGAGTGGCATGATAGGAGTTGGACAACCACGGGCGTTTTAGGGCCCTTGTTTTAGAGCCTTTAAGGTGAGTCTCTTGGAGGCAGATGATGTGAGGACGACATTTTTTTTTAATACTGAAAAGACCAGAGATCTCTTCTGGGGTGCATTCAGACCTCTAGTATTCCAGGAGACTATCCTTAGGGGCTTTGCCATTGTAAAACATACAGTAGTAAATAAGCACAAAGTAACATGCATACAAGAATATAATTGACCAGACAGGCCACGCCACCTGAAGCACATACATGCACATGAGTAAAAAAAGTGCGTGGATCCGCCATCAGGACATCATGAGCCAGCAATGAAATAATAAAAAAAACATTAATAGTCCGCCATAGGCTGCAACCTGAGAAAAAATATAGGCGTCAAAAAGTGCAAAAAGGAACAGAAAAAAACACCAACAAAGTCCAGATAAAATCCCTTGCCCCCCTCCCCGCTCGGCCAACCCTAACATAGCGAGCCTTGGATCCCTGAACTGTAAAACGAAAACCCCCCTCCTTAAATTGAGGGAGAGCTTTACCGTGGCCTCGCCACTAACTGGTACGGGGGGTGTAGAGGAGTCCAGAGTGACTCCCGAGCAGCATTGTAGGGGTGAAAAGCATCACAGTCCAACAGCGGATGCAGTAGATTGCAGAGTAAACAACTGGCAGAAGTTGTAGGGGGGATAGGCCTGTTAATAAGGAGGAAGTTCAGTCTATTAGGATTAAAGCTGGCAGGGTAATAGTTCTCAGGCCTATTGCAGGGAGGCGTGTACCATACCTTCATGAAAATCCGGATCAGACAGTGCAGTCAAGGTAAACGAGTTCTCCAAAATGGAAGGATGGAGATATCCGTAATCAGTTCAACTTTACCCTCATAAATGATGTGCAGCTTGGTGGGAAAAAGCATGGCGTAGGAGAGGCCCTCCGTACGCAGGCGGGCCTCCACTGCCACAAAGGAGGTGCGTTGTCGCTGGACATCTGCTGAAAAATCGGGGTACACTGAGATGGTGTTGCGATTGTATTTAAGTGGACCCTTCTCCCGGGCCAGGCGCAGAATAGCAACTTTGTCTTGGAAGTTGAGGATCCTTGCTATAATGGATCGTGGGGGGTGCTCCAGAAGGTGGGGGACGCAGAGGGGTGCGGTGGGCACGCTCAATGACATGTGAAAAGGATGTCTCTCAGCCAATAATATAGAAATTTTTCTGGGTGGGAGCCCTCCGCTCTTTCAGGGAAACCAACGAAGCGGAGGTTGTTCCTCCTCGAACAATTTTCCAAATCGACGCTTTTGGCACGGAGGGTCTCCATTTCCCCCGTATGATCCCTCACTGTCATAGCTAAGGGGTGAACAACATCCTTAAGGGAGCTGATATGTTCTTCAGCCTCCCCAGCTCTGTCCCTTAAATTTTGCACATCTTGCTTCAGGAGAGAAAAGTCCATGCGGACTGATGCAATCTGTGCAGTGAGAGAGGCCTTGCAGTCCTGTATAGCATGCATGATTGAGGCCAGGGTGGGCTCAGCAGGAGGGGAATAAGGGCCTGAGCCTGCCTGTGTCCTGGAGCCATCTGAATCGGGCCAGCTGTCCCGCCGCGGATGCTGGCGCGGGTGGCCCGTATTTCACCATGGATGCCAGCCTGGAATGTTCCCACTACCGTGGAAAGTGTTAAGAAGTTGGTCCGGTGCAAATCGGACTTAGTATGCCTGCAGGATGCCACTTGGAAGACAGAGCTGAAGTCTCACATGTCTGCTCCCTCTGCCATCCGGACACGCCCCTCCTGAGCTCATCCTTGTATGCAAAGTTTGGCCTTTGTAGTAGGGACCAAACTATAGGGTGGAAGCACAACCTTAAGGGAAATCTGTGGAGGTCTGACGGCGGTGCCGAGCAAGCAACTTCCTGTGCTCTCTATGCAGAATGGCAGCCACTCGGAACAGGACCCAGAAGGTTGCTGCTATCAGTGTAGTAGCTTACACAGCATATATGAAAGCTGCAAATCACTGTAATAAAAGTATGAGGTAGTATATTTACAATCTTTTCACTTGTGATTCCTGTGACGCCTATCAAAGAGGAGGTTTTCCTTCAAGAGTATATAAACTTCCATCTTTAAATTTTACCTATAGGTAAGGCTTACCTATAGGTAGTGTAACTATCTCCATGACATTGCATTGCTGGAAGGCTTTTTCAGGTAAGTTTCACATAATGTGCTAGTATGTGATGCATACTAGCACATTATGCCTTTGCTTTGCAGGTAAGGGGGGGGGGGGAACCATGCAGCAGTTTACACTTTGAAGATATTTCTGCTCAATCCCTGTCATGTCTTCGGGAGAGAAACTCTACTCCATACTCTACCCAGAACTAAAAATAAAAGATTTTGCTATACATACATTGCCACTGGAACATCGACAATGGCAGCTATTTGTTCTAAGTCGTACCTACTGGATGGGCACATGTGACATTTTCACAGGCTGTGAGCTGGCTTACAAAAATGGCACAGTGCAGATGGGGAATAACTATTATTTTTGTGGAGTTTAACCCCTGCCTGGAGTTCTGCTTTAAGTGTACAGGGAGCCTAGGAACAAGTTTGCTTGTGTTGCATAGAGGGCTCTAGCAAAGCTGAGCAATATTTAATGTGCCCCATGTAAATACTTATTTGTGAAGCCTTTCATTGAGAAAAGACGCTCTGGCATATGCATTTAACCACAATCTCTGTCCCCTGGGATACCACACATAGACTGCTGGCTTAATTACTAACTGAGGCCATCTTTAGGGGCCTTTTTTGGTTTTCCTGCTCAGGTTTCTCTCATAATGTGTGAAAGGGATATTTGAGCCTGTCACATCAACAACACTTGTAACTTTTTGGAAACCACGTGCTGAGCAAGCATCATGCATTTCATGGCTTCCCACTGAGAGTCTTTGTAAAAGTGCTTGATGTGTGCATCAGGAAAAACAGAAAAAATCTCTGCAACTGAAGTGTCATGTACTGTATGAGACTAGGTTCTCTTGGCAGGCCATTAAGTCTAGAAAAAAGCAGCATGTGATGGAGCTTCATTTACAGATCCACAGAGATGTGTAATATAGGAGATTAAAGTGGATGTAAAGGCAGAAAGTTTTTTTATCTTAAAGCATTAAGATAAAAAAAACCTTCTGTGTGCAGCAGCCCCCCTAGCACTTACTTGAGGTCCCTCTCTGTCCAGCGATGTCCGAGATTCTCCCTCCTGATTAGCTGAGACACGGCACGGTGCCATTGGCTGCCGCTGCTATCAATCAAAGTCAGCTAGCCAATCGGGGGAGAGAGGGGGCAGGGCCGGGTTGGGGTTCCGTGTCTGAATGGACGACTTGGCTCAGGTGCCCCCATAACAAGCTGCTTGCTGTGGGGGCACTCATCAGGGAGGGGCTAGGGAGACCCGAGAAGGAGGATCGGGGCTGCTCTGTGCAAATCCACTGCAACAGAGCAGGTAAGCATAACATGTTTGTTTTATTTATAGGGGAAAAAAATAGACTTTACAATCACTTTAATATGGGTGTAACATGTTGCTAAAGCTGGAGTTAGTCTTTAAAGTGTAAACCCACAACAGTAAAATCTGTCTGTATATGCAGAATAGCATGCTTGTTATACACACTGTAGAACTTACAGGGGTTAATCCTCTGTTTTGTGTAAAAAGGCTCTTTGATCCTGTATGCACAGATCCTCCCCCAGGGTCTCTCTGGGCAAGGCCAGATAAGACACAGTCAGAGTGGTCCCCCTGCACATGCTCAGTTTGGTCTCTATTGCTGTAGAGAATATTTCCTTGTTGAGCTGAGCTAGTCGGGTCACATGGTATTGACATCACACGTGGGAGCGGAAACAGATCCTAAATGACAGCCCAGTCCCTCCCTCCTCCTCCATGCCCAGTAACTAAAAAAGAAAACAGTGGGTGGGATGTCACATCTTGATGGATAATCCCCCTCCCATAACAGCATGAGGACACAGGCTTTAGTGGAAATCTCCTCCTACCTGAACACTCAGCTCTCAGACGGACCCTGCAGTTTATCACGTGACCGTGGTATACAGATTAACCAAAAAGGTATATAGCGGCAGTAATTTTAATGTAAAAAGATGATTTATAAGCTGTGGTCACTGGGGGGGGGGGGGGGGACGGACGGATTACAGTAACTATTTTCATATTACTGGGTTTTAAGTGACTCGCCAGTAGTATAGCAAGGATAAGGATGAATGACTACGCTAGTGCATCTTCAAAGACAAGTCAGCAATGGTAGCCTCAGTGTTCTGGGTTCCACCTAACCCCTTCCTTATTTGTAGATTAACATTCCCTTGCACAATTCCTATGCAGAGGCGTATCTAGTGAAAATGGCGCCTATGGCAAGAACTGAAACTACGCCCCGGTCAAAACATTTGAAACCCATCTTTCAGATAACCTTAACAAAAAAAAACAGCTGACAAAACTACAAGTCAAACTCTTTAATCTTCCAATTAACAAATTATGGATTGGCACTACATAAAAATTACAACTGCACCTTCCTTGCTTTCACTGATGCAAACTGGTCTATGATCTGCTCAAAGTCAGTTTTTTATGTTTCTTCTCTTTCTACACTCAGCAGAGCAAGATCACAGAGTCTGTCTTGACCCATGGAGGCTCTCAAATACGAAAGTATTAGTTTTAACTTGCTAAATGATCTCTCACAGCTGGCAATAGAAACTGCAATAGTTAGCATTATCTGAATAGCAATGCGAAGATTGGGGAAGACACTCTCATCTCCATATTGAACAATAAATTTGAGAAGCTCTTTAGGTCTTGATATTTTCATGTTGGCACAACTTAATATCAGCATTCTGCAATCCAAAATTTCTTCATATAGCTGCTGTCCATCAACATCAGAGCTGTAGAATTCGGCCAAATTTTCACACTTCTTTTTTAGGTCGTTATTGTAGGCGCCGGAACACAGTCCCCCGACATCGAGAAGGAACCCAAACTTGGCGTCAGTGTCATGCAAACGGGTGAACCTTTCATCCATTTCTCTGTGAAGGCGGTCGAGTGTTCCCTTTATGACTCTTTCCATCTCCTCCTTGGCGGATAACCCAGCATCTCTTAAGTTCTCACCAGGCATTCGTTTCTTTCGTCTCTGACGTCTTTCAACTTCAATATTCCACTCTTGACAGAGACTGAGTCCTTCTTCGATTTGACTCACTGACTAAAACTTCTCTGTCGTCATCATCAAAATGATCTCGGAGGGCTTTCAAATCCAGGGCAGCATCGTGGAAGTTCATGCTAGGATCCTGCAGCCTCTTTTGAATACGGTCAATGCGAATGAGTACTTTGTTCCAAAATCCTAGCAAAGTCAGAAAATCGTAACTCAACATGCGGTTATACAGCTGTCTTGCATCACTTCTTGTTTCACTGGTCTCATTTTCATTGTCTGTCATGTCCTGCAGAACTTCAACTATCTCCTCCAAAGTAGTTGTTGACGGGCTTCACTGCTTCTGTCCTTGCACTCCACCTTGTTTTGGACTCTGACTTAACAACCTTAGGCACAGCGTTTTTTAGTTTTTCCCAACCCTGTGTTGAACGAGAGAAGAACACATAGAGAGCTTCGATGGTACCAAAAAACGTGAACATCATTGTATCCTGCTTGGCTGCATGTACACCCACCAAGTTGTGTGAGTGATTGTTGCAATTCACAAACACTGCCAGGTTGTTTTTCTCACTTATTCTTTGATGAACACCACTTTTGTGTCCAGCCATCACAGCAGCGTTGTCATAGCACTGTGACCGACAATCCTGTAGCTCCATTCCGTCCTAAAGCCGTTTCAAGATGTCTTCAACCAAGCTCTCAGCATCCTTCTGGCTTATCTGTATAAATCCAAGGAAGGACTCTCTAACACGGACAGTTTTCCTTTCAAAATCAACTTCCACGTACCTCACTACTTCTGACATCTGCTCACGGTGTGCCTGATCAGGAGTCGAGTCAAACATGAGACCATAGTTCTTGGCCTTACGAATGCTGCTCAGTAAACTCTGGCGAACAGTAGCTGCCATCATGTGAATGAATTCATTCTGAACACCTGGTGAAAGATAAGACGTGGATCCAGGATGACTTTCCACATGACTGAGGTGTTCTTTCATAACAGGGTCAAAGATGGCCAGTAGTTTCAGTAGGCCATGGAAATTTCCCACGTTGGAGTCATCACCCAGCTCAAGTGACTCCCTATGTCCTCGCAAAGCCAGGTTCTGAGTCGCAAGGAATTTTATGCAATGAAGGATTCTCCTCAAGATATCACGCCACTTCTGCTTTTCCTTCTCAATCTGTGACTGAAGTTCCACGTCAATAACTCCTCTGTTTTCAGCTAAATTTCTTTCCATTTCTTTCCTCTGTGTAAAGCACTCCCGATGATTCTTAGCATTTTCATGAACACTAATCCTTTCAGGTGCTTTCCATTAGATGAATCCACTTTCCTGCTCCAATGAGGCCTGATGGTCTGACCGGGAATAGAGAAGACAACAGATACAAAATGCAGACTTTTTAAAAGGGGAATAGACCAGCCAAGAGCGAGTCACTTCCTCACCATGACCATTTCCCAATTTCCTCTTTAACCAAGTTTTGCTCATTGAGCGGTTATTTGTTCGTAGGAAAGGCCCCTTACCGTTCTGGAAATACTTTGAACCCAGCTTTATTATTTCTGTTCTTAATGCATCAGGCAGAATTGCTTTTCCAGATTCCTTGTCGAACTTCAGAATTCCAATGTCATGGTGTTCAATAACTTCTGGTAAGACAGTTTGAGGCTCTTCAACACCATCCAATTCACCAGGTTCAGTATCGTCGGGTTCAATCTCATCAATAAACACAGCATCGCCGCCACCATCGTCTTCCCCTCCTGTCATGTTCATGTTCTCTCTGGCCTCCTCCGTTCTAATCTCATCATACTCGGATTTATCTGACTTGACTTCCTCCTCGGCGTGTGATGCATTTTTACTTGATCCACCTTCAGATTCTAACAAACTTGTAGCAGGTGCAGGGGACTCCATGGAAGGTGTCGAACAACTTGTTCCAGGCTTTTCAAAAAAGGTCATGAAGAACTTGCTTGACTTCTTTGCTTCCTCCGCCTCCAACTTTCGTCTCTTCCGTCCTTCAGCTCCACTTTCCTTCTTCTTCGTCAAGAAGGGTTTCATGGTTTTGCGATACACCTGAAGATTGATAGAAGTGTTCTGTCAGGGCTGGTGCTCTCCAATTCTGTCACTGGGCTCTCCAATTTTTTCTTTAGTAATTTCAAAGAAGAACACACATATATATATATATATTCAAAGACATACACTTTCACTGACAATGACCCATACACATGCTCTCACATACACATGCTGACTGGCACACACACAATGGCCCGCGGGAACACACTGATCCAAAAATCACTGATTATGCCAACTCACACTCATTAAAATACATTGGTGCACACAGTAACTCATACAAAAATAATGACACACACTCAAGGGACAGGGCCCTAGGGACACTGGGGACAGACAGAGAGGGATGCAGTGCAATGAGGACAGAGAGGGATGTCAGGGACACTGGGGACAGACAGAGAGGGACGCAGTGTGATCAGGACAGAGAGGATTGTTGACGTCCTAGGCGAAACCTCATTTTGCCGACCCCCTGGCTCCACCCCTTACTCCACCCATAAATGCAGCCTTACCAGAACCCATAAATGCAGTAACCAGCACTCATAATTGCAGTAACATCAGCACCCATAAATGTGGCCTTACCAGCACCCATAATGCAGTAATATCAGCACCCATAAATGCAGTAACATCAGCACCCATAAATGCGGCCTTATCAGCACCCATAAATGCAATAACATCTGCACCCATAAATGCAGTAACATCAGCACCCATAAATGCAGTAACATTAGCACCCATAAATGCGGCCTTGCCAGCACCCATAAATGCAGTAATATAAGCACCCATAAATGCAATAACATCAGCACCCATAAATGCGGCCTTACCAGTACCCATAAATGCGGCCTTACCAGCACATATAAATGCGGCCTTACCAGTGCCCATAAATGCAGCCTTACCAACACCCATAAATGCGGCCTTACCAGCACCCATAAATGCGGCCTTACCAGCACCCATAAATGCAGAAATATAAGCACCCATAAATGCAGTAATTATCAGCACCCATAAATGCAATAACATCAGCACCCATAAATGCGACCTTACCAGCACCCATAAATGCAGAAATAAATATAAGCACCCATAAATGCAGTAATTATCAGCACCCATAAATGCAATAACATCAGCACCCATAAATGCGACCTTACCAGCACCCATAAATGCAGAAATATAAGCACCCATAAATGCAATAACATCAGCACCCATAAATGCGGCCTTACCAGCACCCATAAATGCAGTAACATCAGCACCCATAAATGCGGCCTTACCAGCACCCATAAATGCAGCCTTACCAGCACCCATAAATGCAGTAATATCAGCACCCATAAATGCAGTAACATCAGCACCCATAAATGCGGCCTTACCAGCACCCATAAATGCGGCCTTACCAGCACCCAGAAATGCAGTAATATCAGCACCCATTAATGCAGTAACATCAGCACCCATAAATGCAGTAATATCAGCACCCATAAATGCGGCCTTACCAGCACCCATAAATGCGGCCTTACCAGCACCCATAAATGCAGCCTTACCAGCACCCATAAATGTAGTAATATCAGCACCCATAAATGCGGAGGAATCGTGCGATGTGTGGGCACTTATAAATGCAGTAATATCAGCACCCATAAATGCAGTAACATCAGCACCTATAAATGCGGCCTTACCAGCACCCATTAATGCGGCCTTACCAGCACCCATAAATGCAGTAATATCAGCACCCATAAATGCGGCCTTACCAGCACCCATAAATGCAGTAATATCAGCACCCATAAATGTGACCTTACCAGCACCCATAAATGCGGCCTTACCAACGCCCATAAATGTAGTAATATCAGCACCCATAAATGCGGAGGAATCGTGCGATGTGTGGGCACTTAGCAGGAGGGAGAGAGACAGAGAGATATACGAGCACAGCACTGGGCAGAAAGGCAGAGTGGAACGGAACATCAGAGACAGTGACTGCACGCAGTGGTACACAGACAGGTCACACTCACTGGCATGATCAGGGACACACAGCGGTGCAGGGGATGTTTCCTCATAATGGATACAGTCCTCCGCCACTGCTGCGCCAGCGCCTCTGACACTGTACAGAGGGAGAGAGGGAGTAGGATCACCAGCGGCCCTGTCTGCTTAGCACACATGCACAATCGCACATGATGTTGACTTTAAGGCCTCTTTCACACTGATGCGGTGGGGGGGTCGTCGTTTACCGTCGTTTTCGCGGCGCTATTCAGCCGTTAGCGGGGCTCTTTTAACCCCCGCTAGCGGCCGAGAAAAGGTTAAAAAAACCGCCGCAAAGCGCCGCTTTGATTTCAATTGGCAGGGGCGCTTTAGGAGCCGCTCCTACAGCGCCTCAAAGATGCTGCTTGCTGGACATTAAAAAATGTCCTGCTAGCGCACCGCTCCAGTGTGAAAGCCCTCGGGGCTTTCACACTGGAGTGAATGGAGCCGCTCTTTCAGGGCGCTTTGCAGACGCTATTTTTAGCATTATAGCGACTGCAAAGCGCCTCAGTGAGAAAGGGGTCTTGGGCTGCTTTCACACTGAGGTGCTTTGCAGGTGCTACAGCGCTACAAAAGTGCGCCTGCAAAGCGCCTTGAAAGAGCCTCTTTTTTCACTCCAATGTGAAAGCCCAAGGGCTTTCACACTGGAGCGGTGCGCTGGCAGGACGCTCAAAAAAGTCCTGCTAGCCGCATCTTTGAGGCACTGTAGGAACGGTGTACACACTGCTTCTAAAGCGCCCCTGCCCATTAAAATCAATGGGCAGTGCCGCCGACCCGCCAGCAAAGCGCTGCAGCAGTGGCGCTTTGCGGGCAGTTTTAACCCTTTTTGGGCCGCTAGCGTTGCGCTGGCAGGACGCTCAAAAAAGTCCTGCCAGCCGCATCTTTAAGGGCGTCCCGCTAGCGACAGTGCTTTACTGCCGACGGCGCAACGCCCCAGTGTGAAAATAGCCTAAGTCATCATGTGCCAGGCACAGGCCCAAACAGAAGCAAGCAGCCAATCAAATATAGTGCTTGCTCAATATGGGTTAAATACATTGGAATTATACATAGCCATAGATATCATAAATAAAGTGATTTGTGCAACAGCAGGTACTACTTGCACAAATCACTTTATTTATGATAACTATGGCTATGCATAATTACAATTTATTTTATCCATATTGAGCAAGCAAGGCACTACAGTATACTTGATTGGCTGCTTGGCAGTTGGGCTGGCCTGGCACACATCATTAACACTGACTGACTTGCAGTTTACTTTTAGTAAAGGGTTAAGCTACCCACATGAAGGAGACATTGCTCATCTTATTTATGTCAGAGACAGAGATTCATACATGGGGTCATTATATACACAGTGAAAACTTTTTCTAATAAAAAAAATGCTTTACAAATTACACTGTGACTGACTTGTTGTGATTATAGTACCTGCTGCAGTTGCTGCCTGGCTTGGGGGTTCGGGTTCCAGAGTCCAATTTGTCCAAAACCAACTTTAAGTTCTGTTCTCCTCAGCGACGGCGACCTTACCCCACGTGACGTCACCGACCCGCTCGGGGAGAAGATAGAAGCAGCGCAGAGGAGGAAAGCTCCGCCTCCGCCAGTTAGCCCAATGACGGTCTGGAGATGCAGTGGACGGTCCCACTCATCTACAAGCATGGGGGCGCCCGTGCTTGTCACTCCGTCTCCTACACACTGCCATCCTGCCAATAGTACATACAAGTGAAGTGCCATGCCGCCGCCGGAGGCTATAGTGCGGGAGGCGGCCCGCAGGTGGACAGGTGCGGGAGGGAATTTTTTTTTTGGTTTAGTTTATTTTGTCGCCCCCCCCCCCCCCCCAGGGCGCCCATGGCACTTGCCATGGAGTGCCATACCCTGGATACGCCACTGTTCCCATGCAGAGGGTACTTTAATCTACTACCTTTTATTGACAGCTAGTAGCCAACACTGTGCACTGACAGCTCTGATCTCTGCTAATGTTCAGGGACCAATTGAAGAATGGAATAACTTTGTCAGTTATGAAAAAATATAAATATACACTATATATCTTCAAAGCCTATATCGTAAACCAAAGTCTTAGGCCCCTTTCACACGGGCTGTCTGATCAGGTCTGCCTGTCAGTTTTTCAGGTGGATCTGATCAGACCTTCCATTCACTCGTATGGAGCGGCAGATGTACGCTGACACACGCCGCTATCCAATCTGATCCTGTCCACCAAATCCAGATGGATGGCGGTCCTATTTCTCTTTTCGTTCATGGACGGACACAGCTCCTTAATTCTTGACCATTGGGTTATGTTCCTGTTTCGGTGATCGCTGCGTTGATCCCCGCTGAGCAGGCAGATGTCAGTTCCGTCTCCACTCACTGTGCAGAGGCAGACCTGTCAGAGTCCCGCTCTCCTCTATGGGGAGTTTGGATGAAAATGGACCACCTGTCCGTTTTCATCCGATCTGCCAGACAGATGGAAAAAATAGGATTTTTTGTACTCGCCGTAAAATCATTTTCTCTGTCATCCATGGACGGACACAGCTCCTTAATTATTGATCATTGGGTTATGTTCCTGTTCTATAGGAGAGGACTAGGCAGAACATGTTAGATATTTAATACATGTTACTTTAACAGAGTTGAACAGCCCCGCCCAGGGGGCGGTCCCTCCGGACATGATCTTCCACCCTGGAATCAGCAGCCTCAGTTTTTTTTTCTGCCTAGTAAAGGCGAAGGACCTGGCTCCCTTTGGGCCCAGAGTCCTGAAGACATTTTTACTTTTTATTTTATTTTTTAGAATCTTCTATCAACTGCTGGCTGGGCATGACAGGCAGGGTAATATAGATCCTTGTAGTCCCCCCAGTCCGGCCATCGAGCGTGAGCAGGCTTTAGCTACGTGCTCCAGGGTTCACATATGACCGGGCTGCTTGCTGTCTCAGTCACAGTGGACCGGGCCGACAGCTACTCCGTACCGCTCGGTTGTAGGTCTGTCAGGAACGCACCAGCAGGTTCTCACAAGGACGGGTAAGTACAGTTCCTCCTGCTTCGGTGTGATGGAACAGCTGGGCATTCCTAAGGGGGTCGTTAGGGGGTTCTCTTGCCCTCCCCTCTCTCCCTCTGTCACCCTTTTTCCTCCTTCCCCTTGCGGGGCTTGCTGCGACCAGGGATTACCTTAGGGGGAGCTCCAGGTCCTTGCGGGGGCTGTGGGGGTTTCCAGTCCCCTCTCTGTGGGGGGGTTGTAAAATTCTTGAAAGCCTCCGCTGCGGCCTTCTCGTCCACCTGGCTGCTTGGCGCTGTTTTTTTTAACCGCCGGCGCCATTTTTCTGGGGCCTGTGCATTGCATTGCAAATCCCATTGGTGGCCTTTTTGCCATGGCCGCGCTGTGATGCAGGTCTGCATTGCGGGCGGCCATTTTCTTGTGGTCCACACTTTTCTCTGGGGCACCCGGCAGCCATTTTGGAGTGGGTTTTGGCCTCTAGTGCTGACTGGCTTCCTGAACGGCGCCATTTCCCTCACAGAGTTTCTCAGTAACAAGCTGTGTGTGGATGGAGAGCGGGCAGCGGTGCTGGACAGTCTCTTGCTAGGCGGTGAGTCCCCTGGGTAACCCCCGGTCAGTGCAGCAAGGAGGGTGGACTTTTTTTGTCAGGTTCTTGACTAAGTCCCTAAGGGCTGTCAGTGGGCAATATGGAGTCAGAAGCTGGCGTTTTTTCCCCAAACATTCCAGAGGCAGCAACCGGTGCCCCTGCACCTGCGGTTACCATGGACGCTTTGTCGGGAGTCCTGGAGTCATTTGTTGCCAGGGTGGAAGCGTTGTGCGGGGGTACTAAGGTCCCCCTCCCCCCGCCATCTCCTGGGGAATGTTCTGACTCAGACTTGGTCCTGGCTGCGGCTCAGGACCCCGGTTCAGGTATGTCAGAAGAGGCGGACCAGGACCTTCCCTGTGAGGAGAGGACCCCTTGTCCGGGTCAGCTCAAGACAGGGCACTTGTGAGTGCACTTATCAATGCTGTGAGGGACACACTCAAGCTGGAAGATACAGCTGGGACTTCCACAGCAGGGTCTGTCCCTTTTGGGTCGCACAAACCGATCCGCTCTGTTAAGGTTTTTCCTTATGTTGATTTCTTTGACAAGTTCATAGATAAGGAATGCGATCGGCCGTAGAGGCCCTTTGCGGTCCCTCAGCGCATGGCGGTCCTTTACCCTTTTGAGGAAAGCCTTTTGAAAAAATTGGCTTCTCCGGTCGTTGATCCCCCGATCTCTCGGTTAAATAAAGTAACCACTATCCCGGTGGAGGGGACCCCTGCTTTTAAGGACCCTACTGATAGGAGGTCCGAAGCGGTGAGCCGCTCCATGTTCACCATGCTGGGGTCAGCATTGCGGTCTATATTGGCTGCTACCTTGGTGTCCCAGACACTCACTGAGTGGGCAAAAATATTGCACCAGACTGTGGAGGAGCATCAGCTCCCTCCAGAATGCGTGTCACTGGCCGAACAGTTGGTAAAGGGACTTGTGTACGTCTGTGATGCAACCCTGGATGCAGCCCCTTTGATCTCCAGGGCCTCCGCATCTGCCGTGGTATTGCGCCACCAAATATGGCAGAAATGCTGGTCCGCTGACCAAGCTTCTAAAAAAACTGGCAGATTTGCCTTTCAAAGGTGGGAGGCTTTTTGGTGCCTCACTGGACGACATCATTAAGGATGTCACTGGTGGTAAGAGCACGCTTCTCCCTCAGTCCACTAAAGGGAAGGAGCCACACAGAAGCAGTATTTTCGTCAGTCAGGACCTGTCGGCAGACCCTCCCAAGCGGACAAAGGTCCAGCTGGGGGACAGAAGCGTCCCTGGGTGCGCAAGCCCAACTAGCCAGCAAACAAGCCTGCTACAGCATGAAGTTTTGCCCCTGCCCGACTCCAGGGTGGGGGGACGGCTTTGCGGGTTTGCAGCTCGGTGGACCTCCCTGCTCTCCGACCAGTGGGTCTGCGAGGTGGTCACTTCGGGGTACAAGATAGAGTTCCTTTCTTGTCCACCACACAGATTTTTTCCTTTTAAATCTGCCCCTCCTTCCGGCTCATCAGGCTGCCCTCCAGGGGGCAGTGCAAGACTTGTTGAGGTGCGGGGTGATCACACCCGTATCACCACAGGACAGGTTTCAGGGTTTCTACTCGAATCTGTTTGTGGTCCCAAAGAGGGACGGAGTCCGTCCAATCTTGGACCTCAAGGCCCTCAATGCCTTTATAAAGATAGAAAGATTCTGGATGGAATCGATTTGTTTGATGGTAGCTGCGCTCCATCCGGGGGACTTCCTGGCGTCCTTGGATATCAAGGACGCATACTTGCATGTCCCCATCTGCGTCAGGCATTAGAGGTTCCTGCGCTTTGCGATCGGCGAGGACCACTATCAATTTGTGGCTCTTCCCTTTGGCCTAGCATCGGCACCAAGAGTTTTCACCAAGGTGCTCGCCCCGATTCTAGCTTTGCTGAGACAGCGCGGCATTGCTATCATAGGCTACTTGGACGACCTTCTTCTGAGAGCTGCTTCAAGCTCAGAATCAGAGGAGGACGTGTCTATAGCCAGTCAGATCCTCCGGGAGTTTGGTTGGATACTGAACCTCCAGAAGTCGATGTTTGTAACGACCCAGCGCCTAGAGTACCTGGGGTTGATTCTGGACTCCTCGGAGACCAGAGCCTTTCATCCCTTGGAGAAGTTGCAGACACTCCAGACTGCGGTGAGATTGTTGACATCCCGCAAATGGCCGTCTCCGTTTTTTGCATGTGAGTCCTGGGCCTCATGGTAGCCTCTTTCGAGGCAGTACCATATGCCCAATTCCACACTCGGGTCTTGCAGAAGAAGATTCTCTCCAAATAGAACAGATCTCCGTTGTCTCTGGATCATCAGATTCAGATAAGTCATCTTGTCAGGTCCTCTCTGAGTTGGTGGCTGAGTTCCCCGACTCTTCGGTCCGGGAAGTCGTTCCTCCCCTTTCATTGGACTGTGATCACGACGGACGCCAGTCTGACCGGTTGGGGGGGAGTCTGGGGGGTTCAGGCGGCCCAGGGTCGCTGGACTCCGACCGAATCCCAACTGCTGATCAATGTTCTGGAACTCCGGGCACTCAGGCTGTGCCTCTCCAGGTGGTCTCAGAGACTAAGAGGGCGTCCAGTCAGGATCCAGTCAGACAACGCCACGGCTGTGGCATATGTCAACCATCAAGGAGGAACAAGAAGCTCGGCTGCGGCGTCGGAGGTCGCTCACATCCTACGGTGGGTGGAAAGGAGCGTGCCGGCCCTATCGGCAGTTTACATTCCGTGCGTGGAAAACTGGCAGGCGGACTATCTGAGTCGCCAGATGATGGACCACGGGGAATGGTCGTTACATCCCGAGGTTTTTCAGCTCCTTTGCCGGAGATGGGGCACGCCAGACGTGGATCTCCTGGCTTCTCGGCTCAATCTTCCAGTGATTCTAATTGGCCCAGGCGTCCGTGGTACGCCGACCTTGTGCGGCTGGTGTCGACTGCCACTGAGGGAGGACCTTCTCTCGCAAGGTCCCATTCTTCATCCTGCTTTACAGTCGCTGGCTTTAACGGCATGGCTATTGAAAGCCAGGTATTAAGGGAACGAAGCCTATCGGATTCGGTCATTTCAACCATTTTGAGGGCACCGAAATCTTCTAGGAAGATCTACCATCGCACATGGAGAGCCTACATCTCTGTGTGAGGAGATAGAATGGCATCCACGGACTTATTCGGTTTCCAGGATCCTGCTGTTTTTACAGTGCGGAGTAAATGAGAAACTTGCCTTAAGCACCATTAAGGGGCAGATTTCAGCCTTGGCTGTTTTCTTTCAACGACCCTTGGCGGCTCATTCACTGGTGAGTACGTTTGTGCAAGGGGTCCGACATGTGGCTCCTCCGGTGCGTCCACCACTACCTCCGTGGGATTTGAATCTGTTGCCATCGGGGCTTCAGAAACCTCCTTTTGAGAACATCAGGGAAATTCCTCTTTTGACGCTCTCTCAGAAGGTGGCCTTCCTGGTGGCCATCACATCCGTCAGGAGGGTTTCTGAATTGGCGGCCTTGTCTTGCAAGTCCCCATATCTGGTCCTTCATAAAGACAAAGCGGTGCTACGCCCGCAGCCTTATTTTCTTCCTGAATGTGGTTTCGGCCTTTCACCTGAATGAGGACATTATACTTCCATCCTTGTGTCCTCGGCCATCGCATTCCAAGGAGGTTGCGCTACATTCTTTAGACGTGGTACGTGCCTTGCGGGTGTACCTGTCTGCTACGACTCCGTTCCGGAGGTCTGACTCACTGTCGGTGTCTGGTCCGCAGAAGGTCCTGGCGGCTTCGTCGGCCACCATTTCTCGGTGGATCAGGCAGACCGTCATTCAGGCCTATGCCCTTAAGTGGCGGGCGCCTCCCTTTCCCGTTACGGCGCATTCGACCAAGGCTATTGGTGCATCTTGGGCTTTCCGACATCAAGCGTCTATATCACAAGTGTGTAAGGTTGCTGTGAGTGCATCTTCGGATGCTAGCTTCGGCCACAAAGTTTTGCAGGCGGCTGTTTGAAGTTGCAACTCCTCCGTTGAGGAGCTTTGCTTGTTTGGAGTGAAATTGGTTTTGATTGCTGTGCCCACCCCTTGTTTTTTTTACACTGCTTTGGGACGTCCCAATGGTCAAGAATTAAGGAGCTGTGTCCCTCCATGGACGAAAAGAGAAAATAGGATTTTTTTGTACTCGCCGTAAAATCCTTTTCTCTGTCGTCCATGGACGGACACAGCACCCACCCCTCCTTTTTTAGTTTGTACTGCTTTTTACAAACTGAGGCTGCTGACTGCAGGGTGGAGGGTTATGTCCGGAGGGACCGCCCCCTGGGCGGGGCTGTTCAACCCTGTTAAAGTAACATGTTCTGCCTAGTCCTCTCCTATAGAACAGAAACCTAACCCAATGGTCAAGAATTAAGGAGCTGTGTCCGTCCATGGACGACAGAGAAAAGGATTTTACGGTGACTACAAAAAATCCTATTTTTTTCCATCTGTCTGGAAGATCGGATGAAAATGGACAGGTGGTCCGTTTTCATCTGAACTCCCCATAGAGGAGAGCGGGACTCTGACAGGTCCGCCTCTGCACAGTGAGTGGAGATGGAACTGACATCTGCCTGCTCAGCCGGGGATCAACGCAGCGATCACCGCTGAGCAAGCGGAGTCTGTGAAACGGTTCAGCCCTGTGTGAAAGGGGCCTATGATGTCTTTAACCTGTTGAGAGCCCGGCCATAGACTAATGACGGCCTCAAGGTGGCTCTTGAAATCCAGGAGGCCGTCAATAGACATCCTCGGCTCCTCCGGCCACTGGGGGCCGTGCGAGCGCCCGGCGCGTCACTGACATGCCGATGCGCGCGCCTGGTGGCCGCGATGTCCGCCAGGCACCCGCGATCGGCCGGTACACAGACAAGGATGTGGATCTTTGTGTGTAAACACAGAGATCCACGTCCTGTCAGGGAGAGGGGACCGATGCTGTGTCCCTTGTACATAGGGACACAGATCGGTCACCTCCCCCAGTCAGTCCCCACCCCCCACAGTAGTAATCACTCCCAGGGAACGCATTTAACCCCTTCCTCGCCCCCTAGTGTTAACCCGTTCCCTGCCAGTGCAATTTTTACAGTAACCAGTGCATTTTTATAGCACTGATCACTGTAAAAATGACAATGGTCCCAAAATGGTGTCAAATGTGTCCGCCATAATGTCGCAGTCACAATAAAAATCGCTGATCGCCGCCATTACTAGTAAAAAAAAAAAAAAAATATTAATAAAAATGCTATAAAACTGTGCCCTATTTTGTAGATGCTATAACTTTTTTGCGCAAACCAATCAATAAACGCTTATTGCGATTTTTTTTTTGACCAAAAATATGTAGAAGAATACGTATCGATCTAAACTGAGAAAAAAAAAAAATATATATATATATATTTTTTAAATTGGGATATGTATTATAGCAAAAAGTAAAAAATATTGTGTTTTTTTTTTCTCAAAATCGTCGCTCTTTTTTGTTTATAGCGCAAAAAATAAAAACCGCAGAGGTGATCAAATACCACCAAAAGAAAGCTCTATTTGTGGGAAAAAAAAGACGTCAATTTTGTTTGGGAGCCACGTCGCATGACCGCGCAATTCAAAGCGTGACAGCGCTGAAAGCTGAAAATTGGTCTGGGCAGGAAGGGGGTTTAAGTGCCCAGTAAGCAAGTGGTTAAAAAATATATAAACATTTGAATATGCAATTTAGTCAGTGTTGGTCAATTTATCAAGTGAAAGCTGATGCTGTTAAATTGGGTATGGGCAGCTTGGACCTCCTGGTCTCAAAAACTGTAAAATGTAGATCTGATGCTACCTGATAGAATGGAAAAACCTCACTATTACTGGGCTTCAAGTTCAAGAGCTGGACACGCCTAGCCTATAGTTAAGTTATTTTAGTTTTCTGCACTGTGATTTATTTCATTGGTTGCTGTAGGCTATGCGGTGTGTTTTACTTGCAACTTGTAAGGTTTTTGTCTATCCCACCGTTTTTTTTTGTTTAGTTTTTTTATATGGATTATTCACATTAGTGCACTTAAACTATGGCTAAAGCCTTCACTGGTTCACCATAGGGGGCACCCCTAGATTCAGAAATATCTTGCAAAACATTTAGGCTTATTTCACACTTGTGGACTGGCATTGCATGTGATTCGCACCGCATTGCTGTGCAGCTCACATGCGATGTCTGTGCGATGCGATTTCAGCCATACATACTAGCTGAAATCGCATCACATTTGCACCAAAAGTGCAGGACCATTTTTCGGTCCGCACTGAATCAAATCGCATGTGATCCAATTCCTTCAAAATTTGACAATTCAAACTGCGATCTGTGAACCGATTTGGGGGTGTCATTAACTTTACCTTGATACCCCCAGCGACTCACAGATCTCGGTGTGAACCAGTATACGATTCAGGTGCGATGTGGGAACCGGTACTGAATCGCAGGGTTTCCTCCATAGCACCAGTGTGAACCGGTGTCCTATTATTCTGGGTCCCCCATCAGATAGTGCCCGGGTTGGACTGCGCGTGCCCAGTCCCATGTCACGGAAATGCCAGAAAATAAACATCTGTTCCGCTCTGTTCAATCAGCTGTTGGCCGCGCTTCCCGCCGCTCGCTCCCGCCGCTCGTTCTATCAGATGGGGGACCCACCTCGATGGATACAATAGCGCTGCCAAATAAAAGGGGCGGGTGTATTATAGAGCGCAGTTTTTTTATAGCATGCATTTTACAATAAACTACACATATCTGCCCCTTGCTGTATTTGAGTGAGCGCGGCCAGCGCTCTTCTATTGAGATGGCTCCTCAATAATACACAAGCGGCCAGCGCTGTTCTATCTAGATGGGTCCTCCATCTGATAGAACGAGCGACGGGAGCGAGCGCGTGTTAACTGCGCATGCTCCAACAACAGGTGATGTAATAGATGTTTCGTCTTGGAGATTTCCGTGATCTCTGATTGCGCATGCACAGTCCACCCCGGGCACTATCTGATAGGGCAGCCCTCACATTTTCCACTTGCATTTTGCGAGTGGAAAATTAGGTCATGCGAGCTGGGCTGCCTGCCTGGGAGAGGGGGGGGAAGAGCACTGCCAGCGGGTTGATCGGGAGCTGTTCTCCCATCGATCGCCCCGGGGGGAAGAGAGCATGGAGGACGAAGAGGATAGCTGCGGTATAGCACGCTGTTAGCGGCGCTTGCATTATGATCATCTCCGATCTGCTCGACACAGCCCCGCCTACTCCTAACCTGCGCCTGTGATAGAGGGAACGCCGGTCCACTGCTGCAATGCGTTCTATCGATCACAGGCGCAGGTCAGGAGGAGGCGGGGCTGTGTCGAGCAGAGCGGAGTCGATCCTAATGTAAGTGCCGGTAACAGCGTGCTATCCCGCGGCTCTCCTCTTCCTCCAGCCATGCATTTCTCAGCCCAGGCGAGGCTGCAGCGGGCACAGTGTGGCTGCAGCGGGTACAGTGTGGCTGCTGCAATGGGCGGGGCAGGGTAGGGATTGAGTGGGGCACTGGTGGCGAGTAACCTTTGAGGCCTGGCTAGTAGCTCAGGACTTGAAATTTTGAGCCCTGTGATAGGGGGACCCATAATGTTAGAACACCGGGACTTAATGCTTTGCAAATGCTAACAGCTTCACAAATCTTCTACAGATTGGTTTCACTCTGCCACTGCTGTAGTTGATGTCATATTTGTCAGCACTTAACAAATACTTGGATCTTGGTAAAATTTTGAACATTAATATATAAATTATTGGTAAATCTATCCAATAAAACCGATTCACAGTAACATATCCTTGCATATTCACATTTCAGAATAAAAAGAAAAATGATGGCTAGAATATACTATGTGGGACTTAAATGAAAGCATCCATAAAGAGAATAAAAGTTTATACTTGGACAACAATTTTACATTAAAATCACTACCTACCTATATACATTGCATAGAAATTGATTCATTTTGAATTACAACTATGATTGTATCAGTAGAATGGTATAACAAGAAAAAAAAAAAAATCATAGTTGAGATTCAAATGGTCAAATTTCATGTAATGTATACTGATATATTTAATGTGAATATTTTTCCAAGCTCTTATTGAATTTATACTCCTTTTTTTTTATGTTTTGGATATATTTTCTTTAAGTGCTATAAAATAAAGTCCATTTTAATTTATGTAGAATGAATGTGTGTGTGTGGGATGATAGCACGCCAACGAGTGATGTTTTTATTTTCTGCGACTACCTCTTTTTGGTAATCGGGTAAAATGCATCGGTAGATGGTGGATAATCTACAATGAATATGGTCTCCAGTAATTGTGTTTATATATCTGATCATCTGCACTATATAGACTGTTTTTAGTAAAAGTAGAGGCGTTCCCCGTAACTGTTTTAGCTATTGCACAGAAACCGCGCTGTAAGAAATCGTACCCCCTAAGTCTTGGCAGTGTGACACATTTGAACAAGGATTTAATTGTGTATCTCAGAGCTCTGAATTTGTTCATTGTTGATCTATTTTCTAATCGGCGATTTGCGCTCTGGGAGGTGGGGTGAACTGACAGGCTGCTCGCCAGACAAACAATCTGCCAAATGTTATAGTAGGGACCTGGATCCTTTCTTTGTGTCCTTAAGTACAGAATACAATTTTGTTTACTCGAAGGAAGCACAGCATGTCTGAGTTCTGTTCACTGCATAACATTCAAAGTCTCCGTAACATTTTCTATATGTGTTGTATTAATCAGCCCCGGCGATCTGTTAGAAAACTGTTGTAAGGTTTCTGATTGTCAGCTAGTAAGTAAAGTAACTTGTTAAAAGATAAGTTTACCTTTTAAACAAAAAAGAAATGCACATTTATTTTTTGTTTAAATGTGCATTTTTTTTTTGTTTGTTTCTGGGGTCTCTAAAGCATTGCACCAGCAATTGGCAGATCGCTGGTGCCATGCAGGTCTCCTGCAGACCTGTCAGTATATGTGTGCCTGTACATCGTATGGGCAAGAAGATACAATCTGACAGGAAGACTCCATGAACAACCACAGCGCCACGGTAGTTCATTGAAAACTACAAACCGACAGCCTCAAAGGCTGTCAGGACTTGTAGATTGCCATTCACAGAGGACTGTGAATGAGTGACGCAGGTGGGCTGGCGGAGCCCCGCTGGGCCGCTTTTTTATTTTTTTTATTTTATTGTGACAGCTAGCGAGGGGGTAGAAGATCCCTCGCTAGCTGTCACAACGGGGGATCAGGGGGGGGGGGGGGCGGTCTGTTTGTAACATGTTACTCCCTGAATATGGGTGTAACTTATAACATACTACGAAAGGCGAACTTATCCTTTAACTTAGACACTGTGGTGACAATTGGAGTGTGTTTTTTTTTTTTCCAAAGCTTTGGGTGCATAGAAGGATTAGAACCTATTGAAGAAGAATTCCAGGTACAGATATTTTAATCATAGTTACATTGGTCCAGCTTGGTTGAGCAGTTATGCATATATTATACCTGGCTGATGCAGCTGGAAATTATTAAAGGTGACACCACTACTCCAGTGATCCCCACTTGTTTGAGACCCATGCCGTTTGGTTGCCCTGCTGCATTCTGAACATAGGAGGTCAGCCACTCAGCATTTTATGAATGAAGGCAAAATTGTTCTCTGATTGGACAAGGTGGAGCATTCTCTGAATGGTGGAGATGGCAAAACATTCTCTGAATGGTGCTCATACTAGGTGGCCGACCTCCTGTGTTCAGTAAGCAAACGTGTTGTCCAATCAGAGAATGCTTTGCCTTCGTACATAAAATGCTGAGTGGCCAACCTCCAGTGTTCAGAATGCAGTAGGGCAGCAACTTTGCATAGGATCCAGAAATCTGTGCAGTAGCTTTATCTACTTAAGTGATTTACTAGCTTCCAGGGACATCAGTCAGGTATGGTATATACATAGTTACATTGGTTCCAGCTGGACCAATGTATGTCTAAAATATCCATACCTGAAATTCTTTTTAGTTTTTTTTTTTTTCAGTCTGTGTCTCCATAATGGTGATAATTTTTCTCTTTGTGTCAGTGACCATTGTCACCAGAACTAAAAGTGAGGGAAAATCCAGAATTTTGGCTTGTCACCAAAAGAATCTTCCACTAGGAACAGTTGCTCCAGTAATACCCATCCAAGAGGGGATTCTCCTCATTTTGTAAAGTTTTCCTTTCCCCCTCCTTTTTTTGTCTAAAGCTGTGCTTCTCAACTCCAGTCCTCAAGGCGCCCCAACAGGTCATGTTTTCAGGATTTCCCTCAGATGAAAAAGCTGTGGTAATTACTAAGGCAGTGAAACTGATCAAATCACCTGTGCAAAATAATAGAAAGCCTGAAAACATGACCTGTTGGGGTGCCTTGAGGACTGGAGTTGAGAAACACTGGTATAAAGCACTGGTCATCAATCCTGTCCTCAGGGCCTACTAACAGGCCAGCTTTGCAAGATAACTGAAATACATCACAGGTGATATCATTTTCTGCTCAGTGATTGCAGTATTCTAGTCTGCATCTCCCCAAAGTAATACATAAAATCTGGCCTGTTAGTGGGCCCTGAGGACAGGGTTGATGACCACTGATCTAAAGGACCTGAAGTGAAGAGGAATCTCTCCAATAAGACACAGATGACAAAAATATTGTACATGATATGGATTTTTACTTTCCTTAATGTATCCGAATAGAATTAAAAGGTTTTGGCTTTAGATGTACTTTTACTTTACAAAACTAGACAATGGGAGATTATACAGACAGTTTACGGCTCTTGTATAGATAGAGGATTATTTTTTTTGTTCAAAAAGCAGGTTGAATGAAAAAAAATTACTCTATTGCCTCCCACATTCACAAGTCCACATTTGAGTTGGATGAGGGAATCGTTCACCTGCCATTACATGGATCGAATCTCATCCAGACTGGATGTATGGCCACCCTTAAAGTAGACCTTCACTCAATTGATGCACTAGGCATCATGTACTCTTCCCCTCACCACGGTTTTGCCATCATGTATGGCCGGCTTAAAGCATAACGTTGGCCAAACTTTTTTCGTTGGAACGACTGGGGTTGAGTTAAAGTTCCTGTCGGGCTTTTATTTCCTGTTCAACAGATGTCGATATAACTATCAAGTTCTGTTGAACAGGGACACAGCCACAAATGGATTGAAAGTCGACTGGTTCCTGCTGAACTGGCTGAATTTTGATACATCTATGGCCAGCTTTATTACACTACTGTGCGTCTGCATCATCTAAGACGGCCTTTGTCAACCTTTTTACCCCATAGGAACCCTTATAATAATTTTTAGGTCTCAGGGTACCCCGGCTAAGATTTATCTATCAGGGGTCATTAAGAAAATGCCCCCTACATTTTTGGTCGGTGGAAAGAATGCTCACGTTATAGTGGGGGTGCTTAGAATACCACCCCTACGATCAGCTAAAAAGATCATCCGAGCGGTGTTGGAAGACAAATTATGCAGGCACCATCAGATAGGAGGTCAGTCAGCCACAGCTCGAGAAACCCCTTAACAATCTGTGGGGGAACCCTGGGATTCCATGGAGCCCTGGTTGAGTGTGGCTGATCTAGGACCCTTAAGTTACAGCCGTAAGACAAATAAACAATTTGTGTCCCCTGAGTGTGTTTAATTCCAGAATCCTCTTATTTAACATAGCGTGCCTTCACAATCAGTAGTCCATTTACACCCGAAGGGACTGAATTATGTATACTTCTTCATATTAACTTTCCACAGTAACCACCAACCTTTTAAATGTTGCAGGTACTTCACATGACTGGAGACTACGTTGTGGGGCTGTGGACCTCTACCACACACTATTTGGCCTCGGCAGACCTTCCTGTCTGCCATTGCCAGAGCTTGGACTAGTCCTTAACCTGAAGGAAAAAAAAGCTGTACTGAACCCCACCATCATTCCAGAGCCGGTGACCAGTAGCCAGGATCTTGTGCCAAATGCCAACATGCACGGGCAGGTCGGAGGATTTCAGAGCAGCGTAAGATTATTAATATGCATGGGTTCTTAAAGTTTAATGCACACCTAGCTTAACATCATGTTCTTAGCTTAGAAATAATCCATAATATTGGCAGCAGGCAGTCATTTATACTATAAAAACTGACATAGCTGAGAAGCTTCTACCTAAATCGGCTTTTCACTTTTTCTCTACTTGGTTGCGTACATACAGCCATAAAAAGGACTGATACAGAATGGCATCAGACTAGTTAATAATTTGTGAACATCTATGAGTGGTCTGGAGCACATCCGGTCTTCTTTGGGTAGTACTTTTATAGAGACCTGAATGACCTTAGTTTAGATACTTATGTATTGCATAATGTACTTGCACATAGTGGAATTAGAAACACACGGGGGCACCTCAATAGTGATCTTTGTGTTTTTTTTTTTTGTTTTTTTTTAAAGTGAGTGGAGTAGAGTAAAGGTCTCCCAAGCTGTGGGCAGGATGTAGCCCTTTTCTTGCTTTTCTCTGGCCTTTGGGGCACTATTACACCCACTGGCATGATGGGGCACTCTTCCTCCCACTGACACCAACAATTGGCCACTATTTCTCCCACTAATATCTACGATGAGGCACTATTCCTCTCGCTGATATGTACGATGAGGCACTATTCCTCTCACTGATATCTACGATGAGGCACTATTCCTCTCACTGATATCTACGATGAGACACTATTCCTCTCACTGATATCTACGATGAGGCACTATTCCTCTCACTGATATCTACGATGAGGCACTATTCCTCCCACTGATATCTACGCTGAGGCACTATTCCTCCCACTGATATCTACGATGAGACACTATTCCTCTCACTGATACCTAAGATAAGGCACTATTCCTCTCACTGATATCTACGATGAGGCACTATTCCTCCCACTGATATCTGCGATGGCACTATTCCTCCCACTGATATCTGCGATGGCACTATTCCTCTCACTGATATCTACGCTGAGGCACTATTCCTCCCACTGATATCTACGCTGAGGCACTATTCCTCTCACTGATATCTATGATGAGACACTATTCCTCCCACTGATATCTACGATGGCACTATTCCTCCCTAGTTTCAGATAATCTTGACCTCCAACAGGTCATTTCTTTTCTTAACCAAAGTTTAATCGGCTGCAAAGTTCAAAACAGCCACTCCCGCCCTCCGTGTTTATATAATCGAACTCTCCAGAGAGGAATAATCGGAAGTAAAAGAGAAGCATAGCGTAAAATCCTTTTAAGAGATTTCTTATTTATCTAAACCACATAACACTCACATTTAAAAGTGTCTTCCAACACTGGTAAAACAGGCATAGGTTGTATATGTCAAAACTTGGATCTCACGAGTGGACATCCAATGTAGCGTGGTAACAATGCCTCCAACAGCTCACCCTTTTCACTTTTAATTTCACTTATATTTTCACTTATATTAAATAAATTTTACTCTTTTGTTTATAAACGGACACAGCTTCCTATTGACAAGTGGGTATTATCCTTCATTTAGGAGTGACAAGGCAGAAAACTTGTAGAAATTGTTAACACACCACACCTTATACAGCACCGCCCAGGGGGCGGACCCTCTGGGTATAATCCCTCTCTCTGCACTTCGCAGATCAGTTTTTTTTCTGCCTAGCATAGGAGAAGGACATGGCTCCCTTCGGGCCCATTGGTCCGGGGGTTTTTTTTCTAAGTTTTCTAAGTTTTTTTGTTCCTGCGATCTGCGATCAACTGCCGACTGGGTGACAGGCTGGATCCCAGATCCTTGTAGTCTCCCCAGTTTCGGCCATCGAGCGTGCGCCGACCCTAGCTACGCGCTGGGTTTTCCACGACATGCCCTTCGCTCCACGGGTGGCCGGTGAGCTTCGCGCTCCAGAGCATGCATATGATCGGTCTCTATGGCACAATCACAGCATGCCGGGCGGACAGTCACCTCCATGCGCGGATGATGATCTGTCCGGAATGTCTTCCAGCATAATCCACGCAGGAAAGGTAAGTAGCTCCCCTGCTTCGTCAGGAAGACTTGGCTGCACATTCCTGGAGAGATCAAGTAAGTGGTTTTACCCTTTCTTTCCTCTCTCCCTGCCTTCCCTCCTCCCTGAGCTCTGAAGCTAAGGCTGGGTGCTGGGGGGTCACCTGGGGGGCTCCATCTGGAGCGGGGCTGCGCTGTGGACTGTCATTAATATGTCAATGTGCTGCTTACCTGTGTGTGTTTTTCTCCCTCCATGCTGTCGGCGGCCATTTTCTTTGTGGTCCGCGCCCGCTTTGGCCTCTGTCGACTGTTCGGCGGCCATTTTCTTATGGTCCACACTGTTCTTCAGCACGGCCGCTTAGCGGCCATTTTGTCGAAATTTTCGGCCTCTAGGGTGCATTCTACAGGCACAAAAGTATACAGACACATGCTGATGAGATCAGACTGACACAGGCAGTGGTGGGAGAGCATCTCAGGCAGGAGCAGACGGCAGCAGTAGCGGTACCGTTCTAAGGGTGGTGAGTCCTCTGGGAGACCTCTTCATCTCTGTAGCAGCTAGGAGGGTGGCCTATTGATACCTTGCCTGGAGTCCCTGTGGGTGTCAGGCGCGTGGGTCAGCATGATGTCAGAAGCAGATGTATTTTCCCCTGAAACACCTGAGGGGAGCTATGTTGGCAATCCTGAAGGCTTTGTTGCCAAGGTGGAAGCAGTGCATGGGAACACGGGGGGGTAGGAAACGCCCCCTTCCCCGGCCATCTTCTGGGGATAATTCTGATGCAGAACCAGGCCCAGCTGTGGCTCATGGCCCTGATTCCGATGCATCAAAGACTGCGGACCGTGACCGGTCGGACAGTGAGAATGACTCCAGGTCTGGGTCAACACGCGAAAAGGCTTTGGTATCTGACCTTATCACTGCAGTGCGTGATACGCTGAAATTGGAGAATGCTTCAGAAGCAGCAAAGACCTCCGAATGAGGTAGCTTTGGCCGACCAGTTGGTACATGGCCTTAAGTTTGTCTGAGAATCAGACATGGATACTATCCCCTTGCTGTCTAGAGCCTTGGGTTATGCGGTGGTGTTATGCCAACTGGTTTGGCTAAGTGCTGGTCTACGGACCAAAAAACTTCCAAGAGGGCCTTATTGGACCCGCCCTTTAGCGGTGACAGTCTTTTTGGAGCCTCTCTAGATGACATCATTAAAGATGCCACAGGAGGTAAGAGCTTGCTGCTCCCACAATCCAAAGGCTAGGGCTCTCCTTCACCGCGCACAAGTGGTCTTTTGTCTGCCTTGTGCGGCAAGAAAACGACCCAGGCTGGTAAAGCGCCTGCTTAGGGACAGAAGCATCCCTGGGTTCGCAAGCTCAACCTTGCTTGCCTACCGAACAGATTTTTTCCCTCTAAACCGCCAGCTTCAGCCGACTCGTCGGGAAGTCCTTTATGGGGCGGTTCAAGACCTACTGATACGCAGGGTGGTCCTTCCTGTCTCAGTACAGGAAAGGATTCAGTGGTTCTACTCTAATCTATTCGTATTGCTGAAGACGCTCTGGTGTCGCTGCCCTCCATCCGGGGGATTTTCCGGCATCCTTGGTCATCAAGGACGCATGCTTGCATGTTCCCATATGCACCAGGCATCAGAGATGTTTGCGTTTGGCGGCCGGGGAAGACCACTTTCAATGGTGGCTCTCCCCTTTGACCTGGCATCGGCACCAAGGGTGTTCACCAAGGTGCTTGCCCCAATTCTGGCCCTACTAAGACAGCGGGGCATCGCCATCATGGGCAACTTGGACGTTCTTCTTCTGAGCGTGTCTATAACCTGTCAGACCCTCCGTTTCTTGTTTGGGTGCTGAACATTCAGAAGTCAGTATTGGTACCGTCTCAAATCCTAGTGTATCTAGGGTTGATTCTGGCAAAAGTATTTTTTTCTCCCTATGGGAAGTTTGCAGACCCTTCGGGCTGCAGTGCGGCAGTTGACATCCCAAAGAGGGTTGTCACGCCACTTTTTCAGGCAAGTCCTGGACCTCATGGTGGTCTCCTTCGAGACAGTACCATATAAACTATTTCACACGCAAGTGTTACAGAAGGTAATTCTGTCCAGAGGGTCAAGTGGCCCTCATCCCCGGATTGTCAAAATCCGGGTGAGCCACCTAGTCAGGACCTCCCTAGTTGGTGGCTGACATCACCGGCACTTCTGTCCGGGAAGTCATTTCTTCCTTTTTACTGGATGGTGGTCACGACTTCCTGGTTGGACAGGAGTCTGGGGAGCTCTGTCAACCTGGGTCGCTGGACTCCGGAGGAATCCCACTTGCCAATCATTGTCCTGGAACTCCAGGCGATCTGGCTTTGCCTCTCCACATGGTCTCAGAGGCTACAGGGGCGTCCAGTCAGAATCCAGTCAGACAAACACCACAGTGGTGGTGTATGTCAATCATCAAGGAGGAACAAGCAGCTCTGATGCAGCATCTGAGGTCGCTCACCTCCTAAGCGGGGCAGAAAGGAGCATACCAGGCCTGTTGGCTGTATACATTTCGGGTGTGGGTAACTGGCAGGTGAACTACCTGAGTTTCCAGATGCTGGACCAAGGAGAATAGTCTCTACACCCGGAGGCGTTTCCGCTTCTTTGCCAGGGGGAGGCACGCCAGTCGTATATCTCCTGGCTTCTCGACTCAAATCGGAAGGTATTGAGGTTCTTGGCCAGGTCAAGAGACCCATGGGCAAACATGACAGATGCGTCGATGGCACCGTGGAGTCAGTACCGGCTAATCTATGCCTTTCCTCCTCTGAAGCTCCTTTCTCAGCTGCTTCGCAGACTGGAGGCAGAGAGGATTCCAATGGTCACAATTGCTCCGGATTGGCCTCGGCGTCCTTGGTACGCCGATTAGTGCGTCTGGTAGCAGAACGCCTTTTTGGCATCTACCGCTAAGAAGGACCTGCTGTCGCAAGGTCCCATACGCCAGCCTGTTTTTTACAGTCACTGGCTTAACGGCATGACTTGAGAGCCAGGTGCTAAGAGACCGGGGCCTGTCGGATTCAGTGATCTCTACCATGAGGAGTGCTAGGAAGATTAACCATCACACTTGGAAGACTTACATATCCATTTGTGAGGAAATGAGGTGGCATCCGCATACTTATTTGGTTCCAGAGTCCTGCTGTTCTTCAGCAGGGAACGGGCCAAAATTTTTACGTTAAGTACAATTAGGGGGCAGGTATCTGCCCTGGCTGTCTTTTTCAATGACCCCCTGGTGGCTCACTCTCTAGTGAGAACGTTGGTACAGTGGGTTCGGTAGGCGGCCCCTCCGGTCCACCCTCCACTACCTCCGTGGGGCTTGTGTAGCAGACGTCCTTTTGTTGTCTACCACTACGAGAGGATCTGCTGTCGCAGGGTTCTATATGCCATCCTGCTTGCAGTCAATGGCTTTAACGGCATGGCCTCTAAGTGCCTCAGAAACCACTGTTTGAGAACATCAGGGAGATTCCCTTGTTGACACTTTCTCAGAAAGTGGTCCTTTTGGTGGCTGTTATGCCAGTTAAGATGGGTTTCTGAGCGGGCAGCCTTGTCATGCAAGCCTCCCTATCTGATCTTCCACAAGGATAAGGTGGTGCTGCGTCCGCAGCCTTCTTTTCTTCCTAAGGTCGTGTTTCGACCTTCCATCTCAAGGAAGACATTGTACTGCCATCCTTGTGTCCTCATCCGTCGTATCCTAAGGAGACGGCGCTGCATTCCTTGGACGTTGTCCAAACTCTGAGTATGCTCGTCTGGTACTGCTCAGTTCAAGGGATCAGACTCACTGTTTGTTTCAGTGACTGGTCCCAAGAAGGGCCCAGCGGTCTCGTCGGCCACCATCTCTAGGTGGATCCGACAGATCGTGATCAGGCTTACGCCATGAAGAGTCAGGCGCCTCCATTTCCCGGCGCATTTAACCAGGGCAAGAGGTGCCTCTTGGTGTTGCGTCGGTTAAGACGGGTTTCTGAGCGGGTAGCCTTGTTATGCAAGGCTCCCTGTCTGATCTTCCACAAGGATAGGTGGTGCTGCGTCCGCAGCCTTCTTTTCTTCCTAAGGTTGTTTTTGACCTTCCATCTCAAGGAAGACGTTGTACTGCCATCCTTGTGTCCTCATCTGTCGTATCCTAAGGGGGTGACGTTGTATTTCTTGGACGCTGTCCGAGCTCTGAGAGCATCAAGCGTCTGTTTCACCAGGTGTGTAAGGCGGCGACCTGCTCGTCCGTTCACACTTTCACTAAACTTTACAAGTTGATGTGTGTGCATCTTCGGATGCTTCTTTCGGCCGCAAGATATTGCAGGCGGCTGTTTAGAGTTGCAACTCCTCCATTGAGGAGCTCTGTCTTGTTATGGGGTGAAGTTGTTTTAATGCTGTTCCCACCCCTCGGTTTTGACACTGCTCTGGGACGTCCCACTTGTCAATAGGAAGCTGTGTTTGTCCATGAACGAAAGAGTAAATAGGATTTTTGTACTCACCGTAAAATCCTTTTCTCTGAGTTCATGGACGGACACAGCACCCACCCCTCCTTTTTTAAGTTTGTACTGCTTTTTGACGGACTGATCTGCGAGGTGCAGAAAGAGGGATTATACCCAGAGGGTCCGCCCCCTGGGCGGTGCTGTATAAGGGGTGGTGTGTTAACACTTTCTACAAGTTTTCTGCCTTGTCACTCCTAAATGAAGGATAATACCCACTTGTCAATAGGAAGCTGTGTCCGTCCATGAACTCGGAGAAAAGGATTTTACGGTGAGTACAAAAATCCTATTTTATCATATCGATAGAATTACCACTATTACATTAGAAATTATTGGAGAGAGATTGCTGGATTGTGTTAAGTTTACTTTTTCTTTTTGGATGGATTAGTTTAACATACATCTTTTACGTTAATATGTGATAGACAGTTTGTACAGTTGTCTAACATGTGCTTATGGGACAGTATATGTATATAGGTGAGCATAATTAGGGCAAAATCTGTGTAATTTTGATATCCTTGGGCCTAAAAGCAGTTAACCCCCAGCCCTTTCCACAAAGGTTAACAACTGACATAAAATATAAATAGAGTGCATTACTAAGGGCCCATTCACACTAAAACACAGTAAGCCATACTTAAGCAATGCTGCTGCATTATTTTCTTGTTTTTCAGCATTGTGGGGCACAGTAAATCAAACTGTGTTCTAGAGATGTGTCTGGTTCCTTTCAAAATAAATGGCATCATTGCACAACAGCATAGTGCGACCGGCCCCTAGTGCTTCTTATTCTTTTCTGCACAGCTTTAATTTAAAAACCACAGACTATTATATCAAAACTACACTGCTTAGCTTATTTGAAATGGTAAATAAATGGGCAATTTTTTTTTTCTCGTGATGGGACACAGTGGTTTGAATGGTTGCACATTATTGCATAGAATTCACATGATGTTCATGACGATAGGCTTACCAGTTCATACATGTGCCTCTGTTGTATTGTGTGGCTGTTTCATGACTGGTAAGTTGTTTTTACAGTATATATCGCACACATAAGCTTTATGAGTTTAACCGCTTCAATACAGGGCATGCAACATTGTACCCAAATTAAATCTTTGTTTTTTTCCCCTAAAATAGAGCTTTCGTTTGGTGGTATTTGATCACCTCTGTGGTCTTTATTTTTTGCGCTATAAACAAAAACAATATTTTTTACTTTTTGATTTAATAAATATCAAATATTTTTTTTATTTAATTTTTTTCCTCAGTTTAGGCCGATATGTATTCTTCTACATATTTTTGGTTAAAAAAAATTGCAATAAGCGTAAATTGATTGGTTTGCGCAAAATTTATAGCATCTACAAAATAGGGGATAGATTTATGTCAATTTTATTTATTTAAATTTTTTTGCTAGTAATGGCGGCGATCTGCAATTTTTATTGTGACCGTGACATTGCGATGGACATATCGGACACTTTTGACACATTTTTGGGACCATTCACATTTATACAGCGATTAGTGCTATAAAACTGCACCGATTACTGTGTAAATGTGACTGGCAGGGAAGGGGTTAACACTTGGGCGATCAGGGGGTTATATGTGTTCCCTAGTGAGTGATTCTAACTGTAGGGGGAGGGGACTCACAAGGGGAGGAGACCTATGTGTGTTCCTCTGTACTGGGAACACACATCGGTCTCCTCTCCTCTGACAGGACGTGGATCTGTGTGCACGCGCATCAGGTCCCGAGCGATGCGGCAGGCACGCGCACGCCCCCTAGCCACCCGGGAAGCCCAGGACGTCATATGACGTCCATCCGGAGGGAGGGAGGGTTCCTGCCGACGTAATTTTACAATGACTTAGTAAGGAAGGGGTTAAAAGGGTTGTTGGGATTTTTAGAATGGTAAAAATAAATATAAATTATATAATAAGACCTTGCGCTCCTCCACCTTCTGTTTGAGGATGCCCCACAGATGCTCAATAGGACACCAGCAACTCAACTCGCTCCTGCTGTGATTCTACACAGCGGGAACTGATCAGCGGGTCGGGTGGACCCAATGTCCGCTGGCACCTGCCGATCATTTGGTAAACAGGCAGAACAGCGATCTGTCCATTCTGTAAGTAGAGAAGGCATTGATCCTGTGTTTCTGCTAAGCAGGAACATGGATCAATGCCTTTTCCTCGTAAAAGCACCTCCCGCACTGATAGAAAACACTGTTTAGGCACACGGTTATCCCTTTGATCGCAACTGATGTTTAATCCCCTTCCCAGTCAGTGTCATTATAGTAACAGTGCATATTTTTAGCACTGATCACTGTATTCGTGTCACTGGTACCCGGAAAGTGAGTGTGTCCCGACTGTCTGCCACAATATCGCAGTCCCACTATAAGTCGCTGATCACCACCATTACTAGTAAAAAAAAAAAAAAATGTAATAAAAATATCCCATAGTTTGTAGATGCTATAACTTTTGCGCAAACCAATCAATATACGCTTGTTTTTTATCTAAATATGTAGCACAGGGGTAGTGAATTAAAACTCACGGGGGTCTGGTCAGAAAAATTTGCTTCTAGCGGCGGTCTGAGTGTCATATTGGTGCTATGACTCCACATGATATCCTCCACACTGCAGCCTCCTGTGCATGTCACAGACTGGTCCCCCCCCCCCCTCCCCGTCACAGACTGGTCCCCCCCCCCCTCCCCGTCACAGACTGGTCCCCCCCCCCTCCCCGTCACAGACTGGTCCCCCCCCCTCCCCGTCACAGACTGGTCCCCCCCCCCTCCCCATCACAGACTGGTCCCCCCCCCCTCCCCGTCACAGACTGGTCCCCCCCCCCTCCCCGTCACAGACTGGTCCCCCCCCTCCCCATCACAGACTGGCCCATCACAGACCCCCCTAGATAGCAGACTCCTGTCGTCCTAACAGCACAGCACTTCCCCCTCCCCACAGAGCCCTACCTTATTCACACAAGACGTGCAGCGTGGCTGTTCTGGACAACGGGCGGGACTTTTCAAGTTAAAGATGAGTGATTGATTACTGGGACCGCCCCGCAGCGTAGCAACCAATCACCCACTTCTTAACTTAAAAAGTCCTGCCTTTGTCCAGAGCAGCCACGCTGATCATCTTGTGTAAAAAAGACAGGCGAAGAGAGGGCGGAGACAGTTCAGCGATCCGATACTGATGGGACAGACCAACCCGTGCGTGGCGAGCCTGCTATGCTGTGAACATAGCAGCAGGCAGGCGGGCGAACCAGCGGCGGGGAGAGGAGTGGGACACACAGGCAACTATTTGGCGAGACTGCGGTCTGGGTAGTATGGCTACTGGAGCCAGGACCGAACCGCGGTCTGCCATTTAGTGATGCCTGATGTAGCAGAATACATATTGGCCTAAATTGATTAAAAAAAAAAAAAAAAATTGGGGATATTTTATAGTAGAAAGCAAAAAATAGTGTGTGTTTTTTTTTTTTTGTTTTTTTTTTTAAATTGTCTGGTCTTATTTTGTTAACGCAAAAAATTTCATCCGCAGTAGTGATCAAATACCACCAGAAGAAAGCTCTATTTTTGGGTACAGCGTTGCATGCCCGCACAATTCTCAGTTAAAGTAATGTAGTGCCATATCGCAAAAAATGGCCTGGTCATGAAGGGGGGTAAATCTTCCGGAGGGCAAGTGGGCATAGCTGAAGTCTGCAGAAGTCCTGATATATAGTAGGTTTGGGTGCTGTAGTTATAAAGTATTTTCTTCACTTTATTTGTTTTCATAGGAGGAAGATGTTAAAGAAGTTCTTTCCAGTATGATTGTCCATCAGCCGGGTATGAAAAGGAAAGCGGAGGTTCTACTTGAATCTGTATTGGAACCTGGCCAGGTACTAGACAAAGATGAAAACCACAGAAACATAAAACTTAGATTGAAACTGAGGAAGTTACGATTTAAGCTAAGGAAATGCAGCATGATAGACAAGGATTGTGGACATTTCTGGGCATTCTAGATGAAGTAAGGTTCTCCTTTTGGTGGATAAGGGTTGAATCAATGTGAGGTTTTCAGTGTTGTCGTGACCAGATTTTGAACATTTCTATCACGTCCCTTTAAGAAGGCCATACACGGTCGAATTTCTAACAAATTTTCTTTTCAAAATCAAAGTTTGTTTTTTTGTTGTGATCCGATGATGCCACCATTGATTTTCGAAATTCGGACGGGAATATTCTTTTCTCTCTGGGAATATTGTTTTCTCTCCGGGAATTCTCTTTTCTTGCACATGTGCATTTTTTTTTCTATTGCGTTTCTCGCACGATTCTCCCATCATTGATTAGAAAATCGTTTGTTTTTCAAAAAATTTCCAACATGTCCGATTACTCAAATTTTATTGCCGCACGAAAATCGGCTGTTGCTGCAGCCCACTAACGGTGCGAAATTCATATGAAAATTCTTTGAACGATTTTCAAAAGAAAGTTCTTTCGAAATTCGAACCGTGTATGGCCGGCTTTATGGTGACTTCTTCCACCTTTGACAGGTAATGAAGGAAAAATCTCACAGAAAATAAAAAAAAAGGCCTGAAAGAGTAAAGATAATTGCAGTTGTTGTACAGACTAGGGTCTGTGTTGCCAAAGATGCCCACGCGTTGGCAAGAATCATGCTAACCATCTCTGCAATATTTTAGGCTGGGTTCACACTGATGCGAATTGGATGCGGTTTTCCCTGCATCCAATTCACATGACGGGAGAGTGACCGACTCTCAATGGCGCCAGTTCACACATCTCCGGGGTGGCTGCGGTGCACATAGACCATGAACGAATAAGGTAAGGGAGTTACCGCTCCAGGTAAATATGCTGCAGTAATCCGTGTTCTCTCAGGGAACCATGGGTGCTCGCACTGCACAAGGCAAACAGAAAAAATTGGGTATGGACGGCCGCACCAAAAAAACCTTGACGGTTCTTTTTATTGTAAAGGATAAAATGCACTAAAAAAACACAGCAAGTAAGGGACAAACAGCTCATGAGTAAGCACTAGATTATAGTGTGAAGCGCATCAGTTTTTTGGAGTGCGGCCGTCCATACCCAATTTTTTCTCTGTTTGCAGTGCACTTAGCAGAAGGGTCCTGTGTGACTGGCTCCGTTTCAGGTCCAAATTCAGGTAAAAATTCGGAACTGATTCGCCCTTGAAAAGGAGAACAGGGACACACTGGACCCCCTGCTGTGATCCACTCCGCAAACCGTGTTAACCCAGCCTTAAAGGTGGTACTGAAGCTTCAGTTTTTTTTTTTCTTTTAAATAACAAACATTTCATACTTGCCTCTATTGTGCAGTTTGTTTTACACAGAGTGGCCCCGATCGTCCTCTTCTGGGGTCCCACAGCGGCTCCTCCCCGCAAGAGATAACCCCCTCTGGGAAGCTCTCTCCTGAGGGGGTTACCTTGTGGGCACGCTCCCGAGTCATTCACTCAGCGTCCATAGCCGCCAAGTGTATGACTCGCCCCCCGGCGGCCGCGTCATTGGATTTGATTGACAGCAGTGGGAGCCAATGGCTGCGCTGCTATCAATCTATTCAATGAAGAGCCGTCAATACGTGGGGAAATCGTCGCAGGATCGCGCCCACGGAAATTTGGGGCTCAGGTAAGTAAAACGGGAGGTGGGGGGGCCAGGCACAGCATAGTGTTTTTTCACCTTAATGCATAGGATGCATTAGGGTGAAAAAACTCGAGGGTTTACAACCCCTTTAACCCTTTTTTTTTTTCTCAACACGTTTCAGAATAAAATGCACCCCCTCAACAGTTAGTTTACATTTGGAACGCAAGGCATTGTGTTGCATGAAAAAAACTGTTGTTGGAAGAGCCTATTATGCCATGAGATGTGTTGAGGAATGAAATTGTTGTACCCTTCCAGGAATATACCCCTCCTCTCTAATGTCTCCCGCGTAAAAGTCCTCTGTTAAGCCTATTGCCATTTATCTTCTGGGTTTAGTGATGCCCAGAATCATTTAATCCACTTACTGTGAGCAGGAGGTGATCATAGACACTCCCTGAGGGTGCATTATCATGCTGGCTATGGCTCATAGAATAGTGCTGTGCAGAGTGTCATCACATATTACATAGTGCTGGCTTCTGTTGCATTCTAAACTTGCCCACTGCTGGGAAAAAAAAGATATGTACGGTATATAATATTTAAAAAAATATATAAATGGTGCAGGTGTGCTGACAAGAGGAGGCAGGTTTTCAAAGCTGCAGTTCCCCTTTAAGTGTTAGTTTATTATAAGACTATCTTAATTTTCCTGGTCAATTTTGTTCATTGAATTTTCAATATTTCAAGCATATATTATCAATTGACATAGTTACAGTAAATAGTAGCAGTGAAAGAAAACACAAAATATATATTTATATTGAGCTCCAGTATTAATTAAAAGAAAAGAGAAGAAAAAAAAATGGTAATTTGAGTTTAACCTATGTTGACCAATGTCTGGAGATTTACTAAAATATTTGCTTTGTGCCGAAGTTAAATACATACAAACCAGATATGATAATTATATAACATGTAAGGTTGATAGGGTTTTAAAAAACACAAGAAAAAATAAAATAAAAATTTTTCAACCTCATATATCGTTGAGACAATCAATACGTGATGAAGATAAACAGGGATTTATTGCATAGACAATAGGTTTGTACTATTTCTGTGGAGCTCTATAGCTGAAGTATTATGATGAAGACTATGTTATTTTTATTCATTTATATGCCACAGGTGTGCTTTTCAGATCCATTGCCACAGTTTCAGTCTCTAAAGCAGGGGTCTCCAAACGATGGCCCTCCAGTTATTCAGGAACTACAATTCCCATCATGACTAGTCATGTCTGTGAATAGCATTAGAGTTTTACAATGCCTCATGAGGCTGGTAGTTCTGAAACAGCTGGAGGGCCGTAGTTTGAAGATCCCTACTCTAAAGGCTGGTACACGCTATGAGAAAATCAGGTGAATGATCATCGTCGATATTTTCCCTGTTTCAGCGAACTCGAATGATTTCAATCCCGCATTTCAGTCCGACAATTTCAGAGACATCTGTGCCGTTTTCTGCACAGATGTCTATTGAAATCGCACCTGAAATCGCTAAAAGTAGTACAGAAACTACTTTTGGGAATCGGTGCGGCCCCGCAAAGTCGGCGTTTCACTGATTCAGGCAGTTCCACTGCGGGCAATAGCCGCCGATTTGCATCAATGTGAGCCAGAGCTCACAGCAAGTCTGAACTGAGGAATGAAATAATGTACAAAAATCCTCATACGACAAAGGCTTTTTTCTTTTTCGTACATCACGGGACACAGAGCGACTTAGTCATTACTAATGGGTTATATAGATACCTTCAGGTGCTGGCACTGGCAACTTCCAAAACCGGAAGTACCCTCCCCTATATAAGCCCCTCCCATCCGGGAGCACCTCAGTTTTTTGCCAGTGTCTAAGGTGTTGGCCAAAGAGTAACATGTGTTTTCACTGGGCTTGCGTACAGGTTCTTTTGGGCCTTAGTAAGCTGTTCCGGATCCCACCAAAAAAGCTTCATAGCTAAACGGTCGGTACCCGGGCCTTGCAGCAGAAGAGCAAGGTTTTGCCTGTAATGCCTCTCTTAGGAGGGCTGGACCCTGGGATCCAGAGCTCTGGTCATACCCACGACCAAGATGTTGTCTGTGCAGGGTGCTATACAGGTCCAGGGGAGTGGAATCCTTGGGAACCCGGTTCCTGAAGGTTTAATTACAATGCCTGCCGTGATAGGTGAAGTTTGGGCTTCTGTGGGCCAAACAGAGTCCTGCGGCGGGGAACAGGTAAGTGGGGGCCCCCAGGAACTTGGTTCTATTGGGGGACCCCCAAGCCTAATTTGTCTTTCTGTCTGTTACCTAACGGTATTCCCGCTAATATCTGTGTATGCCTGTAACTACTGAAAATGTAAAATTTTAATAGTAGTCAAGAAAAAAAAAAAAAAAAGAGGACCGCGGTACCTGTGTTAAACCACTAGAGGCCGCTGTGGTCCATTTTTCTTGTCATGTGGATCTTTGGTTTTTTCAAGTCAAAAGATCCAGGCAGTTGGTAAGTTTCTCTGTGGGAATCCACTTCCTCTGCCCTGTTGCTGCGCTCATCCACCGCACAGGCCCTCCGGCAAAAAGGGCCCTGGCTCCTAGTCCCTGTTTGATTTTCGAAAAGGGCGCCAATGGCGCACGGGCGCGGGCGCGTGCACGCACCTCCTATGAAAAAAAAGGGGCGGGGCGGGTGGATGACGCTCGATGCGCGCCACGGCGTTTCTGCGCATGTGCAGGCGTCCCAGCTTGTATAAAGACACAGTACAAGTGTCAGCTGGATGCAAACAGAGCTAGCAACAAACAGTGGCACACAGAGGCGGTTGATGCAGGCATCCCCATAGAAAGGCACTTTAGTGGACACCAGCTGGTATATAGCAGCAACTGTGTTAGACTATTACCAGCAAAATTGGTGTATGACGACGGGAATACCTCAGCTTTGTGCTTAAAGGATATGTCGTCCAGACGCTCCGGAAATAAGTCTTCCAGGAAGCCAAAGGGGTCTCCATCGGGCACTGAGGATATTGGGCATGCTTGTACTGCACCAATCTCCCCTGAGAATTCAGAAGTCAGTAGCCGTAGAAACCCCGCAGGAGTGCCTGGTGCTGCGGCTGTCCCCAGTCCACCTGCTCCTGTATATATAACAGAGGAGGTTTTATCCTGAACTCTGGGAGGATTGGAAGAGAGATTAACAGCATTGATCGCTGCTTCCCTGTCACAGGGAAAGCGCGTCCGATCTCCGTCTCCTCCTTCAGAGTGCCTGTTAGTGGAGGAACAGCCCCACACAGAGATCGACCTACCTGAAGGGGATCAGGATGAGGTTGATTCAGTTATGGAGGAATCAACAGTGGAAGAACCTTTCTCAGCATCTCAGGCTGAAAGATTATGGGTTCAGTCTCTGACTAACATGGTCCGATCAGCATTTAAAATGCCTCTGGCGGAACCATCAACCACTACGGTTTCCTCGCTGGGGTCGCTAAAAGCTCCCCAGGCTGTCTGTTCCTTCCCAATCCACCCTTTATTAGAAGGGCTTATTTACCAGGATTGGGAGCATCCTGATAAAATATTTGCTCCCCCCAAGAGATTTCCGGTGATCTATCCCATGGAGAATAAGTTCATAAAAAAATGGAGGGTCCCTACAGTGGACGCAGCCATCTCTTCTGTGAACAAATCACTGACATGTCCAGTAGATAATAATCCAATGTTCAAAGACCCAATAGATAAAAAATTGGAGTCTTTACTAAAATCTGCTTTCTCTACAGCAAGCATGGTGACACAACCTGCGGTAGCAGCGATTGGAGTCTGCCAAGCAGTAAAAGATCAGTTGAAACAAGTCTTAAGGGACTTACCAGATCAGCAGGCTCTTGCCCTAGCTGACCTGCCTAGAGCCTTGTGTTTTGCGGTGGACGCCATAAAGGATACAATCCAACAGGCCTCCCGCTTTACGCTGTCTGTAGTACATATGCGTAGGCTTCTGTGGCTCAAAAACTGGTCTGCTGAAGCTCCCTGTAAGAAATTGCTGATTAGCTTCCCATTTCATGGAGAACGCTTATTTGGAGAAGATCTGGACAAGTATATCCAGAAAATTTCTGCCGGTAAAAGTACACTCTTGCTGGTTAAGAACAAGGGTAGAAGTCCTTCTTTTAAGAGGCCTACTTCTCCAGTCCCTGGCACATCGGCTGTGAAACAGTTCCGACAGCCTCCGCGGTCAAATCCAGGGGGCAGAAATCAGGGAAAATCACAGGGTAACAAGAAACCCTGGGTCAGGAGAGGTACAAAACCTCCCCCCAAGTCATGAAGGGTTGCCCCCACTCAATCGGGTGGGGGGAAGACTTCAGTTGTTCACAGAGACCTGGCGGGACACCATCAGAGACAGATGGGTGATCTCCGCAGTAAGTCTGGGATACAAGCTGGAGTTAAAAGACACTCCTCCTGCCCATTTTATGAGGTCAAACTTGCCAAGCGATCCCCAGAAGAGAGGATCCCTCCTTCTGGCACTAGAACAACTATTGCTCCAAGGTGTAATCATGAAGGTTCCCTTGGAAGAAAGCGGGTTCGGGTTTTACTCGAACCTTTTCACAGTCCCCAAACCAAATGGGGACGTGAGGCCCATATTAAATCTAAAAGGGCTAAACAAGTTCCTACATATCAAGACTTTTCGGATGGAGTCGATCCGATCAGTGGCCACCGCCCTACAAGGGCAGGAATGGTTAGCCTCGATCGACATAAAGGATGCTTATCTGCATATTCCCATCTTTCCGGCCCACCAGAAATTTCTACGCTTTGTAGTAGAAGGGCGCCATTTTGAGTTCAGAGCCTTACCTTTAGGTCTGGCCACAGCACCACGAGTGTTCACAAAAATTCTGGCCCCACTATTGGCCAATCTAAGAACACGGGGTGTAACGATAATGGCATATTTAGACGACCTGCTACTAATAGACCACTCAGTGGAAAAACTGGAAGTAGCTATTCACGAGACAATCAAGTATCTGGAATATCACGGTTGGATTATCAACCGAGACAAGTCAGCTCTAAGACCAGTCAAAAGTCTGGAATACTTGGGGCTAAGGCTGGATTCAAATCAGAGAAAGATTTTCTTACCTCCAGAGAAGGTGTCGTCTTTGAAAGATTTGACCCACTTAGTGGGTACAAAAAGAAAACCATCCATACGCCTGTGCATGAGGCTGCTGGGAAAAATGGTGGCTTCATTCGAAGCAGTACCCTACGGTCAATTCCATTCAAGGAACTTGCAGAGGGCCATTCTGTCAGCCTGGAACAAAAAAGTTCAGGCTTTAGACTTACCAATGTCCCTGTCCCCTTCCGTTCGCAAGAGCCTCCATTGGTGGTTGGTGCCCCAGAATCTGGAAAAAGGGAAACCCTTCAGTCCGGTTTCTTGGAAGGTAGTCTCTACAGATGCCAGCCTCATAGGCTGGGGGGCAGTACTGGAGCAATGGTCTCTCCAGGGCAAGTGGTCAGAAGCAGAGAAGGCCCTGCCCATCAATCTCTTAGACATACGAGCAGCCCGGTATGCCCTAGTAGCATGGACATCCAAACTCCAAGGGTCCCCTGTCAGAATTCAATCAGACAATGCCACAGCAGTGGCATATATCAATCACCAGGGTGGCACCAGGAGTCGTGCAGCCCAGAGGGAAGCGAATTGCATCCTGAAATGGGCAGAAAGATATGTCCCAGCCATATCCGCGGTTTTCATCCCAGGAGTGGAAAATTGGAGAGCGGACTTTCTAAGTCGCCAGCAATTATGCCCGGGTGAATGGTCTCTTCACCCCGAGGTTTTCCAGGCAATATGCCAGCGGTGGGGAACACCGGATGTAGATCTGCTAGCATCCAGATTCAACGCAAAGGTGGACAGATTTGTGTCTCGCACAAAGGATCCCCTAGCTTGCGGTTCGGATGCCCTAGTGTTCCCTTGGGATCAGTTCAAGCTGATATATGCATTCCCACCGCCACAATTGTTACCGCGATTAATCCGCAGAATCCGGGTAGAAAAGAAACCGGTGATTCTGGTGGCTCCAGCGTGGCCCCGAAGAGCATGGTACGCGGAGATCGTAAAGATGTCAGTGGGGAGTCCTTGGACCCTCCCACATCGTCCGGACCTGCTTTCGCAGGGACAGATATACCACCCTTCCTTACAAGCCCTAGGTTTGACGGCCTGGCTATTGAAGCCCACATTCTAAAAAAGAGAGGTCTCTCTAATCCGGTGGTATCTACCATGATCAATGCCAGGAAGCCGGTATCCAGGCAGATCTATTATAGGATCTGGAAGGCGTACATCGCGTGGTGTGAGGCCAAGAAATGGCATCCGCGTAAGTACGTAATAGGTAGGGTTCTGGACTTGGTACAGTGGGCTGTGGATAGGAAGCTTGCCTTGAGTACTATCAAGGGTCAGATTTCGGCCTTGTCAATATTTTTTCAAAGGCACTTGGCTTTGCATTCATTAGTCAAAGCTTTCATACAAGGAGTGATGCGTATTAGCCCTCCGGTTAGTATTCCCATATGTCCATGGAACTTAAACCTGGTTCTGTCGATTCTACAGAAACAACCATTTGAACCATTGCAGCACATTTCCTTGGTTCTTCTCACCAGGAAATTGATTTTCTTAGTAGCCATTTGTTCGGCTAAAAGGGTATCGGAATTAGCCGCCATGTCCTGTAAGGAGCCATATCTGGTTGTCCATAAGGACAGAGTAGTATTACGTCCTCACCCAGCCTTTCTTCCTAAGGTGGTATCGAGGTTTCATTTGAACCAAGATGTGGTTCTTCCTTTTTTTCCCAAACCTACCTCGGTAGAGGAAAAGTTATTGCATTCTTTGGATGTAGTAAGAGCAGTTAAAGCTTATCTAAAAGCCACTGCTCAGATTCGTAGAACGGATACTTTGTTTGTTCTGCCGGAAGGCCCCAGAAAGGGTCAGGCAGCATCAAAATCTACTTTAGCCAAGTGGATTCGACAGGTCATAATACAAGCCTATGGCTTGAAAAGGAGACCGCCTCCGTTCAAAGTTAGGACGCACTCCACAAGAGCAGTTGGAACTTCATGGGCAGTGCATCACCAGGCCTCCCTGGCTCAAATCTGTAAGGCCGCAACATGGTCTTCAGTACACGCGTTTATAGGTTCTACCAGGTGGACGTTAGAAGTCAGGAGGATGTCGCCTTTGGGCGCAGTGTGTTGCAGGCCTCAAAAGATCCTCATGCCTGATGGCGCCCAGCTTATGTATAGTGTATCCCCCCCCCCCCCTCATTTGGCATTGCTTTGGGACGTCCCATTAGTAATGACTAAGTCGCTCTGTGTCCCGTGATGTACGAAAAAGAAAAAGGGATTTTTATAACAGCTTACCTGTAAAATCCTTTTCTTGGAGTACATCACGGGACACAGAGCTCCCACCCCTCTTTTTTGGCGACACTTATTGCTTTGCTACAAAACTGAGGTACTCCCGGATGGGAGGGGCTTATATAGGGGAGGGTACTTCCGGTTTTGGAAATTGCCAGTGCCAGCACCTGAAGGTATCTATATAACCCATTAGTAATGACTAAGTCGCTCTGTGTCCCGTGATGTACTCCAAGAAAAGGATTTTACAGGTAAGCTGTTATAAAAATCCCTTTTTTGAAGTCACCTTTTAACTTTTAGAATCCTTAGTATCACGCGTTTCAATTATACACACTAAAAATATTAAATCACAAAATGTAAATCTTAGTTCTTTATGAAATTACATTTCTCTCTCGTCCATGGACGGACACAGCTTCCTTATATTCTGTAGGGTTATGTTCCCGTCTATTAGGAGAGGACTAGGCAGACATGTTGACATTTAAAAACATGTAATTAAGCAAAGCTGAAACCGTACCGCCCAGGGGGCGGTCCCTCTGGTCATAACCCCTCACCCTGCATTCAGCAGCTCATTTTTTTTTGCCTAGTATCGGAGAAGTTCCTGGCTCCCTAGGGGGGGGGCCCATTGGTCCTGGAATCAACTGCCGGCTGGGTGACGGGCTGGATAATATAGATCCTTGTAGTCTCCCCAGTCCGGCCATCGAGCGTGATCAGGCCTTTAGCTACGCGCTGGGTCGGCCACGACATACCCCGTTTGCTCCAGGGGTGGCCGGTGAGCTATATGCTCCGGGGCTCACATATGACAGGGCTACTGCTGTCCAAGTCACAGTGGGCCGTGGCCGACAGCCACTCCGTACTGCTCGGTGATGGGTCTGTCAGGAACGCGTCCAGCAGTCCCCGCGAGACGGGTAAGTAAGGTTCCTCTTGGCAGGATGGAACAGCTTGGCATTCCTGGGGTGGTCGATTAGGGGGTCTCTCGCCCTCCCTTTCCTCTCTCCCCGTCCATCCCTGCTCCCCATGCATTTGCTGGTCCTGCTGTGTACCTAACCGGGGGGGTCCCTGAGGGGGGTCCGGGTCCTGGCTGGGGGCTGCGTGGTGTGTCCGCTCTAGTGTGGGTGGTCTGCCATGTGGGGGGGCCTCCGCTCGAATGCCCAGTGTTTTTGCGGCCTTTTATTTTTACCTCAGAACGATCAGAGCCATTTTCCTGTAGCTGCGCTGTTCCTAATACTAATACAGCTGGCGGCCATTTTCTTGTAGCCGCGCTGTTTCTATTGCTAATACAGCGGGCGGCCATTTTCTTGTAGCTTGCACTCTTTTTTTCCTGAGGCAGCCGGCGGCCATATTTTTGTGGCTTTAACATTGGTTTTGGCCTTTAGCGCTGGTTTGTCATTCTGAACGGCGCGAACGGCACAGATCACCTCAGACACACCTCAGGCACACACTGTGCAGGAGATAGAGCAGACCGCAGCGCTGAGCAGTGCCTGGGTCAGGGCAGTGAGTCCTCTGGGAAACCCCTCGGTCTGTAGCAGCTAGGAGGGTGGGCCTTTTTTGTACCTTGACTTTAGTCCCTAAGTGGTTGTCAGGTGAGCGGGTCAGCATGGCGTCAGAAGCTTGCGCTTCTTCCCCAGACATTCCTGTGGTAGCAACCGGTGCCCCTGCACCTGCGATACCTATGGACGCTTTGTCGGCAGTCCTGGAATCATTTGTTACCAGGGTGGAGGCGGTGTGTGGGCGAAAGGGGGGGGAAAGGCGCCCCCTCCCCCCCACCATCTTCTGGGGAAAGCTCTGACTCAGACTCAGGCCTGGCTGTGACACAGGGCCCCTGTTCTGAAGTGTCAGAGGATACGGACCAGGACCATTCAGGCAGTGTTGAAGACTGTGTCCAGGTCAGCGCAGGAGAAGGCGCTTGTTGGAGCACTTATCACCGCAGTGCTGGAAACCCTCAAGCGGGAGGATGCAGCTGGGACATCTACTGAGGTGTCTGTTCCTTTTGGGTCCCACAAGCCGACCCGCACTGCTGAGGTGTTTCCTTATGTAACTTATTTTGATAAGTTTATAGACAAAGAATGGGAACGACCGTAGAGGACCTTTTCGGTCCCAAAACGCATGGCCGGTCCGTTACCCTTTTGAGGAGAGCTTTCTGAAAAAATGGGCTTCTCCCCCGGTTGCGGACCCCCCGGTATCCAGGTTAAACAAGACCTTTGTGAAGGTACGAAGATTCAGGATGGAATCAGTTTGCTCTGTGGTCGCTGCACTCCATTCGGGGGATTTTCTGGCATCCTTGGACATCAAGGACGCATACTTGCATGTCCTCATATTTGTCAGGCATCAGAGGTTTCTGCGCTTTGCGGTCGGCGACGACCACTACCAATTTGTGGCTCTCCCTTTTGGCCTGGCATCGGCACCAAGGGTTTTTACCAAAGTGTTTGCCCCGATTCTGGCCTTGCTGAGACAGCGAGGAATCGCTATCGTGGGCTACTTGGACGACCTCCTTCTGAGAGCAGCTTCAGACTCAGAATTAGAATTAGAGGGGGATGTGGCTATTGCCAGGCAGACCCTTCAAGAATTTGGTTGGGTACTGAACCTCCAGAAGTCGGTGTTGGTGCCGACTCAGCGCTCCGGAATACCTGGGCTTGATTCTGGACTCCTCAGAGGCGAGAGTTTTTCTCCCCTTGAAAAAATTGCAGACTCTTCGGTCTGCGATGAAGCTGTTGACATCCCGCAGGTGGTCGTCGCTGCGCTTTTACATGCGAGGCCTCGGTCTCATGGTAGCCTCCTTCGAGGCGGTACCGTATGCTCAATTCCACACAAGAGTCTTGCAGAAGGAGATCCTGCCCAAATGGGACAAATCTCTGTTGTCCCTGGATTGTCAAATCCGGGTGAGCCAGCTAGGCAGGGCTTCCCTGGTCTGGTGGCTGAGATCTCCGGCCCTTCAGTCCGGAAACTCGTTTCTTCCCTTTCACTAGACGGTGATCACGACGGACGCCAGCCTGACCGGTTGGGGGGGAGTTTGGGGTGTTTAGTCGACACAAGGTCGCTGGACACAGGAAGAATCCCGCCTGCCGATCAATGTGCTGGAACTTCGGGCGATCAGGCAGTGCCTCTCCACATGGTCACAGAGGCTGCAGGGACATCCAGTCAGGATCCAGTCGGACAACGCCATGGCGGTGGCATATGTCAACCATCAAGGAGGAACAAGAAGCTCGGCTGCAGCATTGGTAAGTCGCCAGATGCTGGACCAAGGAGAATGGTCGCTACACCCGGATGTGTTTTGACTCCTTTGCCTGAGATGGGGCACGCCAGACGTGGATATCCTGCCTTCTCGACTCAATTGGAAGGTATTGAGGTTTGTGGCCAGGTCCAAAGAACTCTGGGCGGACGCGACAGATGCGTTGGTGGCTCCGTGGGGACAGTTTTGGCTAATTAATGCCTTCCCCCCCACTGACACTTCTTCCTCGTCTGCTCCGCAGAGTGGAGACCGAGGGGATTCCGGTGATTCTAATTGCCCCAGATTGGCCTCGGTGTCCCTGGTACGCCGACCTAGTACGCCTGGTGGCGGATGTCCCTTGGCGACTGCCGATGCGAGAGGACCTTCTGTCGGAAGGTCCTATACTTCATCCTGCTTTACAGTCGCTGGCTTTAACGGCATGGCTGTTGAAAGTCAGGTTCTGAGGGACTGAGGCCTGTCGGATTCAGTAATTTCCACCATGCTGAGGGCACGGAAGTAATTTTCTCGGAAGATCTATCATCGCACGTGGAAGGCCTACATCTCTATGTGTGAGGAGATGGGGTGGCGTCCACGGGTATATTCGCTGTCCAGGATCCTGCTGTTTTTACAGTGTGGAGTGGATCAGAAACTTGCCATAAGCACCATTAAGGGGCAGATTTCAGCCTTGGCTGTTTTCTTTCAACGACCCTTGGCGGCTCATTCACTGGTGAGTACGTTTGTGCAAGGGGTCCGACATGTGGCTCCTCCGGTTCGACCACCACTACCTCCGTGGAATTTTAATCTGGTGCTCTCAGTACTTCAGAAACCTCCGTTTGAGAACATCAGAGAGATTCCCCTCTTGACACTCTCAGAAAGTTGCCTTTCTGGTGGATATTACATCTGTCAGGAGGGTTTCTGAGTTGGCGGCCTTGTCTTGCAAGTCCCCCTACTTGATCCTCCATAAGGATAAAGCAGTGCTACGCCCGCAGCCTTCGTTTCTTCTGAAGGTGGTTTCGGCTTTCCATCTAAATGAGGACATTGTACTTCCATCTTTGTGTCTTTGGCCGTCGCATCCCAAAGAGGTTGCGTTACATTCCTTAAACGTGGTACGTGCTCTGCGGGTGTATCTGCTTCGGCTCCGTTCCGGAGGTCAGACTCACTGTTTGTGTCGGTGACTGGTCCAAAGAAAGGCCTGGCGGTCTCGACGGCCACCGTTTCTCGGTGGATCAGACAGATCGTGATTCAGTCTTATGCCCTAAAAGGTTTTGCAGGCGGCTGTTTAAGGTTGTAACTCCTCCGTTGAGGAGCTCTGGTTGTTTTGGGGTGAAGTTTGGTTTGATTGCTGTTCCCACCCCTCGTTTTTTTACACTGTTTGGGGACGTCCCTACTGTCAAGAATATAAGGAAGCTGTGTCCGTCCATGGACGAAAGAGAAAATAGGATTTTTGTACTCACCGTAAAATCCTTTTCTCAGAAGTCAATGGACGGACACAGCACCCACCCCTCCTTTTTATGTTTGTACTGCTTTTTGACGAACTGTGCTGCTGAGTGCAGGGTGAGGGGCTATGACCAGAGGGACCGCCCCCTGGGCGGTACTGTTTTAGCTTTGCTTAATTACATGTTTTTAAATGTTAACATGTCTGCCTAGTCCTCTCCTAATAGACGGGAACATAACCCTACTGTCAAGAATATAAGGAATCTGTGTCATTCCATGGACTTCAGAGAAAAGGATTTTACGGTGAGTACAAAAATCCTATTTTTATGCCTCAACCCAGTAGCACCCATTAATAACTGTTATGTCATTAGTTATTTAACCAGGGAAGTTGTGATATATATTGATTTCCTTTTTTACAGTTCCCAAATATACTGGAAGAAGAAGAAATAGATATGGATACTGTGCATGACAGCCAAGCTTTTATATATCATCATTTAAATATGTTGGATAGACCATCCACACCAGGTATTATTTCAGGGGTCAAATCAAACATTAATTCTGCACTTGCCTGTAAAACCTTCTCACTTTTTATTATTTCGGGGGATTGGCTGGTGTGTTAATTGTGAACACTTTTTTCTTCTTTTTTTTTTTTTCTTTAAAATGTATGTTTAGGCAAAATGTAAAAAAAAATTGCATATCTCTGCCATTCATGCACATTTACCATATTTTATCACTTTAATAATGCTGCAAGTGCAATAGAAAATACAGTTGATTTGGAAAAAAAACAACGATCTCCATACTTCCTGTTTGAGCTGGCAACACAGAGCCTTGGCTGCAGTAAAATCCCAAGCAGATTGATCAGCCTTGCCCAGTTCTCCTCTGTAGGACTACAAAACACCACCTACTTATATTATCGAGAGAGGAAAGGGATTCTGTTTTGCCATTAGGTAAGAATTGGACAGAGCTGACAACACTGCTTGGGATTTCAGTGCAGCAGAGACACAATTGTTGGCTCAAACACACAAGTGAAAACCTTCTGCATTGGGATAAAAATTGCTTATTTCATTTTTAATAAAAAAAAAAATTATATATATAGTTTAGCCATTTCCCGACGGCTATAGCCAAGTGATGGCTACAGCTCAGGGAGGCCATCATATGACAGCCTCCCGTGATCGCGCCCACTGTGATGACAGTGTCTAGAGGACACTACTGATCACAGATGGAGGTAAAGAGCCAATCACCAGCTCTTTACCACGTGATCAGCTGTGTCCAATCACAGCTGATCACGGATAAAAATAGAAGCTGGTTATCTGCCCTCCTTTCCTCATGTTGACAGCACGAGGAGAAGGGAGCTGAAAACCGGCTTCTCTAAGGCCGAGTTCACACTGATGCGATTGTAGACATCACATGTGATTAGCATTCCTATGCACATCACATACACAATGTCTGTGCGGTGCGAATTCAGCCATACTGAAATCGGATCTCATTCACACCAAAATGGTGCAGGACCCTTTTTTTTTTTTTTTTTGTCCGCACTGGAATCGGATCGCATAGGTGTTCAGACCCATGCGATCTGATTCCACAGTTCACTCTGCATTTTGCAAACCGATTTGGGGATGTCCATTAACTTTTATATTGACAGCCGCAGAGGTTCGCAGAGCACAGTGTGAACTGTCTGTGATTCTGACGCGGTGCGGGAATCCGCACAGGAATCGCTGTGGTTCTCGCACTGCATCAGTGTGAACCCAGCATTAAAGGGACATGTACACTGATAATCAGGGCACTGATGATCTATGTCCTGATTATCAGTGCAGTCCCACCAGTGTCACCTATGAGTGCCACCTATCAGTGCCCACATCAGTGAAGGAGAAAAATTACCTGTTTGCAAAATTTTATAACAAACTGTGCAAAAGTTTTTTTAATTATTTATTTATTTTTTTTAATTTTCGCTTTATTCGTTTATTTAGCAAAAAATAAAAGGAAAGCTCTTTTTGTATGAGAAAAATTATAAAAAATTTGTTTGAGTACAGCATTGCATGACCACGCAATAGTCATTGAAAGTGCAACAGCGCTGAAAATTTGCCTGGGCAAGAAGGGGGTAAAAGTGGCCAGTAGTAGGCAAGTAGTTAAGTGAGTTGTCCACAACCATAGACTTGCATCAAGAAAAGGTGCAGTCTGCATATGTAGTAAGTAAATATGGTTGCCCCTATTTACATATACAAGTAAAAAATTACATTAGTTGGTAACTAAATACAAAAGCTCAACACAAATTGTTCCATTTTATTTATACTAAGCATTATGTGTTCCAGCACACAGCTAACATCCTGTGTTGTAATCCTGTTAAAGACTCTGTGAATATTATTAGCATTAATATTAGCATTTTTTTTACGTGAACTAACTTGAATAACCTCAGGCCACCGCAGTTCTGTGGAAATATCCATCTCTCTGTTTTTTAGCAATGCAAAAATAGCAGCAGTTTCAGTATTATACATGAAGCATACAACTGTGTTTGTGTCCATGATCTTCAGATAAATAAAAAGATCTTTTTATGCCGTTAAGTCCATTTATCGTAATTTCCAACCAGTCTGTTCAGATCATATTTGGCAGAGTGATCATATTTTGCCCGCACGCAGTGAAATGTCCATTTGAGTTGCAAATGCAATTATTTTGTACTTGCAAACGGAAATCCTAATAATCACTTTCACATGTCTTCCTTCCACAAATGTTCCCCATTGCTTTTGCCTAACACTTGAACATGTGTTTGCAATAAAGCAGACTTGTACAGGAAGTAAAATACTGTAGATCTAAGTTTGCAGCGGCTACTTGGATACGTTTTAATAAGGGGCATAATTCACACCATTTAATCAAATAAGAGCAGCCTTTTCGGGTAGCAATGGATTCAACAAATATCAGTCTAACCAGATAAAACTGTATCGCCTCTTATCTTTAGTCAAAATGTTGGCACTATACTCCCTATGTCTGTAGTGGCAGCAGACTGTCACAGACCTCCCAAAAAGCTTCTAAGACCCCTTTCACACTGGGGCGGCGTCGGCGGTAAAGTGCCGCTATTTTTAGCGGCGCTTTTCCGTCGTTTTTGCCGAAGTATTCGGCCGCTAGCGTGACGCTTTTAACCCCCGCTAGCGGCCGAAAAAGGGTTAAAAGCGCTGCTGCGGCAGCGCTTTGCTGTCAGTTTGACCGCGCTGCCCATTCATTTCAATGGGCAGGAGCGGTGTAGACACCGCTCCTTCACCGCTTCAAAGATGCTGCTTGCAGCAGTTTTTTGTTAACATCCTGCCAGTGCATCGCCTCTGAGACTGCAGGGGAGCCGCTTTACAGGCGCTATTTTTAGCCCAAAAGCGCCTGAAAAACGCCCCACTGTGAAAGGGGTCTAAGACTTTTTTCACACCAAGGCGTCGGCGGTAAAGCGCCGCTATTTTTAGCGGCGCTTTACCATCGCTTATTTGGCCACAAGCGGGTCGCTTTTAACCCCCGCTAGCGGCCAAAAAGGGTTAAAACCACCCTCAAAGGCGGTTTAGCCACGCTGCCCATTCATTTCATTGGGCAGGAGCGGTGGAGTGTACACACCGCTCCTTCACCGCTCCAGAGATGCTGCTTGCAGGAGTTTATTTAACGTCCTGCCAGCGCATCGCCTCAGTGTAAAAAGCACTCAGGCTTTCACACTGAGACTGCAGGGAAGCCGTTTTTCCGGTGCTTTTACAGGTGCTATTTTTAGCCCAAAAAAGCCTGAAAAACGCCCCGGTGTGAAAGGGGTCTAAGAGAAAGGCCATCATTGGCCAAGTAGCTGATGTTTGTTGAGAAAAGCCAATAGAGGTTGACGATTGTGTCTTCTGTTCTCCCAATCCTCACCTCCCTATTTATAAACATGCAAGCTTGGGCAATGTAAGTGAGCATGTTAATGAAGAGATGTTTGAGAAAATATATTTTCACCAAAATAATATTTGGGAAGCTATTGCACCAAAAGCAATTTATCTGTGCCTCTGAGGCGTCAAAAATTAGACTGGACTTCTCTGATCTGCAAAGCTTTGCAATAGATAATTGTGAACCTTTTTTAAAACACAGTATCTGCATGTCTTGCTCATTTACAAATGACAAAAATAAGAGGCGTAATCCACACTTTAGAATAATAGGGAGCTACTGGTTTATAGCACAGACAAAAAGAAAACGGGAAAAGCGCCTCTAAGTGTAGTTTATTAAAACATTTATTCTACAATTCAGATTGGCAACTCACATGGAATAAAAAGAAACGGGCTTATCTGTTTGTGTCATCCACTCTATGCACGTCAAGCTGTTGCTGAAACGGCCACTGTGTAGGAAGAGGAAGCCGGCAAGTCAAACTGTAGGAACAGTAAAGCAGCGAAGGAGGAAGTGCTGGTAGCGTGTAGTGCGGACCTCTGCAGCAGCAGGGTGTCACTGGGGCAGGAAAGTGCACAACACGTTTCGGAGCATGTGCAGTGCTGATTAGGGGCCATCTGTGCTCTTTTCTCAAGCTTGGGAAAGGAGTGCATAAACCCCCTTAATCGGCACTGCGCATGCTCTGAAACGCGCTGTGCACTTTCCTGCCACAATGACGTCATCTCACTGCCTCAGCGGTCAGATCACTGCACTAACATCAGCTGGGTTAGTATGGCGGTCTGCACGGTTTTTTTTTGTTTTTTTTTCGTAAAGCCCGCTGGGTGTGTACCCAGCATTACAATGACTTCTATGAAGTAGGGCTTGGGGAGCCCTGAGAAAGTACAACAGGCAGTCTGTGGTGAAGTGAGCTAAGAGCTACCTGTAACCTGTCTATTGGCCCTTTCGCTGTCAGAGCCATTTTTTCTTGTGTTTGTGGGTGTGGAGGGAGCCTTTTCAACTATTCTAATAATTGTATTTTTTTATTTATTTTTTATGTTATCATCACCACAAGGGGACTGAGAAGCCAGGGGATTAGGGGTCAGGAGATTCTCAGACTTATCTTTTGTGCTCAGGGTTGGAGGTTCTGGAGATCTCTTCTATCATGCCCCAGACACCTCCAGGTGTTTTTTATTTTTTATCCTCATTCTTTTCTGGTGACTCCTTTTCACCAGTGGTACTAGTGGTATAACTTCATCCCTGCCCTACCCTTGTGGGGGTGCTTCCAGCGCACCCTGCCCCTTTCAGTCGGGTCAACTATGTGGGATTGTATCTTTCGGTTTTATACCAATCTCAGGGGTACTTCACCATCACTATGAGCTATTTTGCTGTGATGATTGAAAACTTTCTCCTATATATCTCGCTTAGCAAGAATGGTTGTTTGGCTAGGCAACCTCCTGCTCTTCATTGAGGAGGTCATGTTCTTTTTATATCAGGTACTTCTCTTGTTCCACCTGTTTTGTTGGGTTTTTGGTTTCCCAGCCTTTGACTGGTTTAGGCTTGTTGTTTCTTCGGGTTGAATCATTCCCCTCTGGCATTGGGTCTAGAGCAGGGCTTTGCAATTAGCGGACCTCCAGCTGTTGCAAAACTACAAGTTCCATCATGCCTCTTCTTCTGGGTGTCATGCTTGTGGCTGTCAGTCTTGCTATGCCTCATGAGACTTGTAGTTCTGCAACTGCTGGAGGTCCGCTAATTGCATATCCTTGGTCTAGGGTATCAGGTTGCTACTTGGTGTCCTCCCTTTGGTTGGCAGATTTACTTGGCTTGTAGTGGGCTTCGGCTCATCTGGTCAAATTTGGGCATGGGTTCTTCAGTTGGTTCTGAGTTGAGAACGTTCCGCTGTCTCTTTTTGTGAGCCTTTTAATGGCTGTTGCCAATCACTAAGTTGGACTGCTTTTGAATGTCTTAGCTTATTCCTTTGTCCTTCAATGGATGAGATTTTTTTTTTCTTGGAGTTCATTGACAGACACCGGTTCTATCGTTTTATGTTTTTGATCTTGCCCTTGGTACTGCTTTTCCACAACTAAGGGGCTAACTTACAACTTTTCTGGTGCCAGTGTCCAAACCTCTGTAGGTAGAAGTATAACCCAGCTGTATCTGAATTCCTGTATCCCTCAATGAAACAGCAAGTACAAAAAAAAGTTAAGAAGGCTTTTCTGTGCTTCAAACTGGTTTAGTGGAGGGCTTTTTGGTTTGTATTTTCCCACCTCATCATAACCTGTTGTGTTAGGTCTCATGCACACTGCAGCTGTCAAATGCCCATTTACAGGCATTTGACTTTTTTTTTCTGTCCCTCTATGTTAAAGTGGTTGTAAACCCACTTTGACAACTTGCACCTACAGGTAAGCCTAGATTAAGGCTTACCTATAGGTGCAAGAAATATCTCCTTAACCTACACGGTTAAGGAGATATTTGCTGAAAACACAGCACCGATGTCTACGGCGCATGCGCGCCGTAGACAATGGCGCAGGCGCACTAGCGGGCCGGCTGCATGAATGGGATCATGCCGGTTTTCTGAATGGGATCATGCCGGCCCCGCGTGCATGCGTGTGACATCATCGCCGCTCCGGCCAATCACAGCGCCGGATCAGCGATAACAGGGAGAAGCTCAGAGGGGACATGGCGGCGGAGAACAAGGAGGACTTCGGGGGCTTCGATTTCAGGTAAGTGCCACATAATGAGCTAGTATGCTATGCATACTAGCTCATTATGCCTTTCTCTTGCAGGGGTTTGTTTTGCAGAAAAAGTTTTAGAGGGTTTACTTCCTCTTTAACCTATGTGTCCAGAGAAAAAGAAAAGGAGGGAGCACCAACCTAGTGCATTACCAATTATAAAAGTTCCGAGCCTAGGCCGTCAGAAGAAAGGGGTGCGCCACAGAAACGCATCAGCCATTTGGGGTACCGTCCGATCCTCTCGTCATCGAGTCCTGCTTACAGGTGCCAAGAGATCCAGCTTGATTGTCAAAAAAGCCTTTTGCCTAAACTCGTTTGTGAGTAGGACTATTGCTTTTATTCTATTTTTAATAAAACTTTTTCATCGGTAATGCACTAGGTTGGTGCGCCCTCCTTTTCTTTTTCTCTTTAGCTATACGAACACCCATTGTTCTGAGGAGGGCTGCAAGACTCTAGACTTTGCCTTAAACTAAAGACTGGATTACACCACCCGTGTCTAGCGAAACACTGGAGCGCAGGAGAGTTTTTGTTCTGTAACCTATGTGTACATTCACACACAGGTGTTTACAAGTAGTTAGAGACAGGGACATTTAGGGGCAGAAATCTGAATGCACCAAAATGACTTTATGGGGTGGAGCATTTGGGCTGGAAAAATGTTTAACATGGCTTTACTTTCGGCACGTTTAGTGCTTGAGCGTTCATTTCAGTGGCCAGAATAAATTAATTTTTTGTCTATCGAAATGAATGAGCACCCAAACACTTGAAATTCATAAACGTGTTTTTAACCACTTGCCGACCAGCCGCCGTCATTATACTGCGGCAGGTCGGCAAGATCCCCTGAGCCGTCATAGCTGTACGTCGGCTCCTTTAAGCGGGATACCCCCACGCGCCCACTGCATCACGGGGTGCTGATGCTCGTGACCGCCGGCCACGAGCGATCGTGGGCACGAGTGGCAGAACAGGGACATGTGTCTGTAAACACGCGCACATCTGTTTTTTTTTTCTGAGAGGAAAGATAGATCGTGAGTTCCTAATAGCTAGGAGCCACAATCTGTCATTTCCTCTAGGTCTTGTCCCATCCCCCCTTCAGTTAGAAAAACACAAGGGAACACAATTAACCCCTTGATCGCCCCCTAGTGTTAACCCCTTCCCTGCAAGTGACTTTTTTACAGTAATCAGTGCATTTTTATAGCATTGATCGCTGTAAAAATGGCAATGGTACCAAAAATGTCCGCTGTGTCCGTCATAATGTCGCAGCCCCGATAAAAATCGCAGATCGCCGCCATTACTAGTAAAAAATAATAATGAAAATGCTATAAATCTATCCCCTATTTTGTAGACGCTATAACTTTTGCACAAACCAATTAATATACGCTTATTTATTACCAAAAATATGTAGAATACCATATATACTTGAGTATAAGCCGACCCGAATATAAGCCGAGGCACCTCATTTTACCACAAAAAAATGGGAAAACTTATTGACTCGAGTATAAGCCTAGGGTGTCCATCTGCATGCCTCACTGTGTTTCACTTTGCCTCACTGTGTCCATGTCCATGCCTCACTGTGCCCAATCTCTCTACCTGATCTCCGGCGCTGTGTGACTAGACTGACTTTTAACATAGGAGTCTATGGAAGGGGTGCCCGGGTTCGAAAAATCGGTGCTCCCCGTCCGTAGGTCCCCTGGACAACAATCTTTGCACACTTGTAGATGAAGAGTGGGGCTATATGTGTGCCAAGTTTGGCGTCCAGGGGACCTATGGCTGGCCCGGGATCAGGCGCACAAAATTGAAGATGGACACAAACTCGAGTATAAGCCGAGGGGGGGCATTTTCAGCACAAAAAAATGTGCTGAAAAACTCGGCTTATACTCGAGCATATACGGTACATATCGACCTAAACTGAGAAAAAAAAACGCTTTTTTTAAAGAAAATTTGGGGATATTTATTATAGCAAAAAGTACAAAAATTTTATTTATTTTTTCCAAATTGTCGCTCTTTTTTTGTTTATAGCACAAAAAAAAAAATCGTAGAGATGATAAAATACCACCAAAAAAAAGCTCCATTTGTGAGAAAAAAAGTACGTCAATTCTGTTTGGGTACAACGTCGCACGACCGCGCAATTGCCAGTTAAAGCGACGCAAAAAATGGCCTGGTCATTGAGCAGCCAATTCTTCCGGGGCTAAAGTGGTTAACGCTCACTTTCTCCTGTTTGCAGAAGGGCGTTCAGAAGCGTCTAATGTGCAATGAGGCCTTATGCTTTCTCGGAGTGGATACTGGCATTTTAGGAATAATGTCCTAAAAGGGTGGGGAGTGAGCAAGTAATATCCCTTGTAGACTAGACCCTGCAGAAACTCCATAGTCATTTTACTTTATAGATGCATGTTTCTTCATTAGTCTCTCTTACTTTCTCAGCTTTTCTAAAGGGTTTTATCTGTCTTCACCCAAAAGCTTAAGGGAAAATTACCACCAATTAGTCACGATATTTACCACATCATTTAAGAACTAAATTTCAAGGGGGAATTTTGTAACAGGAACACAGACAACTGCCTGAATGAATTAATATTTGTCGCTGGCGAAGCCTGGCTAAAATTTCTGCTATAATTATTGTCATATGTTTGGAAGATTAAATGACTCGTCACAACAGTATCAACAAGTTCGTTGTTTTAGTGGCTTTTACCTCAGATGGAATTATGTCATGCAGCATTTACTAATCTGCCTCCTGTCATTTACCATGAACTCAAGCAGCCCTAATTATAAGTGCAGTAAATGATTATATTTCATAAACTTGTGGGCAACAAAGCATTCAAAGAAATGCAAATTTGCTGCTTGGGGGTAAAAAGGGACTCTTGGCTCCCTATTCTGTCATTTTTCTTAAAGCTGAATTTCAGGCTTAGCTTCAGTCTAGCACAGTTGTACAGGCTGCCCTCCTGTAATAAAATAGCTTATTCACTCCTGACAGTGTGCATTTATAAGCCGCAGCAAGTCAAAGATCCCATCCTACTTCCGGGCTGGAGGACGTCCTGTATTATCTAACCCAGGGGTCTCCATACTTTCCAAACAAAGGGCCATTTTGCTGTCCTGTAAACTTTAGCTGGCCCAGACCTTGACCACTGGGGATAGAAAATGCCTCAGTCACTGGGTAAGAGGCATGGAGGAGTTTGGAGGAGTTTGATGGAGGAGCTCAGCTATGAGGAAAGATTAGAGGAACTGAATTTATTCACTCTTGAGAAGAGGAGATTAAGGGGGGATATGATCAACATGTACAAATATATAAGGGGTCCATATAGTGAACTTGGTGTTGAATTATTCACTTTACGGTCAACACAAAGGAAAAGGGGGCACTCTTTGCGTCTAGAGGAAAAGATTTCACCTCCAAATACGGAAAGGTTTCTTCACAGTAAGAGCTGTGAATATGTGGAATAGACTCCCTGCAGAGGTGGTTGTGGCCAGCTCAGTAGATTGCTTTAAGAAGGGCCTGGATTATTTATTAAATGTACATAATATACCTGGGTACTGACATTTATAGGTAAAGCTGATCTGAGGAAAATCTCCGATTGCCTCTCGGGGGATCAGGAAGGAATTTTTTCCCCTGCTGTAGCAAATTGGATCATGCTCTGCTGGGGTTTTTTGCCTTCCTCTGGATCAACTGTGGGTATAGAATTGGGTATATGGGATTGTACGATATATAATTTTTTTTTTATGGTTGAACTGGATGGACTTGTCTTTTTTTCAACCTGACTATGTAACTATGGGAGTAAACAGTGCCTCAAGCTTGGTGGTCAGTGGGAGTAAAAAAAATTGCATATCGCCTGTGGTCAGTAGTTAGTGGTATTAGTGGGAGGAATAGTGCCACATCGTTGGTTATAATAGAAGAAATAGTGTCCACTATTGGTGTCAATAGAAGGAATAGAGCCCCATCGTTTGTGTTAGTGGGATGGATAGTGCCCCATTGTTGCTGTCAGTAGGAGGAATTATGTTCCACTGTTGGTGGTGCCTCATCATTTTAGAGGAGTAGTGCCCCAAGGGCCTGTATAAAGGCAAGCACAGGGCTGCATCCGGCCCGTGGGCCACAGTTTGGAGAACACTCTAACCCTTTCCTTCGCAGCTCTGCTGTCCCTGGCCCACCCCTTTCGTTTACTGGATTGAAGTTCTTTCAAATATAGAGGCACAGCATCACACTTAGGTGTTACCTAGGGTGGTGTGCCCACAAATGCAGCCTTTCTAGGAATGCTGTGTGTATGCTCCCTAGCAGTTTTCCTGTCAGGAAAACAGCCGGGAATCCCGACGGGAAAATGGAGAACCTGCTCTCTATTTTCCCGTTGGGATTCCCGGCAGAGTGTTTCCTGCCGAGAAAACCAGTCGTCTGTATGCTTACCTGCAGGGTAGAAAAACCACGCATGCTCGATAACACTTCGACATTGGTGTGGGGTGTAGCAAGATGGTGGTGACGGAATCGAATGTGACGAGTCACCGGCTTGTCATAGTCGATGACGTTACCGCGTTCTTGCCATTCAAAAGAAAGGCGGGTTTTGGTGTGGCCGTGAGTATACATGGCTTTTCAGGGCAAGCCTGCCAGGAATCCCATCCGGAAAACCGACGTTTTTTTTCCCCGATGGGATTCCCGGTCGTGTGTACAGGGCTTAACAGGTTTTCTTCTAAGATTGCCCGGTATTTGGCTCCATCCATCTTCCCATCAACTCAGAACAGCTTCTCTGACCCTGCTGAAGAAAACCATCCCCACAACACGATGCTGCCACCACCATGTTTCACTGTGGGGATGGTGTGTTTAGGGTGATGTGCAGTGTTAGTTTTCTGCCACCCATAGAGTTTTGCTTTTAGGTAAAAAAAAGTAAAATTTTGGTCTCATCTGACCAGAGCACCTTCTTCCACATGTTTGCTGTGTACCCCACATGGCTTCTCGCAAACTTCAAACGGGACTTCTTATGCCTTTCTTCTTGCCCATCTTCCATAAAGGCCAGATTTGTGGAGTGCACAACTAATAGTTGTCCTGTGGACAGATTCTCCCACCTGAGCTGTGGATCTCTGCAGCTCCTCCAGAGTTACCATGGGCCTCTTGGAGTTGTGCCATACTCTTTCCATTTTCAGGTGATGGATTGAACAGTGCTCCGTGAGATGTTCAAAGCTTGGGATATTTTTTTATAACCTAACCCTGCTTTAAACTTCTCCACAACTTTATCCCGACCTGTCTGGTGTGTTCCTTGGCCTTCATGATGCTGTTTATTCACTAAGGTTCACTAGCAAACCTCTGAGGGCTTCACAGAACAGCTGTATTTATACTGAGATTAAATTACACACAGGTGGGTTCTATGTACTAATCAGGTGACTTCTGAAGGCAATTGGTCCCACTAGAGTTTAGTTATGGCTATCAGAGTAAAGGGGGCTGAATACAAATGCACGCCACACTTTTCACATGTGTGTAAAAAAATGAAAACATTTAGCATTTTCCTTCCACTTCACAATTATATGCCACTTTGTGTTGGTCTATCACATAAAATACATTCATGGTTTTGGGTGTAACATGATAAAATGTGTAAAATCTCAAGGGGTATGAATACTTTTTCCAGGCACTGTATATGTAGGTGTGTGTGTGTGTGTGTGTGTAATATATATATATATATATATATATATATATATATAATTTATAGGTTATAAATTTCAGCATTGCTAATTTCCATCTTGTGCCAACAGGAAAAGAACAGTCTTCTATGGAGCTGCTTATGCACTCTGCTCCCCAAACACCTCTGGTTTTCATCAAAGAGTCCAGTTCATCCAAGCACAGCGATCACCATCATCACCACCACCACGACCATAAGAAAAAGAAGAAGAAGCACAAACACAAGCATAAGCACAAACATAAGCACGAAAGTAAAGAAAAGGAGCGAGATCCACTTCCCTTCTCCAACAGCCCTGCCAGCGGGCGCTCAATCCGTTCCCCCTCGCTCACTGATTAAAAGCTGGTTTGGTTCCTGCCACACAACACTTCCCCCGTGGACCATTGCCGGAGTCCAGTCCATCATTGTGAACTGATGCATCGATTTGATATGTGACCATCAGTCATTTTTTTTTAACACTCAGCAGGTTGATCAAAGCTGCTTTCTTATTGTCTAATCCTTTCCAGTTCCAGTCGGTCCGCAGGGACCGAATCCTGGAAATGTCCTCTTGCAATAACTGCCAGAAGTATAAACAGCCAATTTTTTAGTTTTACAGAGTTAAGAAAAAAAATAAAAGTACTAGGCTTTGCTAGCATTTCAGGGCTGTTTTAATGCCACAGCTCCATCTGACACTTGTATTAAACTTCATGCACACAGGCGTTTTGACCTTGTGTGCGTCAGTTACCAGTATTTTGAGAGCACAGGTGCAAGGTCCAGCCCTGCTGCCTGCAGTCATTTTTTGAGCCATATGCATTCAGGGAGGTATTCCCAAATGTGTCCTGGGCATACATCCTAGAATGCTAATGACCCTAAATGCAAGTACAACTTGGCACAGAGTCTAGCAACCGTGTATTTCAGTGATCAGAGACTTTGACAGGCTGCTGGCTGCAGGGCTGGGTGCTGCACCTGTACCTTCTGGGCACCTGAAAAAACCTGGAGGTGACACACAGGGGCCAAAACGCCTGTGTGCATCAGTCACAAGAAAACAAATGTTGTCTTGTTCGGCATACACCAGTAAACATTGTGTGCGCCGTGTCAAGGAAGTGGCGTATACACTGTAACCAATAGTGAATTGTTATTGTAAGACACATGCCTCCTAAGGAGGCATTATTCTATACACACTGTTTTGCGCTGTGTACGTCTGTATGCACTGAGAAATGCATCTCGGTTCTTAATAGACGGTTTTACACTTTTTTTTATTATCTACAGATATACCTTTTTAAAAAGATTCTCTTTTTTTTTTTTTTTAGTCCACAGTCTTCAATAAAAATGAGAATCATGACAACATATTGTGTTATTTTATCATGAAGTTGGTTAAGATTGGCCTTTAGCCTAAAGCTGATGTTACAGTCTGATTGTACAAGGTCGCTGCACACACACACACATATATATATATATATATTACAGTGGAACCTTGGATTACGAGCATAATCCATTCCAGGAGAATGCTCGCATATCAAAGCGAGCTTCCCCATAGAAGTCAATGGAAACAAAAATAATTTGTTCCGCATTTGGCTTCTATGGCATGCAATACCGCATGTGGCCAGAGATGGGGGGGCTCCGGAAAGGCTCGGGGACAGCTCGGCTGAACTCGGAAAGGCTCAAGAACTGCATTTTTCCGAGTATTTCCAAACGGCTCCGCTCGGGTCCGGCGCCCCCCCACCTCTGGCCAAATGCAGTACTGCACACCGCTGTGGCTTGAATCCTGCTCATTTTGCGAGACGACACTCTCAAACCAAGTCGGAATTTAAAAGAAAAAAAAATGCTTGTAAACACTTAACCGCGTTACTCGCAATCCGAGGTTTCACTGTATATAATCATTCAACTGATCATTCAGTATTACTACTCTGATCAGATTTAAATAGCAAACCAGAGACCTCCATTCAATTTGATTTAGAAATCTCTTGATTTAGATTGTCCAGTGTTGAATTGCTGTGGCAGACTTTAGTTGACTGTATGTGAACATTTAAACTAATTTGTGTGTGCCAGAAAATTTATCTTAAATGGGAACTAAAGGCATTTTATTTGCCTCCTTTGTAATGGTCCAGCTACTGTGCCGGAATCTTCTCCCTGAGTGCCGTCTTTGGGCATCTCCATTGGCTAGCGCAGGATGATGTAACTCCTATGCATGTGCAGGAGTCAGTTATCCCGGCACACAGGGACTGCACTGGACTGAACTGAGCTGCGCATGAGCACCCAAAAGAACACATTTCTCTTTTGTTCATTGACGGACACAGCAACTTAATCTTGACCTTAGGGTTATATTGCCACCTTCAGGAGAGGACTAGGCAGAACATGTTAAAAACAGCAAAACTGCACAGTACCGCCCAGGGAGCAGTTCTACTGGCTATAACCCCTCACACAGCATCCAGCAGCTCAGTTTTTTTCTGCCTAGTGTGGGAGAAGGACCTGGCTCCCGGTGGGGACCATTGGTCCTGGAGATTTTTTATTTTGATTCCTGTGATCTACTAAAAACAGCCGGGCTGGGTGACAGGCTGGATAATATAGATCCTGGTAGTCTCCCCAGCCCGGCCATCGAGCGTGAGCAGGCCTTAGTTACGCGCTGGGTCGGCCACGACATGCCCTGTCTGATCCAGGGGTGGCCGGTGAGCTATATGCTCCGGGGCACACATATGACCGGGCTACTGCTGTCCGTGTCAGTGTGCCCTGGCCGACAGCCACCCCGTACCGCTCGGATAGGTAAGTAGGTTCCACCTGTCCCGGCAGAATGGAGAAGCTGGGCATTCCTTGGGAGATCGACTAGGGGGTCTCTCACTCTCCCTTTCTTCTCTTTTCCCTCCTCCAGAAGCTTGGGCCGCTGTGTGACTGACTGATGGTCCTCCGGAAGGGGCTCCGAGTCCGGACAGGGGGTTGTGCTCTGTGTGTGTGTGTGTGTGTGTGTGCTCTCTGTGTGTGTGTGTGTGCTCTCTGTGTGTGTGTGGGGGGGGGGTCCGCTCGCCTCTACACTATATTCAGGCCTTGTGGGTTGTTTTTTGTGGTGTACAGTTGTGAGGAGACCCGTGATCACGGCCATTTTTCTGTAGCCTCAGTCAGGTAGTCCGGCGGCCATTTTGCCTGAGCCCTCAAGCTTTGCTGAGGCGACCATTTTCCCGGAGCCCTCATGCGGTTCTTGCTTGGGGTGGCCATTTTCTTGTGGTCTCAGCTTGTTTTTGCCTCTAGCGCTGGGGAATTTCCTTCTGGAACGACGTGAATCACACAGAGCACCTGTGAGGGAGAGCGGACAGCAGCACAGCGCAGTACCTGGGTCTGGGTGGTGAGTCCTACAGGGGGCCCCTCAGTCTGTGGCAGCTAGGAGGGTGGACTTTTTAGTGCGACTTGCCTTCGGTCCCTAACGGGTGTCAGACGAGTGTGGGTCAGCATTGCGTCAGAAGCTGGCGTTTCTTCCCCAGACATACCTGTGGTGGCAACCGGTTCCCCTGCACCTGCAGTGCCTATAGACGCATTGTCGGCGGTCCTGGAGTCCTTCGTTGCCAGGGTGGAAGCGGTGTGCGGGCGCAAGGGGGGTAAAAAAACGCCCCCTCCCCCCACCGTCTTCTGGGGAAAGCTCTGATTCAGACTCGGGCCTTGCTGTGGCAAATGACCCCTGCTCTGACGTTTCAGAGGATGCGGACCAGGACCATTCGGACAGTGAGGATGACTCCATGTCCGGGTAAGCACAGGAAAGGGTGCTTGTAGGAGCACTTATCACAGTGGTGTGGGATACCCTAAAAATGGAGGATACGGCAGGGGCATCTACAGAGGTGTCGGTCCCTTTTGGGTCCCACAAGCCGGCCCGCACGGCTAAGGTTTTTCCCTACCTGACCTATTTTGATAAATTTATCTACAAAGAATAGAAACGCCCGTGGCGGGCCTTTTCGGTCCCAAAACGCATGGCGGTGCGTTACCCCTTTGAGGAGAATTTCCTGAAAAAATGGATATCTCCCCCGATTTATGGACCCCCTCGGTCTCCAGGTTAAATAAGGTAACCACAATTCCAGTGGAGGGGACCCCTGCCTTTAAGGACCCTGCTGATAGGAGGGCCGAAGCGGTTGCCCGGTCCATGTTTACGGTGGTGGGGTGGGTGTTGCGGCCAGTGTTGGCCACGGCCCTGGTGTCCCAGACACTTACTGAATGGGCAAAGTTGTTGCACCGTGAGTTGGAAAAGCAACAGGCTTCCCCGGTCTGCGTGGAACTGGCGGACCAGTTGGTGCAGGGCCTTAAGTATGTCTGCGATGCCTGCTTAGATACGGCCCCCTTGCTTTCTAGAGCATCAGTATCTGCTGTGGTGCTACGGCGCCTGATTTGGCTAAAATGCTGGTCTGCGGACCAGGCATCTAAAAGGCTCTGTTGGATTTGCCCTTCCAGGGAGAGAGGCTTTTTAGAGCCTCACTGGATGACATTATTAAGAATGTTACTGGGGGCAAGAGTACGTTGCTCCCACAATCCAGAAAAGGTAAGGAGTCTCGCCGTAGGCCAGGACCTTCCTTTTCCACTCAGAAGCGTTTTTTTTGTCCACCCGGGGCGGCCGGTAAGCGTCCCCAGACCGACAAGGTGTCCACTGAGGGACAGAAGCGTCCCTGGTTTCGCAAGCCAAACAAGTCTAGGAACAAATCTACGACAGCATGAAGGTTTGCCCCCACCCAAATCTCGGTTAGGGGGTCGCCTTCGGGAATTTGCAGCTCAGTGGACCTCCCTGCTTTCCGACCAGTGGGTCTGCGAAGTGGTTTCATCTGGATACAAGATAGAGTTTCTCTCTTGTCCACAAAACAGGTTTTTTCCCCTCAAACCTTCATCTTCTTCCGGCTCATCGGGAAGCCTTGTTGGGGTTAGTGCAGGACCTGCTGCTGCGCGGGGTGATAGTGCCGGTACCGTCGCAGGAAAGATTTCAGGGATTCTACTCCAATTAGTTTGTTAGCCCAAAGAAGGAAGGGGTCCGTCCGATTCTGGACCTCAAGGCCCTCAACAGATTTGTGAAGGTGAAAAGATTCAGGATAGAATCGGTTTGCTCTGTGGTCCCTGCACTCCACCCAGGAGATTTTCTGGCGTCCCTGGACATCAAGGACGCATACTTACATGTCCCCATTTGCATCAGGCATCAGAGGTTTCTGCAGTCGGGGTTTGAGCACTACCAATTTGTAGACTTCCTTCTGAGAGCAGCTTCAGACTCAGAATTAGAGGAGGATGTGGCGATAGCCAGTCAGACTGTTCGGGTTAGTACCGACTCAACGCCTGGAGTACCTGGGCTTGATTCTGGACTCCTCAGACGCAAGGGTCTTTCTCCCTTTGGACAAGCTGCAGACTCTTCAGGCTGCGGTGAAGCTGTTGACGTCCCACAAGTGGCCGTCGCTGTGTTTTTGCATACGAGTTCTGGGTCTCATGGTGGCCATTTTCGAGGCGGTACCGTATGCTCCATTCCACACTCGAGTCTTGCAAAAGGAGATTCTGTCCAAATGGGACAAGTCTCCATTGTCCCTGGATTGTCGGATTCAGGTGAGCCACCTAGTCAGGGAATCCCTGGTCTGGTGGCTGAGGTCTCTGGCCCTTCAGTCCAGGAGGTCGTTCTATCCTTTTCATTGGACGGTGATCACGACGGGCGCCAGCCTGACCGGTTGGGGGGGAGTTTGGGGCGTACAGTCGGCACAGGGTCGCTGGACGCAGGAAGGATCCCGCCTGCCGATCAATGTCCTGGAACTTCGGGCGATCAGGCGGTGCCTCTCCACATGGTCACAGAGAATGCAGGGACGTCCAGTCAGGATCCAGTCGGACAACGACACGGCGGTGGCGTATGTCAACCATCAAGGAGGAACAAAAAGCTTGGCTGCAGCATTGGAGGTCGCTCACATCCTGTGGTAGCAGAGCGGCGCGTGCCGTCTCTTTCGGCCGTGTACATTCCGGGCGTAGAGAACTGGCAGGCAGACCATCTAAGTCGCCAGATGCTGGACCAAGGGGAATGGTCGCTACATCTAGAGGTCTCGGATGGACGCATGGGCGGACGCGGCAGACGCGTTGGTGTCTCCATGGGGGCATTATTGGCTGATCTATGCTTTTCCCCCACTGAAACTTCTTCCTCGTCTGCTCCGCAGAGTGGAGACCGAGGGGATTCCGGTAAACCTAATTGCCCCAGATTGGCCTCGGCGTCCCTGGTACGCCGACATATTGCGAATGGTGGTGCATATTCATTGGCGACTGCCGATGCGAGAGGACCATCTGTTGCAGGGCCCTATTCGTCATCCTGCTTTACAGTCGCTGGCTTTAACGTGGCTGTTGAAAGTCAGGTGCTAAGGGACCGAGGTCTGTCGGACTCGGTAATCTCCACTATGAGGGCACGGAAGTCATCTTCTCGGAAGATTTATCATCGGACATGGAAGGCCTACTTCTCTATGTGTGAGGAGATGGGGTGGCGTCCGCATTCGGTTTCCAGGATTCTGCTGTTTTTGCAGCGAGGAGTGGATCAGAAACTTGCCTTAAGCACCATTAAGGGGCAGATATCAGCCTTGGCTGTGCTTTTTCAGCAACCCTTGGTGGCTCATTCTTTGGTGAGTACGTTTGTGCAAGGGGTTCGACATGTGGCCCCTCCGGTTCGACCACTGCTGCCTCCGTGGGATTTGAATCTGGTGCTCTCGGTTCTTCAGAAACCGCTGCTTGAAAACATTAGAGAGATCCCCTTATTGACTCTCTCTCAGAAGGTAGCCTTTCTGGTGGCTATTGCATCTGCCAGGAGGGTTTCTGAGTTGGCGGCCTTGTCTTGCAAGTCTCCCTACTTGATCCTCCACAGGGATAAGGTGGTGCTACGCCCGCAGCCTTCATTTTTTTCTAAGGTTGCTTCGGCATTTCATCTAAATGAGGCCATTGTGCTTCCGTCCTTGTGTCCTCGGCCGTCGCATCCTAAGCAGGTTGCTTTGCATTCCTTGGATGTGGTCCGGGCTCTGCGGGTGTATCTGTCTGCTACGGCTCCGTTTCAGAGGTCAGACTCACTCTTTGTGTCGGTAACTGGCCCGAAGAAGGGCCTGGCGGTCTCGCCGGCCACCATTTCTCGGTGGATTAGACAGATCGTGATCCAGGCTTATGCCTTAAAAGGGCGGGCGCCTCCCTTTCCTGTCACGGCACATTCGACCAGGGCAATTGGTGCCTCCTGGGCTTTCCGACATCAAGCGTCCGTTTCCCAGGTGTGCAAGGCGGCGACCTGGTCGTCCGTTCACACTTTCACTAAATTTTACAAGGTTGATGTGAGTGCATCTGCGGGTGCTTCCTTTGGTCGCAAAGTTTTGCAGGCGGCTATTTAAGGTTGCAACTCCTCTGTTGAGGAGCTCTGGTTGAGATGGGTGAAGTTTGTTTGCTTGCTGTTCCTACCCCTCGTTTTTTTGACACTGCTTGGGGACGTCCCTAAGGTCAAGATTAAGTTGCTGTGTCCGTCAATGAACGAAAGAGAAAATAGGATTTTTGTACTCACCGTAAAATCCTTTTTCTCTGAAGTTCATTGACGGACACAGCACCCACCACTCCTTTTTTCTGTTTGTACTGCTTCTTGACAAACTGAGCTGCTGGATGCAGTGTGAGGGGTTATAGCCAGTAGGACCCCCCCCCCCCCCCCGGGCGGTACTGTGCAGTTTTGCTGTTTTTAACATGTTCTGCCTAGTCCTCTCCTGAAGGTGGCGATATAACCCTAAGGTCAAGATTAAGTTGCTGTGTCCGTCAATGAACTTCAGAGAAAAGGATTTTACGGTGAGTACAAAAATCCTATTTTTGTGATGGGTGGGGGTGCTGTTACGATGGCACCCCTCTGCATCTGCTAAAGAGTAGCGCATTTTTCCTTTGAGTTGGGGAACATGTGAGTACCTAGCCTAAAGCATAACTATACTTGTGCTCAAGTGATGCAGTGTCCATGAGCATCCTTGCTGCCTAGTCTTCTTCTGGGTTCCAATGTTCACCAATTTTAATTGGCCGGGCGGGGATAATGTAACTCCCACACAGATGCCTAAATTGTACACTGAGCTGTGCATCACAACAAGTGGATAACATATTTTAACCCTTTTGCGCTGGTGCCTCCTGGCCCTTTAAGAGAATCCAGATGCCTGCAAGGCAGGGTTTATGATCATGAGACCGCCGTGATTGGCTGTAACGGCAATCACATGATCGAAAAGCTCCCAATCGCAAGAAGCGATCTGGAGCTTTCCATTAGCTGCTGGTAACTGAAAGGAGCGGGCTGGGCACGTGCTCTTGGCACAGCTGAGTCGGCTAATTGGTATGCAAATATGCAGCCGCTCTGAGCCAAGGCCCACCCACCGAGAGGCTGCGTATTTGCGTACTGTTGGCGCCTAGGGGTTAATGTACGTTGTGTCTGCCGTTTCACAATTATATATTTAATAAGTAAAGTTCCATGCTCATGCTGAGCAATTTAATAGGTTGGAAACGATTGTTTTACGTTTATATTACATTATTTGTCTCTTCATTCAATATTTTCATTTGTTCACAGAGTTTGTGGGTGTTGCATAGATTCGTATTTTAATTGATGATGACAAGCTTGTTTATGAAGACTGATGCCTAGATTGATCCCAAATGACTACGTTAATGACCTCCATTAGTTCTTTACCAACGACCATGCAGGGTAAGGGCCCACCCAATTGGATATAAATTAAATAGATTGTTTAGTCCCTCACATTTCTGAGTTTTGGAAAATTTAATCATATTACACTGTATTAAGGTGAAGAAACTTTTAGACACAGCTCTCCCCCCCCCCCCCCCCCCCCAAATACCTGAGCCTGATCTTGGTCCAGCACTGTGCCCAATCTTGGTCCAGCACTGTGCCCAAGAGCAGCAGCTCTCTCCCTCCTAACAAGGCAAAGTTGTAGAAATAGGAACAATTTGTTCCTGCTGCTGTCAACCCAATCCAGTGATGAGGGGGTGGGGCCAAGCCGCACTGTGTGTTAATAGATGCACCCAGTGTGGCTCAGGAGCGAGCCTGCATGAGTACACCCCCAGCAAGCGGCTTGCTGGGGAGGGGGGTACTCGAAGGCAGGAGGAGCCAAGAGCGCTGGGGGGGCCCCAAAAGAGGAGGATTGGGGCTGCTCTGTTCAAAACCATTGCACAGAACAGGTAAAGATGACATGTTTGTTATTTAAAAAAAAAAAAAACCTTTAAGGCTATGTACACATAATGATCATTCACAAAGAAAAAAATTGGGGGAAAACTAAAGAGGTACTGAAAAACAGAGAAAAAAAAAATAGATCCCTATGCAGAAACAATGCTCCATACATCCTTGTGGAAGGCCATATTCACATCTGCAGGTTGACCAGATGTTCTGTGCAGCCCCATGTAAGCAGCTTTTTAAAAAAAAAAAAATCAATGACAGGCAGCCAGCCACATGGATCTCCAATAGTATTCCGGACTGTCGACAAAAGTGAAAAGGTATTTGCCCCTTCCTGATTTTATTTTTTGCATATTTGTCACATTAAAATGATTTAAATTAATTCAGCTTATCAAACTCATCAAAATATATTACACAAAGATAACCCGAGTAAATACAAAATGCAGTTTTTAAATTATGATTTAATTTGTTAAGGGAAAAAAAACCTGTCCAAACCTGCCCTATGTGAAATAAAAATTGTGCTGTGCTGCGTAATGCAGTTTCAAAGCTGCATTGGTGTGAACTGGGGCTAACACACCTCCTGTATTAGGGTGGCTACACTCCAGATAAAGGAAAAACAGAGGAACCTTTGGAGCACCACAGCACTGTTAGTCTGGGGGGGGGGGGTAGTGTTAGATGCAGTAGCAGGTTTGGATACCCTAACAAATAGAAACCAAACTCCAGCTAACACTTTTTTTAAGCAGTTAGTTTTGTTCTTTTTGGGATAGAGGATTTACATGAATAAAAGCTGCTTGTTGTAAGCACCCCTTTCAGTGTGATGCCACCGCCCGGGGCATGATGGGTCCGTGACGTCACAAGGGGGCGTGGCCACCGGATGACGCAATCCGTTTGCCACGCCCCCGCCGTAATTTAAGTAATGCCGGACATCGGCGCCGACAGATCAGCGGGACGCAGCATCGGAGGAGGAGCAGAGGAAGAACACCGGACAAAGAAGACAGAAGAACAGTGGAAGAAGAAGCAGGGGGAGGAGAAGACCGGAGGATGAAGATGCGGGAGAAGATCGAGGAATAAGCAGAGAAGATTTTTTAATAAAAGACTTGTCAAAAACTGTTTACTGTATTTATTAAAACTACACTACTTTTTTTTTTTATGAATGGGTAGGGGTACAATGTACCCCATACTCATTCACATAGGGGGGCGGGATCTGGGGGCCCCCTTGTTAAAGGGGGCTTCCAGATTCTGGTAAGCCCCCCCCCCCCCGCAGACCCCGACTACCACCGGGCAAGGGTTGTCGGGAAGAGGCCCTTGTCCCCATCAACATGGGGACAAGGTGCTAAACACACATCCACTTCCTGTCAGAGGAGAGGAGACCGATGATGTGTTCCTTGTACAGAGGAACACTGATCGGTCTCCTCCCCCTACAGTTAGAATCACTCCATAGGTAACATATTTAACCCCTTGATCGCCCCCTAGTGTTAACACCTTCCCTGCTAGTCACATTTACACAGTAATCAGTGCATTTTTATAGCACGGATCGCTGTATAAATGTGAATGGTACCAAAAATGTGTCCGATATGTCCGCCGTAATATCGCAGTCACAATATAAATCGCAGATCGCCGCAATTACTAGTTAAAAAATGCTACAGTATAAATCTATCCCCTATTTTGTAGACGCTATAACTTTTGCGCAAACCAATCACTATACGCTTATTGCGATATTTTTTATTAATTTATTTTTTTTAACAAAAAAAAGAATGCATATCGGCCTAAACTGGGGAAAAATGTTGTTTAAAAAAAAAATTATTGGATATTTATTATAGCAAAAATGTAAAAATATTGTCTTTTTTTTTTTTTATTCAAACTTGTCGCTCTTCTTTTGTTTATAGCGCAAGAAATAACCGCCAGAGGTGATCAAATACCACCAAAAGAAAGCTCTATTTGTGAGGGAAAATTTAATAATTTGGGTACAGTGTTGCATGACTGCGCAATTGTCATTCAAAATGTGACAGCGCTGAAAAATGGCTTGGGCAGGAAAGGGGTGAAAGTGCCCTGTATTGAGAACTTCACCCAGCAATACAAAATGTAAAAAGCAGTAGCTATATGTACTATAGCTGTTGATTTTTTTAATTCACCCAATCATTCCAGCACTGACGTCCTTGAACCTGAAATCTTTACACCTGCTTTTTGTTTCTGCACAGCCGGCTTCGATTCAGGATATGGCTGTGACTTCCTGATCACTTGCAGCCATCCCTCTACTACACCTATGTGAGATTTGCAGACTGAAGGACACTGTCCTGATGCTTCCTGGGATATGTGATGTCCATCCCAGGGGGTGGTGCAGACCAAGGCTACGTCATCCATGGCAAGATGAGGAAAGCTCCTGCTGAAAAAGGTACTGCTACTAAAAACAAATTCCAAATGTATAATAAGGAGAGGGCAGGGATGGAATGATGTGATGTCAATATTGTGACTGAAGGTCCGCTTTAATAGAATTACTCCCTTGCTGGCCTGAAACACTCCTGACTCTAGACATCTCGCTGGGCTGACTAACGCGGGAACAACTTCAAAGAAAAAGGCTGGGAAAAAGTGGGTCTGTTGACATTTTATAACGTGTGACAAAAGCAAATATGGAGTATATCTGGTAGCTTTCAGGGCTTTGAAATGGATTGTGTGGCTCAGGGTGGCAAGCAAGTGTTTTTTGGGCAAAACATTTTTGTACTCCAAAAAATTCAACATGCAGTCATGGTCCAAAAAAATTGACACACCTACATTTCTGTCCGATAATACACCACTTCGCTCAGAAAATTGTTGCAATTAAAAATGTTTAGGCATTCTCATGTTTATTTATTTTGTTTGTATTGGTATGACACAAAAAGGCAAATCTCACGCATTCCATGCAAAACTCCAAAAATGGACGGGACAACATTTTTGGCCCCCTCAATTTAATATTTGGTAGCACACCCCTTGTGAACCAGAGATCCACCAGCCTTCACAGTGGATGCTTTAGTGATTCCTTGGGCTTACTTCAGACTTCTTTATCCCTTGACTGCTGTTCAAGATGGAGGAGGCGATTCTCATTGGACCAAATTTGCCCAGAAGGAAGTGGTACGCAGACATACTAAGACTTCTGACAGACAAGCCTTGACCTCTTCCAAACAAACCACACAAACTGGAGGAAGACCCCCCCCTCCTTAATCCATTTTGCTTCTCAGTCGCTGATTTTAGAGGTATGGATGTTGAAACTCAAGTCCTAAGGGATAGGGTTATTTCAGACTCTGTTATTCCCAACCTATTTAGAGCAAGAAATTTCGACTCCTGCAAGCATTACCATAGCAAATGGAAGGCTCACTTTGCATGGAGTGATGACATACAGCAGAACCCTAGGGAATACTCTTTTCCTCATATTCTGGCCTTTTCCTCAGTCTGTGTACCCCCTCAAGGGACAGGTTTCTGCTTCATCCATACTCTTCCAGAAGCCTCTTGCATTGCAATCCCTAGTCAATACTTTTCTGTTCAGCCTGCAGATTCCTCCATCCACACTACACTGTGGATTGATAAATCGCCCATTTTGGCTTTTGCATTTTACCAGCCTGGCCCCACTAGCTGCAAAATACCCAAACAGTGGCTGCATCTGATTAAATGCAGCCGTTCTTTAGCCAACAATTTTCCACCCAGCTCCTTCGGGAGGAATGGTGGAAGGGAGATGGCTGTCAGGCCACTGTGCAAAAGGTGTATTTGCTTTGCAAGAATAAATCACCTGGGTGTCCTACATGTGTGAATGTTGCTGTGATATAATACTATTTGTTTCGTTTTTTACATTTTAGAATGGGATGCCTTGAGATTGTGCATAATTTTAAAGGGTGCCTTGACTGAAAAAAAAGGTCAAGAAACACTAGCTTAAACAGTTGATTAAAAAAATAAATAAAATAAAAATTGTGATTAAGGCCTCATGCCCACGGACGTTTTTACAGCCGCGTTTTTGAGCGTTTTTTACAGCTTAAAAACGCCTATGCTATTTGCAGCTCAAAAACGCCTAGGTGGGCATGAAGCTATAGACTAACATGGACAGGCGTTTTTAAGCTGTAAAAAATGCTCAAAAACGCGGCTGTAAAAACGTCTGTGGGCATGAGGCCTAAATGTTAAAAAAAAAAAAAAAAAAAAAAAAAAGTATCAGTCTTTGGCCAGTTGTGATTTTATAAGCCTGGAAAAAAATTCAAACCACGGCAGCACTGCGGCTCTTTTTCAAATGGCACTTTTTTTCACTGGCTAATTTTATTCAAATTATTTAGCCTTTATAAATTTTAAAACTGATGTATAATATCTGTTTTTTTATTTTGTTTTGTTTTTTTTTACTATATTATACAAATAAACATAACAAAATAAATTAACTGTTAATTTTTTTTTTATTATTATTTAAACTTGCCTCTTTAAAAATAGAGAGGCAAAGGAGTCCCTTAAAAACAAGAAATTAAGCCACCTGCCAGCTGAATGTAAAAATACACAAACATATTTCAAATATATTATTTTTACCTCTCTAAAAAATTTTTTTTCAATTTATTAGGTTTTAAAAATTACATACAAGGAAAAACAGCAAATGTAAAGCTAAAATAAATATATATTTGGTCATGTAGACTAGGTACTAACAACCTCTATTTTCTTAGTCCTACTGCCAATGTAGTGCAGCTGTGCATCAAGTTAAATTATGATAAATGAGAGAGTTTGTGCTGAGAGGTGTGGCTGTTACTCAGCTCTGCCAGCGGAGAGCACTGCAGTGTGTGGTCAGGAAAAAGCAATCATAGGACCCTGACAAGTAGTAACAGTAGAACATAAAATACAAATGAAGGGTATGATACTCAAAGGCATACAATAAGCCTTTACTAGAAATGTAAAAAATTACTTTAATATAGATTGCTGGGTCACCGGTGATGGGCAAAAGCCTAGACAGAGTTACAAAAAACCTTCCTTAAGTATATGGACGTTTTTGCCTGAAAAAGTAATTTATTAAAGCAGCTCTGGCGTTTCTTCCAATTTCTTCTCCCTCCGGCAATGTTTTCATCCTCCGGTTCTTCTCCTCTCACCGCTGATGACTTCTTCCGCTGCCGGTTCTCCTCTCTCCACTGTCTTCTCTCTCTGTTTTCCTCTCTGTTCTTCCTCTGATGTTCTCTCGACACTCTCTCCCGGTGTATTGCTAGGGCCGCCGTGTGCCAATACTTATATAGCCATGGGGTGAGGGCCATCCGGCGACATCATCTGGAGGATCTACCCTCTTGTGACCTCACTGCCCGGGGCATGATGAGGTGGGGACGTCACAAAGGAGCAGAGCCTCCAGATGACGTTGCCGAGTGGCTCCGCCCCATGGCTATATAAGTATTGGCACACGGCGGCCCTAGCAATACACCGGGAGAAAGTGTTGAGAGAAAATCGAAGGAAGAACCGAGAGAAGACAGCGGAGAGAGGAGAACCGACAGCAGAAGAAGTCATCAGCGGGGAGAGGAGAAGAACTGGAGGATAAAGACATTGCTGGAGGGAGAAGAAATCGGAAGAGACGCCAGAGCTGCTTTAATAAATTACTTTGTCAAGAACCTGTGTACTGTTTTTTTATTTTTGACACTTTTTTTGGGGGGGGGCGGGATCTGTGGGCCCCCTTGTTAAAGGGGGCTCCCAGATTCCGATAAGCAGGCCCAGACAACCAATGGCCAGGGTTGTCGGGAAGAGGCCCTTGTCCCCATCAACATGGGGACAGGGTGCTTTTGGGTGGGGGGTACAGGCCCCCCCTTTCCCCAAAGCACCCACCCCTCATGTTGAGGGAATGTGGCCTTTTATGGTCCAGGAGGGGGGACGCTCCCTCCCCCCCCTTTCCTGACCTGCCGGGCTGCATGCTCGGATAAGTGTCTTGAATGGATGTTGGGGGGACCCCCACACCGTTTCTTTGGCGTGAGGTTTCCCCTTAAAATCCATACCAGACCTAGGTCTAGTATGGATCTTGAGGGGGACCCCCATGCTGGTTTTTTTTTTTTTTTTTCTTAATTTTGGCGTGTGGTTCCTCTTCAAGATCCACAGCGCACAATTCGCACTGCAAGTTGGATCATTATGATCTGACTTCTGGTGCGACTTTTATTGAAATCAGTGGGCTCTCATAGGGAACCATTAATTTTGACATGTAAAAAAAAAAAAAAAAAAAAAACGCTTGTCACGGCTTAACAGCGCTTAGCCGCATTTAGCGGCGTCGGACATTTTTACAGCTCAACAGTCTCTGGTCCTGAACCTACAGGCTGACGTTTTTTTCTACTGCCCCTAAATGCTTATGCCTCCAAACGCCTCTGACAGTTTGTGTGCATGGACACATAAGCTAACAAGGAGGGGCATATAGAAGCAGTTAAAAAAAAAACGCCCCTAGAAGCAGTTAAAAAAAACCCGCCCCTAACAGCAGCTGTAAAAACATCCCATGTGCATGAGCTCTTATAGTTTTACATAATGCAGCAACATCTACACAAGTAGGACACCCAAAGTTAGAGGTGATTTATTCTTCCAAAGCAAATACACGTTTGCAAACTGGTACTGACTAGTATTCCAATGTTTCTCTTCTCCCTCAGTTTTTCTCCATCACACAGCTAATGTGACCCCAACGCTGATAGAGAGAGGCAGGGGCGGGTCAAACAAGGATGCTATGTGGGCGTCTGACATCCTTCATATCAACTGATGATGCCATTTGTCGTTCGGATGCAGGCAGCTAGAAGGTTGTAATGTGGAAAAAGGGAAATTTTCTGGACAGCCGCGCTCCAAACAATCGTTGCCTTTATTGGTTTAATCATAGCTGCGATGATTAAACACTAAGAATAGTGTGAAACGCGTCAGTTGTCCAGTTTGCTGTGGCTTGTAGTGCTTCTTCTGATTTTACCAATAAAGGCAACGATTGTTTGGAGTGCGGCTGTCCAGAAAATTTCCTTTTTTACTTGATATATGCATTGCCTGCACCTGTGGTTTCTGTGAGGAGGATTATCACAAAGAGGTATCTGGCTTGAGCGGCAACTCCCCTTTTCCTAGAAAGTTGTAATGTTGCACAATGAAAACCTGTGGCTTTGTGTAACTAAAAGGTAGGCTTCATCCACACGCCGGCTTTTATACAATTTTGGACAATTTTTAGGCATTTTGCCAAGGCATTCCTAAAAAAAAACTCAAGGCAACCCAGGGTGCCTAGGCAGTAAGAATGAGGTTTGGGTTTGCTGCTACCATGGGTCCACGCCAATCCCCTGTATTCGTGAATCACCAACTTGTGGACAAAATGTTTGCAGGTTTGCCACCAGAAATAAGGAACAACCTATAATGCAGTGTATAGCCTTGTTACTAGAGGCAATACTTTGAAGAAATGGATAATTCAACCCCTTTTCTTAAAAAAATAAAAATAGTTTGCAAACTTTACTCAAAACTTGCAAACTTGTCCTGAGGCCCTCTACTACATGGCAGTGACCCACCAGTCAGGAGGAAACAGAGGCTGTGCCATGAGGACCTGATCACACTACACTGTTTTTATATTTTGAAAAAAATATATATTTTTATTTTTATTTTTTTAATTACCCAGGCTCAACTGCCTAAACAGTTTGCTGCTTGTGTTTTAGTGGCTGCCTTGCAGTCTGACTTGGTTCTATTGTAAAGACCCAGCACAGATGTTGCGGTGAGATTTGTGGCTACTGCGGCTCTGTAAACCAATGAATATAATGCATTATGCTGCTCTGAGGCCAATATAGTTCATTGCAAACAGATGGTTTAAATAAGCCATGTAAAATTATTTGCAGAGTGATGGCCGTGTGTTTGGTCAATCGATCCATCTATAAATCTCCATGTATTAGGAGTTTATATAATTGGACATCTGGTCCTGAATCCAATTACTAAGTAAATGAACTTATATGCTGATTTCCGTGCTAATCGCTTACACTACTCAAAGGGTTGCATTGTTTAATGTGTAATTATGCTAGTTACAATGCTTTCCAGCTGTTTCTTGAAATTTTCACTTTAGTGAAGAAAAAACAAAAATTTGCATTCAAAGTGTAAATTCAGGCAGAAATAAAAAAACAAAAAAAAAAACACATTTATTGTAATTGTATGTTTATTAACAAAAATTCAAGCACGTGTTGGTCATTGAGGCCAGTGACAAACTCTTCTCCTAGTGGTACCTGGTCCCTTCAAGGAAAACGGAAGATCCCCTGGGGGTGGGACTTTGGAGGCACTTAAATGGTAATACAATAAAGTAGTTAAAAAAATCATTTATTTTTATTGAAAGCGATTAAAGACTGAAAACATGGAATAAACGTGGCCTAAGCAACTGGAAAAACATTATTGCAAAATACATGACAATACAGGTTGATATCCTTCACCTGGGTGAAGGATATCAACCTGTATTGTCATGTATTTTGAGGCACAGATGTTTTTTACCCTGTTTTGCAAACTTTTGTAGGTAAAAGAAGATAATAGAATGTAGTTTCTCCTATATGTGTGCAAATACCGTATATACTCGAGTATAAGCCGAGTTTTTCAGCACATTTTTTTTGTGCTGAAAAAGCCCCCCTCGGCTTATACTCGAGTCAACCTGCCTCACTGTGTCCATCTGCAGACTCATGTACCTGATCTCCCGGCGCTGTGACATGCAGTCTAGTCGGTAGTCGTCCAGTGTAACAAAGCCCCGCCTTCTCCTCGTCCGTGATAGGCTGAACACTGACTCACTGCTGGGAAACTGAATCAGTGTTCCGTCACGGACGAAGAGGAGGCAGGGCTTTGTTACACTGGACGGCCACTGACTAGACTGCATGTCACAGCGCCTGGAGATCAGGTACATGAGGCAGGGAGATGGGCACAGTGAGGCTGCAGATGGGCATTGTTGACCCTCTTTTCCACTTACAGTATATTGCTGCATTTCTCACCTTAGGCTTATACTCGAGTCAATACGTTTTCCCAGTTTTTTTTGTGGTAAAATTGGGTGCTTTGGCTTATACTCGAGTATATACGGTATGTTTTCTAGTAGGGTACACCTGCTTATTGTGTCACTTATTGATTTTGGTAAAGGCAACTGATTGCTACTCTATGGAAATACCTGACTATCTGGCCCTGAAGAGGCAGATGCTGTCTGCAAAATGCATCGACATCGACCCACGCACAACATGAAATTGTTCAAACATTTTTTAAGACATAGTAGCAGGTGTGGTCAGGTGACTGTGTACATACATTGTATATTGATGTTCAAAATTACTATGCCTTTTTGATACACTGTGTACCATATTTAAGCTGAACTCCCAGGCAATGACGATCATTTCCCTATTCCATAAGTAATGCTTGCCCCTACCTGAATTTGTGTTCTGTTTGTTCAGTTGGCAGAAGAGCTCTCATAAATTCTCCCCAAAGTTCTGGGATTTCCTGCCTCTGGGTAGTGAATACTGTTTTAAATTACTCCTCCTTGAAAAGGGTACCGGTCTCGTAACAGTGTCTCTGTAGTCTGTTTGCAGTGCTGATGTTCTGCCTGTAGAGGGAAGAGCATTTCTGCCAATCTAACTGCCCATATCTCTGTCAAAAGACTTTGATGGACAAAATATTCCATAGGGAGCTGCAGCTATGGGGTCAGTGACAGAGGAGGAAAGAACTCCCCTGTCACTGGCCATAGATATGGCAATGCACATCACCACAGGACCAAGGACTTATGAGGCATGTAGTTCTAATACATGCACATATAACCATCACACTGAAGACTTAATTTCCCTTCTTTGGGGGGAGGCCTAGTCTAGAACTGGGGGCTGTGACCCTTGAATGGGAATTAGGAAATAAAGAGACACCATAATTAAGAGTACTGCAATTCTTCCTCCTTCCACCTCACTGCACTTTATTGAAAAGCTACTCTAATATGGGACTGTTGCCTTCTTTATGGAATGTTTGAATATGATTTACTGTACTTAGAAATATGCACTTTTCTCCCTTTTGTGGACTGTTTTCACTTACTCTTAAATAAAGAAATTCAGTTCAACAAGCATCCTCAGCATTGTGTGGTGTAAGAAATGAAAGGACATGAGTCAGAATGCACAGCCAATACATAGAGCATCTTTGAGTAACTGGTACAAACCTGATCAGCTGAAGAGCTGGTGGTGGTTAGGTAATGGGGTCATCCCCCCAGAGATGGTTGAGGACCCCCATGAGGAACACGCAGCGGGTGACTTTGGTCCCCATGTCTTATGTATCCTGGGTATTTGACTGGACTTCTGGAGTCTAAGCTAAACCACACTGGAACTACAGTGCCCTGTGTGAAGAGCGCTCCATGTTTGATGTGGACTTGGATCTGGGAATGGAGTGCAAAGGTCTCAAACAGCCATCTGTGCACATGTTTGTCAGACAGTCAGGTCTGTGAGGGCTTGAAATGGTTACAGAGAACAAAGGATGAGCTGGATAACCCTATTTAACGGTATGGCCCCAGGTGTAGGATTCCATCACGTGTGTAGTGCCCTGCTCCTGTTGGGCAGGCGCTATGTGTTAAATGTAGTTGTCTGAGCTGTAGTTCAGCTCAGAAGGATTATGCTAAATTGTTGGCTCTGTTTCAGTTCAGCTGGGTTGCATGTTTTCCACTTGACAGTAGGTGTTACTGTCACCACAGGTCAAGGTTGGAAATGCAAAAGGCTGAATGTATTGGGTATTCCTTTCCCAGAAGTGGCTCAGGGGGCGTGGTGAACCCGCTGTGCATTCTAGGGAGGGGTACATTATGGACAGTCCGCTCTATCAGAGTTCGTTTGCCGGATCCTGACGTGAGAGCCCTCCTGGCCTCAGAAATGCACGAACCATTCGGGGCCTGCTGGCCCGAGGCTCTGCAACTGAGAGTAGGCCCAGGAGTTTCTGGGGCCTACTAGTCCAGGGATGGTCCTACGCGGACTTGCCTGCAGAAAGAAGCGGAACAATTGGGGACTCAATTGAAGGACGTATCCTGGCCAATTTACCTCACGGTACTGCCGGCTGGCTGAAAGATTCTGGCACCGTGAGCTGTGTACTTTCTGAAGGAACTTTTTGCAAAGTGTCAGTGTGGTTGCACGATCTTGTGGCAGAAGATTGTGAAACGACTCAACGGCACTCTTCAAGTCTGTGGCAGAGACTTTGACCGAGCTTCGCACCGGTTGCTAGGCCAGTCAGAGTAGGCCTATCCGGTGGTTGCTGAATCAAGTGTGGAACCAATTTGTCCTCTGGATCTAAGATTGTGCCTGATCTGCAAAGCAAGGTACCTGAACCTCCCCTATCCCTCTACCCCTCTGTTGGAACTGTTTAAGAAAACTCTTGTAGAAAAAGTAACCAGGTGTTGGTGTGGACATTCATGAAAGCTCTTCAAGTGGGACCCCTAAGACGAGTGTGGTGAACAGAAAGGTAACGGCAGGCCCAAATTTAAACCAGCGGCCCCTTCGGGGGTATTGCTACATGTGGAGTAGCTTGGGGCCTTTCTACAGGAGGGGATGGTTAGAGACTGCAATTTTGCCACAGGTGTTGTTTAAGAATGGATACATATCATGTGGTAGAGATCATTGCTATGACTACCCCTATTACACCTCAATACTTCCACTACTGGGGTCTACAAAGGCCACATAGCAAGTACTAAAGGGCCACATATGGCCCTAAGGCCACAAGGGGGGGCAACAAGGGTGTACTGGTGACTTTTTATTTTGGTTCCTCAGAGACCTTAAAGTGTTACTAAACCCAGGAACCTGCATTCACCATATCTGGTCTCCCACAGTACACAGAACATGGAAATGCAATTATTTTAGTAAATATAAACTGCTAAATATCTTTTCTCATCACCAGCTAGAGCAGTCTTGTGACTTCTATCAAGGTCCACCCAAGCAATGATTGGTTAAAGTTAGTAGGAGCAGTTTTCAGACTGTCTTATGAGACTGCAAGACCCCTGACCCTCTGTCTGGGCAGTGCTGATTGGCCCTTTGCTGATCACATTCACTCTCCCAAAAAAAAAAACAATACACACCAAACTGAGCATGTGCAGCCTGACTCCATACGAGGGAAATGTTATTGGGAAATTATTAGGGGACAGTGGAAGGAGGGGAGGATCAGAGAAGACAGGATCAAACAGCCTTTTTACACAATGCGGAGGAATAACCCTTTAGGTTCCACAGTGACTATTTCAAGAATGCTTTACTGTATATACAGACTGATTTTACTGTTGTGGGTTTACTAACACTTTAAGTCCACTTTAATTTTATATAATCTATCATCCACAAATTCATACCAACTCCACCTGCAGCCTTCTGTTACATAATTATGTGCCATGCGTGAGGGGGAAAAAAATAAAAATCTGGCAACTCGTGCATCCAAATGTGTTTATGTTATTAATGCAGCTGGAGTACAGAGAAAACAGAGGCTTACGCATTTTGGCCCATAGCCGTAATCGTAGCCATTTTTCCCCTCCTATGCTGTCTTTATAAGGAAGACACCTTAAGCCAGAGCACCCATTACTCACCACCTCAGATCATTTGTCTGGGCGTTGTATTTATTTATTTTCATTCTGTGCCATGCATTCTTCCTTTTTGAGAACTAGTGGGTGGAGCTTGGAACCCTTGAAATTATTTATATAGGCTCTGCATCGGGGCCATTTGTTAAAGGATACTGGAGCCACAAGAATTTGAACGCAAAGAATGAATAATAACATTAAAATAAGACCCTTTCAGCAGAAAGGCTGTGCCCCAAGTGAATTTCAATACGGAATAGTCATGTCTGACCACGGGGTACCTTTAATAACCTAATGGCCTTCAACCAAAGAGAACTGATGGCTAAAGCTCAGGCAGGAAGTGCAGGTAATAAGAAAACTGACAGCAATACAGATGTCTTTTTAGCTGTGTAAGGGTTAGCAGAAATAAAACTGCTGGATGAGAAAATTTCTGGATAAAACTCACTGGCTCCGGCTGAAAGTGATTGAGATCATTGCCACATGGAAGCACTCGGTTTTCTCTGTAAACATTTGATGTTTAAAGTTCGTGTCTCGGGAGAAACATTGGCCTTTTTTTATTTGCAGGTTTTACAACTCTGGCACTTTGATGAATTGGGCCAGCATGAGACAAATCATCAATTTTTATAAGAGGATGCGTGTGATCTGAGGTCACGTGTCAAGTGTGGCTTTGCTTCAGACGGGATGGAAGTGTTAAAAGTGACCCAGCTTCAGCTAGCGTGACTCTTGTGTTTAATATTAGGCTTAAAGCACATTAAACACTTCCAGGGTGGTGCTACTGGAAGCTCTACCAGTGAGATAGGAACGGAAGAAAACCACTTAACAGTGTAGTGATGACATTAAGCCGCTACACAAAAACCTATAAAGAAATTTTTAAAGGAAAGCCTTTTCTGAAGAAAACATTCAAGCACTGCTGCCTTTACAGTTTAAAAATCAAGTAACCTAAACTTGTTCAACCAATGAGTATGCAGGTAATTCTTTCTGACTTTCCTGATGAGATGGTATAAGTTTTATGGTGAGAATGGACTACATGGGTGGTCTCCAAACTCCAGCCCAGGGGCCAGGTGCGACCCTTTTCTTGCTTTTATCCGACCCTTGGGGCAATATTTTATCCACTGATACCAACAATGGGACATCATTTCCCCCAATGACACCAATTCCTCTCAATGACAAGACTGACTCCCAAGATGGGGAATTTTTTTTTCTCACTTACGTTGGGACCTTTTCTACTCCCAGTGGCAACAGTCTGGCACCCCTAAAGTCTAAAATATGGCAAACTTGCTCTTTGTTTATAAAGTTTGGAGACCCCTGAACTAGAGCAATCAAAAAGTCCTCCACCTGAATGAGTGCATAGCACCAGGGCAAAGACAAGGAGCAGAGGGCGGATAAAGGGGCACCAGACACAGGGGCATTTCCTTCCAGTGATTCTACTGATGCATTATTACTTATCTTCCTTCCAGTGAAATCAGACGCAGGGATAATTTTTCCCTTCCAGTGACACTACCAGTGCAGGAACATTTTTTTCCTTACAGTGACACCGAACGATGCAAGGATACATTTTCTTTCCAGTAACGCCACCCATGCAGGGACATATTTTTCTTCCAGTGATACCAATGACATGGGGCATTTTGTTTACTTCCAATGACACTGCTGATGCAAAGGCGCGTCTTTCTTCCAGTGACGCCACTGATGCAGGGACATTTTTTTTCTTTCCATTGACACCGCCAACACAAGCACATGTTTTTTTTTTTACAGTGATACCACCAACGCAGGGACCTTTTTTTCCTTCCAGTGACAAGGAAGCAAGGACACGTTCTCCTCCATTTTTTTTCTTCCAATTCCATCACCGATGCAGGGGCATCTTATTTTCCTTCCAGTGACACCACCTACGCAGGGAATTTATTTTTTTTTCTCGCTATTGCTAGTCCCATATTTGTGCACCAACATTAAACTGCAGTTTGCTGCAGTGTACCATAACCATTGGCAATACTTCAGCACGTCATAGACATTACATACATTTCGACATGGCACACTGTGTTTGCTGCTTTTAGCCCCATCCCCCCTCCACCTGGGAAGAGGACGCAGTTTTATTATCTTTGGACCGGGTACTGGATGACCTTATCCCAGGATCATTACTTTTTTCCCTCCCTCTCAACCACATGCACATTCTAGACTTCTGGTGTATAGGGCAAATATAGTGTAATATTAGAGTGTAATTTATTCAAAACGGCAAACAGTGGGTATGGAAACCATGGAGTAGGGCTCTGGACCCAGCAAGGTGTTAACAATATGATCTGTCTAGACCAGTGGTTCTCAACTCCAGTCCTCAGGACCCACTAACAGGCCAGGTTTGCAAGATAACTGAAATGCATCACAGGTGATATAATTTGCTGCTCAGGGATTGCAGGATTTTAGTCTGCATCTCCCCAAGGTAATACTTAAAATCTGGCCTGTTAGTGGGTCCTGAGGACAGGAGTTGAGAACCACTGGTCTAGACCTTATTCTACTTTCATATTTAGTCTTTGATATGTGTTCCCATAGACATCATTTTTGAGCCGCCCCCCCCCCCCCCCCCCCTATAGGATGCAAATGAAAGCTATACAAACTCATTAGGCAATGCTGTCTTTATATTATATTATGTGTGTGTGTGTGTGTGTGTGTGTGTGATATATATATATATATATATATATATATATATATATATATATATATACACACGTCTACACATATATATATATATATATATATACACACACACACACACACACACACACACACACACACACACACACACACACACACACACGTCTACTGTATTCTAGATATACTGAGGTTTAGTCATAATTTTAGCAGGGCTCAAAATTTCAAGTCCTGAGCTACTAGCCAGACCTCAAGGGTTACTCGCCACCAGTTTCCCCACCCAACCCCTACCCTGCCCCGCCCCAAAACACGCCCTCATAAATTATCTCATGAAATGACACCAAGATGTTTTAAGTTATAAAAATAAATATTGACAACAACTTTATCCATGCAGCCTCAACTGCCCAACAATGCAGCCTGCCCGTGTCCACCCAATACAGCCTGTTTGAATACCATATCATAGATAATATTCTTTATCATCCCAAAAGAACATATTCCACACTATTCCACGCTTTGAAGAAAACACGGAAAAAAAAACTAGTTTTTTTCCCCCCAATTTTTCGTTTCCCCCTCCCCCCCCCCCCAATTTTTCGGGTTTTTTTTCCGGGCCTTCCCATCTCTACACAAGGCACATTTGCAAGTGTGAATGCACCCGCATGTAGTAAATATTTTGGTCAATTTAAACCTCTTTGTCCATGTACACCTGCCTCAGAATATGATACTATTCCTCTCTCACCTGTCATTTTTAGCACGGTGCTCAGCAGTACTGTACAGCCCTAAAGGTTTTGTTTACAAAGCCCATGGTTACCTTACCTAGGTTTATACAAGTTCCTATCTTATTTAGTCAATCTGAACATATTGCACAAGTCAAAAAAAAAAAAAGCTGAGTTTGCTGCTTCTGGTTACATGTGAGTTGAACTGAAAAAATGTGTTTAATGAGGACAAGGACTTTCTCGGTACCCCTAGAGACTTTATAGCACAACTTATATTGAAAGATTTTGCTAATTTTTTTTTTTTTTAACAACTAAAAACGGTCATCATGCCTAAAAGAGCTCTCACATAATGCGGTATGTACATGGACATAGAAAGTACCCACTATAATCAAAGATGTTCAATCAAATTGACAAAAAAATATTCGCACAAATGCATGGGAAACAGTTTCACAATTGGTATATTTCAACATGTTTCACAGCATTAAGCAGCTTCTTCAGGAAATGTGGAAGTCACAATATCTAAAATTAGAGAAAAAAATTGCAATAAAAAGGTAATAAAGATTCACAGAATTTGAACATCATGGGAACCACCAATGAGTCATGACTTCAGGACTAACCCGAGGCTGGGAAATGGTTTATCAAGTCCAGTGCAATCAGTTAGGAAGCCAAACCCTTTGCGCCGGTAGGCATATAGGCAGATCAGAAATTGCCGAAAATTGCAAATCAAAAAATAAATGTGTGGGTGGTGTGCAGCGTGGTGCGGAGTTAATAATTTGCACAGGCAAGTGCAATAAACTTGTATCGATGCAACATGGCAACAGTTCAAAACAAATCCGGTGAGAAAGCCACCCAGCTGGGCACACCTACAGTTCAGAAGCGAGACGGGAATTGATTCAAGTAGAAATTACAGCGTCAGTTTCGAGGGGACTGAATGCGGCCTGGCTGTCTGATCCCCAATTGGAAGATTGTCCAGAGAAGATAAGGCCTTATGCCTCGGACACACGACCGATTCTTCCTGTCTGAAAAACTGCGATGAGAGCTTTTGGCCGGGAATTCCGACCGTGTGTATGCTCCATCGCAGTTTTTCCGACGGGAAAAAAAAGAGAGCAGGATCTCTTTTTTTTTCCCCATTAGGAAAAAAGCCTAGCGGGAAAATCGTTCGTCTGTATGCTTTTCCGACGGGAAAAAAACGCGCATGCTCGGAAACAATCCAACGCATACTCGGAAGCATAGAACTTCTTCATTTTGTCGGTTCATCATAGTCTTTTACGTCACCGCGTTCTTGGCAGTCAAAAGTTCACCGGACTTTTGTGTGACCGTGTGTATGCAAGGCAGGCTTGAGAGGAATTCCGTCGGGAAAACCATTGTTTTTTTTTTCCAATGGGAAAATCGGTCGTGTGTACGGGGCATTACTCTTATCCTCATTAGGAACCTTTCCCTAACACCGTTTCTGTCCCTCACAGACGGGACCATTCCCTACTCGCCAAAACACAGGAGCTCGGGCCTTAAAAAGGCTCTGCCTGACCCAAGATAGCTTCTTGAGTCACATGGAGCGGCAAAATCCAATAGAATAGCTTCCCCAGGGACCCAGGAAACCATTGAGGAACCTTGTTCCTCCTGACTACTTCTCCAGCATCAGGGCCACTGTATTGAGCGCCACCTGCTGTGGAGAAAGTAGACGGCACCTGCCTACATTTGCACAACTCATGTTAATATATTGTACATAAGCCCAAAAAATTGAGCCAGTTAAAAGAGAAGTATGGAGTTTGTTTTTGTTTTAGAATCATACCTGCCTAGGTGGATGCAACATCAGTCCCCCAGTCGGCTCTAAGACTGAGACCAAGCTGTCAACCCCCCCCCCCCCCCTCCATCACTTAATTCTCAGGGCTCCCCGAGCAGAGAGCTGGTGAATGTCAGTCACCACTGTCTGCTCTATCCCCCCTCGCTCGCTGGAGCGCTGGGCTGTGGAGGGAGCTGGCGGCTGAGGCTCTCAGCAGCTCGCTGAGGGGCTGAGCAGGGTGCTGGTCCAGGCATATGGGCGGATCCCGACTTCATTGTCGCACTCTTGCCTGAGCCTGGACTGGCTCTGTCACGTCAGCCTGCTAAAAACTGGTCACAGGAGTGCAGAACAAACTGCACTCCTGCGATACACAGGAGAAGTACAGTCAAACGAGCTTTGGCTGTACTTCTCATTTAACACAAGTGCAAAACAACACTTAAAGCAGAGTTTCACCCAAAAGTGGAAGTTTATCTGACTTCTCCCCCCCCCCCTCCAGTGCCACATTTAGCACCCTTTGGGGGGGGAGGGGGGAGCGGGTACCTGGCGCAATCATTTGGAAGTTCGGCCAACCGCCTCCTTTCTCACCACCGGGCCATTCAAAAAGCACAGCGTGCTTTGCGCATGCACAGTAGGGAACCGGCTGTGAAGCCGCAAGACAATGGCAGCGGTAGCACCTGAGAGCTGATAGAGTACTGACATCGCTGGATTCCAGGACAAGCAAGTGTCCTAATATTAAAGTGGTTGTAAACCCTATATTTTTTTTTTTTCCATAACCACCTGTAAGAGAAAGGCATAATGAGCTAATATGACTAGCATAATAGCTCATTATGCATCACTTACCTTAGATCGGGGCCCCCGAAGCTGTCCTCGTCTCCCTCTTCAGCCGCATCCATCGCTGCGGCGATAGCCGGAAGGTTACTTACGGGTATCGCCGCACCAGCCAATCACAGCGCCGCTCCGGCGCTGTGATTGGCCGGAGCGGCGGAGACGTCACTCTGCGCATGCGCGCGAGAGCTGTCACAATCGGCTACGCCCAGCGATTGCTGGGAAGTAGCCGATTTTGTGAATGGGATTAACCCCATGAATGCGCCGTTGTCTACTGCGCTCATGCGCCGTAGACAGCGGCGCCTGTCATTTTTAGTAAATATCTCCTAAACCGTGTAGGTTTAGGAGATATTTCTTGCACCTACAGCTAAGCCTTAATCTAGGCTTACCTGTAGGTGCAAGTTGAAAAAGTGGGTTTACAACCACTTTAAAAGTCAGCAACTACAGTATGTGTAGCTGCTGACTTAAACATTTTTGCTGGAGGGGGCGGAACTCCGCTTTAACGTGCCAGTGCAGAATGGAGTTCCATTCTAGTGCAGAGGTTATTTCTGGAAATCACACAACGTTGATAGTTTTGGATTACTACATTTTGGTGTTTAGGTGGAACTGGATTTTTACTGGACCATACAGTCAGGTCCATAAATATTGGGACATCGACACAATTCTAATCTTTTTGGCTCTATACACCACCACAATGGATTTGAACTGAAACTAACCAGATGTGCTTTAACTGCAGACTTTCAGCTTTAATTTGAGGGTATTTACGTCCAAATCAGTTGAACGGTGTAGGAATTACAACCGTTTGTATATGTGCCTCCCACTTTTTAAGGGACCAAAAGTAATAGGACAATTGGCTGCTCAGCTGTTCCATGGCCAGGTGTGTGTTATTCCCTCATTATCCCATTTACAAGGAGCAGATAAAAAGTCCAGAGTTCATTTCAAGTGTGCTATTTGCATTTGGAATCTGTTGCTGTCAACTCTCAATATGAGATCCAAAGAGCTGTCACTATCAGTCAAGTAAGCCATCATTAGGCTGAAAAAACAGAACAAACCCATCAGAGAGATAGCAAAAACATTAGGTGTGGCCAAATCAACTGTTTTCAGCAACACCAAAAGACCCAGAAGACCACGGAAAACAATTGTGGTGGATGACCGAAGAATTCTTTCCCTGGTGAAGAAAACACCCTTCACAACAGTTGGCCAGATCAAGAACTCTCTCCAGGAGGTAGGTGTATGTGTGTCAAAGTCAACAATCAAGAGAAGACTTCACCAGAGTGAATACAGAGGGTTCACCACAAGATGGAAACCATTGGTGAGCCTCAAAAACAGGAAAGCCAGATTAGAGTTTGCAAAACAACATCTAAAAAAGCCTTCACAGTTCTGGAACACCATCCTATGGACAGATGAGACCAAGATCAACTTGTACCAGAGTGATAGGAAGAGAAGAGTATGGAGAAGGAAAGGAACTGCTCATGATCCAAAGCATACCACCTCATTAGTGAAGCATGGTGGTGGTAGTGTCATGGCGTGGGCATGTATGGCTGTCAATGGAACTGGTTCTCTTGTATTTATTGATGATGTGACTGCTGACAAAAGCAGCAGGATGAATTCTGAAGTGTTTTGGGCAATATTATTATCTGCTCATATTCAGCCAAATGCTTCAAAACTCATTGGACGGCGATTCACAGTGCAGATGGACAATGACCCGAAGCATACTGCGAAAGCAATCAAAGAGTTTTTTAAGGGACAGAAGTGGAATGTTATGCAATGGCCAAGTCAATCACCTGACCTGAATCCGATTGAGCATGCATTTCACTTGCTGAAGACAAAACTGAAGGGAAAATGCCCCAAGAACAAGCAGGAACTGAAGACAGTTGCAGTAGAGGCCTGGCAGAGCATCACCAGGGATGAAATCCAGCGTCTGGTGATGTCTATGCGTTCCACACTTCAGGCTGTAATTGACTGCAAAGGATTTGCAACCGAATATTAAAAAGTGAAAGTTTGATTTATAATTGTTAATCTGTCCCATTTACTTTTGGTCCCTTAAAAAGTGGGAGGCACATATACAAACTGTTGTAATTCCTACACCGTTCACCTGATTTGGATGTAAATACCCTCAAATTAAACCTGAAAGACTGCAGTTAAAGCACATCTTGTTCGTTTAATTTCAAATCAATTGTGGTGTATAGAGCCAAAAAGATTAGAAATGTGTCGGTCCCAATATTTATAGACCTGACTGTATGTAGTCTCTGACACTTTTGGTCCACATTTGAATGCTGGAGTTATACCCCTGTGGTAGATGTACAGACAAGTTACCGTATATACGCCGAGATTTTCAGCCCTTTTTTTGGGCTGAAAGTCCCCCCCTCGGCTTATACTCGAGTCAGCGAAATTTTACATTGTAAATAGTACCTGAAAAAAAGTTGAGGGGCTGCGGCGTCCATCGTTTAAATCCCGCGGTCTCTTCCTGGTCCCTTCCGTGATAGGCGATTCTCAGCAGACACTCTCCGCCTATCACGAACGTTCTCTCATCCTCAGTTTCCCAGCAGACGTCTGTGATTGGCGGAACACCGAACACAGTGTCTGCTGGGAAACTGAGGATGAGAGAACGTTCGTGATAGGCGGAGAGTGTCTGCTGAGAATCGCCTATCACGGAAGGGACCAGGAAGAGACCGCGGGATTTAAACGATGGACGCCGCAGCCTCAACTTTTTTTCAGGTACTATTTACAATGTAAAATTTAAACAGGGAGGATGGGAACAGGGAGGATGGGAACAGGGAGGATGGGAACAGGGAGGATGGGAACAGGGAAGGATGGGAACAGGGAGGATGGGAAGAGGGAGGATGGGAAGAGGGAGGATGGGAAGAGGGAGGATGGGAAGAGGGAGGATGGGAAGAGGGAGGATGGGAAGAGGGAGGATGGGAACAGGGTGGATGGGAACAGTGAGGCATTGTTGACCCTCAGCTTATACTCGAGTCAGTAAGTTTTCCCAGTTTTTTGTGGCAACATTAGGTACCTCGGCTTATACTTGGTGGGCTTATACTCGAGTATATACGGTAAGTGTTTTCACTGGTGTTAACTGGCTAAATTTTTTGGGCTCAGAATTGAAATGAATGTGTCCTCTTCTGAGCTGGAACTGATGCCTGAACAAAGGTGGCTCCATCCTTCTCGGAGAGAAAGGGGGGTGGGTACTGTGATCTCCGTAAGAAGTAACAAATGCTTGGAAGTGTCACACTTAAACACGAGCGTGCACTTACAAGGAAACAATACATTCTAGGTCCACTTTACATTCCAACTGACAAATCGGAGAGCAAGAGAGACCTTCAGGAGTATTCTGTATTTAATGGATGGGGTCAGGTTGGAGGGTGTACATAGAAGGGAGGGCGATTGTGAAGACATGATAGGACCACCTGAAGGCATGTCTATCAGCCAGCTGGTAAAACCTGTAAGCACAGACAGCACTCTTATGTTTTATCAAGAAAACGACATCAGCCATGACAATTCAGGCCATGCTGTTCTCAGGAAGGCCCTTAGGATGAATGTTTTCACTTCTAATGCGGATTGGAGTGGTTCTGATTACTTCTGCCTGGAATTGTCTGGTTTTTAGCAGTTGTACAGTATTTACTTTTGATGAAAAAAAGCTAATTTTAGTTGTCAATTATTAACAGTGTCTTAACCATTATTTCTTTCAGCTCAGGTGTTCAAATCAGGTCCGTGAGGCCCTCTAACAGTGCCTGTGTTGTCTACTGCCAAATACATTGCAAAGCCTCTCAAAATTGGTGGCCATAGTTCTCAGTTGCCAGCCATGGGCAAAGGTTGGGATGTATGATATAATTTGCCTCGGCATGGAAACCACAAAATAGCTGAAGAAATGTAAAAAAAGAAAACGTTTAAAACAAGAAAATATAACATACCTTCATATCTATTTAATAATGCTAGCAGTGTAAAGATTAAAAAAATAGACTGAGTCAAGTTCTGCTTTAAAAATGGGGAATTTGACATATCTGTAAATTCTTTATCTTGGAGTACACTGCAGGACAAATGACCCATTTTCATAGACCGTAGGTTGTATGCAGGCTACCTTCAGGTAATTGGACACTGGCAAAAACTTTGTGGGGGCCGCCGCTAAGGGCATGCTCATAACTCTGCCCACATTTTTTATTTTTTTTTGTAACCATTTCATTTTTATTCAGATGCTTCTATCAAGATCTTACTGCCTATTGTGTATGGCAGGGTTCCTCCAGGGGTTACTAGACATGTGCACACTGAAATATTTTGTTTCGGAATTTCGTTTTCATCCAAAAAATAAAATTATTTAGTTACTTCCAAAATTCGTTTTTTATTTATTTTGTTTCGTTAAAAAATGCATTCATACGAAAATCCAAATTAATTAAGGTTGAATATGTCATTGTAGGCTTATGGTGTCTGTCGAATGTTCTAAGAAGATTTGACGAAGCAGCTAAACTGTACGACGCCGCAATCATACATTTCCAGTCGAATGTTCCGCCCACAAGCTATAGTAGAATTCTTATGTTGTATGACTAGTAATAATTATATTAATTGTTATTACTAGTCAGCCAACATTAGAATTCTTCTATAGCCTATGGGCGGAGCATTTGACCATAAATGTCCGCTTGTGGCGATCGTATGTTTTTAGCTGCTTCGTCGACTCTTCATGTCTCTATAATGTCAAATCTTTTCTCTCTATGTCGAATAATCTCAGACTAATAGAGTAAGGTTAGGCACATTCAACCGCACATTCGATGGACACAGATTATTATTGTCACCGTCATGTCGAATCTTTTATCTATATCGAACTGTTGTCGCAACAAAACGAAAATAAAGCATTTTTTATGTCGGATCTTTCGGATTTTGGACTCTGCACATTCGTTATCGTTTGTGAAAATCCCTGAAATTCGGACGAAAACGAATGCACATGTCTAGGGGTTACTAGAGGTTGCTTGAGCAAAAAGCAGTGTCTGCCTCTCAGATAAGTTCTCACTGGCACCAATGATCTTTTTACTTATCTTTAAGGAGGGTAATTCTTCCCGATGACCACAAGTGTAAGGAGCATTCTTCCCACTGACCATCACACTAATGTATCATGAATTGTAGACAGTAATTTTGAGCAGGGGTTCCCTGAGACCGGAAAGTTATCTCAAGGGTTCATCTGTGTTGAAAAGGTTGAGAGAGGCTGGTCTATAGCTACCTAGTGGTTTCTGGATTGGTAACCTTCACTGTTTACTTTGGGGACCATGCCCAGATCCCCAGTGTGGGGCCAGCTTGCAATGTTTGCTTCAAGCACCACAATTTTCCTCAGGTACTCACTTTGGCAGGTCTTTTAAACAAGTGTAATTACCTGGGGGGTAGTTGCCTACTGTGACGGGCAAAGCCTGGACCCTTAACAGGTCCCATCTTTGTGCACAAGAATAGACTGGTTCTTGGACTCTAGACAACCCACAGTACTTCACACAAAAGCAGATACATACAGTAGGTGCAGAAATTGGGAGTAGTTCACTGTATTGTGCTAATTTTCTTTTGAAATAGTCTCTAACGCTTTCAGCACAGTAGGTCATTTTATTACAAATTTTACATTTGGGAGGTTTTCCCTTTCTGGGCAAAGTTTCAGGATGGTGATTCAGTTGCAACACACCTTCTGACTTACACACTTCTGCGGGCCATATCTGCTGAAAATGCTCACAACACATTCACTGCACTTTCTACCACCTTCTGATACAGAGACACCGCTGAGGAACATGATCAGCGCCTGGGTTGTAGCAGAGCTCCTGTATTTCAGACATGCAAAACCCCACACCTTCTGTATCAATTCTGTGAGTACCCTATAAGGAGATCCCTTCATTTCAGCAAGAGAGGATCACAGACACAAGTCAGCTGGGACAAAAAGGCCAAATAATTCACCCTTTGCCTACAGGAAACACAGAACAAGTCCTGTACTGTACAATTAAGATACACGTTTTGCCCTTACATACACTTAAACTAGGAAAGTGTAGCACTGACTGAAAACTGAAACTGATTCACTGTTTTGGGAACTTGAGGATGGGATTAGAGCACTACTGGTCTGGAGACGTCAATTCTCATTATGGGAAAAATAACACATAATGCACTCACATGCTCCCGGAATGACTCCAAGCTCATCACACAACTGTGAGAATTCACCTTCAGAACCCCTGCATGGATGCCAGTAGATGTAATCCACTTGGCTAAAGGCCCCTTTCCCCATGTTTGTGTGTTAGAAAAGAAAGAGAAGAGCGAGGAGTCGGCTGCAATAGCGGCTTGTGTATGACAGCTGCTGGGATTATGGAGGGTCGGCAATCATTCAGTAGAGCGGTCCACCCAAAGGAGGCGGTGCGGGTTGCCATAGGTTTGAGGTTGTATGCCACATTTGGCCTGTGGGCCATGGGTTGAGCATGCCTGATCTAATACTAACCTCTCCACTGATTGACAATGCTGATGTCCAAGGGTGGCTACAGTACTTCTAAATACAGTGAAGGAATGAATGTAGCCACCATAAGATAGAATGTGTGTTTGTTAGGGGGCTAACCACAGAAATGCACAAAGACCTAGCATATTTGCCAATTTCCAGCATGGTAGCTCTCGCCTGCGCAGGAATGTGGGCAGACTTTTTGGAGCAATTCCCGGGTGCATGCTGTACGCAATAGTTACTGGTGCCCAATGGCCTTTATAAGGACAGCCGTATGCTCAGAAGTTGCGGGTAGATTGTCAGATTCCTGTAACCCCTGCTGCTGTGCATTCTGTTCTCTTGGATTTCCCATTACTGACCTGGCTTGCTTCTGGCTCTGACCTTGGTTTGCTTCCACGGAGTCTGCTTTTGCTTTCTTTCTGTGTATGACCCCGGCCTGCTCCTGACTACGCTTTTGCTTATATTCCTGGCTCTGACTCTTGACTACATCTCCTGCTCAGCCCAGCTGCTCTGAACCATCTGCACATCCAGAGAGTCACCTGGCCAGGAGCAACCATTTCATAAGGGGCGCTGGCCCCCTAGTTTGCATGCGGGGCTCCAGACTCATAGGTTTCTATGAGGTTTTTTTTTTTTTTCAAGCCACATTATTAGAGCCTGAGGCTCTAATTGGCTTGAAAAAGATTGGGCTCGTGGGTGCAGAGCACTGCACCCCGAACCCACCCACTTGTGGCACTAACGATCCAATATTCGCTATTGTCTTCCAGCTTCAATCAGGACAGGAAGCGAATCGGGTTGGCCGGAAGGAGAAGCCGAGGAAGCCACGGCGCAGCGACCCACTTGTGAGACTGCGATTGCTTGGTTGGAATAGGGGGCTGCAGATCGAGCAGATCTGGACTGATGAATCTTCGCTCCTCTTGGGAACCCGTGAGTACATGACTGCCTGCCATATCTTCTGCAATCCCCAGCAGAGTCTCCTGATAACTTGATTTATTTTGTTCCCCCCAGAGCTGAATACCTAATTTAACCTGCCCACCACTGCACCTGGCCCTGCTGTCATTCATCCCAGCTCTGTCTCCAAAAGGTGCCTCAGTACAGCCGACTATTCAGCAACAAAACAGCTGACAACCCGTGCTTCTTTGGGCGCAGCACCTCCTGTTACCACTCTCAGGGGTGCTCTGCACTCAGCTGCAAGGGTAGCCCTCTCATGAATTTGGCCTCCGACCAGGTACGTGACAGTATTTCTGGCCAATCGCCACATGATAATAAAGAAATAGAAGCTTGAAAAAGAAAACGAATACAACCGCATCCAATGATTGAGTGAATGAAGTTAAAATATATTACATTTTTCACACAAATTTAATTAATAAATGTTTGCATATTCATGCTTTTACAGTTTTACAAAACATTTTTTTAAACCCTAATATTCCTGAAATGCTCACACTGAACACTTTTATAATATCTATGTACATGCTTATGGTTTATGATCTAGTCTATTAGTTATTCTCACATTTACCAGGAGAGTAATAAAACAAGTGTGGGAGCACCTGAGGACACCTCCGCAGGTCAAAAGGATCTGTGGTCAAAATCCTGGCTACCAATCACAGCTTTTGTGGTACTGTTTTGGCTTTTTTTTTTGTGATGATGCATCCCAGTAGACGGATTCCATTATAGAAGTCATTACAGATATTTGCATTTCAACAACTGGCTTCCTGGGACAATAATTACTATTTAAATAGCCATTATTCAGGGAGAACAAATGGTGTGTGTAGCTTGACAATGGCTTTATAGTTTGCCTGGTAGTGTCAGTGTCAAATGCAAGTGGTCTGCTCTGGCATCTAGAACAAGTGACAGCTAACTGTATGTAGTGAATGATGTAGTCTAAGTGACAGTTATATACTTTAAACTATGGGAAAAATATAATATTTTATATTCTGTATACTACAGTGTGTAAGAAGCATTAAAATGTTTAAGTTAAAAAATAAATAAAATTTGCACAAAAATAAAAAAAAACATGCTAGGTTTACCTTTACCTGCTCTGTGCAATGTTATTGTACAGAGCAGCTCTGATCTTCCTCTTCTTGGGTCCCCCGCTGGTGCTTCTGGCTCCTCCTCTTCACCCAGTGCCCCCATAGGAAACCACCCCCTATGGTACACTGGTGCGGGCCCTCTCTCTCGAGCCCCACTGCCTGTGTCCATAGACACAGACAGCGGGGCACGCCCCCCATCCCTTCGTCACAGAATTTGATTGACAGCATTAGGAGCCAGTGGCTCCTGTGGACCTGCCCTGTGATGAGGGACAGAACAGTGCACATAGCTGGATCACAATGGGGCTGAGGTAAGTGTAAGAGGCGGGGCTTTGAGGGGAAGCTGGATACCACAGTTTTTTTACCTTCATGCATGAAGGTAGAAAAAGCTTTAGCCTTTAGAACCACTTTAATCGTTAACATAAAGCAGTCAAATGTTGGAAGTGAAAAAAATTGACTTTTTAGGCACCAATTGTAAGAAAATAAATAATTTTTTATTAACAATTTAATACATGGTATATTTGAAAAAAGGAAAAGCAAAAAACAGAACATATTAAAAAACTGCAGTGTTGCTACAGTAATGACTAAAACTCTCCAAACTTGGTTGTACGTGTCAAACCATGTCACATTTAACATGTATGACTAGACTGTAATATAGCAATAACTTAAGCTCTACATGTTTCGCGAAGATCGCTTCTTCAGGAGCTTGTGTAAATTCTAAGGAGAGAAAGACCATTAATATGTTTTTTTTTAGAAATAATGTAATTTAAAGATACCATAATACATAATACAACTTATCAAGGTGTACAGGTGACGCCAAGACTGCTTTCTGAGTAATCGTTCTATAATCCGATCATTGGTACACAGCTTTTGAGAGCCGATCAGGACAGTTCATGCTAAATTTTCCGAAGGAACAAGCACAAAAAAAATTCTCATCCGATAATAGAACAAATGATTTTCGTTTAATCAGTACAGTATTCGTCCGTAAAACGTTAAGTGAATAAGACCGCACATGCTCAGAAATGAAAGAATGCATTACTATACATTGCGGGAATTGTTTTCTGTCTTACAAGAGTTTTCGTAAGTCTAGTAACCTATTCTTTTTCAATATGAGACTAGCGTGCAAAAAAAAAAAAACTGACGATCATTCGCCTGATATTCTCATTTGTGTGTATGACGCTTTATGGCCTGGGGGAGAGATAACTAGAATCCTCCAGCATGGAGAAGCAGATGGTGGAGGCTTGGACTGTTCTAGCCTGTAGCTGGAAATGACTGCAGTAGACACCGCTACTCCAGCAATCTCCACTAGCTTCCGGGTCCTGTGCTGAGCAGCTGGGGTTGAACGAAAAAAAACAACGGACTGCTCAGATAGGACTTGCTGTACTAACAATTCAATGTTAGTACAGCAATATCCCCTCCCTGTTCTATTGTGTTCTTACAGGGGGAAGCCCCCCCACCAGAACACTGCTCAGTGCTCTCAGCCATTGGCTGAGAGCGCTGATCGGGCGCTGGCCGGCAGACCATTTTTGGTCATGACCCTTCGACCGACTTCTGTTGGACCGGCTGCTGTACACACGACCAAATATTGGCTGGTTTCTATTGATCCGGCTGATTCTGGCCAACATTCGGCCTGTGTCTACTAAGCTCAAAGCGGAGTTCCTACTAAAAAAAAAATATTAACTCCTTGCCGACCAACGCACGACTATATACGTTGACAGCATGGCTCGGACAGGCAGAAGGATGTACCTGTACGTCCCCTTTAAGATTGCGGCACTGTGGACGTGCGCCCGCCGCAAGCTCCGAGAGCCTGACCGCGGGTCCCGCGGACTCGATTGCCGTGGGGATACCCGTGATCGTCTCACGGTGAGTTAGAATGGGGAGATGCTGATGTAAACAAGCATCTCACCGCTCTGCCTAGTGACAATGACAGTGATCACCGCTTCCTGTAATCGGAAGCGGTGATCACTGTCTTGTCACACACAGCCCATCCCCCCTACAGTAAGAATCACCCACTAGGGCACACTCAACCCCTACAGTGCCACCCAGTGGTTAACCCCTTCACTGCCAGTGTCATTTTCACAGTAATCGGTACATTTTTAGTAAAAAAAAAAATATTAATAAAAATGCCATAAAACTATCCCCTATTTTGTAGACGCTATAATTTTTGCGCAAACCGATCAATAAACTCTTATTGCAATTTTTTTTTTTTTTTACCAAAAATATATAGAAGAATACGTTTTGCCTAAACTGAGGAAAAAAATGTTTTTTCTATATAATATTTTTGGGGATATTTAATATAGTAAAAAGTAAAAAATATTGCATTTTTTTTAAAAATTGTCGCTCTATTTTTGTTTATAGCGCAAAAAATCAAAACTACAGAGGTGATCAAATACCACTAAAAGAAAGCTCTATTTTGTGGGAAAAAAAGGACGTCAATTTTGTTTGGGAGTCACGTTGCACGACTGCGCAATTGTCAGTTAAAGCGACGTAGTGCCAAATTGTAAAAAGTCCTCCGGTCTTTAAGCTGACAAATGGTCCGGGGCTGAAGTGGTTAAAAGTCAGCAGCTACAAATACTACAGCTGCTTACTTTTCATAATCAGACACTTACCTGTCCCAGGGTCCAGCGAAGCCCCACTCATCTCCCCCTCCTCTCCACGGCGCCGGCATTGTCACTGTGGACGCCCGGCTGTGGCTTCACAGCCGGGCACGCACTGCGTGAGCCGCGCTGCGCACCGTGACTGGCTGAGCAATCATCTGGGACTGGGACCTGTGATGTGTCCCAGATGATTGCCGAGAGGGAGGGAGGAGAGGTGAACTTCCTTCCGGCGCTGCGGTGCCCCGGGAGGAAGTGGGAGCTGGAACCCTCTAAAAAGAGGGTTTCCACTCCCCCCCCCCAAAAAATTACGTGCCAAATGTGGCATGTCAGGGGGTCACCTTCCCTTAAAGCGGATGTTCCATTTTTGTGTGGAGAATAAAGCAAGGAGATTAGACCTTTCGTGTAAGGATCTTCCTTACATGTCCAATCAAAAGTGGAAGAATTGAAATGAGACCTTTAGTTTAGGGCTGTTACTGATTAAAATTTTCGTGTTCGATTAATCGACTAATTTTGATTAATTATAACGCACATACAGATCCAACTACTTTTAGCTGATTTCCTTGCAGGCCGATTCCCAGTGCAGCTACCAACCACTGGAAAAATGATTAGCAGGATACAAAAAACACACAGAGGCAGTGCTCAATGGGAATAGCATTAAAACTTTTATAGTCTTCAAGTAGGTAACAAAATAAATATTGCACTGGAGATAAAATCGATGTAGCTACATAAACTGTTAAATTAGTGTGAGTAATACCAAACGGTAGCAAAAGCAGTAATAAAAACATGTAGCCAAGTATGATACTGGTATAAAAATGTGTACAACGATACCACTGCTGAATCCAGATGAGGAGGGGTTAACATCAGTCCGTCGGCATGTAGATGTCCCGTGAAGGGAACTATCACAACTCCCAGTGGATCGCTGTAGAATCCCAGGTTGATAGAGGGAAGTGATAGAGGGAAGTGTAACAGCCCTTGCATGTGGCAGATAGTTAGGTCCCCCCGCCATGCAGTTATGAAGGCACAGCAAAGGAGCCTTTCAGATGGACATGGCAAGCCCCGCCGGTGTCCGTGGCATCACCGGATCTCCGACGGAACTCCCTGAAGACCCGGAAGCCGGCGGAGAGGTGAGTACCAATCAAAAGAATTTTGATTGATCAAAAAAATGAATCGATTAATTAAGGAATTAATAGTTAATTTCCACAGCCCTACTTTAGTGTCATGTCGTAAGTGTTAAAATTTGTTCCTCAAGGAAGTTAGACTTTGTAATTTTTGTATTCTTACCAACTACAAAAAGACAATGGTAAATGAAGCAACTTCTATATTTCTTTTATTATTAATAAACATTAACTGCACCTTAAAAACAATAGTTTACCGGTTATATAACCCGTTAAACCTATTGGCTCCCTGAAGACCACATGTGAAAGTAAATGTTAGCAAGCATCGATTGTTAGAACATCAACCAATAGGACCATTGTCTTCAAGGACAGCTGACACCCTTACTTCATCAGCATTGCACAGATCTCCAGGGCAAACAATCAGCACTAATCTTTGATCAGCTAGTCTTGAGTTCACCACCCCTCTGAAAAGACCTTTCCTCTCTCTTCCACTCTGTGAAAAATCAGGAATAGCACTTTAAGGAATGGCTACTTGGAGTAAAGCGGTACGGTAGGCTTCTTCTTTTTCTTTTTTTTTATGTATTTGTTGAAAAAAACCTTGCTGTGACAAGTGATGGCAATGAATTAGCATATAGTGGCAAGTTTATTAATCTTGCCCTGCTGTGACCCCTCTAATTTGCCTGAGTTCACCCTAATCTACTGTAATATATATATATATATAATCCCCTCTTACTTATATTGCTGTGGACGCTTCCAAGTAATCGCAAACTGCCGTGTAATGGGAAAGTGAAAGCAAATTCAACCTTGTGGAATCTATTTCTGATTGTAAGGCTGCATTCATACCTGAGCTTCATGTTTTTGGGCATTTTGTTGTGCATTTGTTCGTTTTTTTCCCCCGCATTTTGGAGCTTTTGCGTTTTTGTATTCGCCAATAGAGAAAACTATCCTCTGTTGCATCATTCGTTGCTATGTGTTTCTGCTTTCAGCTGCTTCACAAATGCACCAATCTGCCTAATCAAGCTCCAAAACTTTTTTGAGCTTCTGCCCTGGTTCATACTGATGCGGGAAACCAACAAGATTCGCTGCTTTTCCCCGCATTGCACTGCATAGCAATCGCACGGCGTCCATGAGATCTGCTGTGTCAATGTTGGATTACTGACACCCCGAAACAGATTGCAAAAAAACTGTGCAATTTGCCAGAATGTGATACAGGTGCGGAAAAAAAGGGTCCTGCGCCATTTTGGTGCAGACATTCCTGTGCGAATCACATGCGGTGTTCCGCACGCACTAGTGTGAACCCAGGCTCAGGCGTTTGGCCTCAGGTGTTTTGGAGTGGAGATGTAAACCACCACCTTAGAGAATAATTGATTTTTTTTCTCCCTGAGCTCCAAAATGCTCCGGTGTGACCTAAAGCTAGGGTTGCCACCTCATCCCTTTAAAACTGAACACACATTAATTACACAGGTTCTGTGGCTGATTAAGGTGGTAATTAATCTCACTCGGTGCATTACCTGCATTCAATTAGCCTCAGAACCTGTGTAATTCATATGTGTTCGTGTTTATAGGGATGAGGTTGCATCTCTGGCCTGAAAACATATGGATTACACAGGTTCTAAAGCTAATTTAGTGCAGATAAGGCACCACATGAGTTTAATTACCACCTTAACCACTTAAGGACCGAGCCTCTTTCTGAGATTTGTTGTTTACAAGTTAACTTTTGTTTTTTGCTAGAAAATTACTTAGAAACCCCAAACATTATAAAAAAAAAATCCAACACCCTAGAGAATAAAATGGCGGTCATTGCAATACTTTGTCACACCATATTTGCGCAACGGTCTTACAAGCGCACTTTTTTGGGAAAAAATACACTTTTTGAGTTAAAAAATAAGAGAACAGTAAAGTTATCTCACCATAAGAATTGCAGGCTTACCAGAAGTAACGGTGCACAGAGATTTGGTGGAGATCTATCATCTTGATTTAATTAATTTGCAGACCTCAATCTTACTGGGCCTTTTGGACTTTTATTAATCACACCTTGGACTTTCCTACTTGATTCAATATCATAAGGATTTCAACAACTTCTTTTTTCACAATTATATGTTAATGTTACATGTTATGTGATAATATGTGCAATTTTTAAGGGTTCATTTAATTAACTATTGATTGTCACTTATTCACTATTATATCACTTCAATGTATGGTTGATATAATTTATAGGGAGCGCAGCGTTATATTTTTTCTAACTCTACTGAAATGTCAAAGAAAATGTGGCCCCCCCACCCCAAAGCACCCTGCCCCCATGTTGATGAGGACAGGGCCTCTTCCCGACAACCCTGGCCGTTGGTTGTCGGGGTCTGCGGGCGGGGGGCTTATCGAAATCCGGGAGCCCCCTTTAATAAGGGGGCCCCCAGATCCCGGCCCCCCCTATGTGAATGAGTATGGGGTACATCCTACCCCTACCCATTCACCTGGTGGAAAAAAATATCCATAAAAAAACACACACAGGTTTTTAAAGTAGTTTATTACACAGCTCCGGGGGTCTTCTGCCGACTCGTCTCCGCGCTCTCCGGTTCTTTCTTCCTTCTGCCGGGCCTCCGCTATCTTCTTCCAGCTCTTTTGCTAGCGGGGCCCAGTCTTCTCCGCCTTCTTCCATCTTCGATGTTGACACGTCGCTTCCTCCCGCTGTAATGCTGGGTGTGCGGTGCGCTCAGATTTATATAGGCCTCTCATGACGTCACAGTCACAAGCTCCGGAGCATGTGATTGTGACGTCATGGGAGCATGTGGCCACCCGGAGCATGTGACTGTGACGTCATGAGAGGCCTATATAAATCGGAGCGCACCGCACACCCAGCATTACAGCGGGAGGAAGCGACGTTTCAACATCGAAGAGGAGAAGAGGGAAGAAGGCGACGGAGAAGACCGGGCCCCGCTAGCAAAAGAGCTGGAAGAAGATAGCGGAGGCCCGGCAGGAGGAAGAAAGAACTGGAGAGCGCAGAGACGACACCGGAGACCCCCGAAGTCGGAAGAAGACCCCCAGAGCTGTGTAATAAATTATTTTAAAAACCTATGTGTTTTTTTATTGACATTTTTTTCCCCTTCCCCTTAAAATCCATACCAGACCGAAGGGCCTGGTATGCTCCTGGAGGGGAACCTATGCCGTTTTTTTTTTATTTAAAATTTGGCGTGGAGTTCCCCCTCAAGATCAGCAGAGCACAAGTCGCATGCCAAAGTCGGATCATGCAAGACTGCGGTCCGACTTTGATCTGACTTCAATGATAGTCAATGGGCTGAAGTAGGATCAAAGTCGGACCAAAGTAGTACAGGGAGCATTTTCAAAGTCGGACCGACTTGTGTCAGACCAGTTAGGACGGCTCCCATAGGGAAACATTGATTTTCACACGTCATGCGACATGAGCTCCCAATGTCGGAGTGTTTGTCGCTCCAGTGTGAACCCGGCCTTAGAGCAGTGGCGGAGGGGGGGGTGGGCAGCAAACAGTGCACAGCCAACCAGCCACCCCCCCCCCCCTCCCCAGACGGGTCACCCGGCCGCAACACTTACCCTGGCCTTCCCTCCGGGTGACCGGATTCCCCTGCGTCTCCTCCCAGTGGCCAGCGTAGCTTCTTTCAGCCAATCGGGAAACGGGTCTCAGACTCGCTTCCAGACTCGCTTCCTGATTGGCCGGTAGGAGAATTAGTGTGACAATAGCGAATATTCATTCGCTAGTGACGCTTAACTGGGTGGGCTTCGGGAGCAGTGCAGAGCTCACCCTATTTTGAAGCCCATTAGAGCCTCTAGCTCTAATCACGTGCTTCAAAACCCCCTTCCCCATTGGAATCCATGCATCCAGGGCCCTGCATGTAGATTAGGGGCCGAACGCATGGATGAGGGGGGTGGGGGCGCCGTGCGCCCCTTACAGACAGGCCGCCACAGGTTTAGAGATTTTCACCTGGTGGTCCTGCCAGTAACACACTTTGTGTCCTAAAGTGACAATTCTCACTCATCGTACTGTATTTACCTTGTCACCCTAGACCAGAGGTAGGCAACCTCTGCTTTCTCGCTGTTTTGAAACAACAAGTCCCAAGAGACATTGCAAGACCCTGACAATCACAGGCATGACTCCTAGAGGCAGAGGCATGATGGGATTTGTAGTTTCACCACCGTTAGAGGGCCAAGGTTGCCTACCCCTGCCCTAGACAGCTCTCCTGATTTGAACTACAAACACCTCTCCTCCTCTTCGTCATGAAAGGGGAGGTATTTTGTAGTTCACAGAAGATAGCTGGAAAAATGTATAACATTGTTTGAGATTTCAGTTCAGTACACACGAAGTTTAACCAGTTCTTGCCTGTGCTATAGCCAAAAGATGTCTACAGCACAGGCTTACTTTGCTGGGACGCTGTGCATGGACGTCCTCCTGTGATCGCACTGCGGGGCATGTGGGCGGTGTGCTCTGTGATTGCTGCGTTCTTAGGACACAGCTGATGACAGATCGGCATAAAGGGCCAATCACAGCAGCCGTTTACTATGTGATCAGCTGTGTCCGATGACAGTTGATCACAATGTAAATACAAGCCGGTTATCGGCATTCCTTTCCTCACGCTGACAATGTGAGAAGAGCAGAGCTGATAACCAGCTTGTGTTAAAGGGACATCTACACTGATCATCAGGGCAATTATTATCAGTGTCCTTTCCTGATTATCAGTGCAGTCCCACCAGTGCTGCTAATCAGTGCCTCCTCATCAGTGTCACCTATCAGTGCAGCCTTATCAGCGCATATCAGAGAAGGAGAAAAATTACCTGTTTGCTAAATTTTATAACTATGAAAAAAATTTATATTTTCCAAAATTTTCAGTCTTTTTTTTTTTCTTTGTTTAGCAAAAAATAAAAACCCCCAGTGGTGAATAAGTACCACCAAAAGAAAGCTCTATTTGTGTGGGAAAATTGATAAAAATGTCATATGGGTACAGTGTAGCATGACCGCGCAATTGTTATTCAAAGGGTGGCAATGCTGAAAACTGGCCTGGGCAGGAAGGGGGTGAAAGTGGTTAAAGGATACTTCATTACTAGCCAGGTCAACCATTAAGTTTCTGTATTTGCAGAAAATGTAAGTCTGAAAAACAGAAAACTAACCCTAAAAAGCAGAAAATGAAGGCAGTCGCCCCATGTAAGGTGTGGTACACTGCAATACTTAACATTATTGTTTTGGGGTATTTTTGGTGGGGGTTTTTAGGGGTGCAATGCGCTTTTAATGGCTCTTTTGTGGAAACTCCTTTCAACTATCCTGAATCTGTTCTTGTGTCAAAAACAGCCCATCATTAGCCTCATTATTTTAGTTTTTTTTTTCCCCCCCTCACATCATTAAAAAAACAGACAGTAGAAAAAAGGTAAAAACCATAAACAATTCAAAATTTTGAGTGAAATTGTGATTTTCCAGTTTGGCAACATTTCTCTGTTGACAAAAAAAGTAAATTTCTGGCAAACTCAATTTTTGGCAAGATCAATTTTGCTCATCCCTGAAGTTGTCATTCTGATGCTTCAAATTGTATGCACAAGCTATGCCCTGCACCACACAGCAAGATTTTTGTTCTCTAGTTTTTTTCATGTGCTTGTACACAGGGCCGTCTTAATGGCATCATGGGCCCCTGGGCAAAGTAATGCTCTGGGGCCCCTACAATGGAGACAGTGCAGGTAAACAGACATCAAGTAGGTAGGAGGCAGACAAGCAGGGCTTCCCCTTTTCGGTGGAGCTCCTCATTAAAGTGGTTGTAAACCCTTACAGACCAGTTTATGCTACAGGTAAGCCTATAATAAGGCTTACCTGTAGCTACCCCCGGATATCTCCTAAACCTGCACGGTTTAGGAGATATCTCCTGTCCCCTGCATGTGCTGATGTCATCCGCACAATGTGCACTGGGGAAAACTGAAGCAATGGCACGTATGTGCCGTTGCTTCAGTCTGTGTGCTGTTACCGGAGGCTCCCGCGCGCATGCCGTCATCGCGACTCTGGACAATCACAGCGCCGGAGCCACGATACCCGGAAGTAACCCCCGGGAGAGATGTCGGCCGCCGGAGCGGTGTACGAGGACGGCTGCAGGGGCTTCAATCTCACATAAGTAATTCATAATGAGCTAGTATGCTATTTTCGGGGCAGCGTGGGCTCAAGGACTTGCTTTGGGGAAAGTGCAGGGGCCCGACATGCAGCTGGGGCCCCTGGGCAGTGCCCAGGTGTGCCCTCTCATTAAGACAGCCCTGCTTGTACAATGACAAATCACCCTATAGACCCCAACCATCAGTGCTTTTTTCAAGGGGCTTTATAATATTATTGTAAAATTGAAGAGGTGGCAATTTCTTCTAACAAGAAATAAAACAAATTTGATTCAGACATCACAGCTGTAAATATAGAAATACATGTTATTTGATTGAAATGTATTTATTAGTTTGGGTTGAGGGACAAAGTGAAATGCAAGAAACACATTAAAAATAACAATAAAAACGAACATACTTTTTCACAAGTTAAAATACAAAATGCAAATGGCATTTAGGATTGCTTTGTGTATTGGCAAGAAACTGAAAGACAGTCTGGGAATGATGGAAATGATGCAAAATCACCTATGAACGTCCAAGAGGAAGAGAATTTAGAATTGTTTGTACAATTTTGCTTTGTGTGTTGAATACTATTGATCTATATCATTTTTAAAGTAAAAATTCCAGCCAAAATGTTTTTTTTTGTTAGTGTTGGATAGATTAATGGGGAGTTAAGCCAGCCATACAGAGATAGAAATTCAGCTGGTTCAGCAGGGACTGGACTAATTTCCATCCATGAATGGGAAGACTGGTTGTACAAAAGTCGATCTAATGACTGACTTCTGTACAACCAGCCTGCCGTATCTTCCCTGCTTGATCAGCATGGCAGGCTATTGCCTGCAACGCTGATCTGTGTATTCTGGTGGCGGGGAAGTGTTACGTACCTGGTGGGATGAGCCTGATTAGCAGAGGGAGGCTTCTCTTACTCCTCTGATTCTGGGCCCCTGATAGAGCAAACAGGTGGCGCAGGAGTGCAGAGTCGCACGAGGGCCGGTAGTCGTGCTATCTGCTGGGCTTCCAGTTGAATGGCGTGCCAGATGACGGTGGATGACAGCATGCAGGAGATGCAGGTCAACGGTACCAGAACTCCACAGACTGGAAGGCAGAGGCAGGAGCAGGATCAGGCAAGCCGGGTCATACACAGGACAGTCAGATGAGGTACAGGTTCAGAGGCTGGAGAATAGTCTAGGTTCAGGCCGGGGTCGATGCAGGCAGAGAGCAGGAGTAGTCAGAGCAGGCCGGGTAAGTAACAGGAATCAGATGCAGGTTGCAGGAAACAGGAGTCTCACGGGAACGCTGTAGACAAGGCAGCACCGGGTGTGTGCACTGATCCGGTTTAAATAGGCACTTCATGGATCACATGGTGCGCCGTGCACGTTGATGCGCACGCTGATGCGCATGCGCTAACCTATGTTAGCACGCGCCAACGCAGATTCCTTGACACAAGTTCGGGGAGCAGGAGTTAATCTGCGGGGAACATTCCTTCCTCTAGCCAACCTTTCCTGACAGGAAGTCTTCCTGCTGTCAGAATACAATAGCTCAGTGGGGATTATTACAGAATCTACATTGAGTGTTTGGATGGGGGAATCAAGTCATTTTGTTTCTTCAACATCCTAGTTGAATAAAAAAAAATTACAAATCTTTTGGCTGCATAAGACTGGTACACACTACAGTTTTTCTTAGTGCAACCCAGAAGGTTGCACAAAAAAAAAAAACCTGACAGCTCCGGTCGGAGCCGCTATACTAACCATGCAAGGTTAGTCCAGCGATCTCCCCCACTGAGCGGTTGTACTCTGATGGGGGGGACGGTCCCCCGCCAGTACACTCCGATCAGTGCACTTTGTCTTTGGCTGAGAGCACTGATTGGGAGTCGGTCAGCTGCTGGTTTTCCAGCATGCATGTCTGATAGACCGACATTCACACTTCAATATCAGTAGGTTTTTTTTTTTTTTTTTTAACTGGCAAATGTCTCCCGACAATCTGCCCATGTGTATAGTGAAAAAAGTTGCACTACTAATATCTAAAAAGCAGCCAGCATCAACAATAAGACTAATTGTGTAGTAAATAAAAATAAAAAAAGGCACAAAAATGCAGCGCTATAAGGAATCTGCAAAAAAAATTGATATCAGGGGTTAATATACAGTGTACAATTGTAAATCGTGAAATTGAACAAAGACACTTGCAAAAATGACCAAAAAATATATACAAAGGTGCAAAATAAAGTGCTACGTGCATATAAATATAAGGGACACTCCTATAAGTAGAAAGTCCTTCAAGGTGCAATACCAAAATCAAACATGGATGATCCAAACACAAATTGCACATACAATGGTTTGTAACCAGAATCCACTGTGGAAAAATGGTTTGAGTAGCCACTCAAGAGTCCCTATAAACGTTCAATATATTATGTGCATTTCCATGGCTATAATCACGGGGTGCTGATATTCATGAGATGTAATAACAGAGCTGAGATATGCAGAGTGGTTTTCACACACAGCACCCGGGAACGTGCATCCAACACCAGGGAAGGGGGATGGGTACTCTTACCCCAAGCTGTGGACACCCACACCAGCGGCGGTGGGTCAAACAGGCACAGATTGTCGTTCGGGACTTGCTCTCCAACCAGAATTCCTGCAGAAGGTATGGTGTGCTTCTACACCTGTGTCGATAGAGCCAACAGTAACCCAGAGACTATGACTGCAATGATGGTGTTCCTGTTGTCTGTGGTTCTCTTTATATCCAAAAGGCAGCATGAATCATATGAGAAAAAGAAGGCCTCCACATGGTGCAGATAAATAGAGCGTAAAAACAATTATTTAAATAAAAACAAAATAAAATCGTACAAACATCGCAACAGATAAGTACACAGCGTGATCACAAAAAAAATCGACAAAAAAAGCGTGGTATATGGAGCCAAGCAGGCTATGTACCCGACATGTTTCGTACAAGAGGTACTTCATCTGGGGCATGGGGAATTATCAGGGGGAAATCTGGTGGAAGCAGACTGCCAGTCCGTTTTCATCCGATCCGCCAGATGGATAGAAAATAGGACCACCATCCATCTGGATTTTGCGGGCAGGATCGGATTGGATAGTGGTGCATGCAGGGCTGGTGCAAGAATGTTTGACACCCTAGGTGAAACCTAATTTTGACGCCCCCATTGGCTCCACCCCTGACTCCACCCCCTTCACCCTGCTCATGTGACAGGAGGGGCGCTATACAGGAAGCATCGGCTCTGCTTCATCTAGCGCTGGCTCCAGTGGTGCACTGCACCTCTAATTACACTACGGGTCGGACGGAGCAGCTACCTAAAACAGAGTTAATTACATGCTGCAGCCTGCAGAGCATGCAGACGCGGAGGGAAACCAGTGGCCGCGCACCCCTAGGCAGCAGTGCGCCCTAGGCGGTTGCCTAGTGGTAGCACCGGCCCTGGGTGCATGTCAGCGGACACGGGAGACTGCAAGGTCCGATCAGGTCCGCCTGAAAAATTGGCAGATGGACCTGATCGGAAAGCCCATGTGAAAGGGGCCTTAATGCTTTGTAAAGAGATCTTCAGGGGAGTGTATGCATGCAGAATATAGTTGGTCATATCCAATTGCACTTGTTCTTTAATGTTGAAGACATTTTGTCTTTTCACCAAGTTGCTTTTTAGAAGTGGCTTGGGGAAGCTTCAACATTACAGAACAAGTCCAGTTGAAGGTGATTAACTACTAATAACGATACCATAACCTGGATAAATGTAGTGTATAGACACTCATAGGCTTCTTTTACAGAGGTGGCAGGTTCTGAAAAGCGATTCACTACGGATTTATAGGTTTAGAGACAGTGTACAGAGTAGACAGGTGAAGATACTGCTGAGTCTTGAACACCTGTTTTTCAATCCCAATGGGGATTTCATATTGAAATACTGTGCTGCACCCGACATAACCACATTAGGGTAGCAGTTTTAGTGTGGTCTCATTGACTTTAATGGCCATATTTTGCAGGCATCCAGTTAAAACTGCCTGAATTGCCCCAATTGGAAGTAAGGTAAAAATAAAAGACAAATAGCAACGGCTGTTTCTTACTACAGCCCTCTGTGTGAATAAGTTCTTACTGTGCCTCAAGAGCTGTGAGTAGAAAAGTACAAATGTAGGTGATACAGTGCCTAGAAAAAGTATTCATACCACTTTAAAATATTCCACATTTTTCAGGTTACAACCAAAAATGTGAATGTATTTTATGTGGTAGACCAACACAAAGTGGCACATAATTGTGAAGTGGAAGGAAAATAATAAATGTTTTTCAAATACTTTGTATTCAATACTTTTGTAGAACCACCTTTCACTGCAATTACAGCTGCAAGTCTTTTTAGGAATGTCTCTACCAGCTTCATCTAGAGAGTGACATTTGTGCCAATTTTTCTTTGCAAAATAGCTCAAGCTCTGCCAGATTGGATGGAGAACGACTGTGAACAGCAATTATCAAGTCTTGCCACAAATTCTCAATTGGATTTAGGTCTGAACTTTGGGCCATTCTATCACATGAATATGCTTTGATCTAAACCATTCCAAAGTTGTTGTCCTGCTGGAAGGTGAACCTCCACCCCACTCTCAAGTCTTTGGCAGACTAACAGGTTTTCTTCTAAGATTGCCCTGTATTTGGCCCCATCCATCTTCCCATCAACTCTGACCAGCTTCCCTGTCACTGCTGAAGAAACGCATCCCCACAACATGATGCTGCCTCCACCATGTTTCACAGTGGGGATGGTGTATTCAGGGTGATGTGCAGTGTTAGTTTTCCGCCACACATAATGTTTTGCTTTTAAGACAAAAAGTAAAATTTTGGTCTCATCTGACCAGAGCACCTTCTAACACGTTTGCTGTGTCCCCCACATGGCTTCTCGCAAACTGCAAACAGGACTTATGTCTTTCAAAAATGGCTTTCTTCTTGCCACTCTTCCATAGAGGCCAGATTTGTGGAGTGCACAACTAATAGTTGTCTTGCGGACAGATTCTTCCACCTGAGCTGTGAATCTCTACAGCTCCTCCACAGTTACCATGGGCCTTTTGGCTGCTTCTCTGATTAATGCTCTCCTTGCCCGGCCTGTCAGTTTAGGTGAACGGCCATGTTTTGCTAGGTTTGCAGTTGTGCCATACTCCTTCCATTTTCGGATGATGGATTGAACAGTGCTCCATGAAATGTTCAAAGCTTAGGATATTTTTTTATAACCTAACCCTGCTTTAAACTTCTCCACAGCTTTATCCCTGACCTGTCTGGTGTGTTCCTTGGCCTTCATGATGCTGTTTGTTCACTAAGGTTCTCTAAGGCTGGATTCACACTTATTCAGTTTTAGTGCTTTTTGCATTTTGCAGATTTGCACTACAGTCTATTTAACATGGTTTCTTATGGAACATGTTCTGTAGTGCAAATCTGCAAAATGCAAAAAAGCACTAAAACTGCATAGGTGTGAATCCAGGCTTACAAACCTCCTGAGGGCTTCTCAGAACAGCTGTATTTATACTGATTTTAAATTACACACAGGTGGACTCTATTTACTAATTAGGTGACTTCTAAAGGCAATTGGTTCCACTGGATTTTAGTTGGGGGGTATCGGAGTAAAGGGGGCTGAATACAAATGTACGCCACACTTTTCAGATATTTATTTGTAAAAAAAATGAAAACCATGTATCATTTTCCTTCCACTTCACAAGTATGTGCCACTGTTTGTGTTGGTCTATCACATAAAATCCCAATAAAATAGATTTACATTTTTGGTTGTAACATGAAAAAATGTGGAACATTTCAAGGGGGTATGAATACTTTTTCAAGGCACTGTATCTTTCATTTGCTAACTGGATATATCTGGGGTGCAACTTTTGCAAACTTTTTTCCACCTCTCTATTCGTTCTGGTGACCCTTATCACTGAATATGATGAAAAAAACAAAAATTTTGATTACCGTATAAGCCGAGGCCCTAATTTTACCACAAAAAAATGGGAAAACGTATTGACTCGAGTATAAGCCTAGGGTGAGAATGCAGCAGCTAGTGTAAGTGGAAAAGAGGGTCAACAATGCCCATTTGCAGCTTCACTGTGCCCATTTGCACGCCTCGTGGGCAAAGAAAAGACATCCAGTGATGCAGTAATTTCCTCAATGCGGGTAATATAATTGTGGACTTTATTCTTCTCCACATTTCGTTTCGGTACACATTCCTCTATTTGTTGTTTTAGCTGCTGTAGTTCATTTTTTAACTTCCTTAGCAATTTCTTTTTCTGCAGAATCTTCCCCAGGGTCACCAGATTCCAACCATCTACTTAACACATGGGCATGCCTGTAGTGTAACTGTATTCTTGTCGGGTCACGGGTGTCCATTTTTCAAAAGTCGCGGCTTCCTCCTGGTCCCGTTCCGTGATAGGCGTTTGACACTGTGTTCCGCTACCGCCTATCACGGAGGTCCTCTCATCCTCGGACTCAGTTTCCTAGCAGACACTGTGTTCAGGGTTCCGCCAGTCACGGACCTTCTTTCATCCTCGGACAAGAGGACGTCCATGATAGGCGGAACACTGAACACAGTGTCTGCTGGGAAATTCAGAGGATGAGAGGACCTCCTTGATAGGCGGTAGCGGAACACAGTGTCAAACGCCTATCACGGACCAGGAGGAAGCCGTGACTTTTGAAAAATGGACACCCACCACCTGACAGGTACACTGACTCGAGTATAAGCCGAGGGGGGCTATTTTCAGCCCTAAAAAAAGGACTGAAAAACTCGGCTTATACTTGAGTATATACGGTAAATACCAGAACAGGAGTTGAAGGAAAATCTTCCACTGGGGGGGCAATTTGATGAAATTGGGGATTTACCCTCACTTTTTAGAGATTTCCATTAACTTCCTGTTGCATCTTCAACAAGACAGCAAAAGAAAAAGAAAAAAAAGAACCAACAGACGGTTTAACCCTTCCCTATTTTATCCAAAACAAAAACAAAAAAGCTGTGGCTATACATACACTTATTCACTTTAAAGCATGGTGTGAAGCTTTCCTCTCCAAAGTGTGAACAATACTAGCAGCCATTGAGAGTATCACAAGCCAGGTGTCAATGCTGATTAGTGGGGAAAGGTGATAAGGTGGAAAACAAACAGATCATTCTTTGTAGTTTGCCCTGTGTCACTTCAAGTGTAAATGTTGAGTTGATCGAGTCAATTTTAAGGAATAAAATCAGAGTTTTCTGCAAAGAGCAAGATTATTAGATTCTCTGATCTCTGATTGCTAATCACTTAAGTCAACGACGCTATCAGTTTAGTTCCTTATCAGCTGCAATGTATCTTTCAACAGTGTATCACTCCAGCCAATAAATCAATAAGAGGTTGATTTGCTTTGTTAGCTTTTTGAAGGCTTCCAGTAAAGGTATAACCCGAATTAGTGATCCTTAGGAAGAATGCATTGTGTAATATTCTAGTGTTTGGTTTCAGTGGATCTCTCAGATGTGTGTGACCGGTGTGTGCATTGGCACGTGGTTTCTATGTGCTATACTGGTATAGCTTTGTCTTTAAGTGACTATAACACACGCATGTTGGTTTTGGGTTTTCCCACCCCCGCTGCCCTTTACCCCTTTTTAATAACCAACAAACGAGTCCTGCCACGAACTCAAGGTTACAAAACAAACCAATGAAAATCAGCTGCTGGCATTGGCCACATTAATGATCTATAGGCTTTCAATTGTATCAAAAGCAGATGTGAGCTGGGATTATCGTTGGCTGTTTACTTTATGGAGTGAAGGACTTCCATATATCTTGGGTGGCTGGACATCTGTGTATAAGCCCAAAGGGTTCATTCACTCTGTTTGATAACCAAGCTTTCTATGTGATGTTCTGCCCACTATGTTCAATAATCCTTTATATTTTATTTTTATTAAGGAACATAAATAAAAGCTAAAGTTTATTAAGAAACTATGGAGGGATCGGATAAACCTTTGCAGTTTAAAGGAGACCATCTGTTTAAATTGAAATCCTCCAACACCTTTGACTGTCACCGAATAGTAACATGTATAGATTTCCCCATCTTACAGCTGTGATTTTCTTATTTTAGTGGAATAAAGTCTGTCTCTTTATAAATAATAGCTCGTATTATAGTAATGAGCTATGTTACCAGTCCACCACATAAGGCTATTTGTGTACGACCTATGTGTGTACAGAATTCCTATTATAGCTATTTTTTACATGGTTACATTGGTCCAGCTTGAACCAATGTAATTATACATTTACCATACCTGTGGGTGAGAAGCTGGAAATCGCTGAAGACACTACCACTACAATGATCTCCACAAACTTCCAGGTCCCATGTCGAGTGGCTCCCTGCTGCCTTGTAAACACAGCATGTTACCCACTCAGCCCAGGTGCCATTTCAAATAATGCTTTACATTTACCTAATGATTGCAACACTTTCATGAGGGGGACAGCATGTTGTCACCACCCCGCCTCTCCATCTGCCCCTTACATTGGCGATCAGTTGGAAAAATGCAACCCTTAGGGTCGGTTCACATCAGAATATGATGTAGGAAAGGCACATTCCGTACATGTTTCCTGCACCGTGCTAAAAAAAAAACTGCCCTTGCGATCTGTTGCGCGTACCAAACCATTTTTAAGGTCACCCCAAATGTAGATCCCAAATGCACAGAGAATATGGATCATGTTCCTGTGCGTCTCTGGTGGTAACTAGCCCTTACAGTGGTGGTCAGAATGCCAAACTGAAAATTACTAAAAAGTAATTGGTGTCAAGCTGCTGGCTTTTCCAAATGGCACTGGCCCTCAGAATTATGCATGCACCAGCAAGTGAGATGTCACAGCTGAAGGAACCTCTGGGGGAACCCTAGTTGAGAATGCTAAATCTAGAGGGAACCCACAAGCATGGCACATGCATAGTTACATTTGTCGAAGCTGGACCTTACCTGGAATTCTTCACAGGGCCTTAAAGTCCATCTCCAGGCAATATACATTATGGTGGATAGAGCATAGTTGGAGCCACTGTCTGGGTGGCTTTTTTTTGTTCTATTGAAGAGGTTTCCCTTTATTTGGAACAGAATGTGATGGAAAATCTCACGATGAAGAGACAGAAAAGAGCAAAACCTGTTTTAGTAAAGTGAGGAAGGGATGGAGCTTCGCATCATGTTTTATTGCTGTTCTCTGTGTCTTTCCATCCCAATACATTCTTCACTTCTTGTGTGTAGTTGGATTTGTCATCATTCTTCAAGAAAAAAAGTTCAGTTATTTTCCTGCATTTCAGAACTCTTCATAGAGGTCCCGCCAGTCTTGGCTATATTAATTTTGGAGGCCAAATGTACAGGTGATACTCGAAAAATTTGAATATCGTGCAAAAGTTCAATTATTTCACTAATGCAACTTAAAAGGTAAAAATAATATATAAGATAGACTCATTACATGCAAAGCAAGATAGTTCAAGCCGTGACTTGTCATAATTGTGATGACTATGGCTTACAGTTCATGAAAACCCCAAATCCACATCTCAGAAAATTAGAATATTACATGCAATCAATAAAACAAGGATTGTACATAGAACAATATCGGACCTCTGAAAAGTATAAGCATGCATATGTACTCAGTTTGGGCCCCTTTTCCAGCAATTACTGCCTCAATGCGGCATGGCATGGAAGCGATCAGCCTGTGGCACTGCTGAGGTGTTATGGAAGACCAGGATGCTTCAATAGCGGCCTTCAGCCCTTCTGCATTGTTTGGTCTCATGTCTCTCATCTTTCTCTTGGCAATGCCCCATAGATTCTCTATGGGGTTCAGGTCAGGTGAGTTTGCTGGCCAATCAAGCACAGTAATCCCACGGTCATTGAACCAGGTTTTGGTGCTTTTGGCAGTGTGGGCAGGTGCCAAGTCCTGCTGGAAAATGAAGTCAGCATCCCCATAGAGCTCGTCTGCGGAAGGAAGCATAAAGTGCTCCAAAATCTCCTGGTAGATGGCTGCGTTGACCCCGGACTTAATGAAGCACAGTGGACCAACACCAGCAGATGACATGGCTCCCCAAATCAACACAGACTGTGGAAACTTCACACTGGACTTCAAGCATCTTGCAGTGTGTGCCTCTCCATTCTTCCTCCATGCTCTGGGTCCTTGGTTTCCAAATGAGATGCAAAATTTGCTCTCATCAGAAAAGAGGACTTTGGACCACTGAGCAACAGATCAGGTCTGTTTTTCTTTAGCCCAGGTAAGACGCTTCTGACGCTGTTTGTTGTTCAGGAGTGGCTTGACAAGAGGAATACGACATTTGAAGCCCATGTCCAGGATCCGTGTGTGTGTGTGTGATGGCTCTTGATGCACTGACTCCAGCCTCAGTCCACTCCTTGTGAAAGTCCCCAACACTTTTGAATGGCCTTTTCCTGACAATCCTCTCCAGGCTGCGGTCATCCCTGTTGCTTGTGCACCTTTTTCTTCCACACTTTTCCCTTCCACAAAACTTTCTATTAATGTGCTTTGATACAGCACTTTGGGAACATCCAACTTATTTTGCAATTACCTTTTTGAGGCTTTCCCTCTTTATGGAGGGTGTCAATGATGGTTTTCTGCACAACTGTCAGGTCAGCAGTCTTTCCCATGATTGTGATTCCTACTGAACCAGACTGAGAGAGAATTTAAAGGCTCAGGAACCCTTTGCAGGTGTTATGGCTTAATTTGATGATTAGAGTGGGATACTTTGAGCCTAGAATATTGCACCTTTTCCCAATATTCTAATTTTCTGAGATTGTGGATTTGGGGTTTTCATGAGCTGTAAGCCATAATCATCACAATTATGACAAATCATGGTTTAAAGTATCTTGCTTTGCATGTAATGAGTCTATCTCATATATTATTTTTAACTTTTAAGTTGCATTAGTGAAATAAATGAACTTTCTCAAGACGTCTTCCAGGACGGCACAATGAGAGATGACTAGTCCACCTGACAGGAAACACAATCAATCAAAGAGGTTAAAAACCCCACCCCTCCCTGTGCTCCTCAGTTTTTGATTGTGTTTCCCCACAGCGAAACCGTTTTTTTTTTTATTTCTAAAGACCTAAGGCCTGGTGCTGGAGGTCTCCCCCTGGGACCTAGGTCGAACGCTTAGGAAGCCTCTGGACCTAGCAGGACGGGCTCATCCTTCCTGGGGGGTCCCCCTTTTGTTGTAACATGCTCAGGGGGGAAGGGATAGCCTTGAAGAACCCCCCTGAGTTTTTTCTGAAGCCCTAAGGTACAGGGTACCTGGAAGCTTCAGGGGCCAAATGTTTCCTCTTTTTTTTTCTCCCTACCTGGTGGGTGTCCACTTCGGAGGGAGGGCTGGCAGGTCTCCCGCAAATGCGGTGGTGAACCCAGCGGTGAAGCGCTGTTCTGGCTATTGGCGCCGCTCAGGCATGTGCAGCGCCATTTTCCCATGGCCTGGAGGACTCATTGATTTCCTCCTCTAGCGCCCGGAACGACATCACCGCAAGCCGCGCCACTTCCGGTTTCCGGTCTACGGCAAGATTGCGACGGCCGGCGTCTTTTCAGCCAGCTTCCACTATAAAGATGCCAGGAAAAGAGACGCCCATTCCTCCTGTTTGCTCTTAGCGACACGGTTCGAGCCCGGATGGAGCATGAGGAAAGGCCCGGTACGGCCAAGGCTACAGAGGAGGCCACAGGAGGCGAGTCCTACCCAGCCAGCAGGGGTTATGATGGGGGAGGTACCCCGACTCTTCCCCCTTTTGCTCTGCACAGGGGTGTTTGGTACTAAAAAATTCCCTGTTTATATTTGTTTTTTCTGCAGGAGGGGACGTCACTGCCCAGGGGTCTACCAGCCGTCCCTCTAAAGCCCCTGCTCGCATCAAAAGATGTGGCTACTGCAACGATAGGTTGCCTCCAGACTATTCCAGACCTTTCTGCTTTAAATGCATTCAGAAATTGGCTGGAAAATAAACATCTCAGGTCATGAAAGACTTCCTGTCTGTCCAGACCCAGATGCTGACTACGCTTAAGGAATTTCAATCCTCACTCAGGTCTAGGGAACCAGAACCTCAGACAAGTGGGGGGGCTCTTCCTCTCAGGAGAGTTCGTTGACTCCCAGGGTGGTTAAAAGACGCCCGCAGCCTCTAAAATCCCTACCTTCACAGGGTTCGGAGCCGGAGGAGGATTCAGATATCTCCGATCGAGAAGTATCTGATGAGGGTCTGGTGGATAGTCAGGCAGAGGACGAGGAAGAGGGCTCCAGGCCAGGAAGGCACATCTTCTCGGCCGATGATATGGAGGGCCTCCTTGGGGCAATTTATGCTTCTGAGGAGATCCAGGAGCCTGCGGAACAGGTTTCCGCACAGGATAGAATGTATCAGGGTTTGTTGAAGTCTCAACCCAGAACCTTCCCCGTCCACCAGGCACTGAAGGACATTATCCTTCAAGAATGGAAGGATCCTGAAAAGGAAGCTTTTAAGACCAAAAACGTGGAAACGTAGGTGCCCCTTTAAGGAGGAAGATGAAGATAGGTTCTTCAAAACACCCAGATTGGATGCTTCCTTTAGCCCAGGTATCCAAACAGTCTGACCTCTCCTTTGAGGATACTGGTAACCTCAAAGATCAGATGGACCCACCTTGCGGAGGGCCTGGGAAGCCAATGCGGCAGCCATGAGCCCGGCGCTGGCTTCAGCATGCGTAGCCAGGAATGCAGATGCATGGATCTCAAAATTAACGGACCATGTTTCAGGCACTTCCAAATCCAAGGAAGTCTTGGAGTCGTTGCAGCTAATAGGTAGCGCGGTGGCGTACCTAGCGGACGCAGCGGTAGAAACCGTAAGAACCACTGCAAAGACTGGAGCCCTCTTAAACTCTGCTAGAAGAGCTGTATGGGTCAAAACCTGGGATGGTGATAGTGCATCCAAGACCCGTTTATGTGGTCTCCCATTTGAGGGCTCCCTTCTTTTCGGTACTGGACTTGACCAAGCCCTGTCCAGGTCCACCGAAAAGGGTAAGAAATTTCCTACCAAACCTAAAAAGGAAAAAAGGAGATTTTTTTCGAGGCCCCCAGGGTAAGAACCGGTCTTCAGACAAAAGACCTGTCAATACTAGGAGGTAGAGTGCTGGCAAGGACAAACAGAAGGGAGGTATCCTTTTCTCCAGCCAAAAGCCTAATGACAAGAACTCTAAGTGACGTAAGGGTAGGGGGAAGGCTTTCCCAGTTTCTCCCCAGATGGGAAAGCATATCTCAGAGCCCCCATGTCCTCCAAATTTTAAAAGAGGGCTACAAGCTAGAGTTCCTTCACTCCCCTCCCCTGAAGTTTCTGGTAACACATCTACCCAGGGACCCCTTAAAAGCTGCAGGTCTGGTACAGAATGTCTCAGAACTGGAAAGGCAGGGAGTAGTTATCCCGGTACCTACAGAACAACAAGGTATGGGCGTCTATTCCCACGTTTTCGTTGTTCCAAAGCCGTCGGGGAAGCATCGGGTTATAATAAACTTAAGACCCTTGAACGCTTATCTGCGTCGCAAGAGGTTTCGGATGGAGAGCGTGTACACTCTCAGGAAGCTTCTTCTGAGGGGGGTGTTCATGGTGACCATAGACCTAAAGGACGCCTATCTACACGTCCCGATATTCCCAGCACATCAGGCCTTCCTCAGGTTTGCAATCACTTCCGCCCAGGGAGTGCAGCATTGGCAGTTTGCTGCGCTTCCCTTCGGACTGTCATCCAGTCCAAGAGTCTTTACAAAGATCATGGCGGAGGTGATTGCTTACCTGCACCTGCAGGGTATAGCAGTACTCGCCTACCTCGACGATCTGCTTCTCTACAATCAGAGTCGAGATCTCCTTCTTGCAGACCTGGCCAGGGTCGTGAGCACCTTGGAAAGCCTGGGGTGGATCATCAACAAAGAAAAATCCTCGATGGTCCCAGAACAGAAGAAAGTCTACTTGGGATTCCTAGTGGATTCCTTGGAAAGGAAACTTGTTTTACCCCAGGACAAGGTCCAAGGTCTTATGACAACGGTCAGGTCTATGTTGGAGGCAGAGGAATCCTCCTTCAGAAGCATCATGCGGGTGCTGGGTCTAATGACCTCTTACATCCCAGCGGTGCCGTGGGCTCAGCTCCACTCCAGACCTCTCCAAGAATTCCTTCTATCCTCTTGGGACAGATCAATGGAATCTCTAGACTACAGGGTCCCCATCCCAGTTGTGGCAAAGGAATCTCTGAGGTGGTGGCTCCTTCCTCAGAATTTGCTGGTGGGTCGTCTGTGGAGTCAGTCCAACCCTCTCAGGATAACCACAGACGCAAGCGCCTGGGGTTGGGGGGCTCACTTAGACGAGCTCAGAGCTCAGGGTTCCTGGAACCGAGGTCAGGGGGGTGCCTCCTCAAACCCCCGGGAATTGTTGGCGGTCCGGGAGGCCCTAAAGGCCTTCGAGGAGAGAGTCAGGGGCCGAGAGGTCCAGATTCTATCCGACAATGCCACCACAGTGGCATTCCTGAACCATCAGGGAGGCACCAGGTCGCGTACCCTTCTGGCTTTGTCTCTGGAGATCCTGAGCTGGGCAGAGCTCCGGATTCCCTCTATCACAGCGGTGCACATAAAAGGGGTTCACAACGTAGAGGCGGACTTTTTAAGTCGCCACCCGATTCTCCAGGGAGAATGGGAGTTGAACCCAGAGGTGTTCGATCTGGTGTGCCAACGGTTCGGCAATCCGGAGATAGACCTCTTCGCCCGCAGGGAAAACAAAAAGCTTAAAGAGGTTCTTTTCCCTGACCCGGGAATGGGGCTCAGAGGGAGTGGATGCGCTGGCCCAGGTGTGGAGTTTTCATCTGGCCTATGCCTTTCCCCCTCCTGGGTCCGATTCCGAGGATCCTGCAGAAGCTGGACCTCTCAGAATGCGGTCTCATTTTGGTCACCCCCTGGTGGCCCAACAGAGCCTGGTTTCCCACTCTGGAGAACTGGTCTGTAGCTCCCCCTCTCCATCTACCAGTCCGGTCAGACCTTCTTCTTCAGGGTCCGGTCTTCCACCCAGAGCCCAGCTTCTTCAAACTAACGGCCTGGTGCTTGAAAGGCAGAACCTGCGGGAGAAGGGCTGTTCAGAGAGAGTGATCACCACTCTCCTCTCTAGTAGAAAGGAGGTCACCAGGCGGATTTATGCTAAGGTGTGGGGGGTCTTCTCTCGCTGGTGTTCAGAGAGACAGGTTTCCCAACAGGAAACTTCGGTCATTCTGGAATTTCTCCAGGATGGAGTTGATCTGGGGCTGGCTACCAAGACACTAAGAGTTCAGGTAGCAGCCTTATCTTATTTCCTGGACAAAAGATTGTCCCAGGACCCGTTGATTAAAAGATTCTTGTCAGCTAGGGACAGAATGTCCCCAGTGCAGATTTCTAGGGTTCCACCCTGGGATCTCTCCTTGGTTCTAGAACAGTTAACTAAGGCTCCGTTTGAGCCTTTAGACAGTATTTCTATTAAACTTCTCACAGTTAAGTTTACCTTTCTGCTGGCGATAACGACAGCCAAAAGAGTAGGTGATATGCAGGCTCTGTCAATTAAAGAGCCGTTTTTTTCGTTTATTTGAGGACAGGGTTGTTCTCAGGCAGGACCCCCTGTACCTTCCCAAGGTAGTATCTAAATTTCATAGAACACAGGAAATAATACTCCCTTCTTTTTGTTCCAATCCCCAGAATGAAAGGGAAGCTTCCTTTCATTGTTTGGATGTCAGACGATGTCTACTTTCTTATTTGGATAGAGTTAGCGTTTTCAGAAAATCCAGCCACTTATTTATTAATTTTTCTGGTCAGAAAAAGGGCCAACAGGCTTCTAGAGTAACCATAGCTAGGTGGATAAAACAAGCAATCTCCGTAGCTTATGACCAAGCTGCTAGAACAGCCCCGAAGGTTAAGGCACATTCCACTCGGTCTCTGGCGACCTCCTGGGCAGAAAGGGCCGGAACTTCGGTCGAACAGATCTGCCAAGCTGCGACATGGTCAAGCCAGAACACCTTTCTGAAACATTATAGAGTGGAGTTGCTGTCGCCTCAGGACCTCTCATTTGGTAGGAAGGTCCTGCAAGCGGTCGTCCCACCCTAAGGTAGGTGTTAAGGTATGTACTTACCGAGGCCGAGATGCCGAGAGTGGTTCACCTTTGCGACTTGACGCACTCCACCCCCCTGGAATTGAGACAGGGAGTGGATGGCGAGAAGCGGCACCGGCTACCGGCAGGTGGTGGGTACTTGTAGACGGTCCGGTAGTGCTGAGTAGACTGAAGAACAGGCTTCAAGCAGGAACTAGCCGGATTGGTAAAGTTCAAACAGCAGGAGACAATTGAAGCCGGTGCAGGTTGAGTCCGGGTTGCAATTGCAAAGGTAACAGTCCCGGCTGGGGGTCTAGCACAGCAAAAGGTAACAAGTCCAGAGAATACCGGGAACCAGGCAGGAGTTCAAAGGAAACGTGGAAGTCCAGAGGTACAAGCAGGTCAAGGATTGTAGACAGGCAGCAGATCCGAGTCACAGGCCGAGGGTCAAAACACAGGAGAAGGCAGAAGTCCGTATAACAAGCCGAGGGTCAGGTCCAGGAGAGAGATCAGAGGAATCAAGCCAGTCCGGGTCACAAGGAGATTTTCAAGATAGTTTTCCAGAGTCTTGGGTATACAGGAAAGCTGACAAACCAGCAACTTGTCAGTGCAACTGGGTTTCTTTAAATAGGCCCGCCTGGATTCCTATTGGTGCGCATGCGCGCGCGCCGCTGCGTCGGCGGCGCACCCGAGAACGTAGAAGCGCCGAAGCATCATTCCGCCGCGCGTGCGCATTGGCCGCTGATTGGCGCTGTTGGACGGATTTCCCTGACAGTAGGCCTGCAAGTTACTTGCTTCTCTCTCATTGTGCCGTCCTGGAAGACGTCTTGAGAAAAGTACCAGTTACTTACCGGTAATGGTCTTTCTGGTAAGTCTTCCAGGACAGCAGGCCTACTTCCCACCGCTCTGGTTAAGTATATTAATATATATGTAGAGTTGTTGTGGTATGTTGTTTTCACTCTCGTGCACTAGTGTGGAGTACTTTTTCACAAACTGAGGAGCACAGGGAGGGGTGGGGTTTTTAACCTCTTTGATTGATTGTGTTTCCTGTCAGGTGGACTAGTCATCTCTCATTGTGCCGTCCTGGGAGACTTACCAGAAAGACCATTACCGGTAAGTAACTGGTACTTTTTGCACGCTATTCAAATTTTTCGAGTATCACCTGTATTTCCTCCTTGGTGTTTAGGAATCTCACTTTGAGCAGTGTTCAAGAATGAATTACCATCCTGGAATATGGGAACATATTAAGGTAACAGTGTTTATTTATAATGTGCACAAGGTCCTGCCAAATGGCTTCATAATTTGTGGCCATCATAAGACCATGTAGATCAGTCATTGTATTTTATCACTTTCATAAAAGGGTTTTCCGTACCACTACAGATCCATGTTTAACCCTTTAATGCAGCCTCCCAGTGGGATTTAATACCAGGATGGTGACATGGCTTCTATAACATGTGACTGGGTCTCACAGCTGTTACATAATCGGGAGCCCGTCCATCTGACTCCAGATCAGGAGCTGTGACCAAGAGCTGTTGCAACCTAAGGCCAGCATTGATGCACATGTGCAGCAGTTGGGTGTTAAATCCCACTACATGTGCCGTGGCATATATACATTATGCCGTCAGCAAAAGATCAAAGTACACCTGTCATGACAACAGGATGGGGGCTACCACTGTTGCGCTTATTCCAAAGAGACTAATTGCCTGCTGATTCAGCTAGTCATTTTTGGAGGTTGAATTGGTTGAGTTGTGGTATTTCGTAACTGACAACTCAGTTGCCTGTCCAATGCTGTCAGTGAGCTACAATTATGGCTTGTTTTTTTACCAATGCAGTTTGGCATTGGCATAATCTGTTTTTAGGCTCCTTGGTGCCATTGGCCTTATTCAAGTATAGTGGTTTCTTAATCCTGAAGTGCAGTTACCGAGAACACCCAATCAGAATTCATCTTATACAGATCTGACTTCAGCAAACTGAATTCTAATCGGAAATCGGATCTGTTGTCATGTAAGAATGAAAAACTCTAAAGCCCTGTACACACGATCGGATTTCCTATGGATTCTAATCCGATGGATTTTTTCATCGGAAAATCGATGAAGCTGACTTCCATCAGTCAAAAATCAGACCGTCCCAAACGCTGTGACGTAAAACACTCCGACAAGCTGAGAAAAATGAAGTTCAATGCTTCTGAGCATGCTTCGACTTGATTCTGAGCATGCGTGGGTTTTTTGTCTGATGGAGTTCCACACAGACGATCGGAATTTGCTATCGTTTTTTTTTTCCATCGGATAAATTTAAAACATGTTCTATTTTTTCTCACCGATCGAAAAAAGACCGATGGGGCCCATACACGATCGGTTTGTCCGATGAGAAAAGTCCATCGGACTGTTTTCATCTGTAAAACCGGTCGTGTGTATGCGGCATAAGACAGTAAATCAGGCCAAATTTGGCTGAAAGTTGATATAGTTCCATGAGCTGGGTAAATGTCAGTTTCACTGTCAAGGCGTTAAAATACCAGCAGTACCTCAATAGTAGAACAGCTTGTTCCATTTACACCATCTGTTTAGTGACTGAATTTTATATTTTTACTTGTTTGGGAAACCATGATGTGTACAATGATTTGATCTGATGTGATCTGTACATCTATTTTTCTAATTCATTTTTATAGTAACAGTAGTTCAGATTTTGAGGAGAACAAGTCACTTGACAACTATATAATTATATTGAGTTCATCAATGCAAACTGTGATTTAAAGCATCATTTTAGCCAAAATGTGTATGTTGGTTTTGGATGTAATGCAAAATTTCTCTTATTTTTTTATTTTAACTGTGACATCCATTTGAGAGATTTTGTTACCTTCTAGCGTGGTCAGCGAGACAGGAAGTGAGCAAAATCTCTACCATGGGGGGCAAAGGCAGTAATAAAACACAGCAGAGTAAGGTGAGAGGCTCATATTTCCATTGCCATCTGTGACCCCGTTGAGTACATTTCCAAATTTCCGGTGTGGTCACCTGGACAGAAAGTGAGGTGATTTTTTCCCTAGAGGGACATAGAAGGCAATAAAATCATGGAAGAGGTTTTATATCTTTTAAGCAAGGCCAGAAAAAAAAGCCAGCAAATTTCTCCACCACCTGCCCTTGAAACTCTTGATAATTGCATGATGAAAATTGGCAGGGTTCCCCCCCCCTGCATTTAGGTAAGATGGGAGGCCCAAGCTGAATAGGTAGATGAACATGAGAGAGGTTCTAAACCTAAATAAAAAAAAAATGGCTAGGCGTAGGTTGGTGACTGGCCCTCTGAATGGGAAAACATTGTCAAATTGGCTAATAAAGGAAACACTTGTGATCTGAAAGCCGTGCTAAATGAAAATTAACACCTTTTTTTGGAAGTTCATGGAGGACAGATTACAGTGAATTGTCACTTATATGTAGATGACAGATTGTATTCAGTGTGGAAATGCCTCTATCTACAATCACATCTATGGTGCTAATGGCTTACTCCCACTGATAAGGTTAATTGCGCACTTCACCATTGCTTAGACGTAAACAGTGATTTGCATGAGCCTCTAGTATGTTGCTTGGTATAAATGTAAAGAATTCAACCAATAATGTATCAATACAGAGTTTTTGCTCAGGAGGCAAATAATATAAATATACAGTATCTCACAAAAGTGAGTACACCCCTCACATTTTATAATATCTTTAAATGTGACAGCACTGAAGAAATGACACTTTGCTACAATGTAAAGTAGTGAGTGTACAGCTTGTATAACAGTGTACACTTGCTGTCCCCTCAAAATAGCTCAACACACAGCCATTAATGTCTAAACCTCTGGCAACAAAAGTCTCTCTCTCTCCCTCTCCCTCCCTCTCTCTCCCCCTCTCCTTTCCGCCTCCCCTAGGCCCGGGTGCACTATCCCCCCCCCCAATACCAAAGATGGGGCATGGTTTACTCCCACTGATGCCAGAAAACTTTTCTATTCCCGCTGGCCACAGTCCGGCCCCCCTAAAATCTGAAGGACAGTAAACTGGCCCTTTGTTTAGAAAGTTTGGAGACCCCTGGCCTAGGCTATAGGAAAGTTGCCAAGACCACGAAACTGAGCTACAGCACGGTGGCCAAGACCATACAGCGTTTTAACAGGACCGGTTACACTCAGAACAAACCTCCCCATGGTCGACCAAAGAAGTTGAGTGCACGTGCTCAACATAATATCCAGAGGTTGTCTTTGGGAAATAGACGTATGAGTGCTCCCAGCATTGCAGCAGAGGTTGAAGGGGTGGAGGGTGAGCCTGTCAGTGCTCAGACCATACGCCGCACACTGCATCAAATTGGTCTGCATGGCTGTCATCCCAGAAGGAAGCCTCTTCTAAAGATGATGCACGAGAAAGCCCGCAAACAGTTTTCTGAAGACAAGCAGACTAAGGACATGATTGCTGGAACCATGTCCTGTGGTCTGATAAGACCAAGATAAACTTATTTGGTTCAGATGGTGACAAGCGTGTGTGGCGGCAACCAGGTGAGGAGTACAAAGACAAGTGTGTCTTACGTACAGTCAAGCATGGTGGTGGGAGTGTCATGGTCTGGGGCTGCATGAGTGCTGCCAGCACTGGGGAGCTACAGTTCATTGAGGGAACCATGAATGCCAACATGTACTGTGACATACTGAAGCAGAGCACGATTCCCCCCCCCCCTTCGGAGACTGGGCCGCAGGGCAGTATTCCAACATAACGACCCCAAACGCACCTCCAAGACGACCAGTGCCTTGCTAAAGAAACTGAGGGTAAAGGTGATGGACTGGCCGAGCATGTCTCCAGACCTAAACCCTATTGAGCATCTGTGGGTCATCCTCAAACAGAAGGTGGAGGAGCGCAAGGGCTTTAACATCCACCAGCTCCTTGATGCCATCATGGAGGAGTGGAAGAGGACTCCAGTGGCAACCTGTGAAGCTCTGGTGAACTCCATGCCCAAGAGGGTTAAGGCAGTGCTGGAAAATAATGGTGGCCGCACAAAATATTGGCACTTTGGGCCCAATTTGGACATTTTCACTTGGGGGTGTACTCACTTTTGTTGCCAGTGGTTTAGACATTAATGGCTGTGTTGAGTTATTTTGAGGGGACAGCAAATTTAGACTGTTATACAAGCTGTACACTCACTACTTTTGTAGCAAAGTGTAATTTCTTCAGTGTTGTCACATAAAAAAATATTTACAAAAATGTGAGGGGTGTACTCACTTTTGTGAGATACTGTGTAGACTTGTGCACAATGGAAAAATTTGTTTAGTTTCGGTTCGTTTCTTGTGCACAACGGCAAAATTCATTTAGTTTCGGTTTGTTTCTTTCCGGTCCTGTTGATTCGTAATCATTCGTAATTTTGCTAGACGGGATTTTTCGTGTTCGGACTAATTCGTATTTTCGCAAGCGACATTTTTCGTTGATTTATAATTCGTACTTTCGGTAGGGGTACATTGTTTTTCGTTGATTCTGGACACAACTCCTAATTTCGTAACTTTTTTTGGGTTCGTTGATTCGTAATTTTCTGTGTCTCTCTCACAACGACGCTGCCTATTATGCCTAATGTGCTTCGAATGGATTTGTACTTTTCTAAATACATAGCGGTTATTTGTAACGATTCGAAATCTCGTATTTTACTTTAGTTTTTTACATGCGGCTATAGCCTCCGCCCCTGTACACCATTTTGAGAGGGAGTTCAGCACGGTGAGGGAGAAGCAGAGAGCAGAGCAGAGTGTTATTGTGCTTTGTATGGATTTGTACATTCGTAACTTTTTTCATAACGAATTATGCCGAAGACATTCGGGCATTCGCTATTTGCGATATAATTTATTTCGGATTCAGTTTTATTCGTAATTGCTTTGTTCGGAAATTCGAATGCTTCCGAATGTCCGAAAGTTGCTAAATTCGGACGAATTTCGATTCGTTACGAAACGAATTGCACAAACCTAATACTGTGTGTGTGTGTGTGTGTGTGTGTGTGTGTGTGTGTGTGTGTGTGTGTGTGTGTGTGTGTGTGTGTGTGTGTGTGTGTGTGTGTGTATGTGTGTATATATATATAGGGGCTGCTGAGAATTGTGGCCCACCTGTCACCCTGCCGGCATTCAATCCTCAGACACTCCAAGACCATGAACAGTCCGTTAGCTTTGTTTTTATGTAGGGGATTGAATTTGAATGGGGTATGGGATGCCCAGTGAAATGAGCGGAAATACTTGGGACAACTTGTATACACTTCTCTCTTCCTCCAGCACAACTCTTGCTTAAGCTTTCAGGCACAGCTTAGGCCTGACACTGGTTGACCAGGCCTTAGCAACTGCCTTTTGCAGGCATGGACCACGTGCCCCTTTTTAGTGTAGCAATGAAAAGTTATTGGTGCTAGCTGCCCTATTTTCGGCTACCGAGCCCGGTAACCCATTTTCAGGCCCTGCCAGCCCTCATGGCTGCAGCTGCCGTCCTCCACTGCCCATGACACCACAGTCCATACTACTGGCTCTGCACCCATCCCAGACTGAATACTCCCAGTCCTCTCAGGCGTGCCTCCCCTGTCTTCCTGACTGTGCATGTCACTCACCAGCCCTCTCCTGGCTGCGACCAGTTGTTCCTCTCCCTGGAGACTTGTCCGACAATGCCTCCACGATTTCTTGAAGGGCCCTGTCCACACCTGAGCCTGGGCCCAAGGTCACCTCCCCCAGATTAGGTAGCTCCCTCAAAGCCCCCTGACAGCCTAGCATTCCATCTCCAAAGCTCTGAACAACTCCACTCTTCCCCAGCTGGGCTGACCCTAGGTATTTAAGGAGGCCTGCCCCCTGCCTCCTCCAACCTTGTGGACAGCCTTCCCAGAAGAGTTGAAGCTGTTGTAGCTGCAAAGGGTGGGCCAACTCAATATTGAATCCTACACACTAAGACTGGGATGCCATTAAAGTTCATGTGTGTGTAAAGGCAGGTGTCCCAATACTTTTGGTAATATAGTGTGTGTGTGTGTCAACATACTAGTTGAATGAGAAAAATGTCTTATATTTTGGCTGCATAAGACTGGTACACACTACAGTTTTTCTTCGTGCATCTCAGCAGGTTGCACACAAAAAAACGGAAAGCTGTACTAATCATGTGAGGTTAGTCCAGCGATCTCCCCCACTGAGCTGTTGTGCTCTGATGGGGGTACGCCCCCCCCCCGTACACTCCGATCAGCGCTCTCCGCCATTGGCCATTGACATGTGTCCGCCGACATCCGCTGCAAGGTCCGATCAGGTCTGCCTGAAAAATTGACAGACAGACCTGATCGGAAAGTTCATGTGAAAGGGGCCTTAATGCTTTGTAAAGAGATCTTCAAGGGAGTGTATGCATGCAATGTTTAACCACTACTCTACCGCCTGCCATCAAATGACGGCAGGACGAAGAGCCTCTCGTTCTGGGCGGACGTCATATGACGTCACGCCTTCCCGAGCCACTAGGGGGCGCGTGCGCCACGTCACTGGGGACCCGATGCGCGTGCCCAGTAACTGAGCAGGACCGTGGATCTGTTTGTGTAAACACACAGATCCACGTCCTGTCAGGGAGAGCAGACTGATGGTGTGTCCCTTGTACATAGGGACACAGATCGGTCACCTCCCCCAGTCAGTCCCCTCCCCCCACAGTAAGAATCACTCCCTAGGGAACACATTTAACCCCTTGATCGCCCCCTAGTGTTAACCCCTTCCCTGCCAGTCATATTTATACAGTAATCAATACATTTTTATAGCAGGGATCGCTGAATGGTCCCAAAAATGTGTCAAAAGTGTCCGATGTGTCCGCTGCAATATCGCAGTCACGATAAAAATCGCTGATCGCCGCCATTACTAGTAAAAAAAAAAAAAAATTATATAAATTTCTCCCCTATTGTAGCCGCTATAACTTTTGCGCAAACCAATAAATATACGCTTAATGCGATGATTTTTTTTTTTTTACCGAAAATATGTAGAAGAATATATATCGGCCTAAACTGAGGAAAAAATTTGTTTAAAAAAAAAGGGAGATTTATTATAGCAAAAAGTAAAAAATTTTGTGTTTTTTTTTTTTAACTTGTCCCTTTTCTTTTGTTTATAGCGCAAGAAATAAAAACTGCAGAGGTGATCAAATATCACCAAAAGAAAGCTCTATTTGTGGGGAAAAAAAATTATAAAAATTTCATTTGGGTACTGTGTTGTATGACTGCGCAATTGTCATTCAAATTGTGACAGCGCTGAAAAATGGCTTGGGCAGGAAGGGGGTGAAAGTGCCCTGTATTGAGGTGGTTAAACTGGGTATGCATGCAGATTATAGCTAGTAGTAGTTGGTTGTATCCAATTGGACGTGTTCTATAATGTTGAAGACATTTTGTAATTTGAGAAGCTTTACCATAACCTGGATAAATGTAGTGTATAGACACTCGTAGGCTTCTTTCACATAGGTGGTGGGTGCTGAAAAGTGATCCACTACAGATTTCTTGGTTTAGAGACAGTGTACAGGTAGACAGGTAGAGATACTGCTGCCTCTCGAACACCTATTTTTCAATCCCAATGGGGATTTCACATTGAAATTCTGTGCTGCACCCGCCAAAGCCACAGCACTTTAATGGCTATTTTTTGCAGGCATCCAGTTAAAACTGCCCCAATTGCAAGTAAGGCCCCATGCACACGAGACGCAGGTGCAAACTCTGCTGAGCACACGTTTTTAAATGCTGAAACCGGCGTTTAAAAACGCGCGTTTGCGGCCGCATTTAGCGGCGTTTTACTGCGTTTGCGTTTTATAAGCGTTTCATCATAGACCCTCCCTAAGCTCAAAAAACAGTACATTTTAACCATTTCAGCCAGTTTGTGAGACCAGAGTGAGTAGCAGCAGCTGAGAGAGCAGCAGTGTAGTTGTATTTAGCGTGTCACTTGTTACCTGGCCACGTCACCTGCCACAAGTTGTGGATTGTCCACTTGCCACGTCACCTGGCCATGTTACCTGCCACGTCACCTGGCCACGTCACCTGCCACGTCACCTGGCCACGTCACCTGCCACAAGTTGTGGATTGTCCACCTGCCACGTCACCTGGCCACGTCACCTGCCACAAGTTGTGGATTGTCCACTTGCCACGTCACCTGGCCATGCCACCTGGCCATGTTACCTGCCACGTCACCTGCCACAAGTTGTGGATTGTCCACTTGCCACGTCACCTGCCACATCACCTGGCCACGTCGCATGCTACGTCACCTGGCCATGTCACCTGCCACAAGTTGTGGATTGTCCACTGGCCACGTCACCTGCCACATCACCTGGCCACGTCGCATGCTACGTCACCTGGCCATGTCACCTGCCACAAGTTGTGGATTGTCCACTGGCCACGTCACCTGGACACGTCACCTGGCACAAGTTGTGGATTGTCCACTGGCCACGTCACCTGACACAAGTTGTTGATTGTCCACTTGCCACGTTACCTGCCACAAGTTGTGGATTGTCCACAATGCAATGCAAGCAATTACATTTTTCTTTTATATTTTTTAATAGTTTTTCATCACTTGCCATCATTTTTGAGATTTCTAATGTTAAAAAATAGGTCACCTTTAAAAACGCTTATAAACGCAAACGCGGCAAAACGCCGGTACCGCGTTTAGCGTCTGAAACGTGGAAAATTTTTGCGTCTGAACCCATTTTTTTTGCTTCTGGAAAAATTAGGTTAAACGCAACTGCTTGTAAACGCCAAAAAACGAGAGTGTGTGCATGGACACATAGGATAACATTGAATGGGTTCAGGGGCAGTTGAAAAAAGCGTCCAACTGCCTCTGAATGCGCGTTTAACAGCAAATAACAGTGTCTCGTGTGCATGGGGCCTAAGGTAAAAATAAAAGACAAATAGCAACGTCTGTTTCTTACTACAGCCCTCTGTGTGAATAAGTCCTTTCTGTGCCTCAAGAGCTGTGAGTAGAAAAGTATAAATGTAGGTGATAAAGTGCTTTGAAAAAGTACACATATACTTACACAATAGTAGAGGTCACTTACAGGCCTTGACACGAGAACCGGGATAATGCGAGGCCTTTGAATATTTACTCTTACAAGAACTTTGAATAATTTTACTCTTTTCCCGTAAATTGATTGGAAAATAACTTTTTTTTTTGCATCCGGCGCTTTCAACTTCCTCATGAATGAAAGGGAGTAACCGCTCAGGTGTAGCTGATAAATGCTTCACAGGGTCCTAGAGCCGTCAGCTATGATTAAGCACTGAGTCACAGTGCGAAACGCGTCAGCTCCTGTTTGCTGCTTTCCATGCTGTGATATGTTTTTCACATTTTTGTTTTAATAAACAACCATTTTTGGAGTGCGGCTGTCCAAGCATTTTTTCCTGTTCTCTGCATTTCTCATGAATGACTTGCCCAGCTGCTCAAAGCCTCCAGAGATATCCAAGTCATGCATTGCAGGTGGATTTGGGGGAATGTAGAACACATGGTGCCATGCGCCACATTGTGTCATTGGGGGGGTATCCATTGGGGTTGATTTACTTAAAGCGGAGCTCCACCCTAAAGTGGAACTTCCGCTCATCGGATTCCTCCCCCCCCCCCCCCGGTACCTCTAAGACCGGTATTTGCACCCACTTCCGTGCATACAGTCTGCGGGTAGACTGCAGAAACACACGGCTCCCAGTGAAAGACGCACAGCGCTGCTCGCGCATGCTCAGTAGGGAACCGGGAAGTGAAGCCGCAACGCTTCACTTCCTGATTCCCTCACCGATGATGGCGGTGGGGCAGCCGAGCAATCGCTCGTCTTCTGCTGCCGACGTCGCTGGACTCCAGGACAGGTAAGTGTCCCAATACTAAAAGTCAGCAGCTGCAGTATTTGTAGCTGCTGGCTTTTAATATTTTTTTTTTACGGCGGAGCTCCGCTTTAGGCTGGGTTCACACTAGTGCGACACGACATCCGTCCTACTTTGGATCCGACTTTGCCCTGTGACATGAAGCCGACATATGTCCGACTTTCAATGAATGGGGATCCGACTTGGATCCCCGCCAATATCAGGCACTGTGTTTGGTATGAATCTTGAGGGGGAACTCCAGGCCAAATTTTAAATTTAAAAAAAACGGCGTGGGTTCCCCTCCAGAGGCATACCAGGCCCTTGGGTCTGGTCTGGATTTGAACGGGCGCCCCTACGCCGAAAAAACGGCGTGGGGGTCCCCCCCAAAATCCAAACCAGACCCTTATCCGAGCACACAACCTGGCCGGCCGCAGGGGAAGGGGGGGGCGAGAGAGCGGCCCCCCTCCCTCCTGAACCGTATCAGGCCGCATGCCCTCAACATGGGTGGTTTGGTGCTCTGGGGCAGGGGGGCGACCTGCGGCCCCCCCACCCCAGAGCACCCTGCCCCCATGTTGATGAGGACAGGGCCTCTTCCCGACAACCCTGGCCGTTGGTTGTCGGGGTCTGCGGGCGGGGGGCTTATCGGAATCCGGGAGCCCCCTTCAATAAGGGAGCCCCCGGATCCCGGCCCCCCCCACCCTATGTGAATGAGTATGGGGTACATCGTACCCCTACCCATTCACCTGGTGGAAAAAAATTGCAATAAAAAAACACTACACAGGTTTTTAAAGTAATTTATTACACAGCTCCGGCGCTCTTCTTCCGACTTCCGGGGGTCTTTTCCGACTTTGGGGGTCTCCGGTGTCGTCTCCGCGCTCTCCGGTTCTTTCTTCCGCCGGGCCTCCGCTAACTTCTTTTTAGCTCTTTTGCTAACGGAGGCCCGGTCTTCCCGTTGTCTCGTCCGGCTCTCCGTTGTCCTTCTGCCGGCCCCTCCACTAACTTCTTGGTAGCTCTTTCGCTAGTGGAGGGGTCGGTCTTCCCGTCGTCGCCGTCGGCTTCTTCTTCCCTCTTCTCCTCCTCGATGTTGATGCGTCGCTTCCTCCCGCTGTAATACTGGCTCTCCGCTCCGCATTAATATAGGCTTCTCATGACGTCACAGTCACATGTTCAGCATGTGACTGTGACGTCATGAGAACATGTGACTGTGACGTCATGAGAAGGACAACGGAGAGCCGGACGAGACAACGGGAAGACCGGGCCTCCGTTAGCAAAAGAGCTAAAAAGAAGTTAGCGGTGGCCCGGCAGAAGACACCGGAGACGACACCGGAGACCCCCGAAGTCGGAAAAGACCCCCGGAAGTCGGAAGAAGAGCGCCGGAGCTGTGTAATAAATTACTTTAAAAACCTGTGTAGTGTTTTTTTATTGCAATTTTTTTCCACCAGGTGAATGGGTAGGGGTACGATGTACCCCATACTCATCCACATAGGGTGGGGGGGCCGGGATCTGGGGGCCCCCTTATTGAAGGGGGCTCCCGGATTCCGATAAGCCCCTCGCCCGCAGACCCCGACAACCAACGGCCAGGGTTGTCGGGAAGAGGCCCTGTCCTCATCAACATGGGGGCAGGGTGCTCTGGGGTGGGGGGGCCGCAGGTCGCCCCCCTGCCCCAGAGCACCAAACCCCCCATGTTGAGGGCATGCGGCCTGGTACGGTTCAGGAGGGAGGGGGGCCGCTCGCTCGTCCCCCCCTCTTCCCCTGCGGCCTGCCAGGTTGTGTGCTCGGATAAGGGTCTGGTTTGGATTTTGGGGGGACCCCCCACGCCGTTTTTTCGGCATAGGGGTGCCCGTTCAAATCCAGACCAGACCCAAGGGCCTGGTATGCTCCTGGAGGGGGAACCCACGCCAGTTTTTTATTTAAAATTTGGCCTGGAGTTCCCCCTCAAGAGCAGCACAGCACAAGTCGCATGCCAAAGTCGGACCATGCAAGACTGCTGTCCGACTTTGATCCGACTTCAATGATAGTCAATGGGCTAAAGTCGGACCAAAGTAGTACAGGGAGCATTCTCAAAGTCAGACCGACATGTGTCGGACCAGTTAAGACGGCTCCCATAGGGAAACATTGATTTTCACACGTCATGCGACATGAGCTCCCAATGTCGGAGCGTTTGTCGCCCCAGTGTGAACCAGGCCTTAAGCTGGAAAATGGTTTCTGTGCAGAGCTGCACCAGATTTTGCAATCGGCTTCTAGATTATTTTTTTTTTGTCCAAGCTTAATTGGACTGAAGCTGATTGGCCACTATGCACAGCTGCACCAGATTTTGGACTCTCCAGTTTTAGTAAATCAACCCCATGGTGTATTTCTTCCAGATCTGTGCAATAATCCAGCGTGGAACTTTGCCTCTGTGCAATAGCCTCTTGTAATAAAGACCAGTCACTGCCACTCTCTATCCTTAAGCAGGGTGACTGGTCTTGTCTCAGCCCCCTGTCGGTTTTTTGCCAAAAGCCTGTAGTGGGTGGGTCTGCTGGGCTCCTCCCACATCTATGCACAGTCTATGTACAGCACTGTGATATCATTGCTATTTTACAATGTATTAACTGGATTTGCAAAGGCATTTGGTACACACAAAGTGGATTTACATCCTTTTGTGACTACTGAGGAATATGTAAATTAAAGTTTTTTTTTTGTACTTGGAGTTCAGCTTTAAACTGTGTTATTAATCACTCACAGTCCCAAAAAAAAATCAGAGTATTAGTAATTAAAGTAGATGTAAACCCAATTCATGAAATTTGACCTGGGCACTTATATCTGTAGTGTTTTCTTATTTCTTTCCAAAGCACCAAGTCCCGTGTCTTTCTGCTGTTTCGTTCCTCTGTTATCAGCATAACTTCTGACAAGTTCTCCGAGATGGGAGATAAAAGCAGTCTAAAGTTTGTGTTGGGGAGGTTGCTATAAATAGATTAGCAGAGAGCTTGTCTTGTCACAGTACAGCTCTGCAAGTCACTGCCTATGTGGAGAGGGGGGGGGGGGGTGTGCCTTTCCTCCAATTGGCTGTCTCCCAGTGTAATCCAAGACTTCAATCCCAGTGCTCAATGAGGAAGTTAAAATTCTAACACGATGTAAGAATTCTAAAGAATATATAAAGCTGAAGACAGCAGATATACATGTAAAACTTATGTAGGAGGTTTGGTTTCATCCCTGTGTATCATCTGAGGCCTTTCACTTCACTGGGTATATGTGCGGGTTTACATCCACTTTAACTTTCTATCTATTCATCTATCAATTGTAATCTATGCATTTAACCACTTACTCTGATGTTTCTCACATACAGTACATGTAAAAATCAGCATTTTATCGCTAGAAAATTGATAAGACCCCTTTCACACTGTAGCATGGCCACGTTGGCAGTAAAGCGTGGCTAGATTTAGCGGCGCTTTTCGGACGCTAGCGGGGTGCTTTTAACCCCCTCTAGCTGCCAAATAAAGGGTTAAAAGTGCCAGTGTTGAGGCCCTGCCAAATCTCTTTGCAGGCACTTCGGCAGCTCTACCCACTCATTTCAATGGGCAGGGCGGTTTGGGAGCGGTGTATACACCGCTCCAAAAATGCTACTTGCAGGACTTTTTCTAACGTCCTGCAAGCGTACCGCCCCAGTGTGAAAGCAGGCTTTCATACTGGGAGGCGCTTTACAGGTGTTATTTTTAGAGCTAAAATGCCTGAAAAACGCCTTCAGTGTGAAAGGGGTCTTGGAACCCCCAAACAGTATATATTTTCTGAAAGGATAGGCCATGGAGAATAAAATGGTCATTGTTGCAATTATTTATGAAATTTCTCTTCTGCCCTCCAAAGATTGATTTGATCGGCTGCTTTATTAGTAATAAATAAATTTAGTAATAAGGTAATGTAGCGGGGTGTTCCCCTTTAATGCAGAGAGACAAGAAGTTCCAGATGAGAGGTGAGTCGGGAGGAAGTAAAGAGACATTATGGAAGTGAAAGCAGAGGAGAGAGAGACTACATCTCCCAGTACATCTTGCAGCACCCAGGGTGCATTGCTCCAGAACAGAGACTGCTGGGGGAGACTTTATAAAGGGGAGGCGGAGTTTTGGTCGGTCTTTTTGGACACCCCTCTCCTAGCAAGAGGATGTCTGTGCTGAACTGCTGTGTGCACAAGGCCTGAAGCCTGGGCCGTGTGCTCCTTTCCAAAGAGCCCTCTGCCAGCCTAGCAGAGCCTTAGAGACATCTAATCCTCCTTGCTGCAGTACACCAGAAGGATTGAAGACTTGGATGTCGGTGGATTCCTGTTCCTAGACGAATCGATGGAGGAAACGGACTTTGACTTGCCCGGGTGGTGAGAGCTGTTTAAAGACAGATACCTTTATCTTTACTATTCGTTGGGATTACAAAGTTGTTCTTCAAGTGCACCACCGAAAAGATTGCTAGCGAATATTGTTTCACTGAACTTCCATTTAGATCAGTCAGGCCTGACTGCATAGGTAGACATTGCTGGGTGTTAGTCTACCCATGAGGGGAAGTAGCTGTAAAAGGGCAGCGCTAGAGTTGCATAGCAATACTTTATTATTCTGATTACTCTGTTTATCTTTATTACTGTTTATTGCAGGGATCTGCAACTTGTTATACTGTTGTTTATTACTTGCCCATTAGCCTCAGTAAAATATCTGGGTAAAGTACATTTGGTGTCAGTTCCGCTTACTTTAATAGGAGTTTTAAAGTATATTCTGTGTATGTTTGTTATAGGACTGTGTCACCAACAGTTGCGGTCACGCGGTCCTATCCCTCTATCACCAGCTGTGCCACGGGAGGTTAGAGCCGATTGCCAGGGGTTGACAGCAGTGCACTACAGGGCCCAAATCAATATCAGCGGCTCTCTTAACTGGGGGTAGCGCTACACGTGGGGGCTCGAGTCCGGGATCCTTGTACGTTGCACGCTGCAATCAAGCCGGTCAGAAGTACCAGCATGGACCCGCTGGCAATGTCACAGTGGTGCGCAGCGATTGGCGCCGATCCAACCGCGGCGGTAGTCATTGTACTCCCGGGGGAAAGATGGAAGGAAGAGGAGATAAAACAGCTCGTATTGTTACTGTCTCCGAGCCACAAAGCATGGGTGATGGATTTTAGGCCAGATCCAGTGATCTCGTTTACATACGCACTGGTAGAATGGAAAAACGAAATCCCAGAGCATTTTAAAAGTCAGAGTATACAAGCCATAGATAATCAGATCTATCACTTGATACATACACTGCCAGTGAAGGAAGAATGGTTTCAGACACCAAAGCCATCACTCCCACAATTATCTCCACCACTATCCCCTAAAGCAGAAAAGCTTAAGGAACTATTAAGCCCGGGATCACCGCTGGCCGCTATAGGGCCTGAATTGTTGAATGCTCTAGGAGACCTTGTAATTAAGTGCCAGAAAAGCAGTACGGTGCATGTGGAGGCCGGTTACCGGAAGCTTAGCACCTTCTCAGGGAAGCTCCCCGTCCCTGCGGGGGAGGAAGATTTTGACACTTGGGTGGAACAGGCATTGCAGGCAGTAGAAGCATGGGAGGTGCCTGAGGCACAGAAGAGACAGCGAGTCTTAGAAAGTCTGAAAGGTGCCGCGGCAGAAGCGGTGAAGAGCTTCCGGTTTGGAAATGAAAACTGTACAGCTCAAGATTGCCTGGCCATGCTGCAGGAAGAGTTTGGTCAGCTGGAGAAGGTGTCAGAGATGATTTATCAAATTGAACACACTCTCCAGCAGCCGAATGAGAAACTGTCAGAATATGTTAGAAGGCTGAACAGGCAGTTATGCAAGATTGTACGGAAGAAGGGAATGCTGCCCAAAGATGCAGATGAAGCACGCATGAAGCAGATCATGAGGGGAGCGCGGCGCTCAGACCCGGTCTGGCTGCACCTGAAAACCTCAGGAGGAGGAATGTCACTAACCTACTCTGATCTAATAAAAATTATTAGGGACGAAGAGGCGCTGGAGGAAGATCAGCAGGTGGCCAAGGCGAATGTCACACCTGTACCAGTGTTGGTCCATTCGGTCAAGAGCCCAGAAAGAGATGCGGAGGTTGACACTCTGAAATCGCAAATGGCCCAAGTGTTGGAGATGCTGACCTCTTTGATGGAGAAAGATCAGAGAAGACGAGAGAAACCAAGCCCAAGAAAGGAGTTGTTCCCGAACACCTCAGCACCGGCCTCCCTACAGGACCGAGAAGAGGTGATTTGCTATAACTGCGGAGGGAGTGGCCACTTTGCTAACGTATGCTCCAGCCCAAAGAAGAAGAGAACAGATAATTGCAAGCCGGCGGGAAACTCCAAAGGGGCCCCGGTGAAGGAGTCAACCGGGTGCCCATCATCTTCAGTGCGCTCCAAACTAAAAAAAAAGGCCAAGAATGGAGGAGACAAAACTCCTAGGAGGAGGTGGTATAGTACACCCCCACCAAGATGTACCCCAGAGGGAGGGGGCAAGACCCCTCAGTGGAAGTACAGCACCCCAAAGAAGGAACATCCACCTAAAAGGAACAATAACATCCCTCAGCGGGTTTGTGCCCCCATTGAGAGGGAGAAAGTCAATGCATGCCAGGCTCAGGAAAAATTAAAGTCCAAAAGGAGCAGGGCAAGGGTCGAAAGCAAAAAAAAAGAGGTGACCCCAGTCCGGCCATACCCAAAGGAACTGGTGGGCCCGTCTCCTACTGTGCCCATTCAAGTGGAAGGAGTCTATACTAAAGCTCTTTTGGACACCGGAGCACAGGTGACTTTACTATACCGGGACTTCTATGATAGGCACTTGAGTCATCTGCCTATCCAGAAGATAGAAGAGCTGGAGATATGGGGACTTGGAACCCAGAGTTTCCCTTATGATGGGTACCTGCCCATAAAGATGACTTTCGACCCATCCGTGGCTGGGAAGGCTGAAGTGTTTGACACCCTGGCAGTTGTGTGTCCCCGGCCGCCTGGAGCCAGCAAGATTTCCCTGATCATTGGGACAAACACGGATCTAGTCAGGAGACTCCTGACCCCTCTAGTGAAAGAGAGAAACCATTCAGCCACCAAAATCCATCCCATGCTAAAGACGGCCTACCAACGACTGGTCTTAGAGCAGAAGACCCCGGGAGAGGGGATAGGGAAGGTGTGGAGACTTGGCAGAGAAGGAGTAGTGCTACAGCCCGGAGAAGTAACCTGTCTTAGGGCCACTGTGAAGCTTTCGTGGGAACAACCTGGCCCCTTTGTCATGCTGGAATCAGACCCAAGGGAAGAGTCCTCAGGCCTGGAAGTGATATCAGAAGTGATTCCGTTCAAGGCCCTGAAGAAGGCCCATGGCAGAGTTCCGGTGAGTGTTAGGAACACTACGGGAGGACCCATGGAGATCCCTGCCAGAGTGTTGCTTGGTCAGGTGAGCCCTGCTGCCCCGGTCACTTGGTCCGAAGTCAAGGGGACGGGTGACGGAGGAGATGTTTGGGAGAAACTGTCCGTGGAAAACCCGAACCTACCCAGGGCTTGGAAAGAAAGAGCCAAGGCCCAGCTGACCAGGTGGGAGAAGATCTTTTCCGAAGATGAATTCGATGTGGGGTGTGCAAGAAGTGCCACCCATCGGATCCGCCTCCAAGAAGATAAGCCCTTCCGAGAGAGGGTCAGGCGGGTCCCCCTGGCAGATCTGGAGGATCTGAGGGAACAACTTGTAGAACTAAAGAAGACTGGTGTTATCCGTGAGTCTAGAAGTCCCTATGCCTCCCCAATCGTGGTGGTCAGAAAGAAGAATGGGTCGTTGAGGCTTTGTATCGATTACAGGACTCTCAACAGGAGAACCATCCCTGACCAATACACCACGCCAAGGATAGAAGATGCCCTACAAAGTTTGTCTGGAGCCAAATGGTTCAGTGTGATGGACCTCAAGAGTGGGTACTATCAAATCCCTATGCACCCAGAAGACAGGGAGAAGACAGCCTTCATAACCCCGGTGGGATTCTTCGAATTCAATAGGATGCCTCAGGGTCTGTCTGGAGCTCCTGCTACCTTTCAACGCCTTATGGAGAAGACTGTTGGAGACATGAATCTTATAGAAGTCCTTGTGTACTTGGACGATGTCATTGTCTTTGGAAGAACCTTGGAAGAACATGAAGCCAGGTTGGAGAAAGTATTGAGAAGACTCAGCGAAGAGGGACTTAAGCTTTCCCCCGAGAAGTGTCGGTTCTACCAGTCTTCTGTGAACTATCTGGGGCACATAGTGTCTGAAGAAGGGGTGGCCACAGATCCTGAGAAGTTGGAAGCAGTCACTTCCTGGCCACGACCCACCACAGTAACAGAGCTCAGATCCTTCCTGGGGTTCTGCTCCTATTATAGGAGGTTTGTGGAGGGGTTTGCTCGGATTGCCCGCCCGTTGAATGAATTGCTAAAGGCAGAAGGGGAAGAGGATGACTCAGGGCCCAGGAGGCCTGGTGAGTCAGTTCAAGATCAGTGGAACCCAAGGTGTGAAGAGGCCTTTCATGCTCTGAAGAGGAGCTTAACCACTGCCCCAGTCCTGGCCTACGCCGACCCTACCAGACCTTATGAATTACATGTGGATGCCAGCCATGAGGGTCTAGGTGGTGTACTCTACCAAGAACATGAAGGACAACTGCGACCAGTGGCCTATGTGAGCAGGAGCCTGACCCCCTCAGAAAAGAATTACCCCACTCATAAGCTGGAATTCCTGGCCCTCAAATGGGTGGTAGTAGACAAGCTAAAAGACTACTTGTATGGGGCAGAGTTTACTGTGAAGACAGACAACAACCCCCTGACCTACCTCTTCACCACCGCGAAACTAGATGCCACCGGACACAGGTGGTTGGCCGCATTGTCTGGATTCAACTTCAGTCTGAAGTACAGACCAGGAGCCGGAAATAGGGATGCAGATGCCCTGTCCCGGAGGTCTCATGCCACGACAAATGACTGGGAAGATTGGACCCAAGTGGCACCGGACGGGGTGCGGGCCCTTTGTCAAGGGGCTGAATTCCAAGCCAGAGGAGGCTCCAGAGCAGAAGAAATAGGGGTTACCATGGTAGGAGTCCCCAAACACTATTGTGGGGTAACTCAACTGGAGGAAGACAACCTACCGAGACTGTCCAAGAAGGAGTTGAGGTGTGACCAATTGGAAGACCCCATGGGAGATTGGTCCTCGAAGCCCTGGAGAATCAGGATCCCAACAAATTCCTACATCACCCCTCAAAGGAGGCTCGCCTGTTGAGGAAGGAATTGGACAGGCTACAGGTACATCAGGGAGTGGTCTACCGAAGGGGCCCCTCTGATGACTCAGAAGATAAGTGGCAGTTATTTCTTCCAGAGAAGCACCGAGAGACTGTACTAATTGCCCTGCATGACCATCATGGTCACCTAGGGGCAGAAAGGACCTTCCAGCTCGTCAGAAATCGGTTCTATTGGCCCTGCATGAGGGCAGAAGTAGAGGAGTATTGCCATTCCTGTGCACGATGCATTCTGAGAATAAGACCCTACCCCATCAAGCTGCCCCAATGGGCCATTTACAGAGTCAAGGCCCAATGGATCTGGTATGCATTGACTTTCTCTGCCTCGAACCCGACCTGAGTGGATTGGGGAATGTTCTGGTAATAACCGACCATTTCACCCGCTATGCTCAAGCTTTCCCAACCAAAGACCAGAAGGCATCCACCGTGGCCAAGATACTTATGGAGAAGTATTTTGTCCATTACGGACTACCACAGAGACTCCACTCAGATCAAGGAAGGGACTTTGAGAGTCGGTTGATCCGAAGACTTTTGGATTCATTAGGAATAAAGAAGACCAGAACCACGCCTTACCACCCACAAGGAGATGCTCAGCCGGAGAGATTTAACCGGACCCTGCTCAACATGTTGGGAACCTTAGAAACAGAGAAGAAGCAACACTGGAGTCAGCACATATCAGCCCTAGTACATGCCTATAACTGTACCACAAGTGACGCCACTGGCTACTCCCCTTATCGACTTATGTTTGGGAGAGAAGCAAGGCTACCTGTGGACCTGGCCTTTGGCACTTCTATAGACAATACCTCAGCTACATCCCACAAGGGATACGTGGACAGACTTAGACGTAGCTTGCAGGTGGCCTATGAACAAGCCCAGGCGGCTTCGGATCAAAGGGGGGCCCGCAACAAGAGAAATTTTGATCTGAAGGTTCGAGTGCAAGATCTGCAGCCCGGGGACCGAGTACTGCTACGCAATCTGGGGGTCCCTGGAAAACACAAGCTTGCCGACAGGTGGAGATCTGAGCCCTATGTTGTCTGTAGGAAGTTGCCCGGTTTGCCTGTCTACAAACTAAAGCCAGAAGGAAAGGTGGGTCCACTGAAGACGTGGCATCGGAACCACCTGCTCCCACTTGCTGAGGCAGTCAGAATACCTCCCGTGAGAGACTCCCCTGAACCGGCCTCTATCCTGGATATTCCTAGGCCGAACACTCGGTCCCAGACCTCTCGAGCCAAAGATGGGGAGGCCTCCCAATTGAGTACAGAAGAAGGTGGAGAACTGGACTGGCTGTGGCCTCCCTCGACTCTGGGAACGTCCGCCATAGATCTCCCAAATGGAGGGGATACCCCAGATGCAACGCTGAATCCGGAGGCTACTGAATTCATACCCTTCAGTCCCTCAGCTGATTACTGGGAAGATGTTCCTGACAATTGCGCAGAGGAGGACTCTAGAGATTCCATACGTCAGTCGACTTCTGAATCAGAGGTTCCAGAACCAGCAATGTTACCTGAACTTACTCCTGAAGAAGAGCCTGTGGTGCCAGAGTCAGAAGCACCAAGAGAGCAGAGGGCTCGCAGAGTCATCAGGCCTCCCAAGAAACTAACTTACCCCCAAATGGGGACGAGCTCAGAGGACTCTGTTGTAACGGCTAGGAGAAGTGTTGAACAACCTGATCCTTCCACCGTCCATTTGGTGGAGGGCAACCCCAGCTCACTCTCTGGCACAGTTAGGCAGGCCACTCATGGTAGTGTGACCTGTGGGCAAGAGAGTTCCATCCCAAAGTTTTGGTGGGAATTCCCTATGCCAACATCATGCTCGACATTGTCCAAAATGGTAAACAGTATTTGTTGAAGTTTATCTTTGGGGACCAAAGAGTTCAAGTGGGGGGAGTGTGTAGCGGGGTGTTCCCCTTTAATGCAGAGAGACAAGAAGTTCCAGGTGAGAGGTGAGTCGGGAGGAAGTAAAGAGACATTATGGAAGTGAAAGCAGAGGAGAGAGAGACTACATCTCCCAGTACATCTTGCAGCACCCAGGGTGCATTGCTCCAGAACAGAGACTGCTGGGGGAGACTTTATAAAGGGGAGGCGGAGTTTTGGTCAGTCTTTTTGGACACCCCTCTCCTAGCAAGAGGATGTCTGTGCTGAACTGCTGTGTGCACAAGGCCTGAAGCCTGGGCCGTGTGCTCCTTTCCAAAGAGCCCTCTGCCAGCCTAGCAGAGCCTTAGAGACATCTAATCCTCCTTGCTGCAGTACACCAGAAGGATTGAAGACTTGGATGTCGGTGGATTCCTGTTCCTAGACGAATCGATGGAGGAAACGGACTTTGACTTGCCCGGGTGGTGAGAGCTGTTTAAAGACAGATACCTTTATCTTTACTATTCGTTGGGATTACAAAGTTGTTCTTCAAGTGCACCACCGAAAAGATTGCTAGCGAATATTGTTTCACTGAACTTCCATTTAGATCAGTCAGGCCTGACTGCATAGGTAGACATTGCTGGGTGTTAGTCTACCCATGAGGGGAAGTAGCTGTAAAAGGGCAGCGCTAGAGTTTCATAGCAATACTTTATTATTCTGATTACTCTGTTTATCTTTATTACTGTTTATTGCAGGGATCTGCAACTTGTTATACTGTTGTTTATTACTTGCCCATTAGCCTCAGTAAAATATCTGGGTAAAGTACATTTGGTGTCAGTTCCGCTTACTTTAATAGGAGTTTTAAAGTATATTCTGTGTATGTTTGTTATAGGACTGTGTCACCAACAGTTGCGGTCACGCGGTCCTATCCCTCTATCACCAGCTGTGCCACGGGAGGTTAGAGCCGATTGCCAGGGGTTGACAGCAGTGCACTACAGGGCCCAAATCAATATCAGCGGCTCTCTTAACTGGGGGTAGCGCTACAGTAATAATAAACAAACAAACAAACCTTAACCTGAAGTGACGAAATCCTTGTTGCTTTTGTTTTAATACACCATAGAGACGATCAGGGAACTCATTATTCTCTATGGTAAGCCCACAACAGTCTCAGAGTCTCCGGTGGAACAGGAGAGCCCAGGAAAGGCAGCAGACGGTACTCATTTCCGCCCCCTGTAAAAGTATATTGGCTGCTCTATAGCAGCAGTAGCCATGAACCACTGCTTCCCTTTCAGGATGTACAGTATATGTACATACGATAGTCAGGAAGCGACTATGGAGTAACAGGAAAGCTTAGGACCTCGGAGGCAAGATCATGGATGACTTTCTGGAAAAGTCCAGATTTGCATTTAATTTTCGTGACTTGGATTGCCCACATTTAAAACAGGTTTGCCTTACATGTATTTTGGAAGAATACCGCTATAACTGCCTGAAACCTATCTTATCCATCCCTATATACAAATCACTTTAAAAGGCCTCAGTCCCGGCTTCAAACATTTCCCAAGAGATGTAGGTGATTGTGGGAGCCCATGGTCACAGGATTTTGAGCACCCCACTCTTCAGGAAGGCATAGTAAAGTCACCCTGGAAATGTCAAGAGCCCGTCTATAGTAAGTTTTTTTTTTCTTTTGCAAAAGCTTTATAAAGCAATTTGTACTATCGGTAATGTGGGCCTTCCAAAGGTCAAGGTTATAAGAAATGCAGTATTCCTAATTATAAAATGATGTGTGTTATAATAGTTATGAGATTTGAACACTCACATGCCTAACAAAGGTATTTAAGCTGGCCATGCATTGTATGCATTCTAATCTGATAGGACAACATCCTTTGGATTTATCAACTATTCAGTGCAAGGGCCTGTATAGGGAGATTGTATAGGACAATGTTTCTCAACTCCAGTCCTCAAATACACCCAACAGTAGTGATGAGCCGAACACCCCCGGGTTCGGTTCGCACCAGAACCCGCGAACGGACCGAAAGTTCGTACGAACATTAGAACCCTATTAAATACAATGGATGCGAACGTTCGAATTCTAAAGTGCTAATTATAACGACTATTATGCATGTTATTGTCCTAAAAAGGGTTTGGGAACCCGGGTTCTGCACCAGGGGACATGTATCAATGCAAAAAGAAGTTTTAAAAACGGTTGTTTTTCGGGAGCAGTCATTTTAATGATGCATAAAGTGAAAAAAAATAAGTTAAATATTCCTTTAAATATCGTACCTGGGGGGTGTCTAAAGTATGCCTGTGAAGTGCCACGTGTTTCCCGTGTTTAGAACTGTCCCTGCACAAAATGACACTTCTAAAGGAAAAAAAAGCCATTTAAAACTGCTTGCGGCTTTAATGTAATGTCTGGTCCCGGTAATATGGATGAAAATCTTTAAGAAAAATGGCATAGCTACCCCATGACCCCCCCCCCCCCCTACCCCAGCCCATTACCAGCCCCTTTGGGTCTTGTATGGATATTAAGGGGAACCCCGCACATAAAATAAAAAAGGCCCTATATACTCTGAACAGCTGTATACAGGCGGTGCATACAAGACAGGGACTGTAGGTTTGTTCTTATGTAGAATCTGTTTGTAATTTTGAACAGGTACATTGTTGAAGTGTAGCTCCAGCCCAAAAATCTATTTTTAAACTTTTTGGAAAACATAGGTAAGGGTTATCACCCCTGTAACATTTGTTTTGCTGTCTGTGCCCCTGTTCAGAACATTTCAAATCACTTTCCGTCCCAATGACAACTGTTTTTGAAATGTGGTGTTTTTCTTGAAACAAGGATTGGTGATAAAGCATCAGTACAGAGGAGACACCTTTCTCCCATATTAATTCTTACAGGAGAGAATTTTCCTTCCTAGGGGTAGATTTCCTCTCACTTCCTGTTGTCTTCTTGCGTTTGCAAGTAGGAGTCGTTTGTAAGTTGGATGTTTGAAAGTAGGGACCTGCCGTATATACTCTGCAGAAATAGGCCCCTTAGTTGTTGGTGTTGGCACAACACTGTAAGCACTCACAGTTACTCTTGGTGGGTGCTGGAACGCCCTGCTGTCAACTATTATATCAGGAATTGTAATTACATATAATTGTTGAACAGTGGTAGTAAAAATTGGGCCTTTGATGGTGGTGCTGGTGCCACAACACTGTAAGCCCTGACAGTTACTCTTGGTGGGTGCAGCAATGGGCCCTGCTGTGAATTATTAGATCAAGAATTGTAATTGCATGCCCCTGTTGAACAGGGGCTGAAAAATTGGGCCTTTCGTGGTGGTGGTGTTGCCACAACACTGTAAGCCCTCAGAGTTACTCTTGGTGGGTGCAGGAATGGGCCCTGCTGTGAATTATTAGATCAAGAATTATAATTGCATGCCCCTGTTGAACAGGGGCTGAAAAATTGGGCCTTAGGCACTGGTGGCACAACACTGCAACCCCTCACAGATACTGTACTTGGAGCACGGCAATGAGCGCTGTTGCAAAGTATTGCTTCAAAAATTGTAATTACACGCCCCTGTTAAACAGGGGCTGAAAAATTGGGCGTTAGGCACTGGTGGCGGCACCCATAAACAAAAATGATCTTCCAAGCTATCATCATCAATCGTATCATTGAGGACTCGGAGGAGGAGGATAGCCAGTCAACATAACAGCACAGGCACTCAGCATCAGCATCAGTCTTGAAGGGATGTGACATGTTAAAATCAATTAGTCTGTTATATCAGCATCAGGTGTGTGGTAGCTGGTGGTGATCCAAGACTGCAAAATCCTCCAGCAGCACTGAATGTGCGTTCCGAAAGAACGCTGGATGCAGGACAGGCCAGTAGCTCAATTGCATACTGTGCAAGCTCTGGCCAGTGATCCATCCTCAAGACCCAGTAAGCCAGAGGATTTTCGGTGGGGAAGGTGTCCAAGTCTGACCTTGCCCCTAGATATTCCTGCACCATGTTTATCAGACGCTGGCGATGGTTGCTGGAACCGATCATACTTTGGGGCTGCGGACTAAAGAATTGTCTGAACGCATCGGTCAGACGGCCACCTTCCCCACCGCTCCTTCTTTGACTGGCCGAAGCCTCAGCAACTCGTTGTCCAGGACCAGGAGTTTGTAACCTCCCAGTCTCTGGGAACGCGTTGCACAGACCTTTCTGCAAGGCCTCCCGGAGTTGTCTCATCCTCTGCTCCCTCTGCGACGGTAACATAAGGTCCGCAACCTTACCCTTGCACCGTGGATCAAGGAGAGTGGCCAGCCAGTAATGGTCCCTCTCCTTGATCCGAAGAATACGAGGATCCTTCCGCAGACTTTGCAGGATCAGGGAGGCCATGCAGCGTAGGTTAGCTGAGGCATTCGGTCCGGAGTCCTCTGGGTCACTAAGGACGACATGATCCGCAGCCACCTCCTCCCAGCCACGTACAAGTCCACGGGTTTCTTGGGACTGTAAATCATCCCTAAAAGACTGCTGCTGTTGATGCTGCTGAGTGCCAGGCTCCACCTCCATGCTGACACAATCCTCCTCCTCCTCGTCCTCTTCCTGTGCGATGGGTGGGACAGAAGGAACACTGTCTGGGTAAAGGGGGCCTTGAGAGGCAAGGAAGTCCTCCTCTTCCTGCCTCTGTTCTGCCTCAAGTGCCCTGTCCATTATTCCACGCAGCGTGTGCTCCAACAGGTGGACAAGAGGTACAGTGTCACTGATGCATGCACTGTCACTGCTCACCATCCTCGTGGCCTCCTCAAATGGGGCCAGGACAGTGCATGCATCCCTGATCATGCCCCACTGGCGTGGAGAAAAAAAACCAAGCTCCCCTGACCCTGTCCTGGTGCCGTAGTCGCACAGGTACTCATCGATGGCCCTCTGCTGCGTGTGCAGCCGCTGCAGCATGGCCAACGTTGAGTTCCACCTGGTGGGCATGTCACATATAAGGCGGTTCTTGGGCAGGTTCAACTCCTTTTGCAGCTCAGCCAGGCGAGCACTGGCATTATAAGATCTGCGGAAATGCACACAGACTTTCCTGGCCTGCCTCAGGACATCCTGTAAGCCCGGGTACCTGCCCAAGAACCGCTGCACCACCAGGTTAAGGACGTGAGCCACACAGGGCACATGGGTCAGTTGTCCCTGTCGGAGGGCGGAGAGGAGGTTGGTGCCATTGTCCCAAACCACCATTCCTGGCTTATGCTGGCGTGGCGTCAGCCACCTCTCGGCCTGGCCCTGCAGAGCAGACAGGACCTCTGCCCCAGTGTGGCTTCTGTCCCCCAAACACACCAGCGCAAGCACGGCATGGCATCTTTTTGCCTGCGTACTTGCGTAGCCCCTTGAACGCCTACGGAGCACCGCTGGTTCAGAGGACAAAGCACAGGAAGAGGCCATGGAGGAAGAAGAAGAGGAGGGGGTGGAGGAGAGAGGTGTGTCACAACCAGTAGTAGCATTTTGGAGGCGTGGCGGTGGAACAACCTCCAACACTACTGCACCTTGTCCTGCATCCTTCCCAGCTGCCAAAAGAGTGACCCAATCTGCCGTGAAAGAAAGGTAACGTCCCTGTCCATGCCTGCTGGACCATGAGTCAGCGGTAATATGCACCTTACCGCTGACCGCCCTGTCCAGCGAGGCCAAGACATTGCCTTCCACATGCCGGTAGAGAGCCGGAATAGCCTTCCGTGAGAAAAAGTGGCGTTTGGGAACCTGCCACTGAGGAACCGCACATTGCACAAACTCATGGAAGGGGGCCGAGTCTACCAACTGAAAAGGCAGCAGTTGAAGCGCTAGCAATTTAGCCAAGCTAGCATTCAACCGCTGGACATGTGGATGGCTGGGAGTGAACTTCTTTCGACGGTCCAGCAGCTGGGGCAGGGAAATTTGCCTGCTAGAATCGGACGTCGGTGTACTGCTAGCAGAGTGGCCGCAAGTACTTGGCTGTGACACACCTAATTCTACACCTTCATTCCTCTCAGTGCATGTTTCAGAGAGGACTGAAGTTATAGTGGGGTTGGAGATCCCAGCTGATGCGGTGCAAGGAGAGGTCCGCTTTGTTCTTTGGTGTGGGTCTTTGAGGTAGGCTTGCCAACGAGCTGCATGGCAGGTCAACATATGTCTGGTCAGGCATGTGGTACCCAAGCGGCTGATGTTTTGGACACACGATATACGCTTGAGACATATGTTGCAAACAGCAGCTGTGCGATCTGATGCACTAGCCTCAAAAAAGGCCCACACCAAAGAACTTTTTGAATGACGGGCAGAGGCAGCGCCCTGCACAGGCAGAGCTCTGCGGTGTGATTCCGTCGGTGTACTGCCCTTACGCTGGCCACCAAAGGGCATCCTGCCTCGTTGGAGATGTGCCTCCTCCTCATCCTCCTCCTCCTCCTCTCTCCTATTAGGCACCCACGTGGAGTCAGTGACCTCATCATCCCCTCCCTCCTCATCACTGGAGCCAATCTGGCAGTATGCTGCAGCTGCTGGAACATGACTGCCAGATTGGTGTCCTTCTTGAGCATCCCCTCTGTCTGCTCTCACGCTACTGCCTTCCTCTAGCTGGGTTTCATCATCAGACCCTTCGAAACGCTGGGCATCCTCCTGGAGCATGTACCCAACACTGCTCAAACAGTTCGGGGGACTCCTCAGGAGGAGGACATGGTGGGTCTAGGGAAGGAGTGACTAATGATGAGTCTGACATTGATACCAGGGAAGAGGACGCTTTGGCAGCTGCTTTGCCAGTACCCTGAGCCTGGGTGAGAGAGGAGGAGGAGGAGGGCTTGGTCATCCACTCTACCAAGTCTTCGGCATGATGTGGCTCAACATGTCCAGCTGCCGAAAAGAAGGACAAGCGTGTCCCATGGCCATGTGCTGATGACAATGCACCGCGTCCACGACCAGCACTGTTGCCCCCAGACACAGAGCCTGCTTGCCCTCTTTTATTGCCTCCTGACTGTCTGCCTCTCCTTGTTTGCCTTCCAGACATTCTAATGGATGGCCTGCAGGGAGATGGGAAAAAAAGCAATAAGGGCTACCTTCAGGTGTCCTTCTCTGTCCCTTTACTTAAGGATTTCTAAATATGGTTGAGGATGATTGCTTTCGCACAGAATAGCACAATGACAATTTCCCTGACTGTCCAAAAAACAAGGATTTCAAAGATGGTTGATGAGGAATGCTTTAGCACAGTATAGCACAATGAGAATTTCCCTCACTGTCCTTCCCTGTCCCTACAAACGAGGTTTAGCACAGTAAAACACACTGACACTCTCCCTACCTATAGTTTTCTGTCCCTATAATTTTTTTTTTTTAAAGATGGTTGATGAGGAATGCTTTAGCACAGTATAGCACAATGAGAATTTCCCTCACTGTCCTTCCCTGTCCCTACAAACAAGGTTTAGCACAGTAAAACACACTGACACTCTCCCTACCTATAGTTTTCTGTCCCTATAATTTCTTTTTTTTTAAAGATGGTTGATGAGGAATGCTTTAGCACAGTATAGCACAATGAGAATTTCCCTCACTGTCCTTCCCTGTCCCTACAAACAAGGTTTAGCACAGTAAAACACACTGACACTCTCCCTACCTATAGTTTTCTGTCCCTATAATTTTTTTTTTTAAAGATGGTTGATGAGGAATGCTTTAGCACAGTATAGCACAATGAGAATTTCCCTCACTGTCCTTCCCTGTCCCTACAAACAAGGTTTAGCACAGTAAAACACACTGACACTCTCCCTACCTATAGTTTTCTGTCCCTATAAAATTATTTTTTTAAAGATGGTTGATGAGGAATGCTTTAGCACAGTATAGCACAATGAGAATTTCCCTCACTGTCCTTCCCTGTCCCTACAAACAAGGTTTAGCACAGTAAAACACACTGACACTCTCCCTACTGTGAGGGGGTTAGCTCGGCAGCGGGTGTGTGTGACCCCCGGGATGGGCTCCCCACACAAAACAGGCCCAGCAAACGGAGGTTGTGGTTTTCAAAATCAAAAAGGTGCGGTTTATTTTCTATTTACAGTGACAAAACACAGCAAAGCAAAAGAAACATAAACAAAATAAATCCTGGTCAACTTGACCTCTGACTAAACATACAGGTTTCCTAACTAACAACTGGGATCAGCCTAGTGCTGTCCTAGTCCCTAAGTCCCTGGTTTTAAATGTCCAAGCAAATAGCCACACAGGCTTTGTCTCACCGCACAGGGGTTCACTCTCCCTAGACAGTCCACACAGGTCTGGTTCCAGGCATGAGCTAACACCTAATGAATCTGGGAGTTCTTATAGAGGCCTAAATGAGCTGACAAGCTTCAGCTGGTCTCATCAACTCCCTGTCTGCACGACGCCCCACACTCTCCCTAGAGGTATGAGTCATCCATGAGCCCACTAGCCTCAGCTGGGCTTATACAACTCTCCACCTAGTTGTATAAGTCGGCGTAAAGCCTGAATCTGGGCGAAATATATCTACCCCCCTGGATGCAACCAGGTGACTTTACCTTCCTGCTGTCACATACCCCCCCCCTCTTGTTTTAACCTCGGGGTTGGAACACCAGCAATCAGGCATTCATGTACTCGAGACAAAGCATCCACATTCCCCATTTGAACGCCAGGGCGATGCTTTACTGTGAAGTTGAATTCCTGGAGGGCCAGGAACCACCTATTCACTCTTCTATTTGTTTCCTTGTTTTGAGCCATCCATTTTAACGGAGCGTGATCCGTAACCATGTCAAAGTGCCTACCTAGCAGGTAGTACCGAAGGGAATCTAGAGCCCACTTCACCGCTAAACACTCCTTTTCAACGGTGGCGTAATTTACCTCATGGGACTTCAACTTCCTGCTGAGGTAAATGACTGGGTGCTCTTCCCCGTTCCAGACCTGGGACAATACTGCTCCTAACCCCACATCTGACGCATCACTTTGTACGACAAAGTCTTTAGAGAAGTCGGGTGAGTACAACACTGGCTGGCTACATAAGGCTTGTTTCAAGAATTGGAATGCTGCCTCAGCCTCGGGGGTCCATTTAATCATGACCGACCCTTTCCCCTTCGTCAGGTTGGTTAGGGGCACAGCCTTAGAAGCAAAGTGGGGAATGAATCGCCGATAATACCCAGCGATTCCCAGAAAGGCTCGTACCTGCTTCTTGCTGTTGGGACGTGGCCAACTCTGGATGGCCTCGACTTTGTTGAGTTGGGGTTTTATTACTCCCCTCCCAATGGTGTACCCAAGATATTTGGCCTCCTCCTGCCCAATGGTACACTTCTTGGGGTTAGCCGTAAACCCCGCTTCCCGAACAGAGTCCAGGACTGCTTGCACTTTTGGCAGATGTGAGGCCCAATCTGTGCTATGGACAATTACGTCATCCAGGTAAGCCGCAGCATACTTCCGATGGGGCCTCAGCATCTGGTCCATTTTCCGCTGGAATGTGGCCGGCGCATTCTGTAACCCGAACGGCATTCTTTTATATTGGAACGCCCCGTCTGGGGTTACAAATGCGGTTTTCTCTTTGGCCGACTTGGCCAGGGGGATTTGCCAATACCCTTTTGTGAGGTCAAGAGTCGTCATGTATCGGGCTGTTCCCAGCCGGTCGATCAACTCATCTATACGTGGCATGGGGTAGGTGTCAAATTTTGTAACTTTGTTCAACTGACGAAAATCGTTACAAAATCGCCAGCTCCCATCCGGTTTAGGCACCAACACAATGGGACTAGACCAATCACTTTGGGACTCCTCTATCACCCCTAAGTTCAGCATTTTCTGTACTTCCTCCCGTATTGCCTCCCGTCGGGCCTCTGGGATCCGATAGGGTTTTAACTTCACCCTTTCACCGGGCGGGGTAATGATGTCATGCTCTACCCCAGATGTTTGTCCCGGCAGCTCAGAGAATACCTCCTTGTTGCGAAGCACAAACTCTTTAACCTCCTGTTGTTGGGGTTGTGACAAGGTGGCTGCTATTCCAACCTCAGGAATCACGCAACCAGTTTGAGCTGGTGACCAAGTGTCTGCGACTAGGGACTCTCTATCCCTCCAGGCTTTCAACAGATTAACGTGATAGATCTGTTCGGGCTTTCGCCTTCCTGGTTGTCTGACCTTGTAATTCACTTCGCTCACTTTTTCCATTATCTCATAGGGGCCTTGCCATTTGGCAAGGAATTTACTTTCAACCGTAGGGACAAGTACCAGTATCCTATCCCCCGGGGAAAAGGTACGGGTCTTGGCTCCACGGTTGTACACTCTCTGCTGTGCTAACTGCGCTTGGGCCAAATGTTCCTTCACGATGGGCATTACCTGTGCAATTCGGTCTTGCATCAGGGCGACATGCTCAATCACACTCCTGTGGGGAGAACTCTCACTTTCCCAAGTTTCCTTGGCAATATCCAACAGCCCTCTTGGGTGTCTCCCATACAGTAACTCAAAGGGGGAGAATCCCGTAGAGGATTGGGGCACCTCCCTAATAGCAAACATCAGATAAGGAAGTAGACAGTCCCAATCCTTTCCATCTCTATCCACCACTTTCTTCAACATTTGTTTTAGGGTTTTGTTGAATCTTTCAACCAGCCCATCGGTTTGGGGGTGATACACAGATGTACGTAATTGCGTCACTTTGAACAATTTACACAGCTCCTTCATAACCCGGGACATAAAGGGTGTACCTTGGTCCGTAAGCAGTTCTTTACAAATACCCACCCGGCTAAACACAAGAGATAGCTCTTTGGCTATGGTTTTGGCCGAGGTATTTCGGAGAGGGATCGCTTCTGAATAACGGGTGGCATAGTCCATTATAACTAATATGTACTGGTGCCCCCTAGCGGACTTGATTATAGGACCTACCAAATCCATGGCGATCCTCTCAAACGGGACCTCAATGATGGGTAGAGGGACCAGCGGGCTACGGAAATGTGGCATCGGGGCCGACCTCTGACACACAGGGCAGGAGGAACAATAATTTTCTATGTCCTTCATCACCCCCGGCCAATAGAATCTCTGTAATACCCTCTCTCGGGTTTTCTCTGTCCCCAGATGACCTCCAAGAATGTGCCCATGGGCCAACTCCAACACCAACTTCCTGTAAGGTTTGGGCACCACAAGCTGCTCAACGGTTTCTTCTGCCCTTTTTGCCACCCGATACAGTAGGTCCTTCTCTACGCTGAAGTATGGGTAAGTGCAGGTATTATCTGGGTTCACTAACTCGCCATCTATTTTCACTACGTTTTCCCGTGCCTTTATTAGGGCGGGGTCTTTCAACTGTTCTGTGGCAAAGTTTTCCCTGTGAACCTCAAGATCAGAAAACTCCACAGACGGTAGGTTTTCGTCTGAGGAGGTGGGCTCCTCTCCAGTTTCTTGAGTCTCCCCTGCCAATACTGATAAGGGAAATTCCGGAGAGTCCTCACCACTCTCAGGGGAGTTCTGGCTATCACATTCCTGGTACATAGGGGCACCAGTGGGGGGCTCAGGATCATCCCACAGTTCCCAGAACTTCGGAAAATCCCTTCCCACAATGGCGTCATGCGGTAACTGAGATACTAAGCCCACTGGATGAGAGAGGGTACCTTTGGGGGTCTCGAAACACACTGTAGTCCCTGGATACTCTCGGGTGTCCCCATGCACACAAATAACAGCTACCTTGCTATTCCCAAAGACCTCTGTTTTAACTAACTCAGCCTTTATCAGGGTCACAAGGCTACCTGAATCCAGCAATACCACAACATTTCTACCATTAACACACATTTTGCATAAATGTTTCTCAGTTCCTCGAATGGCAGTGCATGCGACTGTCGCACACAGCGACTGACGTCTGCCCGTCAGAAAGTCACACTGGGTTCCTCCACCACCGGGCAATTGGCTGCAATATGTCCCGCTTGCCGGCAGCGGTAGCAAACGATCCTTCTTGCCGCCTCTTGAGCCGCTGATTTCCCAGGCTGTTCTCGCCAAACTTGGGGTAGAGCTCCCACCCTCTCACTCTCTCCACCCTCACCCCTTGGAATCCTCTTATCTGCCCCTGGGGATGGTCTGGTCTTAGGGTGGAAAGTCCGAGTGTCTCTGGAAGAGGCCGTCAGGTTCTCTGTAGCCAAGTATTTCTCCACACGATCCACAAGACCATCGGCCGTCTCTGGGTCTCCATGGCTTACCCACTTTTGGATGGCAGTAGGAAGAGCTCTCAAAAACCGATCCATTACAACACGTTCCACAATCTTTGGTGCGGACAAAGTCTCTGGCTGTAGCCACTTTCTGCTCAGGTGAATGAGATCATACATTTGAGACCTGGGGGGTTTTCCAAGCTGGAAAGTCCAGTTATGCACACGCTGAGCCCGGACAGCCTGGGTGACACCCAGCCTTGCCAAAATTTCAGCTTTTAGCATCACATAGTCTTTTGCTTGGTTAGGCTCTAGGTCATAGTAAGCTTTCTGCGATTCACCAGTTAACAGAGGAGCCACCAGTCCAGCCCACTGCTCCTCAGGCCACTTTTCTCTTTCAGCGGTCCTTTCAAATGTGGTCAAAAATACCTCTGGATCATCCTCTCCAGTCATTTTTGTCAATAAACGACTCACCCCAAAGGACGCGGTATTAGTGGGACGGCTTTCCTCACTGGTCTGCGGATGTTGCTGCATTACTGCTTCCATTTGTTGTAGTCTCTGCTCTTGCTTCTGTAACAGGTCTATGAAGCGGGCCTCAGATTGCTGCTGGGCTTGTTGCTGAGCTTCCAGACTCTGTTGGTGAGCTTGCTGCTGGGCTGCAAGGCTCCTTTGCAAACCTGCATTTGTCTGCTGTTGATTGGCATTTGCTAGAGCCAGCTGTTTCAGTATCTCCTCCATGCTGGCTTAAAAAAAACTGCCACTGGTTCTCCACCAACTGTGAGGGGGTTAGCTCGGCAGCGGGGGTGTGTGTGACCCCCGGGATGGGCTCCCCACACAAAACAGGCCCAGCAAACGGAGGTTGTGGTTTTCAAAATCAAAAAGGTGCGGTTTATTTTCTATTTACAGTGACAAAACACAGCAAAGCAAAAGAAACATAAACAAAATAAATCCTGGTCAACTTGACCTCTGACTAAACATACAGGTTTCCTAACTAACAACTGGGATCAGCCTAGTGCTGTCCTAGTCCCTAAGTCCCTGGTTTTAAATGTCCAAGCAAATAGCCACACAGGCTTTGTCTCACCACACAGGGGTTCACTCTCCCTAGACAGTCCACACAGGTCTGGTTCCAGGCATGAGCTAACACCTAATGAATCTGGGAGTTCTTATAGAGGCCTAAATGAGCTGACAAGCTTCAGCTGGTCTCATCAACTCCCTGTCTGCACGACGCCCCACACTCTCCCTAGAGGTATGAGTCATCCATGAGCCCACTAGCCTCAGCTGGGCTTATACAACTCTCCACCTAGTTGTATAAGTCGGCGTAAAGCCTGAATCTGGGCGAAATATATCTACCCCCCTGGATGCAACCAGGTGACTTTACCTTCCTGCTGTCACACTACCTATAGTTTCTGTCCCTATAATTTTTTTTTTTTTAAAGATGGTTGATGAGGAATGCTTTAGCACAGTATAGCACAATGAGAATTTCCCTCACTGTCCTTCCCTGTCCCTACAAACAAGGTTTAGCACAGTAAAACACACGGACACTCTCCCTATCCTATAGTTTTCTGTCCCTATAATTTTTTTTTTTTAAAGATGGTTGATGAGGAATGCTTTAGCACAGTATAGCACAATGAGAATTTCCCTCACTGTCCTTCCCTGTCCCTACAAACAAGGTTTAGCACAGTAAAACAGACTGACACTCTCCCTACCTATAGTTTTCCCTATAAAAAATTTTTTTTAAAGATGGTTGATGAGGAATGCTTTAGCACAGTATAGCACAATGAGAATTTCCCTCACTGTCCTTCCCTGTCCCTACAAACAAGGTTTAGCACAGTAAAACACACGGACACTCTCCCTATCCTATAGTTTTCTGTCCCTATAATTTTTTTTTTTTAAAGATGGTTGATGAGGAATGCTTTAGCACAGTATAGCACAATGAGAATTTCCCTCACTGTCCTTCCCTGTCCCTACAAACAAGGTTTAGCACAGTAAAACAGACTGACACTCTCCCTACCTATCCTTCTCTTTCCCTAAACTAAAGGAATCCAGGTTAAGCAAGAAAAAAAAAATGTCACTGTCCCTGCCTATGCTTCTCTTTCCCTACTCCGGAACACACTACACTAGGCCGCCGTGCTGGCGGCCTTTTATAGTGTGGGGCGTGTACTAAACACCCTCAGCAATAATTGGCCACAGGCATCCTGCCTGTGGCCAATCATTGCTCTCCTCGCTGCCGGCGCTGTGATTGGCCAAGCATGCGGGGTCACAGTGCATGCTTGGCCAATCACAGCGCCTGGATGACACTGCGATGGCGTAGTGCATTGTGGGCCGCGAATTAGGCGCGAACGGCCCAAATCGTTCGTTGTTCGGCGAACGATCGAACAGCCGATGTTCGAGTCGAACGTATGTTCGACTCGAACACCGAGCTCATCCCTACCCAACAGGTTGTGTTTTCCGGATTTCCCTCAGATGAAACGGCTGTGGTAAATACTAAAGGCAGTAAAACTGATCAAATCACCTGTGCAAAATACTGGAAAGCCTGAAAACATGACCTGTGAGGACTGGAGTTGAGAAACATTGGCATAGGACACCTTGGGTGCTGGCAGGCCAGCCACCAGCACCAGACAGAAGTCAGCCTTTGGCTTCTCCAGACCTCCTGCCCTCTGCTTGGGCCAAAAGGTAGGGCTCTGATGTGAAGTGGGAACTGTGTGACTGGGGGGGCTCTGTGATGGTGGGAATGTGCGATTAAGGGGATGTGTGATTGGACAGATCTGTGATGATGGGACCTCCTGATATAATGGGTGGATATATGTTTAGGGGGCCTCTAATGTGATGGGGGAAGTCTCTGACATAAAAGGGTATCTCTGACGTGAAGGGGGACTCTGATGTGATGGAGGGACCTTTGCTGTGCTGGGGGGCCTCTGGTGCGAATAGGGGACTTTGATGTAATGGGGGAACCTCTGATGTGGAGAAGGGCTTCTGATGTAAAGTTAATTTCATCAAGGCAGTTGTGTGAACCCCAGGCTCCGGTGTCCCACTGATAAATAACATTTATGTTTTTACATGTTAGACCAGAGTGCGTGAGAGTTTGCATACTTTTAAAGGAATCAGATTTTATCATGTATAGCCAGCTTAAGAGATGTCATGCAGTTAATCAAAAACTCAGTTTATTTACTTGTGTAGCAAAGAAATCTGTGCCCACCTTATCCTCCATTCCTTTGCTCTGTACATACCTGCCTGTTTGAGGTAGAGTACTGTGGGTATGTTACGTTTTTAGCTTGTCGCAGGAATGTAAACACTCATTCATTTCAAATAGTCTGCTCTAAAATTGCTGTGACTGCCAATATCGCCCTGAAATACATTCACAATGACAGCTTAACATTGAGGATGTCTATGTTATTGCCAAGTCACAGAGCCGGCCAGATCCCTTCTGGATGTACCACTTAAGGATTTTGTTTTCCCGATAGGAAAGTTAAACACTGTGTACAGTATCTGTATTGTATCTCTTAACAAAATACACTGGTAGACCTTACGTAAGGGTTCTAAGTATCACTTTTCTTTCTTCAGTATACTAGCAAGACATAGAATTTCAATCTCTCTTCAACGTAGATTTTTAATCTCTCTTCCTTTACTATCTATTAAATTTGTTTGCATAGTGTTAGCAGAAAATCTTTACTAGTTAACAGGGGCTTAAAGTGAACCTGTACTTTGCCCATGCTAAGCAAAAAAACAGGGTAGATGAGTGGGAGGTATGCTAGGCAGGCTGTACTTGTCTTTCCCACGTTCCTCTGTCACTCCGATTCATTGACAGACCATTTAAAAATTCCTATAAATGTTTGAATTTCTGGAAGAATGGGGAATAGGGGCCTTGCAATTTCACTCTCACGGAACAGACATTAAAGGGGGGTTCCACCGGCGATTTATAATTTTTTTAAAGTCCGCAGCTACAAACACTGTAGCTGCTGACTTTTAATAAGGACACTTACCTGTCCTACTCGCCCGCAATGTCAGCACCCCCGAGGCCCATCCCTCGATCCTGGTAGCTCCTGCCATCCTCAGTAAGGGAAACAGGCAGTGAAGCCGTGCGGCTTCACTGCCCGTTTCCTACTGCGCATGCGCGAGCAGCGCAGTGCTTTTTGAATGGGCCGGCTGCTCTCTGGGATACACACAGTTCCCAGAAGGCAGCGCGCCCCATTCACCAGAAGACACTGAGTGTAGGACGAGGAAGAAGATCCACGGTGGAGGATGAAGAGGCAGATTAGGGACTTCCGCATAGCAACTGCTATTTCTGGTAAGTAACATTTTTTTTATTTATTTTTTTCTTGTAGATTTTTGGTGCCATTTTTTTTTCAGGGTGGAACTCCACTTTAAGATTGGCTTTGCTGAAAGGATATTTGCAATTTGCATTCTTTTGGGCCCCACACTAGTTCAATAAGGGCATTGCAGAGCATGCAGGAGGTCCTCCACGCAACAGTTTGAGTGGGACCCATCGACAATCCTGCATAAGACTAAAGGTCAAAATTGTCCACCCTTTGGGATGATAGACCTAAAATAAGAAAGAACTACAAATCTTTATTATTTCATCACTTATATACTGTATGCCTAAATTCTTTCTTGTTTGGGCATTTGATGTCATGGGTTGAGTCCAGTGGACCATGAGCTTACTAGATGTAAACCCTACTGTGCTTTCTGACATTGCAGAACTGAACTAGGAAGTGGTCCTAATAACCCATTTAACAGTTCACTGAGTGAAACCATTTATTAAGTGGGGCAAATAAGCACTTCATTGCTGCAAAACAGGGTTTTGTCTCTCCACTCAATGCCACGCCAGGAGGAGCGAGGACACCAGACTCTGACCAGTACAAGGACAGGATTTCTTTCAAGTAAACCTCTCCCTCCCCTAACCCCCCCTCCTCAGATAATACAGGAAAGAGTTATGAGTGGCCAAAGATTTGGGAGTGACGGTGTGAAATCCATATCATAGTCCTTGATCCATCCCACCTACTGTAGGTAGACCAGTCGAATTGTAGAACAACTACTGTGATATTATGTCCATAGGATGTCTCTAACTTACAAGCTGACCTCAATGCACTATTTGATTGGGCAATTATGTGGAAAATTAGGTTTAATGTTGATAAATGTAAAGTTATGCACTTGGGGCTAAAAATATGCACACATCATACATAATAGGAGGAGACCAGTTGGGGGAATCAATGGTGGAGAAGGATCTGGGTGTTCTGGTAGATCATAAGCTCAATAATAGCATGCAATGCCAAGCTGCATTTTCTAAAGCAAACAAAATGCTTTCTTGTATGAAAACTGGTATGCACTGCAAAGAGAGAAAGAGATATAATTCTGCCCCTGTACAAATCATTAGTGTAACACTAACCCCCGTAAGGGCCGCTTACAGATACTGTACTCCTGACCTTGCAAGTCTCCTGACACCCTGGATTCAGACATTTCAGTCAGGAAATATGGATGCAGACACAGAATAATTCACAGTAAACCAGATGTGTTTTACTTAGGATGCAAAAAATGCAAATGAATGGTTAACTGTAGTTTCCTGTAAAACAAATCAACAAATTTATCCAATTACAGTCTATGGCTGCAGGTCAGAAAAGGGTAGGACCAATTCTGAAGTCAGACTACTCTCTTCAACCTCCTGCTGCCACAACTCTCTTAGCACAATCACTTAATGCAACCTTGCATGTTGTACCCAAATTAAAAAACCTTGATCTCTAGGTATGAGAGAGTTCCTGTTTGGGGGCGGGGGGGGGGGGGAGAATGAAGGAATCCATTTTCAGCTAGCTCAAGTTGATGGGGCCCAAAGTAACAGTGAGAAAATGACATTCAGTAGCACACATGTATGGTAGTTGTCTTCGTATAGAGCTCTAATGAATAAGGCAAAGTAAAGGTGTCTGCATGCAGTGTCCTTAGGTGCAAAGAAGGTGGGGAAATGTCCACTCCCCAGTCTGAATGATAGCAAGCTCAATGTATGATGTGGTGATCCTGCAGCAGGTTCCTGCAGATGCTGTACTCAGGGACAATGGTTGACCACACTCGAAGCCGAAGCTCAGCTGGATCAGCAAAGCAGTGGACGATGATGACCTTCCGACTGTCAATAGGCTAAACAGACACTACCACACAACAGATGCATCTGCAGCCGCTCACCAGAGGCTCTCTCCTTGCTGCTTAGACCGCAGCACTGACTTCCTCTGCGCGACCATATGGGTCACTTCTTCCAGGTGAAGGCCATGGTCCCAAGAGGCCAACTCCTCCTCTCCTCAGGCCTCTTCCAGCATTCTGTATTCTCCTTCCAGCCGGCTGGAACTTGTAGTCCACAACAGTCTGGCTCCAATGGAAATTTGGATTTCTGAACTACATGTCCCAAGATCCTTTTCTCTTCTCTCAATCCTCACTCTGCATTCAGGATGTGGTAAACAGAGTCTGTACTGAACACTAGAGGAAACAGTCTCCCTGTGGAAAATGCTGTAAGCGTCCACTGTCACATCAGGTGGTTTAGCCAGCTCTTGGCTACATCAGTAAGACCTCACCTGGAATATGCAGTTCAGTTTTGGGCACCAGTTCACTAAAAGGATATCGGAGAACTGTGAAAAGTATCAGAGAAGGGCAACCAAACTGATAAGAGGCATGGAGGAGCTCAGCTATGAGGAAAGATTGGCTGAACTGAATTTATTCACTCTTGAGAAGAGGAGATTGGGGGGGGGGGGGATATAATCAACATGTACTGTACAAAAGCATAAGTTGGCCATATAGTGAACTTTGTGTAGAGTTAGTCACTTTCAGGTCATTACAGAGAACAAGGGGATCACTTTTTAGCAACATTAAATAAATTATGAATTTTAGGAGACCTTCAAAAGGCCCAATTACCGTATATACTCGAGTATAAGCCGAGTTTTTCAGCCCTTTTTTTAGGGCTGAACGTATACCCCTCGGCTTATACTCGAGTGACGAGTCAGTACCTGAAAATCTTCTTATTCTGCGGCCGGCGTCCATTGTTTAAATCTCGCAGCTTTCTTCTGGTCCCTTCCGCTATAAACGTTTCCAGCAAACACTGTGTTGAGTGTTGCGCCTATCATGGACGTTCTCTTGTCCAACGTCCGTGATTGGCGGAACACTGAACACAGTGCCTGCTGGGAAACGGAGTCCGAGAATGAGAGGATCTCCGTGATAGGCGCAACACTCAACACAGTGTTTGCTGGAAACGCCTATCACGGAAGGGACCAGAAGAAAGCCGCGAGATTTAAACAATGGACGCCGGCCGCGGAATAAGAAGATTTTCAGGTACACTGACTGACTCGGGCACAGGGAGGCTGCAATGGGCACAGTAAGGTTGGGCAATTGGCACAGTGAGGTGGCAATGGGCACATTCCCCCCCCTAGGCTTATACTCAAGTCAATACATTTTCCCAGTTTTTTTTGTGGTAAAAGTAGGTACCTCGGCTTCTACTCGGGTCGGCTTATACTCGAGTATATACGGTACTCTTTTGGGGTATACTGTATATGTTCAAATCTAATGCCGCGTACACACGATCGATTTTTTCGACGGTGAAAACACCGTCGAGAAAATCGACGTTGAAAACGAGGAACAGCTTGTTCCCCCCACACACGGCCGTTTTAAATGTCTTTTTTTTTTGGTCGAAAAAAACGACCGTGTGTGGGCTCCGCGGCAGTGTTTCCCTATGGGAAACACTGCCGCGGAAAACATGTCGAAAAAGACGACGAGAAAAATTAGAACATGTTCTAATTTTTCTCGTCGTTTTTAATGCCGTTTTTCTCGTCGAAAAAAACGACAGAAAGCCCACAGACTATCGTTTTTCTCGTCGAATGGGAAAATTTTCTTTTTTTTCGACGGGAAAAACGGCCGTGTGCACGCGGCATAAGGGATGGTGGTACGACCCCATAAAAGGGATTGAGCCATGGATATCTAATTTGGTTGTTTTTGCAAACCAGTTTGTTCATCCTCGGTAGGAATGGGTTAGAACCCTCATCGGGGTAAAACTGCTGCCTATGCACCCTCCAATGACATTTCCAATTCACTTCCTATCCTAGTGAGGAAAAATCTCGGAGACAAAGACAGCAAAAGAACTACTTTTTGTCAGTTGTGTGGGGCAGAATTCGGATCCTTGACAGTTTTTTTTTAACACCATCTGCCTATAAATGTGCACATTTTGCCTCATTATCTTCTTGTCATGGGTGTCACCAGGACAGGAAGTAAGGAGCACAGAAAGCCATAAAGACTTCATTAAAAATTTAAAAATTCTCACTGCAACTGTGTTTTTTTTACAATTTATATGTTTATTGGTGTTATCAAAAGATAACAATAGAAAGGTACTGTGAAGGCTTCGAAAACAGACAGCATCGCCTTCACAGCTATAAAGTTCAGTACAGCATATGTCAAGAAAATGACAAAAATATTACACAGTAGAAATAGCCAGAAGATCAATATTACAAACCATAAGAATTACAGGAAAATTGACTCTACCAGTAAACCCTGAGGAGTGGAAGCAGGTGAATTAAGTAAGTAACCGGATGTACAGAACAGGCTGCATAAATGGCTGAGTGGGGGTGTAAGGGGCCTCTGACTCTGGGATCTCCCAGACTATGAGCTTGCCCAATGAGATGGCTAGATCAGCAACCGTATTTTAACTAAAAGTCCAAACTAACAGACCAAAATGTTCACAATTGTTCCATAAACACACACACTCCACTCCTGTATACTATGCACTAGGGATGAGCCGAACACCCCCTGGTTCGGTTCTCACAAGAACCTGCGAACTTTAGAACCCTATTAAATACAATGGACGCAAACGTTAGAGAAATCTAAAGTGCTAATTATAACGGCTAATATGCATGTTATTGTCCTAAAAAGGGTTTGGGGACCCGGGTTCTGCCCCAGGGGACATGTATCAATGAAAAAATAAGTTTTAAAAACGGCCGTTTTTTCGGGAGCAGTCATTTTAATGATGCATAAAGTGAAAAAAAAAAAGTGAAATAATCCTTTAAATATCGTACCTGGGGGGTGTCTAAAGTATGCCTGTGAAGTAGCACGTGTTTCCCGTGTTTAGAACTGTCCCTGCACAAAATGACATTTCTAAAGGAAAAAAAGCCATTTAAACTGCTTGCGACTTTAATGTCATGTCTTGTCCTGGCAATATGGATGAAAATCTTTGAGAACAATGGCATGGCTACCCCATCACCCCCCCCCCCCCACCCCAGCCCATTACAAGCCCCTTTGGGTCTTGTATGGATATTAAGGGGAACCCCGCACCCAAAATACAAAAAGGCCCTATATACTCTGAACAGCAGTATACAGGCGGTGCAAACAAGACAGGGACTGTAGGTTTGTTCTTAAGTAGAATCTGTTTGTAATTTTGAACAGGTACATTGTTTAAGTGTAGCTCCAGACAAAAAATATATTTTTAAGCTTTTTGGAAAACATAGAGAAGGGTTATCACCCCTGTAACATTTGTTTTGCTGTCTGTGCACCTGTTCAGAAGATTTCACCTCACTTTTCGTCCCAATGACAAATGTTTTTGGAAAAGTGTGGTATTTATTGAAACAAGGATTGGTGATAAAGCATCAGTAGAGAGGAGACACCTTTTTCCCAAATTAACTCTTACAGGAGAGAATTTCCCTTCCTAGGGGTAGATTTCCTCTCACTTCCTTTTGTCTCCTTCCGTTTGCAAGTAGGAGTCATTTGTAAGTTGGATGTTTGAAAGTAGGGGCCTGCCGTATATACTCTGCTGAAATTTGCCCCTTAGATGTTGGTGTTGCCACAACAATGTGAGCCCTCACAGTTACTCTTGGTGGGCGCTGGAATGCCCTGCTGTGAACTATTATATCAGGAATTGTAATTACATGCCATTGTTGAACAGTGGTAGGAAAAATTGGGCCTTTGGTGGTGGTGCTGGTGCTACAACACTGTCAGCCCTCACAGTTACTCTTGGTGGGCGCAGGAATAGGCCCTGCTGTGAATTATTAGATCAAGAATTGTAATTACATGCCCCTGTTGAACAGGGGCAGAAAAATTGGGCCTTAGGCACTGGTGCCACAACACTGCAACCCCTCACAGATACTGTACTTGGAGCACAGCAATGAGCCCTGTTGCAAAGTATTGCATCAAAAATTGTAATTACACGCCCCTGTTAAACAGGGACTGAAAAATTGGGCCTTAACCACTGGTGGCGGCACCCAGAAACAAAAATGTTCTTCCAAGCTATCATCAGGAATCGGATCATTGAGGAGGAGGAGGAGGAGGATAGTCAGTCAACATAACAGGACAGTCACTCAGCATCAGCATAGGCAGTCTTGAAGGGATGTGACATTTCAAAATAAATTATTCTGTTATATCAGCTTCAGGTGCTTGGTAGCTGGTGGTGATCCAAGACTGGTTCATCTTTATTAAGGTCAGTCGATCAACCGAGTCGGTGGACAGGCGCACCCTGTGATCCGTGACAAAGCCTCCAGCAGTACTGAATGTGAGTTCCAAAAGAACGCTGGATGCAGGACAGGCCAGTAGCTTAATTGCATACTGTGCAAGCTCTGGCCAGTGATCCATCCTCAAGACCCAGTAAGCCAGAGGATTTGCGGTGGGAAAGGTGTCCAAGTCTGACCTTGCCCCTAGGTATTCCTGCACCATGTATATCAGACGCTGGCGATGGTTGCTGGAACCGATCATACCTTGGGGCTGCGGACTAAAATATTGTCTGAACGCATCGGTCAGACGGCCACCTTCCCCACCGCTCCTTCTTTGACTGACCGAAGCCTCAGCAACTCGTTGTCCAGGACCAGGAGTTTGTAACCTCCCAGTCTCTGGGAACGCGTTGCACAGACCTTTCTGCAAGGCCTCCCGGAGATGTCTTATCCTCTGCTCCCTCTGCGACGGTAAGATAAGGTCCGCAACCTTACCCTTGTACCGTGGATCGAGGAGAGTGGCCAGCCAGTAATGGTCCCTCTCCTTGATCCGAAGTATACGAGGATCCTTCCGCAGACTTTGCAGGATCAGGGAGGCCATGCAGCGTAGGTTAGCCGAGGCATTCGGTCCGGAGTCCTCTGGGTCACTAAGGACGACATGATCTGCAGCCCCCTCCTCCCAGCCACGTACAAGTCCACGGGTTTCTTGGGACTGTAAATCATCCCTAAAAGACTGCTGCTGTTGATGCTGGGTGCCAGGCTCCACCTCCATGCTGACACAATCCTCCTCCTCGTCATCTTCCTGTGCGATAGGTGGGACAGAAGGAACACTGTCTGGGTAAAGGGGGCCTTGAGAGGCAAGGAAGTCCTCCTCTTCCTGCCTCTGTTCTGCCTCAAGTGCCCTGTCCATTATTCCACGCAGCATATGCTCCAACAGGTGGACAAGAGGTACAGTGTCACTGATGCATGCACTGTCACTGCTCACCATCCTCGTGGCCTCCTCAAATGGTGCCAGGACAGTACATGCATCCCTGATCATGCCCCACTGGCGTGGTGAAAAAAACCTGAGCTCCCCTGACTCTTTCCTGGTGCCGTAGTCGCACAGGTACTCATTGATGGCCCTCTGCTGCATGTGCAGCCACTGCAGCATGGCCAACGTTGAGTTCCACCTGTTGGGCATGTCACATATAAGGCGGTTCTTGGACAGGTTCAACTCCTTTTGCAGCTCAGCCAGCCAAGCACTGGCATTATATGATCTGTGGAAATGCACACAGACTTTCCTGGCCTGCCTCAGGACATCCTGTAAGCCCGGGTACCTGCCCAAGAACCGCTGCACCACCAGGTTAAGGACGTGAGCCACACAGGGCACATGGGTCAGTTGTCCCTGTCGGAGGGCGGAGAGGAGGTTGGTGCCATTGTCGCAAACCACCATTCCTGGCTTAAGCTGGCGTGGCGTCAACCACCTCTCGGCCTGCCCCTGCAGAGCTGACAGAACCTCTGCCCCAGTGTGGCTCCTGTCCCCCAAACACCCCAGCGCAAGCACGGCATTGCATCTTTTTGCCTGCGTACTTGCGTAGCCCCTTGAAGGCCGGTGGTTCCGAGGACAAAAGCACAGGAAGAGGCCATGGAGGAAGAAGAAGAAGAGGGGGTGGAGGAGAGAGGTGTGTCACAACCAGTAGTAGCATTTTGGAGGCGTGGCGGCGGAACAACCTCCAACACTACTGCACCTTGTCCTGCATCCTTCCCAGCTGCCAAAAGAGTGACCCAATGGGCCATGAAAGAATGGTATCGTCCCTGTCCATGCCTGCTGGACCATGAGTCAGCGTTAATATGCACCTTACCGCTGACCGCCCTGTCCAGCGAGGCCAAGACATTGCCTTCCACATGCCGGTAGAGAGCCGGAATCGCCTTCCGTGAGAAAAAGTGGCGTTTGGGAACCTGCCACTGAGGAACCGCACATTGCACAAACTCACGGAAGGGGGCCGAGTCTACCAACTGAAAAAGCAGCAGTTGAAGTGCTAGCAATTTAGCCAAGCTAGCATTCAACCGCTGGGCATGTGGATGGCTGGGAGTGAACTTCTTTTGACGGTCCAGCAGCTGGGGCAGGGAAATTTGCCTGCTACAATCGGACGTCGGTGTACTGCTAGCAGAGTGCCCGCAAGTACTTGGCTGTGACACACCTAATTCTTCACCTTCATTCCTCTCAGTGCAGGTTTCAGAGAGGACTGAAGGTATAGTGGGGTTGGAGATCCCAGCTGATGAGCAAGGAGAGGTCCGCTTTGTTCTTTGGTGTGGGTCTTAAAGGTATGCTTGCCAACGAGCTGCATGGCAGGTCAACATATGTCTGGTCAAGCATGTGATGCTCAAGCGGCTGATGTTTTGGCCACGCGAGATACGCTTGAGACATATGTTGCAAATAGCAGCGGTACGATCTGATGCACTCGACTCAAAAAAGGCCCACACCAAAGAATTTTTGGAATAACGAGCAGAGGCAGCGCCCTGCACAGGCAGAGCTCTGCGGTGTGATTCAGTCGGTGTGCTGCCCTTACGCTGGCCCCTGGAGGGCATCCTTCCTCGTTGGAGATGTGCCTCATCCTCCTCCTCTCTCCTATCAGGCACCCACGTGGAGTCAGTGACCTCCTCATCCCCGTCCCTCCTCATCACTGGAGCCAATCTGGCAGTATGCTGCAGCTGCTGGAACATGACTACCAGATTGCTGTCCTTCTTGAGCATCCCCTCTCTCTGCGCTCACGCTACTGCCTTCCTCTAGCTGGGTATCATCATCAGACCCTTCAAAACGCTGGGCATTCTCCTGGAGCATGTACCCAATTCTAGCTTAGAGAACAGCAATAAAGGGTAGATACAGGTGTATACTGTGCTGGGGCACACACCACCTACTAACTTCTGCAGATGCCTGAGAAAAGAACACACTGTCCCTGCCTCTCTAGCTTAGAGAACAGCAATAAAGGGTAGATACAGGTGTATACTGCGCTGGAGGCACAAAACACCCACTAACTCCTGCAGATGCCTGAAACAGTTCGGGGGACTCCTCAGGAGGACATGGTGGGTCTAGGGAAGGAGTGACTGATGATGACATTGATACGGAGGAAGAGGACGCTTTGGCAGCTGCTTTGCCAGTACCCTGAGCCTGGGTGAGAGAGGATGAGGAGGGCTTGGTCATCCACTCTACCAAGTCTTCGGCATGATGCGGTTTAACACGTCCAGCTGCCGAAAATAAGGACAAGCGTGTCCCATGGCCACGCGCTGATGACGATGCACCGCGTCCATGACCAGCACTGTTGTCTCTAGACACAGAGCCTGCTTGCCCTCTTTTATTGGCTCCTGACTGTCTGCCTCTTCTTGTTGGCCTTCCAGACATAGTAATGGCCTGCAGGGAGATGGGAAAACCAGGAATTGGAGTAGTGTATATTGTGCTGGAGGCACACAACACCCACTAACTCCTGCAGATGCATTTATTAGAGAACACTAGCAATAAAGGGTAGATACAGGTGTATACTGTTCTGGAGGGACACAACACCCACTAACTCCTGCAGATGCCTTTATTAGAGAACACCAGCAATAAAGGGTAGATACAGGTGTATACTGTGCTGGGGCACACAACACCCACTAACTCCTGCAGTTGCCTGTATTATAGAACAGCAAAAAAGTGTAGATACAGGTGTATACTGTGCTGGGGCACACAACACCCACTAACTCCTGCAGTTGCCTGTATTATAGAACAGCAAAAAAGTGTAGATACAGGTGTATACTGTGCTGGGGCACACAACACCCACTAACTCCTGCAGATGCCTGTATTATAGAACAGCAATAAAGGGTAGATACAGGTGTATACTGCGCTGGAGGCACACAACACCCACTGACTCCTGCAGATGCCTGAGAAAAGAACACACTGTCCCTGCCTCTCTAGCTTAGAGAACAGCAATAAAGGGTAGATACAGGTGTATACTGCGCTGGAGGCACACAACACCCACTAACTCCTGCAGATGCCTGAGAAAAGAACACACTGTCCCTGCCTGCCTATCTAGCTTAGAGAACAGCAATAAAGGGTAGATACAGGTGTATACTGTGCTGGAGGCACACAACACCCACTAACTCCTGCAGATGCCTGAGAAAAGAACACGCTGTCCTTGTGTCAGGAACGAGTATGGAGATCGAGATGCTAAGAGGGCTCCCCTTGCGGCTGAGTGCAGCGCGACCCTGGAGTTGGGAACAGGGAGCGCGGTGCCCACAGAAGCACGGTTGGCCAGGTGCTTGCTTGCAGTCTGATGAGCTCAGCCACTGAGGGGTGGCGGAGGCAGGCAGAACTGAGCTTGTTATATTCAGATGAACGGAGATATCGGAAGCCAAGCCGGGTGTCAAACACAGGAGATAAGTCCAGAGCATATACAGGGGCGAGCCAAGGTCATACACGTGCAGGGTCCAGGTACAAGCCGAGGGTCAAGCCGGGTGGTCAGGAAGCAGAAGCAGAGTCCAGAAGCAGGCCGAGGGTCAAACACAGGAGATCAGGAAGCGAGGTCAAGGCAAGCCGGGTCACAACGGATAAGCACGGATCAGGAGACAAGGTCAAGGTACACAGGAGACTGAAGAGATAATCCAGCAATGAGCAGCTCCAGCAGCAGGCTTAAATAGACCAGGAAGTTAGTCATGTGATCTGTTCAGGTTACAAGGAGGAAGTACCGCCCACCTTAGTCATGCTGTGCACCATGGCGGCCATGATTGTCTTGGGCAGAATTGCCAGTCCTTCGGCTATTTCCCTGACAGTGCCCCCCCCGAGGGGCAGCCTCTGGATGCCCAACCTAGACCATCTTTCTGGGTACCTGTTGCGGAAATTTTGCAAAAGTCTTGGAGCATGTAAATTATCCATTGGTTCCCAAGAATTTTCCTCTGAAGAATACCCCTTCCATTTAACAAGAAATTGAGTCTGCCTACCTCTTTTACGGCAATCTAGGATGGCTTCAACTTCATATTCGGTATCGTTACCTACGATAACTGGTGGAGGTGGCAACTCCTCTCTTCCTGGAAATGGACTTGGCACAGCTGGTTTCAGAAGGGAGACGTGGAACACCGGATGGATCTTGTAGGAGGCCGGTAAAGCGAGTTCAAAAGCCACAGGGTTCACTTCCTTCTTGATCTCGAATGGACCCACAAACCTTGGACCAAGCTTCCTGGAAGGGCAAGAAAGTCTGAGGTTAATAGATGACAGCCATACCTTGTCACCCACCTTGTAGATGGGATTCCCTCTCTTTCTCCTGTCATGTTGTTTCTTGAAGTCTTCCTGAGCCTTTCGCATGGTCTCCTGAAGGATTCGGTAATTGGTTTGGAAGAAGTTTATCCTATCCTGAACGGCTGGTACCGGAGATTCAGGAATGGTGTTGGGAAGAAAGGATGGGTGAAAGCCATAGTTTGCCCAAAAGGGCGACTGATTGGTGGCCGTGTGTATGGTATTATTGTATGAAAATTCCGCACAAGGTAGCAAGGAGACCCAGTCATCTTGGGAGAAAGAGCAGAAGCACCGCAGGTATTGCTCTAAGGTCTGGTTCGTTCTTTCTGTTTGGCCATTACTTTGAGGGTGGTAAGCAGAAGAAAGACATAAGTCAATTGACAAGATCTTACAAAGATTCTTCCAGAAACCAGAGGTGAATTGAACCCCTCTATCGGAGACTATATTGTCGGGTAACCCATGAAGTCTGACTATCTCCTTAATGAAAATTTTTGCAGTGTCCATGGCGGAGGGGGTGCCAAGCATTGGCAGGAAGTGGGCCATCTTTGATAGTCGGTCCACTACTACCAAGATTGTTGTAAAGTTCTCTGATGGAGGGAGATCGACTATGAAGTCCATAGAGATGTTTTTCCAAGGCTGCTCCGGAACTGGTAAGGGTCTTAATAGACCCCAAGACCTGGTCTTGGGACCCTTGTTACGCTGGCAAACCAAACAGGACTCAGCATATTTTTTACAGTCTGATCTTAGGGAAGGCCACCATAGGTAACGTTGGACAAGGTCGATCGTCTTCCGGACCCCGAAATGCCCGGCCAGCTGGTGATCATGAAATCTTTTCAAGGCCTGCAGTCGGACTTCCTGGGGGACAAAGATTTTGTCCTGATGCCACAGAAATCCCTCGTGACTCCTTAAGGTAGAAATTTCCGACTCTGGGCAGTGAAGAGAGGCTTGTACAATGGATGCTTTTAGGTCTGGCTGAATCAGAAGGAAATTTTGTGTGGACAGGATTGTACCGGGAGTGGTTTCTTCAGGGGTGTCTGGGAACATCCGAGACAGAGCATCCGCCTTTCCATTTTTAGATCCGGGACGAAACGAGATGTGGAAATTGAATCTTGAAAAGAATAACGCCCACCGTGCTTGACGTGGTCTCAAACGTTTTGCAGTCCTCAGATATTCTAAATTTTTATGATCGGTAAAGATCATAATGGGATGTGCTGCACCTTCAAGTAAATATCTCCACTCTTCCAGGGCTGTTTTGATGGCCAAAAGCTCCCGATCTCCGACGTCGTAATTTCTTTCCGGTTGTGTCATTTTTCGAGAGGAAAAGGCTACAGGATGTAACAATGATTTGGGGCCCTGTCGTTGAGAAAGGATAGCTCCTGTGGCCACTTCGGAGGCATCGACTTCCAAAATGTAGGGCAATGCAGGGTCAGGATGCTGAAGAACTGGTGCTGAAACAAACACGGTTTTAAGTCTGTCGAAAGCTGCCTGAGCCTCCGGGGACCACTGGAATCTGGAATGCAAACGGGTTAGTTGGGTAATGGGTGATATAATGGCTGAAAAGTTCTTAATAAATCGTCTGTAAAAGTTTGAAAAGCCAATAAACCTTTGAACACCCTTCTTGTCGGAGGGGACAGGCCACTCCAGGATCGCTTTTACTTTCTGGGGATCCATGGCCACTCCTTTCGTAGATATGACAAGACCCAAAAACTGGATAGATTCTTTCTCAGTCACATTTTTCGGCTTTTACATATAGTCCATGCGTTCTTAGAATAGTTAGTACCTTTTTCATGTGCACTCGATGAATCTCCAGTGTGGCTGAGAAGACAAGGATGTCATCCAGGTATACAATGAGGAAGTTGTCAAGATGGTCTCGGAAAATGTCGTTCACAAAGTGCTGGAACGTGGCTGGAGCATTGCAGAGGCCAAAAGGCATCACCAAATATTCGAAATGTCCGAAACGAGTTCGGAAAGCTGTTTTCCACTCATCCCCCTCTCGAATGCGAACCAGATTATAAGCACCTCGTAAGTCCAGTTTGGAGAAAACTTGAGCAGAACGAAATCGTTGGAAGAGTTCCAGGATGAGAGGGAGTGGATAGCGATTTTTGATAGTGATCTTATTCAGATCTCGGTAGTCTATACAAGGCCTAAGCGTTTTATCCTTTTTTTCGCCAAAAAATATGCCAGCACCTGCAGGGGAAGAAGAGGGACGAATGAATCCCTTTTCCAGGTTTTCATCGACATAGAGTCGTAATGTTTTGAGTTCAGTCTCTGATAAAGGGAAGATACGACCAAAGGGAATTTCGTAGCCTGGGAGCAAGTCAATAGGGCAGTCGTAGGGACGATGAGGTGGAAGGGAGTCTGCTCCCTTCTTGTCAAATACATCCAGAAATTCTAGGTAGGCAGAGGGTACATGAGGATTGGAACTAGAAACCGGTTGTATGGTCAGGCAGCTGGTAAAGTCCTTAGGGCCAGTGGGCAGACAATTCTGCTGACAGTAAGCAGATGAAAACAGCACTTCATTCTTCAGCCAGTCAATGTGAGGGTTGTGTGCTCGTAACCAGGGAACTCCCAGAATGACCGGAAACAGAGGAGAGCACAAAACATCGAAACGTACCAGTTCCTTGTGGCCAGAGCTGGTTGTCATAGGGATTGGCAGGGTCTCATGGGTTATCAGTCCAGAACTGGGTAGAGATCCATCAGCCAAATGAACAGTTAACTGCTGCTTCTTGGTAACAAGGGGAATTCCAAGTCCTTTGGCCAAGTTGATGTCTAGGAAGCAGCTGCAGGCCCCAGAGTCGATGATGGCTGAAAGCCGGATCTCTTCCCTGGCCACCGATAGGGAGATAGCGAGGACACGGTGAGATGAGGTAAGTCCTGACACTTGACAATGTACTGGGGGTTTGAAGAATGGTTTCTTCGCCCTGAGGTGGCAATTTTGTAAGAAATGGCCATTATCTCCACAGTAAAAGCAAAGGTTCGCCTTTCCTCAGGTGATAGAGCAGGCCGAAACCGGCCCATCTGTCTGGGCTTGACTTCAGGTATGGGTGGACTGGAGGCGAGAGAAAAAGAGGATTCTGGCAGTCCTTGAGCTGATTGGAGAGTCTGAGACTTCTCGAATAGACGTTCACGTAGGCGTCTGTCCAGTTGTATGGCTAACTGGATGAGGCCCTCCAAGGTATCTGGGATTGCTACCCTGGCCAGCTCGTCCTTGAGGGACTCCAATAGGCCCAGACGATATTGGTACTTCAGGGCAGCTTGATTCCAACATGTGTCTGCGGCCAGTGTATGGAAGTCCACAGTGTAATCCTCTGCGGGAAGTTGCCCCTGCTGCAGGGTGTGCAGGGCATTCTTGGCCGTAGTCATACGTTGGGGATCATCGTACAACTGGGCCATAGCTGTGAAGAAAGTGTCAACAGAGTCAGTAATGGGGCTCTTCTGTTCCAGTAGCCCGTGTGCCCACACCTGGGGGTCGTCCAAGAGTAAGGAGATAATGAAACCAACTTTAATATTCTCCAAGGAGAAAGTTCTTGGTTGAAGAGCCAGGTATAGTAGGCAGGAATTTTTAAAAGTCCTAAACTTTCTTCTGTCCCCCGAGAACCGTTCAGGGGTCGGCACAGGTGGTTCAGGAAGCGGGATCGGCACTGTGAGAGGAACCTCCTGAGACATTGCAGCAGAGGGAGTACAACTGGAGGTAGGTCTTGGATCAGGAGATATAGGATTGGAAGACAAGTGATGCAGGTGACCCTCTAATTGCTCATGGGCGTCTTGTAGTCTTTGCACTGTTTGGGTAAGTGCGGTGATCTGCTGGCACATAGCCTCTATAGGGGAAGCGCCTCTGTCGATCTCTGACATGGCTGGATTATACTGTCAGGAACGAGTATGGAGATCGAGATGCTAAGAGGGCTCCCCTTGCGGCTGAGTGCAGCGCGACCCTGGAGTTGGGAACAGGGAGCGCGGTGCCCACAGAAGCACGGTTGGCCAGGTGCTTGCTTGCAGTCTGATGAGCTCAGCCACTGAGGGGTGGCGGAGGCAGGCAGAACTGAGCTTGTTATATTCAGATGAACGGAGATATCGGAAGCCAGGCCGGGGGTCAAACACAGGAGATAAGTCCAGAGCATATACAGGGGCGAGCCAAGGTCATACACGTGCAGGGTCCAGGTACAAGCCGAGGGTCAAGCCGGGTGGTCAGGAAGCAGAAGCAGAGTCCAGAAGCAGGCCGAGGGTCAAACACAGGAGATCAGGAAGCGAGGTCAAGGCAAGCCGGGTCACAATGGATAAGCACGGATCAGGAGACAAGGTCAAGGTACACAGGAGACTGAAGAGATAATCCAGCAATGAGCAGCTCCAGCAGCAGGCTTAAATAGACCAGGAAGTTAGTCATGTGATCTGTTCAGGTTACAAGGAGGAAGTACCGCCCACCTTAGTCATGCTGTGCACCATGGCGGCCATGATTGTCTTGGGCAGAATTGCCAGTCCTTCTTCGGCTATTTCCCTGACACCTTGCCTATCTAGCTTAGAGAACAGTAATAAAGGGTAGATACAGGTGTATACTGTGCTGGGGCACACAACACTCACCAACTCCTGCAGATGCCTGAGAAAAGAACACACTGTCCCTGCCTCTCTAGCTTAGAGAACAGTAATAAAGGGTAGATACAGGTGTATACTGCGCTGGAGGCACACAACACCCACTAACTCCTGCAGATGCTTGAGAAAAGAACACACTGTCCCTGCCTGCCTATCTAGCTTAGAGAACAGCAATAAAGGGTAGATACAGGTGTATATTGCGCTGGAGGCACACAACACCCACTAACTCCTGCAGATGCCTGAGAAAAGAACACACTGTAGAACACACTGTCCCTGCCTATGTAGCTCTTTCCCTGCACACCGGAACACACTACAGAAGGCCGCCGCGCTGGCGGCCTTTTATAGTGTGAGGCGTGTACTAAACCCCCCTGAGCTATGATTGGCCACAGGCATCCTGCCTGTGGCCAATTATGGCTCTCCTCGCTGCCGGCGCTGTGATTGGTCAAGCATGCGGGGTCACAGTGCATGCTTGGCCAATCACAGCGCCGGCAATGCAGTGCGATGGCGCAGTGCATTGTGGGGCGTTCGCGTCACACGAATTTGGCGCGAACAGCCCACAAAGTTCTGGTTTCGCCGAACAGGCGATGTTCGAGTCGAACATGCGTTCGACTCGAACACCGAGCTCATCCCTACTATGCACACATATTTATGCAGTTTAGTAGGCTTTACATGCTTTAAACTTACACCTCTGGTACTGTCTTCATCTTGGTAAGAAAAATAGTAAAACGCTAAAGTTCAAAGCCAATTTTTTTCCTAGCTTGCTTCTTCATTGTCCAACTTTCACATCCATACAGAGTGACAGAAAGTACCCCCCCGCCCCGCTGTTTGCCGGTCGGTCCGGCACTTACCCCATCATGGCGGGTGGCAGGCAGCGTGGTGCAGCAGCACAGCTACGAGTCCTCTCCTTCATGGCGGCTTCCAGCTCCTCCCCTCCTCCTAGGCATCCAATAGGATTGCCTATCCTTTCAGCCAACTGGGTGACCGGTGTCAAAACCTACTTCCTGATTGGTCGGTAGGAAGATCAGTGTTACAGCAGCGAATTAATTCGCTGTTGTAACACACCTGGGTGGGATTGGAGCGCACTCTCTGCGACCCGAGCGCACCCTATATTGAAGTCTATTAGAGCCTCTGGCTCTAATAGGTGCTTCAAAAAAACAGCCTCCCCGCATTGGAATTGATGCACCGGTGTCCTGAAAGGGGCCGGATGCATGGATAGGGGAGGTGGCAATGGACCGGGGGGGGGGGCGGCTCGTTCGCCCTTAACGGATGGGCCGTCCCTGACTCAAAGAGGTTGATTTACTAAAACTGGAGAGTGCATCGGTACCTCTTACTTTGAAGATCTTTCCTATGTCCTTCATCCTTGCCTCTCTATGTGCCAGTCTGCCTTGTATTTCTTGATTGTTGAATTTTTCGTTTTTTTTTTATAACTAATCTAAAGGCAGAAACTGTGTACTATTTCTGTGTCTTTACCATCAAGTTAGCCATGTTTCTGTTGTCATAATCATTGTGTTTAACCGAAGTCCCAACTCTTGTTTCGCCATATCCTTTATTAACCACCTCAATACCAGCTTGTTATGCCGCGTACACACGATCATTTTTTTCTTTGGACGAGAAAAACGATCGTCTGTGGGCTCTTTGCCGTTTTTCCCGACGGGAAAAACGGCATTAATCACGATGAGAAAAATTAGAACATGTTCTAATTTTTCTCGTCGTTTTTCCTGACATTTCTTCCGCAGCAGTGTTTCCCATAGGGAAACACTGCCGCGGAGCCCATAGACGATCGTTTTTCTCGTCATTTTAAAAAATGACGAGAAAAATGACCGTGTGTGGGGAACAAGCTGTTCCCTCGTTTAAAATGTCATTATTCACGGCGGTTTTTAAACCGCCGTGAATAATGATCGTGTGTACGCGGCATTACACTCCCTTCCTTCCTAGGCTGTTTTCAGGCCAGAAGCGCACATGATCTAAACACATTTAAAAACATCTGTCTGCCCCAACCAAATGTTTACCCACAATGACCAGTTGGGATGTGGTTACATTTATATATTACATTATATATTAAAGAGGAACGTCAGTCTCTCATTATAGGCTCCGCTACTCCTCTCCCGCACTGCCATGACTGAATATCTGGCTAGTGCTCAGATGTGCCAAAAGTCTCTGCCCAGTCCTTGGGACCTGCACAGACCTGTGGTACATCTTCATATGTGCAGGGGGTTTCCCACGCATGTGCACATTCTGGTACACTAATACCAGAGCTTGATACCTGTGTAGCGGGTATGTGCTTTTCTATTTGAATCTGGTGGGGAAACTGATGTATGGTTCCCTGGGGCCCACCGGGTGGCGCTGTCACTTTGGGCCCAGGGTTGAGCCATCATTGCAGCGTCGTACCTCTTTTTGGCCTCTCTCAGCGGTTGTATGGTGGGGCGGGGAACCCGCGTGCTCGCTGGGAGAGGGTATAAAGGGGGCAGCCATTTTTGGTGGCGGGAGTCGAGTCCCAGGCACCTTCAGCCTGAGGGCGGTGGTTCGTGTCGGTCCTTTAGGCGGCCTAGGCCTGGAGGACGTTCGGAGGTCGTGTTCCATCCCAGGCACCTTTAGCCTGGGGTAAGGTACTTGGATGGCGGTCCGGGACTGAGGGTCCCGAATTAAGGCTCCGCGAGGGAGGAACTTCCTAGGGGACCCTGGGAGGGGGTACCTGAATCCAGTGGTGTAAGGGACCGGAGGGGGTACTTACCTGAAGACCTGGTGCAGCAAATTGCCAGTGACGGGTGGGCCTCCGGAGACCGCCGGGAGGGATGTCTTCCTCGATAGGGAGCAGAGACCTACTTCTGGGAAGGAAGTAGGAGAGTTCATTGTGCCTGGGCCTACTCGCATCCACACCCCCTGTCTGTTCTGTTCGTTGAGGGAGTCCAACTGATTGTGCATTACTCTGTTATCGGAAGAATAAAGGAGTGTTGGACTTTAGTGGTGTGGGGCTCATTTACTGGCAGACACTGTTCAAGAAATCAGGAGGAGGCTCCAGAAGCAGAACACCGACCCAAAGGTAAAAGAGGATTGTCTGTCACTGCACATACATCTGCAGGGGAACTTGACGTGGTGACCCCGCACTCTCTCCTCAGAGGTACCCCTAGACAACAGAAAGAGCCGGAAGAATAGAGAGGAGAGAGAGGGGGCCGCTACACCTGCGGGGGGGGGGGGTTTAGGCACATGCGCAAATGACTGGGTCCCAAAGATCAAGATGGCCTTTAGGAAGATATCCCAGGAGGCAGCAGGGACCAAAACGTAATTTTCGCGCACGTGAAAAAGAAGGAGGTAATGTTCTGCAGCACATAAAAGAGGAAAATGCAATGTAAAAATAAAGTATTAAGCTACAATTATTGGAGAGAGAGAATGGAGAAGCCAGACGGAAGACCGTAATTTTATTGACTGAAGGTCTGCTTTAAGCTATTTTTGTGTTTGATATTAGTGGAAGGAGTAAAATTCAATTTTTTTTTATTTTTTTTGCTGTCTATGTCCAGTTGTGGAGATTTTCCTTCTTGTCTTATCCTGGAGATTAAACCGGAAGGAAGGGTAAATATCTCCAGTGTGAGAGGAAATCACATCTTAGACATATGCGTAGTGCCCCCCCCCCAATATTTGGGAGCGCTATGTGTAAATTTAAGGGTAGTCTGAGCCAGTAGTTGGGCTCAGACCAATTGATTGTTCTGGATTTGCTTCTGCTCTGGGTGTGATACTGCCTGGCAGTAGTGTTCCCTGTCTGCCTGTAGGTGGCACTGTCATCACCGGCATAGGTTGAACCACAGGGGGTATCACAACACCTTGGGTGTCCTTTCTCGGCAGCCGTACAGTGGGCGTGGTCTACCCACTGTGCATGCTGGGAGAGGGTACATAAGGGGAAGACGCCATTAATTGGGGTCCTGTTCTGGGGTTTCACCCTGGGAGCCCACCCGTCGGTGTGACCCTCATGGCACGGGGTGTGTGTGTGTTCTAGCCCCGGGCACCTTTAGCCCGAGGCTACATCGCTGCATGGTAGGCCCAGCTCTGCTGGCTGAGGCCTATACTTATCAAAAAGGATCCTCAGCTACCCACTTGAGGGAAGCCACACTTGGGGAAGGAGACCAGGGGAGGATCTGCCCCAGAGGAGACTAGCGACGGTACTGCTGTCTCGGGAGGAGGCCTGGAGCTCACCTAAGAAGGGATTCATCATTATAAGCCCTGCAATACGCCAATCCAGCTTTAAGGTTCTTCACTATTGCTTGGTTGGGAGGTTCGGGACTTTTAACAATCCTGTGGCAGAGGATTCCTGATCGTATCCCTAGAAAGATTGATTCGTGTTTTATCCCGGCTGCTAGGACCACTAAACGGGACTATCCGGGTGAGCAATACCTACTCAGGCTTGAGTGGCGACGATTGGGACTTTAGTGTTGTGTGCCTGAACCTTCCCCTGTGTTTCTCTCGTTTCCTACTTTCCTCTAAAGTTTTCCACTTCAGCAAAGTAAAATAAAGCCTGACTGTTTGGGTTTTACATTGTGTGGACATTGGCCTTTCTAAAGACTTTTCTCACACCCTGACAACGGAAGCCTTGGAGGTAGTTTGCAGACCCAACAAAACCAGCCGGTCCCTTAAATGGGGGTAAGTGCTACATATGTTTGATGGAAGGGATCGAGCAGTCACATTTATGGCAATGCCTTGTGTCATAGATGTAGCTACAAAGTCCATCTGAACCATGCTGACAAGTTACATTACAGAGAGGTAGTCTTGATACATCTATCTTAAAGTGGTTGTAAAGGCTGAAGTTTTTTTTTTACCTTCGTGCATTTTATGCATTAAACCTTCTGCGTGCTGCTACCCCAACAGCCCCCCTAATAGTCACGTAAGCCCCCCCTCATGATCCAGCGTTGTGCACGGGAGCCTTGACTGTCCCAGGTCTCTCTCCCCTCATTGACTAAGACCCAACAGCGGGAGCCATTGGCTGCCACTGCTGTCAATCACAGCCAGTGAGCCAATGAGTAGAGAGCGGGGGTGGGGTCGACCCACGGCTTTATGTGTCTTATGGACACAGAGCAGGGCTCAGGAGGGAGCATGCACTAGTGCCTCTATAGCAAGCGGCTTGCTATTGGGAGCACTGGTCAAGGGGGAGGAAGCAGGAGTGCCAGCAGGGCTCCCCATAAGAAGAGGATCTGGGGTGCTCTGTTCAAAACCATTAAACAGAGGAAGTAAGTATGACATGTTTTGTTTTAAAAAAATAAAATAAAACAACACTTGAAGCCCAGATTCACGCTGCCACGACTTGTCATGCGGCTTGAGAGAGTTCAAAGTTGCATGACAGTTGTGCCCCATGACCGGCAATGGAACCGTTCCACCCGGTGTGACTCAAGTCGCTCCGACTTAGAAAAAGGTTCCTACACTACTTTTGGTGTGACTTCGATAACATATATACTAGGGCTTTGAAAGAATGGACTTTATAGGCATACTTCAAAATGTATAACAAAATATTTTATTAGAATTATAATGACAAGATTTTAGACACACATGAGATAAAATGCATGTAAAAGTGATTAAAACCTTTTCCCTGGTCCACCATCCATCCAGAAACCAGGGCTTCAAGGATATAATGGGGGGCCTAGGGAGTTTGGTGTGACTTCAACGTGACTTGCATTGACTTGGTAAAGAAGTCGTATACAAGCCGCAATGAAGTCGCACAGGGGTGTCAGATTTGAAGGCGCGGCAGTGTGAATCGGGGGCCAAGTTGGATATGTCTGGACCTCAGCTTGAGGCTAGCTAATGTGTACCTGGATTTCTGCTTTAGACCCCTTTCACACTGAGCCGGTTTTCAGGCGCTTTTGGGCTAAAAATAGCGAATGTAAAGCACCGGAAAAATGCCTCCCCTGCAGCCCCAGTGTGAGAGCCGGAGAGCTTTCATACTGGGGCGGTGCGCTTGCAGGACGTTAGAAAAAGTTCTACAAGCAGCGTCTTTGGGGTGGTGTATACACCGCTCCTCCACCGCCCCTACCCATTGAAATGAATGGGCACCGCTGCCAAAGTGCTTCGGCAGCGGTGCTTTTCGGGCGCCATTAACCCTTTCCTTGGTCGCTAGCAGGGGTTAAAAGAGCCCCGCTAGCGGCCGAAAAGCACCGCTAAACTAGCGGTGTTTTACCACTGACGCGGCTCCACTAGCAGTTTGAAAGGGGTCTTATAGTTGACCTTTTTTAAATGCAAACAGTGTAGGTACAACCTGAATATGATTTGGTATTAGCCTCTTTGCCTGGAGTTCTGCCTTAAGCTTGCTCGGCTTAGAGGGGAGCTGTAGGGAGGTGTAGAAAGAAACTCATAGTGGAAAATCTGCAGACATTTGAAGAACAAAGCGTTATGGTGGTCAGCTAGATGCAATGAAGCAGTTCGTTGCAGTGTTTCATTTACAAGATTACTTTTTTTTTTTGTTTAAATTTGAAGACAGAGATGGTGTATTGTAAACAGAGTGCTAATGAGTTCCAGAAGCGAAAATCTGCAGGGGGTGAATTTCTAAGGCGGCAGTAGAACGGAAAGTTGGCGTGTGTGCAAGCGTGCAGAGTACACAAAGATACAAGGAGAAGTACACTGATTTGGAATAAATGACACATAGAAAACTACATTTAGGGGGATTTGTAATATCAGTTTACTTAAAGTAGACCCATCACAAGCCTGGGAAAATTCTAACTGAGCATAAGATGAAAAAAAAGCAAAGCAAAGGTTACCTTAGGTGAAAGTCAACATTCGTAATCAGTAGATCCAGTGATAAAGGCAGTCAAAATGCAAATATCACTCTTCCTTTAAATGTCAAGCTTTGTTCTACTCCCTCCACCAGCGCGACCACCCTCCCTCCGCTAAGCCTCCCTATTTGTTTAGTGTGATGGCAAATAGGAAAACTCAGAAGGCAAAAAAGGGGCCAAGCTTGGCTTTTCTATAAAGGCCTAAATTTTACTATTGGCCATAAATTGACCTAACTTACATTCTGCTGCCCCATTCCCCCACTAGAGCTCTAAGGGCTTAGCCGCATCTATGCGTTTTTTTCCCCCCCAGTGTGTTTTCCATTTAAATCAATTTACTCTCCGGTTATCTCTCGCTTAGACTACTGCAACTCCCTCCTCATTGGATTACCTTTACATAAGCTATCCCCCCTTCAGTCCATCATTGTTGCTGCCAGACTCCTCCACCTTACCAACCATTCAGTGTCTAGTACCCCTCTCTGACAATACCTCCACTGGCTTTCGCTGACCTAACAAATAAAATTCAAAGTACTAACAATTTACAAATCCATCTACAACTCTGCCCCCAGCTACATCACTAACCTGGTCTCAAAATATCCAAACCCCTCTCTTCGGTCCTCACAAGAACTTCTGCTCTTTAGCTCCCTCATCACCTCCTCCCATGCTCACCTCCAGGACTTCTCTTGAGCTTCTCCCAATCCTTTGGAACTCCCTACCCCAATATGTCCAACTATCTCCTAATCTATCCATCTTTAGACGATCCCTGAAAACCCTTCTCTTTAAAGAAGGCTATCCTGATTCTAACTAATGTAGCGGGTATGTGCTTTTCTGTTTGAATCTGGTGGGGAAACTGTGATGTATGGTTCCCTGGGGCCCACCGGGTGACGCTGTCACTTTGGGCCCGGGGTTGAGCCATCATTGCAGTGTTGTACCTCTTTTTGGCCTCTCTCAGCGGTTGTATGGTGGGGCGGGGAACCCACCGTGCTTGCTGGGAGAGGGTATAAAGGGGGCGGTCATTTTTGGTGGCGGGAGTGGAGTCCCGGGCACCTTCAGCCTGAGGGTGGTGGTTCGTGTCGGTCCTCTAGGCGGCCTAGGCCTGGAGGACGTTCGGAGGTCATGTTCCATCCCAGGCACCTTTAGCCTGGGGTGAGGTACTTGGATGGCGGTCCGGGACTGAGGGTCCCGGATTAAGGCTCTGCGAGGGAGGAACTTCCTAGGGGACCCCAAGAGGGGGTACCCGAATCCAGTGGTGTAAGGGACCGGAGGGGGTACTTACCTGAAGACCTGGTGCAGCAAATTGCCAGTGACGGGTGAGCCTCCGGAGACCGCCGGGAGGGATGTCTTCCTCGATTGGGAGCAGAAACCTACTTTTGGGAAGGAAGTATGAGCGTTCATTGTGCCTGGGCCTACTCGCATCCACACCCCCTGTCTGTTCTGTTCGTTGAGGGAGTCCAACTGATTGTGTTCACTTTTCCATGAGAAGAATAAAGGAGTGTTGGACTTTAGTGGTGTGGGGCTCATTTACTGGCAGACACTGTTCGAGAAACCAGGAGGAGGCTCCAGATGCAGAACACCGACCCGAAGGTAAAAGAGGATTGTCTCTCACTACACACACACACACCTGCAGTGGGAACTTGGCGTGGTGACCTCGCACTCTCTCCTCAGAGGTACCCCTAGACAAGAGCGAGAGCCAGAAGAATTGAGAGGAGAGAGAGGGGGCCGCTACACTAATACACTGTTTTTACTTTCTCCATCGGCTCATCCCCCACAGTTATCACTTTTTTTCATTTGACCCTCCCTTTCAGATTGTAAGCTCTAATGAACAGGGCCCTCTGATTCCTCTTGTATCAAATTGTATTGTAACTGTAATGTCTGCCTTCATTTTGTAAAACACTGAGCAAACTGTTGGCGCTATATAAATCCTGTATAATAATAATAATAATAATAATAATAATCAAAGTGTGTTAGGGTGCCTTGTGACATATTATTATTGCAAATTGTAATGTTGCACTGCAAGTCGTGATGCCGTGTACACACGACCGTTTTTAATGACGAGAAAAATGAATTTTTATTAAAATAGTGTGACAGCAGGAAGGTAAAGTCACCTGGTTGCATCCAGGGGGGTAGATATATTTCGCCCAGATTCAGGCTTTACGCCGACTTATACAACTAGGTGGAGAGTTGTATAAGGCTAGTGGGCTCATGGATGACTCATACCTCTAGGGAGAGGGCTGGGCGTCGTGCAGACAGGGAGTTGATGAGACCAGCTGAAGCTTGTCAGCTCATTTAGGCCTCTATAAGAACTCCCAGCTTCATTAGATGTTAGCTCATGCCTGGAACCAGACCTGTGTGGACTGTCTAGGGAGAGTGAACCCCTGTGCGGTGAGACAAGCCTGTGTGGCTATTTGCTTGGACATTTAAAACCAGGGACTTAGGGACTAGGACAGCACTAGGCTGATCCCAGTTGTTAGTTAGGAAACCTGTATGTTTAGTCAGAGGTCAAGTTGACCAGGATTTATTTTGTTTATGTTTCTTTTGCTTTGCTGTGTTTTGTCACTGTAAATAGAAAATAAACCGCACCTTTTTGATTTTGAAACCCACAACCTCCGTTTGCTGGGCCTGTTTTTGTGTGGGGAGCCCATCTCGGGGGTCACACACACCCGCTGCCGAGCTAACCCCCTCACAATAGTCATTAAAAATGATCGTGTGTTGGCTTCAGAGCATTTTTCACGTTGTGAAAAACGGGCATGAAAAAATTGGAACATGCTCTAATTTTTCACGTCGTTTTTTACATCATCGTTTTTCTCGTCATGAAAAACAGCCGTGTGTGGGCTTTAACGACGTGAAAAAAAATGCGCATGCTCAGAATCAAGTATGAGAAGGGAGCGCTCGTTCTGGTAAAACTAGCATTCGTAATGGAGATAGCACATTGGTCACGCTGTAACGGACTGAAAAGCACAAGGCTGAAAAGCGCGAATCGTCACTCAACAAACTTTACTAACATGAAGGGTGGCGCCATCCGAATGGAACTTCCCCTTTATAGTGCCGTCGTACGTCACTGCGCTTTGCTCGAGCATTTTTTTTCACGATAGTGTGTAGGCAAGGCAGGCTTGGGAAGAATCACGTCGAGAAAAAAGGGATTTTTATAACAGCTTACCTGTAAAATCCTTTTCTTGGAGTACATCACGGGACACAGAGCGACTTAGTCATTACTAATGGGTTATATAGATTACCTTCAGGTGTTGGCACTGGCCAATTCCAAACCGGAAGTACCCTCCCCTTTATAAGCCCCTCCCATCCCGGAGCACCTCAGTTTTGTAGCCAAGCAATAAGTGTCCCAAAAAGAGGGGTGGGAGCTCTGTGTCCCGTGATGTACTCCAAGAAAAGGATTTTACAGGTAAGCTGTTATAAAAATCCCTTTTTCTTTTTCGTTCATCACGGGACACAGAGCGACTTAGTCATTACTAATGGGACGTCCCAAAGCAATGCCAAATGAGGGGAGGGATACATAAGCTGGGCGCCATCAGGCATGAGGCTCTTTTGCGGCCTGCAACACACTGCGCCCAAAGGCGACATCCTCCTGACGTCTACCTGGTAGAATCTAGTAAACGTGTGTACTAAGGACCATGTTGTGGCCTTACAGACTTGAGCCAGGGAGGCTTGGTGATGCACTGCCCATGAAGTTCCAACTGCTCTTGTGGAGTGCGCCCTAACTTTGAACGGAGGCGGTCTCCTTTTCAAGCCATAGGCTTGTATTATGACCTGTCGAATCCACTTGGCTAAAGTAGATTTTTGATGCTGCCTGACCCTTTCTGGGGCCTTCCGGCAGAACAAACAAAGTATCCGTTCTACGAATTTGAGCAGTGGCTTTAAGATAAGCTTTAACTGCTCTTACTACATCCAAAGAATGCAATAACTTTTCCTCTACCGAACTAGGTTTGGGGAAAAAGGAAGGAAGAACCACATCTTGGTTCAAATGGAACCTCGATACCACCTTAGGAAGAAGGCTGGATGAGGACGTAACACTACTCTGTCCTTATGGATAACCAGATATGGCTCCTTACAGGACAAGGCGGCTAATTCCGATACTCTTTTAGCCGAACAAATGGCTACTAAGAAAATCAATTTCCTGGTGAAAAGAACCAAGAAAATGTGCCGCAATGGTTCAAATGGTTGTTTCTGTAGAACCGACAGAACCAGGTTTAAGTCCCATGGACATATGGGAATACTAACCGGAGGGCTAATACGCATCACTCCTTGTATGAAAGCTTTGACTAATGAATGCAAAGCCAAGGGCCTTTGAAAAAAATATTGACAATGCCGTCTGACCCTTGATAGTACTCAAGGCAAGCTTCCTATGTACAGCCCACTGTAGGAAGTCCAGAATCCTACCTATTACGTACTTACGTGGATGCCATTTCCTGGCCTCACACCACGTGATGTACGCCTTCTAGATCCTATAATAGATCTGCCTGGATACCGGCTTCCTGGCATTGATCATGGTAGATACCACAGGATTAGAGAGCCCTCTCTTTTTTAGAATGTGGGCTTCAATAGCCAGGCCGTCAAACCTAGGGCTGGTAAGGAAGGGTAGTATATCGGTCCTTGCGAAAGCAGGTCCGGACGATGTGGGAGGGTCCAAGGACTTCCCACTGACATTTTTACAATCTCCGCGTACCATGCCCTTTGGGGCCACGCTGGAGCCACCAGAATCACTGGTTTCTTTTCTACCTGCGGATTAATCGCGGTGGGAATGCATATATTAGCTTGAACTGATCCCAAGGGAACACTAGGGCATCCGAACCGCAAGCTAGGGGATCCTTTGTGCGAGACACAAATCTGTCCACCTTTGCGTTGAATCTGGATGCTAGCAGATCTACATCCGGTGTTCCCCACCGCTGGCATATTGCCTGGAAAACCTGGAAAACCTCGGGGTGAAGAGACCATTCCCCCGGGCATAATTGCTGGCGACTTAAAAAGTCCGCTCTCCAATTTTCCACTCCTGGGATGAAAACCGCGGATATGGCTGTGACATACCTTTCTGCCCATTCCAGGATGCAATTCGCTTCCCTCTGGGCTGCACGACTCCTGGTGCCACCCTGGAGATTGATATATGCCACTGCTGTGGCATTGTCTGATTGAATTCTGACAGGTGACCCTTGGAGTTTGGATGTCCATGCTACTAGGGCATACCGGGCTGCTCGTATCTCTAAGAGATTGGTGGGCAGGGCCTTCTCTGCTTCTGACCACTTGCCCTGGAGAGACCATTGCTCCAGTACTGCCCCCCAGCCTATGAGGCTGGCAACTGTAGTGACCACCTTCCAAGAAACCGGACTGAAGGGTTTCCCTTTCCAGATTCTGGGGCACCAACCACCAATGGAGGCTCTTGCGAACGGAAGGGGACAGGGACATTGGTAAGTCTAAAGCCTGAACTTTTTTGTTCCAGGCTGACAGTATGGCCCTCTGCAAGTTCCTTGAATGGAATTGACCGTAGGGTACCGCTTCGAATGAAGCCACCATTTTTCCCAGCAGCCTTATACACAGGCGTATGGATGGTTTTTCTTTTTTGTACCCACTAAGTGGGTCAAATCTTTCAAAGACGACACCTTCTCTGGAGGTAAGAAAATCTTTCTCTGATTTGAATCCAGTCTTAGCCCCTAAGTATTCCAGGCTTTTGACCGGTTTTAGGGCTGACTTGTCTCGGTTGATAATGCAACCGTGAGATTCCAGATACTTGATTATCTTGTGAACGACCACTTCTAGTTTTTTTCACTGAGTGGTCTATCAGCAATAAGTCGTCTAGATATGCCATTATCGTTACACCTTGTGTTCCTAGTTTGGCCAATCGTAGGGCCAGAATTTTTGTGAACACTCGTGGTGCCGTGGCCAGACCGAAAGGTAAGGCTCTGAACTGAAAATGGCGCCCTTCTACTGCAAGGCGTAGAAATTTCTGGTGGGCCGGACAGATGGGAATATGCAAATAAGCATCCCTTATGTCGATCGAGGCTAACCATTCCTGCCCTTGTAGGGCGGTGGCCACCGATCGGATCGACTCCATCCGAAAAAGTCCTGATATGTAGGAACTTGTTTAGCCCTTTTATATTTAATATGGGCCTCATGTCCCCATTTAGTTTGGGGACTGTGACAAGGTTCGAGTAAAACCCGAACCCGTTTTCTTTCAAGGGAACCTTCATGATTACCCTTGGGGCAATAGTTGCTCTAGTGCCAGAAGGAGGGATCCACTCTTCTGGGGATCGCTTGGCACGTTTGACCTTATAAAATGGGCAGGAGGAATGTCTTTTAACTCCAGCCTGTATCCCAGACTTACTGCGGAGATCACCCATATCTGATGGTGTCCCGCCAGGTCTCTGTGAACAACTGAAGTCTTCCCCTCACCCGACTGAGTGGGGGCAACCCTTCATGACTTAGGGGGAGGTTTTGTACCTCTCTTGACCCAGGGTTTCTTGTTACCCTGTGATTGTCCCTGATTTCTGCCCCCTGGATTTGACCGCGGAGGCCGTCGGAACTGTTTCACAGCCGATGTGCCAGGGACTGGAGAAGTAGGCCTCTTAAAAGAAGGACTTCTACCCTTGTTCTTAACCGGTAAGAGTGAACTTTTACCGGCAGAAATTTTCTGGATATATTTGTCCAGATCTTCTCCAAAAAAGCGTTCTCCATGAAATGGGAAGCTAACCAGCAGTTTTTTACAGGGAGCTTCAGCAGACCAGTTTTTGAGCCACAGAAGCCTACGCATATGTACTATAGACAGCGTAAAGCGGGAGGCCTGTTGGATTGTATCCTTTATGGCGTCCACCGCAAAACACAAGGCTCTAGGCAGGTCAGCTAGGGCAAGAGCCTGCTGATCTGGTAAGTCCCTTAAGACTTGTTTCAACTGATCTTTCACTGCTTGGCAGACTCCAATCGCTGCTACCGCAGGTTGTGTCACCATGCTTGCTGTAGAGAAAGCAGATTTTAGTAAAGACTCCAATTTTTTATCTATTGGGTCTTTGAACATTGGAACATTATCTACTGGACATGTCAGTGATTTGTTAACAGAAGAGATGGCTGCGTCCACTGTAGGGACCCTCCATTTTTTTATGAACTTATCCTCCATGGGATAGATCACCGGAAATCTCTTGGGGGGAGCAAATATTTTATCAGGATGCTCCCAATCCTGGTAAATAAGCCCTTCTAATAAAGGGTGGATTGGGAAGGAACAGACAGCCTGGGGAGCTTTTAGCGACCCCAGCGAGGAAACCGTAGTGGATGGTGGTTCCGCCAGAGGCATTTTAAATGCTGATCGGACCATGTTAGTCAGAGACTGAACCCATAATCTTTCAGCCTGAGATGCTGAGAAAGGTTCTTCCACTGTTGATTCCTCCATAACTGAATCAACCTCATCCTGATCCCCTTCAGGTAGGTCGATCTCTGTGTGGGGCTGTTCCTCCACTAACAGGCACTCTGAAGGAGGAGACGGAGATCGGACACGCTTTTCCTGTGACAGGGAAGCAGCGATCAATGCTGTTAATCTCTCTTCCAATCCTCCCAGAGTTGAGGATAAAACCTCCTCTGTTATATATACAGGAGCAGGTGGACTGGGGACAGCCGCAGCACCAGGCACTCCTGCGGGGTTTCTACGGCTACTGACCTCTGAATTCTCAGGGGAGATTGGTGCAGTACAAGCATGCCCAATATCCTCAGAGCCCGATGGAGACCCCTTTGGCTTCCTGGAAGACCTATTTCCGGAGCGTCTGGACGACATATCCTTTAAGCACAAAGCTGAGGTATTCCCGTCGTCATACACCAATTTTTGCTGGTAATAGTCTAACACAGTTGCTGCTATATACCAGCTGGTGTCCACTAAAGTGCCTTTCTATGGGGATGCCTGCATCAACCGCCTCTGTGTGCCACTGTTTGTTGCTAGCTCTGTTTGCATCCAGCTGACACTTGTACTGTGTCTTTTAACCATGCTGGGACGCCTGCACATGCGCAGAAGCGCCGCGGCACGCATCGAGCGTCATCCACCCGCCCCGCCCCTTTTTTTTCATAGGAGGCGCGTGCACGCGCCCGCGCGCGCCCGTGCGCCACTGGCGCCCTTTTCAAAATCAAACAGGGACTAGGAGCCAGGGCCCTTTTTGCCGGAGGGCCTGTGCGGTGGATGAGCGCAGCAACAGGGCAGAGGAAGTGGATTCCCACAGAGAAACTTACCAACTGCCTGGATCTTTTGACTTGAGAAAACCAAAGATCCCCATGACAAGAAAAATGGACTACAGCGGCTTCTAGTGGTTTAACACAGGTACCGCGGTCCCTTTTTTTTTTTTTTTTTTCTTGACTACTATTAAAATTTTACATTTTCAGTAGTTACAGGCAAACACAGATATTAGCGGGAATACCGTTAGGTAACAGACAGAAAGACAAATTAGGCTTGGGGGTCCCCCAATAGAACCAAGTTCCTGGGGGCCCCCCACTTACCTGATCCCCGCCGCAGGACTTTGTTTGGTCCACAGAAGTCCAAACTTCACCTATCACGGCAGGCATTGTAATTAAACCTTCAGGGACCGGGTTCCCAAGGATTCCACTCCCCTGGACCTGTATAGCACCCTGCACAGACAACATCTTGGTCGTGGGTATGACCAGAGCTCTGGATCCCAGGGTCCAGCCCTCCTAAGAGAGGCATTACAGGCAAAACCTTGCTCTTCTGCTGCAAGGCCCGGGTACCGACCGTTTAGCTATGAAGCTTTTTTGGTGGGATCCGGAACAGCTTACTAAGGCCCAAAAGAACCTGTACGCAAGCCCAGTGAAAACACATGTTACTCTTTGGCCAACACCTTAGACACTGGCAAAAAAACTGAGGTGCTCCCGGATGGGAGGGGCTTATATAGGGGAGGGTACTTCCGGTTTGGAATTGGCCAGTGCCAACACCTGAAGGTAATCTATATAACCCATTAGTAATGACTAAGTCGCTCTGTGTCCCGTGATGTACGAAAAAGAAAACTACGTTTCTTTCAATGACATTAAAAACGGTTGCGTGTACACGGCATTACACATCGTAATGCACATCAATAAAGTCCAAATAGAAGTTGCACTTTTCACACTAATTGGCCTTAAAATGATGGGTGCTCTAAGTAAATGCCAGGGATGGTGCCATGACAGAGCCAGAAACAAAGATGCGAAGTCACATTTCTTCTTGTGAAAAAAAAAAAGATGCAAAGTCACAAGCATATCAAGGCAAGTCTCAAAGCAAGTGTTGATATACTGCAGCCCTATGTACCTGAGTGGCCAATTTGACCCCACTAATGATTAAAAAATGGAATTAACATTCTTAGAATTAAAAATTCAATCAAAATTCTACTAGTGTGTGGCCAGATTTAGGGTCCTACAGTGAAGTATACTCATTACTTTGTGTCTATAAGAGGACAAATACAAATTAAGGATTTGCTTTATGATAGGTTTACTCACCAGAAGGTTGGCTGGGTTTGTCTCCTCCGGTGAGGAGGAACGACATGTGAATACGGGGAGTGACCTACAGAAAATGTGTCTGTTCCCCTGACTACTTGCTCAGTTTTCCTGTCACAGCAAGTTTTGCTATTTTTGACCCCAGAGGTGTAATTAAAGTGTGAAAAATACTGCGGAGGACTTTGACTCCAAACACCAGCAAGAATCCATAAGGCCATGTTCAGATGTGAGTAGTTAAGCAGAAAAAATAAAAGTTGTGAAGGTATTTTAAGAACACTGATTTTTAAGTCCAAAGCCAGGTTGAGAAGAAAATAAACAAATGTTGCCCTCAGCTTAAATTAAAGCTGAACTTCAGGCACAATACTTTTCTTTTACAAGAATTTTATTGAGTTTAAAAAAAAATACAAGAATAAAAATGGTGAACCCAATATAAACATTGCACATAAAGTGCAAGTTAGCAAGGGTGGCTAGAAAACACATGCCATGGTGTGAATCAATTTACAGTTTCTGAAAGAAGTAAAGTGTAACTGCTATCAGCTGACTGATCTCCTAAGAAGGATGAATCCAGAAGTGGGTGGGGGATAAGAGGGAAGCTACGATGCTGGTGCAATCCTATTGCATGCTGTTTTAAAAGATCACCTGGAGAGTTGTTTGGTGTAGCTATCAAAAGTTGGGGGCTGTTCTACCATTCCTAGGGATGACATAGTGAGGGTCAAAAGTAATGGAGGAGTTAGGAAAGGATCATTAAGAGATAGGAAAGGAGGGGTAAATGTGGAGATAATGAGGCTGGGGACTCGATAGCAGAAAAAAGAAAGTGTGAATAGGGAGCCCAGTACACACGATCAGAAAATCAGATGAAAAATATCACTTTGGAAGCGACGATAATCTGATCGTTAGTACGCAGTTTTCGAGAGCCGATTATGACAGTTCATCCAAAATTATCTGAAGGGGAAAACATGCAAATTTTTCTTGTACGATACCAGATCATACGATTTACGTTTATTCAGTACAGATTTTGTCCAAAGAAAATCAGAAGAACAAGACCATGCATGTTTGGAAACTAAAGCATACAATATAATACAAACAACACTTCCAAAGTTGTAATCTGTCGTACGAGGATTTTCCTAAATTGAGTAACCTCTTCATTTTCGATATGGAGACTGGCATGCAAAAAAAATACGGACAATCATTTGTCCGATATTCCAATCGTGTGTACGAGGCTTTAGGTGCATCCACCACTCTCGTGCCTTAGTTTGTCAAAGGGAGAGCAACGAGTGATCAAGGTTAAGATTGTGTGATTATATTCCAACTAAGTGGACCATATTTTGAGGTGGGTATCATTTAAAATAGAAGTTTTATGTGAACCTGTAATCTACTGCTTTACTTCCATAAAGTTCCGGGATGGTTGTCTCCAAGCTTTTGCAATAGTTTGGACATGTAGCAAGAAAGATGAAGTATACCAGCTTTCGTTCATACCTAGTGAGGTCTGGGATAGGCTTATGGAGTAGTGCAAGTTTTTGTTTTTTTGTTTTTTTTTAGTTACGAGTTAGGTTTTTGTTGAGGACGGTACAGTTCAGATTATATACCCGTATCCACAGTTTTGGGGCTTTAGGGCATTGCCACCAGACACGATGCATCATTCCTAGGGCCCCTTATGATCGAAAGCAGGGATGAAAAAGGGCGCAAACTTGGCTACACATTCAATGGTCATATACTATTAAGGCCCATACACACGATCGGATATTCCGACAACAATTGTCCAACGAACGTGTTTTGTCGGATAATCCAACCGTCTGTATGCTCCATCTGACAATTGTTGTGGGACTTTCCGACAACAAATGTTGGCTGTGCATGCTCTCAAATTGTCCACCAACAAATGTTTTACGTCGGATCATCCGATCGTGTGTACACAAATCCATCGGACTAAAATCCAAAGTCCAAAAACGCATGCTCAGAACCAATGCTAACCATAAGACAACATTAGCAGAAGTTGCCCAAAGGGTGGCGCTAAAGAGCTGAAAAAACACGTAGTACGTCACCACTACGTTTGTGTTTGTTGGCTGAAAATTGAAAATGTTCTGCCGTGTGTATGCATACCAAGTTCACGGACAACTCCCTTTGGACAAAAATCCACAAATTTGTCCGATGGAAGTCCGATCGTGTGTGTACGAGGCTTTAGAATAGCACTTTGTGAGTATTTTCCTGGGCTAGGCTATTAAATGAGCATTTGGCTGTAGCCAAATGTTATCAATTTCTCCAGATCCAGGCACAAAACTCTTAATTTGATTATATCCCTCAGTGAAACAGGATAAAAATAAATAAATCGATTTTTTTGTTCACCAAATGCCTTTGCAAACGCTTATATTACCTTGTAAATTTAGCAGTGACATCATCACTAGGCTGAGCACAGTTGTGGGTGGGACCCAGCAGACCCACCCAGTACAGGCTGCCTGTAGAGAAGTACGAGGGAGTACTACACAAGATGAAAAAGTAGTGGTGAGCGGCCTTTATTACAGGAAGGTCCTGCTCAGAGGCAATGTTTTACACTGAATTATTGCCGAGATCTGGAAAACCGGTCTTTATTGACACCCAACGCCATTCAACCCACTTCCTGTGAGCACAAGGTGTCAAGGCTCCACCCCCCCCCTTACCATGGACTCACGGGAGAATACCAATTAGGTCCCTTTCACACTACCGCAACTTCAAAGTCGTGTGATTTTGACGCGATTTCAGGGAGACTTGAGGTCTATGAACCTGAACTTGCATCAAAGTCAGACCAAAGTAGTGCAGGAACTACTTTGAAGTCGGCACGACTTGAAGTCGTACTAATATACAGGTCCTTCTCAAAAAATTAGCATATTGTGATAAAGTTCATTATTTTCTGTAATGTACTGATAAACATTAGACTTTCGTATATTTTAGATTCATTACACACAACTGAAGTAGTTCAAGCCTTTTCTTGTTTTAATATTGATGATTTTGGCATACAGCTCATGACAACCCAAAATTCCTATCTCAAAAAATTAGCATATCATGAAAAGGTTCTCTAAACGAGCTATTAACCTAATCATCTGTATCAACTAATTAACTCTAAACACCTGCAAAAGATTCCTGAGGCTTTTAAAAACTCCCAGCCTGGTTCATTACTCAAAACGCAATCATGGGTAAGACTGCCGACCTGACTGCTGTCCAGAAGGCCATCATTGACACCCTCAAGCAAGAGGGTAAGACACAGAAAGAAATTTCTGAACGAATAAGCTGTTCCCAGAGTGCTGTATCAAGGCACCTCAGTGGGAAGTCTGTGGGAAGGAAAAAGTGTGGCAGAAAACGCTGCACAACGAGAAGAGGTGACCGGACCCTGAAGAAGATTGTGGAGAAGGACCGATTCCAGACCTTGGAGGACCTGCGGAAGCAGTGGACTGAGTCTGGAGTAGAAACATCCAGAGCCACCGTGAACAGGCGTGTGCAGGAAATGGGCTACAGGTGCCGCATTCCCCAGGTCAAGCCACTTTTGAACCAGAAACAGCGGCAGAAGCGCCTGACCTGGGCTACAGAGAAGCAGCACTGGACTGTTGCTCAGTGGTCCAAAGTACTTTTTTCGGATGAAAGCAAATTTTGCATGTCATTTGGAAATCAAGGTGCCAGAGTCTGGAGGAAGACTGGGGAGAGGGAAATGCCAAAATGCCTGAAGTCCAGTGTCAAGTACCCACAGTCAGTGATGGTCTGGGGTGCCATGTCAGCTGCTGGTGTTGGTCCACTGTGTTTTATCAAGGGCAGGGTCAATGCAGCTAGCTATCAGGAGATTTTGGAGCACTTCAGGCTTCCATCTGCTGAAAAGCTTTATGGAGATGAAGATTTCATTTTTCAGCACGACCTGGCACCTGCTCACAGTGCCAAAACCACTGGTAAATGGTTTACTGACCATGGTATTACTGTGCTCAATTGTTCTGCCAACTCTCCTGACCTGAACCCCATAGAGAATCTGTGGGATATTGGGAAGAGAAAGTTGAGAGACGCAAGACCCAACACTCTGGATGAGCTTAAGGCCGCTATCGAAGCATCCTGGGCCTCCATAACACCTCAGCAGTGCCACAGGCTGGTTGCCTCCATGCCACGCCGCATTAAAGCAGTCATTTCTGCAAAAGGATTCCCGACCAAGTATTGAGTGCATAACTGAACATAATTATTTGAAGGTTGACTTTTTTTGTATTAAAAACACTTTTCTTTTATTGGTCGGATGAAATATGCTAATTTTTTGAGATATGATTTTGGGGTTTTCATGAGCTGTATGCCAAAATCATCAATATTAAAACAAGAAAAGGCTTGAACTACTTCAGTTGTGTGTAATGAATCTAAAATATATGAAAGTCTAATGTTTATCAGTACATTACAGAAAATAATGAACTTTATCACAATATGCTAATTTTTTGAGAAGGACCTGTAAATGGTTGTCATTGGAAATCATGGGGAACGACTTGTCATGCGACTTTGCAGTCCCAAGTCGTAGGACAAGTCGTACAAGTGTGAAAGGGGCGTTAATGGTGCCACCTTTCTTCAACATTTAGGATCTGCCCACTGCTGGAGGAAGGGGATAAAAGAGAACCTTTGACGCCACAGATCCACAGGCTGCACAGGAGCTCCAAGAGGGTACAGGGCAAGGATAGGGAGAAGGAAATGAGTCAGTAGTTGGGCTGAAACACAATGATTGTAAATTTCTATGGTAAGGTTCACTCTAGCCAATGCTCAGAAAAGCACCCACACTGCATCGTCTAGCAGGTTGGGGCTAAGCAGCTGCTGTCAGGTGTCCGACGCTTCCTGAATGCATTATTATTATTTTTTTGCGAGTCGCGATGCGGCCCTATTCACTTAAATGGCGGTACTGCCTGTCAACACAGCATGCCACGTTAAATTTAATGTGGCCGCTACGCAAAGCATTGCAGCCACAGCATGTGAACAGCCTCCTCCAACTATATTCTACACTATAATTGGGCTCTGCCTCCTGTTTTAAATGCCGCCTACGGCTCCATTCACACTATTTCCAGTGCGACCTTGATCCAACTTTACATTCTCTGAATCTAAGTCACATCAAAGTAGTGCAGGCACCTTTTTAAAATTGCTGCATCTTTAAGTCGCACCGATGTGAATGGATGCCATTAAAAAGAATGGGCTCCGACTTGTCACTTGGACATGACAAGCTAAAGCTAGAAGCTGGTTAGTTTCTATGCACAGCTGCCCCAGATTCTGCCGACTCCTCCAGTTTTAGTCATTTTCCCCCAATGTAATTCCCTTAGATATTAGTCTATGTAGTTTTATTATTAATCCACTGTCTTTAATATCTTTGCTGACCCAGAATAAAAATGCAAGTTGGAAAGTTCATAAAGAAATCAGATATCCTTATGTGCCAACGGAGTGTAGGGTTAGCATGATAGCCAGAATTAATATTTTCCAGGGGGGTTAGAAATGGCAGCCTCCACTTTTTTTTCCAGGCCAAGTCTTCTTTAGGACATATTTATGCACTGAACAGGTCACAGTGAGCAATGCCCTGATCCTCCCAAGGCCCCACAATGTGTAGATGTGAATACACACGTGCTGTGTGACTGGTAAAATGTAATTAAGTTGTGTTTTTTTGGCCATTGCGGCCCATAGAATGGACCAAGCAATGCAATGCACATCAACGCACCAAAGAACATGCGCTAAAGTACACATTAACAAGCAGAGAAACGTGCGAGTAGGCAACATTTGCTGCACTTCATTCTCATCACTGCACATCCCCTGCCTTTTCCTCATCCAATCAAATTTAGGCACATGAAAGTTTTGGTGTCAGTGTGCCCTGTGGGCAAGGTTGGGTGGTTAAGTGCTGCACCTATAAAAAATTATAGTGTGTAGGATTAAATAATGACCCCCAGGTCATCACCATTTGGGTAAATCTTTAACTTCTGTTTAATTAAAACAAGTGTCAAAGGCAGTAAAAGTCATTTAGGGTAGGTTCCCACTAGCCCATGCTCTGAATAGTGATCCACGATGGATCGCTTTTCAGAGCACAGCTAAGAAGCCACTGTCAGGCATTCAGGAGGTGATCCTGCTGCCTTCTGAATGTCTGTCATAATGGCGCTAATGCACCGCACCTGAAAGCCGAGTGTTTGGCTCCCATTTGAGATGGTGGCCTCATTGACTTGAATAGCCGAGGCTGACAGGTGGTGCCAGCTGTCAACTCGACATGCAAAGTAAAAATTTCCATGGCATGGGAACAGCCCTCTCTGTCTGGGATAGGGATCTGTGCATTTTCCAACTACTACAGGAAGAAACAGGGTTATATTTCTTATTATCCTAATACAGAATTTCTATAGTGCAAACAGGTTGTGCATTTATAATACAATTCAAGACAATAGGGTTAGAGGAGCTCTACTCGTGACGTGAGAGCTTACAATCTAAAGGTAAGGCCTCATGCACATGGACAGTAGGTAGCACATGGACAGTAGGTAGCTGAAATATGTTGGGTGTTAAATTTTGGATGTTTTCCCACACCCGGGGAGCCACATACAGCCTGTCATGCTAGTGAGTAGCTGCCATGGCAATGGCAGCCATTCACTTGATCAGCCTGCCATACAAGTGAATGGCGGTACATAGTCATACTGTTGTAAATGCTGATGCTTCCATGCATCTGCGTTTAACCACATAGGTGTATACGATATATTTCCCAAGTGCAAGACTTCCATATTCATGAAAGACATCATTCTTACATGGGTGGTTAGATACGGATGCAAAGAAGCATCAGCATTTACAACAGTGCAACCGCGTACAGCCATTCGCTTGTATGGCAGGCTTATGCGGCACCTGCGGCTTTTCAAGCACAGAAAAACACCTATAATTTTACTCCCAGCATAGTTTCAGCCCCGCCATCTATGTGCATGGGGTCTTAAAAAAATCTGAATTGAGGGATTTACCTGTGCTTCCAATGCTGACCCCCTTTTAAAGCCTCTCTGAGCAGCATTAAAATATTACTAAAGGCCAAACTTTTTTATTCGTTTTGACTACGGTGGAGAGGGATTAGAACGCATGTTAGGATGGTATTGCTGTCTGTGTCCCCATTAGGGAGGGTCACCCTCTCTATTTGTACTATTAGGCATTCATCAAAAGTGAATGTAAAAGAAAAGCTCAAAGTTTTAGGCTGTCCCCAGGACAATAATAAAGGAGAAATCTTTGGGGACAATTTGGGAACTCAATGGATTCACCTTAATTTGCTGGGATGTCTTCTCACTTTCTGTTTTGGCTATGAGACAGGAAGTGAGGGTAAATCTCCTCATTGGGACAAGGATAGAAAAAAAAACTGACGGGTTATAATCCCCCTTTACTCTATCCAAAAAAAAAATTGTTGCCTCTAGCACAAGTCCCCCCTCCTAGGACATATCCCCCCATTTCTCCTCCTAGCACAAATGACCACCCCCAAACTGCCCTTCTCCACACAAATAGCCCCGCCCCCGTCCTCCCTTCTCCATAAATCATTGGTCCCAGTGCAATTCCCCACTTGTAAGTTTCACCCCTCCCAAAACTTACCAGCGAGAAATCGCTACAAAGCTGGGAGGAGGTGTGCTGTGCTCTCCCACTCCTGTCATAACAGAGATCCTCCATGCAGCAGATGACACAGGACCGTTCTTAATTCGGGTGCTGTACACGGTTTGATTACCTGCCTCCAAGAGCTGCCCATCTCCCGGCAGCAGGAAATGCGGATAGGGGGAAGATAATCGAACTGTGTGTGAACAGTCCAATCTAGTGATTCTTTGTCACCTGTTACATAGAGGACCTCTGTTCCGACAGGCGGAGGAGAGCACAGACTTCACCTCCTTCCCACCCTCTCCTCTCTGCTGCTGTGACTTCTCTTGGACTTTTCCCTTTAATTCAGAAAACCCAGACTGAACCCCCCCCCCCCACGCCTTTGTCCCAGCCCTGAGTTCAGGGATGGGGAGAAGGAGCTCAGTGGCCAGACAGAATTTCCATGGGGTGCACAAGTGAAATCTTGGGGGGGCGGGTGCATCCATTGATCCTTGGACACAGTAGAGCAGGCTTTCTCAACCTTTTTAACATGGAGGAACCCTTGATACACCTTTCTGATCTCATGGAACCACTGGTAATAATTAGTATATCTACAGCTCATTTTATCATAAGGCACCTTTCACACTGGGGCGGGAGGTGCGTCTGCGGTAAAGCGCCGCTATTTTTAGCGGCGCTTTACCGTTAGATTTGCGGTGCTATTCGGCCGCTAGCGGTGCGGTTTAACCCCCGCTAGCGGCCGAGAAAGGGTCAAAAACCACCGCAAAGCGCCTCTGCAGAGGTGCTTTGCCGGCGGTATAGCCGCGGTGTCCCATTGATTTCAATGGGCATAAGCGGTATACACACCGCTCCTTCACCGCTCCAAAGATGCTGCTAGTAGGACTTTCTTTTACCGTCCTGCTAGCGCACTGCTCCAGTGTGAAAGCCATCGGGGCTTTCACACTGGAGACACAGCAGCGGCTGTTTCAAGTCGGTTTTCAGGCGCTATTTTTAGCGCAATAGCGCCTGCAAAATGACCCAGTGTGAAACGGGTCTAATGGTCACTTTGAAGATTGCTCCTTACATTTGTGGTTATTGGAAAGAATTACCCCCTTACAGACAGATGAAAATATAATTGGTGCGTTAGTGGTTAGTCATCTGAGAGGCAGATATTTCTCATTGTTTTAGGAATCCCTAGCAACCTCTGGAGGAACCCAGAGTTCCATGGAACCCCATTTGAGAAAAGCTGCAGTACAGGCATTTTGGCTGGTGGGTGGGTGCTTGCTCTTTCTCTCTGGGTTTCCTATGGTATTCAGGGACCGCTCCACATTACTGCGTTGCAGTAACATGTTTTTCTGAATGGCACCCCAATGCCCCTTGCCTATGTATGTGTTGCTGCTCAGGGTAATGCATGGCAACATACTGAGGTGCCTTACAGCGTGATGCCAGAAATGGTACATGCACCTTTTTTGGTGCATTGTGGTGTCAAAATACAATCGCCACAATGGGAGATTCATCCATCCGTGCAAAAAAAATAAAAAATCAGTGTGTAGTCAGCTTAACCCTTCAGTGCATATCCATGTGACTGTAGTATGGACATCAGCCTGTGAGATTCCTTTAGACAAGGCCTAATGTCTCTGGACATAGCAGGATAAAAGGGAAAGAGTTGGATGTTGGAAGAACTTACAGTATACTTTGCTCCTCAAGCTGACCATGCACTCATAGAAGTTTATTTGAAAATGTCAATTTTCAGACCATTCATGGTGGGAGTGGGAAGGAAATTTTTTCTCGTGTTTTAAATATAGCGATACCCCCAGTTAAGAGGGCTGCCTTGATTGTTTCGGGCCCTGTAGTGCACCGCTGTCAACCTGCTCTAACCTCTCGTGGCACAGTTAGTAAAGGAGATGATAGAATTGCAATCACTCTAATATTCTCTATGACACAATCCCACAGTAAGGCACACAGTAATGGTATAGACCAGTAAATGACACTGACAACCAATATACTTAACTCTAATATTTTACTGTTGGTAAAGGTTGAAATGATAAACAGTATGCAATGTCACATGCAGAGCCCTGCAATATGGATATACTTATTAAAACATCAAAACATTCAGCAATATGATAGACAGTTTAACAGACCACGCTGCAGCTATCCTCCCTCGTGGACAAAATGGCGCCCAGCAATGTCCTATACTACCCAGTCAGGCCTGACTATGATTTGGGTATAGTTCTGTGGAAGAAATCTTTGCTGGCAAAACACGGTGGTGCACTTTAAGAACAATTGTAATCCAACAAAGTAACGATGATCGGTAACTTTATGATGCCAGGGAGACTAATAACTCAGTTCAGCAGATAGTCTCCCCAGAGTGTAACTGCAATCACTATGATGGCCCTGAATAAAGTTAATGGGCCTAGGAATACTGTGGTGTAGTTCTGAGCAGATGCTCTCTCACCCGACCAGACTAGTCCTTGTCCGTTACTTCCGTCCACGACACCCGGGTCTTCAGTCCTCCTGATGACAGCACTCAGCAACAGCATCAGACGCTCCACAGGCTCCTCTGTGGAGCGGAAGGCTCTTTGGAAAAGCACAAGGCCCAGGCTTCAGGCCTTGTACACACAGCAGGTCAGCACAGGGATCCTCTTGCTCGGAGGGCGGTGTCCAAAGAGAAAGAAACTGGGGCCCGCCTCCCTCTTATAAAGTCCACCCCAGCAGTCTTTGCACGGGGCAATGCACCCTGGGTGCCTCAAGGTGTACTGGGTAGTGTAGTCTCTTGAGGTTTAAAGGGCAATACCCCGCTACATAAATATTTTTATTAAAGTTGTAGCGCTACCCCCAGTTAAGAGAGCCGCTGGTATTGATTTGGGCCCTGTAGTGCACCGCTGTCAACCCCTGGCAATCGGCTCTAACCTCCCGTGGCACAGCTAGTAAGGGGAGATAGGACCGCGTGACCGCAACTCTAGGTGACGCAGTCCTATGGCAAACACACACAGTGATATACTTTAAAACTTCTATTAAAGTAAGTGAAACTGACACCAAATGTACTTTACCCAGATATTTTACTGAGGCTAATGGGCAAGTAATAAACAACAGTATAACAAGTTGCAGATCCCTGCAATAAACAGTAATAAAGATAAACAGAGTAATCAGAATAATAAAGTATTGCTATGCAACTCTAGCGCTGCCCTTTTACAGCTACTTCCCCTCATGGGTAAACTAACACCCAGCAATGTCTACCTATGCAGTCAGGCCTGACTGATCTAAATGGAAGTTCAGTGAAACAATATTCACTAGCAATCTTTTCGGTGGTGCACTTGAAGAACAACTTTGTAATCCCAACGAATAGTAAAGATAAAGGATCTGTCTTTAAACAGCTCTCACCACCTGGACAAGTCCAAGTCCGTTTCCTCCATCGATTCGTCTAGGAACAGGAATCCACCGACATCCAAGTCTTCAATCCTTCTGGTGTACTGCAGCAAGGAGGATTAGGTGTCTCTAAGGCTCTGCTAGGCTGGCAGAGGGCTCTTTGGAAAGGAGCACACGGCCCAGGCTTCAGGCCTTGTGCACACAGCAGTTCAGCACAGAGATCCTCTTGCTAGGAGAGGGGTGTCCAAAGAGACCGACCAAAACTCCGCCTCCCCTTTATAAAGTCTGCCCCAGCAGTCTCTGTTCTGGAGCAATGCACCCTGGGTGCTGCAAGATGTACTGGGAGATGTAGTCTCTCTGTATTAAAGGGGAATACCCCGCTACACACTCCCCCCACTTTAAATCTTTGGTCCCCAAAGACAGCATCAACAATATGTATATAAAAGATAGTTCACGGTTGTAAAGGAACCTGGCAGGGGAATCTCCCACCTAGCATGGTGAGGAAGATTGTCCTGCTCACAGGCCATATTATTGGAAGTGGCCTGCCTAACTGTGCCAGAGAGTGAGTTGGGGTTGCCCTCCACTAAATGTACAGTGGAGGGACCAGATGTGGGCATGGTCCTTCTTGAGGTTAGGACCGTGTCTTCGGAACTTTCTCCCATCTGATCATGAGTTAGTTTCCGGGGAGGATCAATGACTCTCTTCCTTCTCTTCTCCCTGGGAGTCACAGTCTCAGCTACTCTTGGTTCTTCCTCTGGTACTGAAGCAGGAACCTCTTCCGGTAGTGAGGGTATGGGATCACATCTGGGGACAGCAGGGGCTAAAAGCCGTTTCACCAGATCGGTATTGGTCCCAATGATGAGAGAGCTTCTTGAGGGCCCTGGCAGCCAGGGACAGACAATGGCCAGTGTCTCAAAGCTCTGGGGCTCCCCAGCCCTCAATGGATCACACGACAACTTGATCCGCACACATCCATCACAAGAGTACTCTTCTGCTAGGATACCCTGAATCTTGGTGTCTCCCATATCTTCCAGGGGCAGGTATGATAGGTACTTCTTGTAAAAGTCTCTGGTCATTAGGGTAACCTGAGCACCTGTATCAAGGATGGCTCTGGTGTAGATCCCTTCGATCAGAACAGGCACTACAGGCAGAGGACCTACCAATTGGGTAGCAGTCCTTTTGGAAACACCTGTAACAGCAGGCTGGCATACTTGTGCTCTCTTCAGCTTCCGGCGCTGGGAATGCCGTTTCTGGCGCTGTTTGGAAGGCTGATAAGCGTTGTTCACTGAGACGGCATAAACTGCAGGTGTCCTCCACCGTTCCCTCGCAGGTTCAGCGAAAGTTCTTTTTGAAGGCCTGGATCTTCTCTCCATTCTTGGGTCACTTCTCTGAGGCCTCCGCCAGCCTTCTGTCTCCATTCGTGGACTTGGACATACTCGCTGGTTGTGGCCTACACCTCCACAGTTGAAACAGACAATCTCTCTTCTCTTCTTTGGGGAGGTTGGTGTTGAACTGCTCTGGCGTGGTTCATTCTTAATTTCCTCGGGTTCCTTCATTCCTGAGTTTTCAGACAGGAGTGTGGTCAAAAGATCCAGCACCTGGGTCATTTGGGACTTCAGGATCTCCACTTCTGAGTCCCGTTCAGTAGCCATAGCTGATCTGACTCCCACCGCAGGGAGGGTAGTTGGTTCGGTATGTTGACTCCTCCTTTTCTCTTCCAACACAGCCTCCTCCTCCCTGACTATCCGGATCAAGTCGGGGTATTCCAGGCTCTTCCCATCCTGTCGGGTGCGTAGCGCCAATGCAATAGGATCCAGGGGCTGAGCTCCCCTCAATACCTGTTGAGCACGGGCCTCGTCTACTTTCCCTGGGTCGATCCCCTTCTTCAAAATGATCCTATGCAGGATCTTGTCTAGACGTCCCATATATTCTGATAGTTTCTCGCCTGTCTTCTGGTAGCAGTGCTCCAGTTGATAGGTAAGCTCAGTGATTTTTTCTGTCCCACCGAACACATTCTGCAGGATGTCTAAGTAATCCTGTGCAGTACAGTCTTTCCTGCTTATCTTCAGGTTACGTATGGCATCCAGAGCAGGCCCCTTTAAACTTTCAACAATCCTCTGCTTCTTTTGTCGCTCCGGGACCTCCCATTCTTCTAGGGCCTGAGTGGCGCCGTGTAGCCACTCTTCAAATCCCTCTTCTTCCGAAGGTACAGGTTTCCTTCCAGAAAATATCCTGAGTTTCCTGTATCCTGACATCGGGTAGTCTGTGGGGTCTCTTTTACACTGGGCCACAATTTCCTGCAAGACAGCGCACAGTTCTGCACTAAGGGTGGCCGGTGATGATCTGGGACTCTCTGCATCCTTCTGCTTTTCCGCCTTAGGGGATGGCGGGGGAGATATCTGTGGAGATGATGGTTTTGGTGTCTGGAACCATTCTCCCTTCACTGGCAGCGTATGTATCAAGTGATAGATCTGATTATCTATGGCTCGTATACTCTGACTTTTAAAATGCTCTGGGATTTTGTTTTTCCATTCTACCAGTGCGTATGTAAACGAGATCACTGGATCTGGCCTAAAATCCATCACCCATGCTTTGTGGCTCGGAGACAGTAAGAATACGAGCTGTTTTATCTCCTCTTCCTTCCATCTTTCCCCTGGGAGTACAATGACTACCGCCGCGGTTGGATCGGCGCCAATCGCTGCGCACCACTGTGACATTGCTAGCGGGTCCATGCTGGTACTTCTGACTGGCTTGATTGCAGCGTGCAACGTACAAGGATCCCGGACGAGCCCCCACGTGTAGCGCTACCCCCAGTTAAGAGAGCCGCTGGTATTGATTTGGGCCCTGTAGTGCACCGCTGTCAACCCCTGGCAATCGGCTCTAACCTCCCGTGGCACAGCTAGTAAGGGGAGATAGGACCGCGTGACCGCAACTCTAGGTGACGCAGTCCTATGGCAAACACACACAGTGATATACTTTAAAACTTCTATTAAAGTAAGTGAAACTGACACCAATGTACTTAACCCAGATATTTTACTGAGGCTAATGGGCAAGTAATAAACAACAGTATAACAAGTTGCAGATCCCTGCAATAAACAGTAATAAAGATAAACAGAGTAATCAGAATAATAAAGTATTGCTATGCAACTCTAGCGCTGCCCTTTTACAGCTACTTCCCCTCATGGGTAAACTAACACCCAGCAATGTCTACCTATGCAGTCAGGCCTGACTGATCTAAATGGAAGTTCAGTGAAACAATATTCACTAGCAATCTTTTCGGTGGTGCACTTGAAGAACAACTTTGTAATCCCAACGAATAGTAAAGATAAAGGATCTGTCTTTAAACAGCTCTCACCACCTGGACAAGTCCAAGTCCGTTTCCTCCATCGATTCGTCTAGGAACAGGAATCCACCGACATCCAAGTCTTCAATCCTTCTGGTGTACTGCAGCAAGGAGGATTAGGTGTCTCTAAGGCTCTGCTAGGCTGGCAGAGGGCTCTTTGGAAAGGAGCACACAGCCCAGGCTTCAGGCCTTGTGCACACAGCAGTTCAGCACAGAGATCCTCTTGCTAGGAGAGGGGTGTCCAAAGAGACCGACCAAAACTCCGCCTCCCCTTTATAAAGTCTGCCCCAGCAGTCTCTGTTCTGGAGCAATGCACCCTGGGTGCTGCAAGATGTACTGGGAGATGTAGTCTCTCTGTATTAAAGGGGAATACCCCGCTACAAAGTATTTTACAAGAAAAAATAAAAAAAAATATGTTTAAAGAATGCATTTCTTTCACAATATAAAATACTCACTGAATGGGTAATAGGTCCAAACTGTTTTAACCACTTAACGACCGCTCACTGTATATATACGTCGGCACAATGGCACCGACAGGCACAATCACGTAGAGCAGGGATATGCAATTAGCGGACCTCCAGCTGTTGCCAAACTACAAGTCCCATGAGGCATAGCGAGACTCTGACAGCAGCAAGCATGACACCCAGAGGCAGAGGCATGATGGGACTTGTAGTTTTGCAACAGCTGGAGGTCCGCTAATTGCATATCCCTGACGTAGAGTGTACGTGATTGCCTTTGTACAGTTGGGGGGTCCAATCGGACCCCCCTTCTGTACAGTGAGCGGTCGGAATTCGTCTGGGAGCGTTCCGAGATGGGGGGGCGGCCGTTCGATTCCGGCCACCCCCCGCGATCGCTCCCGGCAAATAGAAATGCCCCCTCTGCCTGTGTAATGTTTACACAGACAGAGAAAGCAGGAGGAAGTGATGTCATCTCCTGTGCGGCGCTCACATATACCGAGCGTCGTACAAGAGAAGACACACAGGTCAGTGTACTAACACTACACTAACACCAGCACACATAGGCACATAAATCGCCCCCCCAGATCACCCCCCAGCCCCCAGTCACAGTGTCACTGATTGCAGTGACCATTTATTTACTGATCACTGCAATCAGTGACATTTGTGACTGTAAAAGTGTCACTACATTTAGTTTTAGGTCCAGTGTAGCCCCCTAACCCCCCCCTAATAAAGGTTTAACCCCTTGATCACCCCCCAGATAACCCTTTCACCCCCTAGCACCGCCGTCGCTTGGCGATCATTTTTCTGATCGCTGTCTTGGCGTCGGTGATGCAGATCGGTTTCCAGTAATTTTTTTTAGGTTCGCCGCAGGTTTTTATAGCGTCGGGTACCCCCATAAAATATCTAATAAAGGTTTAACCCCCTTGATTGCCTCCCAGGTAACCCTTTCACCCCCTATCACCACTGTCGCTAAGCGATCATTTTTCTGATCGATGTCTTAGCGTTGGTGATGCAGATCGGTAGCCAGTATTTTTTTTTTAGGTTCGCCGCAGCTTTTTATAGCGTCGGGTACCCCCATAAATTATCTAATAAAGGTTTAACCCCCTTGATCGCTCCCCAGGTAACCCTTTCACCCCCTATCACCACTGTCCCTAAGCGATAATTTTTCTGATCGCTGTCTTAGCGTCGGTGATGCAGATCGGTAGCCAGTAATTTTTTTTAGGTTCGCCGCAGGTTTTTATAGCGTCAGGTACCCCCATATATTATCTAATAAAGGTTTTAACCCCCTAATTGCCCCTAGTTAACCCTTTCACCAGTAATCATCATATAAGTGTTACGGGTGACGCTGGTTAGTTAGTTTGCTTTTTATAGTGTCAGGGCACCCGCCGTATATAACCCAATAAAGGTTTAACCCCCTGATCGCCCGGCGGGTGATATCAATTAGGTTTTAGCGTCAGAGAGGGTCTGCGTCACACCCCAGGCAGCGTCAGGTTAGTGCCAGTAGCGCTAACACCCACGCGTGAAGCATACACCTCCCTTAGTGGTATAGTATCTGAACAGATCAATATCTGATCTGATCAGATCTATACTAGCGTCCCCAGCAGTTTAGGGTTCCCAAAAACGCAGTGTTAGCGGGATCAGCCCAGATACCTGCTAGCACCTGCGTTTTGCCCCTCTGTCCAGCCCAGTCCACCCAAGTGCAGTATCGATCGATCACTGTCACTTACAAAACAAAAACACACATAACTGCAGCGTTCGCAGAGACAGGCCTGATCCCTGCGACTCCAGTGCTGTAGGAGGTGATTTCACCACCACAGTTAAAAAGAAAAAAAGGAAATATGCCGAAGCATTGGGGCAGCAGGGGCGGAGGAGTGATTTTGCTCCTAATGCCGCGTACATACGATCGAAATTCCGACGGAGGCTTGCCCGTGGAAAAGTCCGACCATGTGTGTGCGGCATAACTTTTTTGCGGGAGGATGCTCCCATGCTTCAGCATATATAAATGGTGCATGTATGCCCATCATTAGAAGTGGGTGGATGAAGGGCGGTATTCTAATGGTGGGCATACCCGCCGATCAATCTCTTTTTTCGTTCAGCCACCTGGCTGCATGAAAAAAAAAAAGATTACAATACATGTCCAACAAGGACCAGCAACGTACTGGTATGTTGCTGGACTTTGAATGGTTATACCAGATTGATGCCTGCGGGTTTAGGTATCATCTTGGTATCATTCTTTTCAGCCAGCGGCCGGCTTTAATGTAAAAGCAATCCTAGTGGCTAATTAGCCTCTGGACTGCTTTTACAAGCAGTGGGAGGGAATGTCCCCCCCCCCCGGATAAAAAAAGCGCCATTGGGAAATTGGGAAAGCATTTTATCACACCGATCTTGGTGTGGTCAGATGCTTTGAGGGCGGAGGAAAGATCTAGGGTCTAGACCCCAGTTTTTTCAAAAAAAGAGTACCTGTCACTACCTATTACTATCATAGGGGATATTTACATTCCCTGAGATAACAATAAAAATGATAAAAAAAAAAAAAAATATGGAAGGAACAATTTAAAAATAAAAAAGCAAAATTAATAATTAAAAAAAAAAAAAAAAGCACCCCTGTCCTGCCCTGCTCTTGCCCAATGGCGAACGCAAGCATCGGTCTGGCGTCATATGTAAACAGCAATTGCACCATGCATGTGAGGTATCACCGCGAAGGTCAGATCGAGGGCAGTCATTTTAGCAGTAGACCTCCTCTGTAAATCTAACGGGGTAACCTGTAAAGGCTTTTAAAGGCTTTTAAAAATGTATGTAGTTTGTCGCCAATGCGCGTTTGTGCGAAATTTTAAAGCATGTCGTGTTTGGTATCTATGTACTCGGCCTAAGATCATCTTTTTTATTTCATCAAACATTTGGGCAATATAGTGTGTTTTAGTGCATTAAAATAAAAAAAAGTGTATTTTTTCCCCAAAAAATGCGTTTGAAAAATCGCTGCGCAAATACTGTGTAGAAAAAAAAATGCAACACCCACCATTTTATTCTGTAGGGCCTTTGCTTTAAAAATATATATAATGTTTGGGGGTTCAACATAATTTTCCTGCAAAAAAAAAATATGTTTTCATGTAAACAAAAAGTGTCAAAAAGGGCTTTGTCTTCAAGTGGTTAGAAGAGTGGATGTAAGCTTCCTAATGTTGTGTATAAAATGCCAGAACAGTTCAAAACCCCCCCAAATGACCCCATTTTGGAAAGTAGACACCCCAAGCTATATACTGAGAGGCATGTCGAGTCCATGGAATATTTTATATGTTGACACAAGTTGCGGAAAAAAGACAATTTTTTTATTATTATTTTTTTTTGCACAAAGTTGTCACTAAATGATATATTGCTCAAACATGCCATGGGCATATGTGGAATTACACCCCAAAATACATTCTGTTGCTTCTCCTGAGTACGGGGATACCACATGTGTGAGACTTTTTGGGAGCCTAGCCACGTACGGGACCCCAAAAACCAAGCACCGCCTTCAGGCTTTCTAAGGGTGTCAATTTTTGATTTCACTTCTCACTGCCTATCACAGTTTCGGAGGCCATGGAATGCCCAGATGGCACAAAACCCCCCCAAATGACCCCATTTTGGAAAGTAGACACCCCAAGCTATTTGCTGAGAGGTATTGTGAGTATTTTGCAGATCTCGCTTTTTGTCACAAAGTTTTGAAAATTGAAAAAAAAAAGAAAAAAAAAATGTCTTTCTTCATTTTCAAAAACAAATGAGAGCTGTAAAATACTCACCATGCCTCTCAGCAAACAGCTTGGGGTGTCTACTTTCCAAAATGGGGTCATTTGGGGGGGTTTTGTGCTATTTTGGTGTAGCGGGGTGTTCCCCTTTAATGCAGAGAGATAAGAAGTTCCAGGTGAGAGGTGAGTCGGGAGGAAGTAAAGAGACATTACTGGAAGTGAAAGCAGAGGAGAGAAAGAGACTACATCTCCCAGTACATCTTGCAGCACCCAGGGTGCATTGCTCCAGAACAGAGACTGCTGGGGCAGACTTTATAAAGGGGAGGCAGAGTTTTGGTCGGCCTCTTTGGACACCCCTCTCCTAGCAAGAGGATCTCTGTGCTGAACTGCTTTGTGCACAAGGCCTGAAGCCTGGGCCGTGTGCTCCTTTCCAAAGAGCCCTCTGCCAGCCTAGCAGAGCCTTAGAGACATCTAATCCTCCTTGCTGCAGTACACCAGAAGGATTGAAGACTTGGATGTCGGTGGATTCCTGTTCCTAGACGAATCGATGGAGGAAAGGGACTTGGACTTGTCCAGGTGGTGAGAGCTGTTTAAAGACAGATACTTTATCTTTACTATTCGTTGGGATTACAAAGTTGTTCTTCAAGTGCACCACCGAGAGATTGCTAGCGAATATTGTTTCACTGAACTTCCATTTAGATCAGTCAGGCCTGACTGCATAGGTAGACATTGCTGGGTGTTAGTCTACCCATGAGGGGAAGTAGCTGTAAAAGGGCAGCGCTAGAGTTGCATAGCAATACTTTATTATTCTGATTACTCTGTTTATCTTTATTACTGTTTATTGCAGGGATCTGCAACTTGTTATACTGTTGTTTATTACTTGCCCATTAGCCTCAGTAAAATATCTGGGTAAAGTACATTTGGTGTCAGTTCCGCTTACTTTAATAGGAGTTTTAAAGTATATTCTGTGTATGTTTGTTATAGGACTGCGTCACCAACAGTTGCGATCACGCGGTCCTATCTCTCTATCACCAGCTGTGCCACGGGAGGTTAGAGCCGATTGCCGGGGGTTGACAGCGGTGCACTGCAGGGCCCAAATCAATATCAGCGGCTCTCTTAACTGGGGGTAGCGCTACATTGGCATTTTATGGCCTTCGAAACTGTGATAGGTAGTGAGGAGTGAAATCAAAAATTTGTGCCTAGAAATCCTGAAGGCGGTGATTGGTTTTCGGGGTCCCGTACGCGGCTAGGCTCCTAAAAAGTCCCACACATGTGGTATCCCCGTACTCAGGAGAAGCAGCAAAATGTATTTTGGGGTGCAATTCCACATATAACCATGGCATGTGTGAGCAATATATAATTTAGTGACAACTTTTTGTAATTTTTTATTTTTTTTTGTCATTATTCAATCACTTGGGACAAAAAAAAAATATTCAATGGGCTCAACAGGCCTCTCAGCAATTTCCTTGGGGTGTCTACTTTCTAAAATGGGGTCATTTGGGGGGGTTTTGTGCTATTTTGGCATTTTATGGCCTTCAAAACTGTGATAGGTAGTGAGGAGTGAAATCAAAAATTTGCGCCCTTAGAAATCCTGAAGGCGGTGCTTGGTTTCCGGGGTCCCGTACGTGGCTAGGCTCCTAAAAAGTCCCACACATGTGGTATCCCCGTACTCAGGAGAAGCAGCAGAATGTATTTTGGGGTGCAATTCTACATATAACCATGGCATGTGTGAGCAATATATCATTTAGTGACAACTTTTTGTAATTTTTTTTTTTTTTTGTCATTATTCAATCACTTGGGACAAAAAAAAAATAAATATTCAATGGGCTCAACATGCCTCTCAGCAATTTCCTTGGGGTGTCTACTTTCCAAAATGGGGTCATTTGGGGGGGGGGTTTGTACTGCCCTGCCATTTTAGCACCTCAAGAAATGAGATAGGCAGTCATAAATTTAAAGCTGTGTAAATTCCAGAAAATGTACCCTAGTTTGTAAACGCTATAACTTTTGCGCAAACCAATAAATATACACTTATTGACATTTTTTTTTACTAAAGACATGTGGCTGAATACATTTTGGCCTAAATGTATGACTAAAATTGAGTTTATTCGATTTTTCTTATAACAAAAAGTAGAAAATATCATTTTTTTTCAAAATTTTCGGTCTTTTTCCGTTTATATCACAAAAAATAAAAATCGCAGAGGCAATCAAATACCATTAAAAGAAAGCTCTATTTGTGGGAAGAAAATGACGCAAATTTCGTTTGGGTACAACATTGCATGTCTGCACAATTTACAGTTAAAGCAGCGCAGTGCAATTCTGAATTCACCTCTGGTCCTTTAGCTACCAAATGGTCCGGGGCTTAAGTGGTTAAACATAAAATAACATATAAAAAAGCATTCTTCCAGTTAGTACAATCTGTAATGACTGAAGATTCCTATCAATGTGGGGTGATCCCAGAACTTATTCAAAATTCTAGATAATGCATTTATGAGGCACTTTTCAGACTCATTGTACAGTAAAGGACTGTGCAACTACTTGCATTTCAAGCTTGGGGTCAGCTCATAAACCCCAATGACTGGGGGGGATGCACCTAATAACAACTGTATACATTCCTTGAAGAGGACCTATACTTCCAAAAGGAAGCCACCCCCCTCCCCGTCAATCAGGAGGTGGTCTTCACACACTGAGGGAGTTGCAACACTTCTTGATTTATAAGGGATAGGCAAGGTGACCTGAGAAAGAGAAGAAAGGAAGAGTTGAGGGGAAAAGTAGAGTATGACCCAGCACGCCGAGTCCCACCAACCTGAATCCGTCTTAGTTGGGTATGGATCGAGGATCTCCAGTCAGGTATTTGACCCATGAATTCCAAACTTTCTTAAACATCCACATTTTATCATTCAAGATCGCTGAGCATAATCCAGGAAAGTTTGTAGGAATTTGAAGAAATGCTTGGATAGCCGCACTCCAAAAAAAGATTGCTGTGTTTTTTGCTGTGACATGTGTTCGTGTGACTTTGTTTTTTAAATAAAAAATCTTTTTTTGGAGTGCGGCTATCCAAGCATTTCTTCAAATTCCTGCATTATCATATGCCAGTGTTTCTCAACTCCAGTCCTCAAGGCGCACCAACAGGTCATGTTTTCAGGATTTCCATTATTTTGCACAGGTGATTTGATCAGTTTCACTGCCTCAGTAATTACCACAGCTGTTTTATCTAAGGGAAATCTTGAAAACATGACCTGTTGGTGCGCCTTGAGGACTGGAGCTGAGAAACACTGTCATATGCAATCGCCTGCACCCACGGCTCTGGATCCCGTGAGCAGAACTTTAGTCACATCTGAGCGGTAAGCTCAGGAAAGTTTGTGCTTGCGCTGTTCGAATGGCAAGACGGCCGATTTCCATGATTTTGCAATAGTGATTTTTGCTGATATGTATATAAAGGCTATGAGATGTCTCTGAGGCCTCAAAGCTGTCTCCACCTTGCAGCCCAACAGAGCATGTCTCAAGGATTCGACAAGGTTTACTTGAGTGTGAGTGTAGATAAAGTTGTACACCCTGATCCAGTAACGGCTTACCTTAGAGCAGGGGTGTCAAACTCAATTTCATTGTGTTTCGCATCAGCATTAGGATTGCCCTCAAAAGGGCCGGTTGTATCTGTAAGATTAGATGTCCAGCGCATCCCCTCCCCTTTACATTAGATGTCAAGAGCCACCCCACCATCAGAAGTTGAGTCCCCCCACTCTCCCTTACATCACAGTGCATCCCCCTTTCCTTATGCTGCTGCTGGGAAGAAGCTGGATGCATTGCTTGAAAGCATAAAGTAAGGGTCTGGAGTAGGACCAGAGGAAGGCTGGAGCTCTCCTGCAGCTGCAGAAGAGGTGCGAGAGCCACATGAAATGGCCTGGAGGGCTGGATTCGGCCCGTGGGCTTTGTGTTTGACACCTGTGCCAAGGGCATTGTCCCCTCATGCCAGAATCAGCAGAAACACAGGGGAGATGCTCCCGGTATATAATTTGCCAGCCTAGCTGGTACCATGTACCATCTCAGAAGCACTTTATAATTTGCTTCAACAATAGAGGTATTAATGAGACCTCGAGGCCTCCTGGGCTATAGAGTGCCATTCGTCCAGCTCCATAGTCTCCTGGAGGTCTACCTCCCATTTTTTCACATAACCCTGCTTGATAGCGTTATTATTCGAAATAGTATAGATTTCTGAAATATGCCCTCAAATTTTATCAAACTTCTGACACAAATATTCCATGGAGGTCATGGTTGTTATATCAGAATTTCGTGATAAGGTTTTTAAAAAATGTGTTATCTGAGTATAACGAAAAAACTCTGAAGCTGGCATTTGATGTTTCTCCTCCTTTTCAATATCCCCCTGTAATCACATAAATCAGCTAGTCACAAAAAGCCCTTATTGGACCACAAGTCGGAAATTTTTACTTGAATGAACTAATTCCTTACAGTGAATGTGGTTTTCGTTCGGGAAAGTCCCTTTGCTCCAAATTAAAATGTTAAACACAAACAAAATTCTGAAGTACTTTCAAATGACATTCGTCAAGCCATTGAATGTACTGAGAATTTCCGTAGGAATGTTTGTATGGAAATCTACTAGTATATGGCCGTCTCCTAAGACATATCCAGCTCACTCCTCTACTGTACACTCATATTGGTAATTGTCATTTTCCCCCCAGTGACCACCCAGGCTATGAAGGAAGTAATACAGATACTAATGACTGTACAACTCCCAATACCTTGTTGAAAGCCCCCAAGCTGCTTACCTGTACCTCCGTTGTCTATGCTTGTCCACAACATACCACTTAACTTCTAGAGGCCTGAAGCTAGGAGATTCCCTCCATCACATACATTCAGATTCAGTATGCTTATCCATAGATTTCATCTGAATTCCAACACATTGTGTGTGATTACTCATCCCATTCTGTTCAGCTCGAACAAATAAATCATATGACGCAGAGCCTATATAGACCTCTCCCCAATGACGTCCTTGTATTTTACAGCTGAAACTGAGAATTGCCTTTAAATCTCTAAGCAGATGTAAAAAGACACAGGCTAATGCAGATGTATTCGTTAATATATTGTTGAGGCCGGGTTCACACTGGTCCGACAAACGCTCCGACATTGGGCGCTCATGTCGCAAGACGTGTGAAAATCAATGTTTCCCTATGGGAGCCGTCTTAACTGGTCCGACACATGTCGGTCCGACTTTGAAAATGCTCCCTGTACTACTTTGGTCCGACTTTGGTCCTACTTCAGCCTATTGAATATCATTGAAGTCGGATCAAAGTAGGATCCTTGTCCTTACCATACGACTTTTGACATCCGACACAGTGATTACGGAAGCAGTAAAAGGAATTTATCTCACACTGGGATTGTTTTGATTGGTCAAATGACAAGTCAGACTATCACAAAGTTGGATCAAAGTAGTATCCTGTTCATCATAGGCGTGCGCACAGGGTGTGACGGATGTGCCTGGGCACACCCTAATCACCCTATGTAAATAAGCATTATCCAGGGGCGGCACCAGATGGGTGGTTGGGGGATGCCAGTGTAAATGCCCCCATTATATTAAAGATTAGGTTCAACCTTAGGAACAAATTAAACTCGTATTTAATATGCTCCCAATCAACGGTCTCCCACCACTGGAGCCTCCTCCCTGTGACAGCGGGTGGCATTCATGTGTGTTTGAGCTTTGGGGTGCACACCCTAATGCTATAGGCTGCACACACCTATGCTGTTCATTCAAGTCGGATGGATATAGGACCGATGTAGGACCAATGTAGCAGAGCAAAGTAGGATGAAAGTCGTATGACTGTCATGTCGTATCAGTGTGAACCCAGCCTAAGGGCCCATTTACATTTGTGCGGTCCGGTAATGCCGGGGGTGTTTAACATCATATTAAAGCAAATCATTGGAACCCCCCCCTCCTTTCCTCCCCCCCCCCCCCCCTACCATCCATGCTCTTCCTTACCCAATCTCTACCTTCTCTTTTCCTCCTCTCTCTCCCCTCTTCTACACCCAAAGCTGCTCTCCTGCGCCTATCCTTGATGTCCTAGGAGATCTGACTTCCCCACCCCTACTTCTTGGTGACATATTTGCAGACCACTAAATGCAGTCCACCTCAAGATCCCCCCTTAGATCCTCGGTGGATCCCTGATGGAGCTTTTCATACCCTACACCCACCACCCCCTTCTAATACTCATAAATCATCCTATAAATCCTTCTACCAAAGTTGTCTGTTGGTATTCCCTACACCAGAGGTAGGCAACCTTAACCACTTAAGCCCCAGACCGTTTGGCTGGCCAAAGACCAGAGCACTTTTTGCGATTCGGCACTGCGTCGCTTTAACTGACAATTGCGCGGTCGTGCGACGTGGCTCCCAAACAAAATTTCCCACAAATAGAGCTTCCTTTTGGTGGTATTTGATCACTTCTGCGGTTTTTATTTTTTGCACTATAAACAAAAATAGAGCGACAATTTTGAAAGAAAATGCTATATTTTTAACTTTTTTCTATAATAAATATCCCCAAAAAATATATAAAAAAACATTTTTTTCTTCAGTTTAGGCCGATACGTATTCTTCTACATATTTTTGGTAAAAAAAAAAAAAAAAATCGCAATAAGCGTTTTATTGATTGGTTTGCGCAGAAGTTATAGCGTCTACAAAATAGGGGATAGTTTTATTGCATTTTTATTATTTTTTTTTACTAGTAATGGCGGCGATCAGCGATTTTCTTATCGTGACTGCGACATCATGGCGGACACATTGGACACTTTTGACACATTTTTTGGACCATTGTCATTTTTACAGCGATCCGTGCTATAAAAATGCACTGATTACTGTAAAAATTATACTGGCAGGGAATGGGTTAAGTGTGTCCTAGTGAGTGATTCTGTTAGGGGGCGTGGCTACGAGTGACACGTCACTGATCGCTGCTCCCGATGAGAGGGAGCATTCGATTAGTGACATGTCACTAGGAAGAACGGGGAGATGTTGTGTTTACGCTGACATCATCCGTTCTTCAGCTCCGTGACATGATCATGGGACACCGGCGGACATTGAGTCCGCGGGTCCCGAGCTCTCGACAGGGTTGCGCGTGCGCCACCAGCAGCGGCTAATTAAAAGGGACGTACCTGTACGGGCATCTGCCTGTCCGTGCCAAGAGAAGTCAAAGATCACCAGGCACAGTGTCGCTTCCTTACACCTCTTTAAACCTCTAACTGCCGTACTACTGGGTTTAAATCAGGTGGTGAGGAGGCAACATATCTCCTGCTCACCACCTGTCAAACACACTCAGATCTTTTTTTAGAGGAGCTGCAGTACTTACTTTCTGCACTTGTGAATGATCCCTTAGTTGCATTTGGCAGTGGCACTCATAGGGCGCGTTCACACATAAAACCCTGCGGTTGAGTTGTTCGTTTTACTGCCCCAATCCCTACACCCTTTAGCTGCTGAGGCAGCAGCCAAAGATGTACACATGCTGCAGCAGGAATTAAGCCCCCTGTTACTTTTGGTGCAGACTATCGCCTGCCAATCACGACCCATTTAACCACTTGTCCCCCGCCCACTGTCAATAGACGGCGGGCGGAGGATACTCTCGTTCTGGGAGGACGTCATATGACGTCCTCCCTCTAAAACGAGCTAGGAGGCGCGCGCACGCCCGCCGCGTTCACAAGGCCCCGGTGCGCGTGCCCGGCGGCCGCGATTGCCGCCGGGCACCCGCGATTGCCCGGGAAACGAGCAGGAAAGTGGATCTCTGCGTGTAAACACAGAGATCCACGTCCTGTGAGGGAGAGGGGACCGATGCTGTGTCCCTTGTACATAGGGACAACCATCGGTCACCTCCCCCAGTCAGTCCCCTCCCCCCACAGTAAGAACACTTTGAGGGAACATATTTAACCCCTTCCCGCCCCCTAGTGGTTAACCCCTTCCCTGCCAATCACATTTATACAGTAATCAATGCATTTTTATAGCAGGGATCGCTGTATAAATGTGAATGGTCCCAAAAATGTGTCAAAAGTGTCCGATGTGTCCGCCGCAATATCGCAGTCACAATAAAAAAATTGCAGATCGCCGCCATTACTAATAAAAAAAAATAAAAAAAAATGCTATAAATCTATCCCCTATTTTGTAGACGCTATAACTTTTGCGCAAACCAATCAATACGCGCTTATTGCGATTTTTTTTTTTACCAAAAATATGTAGAAGAATACGTATCGGCCTAAACTGAGGAAAATTTTATAAAAAAAAAAAAAATGGGTATTTATTATAGCAAAAAGTAAAAAATAGTGTTTTTTTTCCAAACTGGGACGCTCTTCTTTTGTTTATAGCGCAAAAAATAAAAACCGCAGAGTTGATCAAATACCACCAAAAGAAAACTCTATTTGTGGGAAAAAAAGGACGCAAATTTCGTTTGGGAGCCACGTCGCACGACCGCGCAATTGTCATTCAAAGTGTGACAGCGCTGAAAGCTGAAAAATGGCTTGGGCAGGAAGGGGGTTTTCGTGCCCGGTAGAGAAGTGGTTAAATAAATTGGGCTACTCCGCATGGGACAGGTGCCAGCACTACAGATGAGTCATCGGCTTATGTGGCTCTTGCTCCCTACTACAGCTCCAACTTTACAAGTAGTGCCTCTGCATTGCTCTCTGTTTAATGCTCTGGGATGGCGGGTCAGCAAGGCCAGACCGTGATTTACCAGTCACCTGTCCGTGATCTACTGGTTGCTGACCCCCCGGGCCCCGCCCTACACTATGCCTACTTTGTTACTTACCCTCCCCTCATTGTGGGGCCTGCCCTACCAAACCTTATACTGCTTAGACCTGTAGATCGAGGCACGGCCCCCTATTGTAAACAATACATTACTATTCCTCTTTATAACAAACCATTTGTTGATGGCATTTACTTTGAATCTCTTTGTTGTGCTTTTCTTTATCTACCTGGCAAGTGTAATATGACTTGTACATTGTTACTTTAATACTTTTAATAAAATATTTGAACAGGAAAAAAAATTATTGGAATTCTAGTACACCAAAACATCCCAAAAATTGGACATATCCCCAAAGTTTTGCTGCAATGCACTAAAATGTACGACGTCCGCTCTGCTGCTTAAAGGATAAGTTTACCTTTTGTACCACGTTACAACTATATTCAGGGTGTAACATATTACAGATGTACCGGTCTCCAGTCCCACCCCCAATCCCCCGCTTTGACAGCTAGTGACAGCTAGTGGGGGATGTTCGTCACAATCTAAAAAAAAAAAAAAAACGCGTCTCCGCCCACCCGGTTGCGTCATTCATTCACAGTATTCTGTGAACGAAAAACTACAAGTACTGTAAACCTTTGCGGCTGTCAGCTTGTAGTTCTCAATGAACTACTGTGGTGCTGTTGAGCGCTCTGGTAGTTCATTGATTCTTCCTGTTGGCGTGCATCTGCCTGGCCGTATCGGATGTATGGGCAGACAGTCTGCAGGACCGTGCCATTAAACCCACGAACAGCTGATTGTGAGTGGTTCTCATCTCCTGTCCTCAGGACCCACTAACAGGCCAGGTTTACAAGATAACTAAAATGCTGCACAGGTGATATCATTTGCTGCTCAGTGATTGCAATATTCTAGTCTGCATCTCCCCAAGGTAATACTTTAATATCTGGCCTGTTAGTGGGTCCTGAGGACAGGAGTTGAGAACCACTGCTATACAGGCTCCTAACAAAAAATAAATAAATAAATGCCATTTTACCTGCAAAAACATGTCTTCCTCCCGGGTTCGAGTCCTCCCATTACATGAGTGGGCGGGGGCCCAATGACGTCACAGCACAAGCTTGGAAGGTCCGGCACTGTACTGTTTAGAGATATTCACATTACCTACAGGTAAGCCTTACTATAGGCTTGCCTGTAGGTACAAGTGGTAGTACAGAATTTACTACTACTTTAAAGCGGTATTAAACCCAAAATCTAAAATGTAATATATCGCAGCTTACCCAATGCTTAGATGTGGTGGCTGCATTCGTTTTTTGTTCTTAGGCTTTTTTTTTTCCCCTCTGTTTTCACCCGGTGATCTGGCCAGTAACACACCTACTGTATTTGTGTGCCTCTACTCTGGATGAAGGAACAACAGAGATGCCTTTGTACAGCAAGATTGTCTGGGGGAGGGGAGTGTTAGATATACTAGCAGATTTAAATACACTAACAGCTTGAAGCCAAACTCCAGCTAATACTTTATGAGAAATTACAGCAAACATTTTTTTTTTTTCCTTTTGGGATAAAAGTTTTACATCAATAAATAAAAGCTGACCATTGTAAGGGTTCAATGGTTTGTCTCATCCCTGCAAATGCAAGAGAGTGTTTCTGTTGAAAAAAAGACTTACTGGCTGAATCACCAGATGAAGATCAAAAAAATAAAGCCTAAGAAAGAAAATGGGTAAGCGTGGGTAAGCTACAATATAATAAATTTTTGTTTTTGGGTTTAATACTGTCTGGGGGGAAAAAAAGCTACTGAAAAAAAGAGAGCTGCTCTCTCCCCAGCCCCCCCCCCCCTTATAATTACCTGAGCCATTTCTTGTGAAAAAAAAATAATTACCTGAGCCAGATCGCGATCTATCTATGTGCCTGAGAGTAGTGGTTCTCCCAGCTCTCTCTCTCCTCATTGGCTTTCACTGCTGTCAATCACAGCCAGTGAGGAGAGGCAGGGGGTGGGACCAAGCTGGATACACAGTATACCTCCCAACTTTCCCAAATGGGAATGAGGGACACATATTAGGAAAATTCTGTAAGTATAGGACACTCCCCCTGCCACGCCCCCACCTCTTAAAGGAGAATTGTACAAAAAAAAATGGTTAAACCAGTGATTCTCAACTCCTGTCCTCAGGACCCACTAACAGGCCAGATTTTAAGTATTACCTTGGGGAGATGCAGACTAGAATACTGCAATCACTGAGCAGCAAATGATATCACCTGTGATGCATTTCAGTTATCTTTCAAACCTGGCCTGTTAGTGGGTCCTGAGGACAGGAGTTGAGAACAACTGGGTTAAACCCACAAGTTCTTTTTTACCACTACTATTCCTTTATATTGGCTTTTTGAAATTTTCAAATGCAGCAATTTAGAAATTGGATGAAAGGTTTAGCACTTTTAAGGGGGGGCTCCGATGGGGACCCTGAAATAAGAGGGGGACCGCGATGAAAGCAGGGGGCTCCGATGGGGACCCTGATGTATGGGGGGGCTCCAATGGGGACCCTGATGTATGGGGGGACACCGATGAGGACCCTGATGTATGGGGGGGACACTGATGAGGACCATGATGTATGGGGGGGCTCCGATGGGGACCCTGATATAAACAGGGGACTTCGTGGGGACCCTGATGTAAGCGGGGGCTCTGATGGGGACCCTGATGTATGGGGGGACTCCGATGGGGATCCTGATGTATGGGGGGGACACCGATGGGGACCCTGGGGTATGGGGGGGACACCAATGGGGACCCTGATGTATGGGGGGGACACCAATGGGGACCCTGATGTATGGGGGCTCCGTTGGGGATCCTGATGTAAGCAGGGGGCTCTGGTGGGGACCCTGATGTATGGGGGGACTCCGATGGGGACCCTGATGTAAGCGAGGGGCTCCAATAAGGACCCTGATGTGTGGGGGGACTCCGATTGGGACCCTGGTGAGGAGAGGCAGGGGGTGGAGCCAAGCTGGACGCACAGCATACCTCCCAACTTTCCCAAATGGGAAGGAAGGACACCTATTAGGAAAAGGATGTAGGTATAGGACACACACCCCTGCCACGTCTCCCCCCCCCTTTTTTTCACTACTATTCCTTTATATTGGCCTTTGGAATTTCAAAATGCAGCAAATTAGTAATTGGATGAAAGGTTTAGCCCTTTTGATAGATAAAAAGTGAATGTTTTATACAACTATATAGATCAGAATAAAATGAGGGACAAATGAGGAGGAAAGAGGGACTTTATTCCAAATCAGAGACAGTTGGGAGGTATGAACACAGAGAGCGAGCACGCACAAGTGCCCCCCATAACAAGAGGCTTGCTATGGGGGGCACTCAGCAGAGGGGAGGGGCCAGAAGCCCTGAAGATGGACCCAATAAGAGGAGGATCCAGGCTGCTCTGCACTATACCATTACACAGAGTGGGTAAGTATAATATTTTTGTTATTAAAAATAAAAAAATCTTAGGTTTACAATCACTTTAAAAACGCAGCTTGGTTGTTTTTTTTTTTTTACCGCCTTACAATCCCAAATCTACATCTGTACAAGGTGAGGAGGTAACATATCGCCTCCTCATCGCAATGCCCTCTATTAAGCGATTCACCATGGATCACTTTTCAGAGGGTCTAAACAATCCCTTTCTGTATTATACGCTGTATATACTATCGCTTTGTTTTATCCATCTTCCAAGCTTCCAGCAGATGAATTCATTTTCCCCTATTTTATATTGCGCACATGTTTTTATAGCTGGCGGTGAAATGCAATTTCTTTTTTCCTCTCAGCTTGCCCCTACAAAGCACATTGACAGTCTGTGCTGGAGCATGTTAAAAGTAAAGGGTTATTGGCTAAGTGTGAGAGAAGTGTGTGTTGAGGGAGGGGTGGGGGGAGTGCGGTGGTGGTGCTGCTGATTCTGTAGCCTCCTCCTGCACTCAGGGCTGGGATTTGTGAGTGAAACATGATGAAACCATCCTCTGGACAAATGAAATGAGCCTGTCAACTTCTCCAGGTGGGATTACTTGGAGCTAATAGACTCGGCTCCCACAGCACTCCCAGCAGAAGATCTGAGAGCCAGGGAACAGGCGACTGACTGCCCAGCTTGGGGTGCAGTGGAGCCTCTGCACTATGATTCTGCCCAGTGTCCTGAATTTATATCAGGTAGGAAGGGGGCTGACACCTTTTTTCGGGACACGGCGTCCTTTTGATTTTAGAAGCGCGCTTTTTTTTTTCCCTGTCAAATATCTTTTTATTTCAAAAAACTTTTTCAAGGTGCAAACATATATTAGTACATTTAAGTGCAATAGTCAGAAATGTACCTTGAATGGAAAAAAGGCGATGCGAATAAGCAAAAAGTAGCACGCTTTTTATTTTTTTTATGCTCGCTTTTTATATATTTTTTTTTTTTATTGACTCGGAAGCTGACGTGAGTTTTAATTTTCCCAGAGTGACCCATTTTTCTTTCTTCTACAGGTAACATATTGTATCACCTTTCTATTTGGAATACAAGTTTGCTTTGGATTTACAGCAAATCGATTGAAAAGGTCGGAATCAGAATGGGATGAAGGAATCGCATCCAGTAAGTGAATAGTCCTATTTTATTGGGTTGAATTTTTTTTTTTTTTTTGTATTTTTTTTTTGGTTTTGACTAATATTGTTGCTTGTTAGTTCACGCGTGAGCATATTTTGGCAATTTTTTATTTATTTAAGCGTTTTTTTGTGCATTTTTAAACCGTATTATTTGTGTTTTTAAGTGCCAGGCATTGGTGCTTTGGCCAATGGAAAGCCGGATCCTCTGTGATATCTTATGTCAATGTCTCCCTTGTAGTAGTATTATTAATATTATTCAGGATGTATATAGCTCTTCTAGACAAGTTGGTTGGGTGTAAAAAAACACAAAAAAATGCTTCAGTTGAGCATTTTTTAGGTGTGTCTATGGGGACAGAAATGTTTCTCGCCCAACCCACAAAAAAAAGTATGTCCTTTTTGTGCAACAGGTGACACAGCGCTCAGGTGTGAATAGGCACCACTGAAGATACCGGACATCTTGTTGAATGTTGTCATGCTATGGGAAATGCAAGACAAGATGCTCAGGGGTGAATGGGCGCCGTTGAATATCACGGGATTGGGCGCCGTTGAATATCACGGGATTGGGCGCCGTTGAATACCACGGGAATGGGCGCTGTTGAATATCATGGGATTTTTCTTTAGGAAACAATTAGGCGAGAAAAGGGGATTGGCGGTTTATTGTACAGTTTATGTGATTCACATCTAAAGTTCCTAGTTGTGTTTAGGAAATGCGTTCACTCTTCTTCCTCCTCCTCCTCTTCTTCCCCTTTTTTTTTTTTTTTTTTTTTTTTTTTTTAATGCATGTTGTCTATTGTATGTTTGGCTGCTGTCATTTTCATGTTCCGTCACTTATTATATTTTCTTTAAATGTGACTATATAAGACCGCTCCAATCTGTACATGTGGATTAGTAGGTGTAAACCCTGACTCTGTGACATTTAGTTTGCTAAAGCATAGTGTACAGTGCTGCTACTACTATATTATACAATATTACTACTACACAATGCTGCTTGATACTACTGCTTTATTGTACAATGCTGCTACTATAGTGTACAATGTTACTACCACAACTACTAGTGTACAATGCTGCTTCTACTACTATAGTGTACAATGCCACGGCTAGATTATACAATACTAGTGTACAATGCTGCTACTACTACTACTACTATAGTTGCTGACCTCATGAAAATGCTAGTTGCCTGGCTGTTAATGCTAATGTTTTGAGTTCAATGCTTTACCCATTTTGCTGTCACCTGTCGGCTGTCAGATGGAAGTAATATAGCTGTGCAGCAGCCGAGTCGCTTTCACACACCTCCATTTCTATGCCCCCACCATGTTTCCTAGACTCCACGCACCCATTGGCAGACCTGGGACCAGTATGGCAGGTGCCGCCGGGTAGCGGTGAGGAAGATCAGCAAATCTCTATTCGCTAATCTTCCCTTCCTGTTCCTGACCCAGAAGCGATGTGTAAAATGCCACTTCCGGTCCTGATCCCACCGGACTATGAGATTTATAGTGTGCGCATGGTTGCAACTGATATGCATTGCTTGTGTAGCACCCTGCTCCTGTTGACCAGGCATTATGATCTAAATTTAGTGGGATGTCTGACCTGTAGTTAGTTCAGATTCTATGTTTTGGCTAAATTGGTCTATGTTCCAGCCTTGGCTGAGTTGGTGTATTTCCCGCGGTTACCAGCAGGGGTCGCTGCCACCTCTGGTCCGTGTGGGAAGGTACAACGAGCCGAGGTGTATTGGGTGATTTTTCCCAGAGGCAACCTATCGGGAGGTTGATACCGCTGGGCATGCTGGGAGAGTATACTTAAGGGGCAGACGCCATTTCTGGAGACTCTCACCTTGTGGCCACCCTGGCCGGAGGGATGTGACAACTCTTCTTCTACCTCGGGCCTGCTGGCCCAAGGTTTCGTTACTGGAGGTAGGCCCAGGAGTTATCTGGGGCCTACTGGTTTGAGGGTGATCCTGTGCTGTCTGTCCTGCGGGAAGAAGCTGAGCAGTTGAAGGAACCAGGGGAGGACTCGTCTTGGAGAATACGCAGCGGAAGGCTGGTATCCCGAGAGGAGCCCGGGGCCTCAATTGGAGGATGCATCCCAACTAATCTGCCTCACAGTATTGCTGGGTTGGCTTAAAGGACTTTTCATTTTGAAATTCTGATTACCAAGTCTGTGGCAGAGACTTTTCATTTTTGTCCGTGCATCATCCCGGCTGATAGGCTGGTGAGAGGGACCTATCCGGGTGAGCAAGATCCAGTGGCGGCAAGTGTACCTGACTCCAGGATCTCAAGTTTTCCTCAGTGATCTGCATCAGGTACCTGAACTTCCCCCTAACCCTCCATCCCTCATTCTGCTAACGTTGTGGTAAATAAAAAAGCATTGGAAAAGGACTCGGTGACTGGCGACCGGGTTTATGCAACTTTAACCCTAGATTTTGAGCCAACACGGAGAACAGTGGGGTAACGGCAGACCAAAACTAACCAGCAGCTCCTACGGGGGTAGTGCTACACTTGTTTCAAACAAATGGAAGTAAAGGGGGAAAAGGAGAGATCGGAATGCAAGAAAAACACTAAGGGTCCTTTCACACGGGGCGGATCCGTGCAGATCCGCCCCGTGAAGCTCCGCTTGCTCAGCGGGGATCGCTCCGTTGATCCCCGCTGAGCCGACGGATGACTGGGCGGTCCCCGCACACCTTGCAGGGACCGCCCTGTCAGAGCACCGCTCTCCCCTATGGGGAATCGGATGACGACGGATCGTAGAGTCCGTTGTCATCCGATCCGCTCCGCCGACGGAAGGAAAAATAGGGTTTTCCTCCGTCACACTTTGGCGGAGCGGATGTCAGCGGACATGTCTCCGCTGACATCCGTGCCTCCATAGGGGTACATGGAGGATCCGTTTCAGGTCCGCCTAAAAAACTGACAGGCGGACCTGAACGGACCTCCGTGTGAAAGAGCCCTAAAGGATAAAAGTAGTGGATGTGCATGGATTATTTTTGGAGAATAAGAAAAGTGTAAGGTTAACGTGGTGTAATACAGTACAGTACACTGAATTTTAGTCATATACTCAAACTGATGTGATACATTGAAGTGGATACTTTATACATTGTTATCGAAGGAGACATTGTACAATAATTTTTTTTTTTTTGTGTTAACTACCCGTCAAACATCATTTAACACCAATGTCTAAGGACATATGTTGAGTGCAGTATGTCCTGTAGGGAGCCTCACCACGGCGCTCTGCACTCGCAAAGATGTAGAATGAGGCACTGACATCATTAACACCACTCTCTACATCAGACTTTCTCCACCTTTTCAACACGGAGGAACCCTTGCAGTAACTTTCCAGACTCAGGGAACCCCTGCTAAAAATTCCTATATCTACAACTCCTGATACATTAGTGTGATGATCAGTGGGAAGAATGCTCCTTACACTTGTGGTCATTGAGACAAATCCCCCATACAGATAGATAAAAAGATCAATGGTGTGAGTGGCAACTTATATAATGCCCTGTACACACAAGCGGAATTTCCGTCGGCAAAAAGTTGGATGGTTTTTCCGACGCAATTCCGCTCAAGCTTGGCTTGCATACACACGGTCACACGTTCTCTGAACTTTCGAGCATTAAGAACGCGGTGACATACAACACTACGACGAGGCGAGAAAAAGAAGTTCAATGTTTCCGAGCATGCGTGTTTTTTTTTCTCCCGTCGGAATAGCATACAGACGAATGGATTTTCAGATAGGAATTTTTTCCGTCTGAAAATTTGAGAACCTGCTCTCAAACTTTTGCTGATGGAAATTCCGACAGCAAAAGTCTGATGGAGCATACACACGGTCGGAATTTCCGATGAAAAGCTCACATCAGACTTTTGCTGGCGGAAATTCCGCTCGTGTGGATGGGGCAATTTGAGGCATAAATTGCTCATTGCTCAAAGGAACCCCTAGAAACCTTTGGAAGAACCCTAGAGTTACACGAAAACCCTGCTCTACATCATTAAGGACTCAAACTTGACACACAATCTTCCCAAAGACATCCGGGGGAAAAAAAGCAAAGATATTAGATTGTAAGCTCCCAGGAGCAGGTCCTTCCTAACCTTCTTGTATTGTCTCCTTTTATCTTGTAAAGCGCTGTGTAAACTGTTTGGAGCTATATAAATCCTGTAGTAGTAGTAGTAGTAGTAGTAGTAATAATAATAATAATAATAATAATAATAATAGATACAAGGGTCCTCCCAGGGGATGGGAGTCCATTGGAGTGGGGAGCCCAGAGGTGGACTTTAACCACTAGGGGTCCGCGCTATAACCGAATGACTGCTACAGCGCGGACCTAGAATGCCGGGAGGACGTCAATTGACGTCCGCCCCTTTCCTCGTCCCCGGCGCGCGCATCGGGAACTTCCGTGTCCGCCGCGTCACGCGGGTGCCGATGTGCGCGTGTTAACGCAGAGATCCACGTCCTGTCATGGAGAGGAGACCGGTGGTGTGTCCCTTGTACAGAGGGACAACCATCGGTCCCCTCCCCCCACAGTAATAATCACTCCCTTAGGTACACTTAACCCCTTCAGCGCCCCTAGTGGTTAACCCCTTCACTGCCATTGTCATTTTTACAGTAACCAGTGCATTTTTTTTATAGCACTGATCGCTGTAAAAATGACAATGGTGTCAAAAGTGTCCGATGTGTCCGCCATAATGTCACAGTCACAATAAAAATCGCTGATCGCCGCCATTACTAGTAAAAAAAAAAAAATCTTGATAAAGATGATATAAAACTATGCCCTATTTTGTAGACGCTATAACTTTTGCGCAAACCAATCAATAAATGCTTATTGCGAGTTTTTTTTTAACAAAAATATGTAGAAGAATACATATCGGCCTTAACTGAGAATTTTTTTTTTTTTTTTTTTTTTTTTTTTTAAATGGGGATATTTATAATAGCAAAAAGTAAAAAATATTGTGTGGGTTTTTTTTTTTTTTTTTTTCTTCAAAATTGTCACTCTTTTTTTGTGTATAGCGCAAAAAATAAAAACCGCAAAGATGATCAAATACCACCAAAAGAAAGCTCTATTTGTGGGAAAAAAAATATGTAAATTTTGTTTGGGAGCCACGTCGCACGACCGCGCAATTGTCATTCAAAGCGTGACAGTGCGGAAAGCTGAAAATTGGTCTGGGCAGGAAGGGGGTTAAGTGCCCAGTAAGCAAGTGGTTAAATAAGTGATTTGGAATTTTTCCAACTTTTTCTCTGACTTTCGTTTGTTGCATGCTTTTCACAAGGCAAACTTCGTATTCAATCAGACCGAGCCAGGTAGCTGTCATTCTCAGTAGTGGTAGCCCCTGTGACCAGTATACTTTAAATCATGGCCAACGGTCTGGTTTTAAGAGACTGCCTTGCTCTTGACTATCTTGTCTCTTGACTCTGGAAATAAGCTTTGTTGTCAAAATGTACCAAAAAAGCCCTATTTTTTTTTATAGATTAGGGAAGGGTTAGACCATTTGTAAAGTTTTTATTGCTGTCTTTCTTCCTGTTGAGTAGAGTCACCCTCTTTGTACTGGTGTCCATTGTCACCAAAACAGAAAGTTGAGGGAAATCCAACATTTTTACAGTTGTCACCAGAACCTGAGGTAAGGGGTAAACCTTCCAATGGAGATAACTGTTCAGATACCCATCACTTTGGAATGATTCCTCATTGCCTCCCTTTTTTCTTTTGTGTCTCTTGGGACAGGAAGTGAGGGGAAATCTCTCCAAAATCTACACGCCCATCTAAAACTTACCTGATGGATTTGAACCCTTTCCAATTCTCTACCACTGTCTGTCGCCCGTGGCTTACTATTGCCCCAATATCTCTTTATTTTGTGCAGTGATAAATTTAATGTCAAATTTAGATTTTCAGTCAGTCTTTTGACTAAAATGCCATTTTTAATTTGAGTCGTATTTCAGTCATCTGAATTGTTTTGGTCGCATTTTAGTCGCCTAAAATCCTACTATACTAAAATCGAATGGGTTTTGTTAAATAGTAATGCATTTCTCTAGCATTTCCTAACTTATATACTCCTGGAGTAAAAATCTAATAACATGTTATTATTTATGGTATTAAGGTTTGAACATGTGGTTTAAACATGTTTTCAGTTTTGTTTTAGTCAGTCTTTTGACTAAAGTGCCATTTTAGTTTTAGACATCTGAATAGTTTTAGTTGTATTTTAGTTTGACTAAAATTGTGTTTAATTTCGTCAATGAAACTTTATTAGTGGAAGAAAAAAACACTGCTTTTGTGTCCCTTGGGACAGGAAGTGAAGGGAAACCTCCCTAAATGTACAAAGCCATCTAAAACTAACCTGATTTGACCAATCCTCTCCCTATTCCTGCCTCCTGTATCTTACTATTGATCCATCGCTGTGCTGCCTGGTCTGGGCAACCAATAAGAAGTAGGCAGACAGAGCTGGTGGTGACTAGGAAGCTGGCTGCATCTGAGAGTGTCCTGGATTTGAGCTCTCTGCAAAAAAAATCAGACCCAGAGTGCACCCCAGGTGCCGAATCTTTCATATTTTTCCTCTTCTTCTACAGGTTTTCTTTAACCACTTCAGCCCCGGACCATTTTGCTGGCCAAAGACCAGGCCACTTTTTGCGATTCGGCACTGCGTCGCTTTAACTGACAATTGCGCGGTCGTGCGACGTTGCTCCCAAACAAAATTGCGCTATAAACAAAAATAAAGGGACAATTTTGAAAACAATTCAATATTTTTTACTTTTTGCTATAATAAATATCCCCAAAAAATTATATATAGAAAAAAACAAAACAAAAAAAAACACGTTTTTCCTCAGTTTAGGCCGATATGTATTCTTCTACATATTTTTGGTTAAAAAAAATCGCAATAAGCGTTTATTGATTGGTTTGCGCAAAAGTTATAGCATCTACAAAATAGGGGGTAGTTTCATGGTATTTTTATTTAATAATTTTTTTTTTTTTACTAGTAATGGCGGCGATTTAGTGATTGTTTTTTTTTTTTTTATCGTGACTGCGACATTTTGGCAAACACATCGGACACTTTTGACACCATTTTGGGACCATTGTCATTTTTTACAGCGATCAGTGCTATAAAAATGCACTGATTACTGTAAAAATGACACTGGCAGAGAAGGGGTTAACCTGTAGGGGGCGCTGAAGGGGTTACGTGTGACCTAGGGAGTGCTTCTAACTGTTAAGGGGCATGGCTTGCCGTGATACATCACTGATCGCTGTTCTCGATGCCAGGGAACAGCCGATCAGTGACATGTCACTATGCAGAATGGGGAGATGTTGTGTATACACTAACATCTCCCCGTTCTTCAGCTCTGTGACCCGATCGCTGGACAGCGGCGGACATCGAGCTCGCAAAAGGGTCGCGAGTGTGCCACCGGTGGCGTGCGCACGACCACACGGCCTGCAAATTAAAGGGGACATATATATATAATATATTACGCCCATTTGTTCAGCCGCGCCATTCTGTCGACGTATATCCTCGTGCAGCAGTTAAAGGGTAAGTTCACCTTTTCATGAAAAATTAAAAGGTGAGCTAACTCCAAATATTCTTACCACCCTTTTGGACCCTGTTGCACATAACGGCCATGATGCCCTGTGCTGCTGGTGTAGCAGTTTGTACACTGTACACAACCTGGAGGTGAGAACCCTTCATAATGCTTGCAATAGCCAGCGCTGGCTCACATTGGTCAGCGCAGCCACATGACAATGTTGACCAATGAGAGGAGCATCTGAGGCTTCTTCTTCCAGTAAGATGTCCCAGAAGAAAAAAAGCACTTTCCATTGGTCAGCATGGTCATGTGGTCATGCTGACCAATGAATGCTTGTCTTGGCAAGCATTATGAGAATTATGGTGGATACTCCCTCTGGGGCTGTGTGTTGTTGTGGTGTACGGACCACTGCACAGACAGCACGGGGCATTATGGCCGCTATGTGCAGCAGGGTCCAGAGGGGTGGCCCGGATATTTGCAGTTCAGCTTTTCAAAAGTTGAGCTTACCTTTTAAGACCAAACGGTCCAAAGGAAATGTAGCTCACTTGTTTGAATGTAGACATCTTTCTTTCCTGGGTGCATGAATTTCTTACAACATCAGTCCAGAGTAGATAGACCAGAGCCTACTTTAAGATCAAAGCTCCTGAAAAACCTGCCGTGCCTTTTTTTTTTTTTTTTTCCCCCTAGCTATTACGCCCACAGATTTTTTTCCAATTGTCCCTTTCCTTCCCTATTACCATGACCATGTTGCGTTCTTTGGTGCACTTCAAAACCCAATTTTTGTCCGTGGCATCAAGCCTAAAAATGTATATTTATGATTTTCCCCAAAAAATATACTTTGTATAAGACTGTATAAAGTAAATTTTGTTAGTCATTGGCTAATGCCTAATACAGCCTTTCTCAACCTTTTCAACACAGAGGAACCCTTGAAATAGTTCTCCGGTCTCGGGGAACCCCTGCTAAAAAATGTAAATCTACCACTCATGATACATTAGTGTATTGGTCAGTGGGAAGAATGGTCCTTACACTTGTGGCAATTGGGAAGTATTACCTCCTTACAGATAGATAAAAAGATCAATGGTGTCAGTGAGAACTTATCTGAGAGGCAGAAATTGCCCAATGCTGAAGGAACCCCTAGCAACCTCTGGAGGAACCCTAGGGTTCCACGGAACCCTGGTTGAGAATCACTGGCCTAATATAAGCTGTAAGGAGAATAAAAATAATCCCCTCGGGACAAGGAGCAGTGCTTGTGGGAGGGTGACAGGCTGAACTGTTGACATCAGCGGTAACCCAAATTCTCATGCCAGGATTTTGTTTACCTTTCCTTACTCTACGTGCCTGGAGATCTACACAGCCCCTGTCTTGCTGTATCACACTATGTTCCAAATGGCTCATTACACCAAGTTCACACACAGATACCCGAGGTGAAGGCTAGTGGACAGACTAAGGGAATGTTCTTAATGAGCTTCTTTTATATGTTCTCATAATGTACGGTTAAAGCTGAACAGTTCCCATAAATGTCTTCTGTACAAAATAAGGTCCGCTGGCATGGACCATAGGGCGAGTACATGGATTGAAAACTGGCTACAAGGGCGAGTTCAGAGGGTGGTGATAGATGGGGAGTACTCAGAATGGTCAGGGGTGGGTAGTGGGGTCCCCCAGGGTTCTGTGCTGGGACCAATCCTATTTATATTGTTCATAAATCACCTAGAGGATGGGATAAATAGTTCAATCTCTGTATTTGCGGACGATGCTAAGCTAAGCAGGGAAATAACTTCTCCGCAGGATGTGGAAACCTTGCAAGAAGATTTGAACAAATGAATGGGGTGGGCAACTACTGTACATGGCAAATGAGGTTCAATGTAGAAAAATGTAAAATGATGCATTTGGGTGGCAAAAATACAAATGCAATCTATACACTGGGGGGAGAACCTCACGGATCCGTGAGGACACACACACTCTCCCTGGGACGCTGGATATGGTGATGGCGCCCTCTTGGGCCATTTCAATGCTAATTTTTCCTGTGTTAAATGTACGTAGATAGGCTAAAGGGGTCTCCTATTGTTTGGGGAACGGAATTGAAATAAATGGGATTACACTATTGTGTTGCTATTTTTCTCATTATTTCATGACCTGCTTTGGAGCCCAAATATACTTGTGGACCCTGCTGTGAGGTGACGTTCCAGTTGCTGATCCATCTGCTTACTTAAGGCTCATTTATATCTTGCCTCTGGTGAGTTTGAACCCCTAAAGGGGATTTATCGTCACGTGGTGGATTGCCGATATAATGTCTTTTGTGGTGGAAGGTGCACACTTGGACTTTTGCTGATATCTACCTTATCACTCTGAACTGGCTTTATTACTTCATTACGTACTGGACTTTATTTAGTGGCAGTGTCCACGAGTCTTTTTATGTATTTATTTATTCTAATTTCAGTGCTGTTATGTGTAAATTAATGATACAGGTTCTGTACTGTTTTATTCTTTTACCACCCCTTTCATATTTATAGCACTGTTCGCTGTATAAATGTGAATGGTCCAAAAATAGTGTCAAGTGTCCAATGTGTCCGCCGCAATATCGCAGTCCAGACAAAAATTGTAGATAACCGCCATTACTAGTGTAAAAAAAAAAAAATGTCATAATTCTATCCCCTATTTTGTAGGCGCGATAACTTTTGCGCAAACCAATCACTATACGCTTATTGCGATATACTTTTTTTTTTTTTACCCAAAATATGTAGAAGAATATATATCGGCCTAAACTGAGAAAAAAATTGTTTTAAAAAAAATAAAGAAAAAATTGGGATATTTATTATAGTAAAAAAAAAAAATATATATATAAAAAATTTAAAAATTGACGCTTTTTTTTGTTTATAGCGCAAAAAATAAAAAACCGCAGAGGTGATCAAATACCACCAAAAGAAAGCTCTATTTGTGGGGGGAAAAAAAGGGACGTCAATTTTGTTTGAAAACCACGTCGCGCAATTGTCATTCAAAGTGTGACAGTGCTGAAAGCTGAAATTTCGCCTGGGCAGGAAGGGGGTATATGTGCCCAGTAAGCAAGTGGTTAATCCATTCTGTGAGTGGACAGTGAAAGGAAAAGCAGCAGACTGATGAGCACACGTTTTTGTCCCTCCACCAGCCTGTGACTGGACTGTGAAGTGGAAGCAGTACACTGAGGAGCTCAGGTCTTGTCCCTCCTCCAGGCTGTGACTGGACAGTAAAAGGAGAAGCGGCACACTGATAAACTCAAGTCTTGTCCCTCCTCCAGTCTTTGACTAGACAGTCAAAGAAGGAGCTCATTTCTATCACTCTACTCTCTCCTATCAACATGTTCCTTGTTGACACATGGACACTTTACAACAAACTGCCTCTATGTGCTGCTTCTCCCTCTCCCACTCTTGGCTCTGCTTTAAAAGTCTAATATCGGGTCAAATTCAGGTACTTGCACTGCTTGCCCTTGCTGCTGTCATCTGCATGTTCTACAGCCATGGCCAAAGTTTTGAGAATGACACAAATCATTTTCACAAAGTCTCTGCTGCTTCAGTGTTTTTATGATGCCGATTTGTATATACTCCAGAATGTTATGAAGAGTGATCAGATGAATTGCCATTAATTGCAAAGTCCCTCTTTGCCATGAAAATTAACTTGATCCCATAAAAAAAAAACATTTCCTCTGTATTTGAGAAGAAGTCTTCGGGGGGCCCAAGAAAGTCCAGCATGTGCCAGGACCGTCTCCTACAGTTGATTCAGCTCTGAAAATCGGGGGAACCACCAGTGCTGAGATTGCTCAGGAAAAGCAGCAGGCAGGTGTGAGAACATCGGCACGTACGGTGAGGAGAAGACTTATGGAGGATGGCTTGGTGTCAAGAAGGTCCGCAAAGAAGCCACTTCTCTCCAGGAAAAACATCAGAGACAGTCTGATATTCTGTAAAAGGTACATGGATTGGACTGCTGAGGACTGGGGGAAAGTCATTTTTCTTTGATGAATCTCCTTTCTGATTGTTTGGGGCGTCAGAAGAAAAGGTGAACGCTTCCATCGGTCCTGTGTCATGCCAACAGTAAAGCATCCTGAGACCTTCATGTGTGGGGTTACTTCTCAGCCAAGGGTGTGGGGGCCTCACTCACAATTTTGCCTAAGAACAGAGCCATGAATAAAGAATGGTAAAAAACTTCCTCCGAGAGCAACTTCTCCCAACCATCCAAGAACAGTTTGGTGAGGAACCATGCCTTTTCCAGAATGATGGAGCACCTTGCCATAAGGCAAAAGTGATAACCAAGTGGCTTGGGGAACAAAACATACATTTTGGGTCCATGGCCAGGAAATTCCCCCAGACCTTAATCCCATTAAGAACTTGTGGTCAATCCTCAAGAATCGAGTGAACAAAAAAAAAAACCACGAACTCCAAGTATTGATTATGCAAGAATGGGCTGTCATCAGTCAGGATGTGGCCCAGAAGTTGATTGACAGCATGCCAGGGAGAATTGCAGAGGTCTTGAAAAAGAAGGGCCAACACTGTGAATATTGACTCTTTGCCTAAACGTAATGTAATTGTCAAAGCCTTTGATACTTATGAAATGCTTGTAATTATACTTCAGTACACCATAGTAACATCTGACAAAATTATCTAAAAACACTGAAGGAGTAGACTTTGTGAAAATTAATATTTGTGTCTTTCTTAAAACTTTTGGCCACAGCTGTACTTTTTAGGAAAGTTCTAAAACTTCCACCCATGTTGGTCAGTAGAGCTGTTTGTGCTTTGGTACGTTAGGTACAGTCTTAAACTCATGCATGCAACAGTTTGGGAATGCAAACATTTGATCTTTTTATATATTTTTGATTTCTGCGTAAAAGGTTTAAAGGAGTCCTAAACTGTAATGTCAGAAATTGAATGTGAGGCAACTGAGTTTTCTTTCTCGTACATCACGGGACACAGAGCGACATAGTCATTACTAATGGGTTATATAGATACCGTCAGGTGCTGGCACTGGCAACTTCCAAAACCGGAAGTACCCTCCCCTATATAAGCCCCTCCCATCCGGGAGCACCTCAGTTTTTTGCCAGTGTCTAAGGTGTTGGCCAAGAAGAAACATGTGTTTTTCACTGAGCTTGCGTACAGGTTCTTTTGGGCCTCAGTAAGCTATTCCGGATCCGACCAAAAAAGCTTCATAGCTAAACGGTCGGTACCCGGGCCTTGCAGAGAAGAGCAAGGTTTTGCCTGTAATGCTTCTCTTAGGAGAGCTGGACCCTGGGATCCAGAGCTCTGGTCATACCCACGACCAAGATGTTTTCTGTGCAGGGTGCTATACAGGACCAGGGGAGTGGAATCCTTGGGAACCCGGTCCCTGAAGGTTTGATTACAATGCCTGCCGTGATAGGTGAAGTTTGGGCTTTTGTGGACCAAACAAAGTCCTGCGGCGGGGAACAGGTAAGTGGGGGCCCCCAGGAACTTGGTTCTATTGGGGGACCCCCAAGCCTAATTTGTCTTTCTGTCTGTTACCTAACGGTATTCCCGCTAATATTCTGTGTATGCCTGTTACTACTGAGAAAATGTAAAAATTTTAATAGTAGGCAAGAAAAAAAAAAAAAATGTAAGACCGCGGTACCTGTGTTAGACACTAGAGGCCGCTATGGTTCTTTTTCTTGTAATGTGGATTTTTTTCTTCCAGAATCAAATCCAGGCAGTTGGTATGTTCTCTGCTGGGAAGCTGTCTCCTCTGCCCTGTTGCTGCGCTCATCCATCCCCGGGCCCTGCGGCAAAGGGACCCTGGCTCCCATCTAGCTCCTTGTTTTCAAAAAAGGCGCACGTGCCCGCGCCTCTATTCATAGAGGCGATCCGGAAAAAGGGGCGGAGCGGGTGGATGACGCTCAGGTGTGCGCCGCGGCGCTACTGCGCATGTGCGGGCGTCCAGCGTGTTTTGAAGCACATTATAGCTGGCTGTTGAAGGCACAGACAGAGCTAGCAACAATATAAAGGCACATAGAGGCGGTTGATGCAGGCATCCCCTAGAAAGGCACTTTAGTAGACACCAACTGTGATATAGCAGCAATTGTGCTAGACTATTCTCAGTAAAAGTGGTGTATTACGGCTGGAATACCTCAGCTTTAGGCTTAGGAATATGCCGTCCAGAAGCTCCGGAACTGAATCTTCCAGGAAGCGAAGGGGGTCTCATCGGGCTCTGAGGATCTTGGGCATACTTCTGCTGCACCAGTCTCCCCTGAAGTTCAGAGGTAAGTGACCGTAGAGACCCCGCAGGGGTACTTGGTACTGTGGCTGTCCTCAGTTCACCTGCTCCTGTGTATGTAACAGAGGAGGTTTTTTCCTCAGCTCTGGGAGGATTAGAGAGAGATTGTCAACATTGATCGGTGCCTCCCTGTCAGGGAAAGCACGCCCGATCTCCGTCTCCTCCTTCAGAGTGCCTGTTAGCAGAGCAACAGTCCCATACAGGGATCGACCTGCCTGAAGGGGATCAGGATGAGGTTGATTCTGTTATAGAGGAATCAACAGTGGGGGAACCTTTTCTCAGCATCTCAAGCTGAAAGATTATTGGTTCAGTCTCTGACTAACATGGTCCGATCAGCATTTAAAAATACACCTTGCGGAACCATCAACCACTACTGTATCCTCGTTGGGGTCGCTAGAAGCCCCCAGACTGTCTGTTCTTTTCCACTTCACCCTTTGCTGAAAGGGCTCATTTACCAGGATTGGGAACATCCTGAGAAAATATTTATTCCCCCAAGAGATTTCCGGTGGTCTATCCCATGGAGGATAAGTTCATCAAAAAAAAAAAAAAAATGGAAGGTCCCTACAGTGGACGCAGCCATCTCTTGTATGTATAAATCACTCACATGTCCAGTGGATAATGTCCAAATGTTCAAGAACCCAATAGATAAAAGATTGGAGTCCTTATGAAAATCTGCTTCTTTATACAGCAAGCTTGGTGACACAACCAGCAGTAGCAGCTATTGGGGTCTGCTAAGCAGTAAAGGATCAGTTGAAACAGGTCTTGAGGGACTTGACAGATCAGCAGGCTTTGCCCTAGCTGATCTACCTAGAGCCTTAGGCTTTGCGGTTGACGCCATAAAGGATTCAGTCCATCAGGCCTCCCGCCTTACGCTGTCTATAGTACATATGCGTAGGCTCCTATGGCTCAAAAACTGGTCTGCTGAAGCTCCCTGTAAAGAATGGCTGGTTAGCGTCCCATTTCATGGTGAACGCTTATTCAGGGAAAACCTGGACAAATATATCCAGAAAATTTCCAGCGGTAAAAATACGCTCTTGCCGGTTAAAAACAGAGTTAGAGGTCCCTCTTTAAGAGGCCTGCTTCTCCAGTCCCTGGGGCATCGGCTGTGTAACAGTTCCGACGGCCTCCTCGGTCAATTCCCGGGGGTAAAAAACAGGGACAATAGCAGGGTAATGAGAAACCCTGGGTCAGGGGAGGTACAAAACCTCCCCCAAAGTTAAATTCATTGAAGCCCCCACTCAGTCGGGTGGGGGGAGGACTCCAGTTGTTCGCAGAGACCTGGCGGGACACGATCAGAGACAGATGGGTGCTCTCCGCAGTAAGTCTGGGATACAGTTTGGAGTTAAAAGACTCTCCTCCTTCCCATTTTATGAGGTCAAACGTGCCAGGGGATCCCCGGAAGAGAGAGTCCCTCCTGTTGGCACTAGAACAACTATTGCTCCAAGGAGTAATTATGGAGGTTCCCCTGGAAGAATGAGGGTTCGGGTTTTACTCAAACCTCTTTACAGTCCCGAAGCAAACGCGGACGGGAGGCCCATATTAATTCTAAAAGGGCTATACAAATTCCTGTACATCAGGACTTTCCGATGGAGTCGATCCGATCGGTGGCCACTGCCCTACAAGGGGAGGATTGGTTAGCCGCGATCGACATCAAAGATGCTTATTTGCACATTCCCATCTTTCCAGTCCACCAAAAATTTCTACGCTTTGCAGTAGAAGGGCGCCATTTTCAGTTCAGAGCCTTACCCTTCGGTTTGGCCACAGCACCACGAGTGTTTACAAAAATTCTGGCCCTTTATTGGCCAATCTAAGAACACAAGGTGTAATGATAATGGCATATCTAGATGACTTGTTGCTGATAGACCACTCAGTGAAAAAACTAGACGTGGTCGTTCACAAGACAATCAAGTATCTGGAATCTCACGGTTGGATTATCAACCGAGACAAGTCAGCCCTAAAAACCAGTCAAAAGTCTGGAATACTTGGGGCTAAGGTTGGATTCAGGCCAGAGAAAAATATTCTTGCCTCGAGGAAAGGTGTTGTCTTTGAAAGATGTGATCCACTTAGTGGGTACAAAAAAGACAGCCGTCCATACGCCTGTATATGAGGCTGCTGGGAAAAATGGTGGCATCATTCGAAGCAGTACCCTACGGTCAATTCCATTCAAGGAATTTGCAAGGGGCCATACTGTCAGCCTGGAACAAAAAAGTTCAGGCCCTAGACTTACAATGTCCTTGTCCCCTTCCGTTCGCAAGAGCCTCCGTTGGTGGTTGGTTCCCCAGAATCTGGAAAAAAGGGAAATCCTTCAGTCCGATTTCTTGGAAGGTGGTCACTACAGATGCCAGCCTTATAGGCTGGGGAGCAGTACTGGAGCAATGGTCTCTCCAGGGCAGATGGTCGGATGCAGAAAAGGCCCTGCCCATCAATCTCTTAGAGATACGAGCAGCCCGGTATGCCCTAGTAGCATGGACATCCAAACTCCAAGGGTCCCCTGTCAGAATTCAATCAGACAATGCCACAGCAGTGGCATATATCAATCATCAGGGGGGCACCAGGAGTCGTGCAGCCCAGAGGGAAGTAAATTACATCCTGAAATGGGCAGAAAGATATGTCCCAGCCATATCTGCGGTATTTATTCCAGGAGTGGAGAATTGGAAGGCGGACTTTCTAAGTCGCCAGCAATTATGCCCAGAGGAAGGGTCCCTTCACCCCGAGGTTTTCTGGACAATATGTCAGCGGTGGGGAACATCGGATGTAGATCTTCTAGCATCCAGATTCAACGCAAAGGTGGACAGGTTTGTCTCTCGGACAAGGGATCCCCTAGCTTGCGGCTCGGATGCCCTAGTGTTCCCTTGGGATCAGTTCAAGCTGATATATGCATTCACACCGCCACAATGGTTACCTCGATGACTCCGCAGAATCAGGGTAGAAAAGGAACCAGTGATTCTGGTGGCTCCAGCGTGGCCCCGAAGAGCGTGGTACGCGGAGATTGTAAAATGTCAGTGGGGAGTCCTTGGTCTCTCCCACGTCGTCCGGACCTGCTTTCGCAAGGACCGATATACTACCCTTCCTTACCAGCCCTAGGTTTGATGGCCTGGCTATTGAAGCCCACATTCTAAAAAAGAGAGGGCTCTCTAATCCTGTGGTATCTACCATGATCAATGCCAGGAAGCCGGTATCCAGGCAGATCTACTATAGAATCTGGAAGGCGTACATCGCGTGGTGTGAGGCCAAGAAATGGCATCCACATAAGTACGTAATAGGTAGGATTCTGGACTTCCTACAGTGGGCTGTAGATAGGAAACTTGCCTTGAGTACTATCAAGGGTCAGATTTCGGCCTTGTCAATAATTTTTCAAAGGCCCTTGGCTTCGCATTCACTAGTCAAAGCCTTTATACAAGGAGTGATGCGTATTAGTCCTCCGGTTAATATTCCCATATGTCCATGGGATCTAAACTTGGTTCTGTCGGTTCTACAGAAACAACCATTTGAACCATTACATCATATTTCTTTGGTGCTTCTCACCAGGAAATTGATTTTTCTAGTAGCCATTTGTTCGGCTAAAAGAGTGTCGGAATTAGCAGCTATGTCCTGTAAGGAGCCATATCTGGTTATCCATAAGGATAGAGTAGTGTTACGTCCTCATCCAGCCTTTCTTCCTAAGGTGGTATCGAGGTTTCATTTGAACCAAGATGTGGTTCTTCCTTCTTCTTTCCCCAAACCTACTTCGGTAGAGGAAAAGTTATTGCATTCTTTGGATGTAGTAAGAGCAGTTAAAGCTTATCTAAAGGCCACTGCTCAGATTCGTAGAACGGATACTTTGTTTATTCTGCCGGAAGGCCCCAGAGAGGGTCAGGCAGCGTCAAAATCTACTTTAGCCAAGTGGATTCGACAGGTCATAATACAAGCCTATGGCTTGAGAAGGAGACCGCCTCCGTTCAAAGTTAGAGCGCACTCCACGAGAGCAGTTGGAACTTCATGGGCAGTGCATCACCAGGCCTCCCTGGCTCAAATCTGTAAGGCCGCAACATGGTCTTCAGTACACACGTTTACTAGGTTCTACCAGGTGGACGTTAGAAGTCAGGAGGATGTCGCCTTTGGGCGCAGTGTGTTGCAGGCCGCAAAAGATCCTCATGTCTGATAGCGCTCAGCTTATATATGGTGTATCCCCCCCCTCATTGGGCATTGCTTTAGGACATCCCATTAGTAATGACTATGTCGCTCTGTGTCCCGTGATGTACGAGAAAGAAAATAGGATTTTTATAACAGCTTACCTGTAAAATCCTTTTCTTGGAGTACATCACGGGACACAGAGCTCCCGCCCCTCTTTGGGGACACTTATTGCTTTGCTACAAAACTGAGGTGCTCCCGGATGGGAGGGGCTTATATAGGGGAGGGTACTTCCGGTTTTGGAAGTTGCCAGTGCCAGCACCTGACGGTATCTATATAACCCATTAGTAATGACTATGTCGCTCTGTGTCCCGTGATGTACTCCAAGAAAAGGATTTTACAGGTAAGCTGTTATAAAAATCCTATTATCCTGGTGTATAAACTGTAATGCCACGTACACTCGATCGGACATTCCGACAACAAAACCGTGGATACATTTCCAACGGATGTTGGCTCAAACTTGTCTTGCATACACACGGTCGCACAAATGTTGTCGGAAATTGCGAACGTCAAGAACGCGGTAACGTACAGCACGTACGACGGCACAAGAAAACGGAAGTTCCATAGCAAATGCGTGACCCTTTGGACTCCTTCTGCTAATCTCGTGTTAGTGGAAATTTGGTTAGAGACGATTTGCGTTTTTCAGCCTCGTGCTTTTCAGTCCGTTTACAGCGTGACGAATGTGCTATCTCCATTAGGAACGCTAGTTTTACCAGACACAATTTTGTGCGTCGGAATTGTCTGTCCTACACGCTCGGAATTTACGAGAACGGATTTTGTTGTCGGAAAATTTGAGAGCCAGCTCTCAAATTTTTGTTGTCGGAAATTCCGACAGAAAAGGTCCGATGGAGCCTACACACGATCGGAATTTCCGACAAAAAGCTCCCATCGAACATTTGTTGTCGGAAATTCCGACCGTGTGTATGCGGCATAAGAGTTGGAACGGTCACCTATAAAATAAATGCCTGACTCTGGTGTTGGGTTGATACAAATGTAGCGGGGTCTCCTTTAAGGCCCCGGGACTACGTTACCCAGAACCCCATTCGGCACCCAGAGTGAAATTGGCCACCGCAGAGACTCATGGGAGGGGCTATTTAAGAAGGAGGCGAGGCGGAGCTCGGCCTCTTTGGACACCGCGCTGCAAGCAACAGTCTTCCTGTGCGGATCTGCTGCAGCGCAAGGCCTGAAGCCTGGGGCCTTGCACAACTTCCGAAGAGCCTTCCACCCCACTGCGGAGCCTGGGGTGGCATCTGACTTGTCGAGGTGAGGACATCAGTTGGATCGGGGACCCGATCGTGACGGACGCTGTGTGTGGAGACACAGCAGGTGGAAGTCCCGGACTGGGATCGCGTCCGGAGTGGTGAGCGAGCTCTTGCTCAATCCAATAGACTGTACCGTGTTTAGGCCTATAGACTGCCTTGGCCCACCAATCGTTTGTTTGTTGTTCCACTGGAGACCAGTAGCGGGACAGACTAAAAGGGTCTCCAGTATAGTGTTCCTTGTGACTGCCTACTTTATGGATTACAAAAATACTGTCTCATCAAGTGCACCACCGAAAGTTTGCATGCAAAGAAATCCTTAATGAGAGACTGAGATTTATTCTGTGTCAGGCCTGACCAGGGAGGGGAGATAGACTATTGTTTTCGTGCGCCACAGGGCACGTATACAATAATAGCTGCGCGTGGTGGATTACCGCGCTGCGCCATTATTGCGTGCTATACCTATTGCTGCAGGGCTCTGTAAGCAAATTGTATGTGTTTATGTTCTGCCTATGCTTTTAAAAACTAAAGTAAAACCGTTATACTTGATCTCTTGCATCAGTGTGTTGTCTTATTGCAAAGAGATTACTCCTTGCAATACTGTTTGACTGTGATACAAGTATAATCCCTAGACTAGCTGTGCCAGAGTGGGTCGAGTAAGATTGCCGGGGGTTGGCGGTGCTGTACACAGGGCCCGAAACAAAAATCCAGCAGCTCCCTTAACTGGGGGTAGCGCTACACAAAACATGGTCTATGCCAAGGAGATTAGGAGCTACCCAATGGATACTACAGGATCAGAGACCACATAATCAATGACCTGACACCAGCTTGTTCCGAAAATTATCTGATTCTTTAGGAGCAATTTTCTTCTCTGCCCCTCATATTTTACTACAGCCTGTGGTTAAATAATGATTTAAATGGTAATGCTTTTTCGGCTATACGTCTACTTTAATGGGGGCTGAAAAGCAAGGCTTGTAAAAGGATATGTAGCTTGTTTTTATTGAGTTTGCCTTTTAATGGTCAGCTTGGTTGTTTGCTTAGAATATTTCATGTCCTTTTTATAAATTAGATAATTGTCAGTAGCAGACATGGAGCTTGTTTAATAGAGGGAGGTTAAGCAAATGTTCCATACCTTGTAGGTTTTGAGGTTTCCTATTCCAGTCATAAACCTTACTGACAATGATGGCCCCAGGAGAACTGCAGCGGTTAGTCCTGGTGTCTGAAAATCAAAGGCACACTATGAGGAGTTCAGTTGGTAGTTTCTAAACACTTGTATTTATAAGGATAACACTTTACGAAACGTTTTACAAGGCACTATTAACGGCAAGTATAAAAATATTAGATCACCCTTTTTTTTTTTTTTTTTTTTTTTTTTTTTTTTAAATCTAACTGTACCTTTTTTAGCATAGCATAATGAGAATTTGCATATGTAAAAAGGAATAAAACGTGTAGACCTCCAGTATATGTCAACTTTGCATTTAAGGGTTCATTCACACCATTTGCATTAGGATGAGCTGGGCCATGCAGTCCCAATGTAAAAAATGTATAAAAAATTGCCTTGTTTCTAAGCATTGTGGTCGTGTGCTGGGGAAAAAAAAGTACTGCATGCAGATTTCACTGCATCCTAGAGCCCCATACACACTATTAGATTTTCTGCAGATTTTTGGCCTCAGATTTAACAAAACCATGTAGTGCAAGGGCCTGCCTGATTCCATACAAATTGAAACTCTTAAGCTTTGACCTCGTATTATATGGTTTTGGTAAATCTGAAAACAAAAATCTGCAAAAAATCGAATAGTGTGTATGGGGTCTAACACCACAGTGTGAGTAGAACTCATTAGAATGTCACTTGTGACATTTCATTAAAGTTCTTAAAAAAAAAAAAGTACAGTGGAACCTCGGATTACGAGCATAATCTGTTCCAGGAGAATGCTTGTAATCCAAAGTACTCGCATATCAAAACGAGTTTCCCCATTGAAGTAAATGGAAGCGAAAATAATTAGTTCCGCATTGACTTCAATGGCATGCAATACCGCAAGTGGCCAACTGACAAAAAGGCCAGAGGACACCTTGGCTGACCCCGGCAAACCTCGGAAAGACATTATTCCCGAGATATGCCAAGGTCAGCCGTGCTGTCCTCGGGCCTTTCCGTGCATTTCTGAACGGCGCCGATTGGCGATGTTCGGCTTCAGCACCACCCCACCCCACCTCAGGCCAAACGCGGTACTGCACACCGCTTTGGCCTGAATCGCGCTCGTTTTGTGAGACAACACTCGCAAACCGAGTTACGATTTTTATGCAATCCAATCACTTCTCACCCCTTATGCCCCGTACACACGATCGGTTTTCCCGTCGGAATTCCTCTCAAGCCTGCCTTGCATACACACGATCACGCAAAAGTTTGGTGAACTTTTGACTGCCAAGAACGCGGTGACGTAAAAGACTACGACGAGCCGAGAAAATTAAGTTCTATGCTTCCAAGCATGCGTCAATTTGTTTCCGGGCATGCGTCGGAATTTAGCACGTCCAGAATTTGTACACACGATCGGAAATTCCGATCAGTTTTTTTCCTGACAGGAAAATAGAGAATCTGCTCTCTATCTTTTTCCAGCAGTTTTTTCCGTTGGAAAAAGTCTGATGGAGCATACACACGGTCAGGATTCTCGACCAAATGCTCTCATCAGACTTTGTCCAACAGGAAAACCGATCGTGTGTACGGGGCATTAAAATAGGGGTCTCCCGAACTTTCTAAACAATGTACTAGTCTATATTGTTCTTCGGCCGGACTGCTGTCAGTGGGAGTAAAAAAATGCCCCCAGCATCAGTGGTAGTAAACAATGCTTCAGCCTTGATAGTCACTGGGATTTTAAAAATTGCGTAACATCTGTCGTCAGTAGGATGATGAATAGTGCCCCATCAATGGGAGGAATAGTGCCCCATCAATGGGAGGAATAGTGCCCCATTGTTGGTGTCAGTGGGTGGAATGGTTCCCCATTGTATCAGTGGGAGGAATAGTGCCTCATTGTGGGTGTCAGTTGATGTCATTGAAAGGAATTATTTCTTGGTGCTAGTGGGAGGAAAAGTACCTCACTGTTCGTATCAGGGGAAGAAATATTGCCCCAATGTTGATGTCTTTGAAAGGAATGGTGTTTCATTGTTGATGTCGAAGGGATGAATAGTGGCTCGTACCAGTAGAAGCAATAGTGCGCAAAGGGCCGTATACAGACAAGCAAAGGGCAGCAGTTTGCAGACCACTGCCTGAAAGGTTTGGGATGACCTGAAATACTCTGAATTTCTTTCTCCCACATGCTGCTCTCCTCCTTTTCTCCAGAATTCTCCTTTCCCACCATACCTTACCACCGGGGGCTCTTTAATCATTTGTCATCCTCATGTCTTTTCCATCTCCATACCCTAGTTACATCTGATGGCCCTAAATCCTTCTAAGTCCATACATTACCACAGACTACAACCTTTTGGATATTCTTCAGTCAAGCTTTATCTTTCATATGCCATTGTGAAATATCCTTTTATTCTTATGAACAATGTTGTAAAGATAATCCTTACTCTCCTGGCCTAATCTCAACCATCTTTTTAACGCTACTAAAGCTGCCATTAGATGGATCAAAATTCATCCAGTTCAGTAGGGACTGGCCAAATTCTTCTTGATCAGTGGATGCAGCCACTGATCGTTTTATTCTGAAAGCAAAGAGTCCACACTGCTGTGATGTCTCAGCGGGGAGGATTCCTCCATCCACCTTGATTGTGTCGATGGAGGAATACGATCGTTAAAAACAAGTAATCTGTGGCCCCCCTTAGCCATGCTCCTGCAACACCACCCACCGAACAGCATAAATGGGCACTAGATCTAGGCTCCCCATTGGCAGAGGAAGACTGGATGCAAATTTGGTACTGGATCCAATGAACATATAGCTTCTATTCAGCAACAGAAAGCAGAGGATTGTGGGTGAGATCTCTTGACCACATGATGTAAAATACCCAGAAACCATATACTACGCTTCCCTCGTAAGGGCAGCACCTTACGCTCCCCCTGTGCTCCGGCAGTCCCAGGTCCTCCGACATCATGAAGCTCAATGTGGAGCCAATAGCCCTGCACTGGACTTGAGGCTACCAATGGATCGTCCACCACCGAAATGTTGGAGAGCAGAGGAGAGCACTAGCTGCAGGTGGCTTTGAAGGATCAGGTAAGTATAAGTGCTCTTTTCTGTCCTCTAGACCTAAAGGATAATTTTTCTACCCTTGCAGTGTACGGGCAGCCCCACTACAAAGGATAATTATTGAAGAGCAGCTTTAAATCTACAGCTTTCCTTCAATTAATTAATATCTAGTTATTCTGCCATGATCTTTGCTCTGTAACTTCCTGTCCCTGTCTCCCAATTGTGATCTTGTTGTCACCCTGTGGCATGCTCCCGCATGGCTGTTTTAATATACATCGCACAATAATTGTCTACTGTTGTCACCATCAGGAAACCCAACCTGAGAAATTCCATTCAGCCATTTCTGGAGTGCATGTAGGCAAGAACTGGCTGCAAAGAAGCTACAGGAGATTAACATGCCGTGAAAATGATTTTATTAAAAAAAAAATATATATATATATATATATATATATATATATATATATATATATTGCAACCGTTTGATGCCATTCAGCTAGGTTTTACATCTACATATACAGTATGTATGACCAAACCTTTTTTGTTTTTGTTTGTGGTCTGTTGGGTAAATTTACCTTCACTTCTATTCTGGAGACACAACAGGAAATGAGAGGAATTCTCCCTAAATTAATGGGAGATGTTTTCTCAGGAACATGTGTCCCTTTTGGATCACTTTCTCTTACCGCTTGCAACGATTAGACTATTAAATAGATGGGAAGATTTATTATACAATTTACTTGTTTTCAACTTTTTATTTTTACTTTTCTTACATTTCTTCTATTGCTTCTTGGTTTCTGGCCTAGGCTAAAATGTTAATACATCTTCATGGGCTTTTTTTTTCATCTGGAGGGGCTTTCTAAGTTAAGCATACCCTTTTACCCTTTAAAAAAAAAAAAAGTTAAGCATACCCTCCTGCCTGCATGCCTGAGCTAAGGGCAAATGAATTCCCGCAAGTAAATGCTATATGAATCGTCTGCCCTTACTCAAGATGGCCACAGCTAGAAATGGTAGGGGAGTGTTTTTTTTAAAGTGAGTTCTCAACAAAATAAAGCACGGAAATATGGATGGATGGGTGAGCTTGTTGGGTGAGCTTGTTCAATTTGTGCTGCTTAAGCCTCGTACACACGGTCGGACTTCCATCTGACTTTTCCGTGGATTTTTGTCCGAACGGAGTTGGTCGGGAACACCCATAGCATACACACGCTCTGACTTTTCTGCAAACTTTCCCAAAACTTTTTGCAACATCACATGGTTTTTCTGCTCTTTTCTGCTCTTTACCGCCACCCTTTGGTCAACTTATGCTATTGTTGGTTGATTTTAACATTAGTTGTTTTGTCCATCGGACTAAAGTCCGATGGTTTTCTGTACACACGGTCGGACTTTGCTCCATCGGACTTTTGTTGGGAAAAAGTTTGGCCGTTTGCAGACCCAACTTTTGTCAGATGAAAACAAAACCAAACGAAAAAAGTTTGTCCGATGGAGCGTACACACGGTCAGATTGTTGGTCCAACTTGCTTAAAACGAAGTCTGTTGGGCAAAAGTCCGACCGTGTGTACGGGGCTTAAGATACAGTTTAGTTCCACTTTAAGGTTCTATCCTTAGAGCTTAGATTTATAGTGGGTTTAAACCTCAGACATGAAATATTACCAAAGGATATCCCTCCATAGTGTGTACTTGTCTTAATTAAGAGCACGAAGTGTCATTTCTGTCTGCTGCTTCATTCCTCTGCTATCAGCATGAATTACTTCTGATAAGTTTTCCTGACACCAAGAGAAAAATGGTGATGGGGAGGGAGCTTCAGCCAATTTGACAGCCTCGGCTCTTTACTTCCTGTGAGCTGTATGAAGGGGGGGGGGGGTGTCTCTTCACTCCAATCAGCTTTCAGAGGTCTCCCCACGGAGTTCTGTAGGAGTATTTCTTCGCCCTCCTTTTTTTATTTTTTCTGACGCCTCAGACAGGCTGTATCAATTCTGGACTTTGAAGGGCTTTAGGCATACATCTACAACAACAAGGCACTGTTAGCGGAGGCACAGGGCTGCCATGAATTCTTAATGACACCCCCATGCACTGGAAATTGCATCACTTTTTCCTGCATAGCACTACGCAACTTCTCTGTGGCTGGGATTTTGGAAAAGGTGCAGGGACCTTTTACCTGCGTTTCCCATAGATACAGCAGTCCGTTCAAATGAATAGGCTGCTTTTCCCACACAGCCGGTGGGAATCCAGAATAGTGTGAACCTAGCCTTTATACAATAAGTGTATGGTAAGAGAGGCAGTTTCTGGATAGTTAATTTTTATCTTAATATTGTGATTATAGTTAATATTTTTCTGGCTTCATTGAGTCATGGTCTTACTTTTGTTGACCTATTGATGGAAGTGTGTTTTTTTTTTTTTTTTTTCCTATTTTGGACATTTGGTTCAGGAAAAACGTATCCATACATAGTAAATAATAAATAAAGTGTGGCGCTATGTGCAAACAGAAAAATATATATATATATAAAATGTCTGGTTGGTAATTGGTCTATATAAAGACCCGTATATCGTGTTGAACCTGATAGTGGTTCTGTACACTTATGTAAAAAAGTGCATATACCCTGCAAAAATTCAATATGTGCAATGGCGTGAAATATATAAATAAATTTAAATAGGTAAATTAACCTAACACTGAAAAAATATAAAATGACATGAATATCATATGTGAAAGTGATCCACAATATATATTAGTGTCCAATTTTCTGTGAGAAAAAAAAAAAAAAAAAAAGGAAGAAAGTCTCTCGGTGAATGTGTGATCTGATACCAACATCAACACTGCATCAACACCACGTCAGGTGTGTAATGAATGGTAGGTACAGTCCAGACCAGTTCCTTGGATTTATGCGTTTTCTATGTTGCAACACTTAAAGGTGATATATGCCAATGGAAAGTGAGTAAAGGGTGTATACTCTTACCGGATGTTGTAGATCCAACTCGCCGTACGGCGGTGGATCAATCGAGCTTGTGTCCACGCCCGGGACTGATAGATGTATATCTTGGGGACAGTCTTTCCTCAGCGTCCTTACGACGTTCCAGAGAGTATATCCCGAGGCTTTCCAACGTAACTCTCACTTCCAATGCGATTTAAGTCAAAGTATGACACCAGAATTTCACCATATGCGTAGTGTCACCATGCAACAAATGGGAAAAGAATTCTCCACATAGTGTAAATCCAAGATGGGATTTTATTTATCAAAGGATAAAAACACCCAATAAAGGTCTCACTGAACAATTAAACAGTCCAAAGCAAACTCCTTTAAAAACTTTAAAACTTCTCAGGGAAAAAAAACCCAAAACAAACAAACCAACAAATCCCAAAAATATATCAGCAGCTCTGTATTACAAAAATGCGTGGAGTGAGCACCAAGGCTAGCATGTAAACCCGACGCGTTTCGTCTGAGACATCAACTGGGGTACACCTGTTTTTTTTTTTTCTCACAGAAAATTGGACACTAATATATATTGTGGATCACTTTCACATATGATATTCATGTCATTTTATATTTTTTCAGTGTTAGGTTAATTTACCTATTTAAATTTATTTATATATTTCACGCCATTGCACATATTGAATTTTTGCAGGGTATATGCACTTTTTTACATAAGTGTACAGAACCACTATCAGGTTCAACACGATATACGGGTCTTTATATAGACCAATTACCAACCAGACATTTTATATATATATTTTTTTCTGTTTGCACATAGCGCCACACTTTATTTATTATTTTTCCTTTACACTATTGTCAGTTGTTGTGTAGGCTGCTAGAAATTTGAAGGTTGGCGCAGTATTCTTCCTATTTTATGACGTATCCATACATAGTAAATTATGTGCATTTGCAATGTCAAAGGAAAAGGATCCATAGGGTGCACATCATGAAGCAGGCCCATGTGCATGAAGTGAGATGACTCGCAGCCTATGCCTGGATTCCAGCCAGGCCACGCCCCCAATGTGTTTCGCTCTGCCCCTTGGAGCTTAATCAGGGGGGTTATGACCCAAGGGGCAGAGTGAAAAGCATTGGGGGCTTGGCCTGGCTGGAGTCCAGGCTGAGGCTTGCTAATGATCTCACTCCATGCACATGGGTCTGCTTCATGATGTGTGACCTATGGATCTTTTCCTTTTGACATTTCTGCAGCTTGGAGCTAGGATGAGCTACCTGAGCGGCACCTAAATTTTGTCTTTTTGGGTCATAAATTTATGTGGTTTCACCACGCTACCCCAATGCACTTTAACACACAAACATCCATTTTGGTTCATCGTGTTTAGGGCAGCCCATTTTTTGTTGCACGTAAGGAAGCCCATTAAATCACATAATTGTAGGCACTTTTTTTTTTTTTTTTTTTTTTTTGCTTTACACTCTGAGCCCTCGTACACACGGCCGAGTTTCTCGTTGAAAAAACTTGTCCCGGCCGAGTGTACACACGCTCGTTTCAAAGAACCCGCGGTTCTTTGAATGGAGCGTACGCGGTGACGTCATCGACTACGACGAGCATGCGCTCGTCACATTCGATGCCGTCGCCGCCATCTTGGTATACCCTACGTATGCCTAGGAAGCTACCGCGCATGCGTCAAATTCATTTCGAACATGCGCGGACTTTCGGGAGGACAGGTAAGTGTACACACACTCACTTTTCTCATCGAGAAACATGCCGAGGAGAATCTCGACGAGAAAATAGAGAGCAGGTTCTCTATTTTCTCGTTGAGGTTTCTTGTCGGTTTTCTCGACGAGAAACCCGATAGCCGCGTACACACGACCGATTTACTCGGCAAGACCTCTCTGCCAGCAAGTTTCTTGCTGGTTCTTGCCGAGAAAATCGGCCGTGTGTACGAGGCCTGAGGCTGGGTTCACACTTGCCCGACAAACGCTCCCGACATTGGGAGCTCATGTCGCATGACGTGTGAAAATCAATGTTTCCCTATGGGAGCCGTCTTAACTGGTCTGACACAAGTCGGTCCGACGTTGAAAATGCTCCCTGTACTACTTTGGTCCGACTTTGATCCTACAGCCCATTGAATATCATTGAAGTCGGATCAAAGTAGGATCCTTGTCCTTACCATTCGACTTTTGACATCCGACATGGTGATTACAGCAGCAGTAAAAGGAATTTTATATCACACTGGGATTGTTTTGATTGGTCAAAGGACAAGTCAGACTATCACAAAGTTGGATCAAAGTAGTATCCTGTTCATTCAAGTGGATGGAAGTAGGACCAATGTAGGACCGATGTAGGACAGATGTCGCAGAGCAAAGTAGGATGAAAGTCGTATGAATGTCGTGTCGTATCAGTGTGAACCCAGCCTAATGCATGGGAATACATTACCATGCTTTGTGGCACGATTTTAAGACAAGTGCGTAGGCTGGTGTGTTTGGGGTGCCATTAAGAATGAATGGCACTACAGGTGGAAGCATAGGTGTCAACAGAGCTTTAGCTTGATGTCACCATAAGTTGTCGTTGGGATTTGTGGATTTCCTGTATCTTGACTATTGATTTACCGTATTTATCGGCGTATAACACGCACCCCAACTTTAAGAGGGAAGTTTCAGGAAAAAAAATATCCACAGCCCCCTGCGTATAACACACAGGCACAGTTTACCCTCTATTTTCAGGGTAAAAAAGTGAGTGTTATATGCCAATAAATACAGTATCTGCAATGATATTTTGATTTTCTTATGTTTAATGCAAAATGCGCTGTAAAAACATAGAACCTCTACAACATACAAGATCTAGCAATGCTTTTCCTCTTAATGTCCCTATCTGCTCAGGAAAGGACATAGACTTGTATTGGGCCTGGCGTATTCTATTTAAACACCTCTCTTGTCTGAATTAGGTTTGTTAGTTGCTAATTATTCAAGAGGAAGTCTGCTGTATGTTAAAGAAGTGTTCCTGAGTGTGCACACCATCGAAGTGTGCATGTAGTTTTCTATATCTAGGATCATGGTGGAAGTGCCTTAATTCCAATATCTAGTAAGAGAACAAATGCCCTCCAGAGGAAGCAATAAACTATTAATTGGCACCACAGAAAAGCCTTTCTGTGGTGCCAATTATTAGTTCCTTGCTTTCTCTGTAGGGTATTTGTTCTCTCCAGTACTTTTTTTGATAAACCAGTATGAAATTTAAAAGTATATATCATCCCCAAACACATTTTGTATGGCGTTGGGAAGAGCAGCGAATTTTGCTGTTTTTTTTTTTTTTCTCTTTTGGTGTCCTGTAGGGGATATTTCTCTTCACGCCTTGGTTACACAACAATATTGGGGTTGCTTTACTAAAACTGGAGAGTGAAATATCTGGTGCAGCTCTGCATTGAAACCTATCAGCTTCCACGTCTTTTTGTCAAAGCTTAATTGAACAAGCTGGAGTTAGAAGCTGATTGGCTCCCATGCAGAGCTACACCAGATTTTGCACTCTCCAGTTTTAGTAAATCAACCTCACTGCCTCCCCAACGTGAGGGGTAATCCCATATTAGACAGTTATCACCTGTTTCAGTGGCACTGTGGATTTTTTTTTTTTTCCATTGTTTCATGTCCTGGTTACTATGGCCCCTGGGACAAATAAGGGGAATTGGACAACAATAAAACGTGACATCTCCTGCTCCATCTAAAAGTTCAATAGACTTCTCTTATTTTTGATTTATGGTTGTGTCAGCATGCATGCTTATGCAAAGGAGGAGCAATTACCCAAACCAAAGAAGAAGGCAGGCATAATCTCTTGAAAATTCCAGCAACTTTCCCCTTCAAAACTAGTCAGCCAGGAGCAACCGGCACTGGCCATAGACATGACCCTTTTCAAGTGACATGGCTCTGTTTGTTGGTTGCATTGGTTGACAATCATTTAACATCTTTAATTAGCTTTTTAAATGTGTTTGTTTAGTTTTCTGTCATTAAAGGAAGGATCAGCTTTCTTTGCTGAAAGGAAACTTCCCAGTTAGTTTGAGATAACGTGGAGACAAAACAGTCCAGATCAAGATGCTTTGACTTCCTGGAAAGTCTAGGGACTCAACACAAACCAGTTTTCCAAGGTAGAAGTTTCCTCCGCTAGACAAAGCTGGCTAAGGCCATTCCCTCTGGACATGAAGCTTAAAGGACAGGGCATAAATCACATGATGGAGAGCATTCCAGAGTATGACGTAGAGTTTGAATGATCCTTTAGGTTCCATGCACACTGGACTTAAAAAACGTTGATTCTACAGGCGTTTGATGTTTTTTTTTTTCTCCTGCCTCTAGAAGCACTTCTATTGTGCTCCTATGTGTCTTTTCACATTATTGACTACTCCAGGCATTTTCTGTCAGGGACGTTCAGAGGCAGGAAAAAAAAAAACCTTCTCTATCGCGTTTTCTGGAGAAGTTTAGGAGCTGTAAAAACGTCAGTCTCTCCTAAACTCCTCTTCTCTTCTGAACGTCAAGTTTCAACTTCTTTTTTTTTTTACAAAAACAAAAAAAAAAAGTGTGTTGTTACTGTACATCATTTCCTGGCTTTACAGGAAGTATCTTTTGACCCTGTCCATCGTCTCCATATGAGTGAGACACATTGGCAGACATGACCAGGAGGGAGGTCACACAATGTGTGTGTCCCTGTGGGTAATCCTGGGTCGTATGAGTTCAAGCAATTCTTCAAAGGTAGCAATGGACATACGTGTAAAGTTGTAGAATTTGTCTGGGTTTTGCCGCAGGTAACCATACAAATTGTAAAAGTATCCTGTAGTAAACCTCTGAGACATCAAGGGATGTGTCCAGTATCTCCTTCTGGATCTCCTGTCTTCCAACTCTCTCTGCCTTTAATACCCTTCTCAGCATAATCAGAAGGATTATTTCCTCCAATTAGTTCATGCCTAAAATTGAAGAGTAGAGTGGCATGGCTCTTGATGGCTCAGGAATCTCTGCTCACAATATCCTTTGCTATTTTTGTCCAAAATGGCACCCAGCAAAAAAAGGCTGTGAAATACATTCTGGTTATTTTGGGAGTAAAACTTTTGCAGAGGGGCGTGTAGTGCAAAAAACGCCTATAAACTAAATGCTCTTAAACTCGCCTAAACTTTGTACAATATGCTTTCATTTTGCGTATTTTATGCCACGTTTTTTAAGCAAAAGATTTTGATTTTTTTTTTCTGCTCCTAGTGTACATGGAGCCTAAGGGCAGAAAGAGTTGCATACGATAAGGCTCACAATGTACATGTAGCGGGGTCCTCAATTTAGGGGAAGTGTTTGGGTGGTAGTTATACCCAAACACCCTAATTGATAGAGTTCTTGAAACCATTTTTGTCCACAGGTAGAGTATTGGTGTACAGTTCCCTGTGGCCTGCAGGTGGTGCTGCCATGGTGGGCCAGGGTTAAACCGCTGATACAGTGCTGTGCCTTGTGTGTCCCCTCTCGGCAACCATACAGTGGGTGTGGTCTACCTGCTGGGCATGCTGGGAGAGGGTATAAAAGGGGCAGATGCTGCCTGTTCGGGGGTTCTGGTTCCTGTCCGCCCTGGGCACCTTTAGCCCAGAGGCGGGTCTGCGGCTCCTGGTCAAGGGTCCCAGGCACCTTCAGCCCTGGGACTGCAACAAAGGTCTGGGCCCAGCACCTTCGGCTGGAGCCCACCGGGGATAGAGGAATCTCAGGGTGCCGCCTTGCGAGGGGACCCATATCCTAGATGAGGAGGTCGGGGGAGGAACCGTTTCGAAGGACTAGTGCGGAAGTCACAGTGAAGGAAGGGTCCCAGTAACTCTCTGGAGGCATGTCTTCTCCTTGAACAGAGACCGACTTTCACCGGGTCTGTGGCAGAGACCGACTTTCACCGGGTCTGTGGCAGAGACCAAGTGTAAAGTTTGAGCATCATTTCGGCTGCTAGTCCCAAGTTAAGGAGACTATCCGAATGGGCTGAGTCTGCTTGAGAATCGGAGCAGTGAATTGTGTAACGTTTGTGCCTGGACCTCATCCACATCTTAAGCTGTCCTGTTCTCCCTCCAACCTTTCCTGTCAGAGACTGTGTTTTATAAGAAATAAACCTCTACGTTGGAGTGCAGCTGGTGTGGACATTCAAAGTTACTGTGGGGATACAAGGACTTGTCTTTATTTAAAATAGAGGTGAGAGACATTCTCTGGTTGTCTAACTGTGGAAGACCCATCAACAACACTGCTCAACCTCCTCACACAGGAGGGTACGGGCTTGTGGTGCGGTGTGCCTCTCTCTTCCTGCGAGGAGCCAAAGTAAATGCAGGTAAAGAAAGGCGTCTATGCGCTACATACACAATGTTCTGGAAACCATAAAGTCTTAATTTTAGGTGTATATACTATATCGTCTTTTTTTTATTGTATTCATTGAATAACTTTATTAAAAAAAAAAAAAATAGCACATGCTTTAAAAATATAACTGTTTATCATAAACTCTAAATGGAGGGCATGTTGTTTGCTAAAGCACCGTATAGCATAAATAACTGCCATGTTTTTTTTTTATTTTCAATTTTTTTCCTTTTTTTCATTCCTTCATTGCTCTGGACTGGTTTAATGATAGACAATGATGAGCCATGCGTGTCAGCATGGCTGCTTGTAGTCTCCATCAGAAGCCCACGTGACAGGGTAACAGCGCAGGAGCATAATTGGGAGACAGTTGTCGTTTTATGACAGGAATTGGCAATATTCTCAGGTATTCTTTTATTGAAAGATATCTATTTCTAAACGATTGAAAACAACATTTGCAGCGACATATAAAAGTGGTTCTAAAAGTGTGTACGTTTTTTTTTTTTTATACCCTAATGCATTTTATGCGTTAAAGTGGTTCTAAAGCCTTAAAGGGGTTGTAAACCCTTGTTTTAAAAAAACAAACATATCATACTTACCTCCACTGTGCAGTTCGTTTTGCACAGAGTGGTCCGCCTCTTCTGGGGTCCCTGCTCCCCACATTGAGTGTCCACGTTGGAGAAGAGCTCTCCTTGGTGGACACCCATGCGAGTGTTGAAAACCCTTCTGTGCTGCAGCTTCCCCCCCCCCCCCCTTAGACCCCCCTTTTTTTTTGCCTGAGCCCGATCCGATCCAGCAAGGTGCACAACAGCAACTGCTCCCTCTGCTGTCAATCAAATGCTGTGACATGGGAAGCAGGGTCGGGGCCAAGTCCCGATGTCTGTAGCAATGGACGCAGCAGGGGGACTCTAGAGTGAGCTCACATAGGCACCAGCTGGAGGGGAGGGGCCTCAAGCGCCAGCGGGGGGACCCCAGAAGAAGAGGATCGGGGCAGGTTAGTATAGACATGTGTTTTTTGTTTTTTTTGTTTTTTTTAAACCAAAGTTTTAGAACCACTTTAAGGTAAAAACCTTCTGGGTGCAGCCCCCTTATACTTACCTGAGCCCTATCTTGATCCAGTGATGTGCATTAGAACAGCGGGTCACTCTCTTCTCATTGGCTCACACAGCAGCGGGAGCCATTGGCTCACAATGCTGTCATTTTATTGCCAGTGAGCCAATAAAGAGAGTGCTGGGGGTGGGGCCGAGCTACGCTATGTGTGTGAATGGACAATGTCCATTCACAGGAATGTGGCTGGCTCGGGAGCGAGCCTGCTCAAGTGCCCCATAGCAAGAGGCTTGCTATTGGGGGCACTTGGTAGGGGGGAGGAGCCAGGACCACCGGCGGGGGAACAATAAAGAAGAGGATCGGGGCTGCTCTGTGCAGTAACATTGGACATGGCATCCCCCACAGCTATTACCTGTATTTATTGACCCTCCCTCTTAGTTTGTAAGCTCTAATGAGCAAGGATCTCTGATTCCTCCTGTATTAAACTGTATTGTAATTGTACTGTCTGCCCTTATGTTGTAAAGCGCTACATAAACTATCTGCACTATAGAAATCCTGTATAATAATACACAATGCATCGTGTGTGTGTGTGTGTGTAACAACTATGTATTTATGTTCTAGTTCTAGCAGATTCCCCTTGGATCAGCACTTCTGGGTCCTGTAAGGGCAGATGTTTTGAACTACAAGAGGCCGATGCCCCCGCATGCCGCTGTGACAACCTGTGTAAGAGTTACAACAGCTGTTGCCAAGACTTTGATCAGCATTGCCTTAAGACAGGTATGTGGCAACGTTGTCTCATTAGTGCAATCATATATAATGGCGGCTACTTTGTGTTTAGAAGACTTTGTAAAAGACTCCTGAAATGATGACCTTTACACCTTGTATTGTCATATGAAAATGGGAAGGTGATTTATTGGTTCCTGAATGATGATAGTTGATGCTTTGTGTTGGGTTTCTTTACAAACTAATACATGCAATGTTTTATTGCCTAGAACACATTCATGTTTTTGGTTACACATTACCAGATGCACCAATTTTAAATTCTTTTGTTTCCTTTTGGGTTGGGGATCTTTATATTCCTGGCGCTGTCTATTCTCTATGCCTTGCGGGCATAGGTGTGCGCAGCCTATTGCGTTAGGGTGTGTACCGTTAAGCTCAAACACACGTGCATGTGTCTACATGTATATGACCCCTGGCACATTGGTCTCCCTGCCGGCACAGTGAAACAGAAGAGCATCAACACTTCTCCCATGCGGCTACACAGGGCAATAACACTAATGCGCATGGGGTGATTAGGGTGTGCCTGGGCACACCCGGCACGCCTATGCTTGCGGGGTATGTAGAGGAAGTCTTAGAAACGGCAAACAGCCTCAGTTGTTTTGGATTTGTAGATCCTTGTTTGGCTTTAGATTCTGCAAGCCCAGGCTAGGTATCACTCTTCTGCACTGGACAGTGGTGGAAACCTAACCTTGGAGGCAGGATCGCCATGAAAAAGAAAGTGTTGTCTTTTTGGTCAATAGAGGTAGAGAACAACCTTGCTTCGCCCATTGATTTCCTCTTCTCTCTCCCCTTTCCTGCATTTTCCTCCATCCTATCCTTCTCTGTTTTTTTATTATTTCTCTTTTTCTCCTTTTTTAATTCTCACTTTATTTGCCCTTTCTGCTTTCCTCTTTCGCAGTATTGGATTGGACATGGCTCCTACCAGATGATTCTCTGGCCAACCCAGATTCTAAGTCGGCCTCTGCACCAGGTTTGACACAAGTAATATGTAGAAAATTATTTTATTGCCTTATTTTTCCAGACCTGCTTATTATATTGTGTTTGCATGAGTGTAAAAATGACTGTGATTTTTGATTATTTGGTAGGTCTTCATACATTTTTGGATTATGCCAAGCTAATGTTGTACATTACTTCCTGCTCAACAAGGAATCATTACAGCCACTGCAATTAATCATGGCCAAATATGAGTAACTTGTTTCTGGTGAAGTCGAAGGCTGTATTTTTTTTTTTTTTTTGTGGTTATGGCTAACACAGAATTTAAGACGAACGCCTGCACACTTCCTTTTTTTTTTTTTTTTTCAGATAGGGAGAATCTAAGTGCTAAAATTTTGGTCAGGGTTTTGTGTTTGGCTTTTCACAAAAGGACAAAGTGTTTTTTTATTTTTTCTGTCAGTGTTAAATTCCATTATTGGGCAGATTCAAATTGATTATAACATTTTATATTGCAGGTCAATGTTCTGTTAGGTCTTGTGCATTTGAGCTTCAGTATGTTAACTGCTTGACGACCATCGCACGACGATATACGTCGGCAGAATGGCACAGACAGGCAAATGGATGTATTTATATGTCCCCTTTAAGAAGCGGCATTGTGGATGCGCGCGCGCGCCCGCCACGGGCTCCATGAGTCCGACCGCTGGTCCCACGCACTCGATGTCTGCGGGGATACCCTCGATCGTCTCACAGAGAGGAAGAATGGGGAGATGCTGATGTAAACAAGGCATTTCCCCAGTCTTCCTAGTGACAGGACACTGATCACAGCTCCCTGTAATCGGGAGTGGTGATCAGTGTCATGTGACACATAGCCCATCCCCCCTACAGTTAGAAGCACTCCCTAGGACACACTTAACCCCTTCAGCCCCTAGAGGTTAACCCCTTCACTGCCAGTGTAATTTTTACAGTAATCAGTGCATTTTTATAGCACTGTTCGCTGTAAAAATTACAATGGTGTCAAAAGTGTCCGATGTGTCCGCCATAATGTCGCATTCACGATAAAAATCACTGATCGCCGCCATTACTAGTAAAAAAAAAATATTAATAAAAATGCCATAAAACTATCCCCTATTTTGTAGACGCTATAACTTTTGGGCAAACCAATCAATAAACGCTTATTGCAATTTTTTTTTTTTTTTTTAACCAAACATATGTAGAAGAATACGTATCGGCCTAAACTGAGGAAAAATATATTTTTTTAATATATTTTTTGGGGATATTTATTATAGCAAAAAGTAAAAAATATTGCTTTTTTTTATCGAAATTTCGCTCTATTTTTGTTTATAGCGTAAAAAAAAAAAAGAACACCGAGGTGATCAAATACCACCAAAATAAATCTCTATTCGTGGGAAAAAATGACGTCAATTTTGTTTGGGAGCCATGTTGCACAACCGCGCAATTGTCAGTTAAAGCGACGCAGTGCTGAATCACAAAAAGTGGCCTGGTCTTTGGCCAGCCAAATTGGTCCGGGGCTGAAGTGGTTAAAGAGCAAGTTTTTGCAAAGTACTTGTGAACCATTAGCAAGTTTTGATGAGCTTTGATGAAAGCCTTGAAAGTAAAGTTCAGTTCCAGCAAGTAGATGTCAAAAATGAACTTTAAAGGAGCTTCAGTCTCCTTCCAAAAAATTAAGTCCGCAGGTACAAATTTTGTAGCTGCTGACTTTTAATAGACACTTATCTCTCCAGGGGTCCAGCGCTGTCCTCAACTGAGCCGATTCTGCACTGGGCTTTAGGTCCCTAGCTCCGGCACCTTAACTAAGGTAAACCAGCTGTAAAAACCTTGCGTCTTCACAGCAGGCTTCCCACTGCACATGCGCAAGCCGTGCTGTGCTTTTGTGAATGGTCCTGAAGTCTTCTGGAACCTGTGATGTGTCCCAGAAAGGATGCGTGCAATCCAGGTGGAAGTGGGAGCTGATATTCGTCGATACCAAATGTTATGAGGTGTGGGGGTTGGGAGAAAAAAAAAAAGAAGCATTTCATCTTTTGGGTGAAGTTCTACTTTAAACGAAGGTCCACTAGTTCTGGTGACTTGGGGGTCCCCAAAGAATTCCTTTTTTAATTTTCAGTGATTTCCTCCTCTCTTCCTGTTTTTGCCTATGCGACAGGATGTGAAGGAAAATTTCTGCAATAAGACACAGATGACAAAAACAAATCTGACAGGGGTTATAACCCTCCTTTTGCTCTATCCAAAAAAAAAGTGTTGTATGTACTGTAGTTCCACTTTTTAAAATAAATCCATACTAGTAAAAAACACACAGTAAACACACCCCTCTCCTGCTGCCTGTGCTGATGGAAGCTGCTCTGATCCTAAAAATCTTCTGCTGTAGTCCACCATGAAACAAACACTTCTTGAAGCGTTAATCTTTGGTTTCTTTGCAGTTCTCCCTGGTTCCCCTCTCTGACCTTAACTGGGGACATCAGTGACATTGAAGTCAGCAGTTGATACCGGTGGGGGAACTAGGAAATTGACACTCCTGGAAGTGTAGATTTTCCCTGTGGACTTCAGCAGAAGGTTTCCCTGGATCAGAGAGACATTTGGCGCTAAATAAAACAGGAAAAATAAGTATTGACACTGTTCTTGTTTGTTTGAATGGTGAAGTCTAGTGGCGGTTGTTTTGATCTCCCCAAACTGGGGCTGAAGCCTTCAAGCTCAAAGCTGCTTGAAACTGGCAAACAAAATTGTGAACTACGCCAATTGATACTAGTAATAAAAAGTCCACATCAGTCCTTAGGATGACATAAGAAATAGGTTGTATGAACAGATGTATAATGTCCCAAAGGGACACCATTGTTGGATAGCTAATTGAATAGCGACTCAAAGGAAGTCCATCAGCTGTACATAAGTCCATAAAACAAACAGATTCTGTAGAGTACCACCGCAGTGATTAACGCAAATAAAGTGCCCACCACCGTAATCAAATGGCCACTTACCAAAAGGCAAGCACAAAAGCGCATTCGGCTATAACCCAGGCGCGGCCTTTGGTTTGCATGCAGAGTTGATTGACCAGGAAGCAGACTAACACCTGGGTTGTTCCTCAGCATGTCATAAGGTCCTTCAGCATTAGTGATGAGCTGAACACCCCCCGGGTTCGGTTCGCACCAGAACCTGCGAACGGACCGAAAGTTCGCACGAACTTTAGAACCCTATTAAATACAATGGATGCGAACGTTCGAAATCTAAAGTGCTAATTCTAACGACTATTCTGCATTTTATTGTCCTAAAAAGGGTTTGGGAACCCGGGTTCTGCACCAGGGGACATGTATCAATGCAAAAATAAGTTTTAAAAACGGCCGTTTTTCGGGAGCAGTCATTTTAACCACTTAACAACCACCTCCTGACAAATAACGGCGGCAGGGTGGTTGCTTAACTCTGGGAGGACGTTATATAACGTCCTCCCAGAATCGCGCTCCCGCGCGCCCCCTGGGGCGCGCACACGGGAAACTCCGTGACCGCCGGGTCCAGAGGACCCGGCGGATCACGAATCGCGGTAAATCGCCGCTGATAGCGGCCGTTTACCACGTGATCGCTCCGTCAAATGACGGAGCAATCACTTGTAAACAGACCGGCGTCATTTGATGACGCCGGTTCCTCCCTCCCCTCTCTGTACCGATCGGTACAGTGTGAGAGGGGAGGGGGAGGGAGCGGATGGCAGCAGCAGCACTGTGGGCTGGATCTGTGACAATTGCAGTCACAGATCCATCCATCCATCCATCCCTGCTCAGCCATCCCTGTGCTATACCCTGCCAATACTCTGCAAAATACCCTGGTGCAATACTCTGCAATACCCTGGTGCAATACTCTGCAATACCCTGGTGCAATACTCTGCAATACCCTGGTGCAATACTCTGCAATACCCTGGTGCAATACTCTGCAATACCCTGCACAATACTCTGCAATACCCTGCAAAATACTCTGCAATACCCTGCAAAATACTCTGCAATACCCTGCAAAATACTCTGCAATACCCTCCACAATACTCTGCAATACCCTCCACAATACCCTGTACAATACCCTGTGCAATACCCTCCACAATACCCTGCCATACACCGCAATACCCTGCCATACACCGCAATACCCTGCCATACACCGCAATACTCCGCAATGCCCTGCAATACTCCGCAATGCCCGGCAATACTCCGCAATGCCCGGCAATACTCCGCAATGCCCGGCAATACTCCGCAATGCCCGGCAATACTCCGCAATGCCCGGCAATACTCCGCAATGCCCGGCAATACTCCGCAATGCCCGGCAATACTCCGCAATGCCCGGCAATACTCTGCAATAACCACTTCCCGCCCTCCGGCCGTCATATGACGTCCTTGACTTTGTGCGGGGATATCTGAATGATGCCTGCAGCTACAGGCATCATTCAGATATCGGCTTTTTCAGCCGGCGATTCCCTACACCATAAGAACAATCATAGCGGCTGTTCCACCGCTTGATCATTCTTACGGGAGGCGAGAGGGGATGTCCCCCCCCCCCCCCCCTCCGCCGCCCTCCGGTGCTTCTACCGACTCACCGCTACGATCAAAGCCAGGATTGTTGTTTTTTTTTTTGTATTTTTTTCAGGCTTCCCAGCCTAGAGGTGAGATGTGGGGTCTTATCGACACCCCCCCCCCCCCATATCTCACTGTAAAGAGGACCTGTCATGCCATATTCCTATTACAAGGGATGTTTACGTTCCTTGTAATAGGTATAAAAGTGATCAAAAAAATGTTTAGGGCGGAAAAACATGTCAAACTAAAATAAATAAAGTAAAATGAAGAATAAATTTTTTTTTTTTTTTTAAAGCGCCCCTGTCCCCGTGAGCTCGCATACAGAAGCGAACGCATACGTAAGTCCCGCCCACATATGAAAACGGTTTTCAAACCACACATGTGAGGTATCTCTGCGAACGTTAGAGCGAGAGCAATCATTTTGGCCCTAGACCTCCTCTGTAACTCAAAACATGTAACCAGTAAAAATATTTAAAGCGTCGCCTATGGGGATTTTTTAAGTAGCGAAGTTTGGCGCCATTCCACGAGTGTGTGCAATTTTTAAGGGCGACATGTTAGGTATCTATTTACTCGGCGTAACTTCATCTTTCACATTATGCAAAAACATTGGGCTAACTTTACTGTTTTTTTTTTTTTAAGCACAAAACATTTTTTTTCCGTAAAAAACGCGTTAAAAAAATTGCTGCGCAAATATCGTGCGAGATAAAAAGTTGCAACAACCACCATTATATTCTCTAAGGTCTTTGCTAAAAAAACATATATAATGTTTTGGGGTTCTATGTAATTTTCTAGCAAATACATGATGATTTTTACATGTAGGAGAGAAATGTCAGAATTGGCCTGGGTGCTCCAGAACGCCTGAAGGTGCTCCCTGCATGTTGGGCCTCTGTATGTGGCCACGCCGTGTAAAAGTCTCACACATGTGGTATCGCCATACTCGGGAGTAATAGCAGAATGTGTTTTGGGGTGTAATTTGTGGAATGCATATGCTGTGTGTGAGAAATAACCTGCTAATATGACAATTTTGTGAAAAAATAAAAAGAGAAAAAAAAAATCTTGATTTTGCAAAGAATTGTGGGAAAAAATGACAACTTCAAAAAACTCACAATGCCTCTTTCTGAATACCTTGGAATGTCTTCTTTCCAAAAAGGGGTCATTTGGGGGGTATTTGTACTTTTCTGGCATGTTAGGGTCTCAAGAATTGAGATAGGCCGTCAGTACTTCAGGTGTGATCAATTTTCAGATATTGGCACCATAGCTTGTGGACTCTATAACTTTCACAAAGACCAAATAATATGCACCAATTTGTACTTATTTTTACCAAAGATATGTAGCAGTATAAATTTTGGCCAAAATTTATGAAGAAAAAATAGTAATTTGCAAAATTTTATAACAGAAACGAAAAAAAAATCATTTTTTTACAAAATTTTCAGTCTTTTTTCTCTTATAGCGCAAAAAATAAAAAACCCAACAGTGATTAAATACCACCAAAAGAAAGCTCTATTTGTGTGAAAAAAAGGACAAAAATTTCATATGGGTACAGTGTTGTATGACTGAGTAATTGTCATTCAAAATGTGAGAGCACCGAAAGCTGAAAATTGGTCTGGTTATTAAGGGGGTTTAAGTGCCCAGTGGTCAAGTGGTTAATGATGCATAAAGTGAAAAAAAAAAAAGTCAAATATTCCTTTAAATATCGTACCTGGGGGGTGTCTAAAGTATGCCTGTGAAGTGCCACGTGTTTCCCGTGTTTAGAACTGTCCCTGCACAAAATTTACATTTCTAAAGAAAAAAAAGCCATTTAAAACTGCTTGCGGCTTTAATGTAATGTCTGGTCCCGGTAATATGGATGAAAATCTTTAAGAAAAATGGCATAGCTACCCCATCACACCCCCCCCCCCCCCCTACCCCAGCCCATTACCAGCCCCTTTTGAGTCTTGTATGGATATTAAGGGGAACCCCGCACACAAAATAAAAAAGGCCCTATATACTCTGAACAGCCGTATACAGGCGGTGCATACAAGACAGGGACTGTAGGTTTGTTCTTATGTAGAATCTGTTTTTAATTTTGAACAGGTACATTGTTTAAATGTAGCTCCAGCCAAAAAATCTATTTTTAAGCTTTTTGGAAAACATAGGGAAGGGTTATCACCCCTGTAACAACTGTTTTGCTGTCTGTGCAGTTTGCACCTGTTCAGAACAGTTCACCTCACTTTCTGTCCTAATGACAAATGTTGTTTGAAAATTTGGGTTTTTTAGTGAAACAAGAATTGGTGATAAAGCATCAGTGGAGAGGAGACACTTTTTTTTCCCATATTAACTCTTACAGGAGAGAATTTTCCTTCCTAGGGGTAGATTTCCTCTCACTTCCTGTTGTATCCTTCCGTTTGCAAGGAGGAGTCGTTTGTAAGTTGGATGTTTGAAAGTAGGGGCCTGCCGTATATACTCAGCTGAAATTTGCCCCTTACATGTTGGTGTTGCCACAACACTGTGAGCCCTCACAGTTACTCTTGGTGGGCGCATGAATGGGCCCTGCTGTGAATTATTAGATCAAGAATTGTAATTACATGCCCCTGTTAAACAGGGGCAGAAAAATTGGGCCTTAGGCACTGGTACCACAACACTGCAACCCCTCACAGATACTGTACTTGGAGCACAGCAATGAGCCCTGTTGCAAAGTATTGCATCAAAAATTGTAATTACACGCCCCTGTTAAACAGGGGCTGAAAAATTGGGCCTTAGCCACTGGTGCTGGTGCCACGACACTGCAACCACTCCCAGATACTCTAGTTGGAGTGCAGGAATGAGCCCTGCTGCAAAGCATTGCATAAAAATTGTAATTACACGCCCCTGTTAAACAGGGGCTGAAAAATTGGGCCTTAGCCACTGGTGGCAGCACCCAGAAACAAAAATGTTCTTCCAAGCTATCATCATCAATCGGATCATTGAGGAGGAGGAGGATAGTCAGTCAACATAACAGGACAGTCTCTCAGCATCAGCATCAGTCTTGAAGGGATGTGACATTTGAAAATAAATTAGTCTGTTATATCAGCTTCAGGTGTTTGGTAGGTGGTGGTGATCCAAGACTGGTTCATCTTTATGAAGGTCAGTCGATCAACAGAGTCGGTGGACAGGCGCACCCTGTGATCCGTGACAAATCCTCCAGCAGCACTGAATGTGCGTTCTGAAAGAACGCTGGATGCAGGACAGGCCAGTAGCTCAATTGCATACTGTGCAAGCTCTGGCCAGTGATCCATCCTCAAGACCCAGTAAGCCAGAGGATTTTCGGTGGGAAAGGTGTCCAAGTCTGACCTTGCCTCTAGGTATTCCTGCACCATGTATATCAGACGCTGGCGATGGTTGCTGGAACCGATCATACCTTGGGGCTGCGGACTAAAGAATTGTCTGAATGCATCGGTCAGGCGGCCACCTTCCCCACCGCTCCTTCTTTGACTGACCGAAGCCTCAGCAACTCGTTGTCCAGGACCAGGAGTTTGTAACCTCCCAGTCTCTGGGAACGCGTTGCACAGACCTTTCTGCAAGGCCTCCCAGAGTTGTCTCATCCTCTGCTCCCTCTGCGACGGTAAGAGAAGGTCCGCAACCTTACCCTTGTACCGTGGATCAAGGAGAGTGGCCAGCCAGTAATGGTCCCTCTCCTTGATCCGAAGAATACGAGGATCCTTCCGCAGACTTTGCAGGATCAGGGAGGCCATGCAGCGTAGGTTAGCTGAGGCATTCGGTCCGGAGTCCTCTGGGTCACTAAGGACGACATGATCCGCAGCCACCTCCTCCCAGCCACGTACAAGTCCACTGGTTTCTTGGGACTGTAAATCATCCCTAAAAGACTGCTGCTGATGATGCTGAGTGCCAGGCTCCACCTCCATGCTGACACAATCCTCCTCCTCCTCTTCCTCCTCTTCCTGTGCGATGGGTGGGACAGAAGGAACACTGTCTGGGTAAAGGGGGCCTTGAGAGGCAAGGAAGTCCTCCTCTTCCTGCCTCTCTTCTGCCTCAAGTGCCCTGTCCATTATTCCACGCAGCGTATGTTCCAACAGGTGGACAAGAGGTACAGTGTCACTGATGCATGCACTGTCACTGCTCACCATCCTCGTGGCCTCCTCAAATGGTGCCAGGACAGTGCATGCATCCCTGATCATGCCCCACTGGCGTGGTGAAAAAAACCTGAGCTCCCCTGACCCTGTCCTGGTGCCGTAGTCACACAGGTACTCATTGATGGCCCTCTGCTGCGTGTGCAGCCGCTGCAGCATGGCCAACGTTGAGTTCCACCTGGTGGGCATGTCACATATAAGGCGGTTCTTGGGCAGGTTCAACTCCTTTTGCAGCTCAGCCAGGCGAGCTCTGGCATTATAAGATCTGCGGAAATGCACACAGACTTTCCTGGCCTGCCTCAGGACATCCTGTAAGCCCGGGTACCTGCCCAAGAACCGCTGCACCACCAGGTTAAGGACGTGAGCCACACAGGGCACATGGGTCAGTTGTCCCTGTCGGAGAGCGGAGAGGAGGTTGGTGCCATTGTCGCAAACTACCATTCCTGGCTTAAGCTGGCGTGGCGTCAACCACCTCTCGGCCTGCCCCTGCAGAGCAGACAGAACCTCTGTCCCAGTGTGGCTCCTGTCCCCCAAACACACCAGCGCAAGCACGGCATGGCATCTTTTTGCCTGCGTACTTGCGTAGCCCCTTGAATGCCTACGGAGCACCGCTGGTTCCGAGGACAAAGCACAGGAAGAGGCACGGAGGAAGAAGAAGAGGAGAGGGTGGAGGACAGAGGTGTGTCACAACCAGTAGTAGCATTTTGGAGGCGTGGCGGTGGAACAACCTCCAACACTACTGCACCTTGTCCTGCATCCTTCCCAGCTGCCAAAAGAGTGACCCAATGGGCCGTGAAAGAAAGGTAACGTCCCTGTCCATGCCTGCTGGACCATGAGTCAGCGGTAATATGCACCTTACCGCTGACCGCCCTGTCCAGCGAGGCCAAGACATTGCCTTCCACATGCCGGTAGAGAGCCGGAATCGCCTTCCGTGAGAAAAAGTGGCGTTTGGGAACCTGCCACTGAGGAACCGCACATTGCACAAACTCACGGAAGGGGGCCGAGTCTACCAACTGAAAAGGCAGCAGTTGAAGCGCTAGCAATTTAGCCAAGCTAGCATTCAACCGCTGGGCATGTGGATGGCTGGGAGTGAACTTCTTTCAATGGTCCAGCAGCTGGGGCAGGGAAATTTGCCTGCTAGAATCGGACGTCGGTGTACTGCTAGCAGAGTGCCCGCAAGTACTTGGCTGTGACGCACCTAATTCTACACCTTCGTTCTTCTCAGAGCAGGTTTCAGAGAGGACTGAAGGTATAGTGGGGTTGGAGATCCCAGCTGATGCGGTGCAAGAAGAGGTCAGCTTTGTTCTTTGGTGTGGGTCTTTAAGGTAGGCTTGCCAACGAGCTGCATGGCAGGTCAACATATGTCTGGTCAAGCATGTGGTGCCCAAGCGGGTGATGTTTTGGCCACGCGATATACGCTTGAGACATATGTTGCAAACAGCAGCTGTGCGATCTGATGCACTCGACTCAAAAAAGGCCCACACCAAAGAACTTTTTGAATAACGGGCAGAGGCAGCGCCCTGCACAGGCGGAGCTCTGCGGTGTGATTCCGTCGGTGTGCTGCCCTTACGCTGGCCCCCCAAGGGCATCCTGCCTCGTTGGATATGTTCCCTCCCCTCCCCTCCCCTCCCTCCTCCCTCCCTCCTTCTCCTTCTCTCTCCTATTAGGCACCCACATGGAGTCAGTGACATCATCCCCTCCCTCCTCCTCCTCCTCCTTCTCCTTCTCTCTCCTATTAGGCACCCACATGGAGTCAGTGACATCATCCCCTCCCTCCTCCTCCTCCTCCTCCTTCTCCTTCTCTCTCCTATTAGGCACCCACATGGGAGTCAGTGACCTCATCATCTCCTCCTCCTCCTCCTCCTCCTCCTCCTCCTCCTCCTCCTCCTCTCTTCTCCTCTCTTCTCCTCCTCCTCTCTTCTCCTCTCTTCTCTTCTCCTCTCTTCTCCTCTCTTCTCCTCTCTTCTCCTCTCTTCTCCTCTCTTCTCCTCTCTTCTCCTCTCTTCTCCTCTCTTCTCCTCTCTTCTCCTCTCTTCTCTTCTCCTCTCTTCTCCTCTCTTCTCCTCTCTTCTCCTCTCTTCTCCTCTCTTCTCCTCTCTCCTCCTTCTTCTCCTCTCTTCTCCTCCTCTCTCCTATTAGGCACCCACATGGAGTCAGTGACCTCATCATCCCCTCCCTCCTCCTCCTCCTCCTCCTCCTTCTCCTTCTCTCTCCTATTAGGCACCCACATGGAGTCAGTGACCTCATCATCCCCTCCCTCCTCCTCCTCCTCCTCCTCCTTCTCCTTCTCTCTCCTATTAGGCACCCACATGGAGTCAGTGACCTCATCATCCCCTCCCTCCTCCTCCTCCTCCTCCTCCTCCTCCTCCTCCTCCTCCTCCTCCTCCTCCTCCTCCTCCTCCTCCTTCTCTCTCCTATTAGGCACCCACATGGAGTCAGTGACCTCATCATCCCCTCCCTCCTCCTCCTCCTCCTCCTCCTTCTCCTTCTCTCTCCTATTAGGCACCCACATGGAGTCAGTGACCTCATCATCCCCTCCCTCCTCCTCCTCCTCCTCCTTCTCCTTCTCTCTCCTATTAGGCACCCACATGGAGTCAGTGACCTCATCATCCCCTCCCTCCTCATCACTGGAGCCAATCTGGCAGTATGCTGCAGCTGCTGGAACATGACTGCCAGATTAGTGTCCTTCTTCAGCATCCCCTCTCTCTGCTCTCACGCTACTGCCTTCCTCTAGCTGGGTATCATCATCAGACCCTTCGAAACGCTGGGCATCCTCCTGGAGCATGTACCCAACACTGTGCTCAAACAGTTCGGGGGACTCCTCAGGAGGACATGGTTGGTCTAGGGAAGGAGTGACTGATGATGACATTGATACCAGGGAAGAGGACGCTTTGTCAGCTGCTTTGCCAGTACCCTAAGCCTGGGTGAGAGAGGATGAGGAGGGCTTGGTCATCCACTCTACCAAGTCTTCGGCATGATGCGGCTCAACACGTCCAGCTGCCGAAAAGGACAAGCGTGTCCCATGGCCACGTGCTGATGGCGATGCACCGCGTCCACGACCAGCACTGTTGTCTCTAGACACAGAGCCTGCTTGCCCTCTTTTATTGGCTCCTGACTGTCTGCCTCTCCTTGTTTGCCTTCCAGACATTCTAATGGCCTGCAGGGAAATGGGAAAAGCAGCAATACAGGCTAAGTTAAGGTGTAATATGGTCAGGAGGCACACTCCGCCCGCTGTAAGTGCCGCAAAATCCTGTTGGTGTAACACACCAGGAAAAAGCAGCAATACAGGCTAAGTTCAGGTGTAATATGGTCAGGAGGCACACTCCGCCCGCTGTAAGTGCCGCAAAATCCTGTTGGTGTAACACACCAGGAAAAAGCAGCAATACAGGCTAACTTCAGGTGTAATATGGTCAGGAGGCACACTCCGCCCGCTGTAAGTGCCGCAAAATCCTGTTGGTGTAACACACCAGGAAAAAGCAGCAATACGGGCTAACTTCAGGTGTATAATGTGCAGGAGGTTTAGCAACAATGACACTGTCCCCTGCCTATCCTTCTCTCTCCCTGTACACAAGGTTTATCAAAGTATATGACACTGACACTCTCCCTGCCTATCCTTCTCTCTCCCTACACACAAGGTTTAGCAAAGAATATGACACTGACACTCTCCCTGCCTATCCTTCTCTGTCCCTACACACAAGGTTTAGCAAAGAATAGATTTGACAAGATTTGACACTGTCCCTGCCTATCCTTCACTTTCCCTGCTCCGGAACACACTACACAAGGCCGCCGCGCTGGCGGCCTTTTATAGTGTGGGGCGTGTACTAAACCCCCTCAGCTATAATTGGCCACAGGCATCCTGCCTGTGGCCAATCATTGCTCTCCTCGCTGCCGGCGCTGTGATTGGCCAAGCATGCAGGGTCACAATGCATGCTTGGCCAATCACAGCGCCGGAATTACACTGCGATGGCGCAGTGTATTGTGGGCCGTTCGCGTCACTCGAATTTGGCGTGAACGGCCCAAATCGTTCATTGTTCGCCGAATGCGCGAACAGCCGATGTTCGAGTCGAACCTATGTTCGACTCGAACACTGAGCTCATCCCTAATGGCGATGCACCGCGTCCACGACCAGCACTGTTGTCTCTAGACACAGAGCCTGCTTGCCCTCTTTTATTGGCTCCTGACTGTCTGCCTCTCCTCGTTTGCCTTCCAGACATTCTAATGGCCTGCAGGGAGATGGGAAAACAAGCAATAAGGCCTAGCTTCAGGAGTATATTTTGCAGGAATCACACTACGCCTGCTGTAAGTGCTGCAAATTCCTGTTGGTGTAACACACCAGGAAAACACAGCAATACGGGCTAACTTCAGGTGTATAATGTGCAGGAGGCACACTCCGCCCGCTGTAAGTGCTGTAAATGCCTGTTGGTGTAACACACCAGGAAAACACAGCAATACGGGCTAACTTCAGGTGTATAATGTGCAGGAGGCTTAGCAACAATGACACTGACACTCTCCCTGCCTATCCTTCTCTCTCCCTGCACACAAGGTTTAGCAAAGAATATGACACTGACACTGTCCCCTGCCTATCCTTCTCTCTCCCTGCACACAAGAATAGCACAAAGAATATCAACACTGTCCCTACCTATCCTTCTCTTTCCCTGCGCCGGAACACACTACACAAGGCCGCTGCGCTGGCGGCCTTTTATAGTGTGGGGCGCGTGCTAAACCCCCTGAGCTATAATTGGCCACAGGCAACCTGCCTGTGGCCAATTATGGCTCTCCTAGCTGCCGGTGCTGTGATTGGCCAAGCATGCGGGGTCACAGTGCATGCTTGGCCAATCAGAGCGCCGGGGTTGCACTGCGATGGCGCAGTGTATTGTGGGCCGTTCGCGTCACTCGAATTTGGCGCGAACGGCCCAAATCGTTCGATGTTTGCCGAACGGTCGAACAGCCGATGTTCGACTCGAACACCGAGCTCATCCCTATTCAGCATGTCATGCGGTCTGTGATATTGTTTAGGTATCGTGTAAAGGAAGGAGAAGGACCATAGTATAATACCGTCTATATGGTTTTAATAATTAAAAGTAATGTACTTGCAACAAACAAGTTAAAACTAGCTTGAAACTAGTTAAATGCTTTTTAAATGCTTTTGTGAAAGCTTGATGGTACATATTATTCTTCATTCCTATTCTTTCTTCTCCTTTCTTCTTTCCTCTTCTTTCTTCTTCTTACACAGGCAGAGACCCATATGCAACGCTGTATCATGGCCTAGGCCAAGGGCAGCACTTTTAGGGGGGCAGCACGGAAAGAGTCCCTCGCCGGCTTGAGCTTCACTGTTAGTGTAGCGCCAGTCTTATGGGACAGACTGGGCTGAAAGGCAAATTAGCCTAGCGCCCCCATAAAGGGGCCGCAATGCTGTGGGGGCTTCTTATTTTGACTGTCCTATCATCCTGGACCACAAACCTCCCTCACTGTGCTATATGTTTTCTGCTGCTCCATTGGCATGGTTATACCTTCTTGGTCCTCTCCATAAAATTATCAGAAATTTGTGCTTAAAGTAGAACTATAGGCAACAATTTTTTTTATTTTTTTTTTAAATTTTGGATAGAGTAAGGGAGGGTTATAGCCTCTGGCAGTTTTTATTTTTTTTAACATCCCTGTCCCTTTTGCAGAGATTTCCTTTCACTTCCTGCCCCATAGCCAAACAGGAAGTGAAATGAAATCTATGCAAATTAAGGGAATCCATTGCCCCCCCCCCCCCAGGCCCTTAGAACTAGTGTCCCCACTCGGAAATTTTAGGGCGGGTCTTAAACATCAAGGGGTGTGGCCTTGACAGGAAAGGGTGAGACATATCTAAATTAAGGGGCGCACAAGTTTAGTCAGGCCTAGGGCAGCACAAAACCTAAATACACTACTGCCCATATGTATGTTCTTAAAATATTACTCCTGTTGTGCTAAGTAGAAATAGCAATCCTCATCATGTCAGTCCAAAGTATCTGTCATATCTAATTGCAGTCTCTAAGATAAAAGAGTTTGATAAAAACGTAAAACTCCTATCCAGTAATTTCCTTCTTCCTGAACTAAGTGGTTCTGCATTCTGTAGTCACATGATCAGCTCCAGTGTTTTAAGAACAAAAAGTCTGGGAAAAGCAATCAGGCGAGCAGCAAATGACATTACGGGGATGTTCTGTACACCTGAATTTTGCCAAGCTCCTTCAACTATCATGACTACCAAGATGAGCCATTTTTATTTTTGACAGTATTAGGGCTTGCTCGCTTGGACGGCCAAAACCTAGGTGGTTCAGCTGCAGTTTTTCCTGTCCCCTTCAACCACCCAGTTAAAATTCCACCATTGCAACCAGACAGGGGCCATGGTCAAGGTGGTTTTGCTTCTGCGGCAATTTAAAAGTTTGACAGATGGCACTTGTGAGCGGTACTTTCATGAATGCATGGGGCTAGGCGTGGACTGCGGCTATTTGAAAAATCAAACCTTAAGGCAATCCCCTGACCTCTGACAAAATGCTATCCCATGTCACTACACACTGTAACGTGTTGTATTGGAGACCTGCTGAGCATGCGTCTGCTCCACCAGCATACTTCTGTTACCTCACTCCCAGTAACAGAATGAGGTTCTGCTGTGATCATTAAGCGGACATTGTGTATGCACTCATTAACTTTTTTACTTCCCATACTTCCTGACCAGGCCATAGTTTGCTCTCTCTCTCATGGGGTCTCTCCCGGGAGCCCCACCCAGTACTTGGGTGGGTCTGTCTTGGCAGACGTTACAAAGAATGGGGTCCGTCTGGTTTCGGCCAGATGGACCAAGTGAAAGTACCTCAGTCCCCTTCTGGAGCCTAACACCCCGGGGGATCAGGGTCAAAGTCCTTCTCCTTTTGGAGGACTAGTGTACACCCTGTGCACATTTTTGTGTCTCACATTTTATGCATGCACTTTTTTTTTTTTTGCATCGGGTTGGAGACTTTGGAGTGTGTTCAGACACCACAGGCTTAAAAAAGGAAAATAAAAAATCTCTGCAATGCGGGTTTGGTTCCCGTTGCTGTTGGATACCGACCGGCAGGTAGGGAGGCAAACATTGACCCCCCCCCCCCCTTGCTACCGGAGGACCTTTTACCAGGTACAATGGCTAATGGCTGGTTGCTTTGTGTTTTGAACTTGTACTTGGTTACTCTTAGTAACTACACGCCTCTTCTCCTTGTCTTGCTGAGTTAACTCATTGTAGTGGTGTTGTTACTTCTTACCCCTTTATGCTTTACGGACACTAGTTCTTTTAGGTATGCCAGAATCAACATGCACCCCTTTTGAATAACTTCAGACCACACTCAGAATAGTTAGGCATATTACTCAAATATACATAACTCATACCATAGAATTCATTATTTCTTTATCAACCAATCTTCCCTGATGATGACCCCTTCATCGGACATCGGTAATTTTACCTGGTCAGACCGCGACCCGATATATGTGGAACTTAGGATAGTTGAATATAAAAAAAACAATAGAGACTGAATGATAATTTAATTATATACGACAAGTAGTGAATTAATTTTTGTTAAACCATGAAGATGATGACACCTCAATCCCCATACAATGGGAAACACTTAAATGTGTATTGCGAGGAATCTTCAAGCATGGATCAAGGCTGAAAAAGGAAAAAGAACAGAAGCAGTCCCAACTCATGATGGAAATCGTAAAACTTGAGAATAAACACAAACAAAGTCTTAGAATGGGAGATAAAATAGCATTGAAAGAAAAACAAATGCCACTACAATACCTGCTTGATTAGGATTCCCTCTGGGTGAGGGATAAGAATAAAATACAATGGTACCTACAAGGTAACAAAACAGGGAAATTATTAGCCAGAACTTTATAAAAAAATCAACAACCCACGACTTCTATAGTTAAAATCTTAAAAACAAACGGGGAACTGGCATATGACCCTACCGAAATATTAAAAACTTTCCATACATATTATTCTAAATTATATCATTTGAATATTCAACAGGAAAATAAAGATAAAAATAAGAGGAGGAAATTCCTAAATACATAAAAGATACAGCTCTACCAAGATTTCCGAGAGAAATAGTGGAGGAACTGGAAACATTTATTTCAATAGAGGAAATTCAACATGCTATCTCTGAATTGGCCCTGGGCGAAAGCCCCGGACCAGACGGGTATACTTTCAGATTTTACAAATCATTTCAAGATATAATAATACCTATTCTTAAGAAAACATATAACTCCATATCTAGAACACAAATTTTCACACCACAAAGTATGGAAGCTCACATTGTAATAATACCAAAACCTGAGAAAGACCACACATTATGTAATAAGTATCGAACAATCTCCTTAACCTCGATATAAGACTAATATTCAAAGATCATCTCGAATAGATTAACACCCATATTACCAGAATATATAGACCTAGATCAAACGGGCTTCACAAAAGGACGAAAAACAAGGGATAATATTATAAAAACCTGTACATTGGTTGAATATGCTCAGAGAAATGCAACCCCAACATGTTTACTATCTATTGATGCTGAAAAAGCATTCGATAGGGTAGGATGGCAGTTCTTGGAAGAAACATTAGTTCAGATAGGAATGGGCCCAAAAATTCTTAGTAGGATTGTTGCATTGTATTCTAATTCACGGGCCAAAATTAGAAGAAATGGAATGATATCAGAATATATAGAAATTTCAAACGGAACCCGACAGGGTTGTCTATTATCTCCCTTATTATATATACTAGTGATGGAACATCTTATACAAGCAATAAGGAAAAACAAAGATATACAAGGTATTAGCATTAAAGATAAAGTATATAAAACCGCAGTCTACGCAGAGGATTTATTAATATATGTGACCAACCCCATTATAACAATAACTAATTTAATAAAATAATTTAAATGATTTGGGGAATTGAGTCATTTCAAAGTTAATTATTAAAAATCTGAAATGCTAAAATGTATCACTAACAGAAAAAGTACAACTATTATTGCAAAAAGATTTTTCGTTTAAATGGCAACAAGTAGCTATTATGTATTTGGGAATTTATATTCTGAGAGACTTGAACAAATTACAAGAATTGAATTTTATAATGCGACTGTCCGAAAAGTAATAAAACTATTACAAAAATATGAAAAGGTAACATACTCATGAATAGGAAGAATCAACATAATAAAAATAGATATATTGCCAAAACTGTTATAAAATTTTTAAACAATTCCCCTAGTCATTCAGAAAAAAATAAAGATTCAATTAAGGAAAGCAATAGGAAGCTTTTATTTGGGCCCACAAAACACAGCGAATTAGAATAGAAATTTTAATCAGAACTAAGAAAAATTGAGGGTTAGCATTACCAGACTTTTCTAAATATCTACAAGCTGCCTCATTGACTAGGATTATAGACTGGTATCATAATGGGGAGGACAAACAATTGGTTAAACTAGAAGAAGATATTTGTAGGAATTCAACTCAAAGCGCTCCCTTGGATAAAACCTCATTTAAGGCCTGGAAACAAGAAATTAACTATCTTTTGCAAGAGCCACATTAAAAATATGGGACACAGAATTAAAAAAGGGGAACCTATCCACTATGATGGGACCAATGACCCCACTGTTCTCCAATCCAGAATTTCAACCAGCTTTAGCAACCACAAAATACTTAAAATGGAACATGCCCAGATCCTAGTAGATGGGAAATTGCCAAAAATACAAGATCTGGGACCGGAACATAAATGGCTACAATATCATCAATTAGCTACATATATTGCAACAAAGATAGAATTACCTCTAATAAATAGACCAAAAACTAAATTTGAACAAATATTAACAGATGAACAAAGGCCAACTAAAAAGTTATCTACTATATATATGCCCTATTACTCCCTTCAGGATCCCTTAGAGAGTTAACAGGAATGAAAAACTGGGAAAAGGAAATGGGAAGATCAATAGATAGAATGGAAGAAAATATTTGAAATAATTCACAAAATATCTACAGCAAACAAATATCAAGAAACAAACTACAAAATAGCAATGAGATGGTATTGGAGCCCTGTAGCATTACATAAAATAAATAGTGGACAAACAGATATTTGTTAGAGATGTAAGGCGGAAAGGGGGACTATGTACCACATTTGGTATGATTGTCATATGGTGAGAAAATTATGGAAAACAATATCTGAGATGTATGAAAAAGTGTCGGGAATAGAGAGGAATCTAAATATAGATATCTCATTGTTATCCCTGATGCCAGAATCAATAAAGAGCATTAAGAAGGATATTTTTCATCATATGACATCAGCAGCTAGAACAATAATAGCTCACAAATGGAGAGAAAATAAGAGCCCAAAAATAGCAGACTGGATATGTGAAGTGAACGAAATACAATATATCGAAAGACAGATAAGAGAAGAAGGATACATAAATAGTCAAATGCCAGAATTATGGCAAAAATGGGATGAATTTCGGCTCTCAAATAGAATTGAAAGAATATTTATAAATGGAAAATCAGGAAGAATGTGAAGGGTTATTGTAAAAGGAATATAAAATTAGTACATGGAAAGGGAGAGAATAGAGGGGTTATATATATATTTTTTTTTTTTCTGGGATGTGAGGCTGATGTTGGATGAATGCGTGAAAGGATGAATGAGAAGGCAAGATAGTAGAATATATGGAGGAACATATGTAAAGAATTTTTTGATAAATGTGGTTTTATAGATATTAATCAGATTCTGTACATTGAATAATGAGTAGGAATAGATATATAATGTGATAGAATCTTGTTTAATTGTAAATTTTTTGTATTTAAGAAAAGAACTAATAAAAGTAAATTGAAAACAGAATGGTTAGGCTTCGTTCACATATGTGCGGCCACGGGTTCAGCGAGGCAGTCCGGTGCAGCTCTGTTCATCGGTTCAGGTGTGAATTTTTACCTGAAACCGCACTTGGACTGAAAAATGCACAGGACTCTTTAGAACTGCGGCTGCCCTGCACTTGTGTGAACTGGCAGCATTGGGAAGGCTGCCGCTTCCCATGTTGTGCGAATCAGATGCAGTTCAAATCGCATCCGATTCACATATTTGTGAACGGAGACTTAATGTAACTACCGTATATACTCGAGTATAAGCCGAGATTTTCAGCCCTTTTTTTGGGGCTGAAAGTCCCCCCCTCGGCTTATACTCGAGTCATATAAATTTTACATTGTAAATATTACCTGTAAAGAAGTTGCGGCTGCGGCGTCCATCGTTCGAATTCTGCGGCGTCCATCGTTCAAAATTCCGCGGTCTCTTCCTGTTCCTTCCTTGATAGGCGAGTCTCAGCAGACACTCTCCGCCTATCACGAACGTTCTCTCATCCTCAGTTTTCCAGCAGACGTCTGTGATTGGCGGAATACCCAACACAGTGTCTGCTGGGAAAACTAAGGATGAGAGAAGGATCGTGATAGGCGGAGAGTGTCTGCTGAGACTCGCCTATCAAGTAAGGAACAGGAAGAGACCGCGGAATTTGAACGATGGACGCCGCGGAATTTGAATGATGGACGCCGCAGCCGCAACTTCTTTACAGGTAATAATTACAATGTAAAAATTTCTTTTTACAGGGAACAGTGGGGCATCGGCTTATACTCGGGTCAGTGAGGTTTCCCAGTTTTTTGGGCAACATTAGGTACCTCGGCTTATACTCGAGTCGGCTTATACTCGAGTATATACGGTATATTGAACAAGTTGTAGCATTTCAGTCTGAGCAACGTTATTGTCCCTCGTCTAAATACTGTAATGTGGCTGCCCAGACATACCTCCCTGAGGTGAGAGTCCATCTTGGTATTCTCCATGGTTTGAATGTCTCTAAAGGTCCAGGTGTCCTCAGCAGACTACAATGAGCAGCAGGTTTCTCTTAAGCTCTTTCTTTCCTTCTCTCTACATGGACCAGTGCTTGCTGGTTCCAAGCTATTTTTCTAATATTTAAAACTAAAAACTGATTTGGACTGGTCCGAGACCCTACTTTGTTGGAACTTGCTGATGTTATGGTAATAACCCACAATGAGTAGGCCCGGTTTCCGAGGTACTACCTATTACATCCCTGTTAGGGAATACGCGAGACACCCCAGGTTACAGATAGACATAACGTCATTTTGATTCTGTGATGTGACATTTTATGCAATGCAAATTTATTGTGATGTATAATGCACCAAACTGTATGTATTCAGATGTCTGTTCTTGAACCATGTCCTTTGACTAAATAAAAAATTGTTTAAAAAAAAAAAAAAAGGAGCAGCAGTCCCAGTACCTCCAACCGTGAGCGGGACCAGAACCAACCAAATCGGCCACTAAAGCAGTGTCGGCCCAAGACATTGTGCTGCCTGGTACCAAAAATGAAATGCTGCCCCCCCCCCAAAAAAAAAATCACGCCCACCAAAATGCCCCCACATCCATTATTTTATATTATGATAACTAAAGTGGACCTGTCATGGCTCTATACATGTATATAAGAGTGTAAAGAGGACCTGTTATGGCTCTATACATGTATAGGAGTGTAAAGAGGACCAGTCATGGCATTATACGTGTATATAGAAGTATAATAAGGACCTTACATGGCTCTATACATGTATGTAGGAGTATAAAGAGGACCTGTCATGGCTCTATACATGTATGTAGGAGTATAAAGAGGACCTGTCATGGCTCTATACATGTATGTAGGCGTATAAAGAGGACCTGTCATGGCTCTATACATGTATGTAGGAGTATAAAGAGGACCTGTCATGGCTCTATACATGTATGTAGGCATATAAAGAGGACCTGTCGTGGCTCTATACATGTATGTAGGAGTATAAAGAGGACCTGTCATGGCTCTATACATGTATGTAGGAGTATAAAAGGACCTGTGCTTGGTCGGCAGCCGCGATGCCACCCACGATCGCTCCACAGAGAGCCAGAACGGGGATCTGTCAATGTAAACAGACAGATCCCCATTCTGACAGGGGAGGAGAGACAGATCTGCTGTTCCTAGTGATTAGGAACAGAGATCTCTCTCCTCCTCCAGTCAGTCCCATCCCCCCCAGTTAGAAACACCTCCCCATTTAACCCCTTTCCAGACAGTGACATTTACACAGTAATCAGTGCAGTTTTATAGCACAGATCGCTGTATAGATGTCAATGATCCCAAATATGTGTCAAAAGTGTCCGAACCTGTCCACCGCAATGTCGTAGATCACTGCCATTACTAGTAAAAAAGTTAATAATAAAAATGCTTGAAGTGCAGCGGGGAGTGGAGCGGGCAATTTGCCTCACAGTGCAGGGGGCAGTGCCGGGACAAAGTCAACCAGCACCCAGGGCGAACATGCCAAGCTGCGCCCCCCCATGACCAATTATCTTACACACACACACACACACACACACACACACACACACACACACACACACAAATACATATATATATATAGTGCAGAGGTCAGAATTGGATAGATTACAAAGTACAAGGATCAGGAGCAGTGTGTACAGTGTTCAGAGGTAGAGTATGTACAGTAATATACAATGTGCAGAAGTCAAGAGCGGTAAACTGCAGAGTACAGAGACCAGGAGTATATACACCCTAGTGCATAGAAGTAACCCCTATAAATTATATCAAATTTAGTGTATGTGTCATTACCAAATCTGACCAAGTGAAATATATAGCACATGAATATGGAACCAAAATACCAGTGCTGCAAACAAAATTATGAAGGGGCGAATCCCAAAACATATAATGCGAACAACTCATAAATATTCAATTACATATCACATGTGGGACCAAAATCCCTGTGCTGCAAAAACATTTTGTGAGGGAACTGTAAATAAAAAATGTAAAATACTATAACATATAACATGAATAACTCCCAAATATTCAAATAACTCTAGTCAAATTCTTATGGTTCATTTGTACACAATTTGGTTTTGGAGTTACAACCAAACTCCCAGTGCTGCAAATCAAATACACAGTGCAAAGTAATATTAAAGTGCACTATAAAAAAACAGTCCACTAGAGCAGTGGTCTCCAAACTGTGGCCCTGGGGCCAGATGTGGCCCTTTGCTTGCCTTTATCTGGCCCTTGAGGCATTATTCCTGCCAATGACACCAATGATGGGGCATAATTCCTTCTACTGACAAAAAAAGGGGCACTATTCCTCCCAACGACACCAGATCGCACATTGTTAACTCCCACTGGGCACAGTTCGGCCCCCCTGAAGTCTGAAAGACAGTAAACTGGCCCTTTAGAGAGTTTGGAGACCCCTGCACTAGAGAGCAAGTGCTCTTGTGCACATTGCTGGATCGAGATGGGGCTCAAGCAAGTGGCTGACAGATTCCTCCATCCACACAAGTTGGATGGATGTGGGAATTGTATTCTGACAGCAGGGACACTCCCCTATCAAAATACACTGATCAGCACTGCTTCCGTTTGGCTGCAAACAGCTAATCGAACAAGGATTTCCAGCAGAAGTGGATATAACAATCGGTTTCTGTCTAACAGAGAGGGTTACACACCGATCAAAAATTCAGCCCCTGCTGAACCCAATGAATTCTTTGCTGTGTATTCAGTTTTACCTTGTACTTTGCTTCAGCGGGCTCTCTGCAGTTCTGTTACTGGTCCCCTGCAGCTCCTGTGTCAGTTAGGAGTGACAGTGGTCACACTCCAGCCTCCACTTTGGACCATACAGGGTTAATCTTCCTCTATATGTGATAGGGAGGAGGAGGAGAGCACTGGAGCTGGCTGAAGCATAGAATCAAGTACAAAAAGACTATACAGTACCCCCCTTCTCCCCCCTCCCCCACACTGCAAGAGTGGACTTTCTTGAAGTTGGGCTGGGATAAGAAATCACCTCCTTTGCTGTGTAATGTTATATTCTTGAACAGGTTAGGGATTAGTGTGACATTTCAGGTGCTACATATATGTAATCCACATACACATTATATCTTATTAAAAAATCATTCTTTTTAGAAGATATAATGTGTATGTGGATTACATATAATGTAGCACCTGAAATGTCACACTAATTCCTAACCTGTTTAAGAATTTTACTTTCACTTTCAATAAACCTGCAGTGAAAAGTGCAGGGCACGTTTATAATCACAGTATATGGAATGCAGAGCAGTCGGGACTCACAGTAGAAGAGGATCCAGCCTGTCATCCGTGATTTACACATCTTCACTCTGCTCTAGAGGAGGAGCGCTGTGCTGTGTGCTGGGCGGGAACCAAAGATCGATGCTGCAGTGTGAGGGTCTCTTTCTGCTCCGCCCACATGCACTTTCGCTGGGACTGTACCAGCTCCGATCCAGGGGGGGGGGGAGACTCATAGGAACACAAGAAGGGAGCCTAGAAAGGGGTGCATCTGCTGCCGCAGAGCAGTGAGCAGGAGCGCATAATCCTTAAATTAGGCAGGCAACAGGGGCATACAAGTTTTACAGCTACATTTTGTGGATAGATTTTTCTGCTCACAGCTTTGCCGCCCCCCTAAAAGTGCCGCCTGGTACAATGGTACCATCTGGTCCCATGGTAGGGCCGGCCCTGCACTAAAGGCTCTTAGACCTTAGCTTTCTCCCTTTTTTATAGCACATGTGGGCATGTGACCAAAAAGCCCGGGAACTGAGCTTACAACAGTTAACCCTTTCCTCCTACCCGGACCAGCCACTGACTCACTAAAACCAACACATTATAACCTGCCTACACACACTGCCTGTCAAATGCACTTAATGGTGAGCCAAAAGCTTGGCTCATGGTTATGGTGCAGTATTTTAATCCTCCTTGGATAAAAAAAAAAGCAGTTCAGGAGGTGGCAAGATTGCCTCTTGAAATGCCTGGCAACCACTGCTCGTGTGAAAGAGCCCTTGGAAAATCATAGCTGACTGTAGATTTAAAATAGGTAATTTTTAATTGCGTTACAGAATTGGTTGTTCCACAATTTTACTTTAGGCACAGTTTTTCTACCAGCAGTTGTCTTAAAATATAGGTATAGAGGTAGGAAGCATAAAAGTAGAGAAATGGCCCATCTGTATTGCATGATATTTCCTTCAGTAGTTTTATACATTCTGTTCCAAAAACCATCAGATTTCATGAAAACAACATTGCACAAAGGCGTTGGGACAGAAAGGAGTTAATTTATGCCAGGTATAAGTGTGGTTTTGACATTCTGAATGTGGGAGTTGGTTGAATATAATCTGGTCTAGTTTGCCACTCTCTCTAATTAAAGAAACCACTTAATAAATACACGTTAGTCTCAATGAATGTCACTTTTTATGACGTTTTAACAGGGAACAGGGCACGATGCTAACATGTTCTAAATCAAACAGTATTCATTTTGTTGGGGCATGTGTAAATGGCTAATAGGACATAAGGGGAACTGTTAGGACAGACCTTGCTAAACTTGCTTGCGGCTTAGCCACTTATGCTTTCTGTAGTCATGCTTTCTGCAGCACAATTTGGTTTTTATACTCCTTTTTACCTTATTCCCCATGTTCTTTGCCCATTAGCTGTATGTAGTTATGAAATGAGGTCTACGCCGACACAGTCCTCCAAATCTAATTTGGATATTTCTGCAATGTCATTGGCCCATTGTGTGCATTTTTGTGATTTGCTATTAAAATGTTTGGATCTTTGGATAGAGTAGGTAATGCTTCCGGGTGAAATCCAGTCACAAAAACCTTATCTTAAAGCTTAATTTTATTTAATTAAAATAACAATAATTGTATACTTGCCTGCACTGTGAAATGGTTTTGCACAGAGCAGCCCTTATCCTCTTCTTCTGGGGTCCTCATGGCGCTACAGGCTTCTCTTCTTCAGCAAGTGACTCGATGGAAAGCAGCTTTTCATGGGGGCACCGGTGCATGCTCACTCCCGAACCGCCCTGCCTGCGTCTATTGACACAGGGTGGGCGGCTTGGCCCCGCATGCCCAGTCGCTCAGCACAGCATTTGATTGACAGCAGTGGGAGCCATAGAAAAATGTAATTCTCTTCCTGAGAATTTAAACATATGGATTTCCCATCACTTTCTGAACAGGTTGACTAGATATGATTATTTGAAGTCTATTTGACCATAATATAAGGCTTACCCCGAAATCATTTATATTTTGCGCTGTGCATAAGTTTTGCCTCGTTACAAAATAAGGCACAGAGTGACATTTTATCAAGTAAATTAGTAGCAGGATTAAACATGCATTCATTGCAAATTAGGTTGCCTGTTATTTATGAGAGATTTTTTTTGTGCATTTGTGAGCCCTACACCTGCAGTCCTGGGCAGACAACAAAACTGATTTTGAAAGGTCTGCAACAGATTTAGCTGGTAGCACCACTGCTCACTGGTCTCCGTGACAAATTTTCATGCAAAACACGCACACTCAAAGTGGTGAAGGGCAGATTTTATATTGTCGCAGTTATATTTTAGAGCAGCTCATGGAGGAATTTTATGAAGCAGCCTGAAGCCGTATACAAAGCCGGCCATAGACGGATTGAAGTGTGGCTGGTTCAGCAGGCTCGGCTAGATGTACTGAAGTTAATCTATTACTTGACTTCAGTATAACCAGCAGTGATCATTGTATTCTGACGGCGAGGAAATCTGCTGTCAGAATACAATAACGCAGCAGGAGCAATTCCCATATCAACATCATTTACCACTGTAGCACCCTTTACCATAGGTAGGTTCCAGAGTGAGGATTTCTGGTGTTAGCTACCAGTGCAGGTAAATTTAGGCAGGCCTATGCTGAATGCTAGGCCTGCTTGTTTTTGATCTGGGGGCAGGGAGTGGTTAGTGTAGCAGTGGGTGTGACCACCTGTGCTTCAGTACTTGGGCGCCTCCCCTGTTTCCAGGGAGAATGTTCTGGAAGAGGGGAAGGGCTGAGGACTGGAGTGACAGGGAGCTCATGTGAGGAGCCCTGACCAATCCCCACTGGAATTAGCAGGGGCAGGCCTCCCATATAAGCTCAGGTCCAGCCCACTGGAGGGGAGTTGTTGGCTGGGAGAAGTGGAGAATGGAGTGCTAGGTAGCAGCAGGAGGCCATCCCCATCTGGGGGGGGTGCGCGCCTCGGAGGAGCCTGGGAGAGCTGGGAGGGAGCCTCATCCTTACACGTTTATGGAGGAGGTGTCCTGGAACAGAGGGGCTGGAGAAGCTATTGGAACGCATTGTCCAGTTAAGTTCTCCATCATGGACTCGGGCAGGAGAAGGTCGGTGAGTGTGTCACAGTGGATTTCTGGTAGAGGCATGCCAGGGGAGCTGGGTGTGAGGCCAGAGGAGAGACTATGGGGTTTTATGTCAAATTGATGTGGCCTGCGGGCACAGGATTTGCAAGTCAGGCTAGCTGGGATCAGTAGTCCACCAACTAATACAAGCTGCTAAACAACTAGGCCGCCGGGGAGGGGTACTGCAGGCCCTTGGCCTATTAACAAGTCAGCAAATACAGCCAGCATCTGGGAATATTCAGAGTGATTCCTTTTGTAAAGTGAAGATGATGGGACAGGAAGACTAAAAGTTTACAGTGGAAGTTTTGTGCAGGAGGAGAGAAGTCCTGGGAGCAACAGTCTGCAGGAGTTGATGCAGAGGAGGAGCAATAGTCTGCATGAGTTATGCAGGGGAAGTGACTGTAAATGTTAGAGTCCATCAGCTCTTCAAGGCTCAATCTATTCTACCAATTCTTTAAATATGATGGCAAAGTAATCCGTTCTATGGACATCCCATATTCCCTTTCCCCCAACCAAGTTATATCCCCAAATAAACAAAAACAAAACAACGCAAGACTGTTCATTGTCTCTGAGAGTGATATATGGAGGTCTGGCAGCAGGGTGATATGGTGGATGATAGTAACTAGTAGCAAGCATCCGCTACACCATGGTGAAAATAAACAACCAAACAAAAATACTCCAATTAAAAAAAAAAAAAAGTCCGGCATGCTCACCCTTCCAATTGGCAGACAGCATCTGTATTATCGGTTTCTAATTTAGAAAAAAAAGGTCTTGGATGCGTGCATTTGTATTTGGGAAGCTGAAGAAGGTGCCTCTTGTACCATTCGTGGTTCAAGCAAGCCTACCTGGTCTGAGCAAGCCTACCTAGAAGATGTCTGTGATGGATTCTTGGTGCAATCGTAGTGCTGGAGCTCATCAACTGCTACCTTATTGCTGATTAGCAAGGGAATGAGCTTGCAACCCTCTCTGATCATTTACACCAGTGGTGGGTAGCTTAAGCTGGCCACACACCAGTAGATTTTTCTTTGAAATTTTTGTTTTCAGAACACTTGATTTTCTAATGGCTAGTGGGGTTAAATTGACAGCCATTTTTAACCCTAGTAATGAAAACATTCGAAGAAGTAGGATGGAAAAAAAAATATTTTGGGATCCAATTCAAATAGCAGATCTGGATGAAATTTTAAGGGTTTTCAAATTTAAATTTGTTGACTCGATGGTGGCAAGAATGTTCTAAAATTTTTCAGACTTTCCATACGAAAGTTTGAATGAAAATCCAACCGTGTATGGCTAAATTTGCTTGCTCTAGAAGGGCTGCACATAATCAGTGAATTTAATGCTATAGACATTTGTGGTCTATACAGCCCCCTTAAATAGAATGTTTTTCACATTTGATCATTTTCCTTCCACGGTTCCTTTTAAAAAAAATCTGAGGGATAAAAAGATTAAAGGGATGGACAGCACCGTAAAAAGTCAGTTTGTGTTGAAAACAAACCATTTAACCACTTCAGCCCCAGAAGGATTTGCCCCCTTCCTGACCAGGCCATTTTTTCGCGATACGGCACGGCGTATTTTTAACTGACAATTGTGCGGTCGTGCAACGTTGTACCCAAACAAAATTTATGTACTTTTTTTTCCCCCACAAATAGAGCTTTCTTTTGGTGGTATTTGATTACCTCTGCAGTTTTTATTTTTTGCGTTATAAACAAAAAAAGATTGACAATTTTGAAAAAAAAAACACAATATTTTATACTTTTTGCTATAATAAATATCCAAAACAACCAAAAAAAAAATTTCTTCATCAGTTTAGGACGATATGTATTCTACATATTTTTGGTTTAAAAAAAATCGCAATAAGCGTATATTGATTTTTTTTTATTTTTTTTTACTAGTAATGAGGCTGATCTATCAGGACTTTTGTTATTTTTAGCGGGAATGCAACATTGCGACGGATAGAACGGACACTTTTGAAACTTTTTTGGGACCAGTGACATTTATACAGCGATCAGAGCTAAAAATAGCCACTGATTACTGTATAAATGTCACTGGCAGGGAAGGGGTTAACGCTAGGGGGCGATCAAGGGGTTAACTGTGTTCCCTAGTGTGTTCTAACTGTAAGGGGGAATGTGGCTGACTAGAGGATAAGACAGATTGTTGTTCCTACTTAGGAACACACGATCTGTCTCCTCTCCCCTGAGAGAACCGTGATTTGTGTGTTTTCACACACGGATCCCGGTTCTCGCTCTCATGAGCGATCGTGGGTGCCCGGCAGTCATCACGCCCACTGGGCACGCGCATTGGCTCCGGATATACGTTGCCGGCATGCACGCGCCTGCTAGGGCATCCTAAAGAGCTGACGTATAGCTACAACGGCTTTCCCAGGGGAGCCAACCTGCCGCAGTGTAACTGCGGCGGCTGGTCGGGCAGGGGTTGAAGTGATTGTTTTTATTTAAAACATTTTTACAAACATGTCTATACTTACCTCCTCTTCTGAGGTCCCCCGCCAGCGCTCCTGGCTTGTCCTCTTCATCAGGTGCCCCCACGGAAAGCGGCTTGCTCCTGAGTCATGTTGCTGCGTCTATTGACACTCCATTGGCACTCTGCCACGCTCCCATGTCACAGCTTTTAATTGACCGCTATCAATTTGTCCAATGAGGAGAGCGACAGCGGCTGGAGCTCGTGCACATCACTACAACACAGAACGTTTTTCACCTTTTAATGCGTAGAATGCATTTGGGTGAAAAACCTTAAAGTCTCGTACACACGGCCGGTTTTCTCAGCAAGAAAACTGCTGGGAGAGCTTTTTGCAGAGAAAACCCGTCGTGTGTATGATTTCTCGTTGGGAAAACTGCCGGGAATCTCGACGAGAAAAATAGAGAACCTGCTCTCTATTTTCTCGTCGGGATTCTCGTCAGCCTGTTTCCTGACGAGAAAACCGAGCGTGTGTACGAGGCTTGTATGCTTACCTGTCCCCAAGTAAGCCCACGCATGCTTGATGAGACTTTGACGCATGTGCGGTAGCTTACAAGGGTAGTGTAGGGTGTAGCAAGATGGTGGCGACGGCATTGAATGTAACGAGCGCATGCTCGTCGTAGTCGATGACATCACCGCGTTCTTGCCATTAAAAAGAACGGCGGTTCTTTTGAATGGCTGTGTGTACACTCGGCGAGCAAAAAAAGCTTGCTAAGAATCTCATCGGGAAAAACAAAGTTTTTTTCCCTGATGAGATTCCCGCCCGTGTGTACAGGGCTTAAGGCTTTACAACCACTTTAACTACTAGAAGTCAGCCCAAAGAATATTTTTCCTTGACTGACCTCAATACGCAGGGTTTCTTAAGGGGTGCACAATAAGAGTTAAAGGGTCACGTGTGTGCCCTGGGCCACATTTTGGGCACCAGGGCTGTACAGACGGCAGGATTTTCCAGAGTACAATAAAAATAATAAGAAAAAAACTGCGCTAACCAAGAAAAATGAATACTAAATTATAGGCAGCAGCTTTGAGTGGGATAACACAAACAGCATAAACGAAAAATAGAAAGCTGCGCCAAGCATAAAAATAAATAATGAATTTGATTATTTGAGCAAGTCCTTATATGACACAAGGATAACCCATTCAGTCTGGTTCAGACATAAGACTCCGGGTAACAGTCTATAGGTATATCACAGTTCTTATATTGAAAAGAAACGGCACCACAGTGACTTCTTAAATATGTGTGAGATCCACCACCGAATAACAAAGCCGCTTACCAGAAGGCAAGCACAATAGAGCAGTTGGCTATAGCCCAGCCACGGCCTTTGATTCTGGGAAAGATATCCCTCATATGAGACGGAAGCTCACGGACCAGGGTTTCTCCACACTCCGTGCAATTACATCAACATACGCAGGTATAAAAGAAAGGAGGGGGAGGACCATAGCGTAACTCCGTATGGATAGATTTATTAAAAATGAGTAAGTTATACTTACAGCATAAACGATAAAAACAGCATATATATAAATTGTGCCGGCCGGCATAACAGGAGCCCTTACTCCTCAGTTCAGCGTGGTGACGTCACCTGCGTATGTTGATGTAATTGCACGGAGTGTGGAGAAACCCTGGTCCGTGAGCTTTCGTCTCATATGAGGGATATCCTTCCTGGAATCAAAGGCCGTGGCTGGGCTATAGCCAACTGGTCTATTGTGCTTGCCTTCTGGTAAGTGGCTTTGTTGTTCGGTGGTGGATCTCACACATGTTTGAGTCACTGTGGTGCCGTTTCTTTTCAATATAAGAACTGTGATATACCTATAGACTGTTACCCGGTGTCTTATGTCTGAACCAGACTGAATGGGTTATCCTTGTGTCATATAAGGACTTGCTCAAATAATCAAATTCATTATTTATTTTTATGCTTGGCGCAGCTTTCTATTTTTCGTTTTTCCAGAGTACAGACAGAATAAAATGCAAAACACTTCTGCGCTCTCAAAGTATAACCATCATTAACACCAAAAAAGCGTGGCTGCAGCACGTAAAGTTTCGAACATTAAAACATAAAATATACAGTGCCTTGCGAAAGTATTCGGCCCCCTTGAACTTTTCATCCTTTTGCCACATTTCAGGCTTCAAACATAAAGATATAAAATTTTAATTTTTTGTGAAGAATCACCAACAAGTGGGACACAATTGTGAAGTGGAACGAAATCTATTGGATATTTTAAACTTTTTTAGCAAATAAAAAACTGAAAAGTGGTGCGTGCAAAATTATTCGGCCCCTTTACTTTCAGTGCAGCAAACTCACTCCAGAAGTTCAGCGAGGATCTCTTAATGATCCAATGTTGTCCTAAATGACTGATGGTGATAAATAGAATCCACCTGTGTGTAATCAAGTCTCTGTATAAATGCACCTGCTCTGTGATAGTCTCAGGGTTCTGTTGAAAGCGCAGAGAGCATCATGAAGACCAAGGAACACACCAGGCAGGTCCGTAATACTGTTGTGGAGAAGTTTAAAGCCGGATTTGGATACAAAAAGATTTCCCAAGCTTTAAACATCCCAAGGAGCACTGTGCAAGCGATCATTTTGAAATGGAAGGAGTATCAGACCACTGCAAATCTACCAAGACCTGGCTGTCCCTCTAAACTTTCAGCTCAGACAAGGAGAAGACTGATCAGAGATGCAGCCAAGAGGCCCATGATCACTCTGGATGAACTGCAGAGAACTACAGCTGAGGTGGGAGAGTCTGTCCACAGGACAACAATCAGTCGTACACTGCACAAATCTGGCCTTTATGGAAGAGTGGCAAGAAGAAAGCCATTTCTCAAAGATATCCATAAAAAGTCTCGTCTAAAGTTTGCCACAAGCCACCTGGGAGACACACCAAACATGTGGAAGAAGGTGCTCTGGTCCGATGAAACCAAAATCGAACTTTTTGGCCACAATGCAAAACGATATGTTTGGCGTAAAAGCAACACAGCTCATCACCCTCAACACACCATCCCCACTGTCAAACATGGTGGTGGCAGCATCATGGTTTTGGCCTGCTTTTCTTCAGCAGGGACAGGGAAGATGGTTAAAATTGAGGGGAAGATGGATGCAGCCAAATACAGGACCATTCTGGATGAAAACCTGTTGGAGTCTGCAAAAGACCTTAGACTGGGACGGAGATTTATCTTCCAACAAGACAATGATCCCAAACATACAGCAAAATCTACAAAGGAATGGTTCACAAATAAACGTATCCAGGTGTTAGAATGGCCAAGTCAAAGTCCAGACCTGAATCCAATCGAGAATCTGTGGAAAGAGCTGAAAACTGCTGTTCACAAACTCTCTCCATCCAACCTCACTGAGCTCGAGCTGTTTTGCAAGGAAGAATGGGCAAGAATTTCAGTCTCTCGATGTGCAAAACTGATAGAGACATACCCCAAGCGACTTGCAGCTGTAATCGCAGCAAAAGGTGGCTCTACAAAGTATTAACGCAAGGGGGCCGAATAATTTTGCACGCCCCACTTTTCATTTTTTTCCTTAGTTAAAAAAGTTTAAAAAATCCAATAGATTTCGTTCCACTTCACAATTGTGTCCCACTTGTTGGTGATTCTTCACAAAAAATAAAATTTTATATCTTTATGTTTGAAGCCTGAAATGTGGCAAAAGGATGAAAAGTTCAAGGGGGGCGAATACTTTCGCAAGGCACTGTACCTTCACATGTGTCACTCTTTTGTGCGCTTCACATGTGATGGTATTTTTTTCAGACAGAATAACCCTTCAAGCTGTAATGTGAGGTCATGTGTTGTATTTTTTCAGGGTGATCATAATATGAGGCCCTCTCTGACATTTTTGCTTATCACAGGTAAGCCCTGAATCATTCTTATATTTATTTCAGGTCGAGGGTGGAGCTGCAAGGAGAGGTGTGTGGAGGCCCGAAATGAGGACAGTTCATGCCAGTGCTCTGATGATTGTCTGACTAAAGGAGACTGCTGTACAGACTATCAAATATTATGCAAAGGTTAGTAGCTGTCTTCTGTCACCACGACTCACTTTTGTCTTCTGAAAAAATACAAAATGATAGATATCCTGGTTACAAATCCACAGCTAAAAAGGTTTATCTAATATTCACTGTTTCAAAGGGCTTATTTCTATGTGATGACATGCAGTGATTTTCTTGTGCTAGGTTTGATGTTTTGGCATTTTTCTTGGGTTCCTTCAGTAGCAGGGGCTTTTCCTATATTCCCCTTTTACACCCCAACTTGTGTGTTTGCATTTGGAGCCACTCGCTGGTCTCCATGACAAATTCTGGAACCTTTGATTGCTTCTTTTCAAGTATTTTTGGGGTTTTCACAAAGAAAATTGAACAAAGATAAATGTTTATATGACAAACAATAATGCCGCGTACACACGGCCGTTTTTCTCGTCGAGAAAAACGAAATTTTTTCCTATCGACGAGAAAAACGATTGTCTGTGAGCTTTCTGGTGTTTTTTTCGACGAGAAAAACGGCATTAAAAACGACGAGGAAAAATTAGAACATGTTCTAATTTTTCTCGTCGTTTTTTTCAACATGTTTTCTGCGGCAGTGTTTCCCATAGGGAAACACTGCCGCGGAGCCCACACACGGTCGTTTTTTTCGACCAAAAAAAAAATGACATTTTAAAACGGCCGTGTGTGGGGGGAACAAACTGTTCCTCGTTTTTCACGTTGATTTTCTCGACGGTGTTTTCACCGTCGAAAAAATCGATCGTGTGTACGCGGCATAAGGTATGATTAATGCAGAGTCAGAGCGATCGATGTATATTGAGTAATATATAGGAACTGTGAAATCATCAAAGTTTTATATAAACCATTAAGTTGTATTTATTATCGACAGAAGGGGTGACCCCTCTCCCCAAACACCCCTATTGGGAACATACTGTGTCTCGGAGTTAAGAGAACCCCCTCCGAGTTTTTAACATTTCAATTATTACTTTTACATTCCTTCAGAATATAGTTAGATTAGAACCAGAAATACAGGAGAGACCGTACCAAACATTTAACTTTCGATAAAAAGACCCGTACCATATTGTTAGAGCGTGGTTCATTTATGTTTAGTCATTAGAGGTTTCTTGGTTTGTTCTTTTAGTCATCAACAGGGTGACACAAGGCCCATGTGTTCCAGCAAGAATTAAAGTTGGGGAGATTTTGAGATCTTATTGCAAAGTATTTTTCATATGTGTAATGGAAACTCTGTATATTTCCTCGGTAATGTTGGGAGCTAGTGTAGATTTCCATTTAGATGTAATGGTTAGTTTGGCAGCCATGGAGATGTGTTATCCGGGGTCTGAACTGGGACGGTATATTGTGTATGCCTATGTTGAGTAAGGCTAGTTTTGGAGATGGGACCTGTGATTGCTTCTATGATCTGTTGGCAATCATAGGGTTCTCTGCAAATTACATAATTTTCATTAACTATTTTTACTCGTAACATATATGGTGGTAGCTACAAAAGGAGGGGGATATAGATGTTTGACAAAAATTTTAGGATTTTTTTTATTTTTTTCTATCATTAAGCTTTATCATTACAAACACAACATACAAAAAGTTATACATGTAGTTCCATTCTTAATTTTATACATAGTATTTAAACTCTTGTATAGTTCTCAGTACATTTTAATTCTATACAATATACAAAACTAACCAAACCACACATACCTAATTTAGGAAGAAGAGCAAAAGGGGGAAAAAAACGAGGGGCAAGGGGGGGAAGGGAATGGACGCGCCCACGGCGGGAGAGGCAGAGAGAAAGGGAGAAGCAGAACGAAAGAAAAAAAAAAAAAAACGCCCCACCTTATATTCCATAACCTATAACTTTAAATACAGTGAACCAAATAAATAAAAAAATAAAAAAATTAGTTTAACTGCTTGCCGTCTATATACGTAGACAGCATGGCTCGGACAGGCAGAAGGACGTACCTGTATGTCCCCTTTAAGATCGCGGCATTGTGGATGTGAACCCGACTGTGGGTCCCACGGGGATACCCGCGATCGTCTCACGGTGAGTTCGAATGGGGAGATGCTGATGTAAACAAGCATCTCCCCGCTCTGCCTAGTGACAATGACCGTGACCTGTCTTGTCACACACAGCCCATCCCCCCCTACAGTAAGAATTACTCACTAGGACACACTTAACCCCTACAGCGCCACCTAGTGGTTAACCCCCTTCACTGCCAGTGTCATTTTCACAGTAATCAGTGCATTTTTATAGCACTGATCGCTGTAAAAATGTGAATGGTCCCAAAAATGTGTCAAGTGTCCGATGTGTCCACCATAATGTCGCAGTCACGATAAAAATCGCTGATCGCCGCCATTACTAGTAAAAAAAAAAAAAATTTATGAAAATGCCACAAAACTATCCCCTATTTTGTAGACGCTATAACTTTTGCTCAAACCAATCAATATACGCTTATTGCGTTTTTTTTTTTTGTTTTTTTTTAGTTTTTTTTTTACCAAGAATACGTATCGGCCTAAACTAAAGAAAAAATAGTTTTTTTTTTTTATATATTTTTTGGGGATATTTATTATAGTAAAAAATATTGCTTTTTTTAAAAAATTGTCGCTCTATTTTTGGTTATAGCGCAAAAAATAAAAACCGCAGAGGTGATCAAATGCCACCAAAAGAAAGCCGTATTTGTGGGGAAAAAAAGGACGTAGATTTTTTTATTTTTTTTCGGAGCCAGGTCGCACAACCGCGCAATTGTCCGTTAAAGCGACGCAGTGCCAAATTGTAAAAAGACCTCCGGTCTTTAAGCTGACAAATGGTCCGGGGCTGAAGTAGTTAAAGCACTCCATTATTCCATAAAAGTATTTACTATATTTATTCCCTTAACCACTTCGCGCCCAAAGACGTCCATGGACGTCCTGGACTTTGAGCCAGGATATCTGAATAATGCCTGCAGCTACAGGCATCATTCAGATATCGTTTTTTAGAGCCGGCGATTCTGTGTGCCGTAAGCTCCACCGCTTGATCGTTCTTACAGGCGGCGAAAGGGGACGCCTTGCCCTCCGGCGCTTCTACCGACTTACCTGTGAGTCGGTGACAGAATCCACCGGCCCCGGCTTCTTACCATAGAGATTTCCGGCAGACCAGATGGTCGCTGGAGTCTCTATGATCGTTCGGAGGCCGGGCGCGATGTTATGACGTCACGCCCGGCCTCTGCATTCAAAAAAACGGCGCCGCTTCGGCTAGGAAGCGGTGATCGTTTTTTATTTCAGGCTTCCCAGCCTAGAGGTGAGATGTGGGGTCTTATTGACCCCATATCTCACTGTAAAGAGGACCTGTCATGCTTATTCCTATTACAAGGGATGTTTACATTCCTTGTAATAGAAATAAAAGTGATCAATTTTTTATTTTATTTTTTTAAAGTGTCAAAGTAAAAACTTTAAAGTAAAATTAACAATAAAAAAAAATGTAAAGTGCCCCTGTCCCCGGTAGCTCGTACACAGAAGCGAACGCATACGTAAGTCCCGCCCACATATGAAAATGGTGTTCAGAACACACATGTAAGGTATTGAAGCGAACGTTGGAGCGAGAGCAATAATTATAGCCCTAGACCTCCTCTGTAACTCAAAATATGTGACCAGTAAAAAAATTTAAAGCGTCGCCCATGAGGATGTTTAAGTACCGAAGTTTGGCGCCGTTCCACAAGCGTGTGCAATTTTGAAGGGTGACATGTTAGGTATATATTTACTTGGCGTAACTTCATCTTTCACATTATGCAAAAAAATTGGGCTAACTTTAATGTTTTAATATTTTTTAATTCATGAAACCGTGTTTTTTTTTTCCCCCAAAAAATGCGTTTGAAAAATTATTGCGCAAATACCGTGCGAGATAAAAAGTTGCAATGACCGCCATTGTATTCTCTAGGGTCTTTGCTAAAAAAAACATATATAGTATTTGGGGGTTATATGTAATTTTCTAGCAAAAAAATTAGGATTTTTACATGTAGGAGCGAAGTGTCAGAATTGGCCCGGATGCAAAGTGGTTAATATATGAACTTGATAATGTCCCTTTGCCTTCCTAGCTGGAACTCGTTGGGTGGATGAGGAATGTGAAGAAATGAAGCAACCAGAGTGTCCAGCAGGGTAAAAAAAGTTTGTTTTTGTCATTTATCTTATAATACATTTTAATGATGTGTGATGGTGGTTTCCAACATAATAAGAACACTTCTACAGTAAAATATATGGATGGTGATTGAACACATGCCTATATGTATTTGATGGGGCTCGACAAATACCGGAAGCCAGGTTGTCCGGAATCCTCTAGCCTAAAGCCTCGTACACACGATTGGACTTCCATCGGACTTTTCCGTGGATTTTTGTCCGAAGGGCGTTGTCCGTGAACTTGTTCTGCATACTCACTACAGAACATTTTCAGCCAACATACACCAAACTACGTGGTTTTCCAGCTCTTTACCGCCACCCTTTGGGCAACTTCTGCTATTGTTGTCTGATGTTTAGCATTGGTTCAGAGCATGTGTGTTTGTTCTTTGGATTTTAGTCCAATGGATTTGTGTACACACGATCGGATAATCCGACGTAACACATTTATTGTCAGACAGTTGGTGAGCATGAACAGTCAACATTTGTTGTCGTTAATTCCGCCAACAATTGTCTGATGGAGTATACACACGGTCGGATTATCTGACACAACACGTCCATCAGACAATTTTTGACGTAAAATCCGATCGTGTGTACGGGCCTTTACTGTTCTCGGACTACTCTTCTGCTGTCCCAATAAACCAGCTAAATGGATGTTGGCTTTTTAAAACGGCTTCTAGGTTGACAAGCTCTGAACCACTAGAGTAGATTATAAACCCTTTTACTTATAAGGGTTGACCTTAAAGAGGAACTAAACTCTACCAAGAGGAACTAAACTCTACCATTTAACTTATATACAGTCAGTACTTTCAAAAACCTCCTGTAGAACTAATCTAAACTCCACTATACTTGCCAGCTCTATAGTGATGTGAGATCCCTTTCCGGTGTTTCCATCTTTGCCCAGTTTTCTGCCAGGTTCAGTGTCTTTGGACATCTTGATTGCCTTTGGATTATGCATGTGTGCAGGAGCTAGATCATCCTAGCACCAAGACATGCTGAAAATGTCCACGGAGCTATGCATGCACTGCCCAGTGTACATTTAGAAAAACAGGCTTTTATTGCAGGAGAGACATAGTGGGGGTTATTTACTAAAACCTGGAGTGTGCAAAATCGGGTGCAGCTCTGCGTAGAAACCAAACCTCTTCCAGGATTGTTTTGCCAAAGTTTAATTGAACAAGGCAAAGTTAGATCTGCTGTATTTATTGGTGTATAACACTCGCTTTTTTACCCTGAAAATAGAGGGTAAACTGTGCCTGCGTGTTATACGCAGGGGGCTGTGGAAAGTTTTTTCCCTGAAACTTCCCTCTTAAAGTTAAGGTGCGTGTTATACGCAGGGGGCTGTGGAAAGTTTTTTCCCTGAAACTTCCCTCTTAAAGTTAAGGTGCGTGTTATATGCCTGTGCGTGTTATACGCCGATAAATACGGTAATTGGTTATTATGCACAGCTGCACCAGATTTTGCACTGTTCAGTTTTAGTAAATCTCTCCCACAGGGTCGTATTTGCAATAAAAGCCTGCCTGCTGGCAATGTTTCACCACTTCTGTCTGATAAAATGTTTTCCCCAGAACAGGAAATGAGGGAAAAGTTCTCTAACTGAGCCCTAGATAGCAGTGAAATCTGATGGGGTGTCTAACCTTTCCCCACTCTATCCAAAATGTTAATAAAAAAAGTTTTGGGCATATTGGATGTTCTTTTACCCTCTTTGTCCTGGTGACCATTGTCAGTAGTACCAAAAGTGCTGAGAGATCCAAAAGTTCACAGTTTGTCACCAGGACAGAAGGTAAAGACAACTCTTCTAATTTGGTAAGAGGGGTACTTTCCTGGGGTCAACAGTTGTAAGAGGGGATTTTTCTTAATTTTGTAAGGATTTCCACTCTCATTTGGTTGTGCCTTTACAATAGGACCCCCCTCCCTCCCTGTAGGGTACAGAATATAGATTTGCTTTAATGTACAGATGTATGGTCTATAGAAGATGACTAACTAGACATTCAGAGAGTATTATGATGTGGGTGCTGTATTGGATCCCCTATTTAGTATGTGTTTACTTTATAAAGAAGTGTTATGGTGATTATCCACAGGATCACTGAGCTGACTCTTTGTGACTGAATGATGAGTTGATAGATTCAGGAGTTGGTGGTGCTACCAGCCTTATGGTCAGTGTAACGGGAGGGCCCGTGGAACCCAGAAGTTCTTAGAAAGTGTGAGCCAGGAAATAATGGACATTGAGAATATGTATTGGATTGCTTTAAAATGGGTTTGTAATATTATTCCACAATATTTCCCAGGATATCTGTAAATAACTATTTTTGTTGATCCTGAACTCAACAGGTTAATTGAAAAGGGCTGATGTGTTCTAAAGACCCTTTCATTGTGAATAGAGATAATTAACTCTGTACTTGTGTGTGTATATAAAGGTCAGGCCTAGTCATTTAAACTGAAAAGGGATTAGCTAAAGAACCCACCTATTGTCTCTTAATAGATGTCAAAATAATGTGTATTGTAGGAGACAGTAAGGCTAGCCTAAAGGTCATGTGTCTGAGTCATCAGCTGTAGTTAATTAGCTCATGTAAATTAGGTCTGGTCAGAAGTGCTTTTGTGAGAGGAAAGAAAAACTCCTCTCTGTGTGTATAAAACTTGCAGTGTTTCAATAAAGAGTCAGTCCAGTTGGAAAGATACAGAGCGTTTGTCTCGTATGTTTGGAAGGATTAATCCTATGGGAAGCGGTCGCCTGACTGTGGAGTATCGGCAGTGGATGCGTGTCCAGAGAGGGAATATCCTAAACGGCGTTAACCCCCTTTCATACTTGGGGTGCCGTTACAGTCAGTATTGACATTTGTTTGTGTTGCCCAGCTGAGATCACTGCTTTGGTATTTTATATGCGCTCAAATAATAAATGAGATCTGGTTGGTTAGTCTCTAAGCAACACAAAAAGTTCCCTCGGCTCTTATTTCACGCTAGGGCTGTAGACTCAATCATGATACTATGAATGAGGAAGATGGTCATGTTTAAGACCTACTCTAGTCCTTTTGTACCGCCATACTCTTGGCCTGTTGTCTTAGCAGTGCTACAAGTTTTGTGGTAGAATTGGGTGTGAATGATTTAGAGATGCCAGTCTAAGCAGGGGCCAGTCCTTGGTATGGGAAGAGGGGCTTAAATAAAATGTCTGAAAATATCTTTGGATGGGGGACAGTGTAAATACATTGCACATAACTTCCAAAAGGCTCAAGCAAAGTGTAGTTAACAGTTTACAATCCATTAAATAATTGAGTCACTTAAAGTAATACTAAAGTCTTGGTTTCTTTTTTTTTATATAATAAACGTGTTATACTTGCCTGCTCTGTGCAGTGGTTTTGCACAGAGCAGCCCAGATCCTCCTCTTCTTGGGTCCCTCGCCAGCGCTCCTGGCCTCTCCCTCCTGCTGAGTGCCTCCACAGCAAGCAGCCTGCTATGGGGGCACCTGAGCCAAGCTGCTGCTGTGTGTCCATTCAGAAGCCATGGCTCCTCTGATTGGCTCACTGACTTTAATTGACAGCAGTGGGAACAGAGGGAGAGTCCTTGACAGCCGAGTCTCTCCTGCAACATCGCTTGATCGAGATGGGGCTAATGTAAGTATGATGAGGGCTGAGGTGGGCTGCTGCACACAGAAGGTTTTTTATCTAAATGCATAGAATGCATTAAGATAAAAACATTCTGCCTTTACAACCACTTTAAACAAATCTGCGTTGAGTTCTATAAAGAATAAATTTTTCTCCAATCCTTTGTAAATTATTTTCTTAGGTTTCTTCGCCCTCCATTGATCATTTTCTCTGTTGATGGTTTTCGTGCTTCATATATGAAAGAAGGAGCGAAGGTTATGCCCAATATCTACAAACTAAGTAAGTCCTTTCAATGTAGAGTTTGCTTGTTCTTAATTTTTTGCCCCCCTTATACTCTTAGGTTAGCTTTATCTAGAAGTAGAATAATCTTAATTTATAATTGGTGAGAAAAAAATGTAAGGGAACAATTGAAAAATGGATAAGGTACTGAAGATAATATGGGACCCGATTTATGTGCTTAGCTTCAGAAGATGTTTTACAAGGGTTTGAAGGGTTTGGAATGCCGATTGGCATGTAACAATCTTCTCATAATTCTGAGGAAGAGCTAGGCTAGGTTTTCTTACTAGTTGGCATGTAAGTATTGTGCTCAGGGCCCACATTTTTGAGTCCTACAAGGGCAGGAACACCCTTCTCTCATTAATTTGGGAAATTGAGAGACTTTTAATTTATTTATCAACCTCTCCCTTGCTCACTATCATCCATGCCTTTTTTTTATTTTGTTGTGTGCTAACCACTGATTACTGACCATGTGTAGACCTATGAAAAGTCCTATTCACCACTTTGCCTAGTTCTAATGCTGCGTACACACGACCATTTTTCCTGTCATGCAAACAAACAACATTTTTCTCGACGTGATTCGTCGTGATTCCTCTCAAGCCTGCCTTGCATACACACGTTCAGGAAAAAAACGCTAGAGCAAAGCGCGGTGACGTACAACATGTACGACAACACGTTTGACGGCACTACAAAGAGGAAGTTCCATTAGAATGGCGCCACCCTTTGGGCTGCTTTTGCTGATCTCGTGTTAGTAAAGTTTGGTGAGAGATGATTTGCGCTTTTCAGCCTCGTGCTTTTCAGTCCGTTACAGCGTGACGAATGTGCTATCTCCATTACGAACGCTAGTTTTACCAGAACGAGCGCTCCCGTCTCATACTTGATTCTGAGCATGCGCGTTCTTTTTCCCCTCGGAAAAGCATACACACGAGCGGTTTTCGCAACGAGAAAAAGGACGGGAAAAACTACGAGAAAAAATAGTGCAGGTTCTAATTATTTTGCGGGCAGTTTTCTCATCAAGAAAACTGCTATGGAGCATACACACGACCGGTTTTCACGACCAATCTAAAAAATGGCAGTTTTCGCATCATGAAAAACGGTCACGTGTACGCGGCATAAGAAATGTACTGCATCATTGTGACCTGCGCTGCCTAGCTGAGACAGCTATTACATTTAGGAGCACTTCTTGCAAGATTTGCTAGCTCTGTTCTGGGGAAAGAATGGTGTGCCAAATGAGATGCAGACTTTCCCAATATGGCTGGAACCTCCAATCCTTTAATCCTGCAGCCACAGACAGTTTCTTTCCACAGAGCTCTACAGAAATTACTGTAATGATCACAGAGACTGTCTCAAAATGTGGGGAAAGGGGGTTGTAGGTGCAGTGAGGCACATTGGGAGGGGACTGCAATGGGGAGCGATATGTGGTCCCTAGAAGTAAAATCAAACCTAAGGAGAAAAGTGCTTTTACTAATAAATGAGGTGGAATCCTATCACGATATGTACATGACATGTTTAATGGTATGCATATGAGTTTTTAACACCTTGTTTTAATTGTATGACCTGTATTCTGGGCTTCAGTTCTGGAAATGGTTTATCTACATGGCACATAACTGAAGCTTATGTTCTGAAAATGGGTTTAATTTAAAAACTTGTGTGGTTATTGTCTAAAGAGCTCTCTTTCCTTGGGCTATGCTTACTAAAATGAATTTGTGCAAATTTTGAGCAAATAATTGGCGTTGAATAAGGGTAGAGGGAAAGTTGAGGCAATACTGGTAGCAGCTAACCAGATTCCTTCACACATTTTTCTAGAAAAGGTTAAAAATGTACAGATGAGATTTAAGAATGTTTGTTTATCTGACTGCCGTGTCCAAAAATATGTTTTTCCTTTCTACTTTGAATTCCTGGAAAAAAATGTGTTTTGAATCTTTCTTACACGTGCAAGAACTATCGAATGTTATTAGTTCAATTAAAAGTAGCAAAGCGAACACTGGTGAAGCATCAGATGACATGCATTTTGATGTTGTGACCACTTCATCCCCGGACCATCTGGCTGGCCAAAGACCAGAGCACTTTTTGCGATTTGGCACTGCGTCGCTTTAACTGACAATTGCGCGGTCGTGCGACGTGGCTCCCAAACAAAATTGATGTCCTTTTTTCCCACAAATCGAGCTTTCTTTTTGGTGGTATTTGATCACCTCTGCGGTTTTGATTTTTTGCGCTATAAACAAAAAAAAGAGCAACAAATTTGAAAAAAATTCTATATTTTTTTACTTTTTGCTATAATATCCCCAAAAAAGATATAAACATTTTTTTTCCTCAGTTTAGGCCGATACGTATTCTTCTACATATTTTTGGTAAAAAAAATTGCAATAAGCGTTTATTGATTGGTTTGCACAAAAGTTATAGCGTCTACAAAATAGGGGATAGTTTTATGGCATTTTTATTAATAATTTTTTTTTTTTTTTACTAGTAATGGCGGCGATTAGCGTTTTTTTTTTTTTTTTTTATCGTGACTACGACATTATGGCGGACACATCGAAAACTTTTGGTGCTGTTTTGGGACCATTCACATTTACACAGCGATCAGTGCTATAAATATGCACTTATTACTGTGTAAATGGCAGTGAAGGGGTTAACCAGGAGGGGACGCTGAAGGGATTAATTTTGTCCTAGGGATGTGTTCTAACTGTAGGGGGCATGGGCCATGTGCGACACAACACTGATCACTACTCCCGATTTACAGGGAGCTGTGATCAGTGTCCCGTCACTAGGAAGAATGGGGAAATGCTTGTTTACATTAGCATTTCCCCGTTCTTCCACTCCGTAAGACGATTGCGGGTATCCCCGCGGACATCGAGTCCGCAGCACCCGCGGATCACACTCACGGAGCACACGCGTGCCCACAATGCCACGTCTTAAAGGCGACGTACAGGTACGTTAATCTGCCTGTACGTGCCATTCTGCCGACGTATATCTGTAAAATACCATTTTGTAAATATTAATACCCTATTTAAGCTGAACATGCTTATGCACCACAGTTTCTAGTGGTAGTTTCTTCTACACTCAATGCTGGGGCTCCATGGATGCAAGTTGTTTTTTATTAAAGCGGAGGTTCACCGTAAATTATTTTTTTAAAAAGCCAGCAGCTACAAATACTGCAGCTGCTGACTTTTAAAAAATGGACACTTACCTGTTCAGGTCGGTCGCGATGTCGGCAGCCGAGCTACCGCTCGGCTCTCGGCTTCCCCTGTCGCCATCCTCGGTGTGGGAATCGGGGAAGTGAAGCGATGCGGCTTCACTGCCCAGTTCCCTACTGCGCATGTGCGAGTCTCGCTGCGCCGTCCTCACTGGTCCCCGCTGTGTCCTGGGAGCCGTGTGTTTCCCAGAACACAGCGGGGGGGGGGGGGTGACGCGAAGGGGCGGGACTCCCACGGGAGTCTATACCCGGAAGTGGTGCAAATACCTGTTTTATACAGGTATCTGCACCCCCTCCTCCCTGAAAGGTGCTAAATGTGACACCGGAGGGGGGGAGGGTTCCGAAAAGCAGAGGTTCACTTTTGGGTGAACCTCCGCTTTAAGCCGGCCAAGTTTGAAACACTGTAGTTTACCTAATACCTAGTTTCAACATTACATTATCACCTCTGAAGTCTTATGCTGGCCTTAAACCTGTAGAATCTCGTTGAAACATTCGGACGAGAAAGTAAAAAAGTCGCTAATCTGACCATGCAATGCTCTCGGCTAATGGACTAATTTTGAATGACTTTTTGTAAAACAAATGTTCAACTCTTGGATTAACAAGTACATGCGCATAAGACTAGTTAAGATTTTTCTCGGCAGCAAATTCAATGATTAGAAAGATTTGTTCTGATTAGACTCAACAAAACTTTTCCATTCTTTTGTCCTTTGAGGTTTTTTACTTGCTCTGGTTGAAACCGATTGTGAAATCATACCCTTTAACTTTTAGATAACCGAACAAACATGACGAAAATTTGTGTTTTTCTAACAAAATTCTACAGGTATAAGGCCGGCTTTATGGGAACTGAGGCACAGATATCCGGGTAGCTTTGAGTAAAAAAGTAATTGCTGAAACCACAAAGGCCGTGCTGTCATATCATCATATTGGCATTGCCTCCAGGTCAAGTTTAAGTTCACAACATTGAATAGATGGGCCAAGTCCTTTGCACCAGTAGGCAACATAGAAAATGCTTGTATACATTTTATCTATTTGGAATGACATATTTTTAATTAGAATTGTTATATCTTTTGTCTAATATTGACAAATGCCTTTCACTTTGGGATCTCTACTATCAGCTTATATGTATACAATTTTTTTTTTTTTTATTCTGTCACTATTTTGTATTTTCCTCTTTGTTATAGGAACCTGTGGAACACATGCTCCGTATATGAGACCTGTTTATCCAACAAAAACATATCCTAATTTGTATACGCTGGCAACGGTAATTATATAGACTATAAGCCTTTTTTTAGTGCTTAGGAATCCATGAGCAAAGAAAAAATGTGTGGACAACGGACAGTTCACTTATATAAAATAGCATTTCATATTCAGTTGTTATAAAAAGGAAAATATTGATTTATTGATAATCAGTTGTTGGATTAATATGTAATATTGTATAAACCTCAACAATTAACTTCTCTTATTTGGTAATTTTTTGGTCTATTTATCTATTATACTGTTGAAAGTGTTTTGCTATATATGTTTGATACCTTCAAAAAATGCCTGTTGATCCTACCAGAAATTTTGTCCATTGGTCACTTCCTGCGTTGATGTTGCTTTTGTGTTTGTGTGCTGATGCTAATCAGCTACATGGTTATCTTCAAGGACTACAGAACCCTTTCTGTCTACAATCAACAGTAAAAAGCTTCAAACATGCTTGGGACAAACATAGAGCTATACTACGACAAAAGATTTAACGTTAAAAAAAAAAGTGGCAGACTCGATGGCCAATTCAGTTTTTTTTTCGACCATCACTTCTCTGTTTGTTTTCTACATTATGGAGAAGCGGACAAAAGGAGGTCTATGTAGTCCTGTCCGCGGGTGGCTCCTTCCATTGATACAGTGAAGTGAATTAGAGTTGTTACCCATGGAAGCAAAATGCGTACATGGCAGGTTTACTAGGTGAATTTAAGGAAAAAAGCCTGAAAAAGGAAACGAATGCAGCCACGGCATCTAAGAAATGTTAAACTGCACTAAACCTTTGTTTAGATGCACTTTACATTTTACCCTGGATGTTCCAACTAATAAGGGGGTCCTAACTACTGTTTTTCCAATGCTCACTATTTGGCTACAGTAGCAAAAATTTACATTTGACATCTTTTTATTGACATTGTATAAGAGGAAAAAATGGAATGGGTGGATAATGCAATATTGACAGATGTGTAACAAATTATGAAACTGTAAAAAGGAAGAAATAATTGGATTTTGGACTTTACACGAGGCATGTTTTTGTAGATGATAATATTTAAAGTGCCTAACTATAAGTTAAGTGTCACAATCCCCAAAGGGTAGTCCATGAAACCATAATAAATTGATATATTAATGAAGTTGATAAGTTAATAGATATGATATACTGTATAATGCATAATATATATATATATATATATATATATATATATATATATATATATAATGCACGGGATAAACAAGAAGAACAATAATAAATATAATAATAATAATAACATATTAAATATCAATAGTAAATGGACATGGTTGGTACAGGCAATACAATAAATATAATGAACATATGGATCAAATAAACATAATTTAATCTGATAGATACAGGCAGTACATGATATAAACAAAATTCAAGATTATGGGCGAGCTTGACTTGGCACCCTTGAGTGAAGTCTGAACGCGTTTCATGGCATTTACTGCCAATAATCAGGAGTAGGATCCATGAATTTAGCTACAAAATAATTAAATGGGTAAATAAAATGTCAAAGATATGCCACGCTCTCTAAATGAAAGCGAGGAGAGCAAAATCTAGCAATTTATACGTTACCTATAGAATAACCCATAGGTGTGACTCAGCAACTCCTAAGGTGGGATTTAACAGTGGCTTGGAATGAACTATCCCAAAGAAACTGGTGGTTAGAAATTTTTGGGGAATATCTTGTGCCATGTGACTAATAGCTTAAAAAAGACCTGAACTGTGCCAAAAAAGTCAGACCGAGGACAGTTATTGCCTGTAGGCTCCCTGCAGCAGATTTTTACTATTACCATGGCTTGTTCTGCATTGTTTTCTTTTTCATGTCAGAACTGCTTTTCTGATGACTGTTGATCTGGTGATTGGCGGGAAATTAAGAAAAAAATCAGTAACAGAGGTGGAGAAAGCATAACATTTATAAAGCAGAAACAGGGACATCTTGCAGCGCAGATTCTCAGGTACAGCTTTCCCACCAGCAAGGAGAACAATGAGCAGCACAATGTTGACATTACCAAATCTAACTCCAAATTAGGTTTGACTAGCAATCAGCGGTCTTATGTTGATCTCATGTTTAGGCAAGAGTGCCTAGACACAGAATGTGCACTGCTAGTTTTTTTGGAAGGAATTCAAGACAAAATTATATAATATATATATTTTTTTAGGTTATGCACAATTAGCATTTCTTGATGTTTCCTATAACATAGCAAAATCTTCACTTTTTTTGTGCAGGTTCACTGTAATACATTTGTAAGGAAAGTGCTAATTATAAACCTGCTGCAATGTTCTTTTTTGTTTTAGGGCCTTTATCCAGAATCCCATGGGATTGTTGGGAATTCTATGTATGATCCTGTCTTTGATTCTAACTTCAGCCTTCGGTCGCGAGAGAAATTTAATCCCAGATGGTGGGGTGGGCAACCGGTAAGTAATTAACTGCACACTTTACTGCTTTTTGGGTTCTTAAAGTGGTTGTTCACCTCAGACATGAATATGAAAAAAAGCATATCCCTTGTACTTGTCTCAATCCAGAGCACTGTCATTTCTGTCCGCTGCCTCATTCCTCTGTTATCAGCTTGAGTCACTTCTGATAAGCTTTCCTGACACCAAGAGAAAAATGGTGATGGGGAGGGCAAAGCCTGTGATTGACAGTCTCAGCTCTGTTTCTGTGTGCTGGGGGGTGTGCCCGTTTCTGCAATCAGCTCTCAGAGCTTGCCTCACTAATGTAACTTCAGCTCTCCGCCCCCTGCTTTTTAGAGCTGAGAGATCCTGTGTAAATTCTGCACTTTGAATGGATGTAGGAGAAAGACGGCTGTAGATAAACATGTACAATTTATACAGGAGGATTGGTTTAATCTCTGTGTAGCACCTGAGGCCAGTCACTACACTGGGTCAATGTAACTGTTTACATTCCCTTTTAAATATGATTACATTTAGACTGGATTTCTTATAAGTGCCCTTTAGATTTTTTTGAGATTTATTTTTTATTTTTCAAGTATCTGTAGTTTTGAGGTTTACATTTTTGATGCCTAATTACTTTAATGTTGGTTAGAGAGTACTTGTCATATTGAGTGTTCTCATTATTGAGTCAATAGACATTTATATATTTCTTTGGGCCCGTGGCACTCTTTTTTGCCGCGTACACACGGTCGGAATTTCCGACGACAAATGTTCGATGTGAGCTTGTTGTCAGAAAATCCAACTGTGTGTATTCTCCATCGGACATTTGCTGTCGGAATTTCCGACGACAAATGTTTGAGAGCTGGTTCTCAATTTTTCCTACAACAAAAGTTTTTTGCTCGGAAAATTCCGATCGTGTGTAGCCAATTCCGACGCACGAAAAAACACGCATGCTCGGAATCAATTTGACGCATGCTCGGAATCATTGAACTTAATCTTTCTCAGCTCGTCGTAGTGGTGTACGTCTTGGCGTTCAGAAGTTCTGACATTTGTGTGACCGTGTGTATGCAAGACAAATTTGAGCAGACATCCGTCAGAAAAAATTCCACGGTTTTGTTGTCGGAATGTCTGATCGTGTGTACGCGGCATTTGACTTGGCTGATGTATATATTTGAAAAAGCTACATTTACTGGTAAAGAATCTGAGCGTAAAATGGAGATCCACTTATGCTTTTCTTTTACAGCTCTGGATTACTGCTGAAAAACAGGGGTTGAAGGCAGCCACATTCTTCTGGCCTGTGTAAGTGTATAACCGACAATAACAATCATTTACTATGACTATTACTTGTAATTGGTACCAAATCATTTCATCATTCCAAAGTGTCACTAGATATAAAAGTGCACCATTTAACATTAATGCTAAGATGGCCTCCCCTTTTGCAGTTATAATGGCTTTCCCTCTTCTGGGAAGCTTTTCTTCGAGATTTCAAGGGGTCTCTGTTGGAATTTTTGCCCACTCATATGTGCACCCGCGGTTTCCAGCCTGGGGTCCAGTGAGTTTCTGTTCACCGGTTCAGGTGCGATTCAGGTCTGAATTTTTACCTGAATTCGCACATGGACCGGACCCAAAAACTCACAGGAAGGACCCTTTTGGAAACTGCACTGCGGCCGCGTGAGAGCAGGTCACACTTGCATGTCATGCAAATTGGATGCAGTGAAAACCGGCCCCCTAATCTAAATCTGCATGGATTCCAATGGGGTCCTTTTTTTTTTTTTTTTTTTTTTTTTAAGCATGTGATTAGACCTTAAAAAAGGGTGAGCTCTGCACCCCGAGCCCACCCACTTGTGTGACAATAGCGAATTAATATTCCCTATTGTCTTCCTCATTGTCCTCCCGGCCTATCGGGAAGCCAGTATTGGCCAGCGAGTCTTAGGACTTCCCGGCCAATCGTGTCTCGGGACATGCTTCCTGTTCCTGTTCGGCCAGGAGGAGAATGTCTCTCTCTGTGCTCGCCGGGAGAATCGCTGAGAACGGCCCCGGCTCTTCCTTCCCCCAGCCTAAGGCATCTCTGATTTACTATTCCACCAACGCAATGCACAAACTGCAGAAACCACAAAAATGAGGATCCATCCAGATTGTCGTGGCAAGCGTCTGGATCTTTACTGTGCATGGGAATGCAATCCTGACAGTCGGTCACACAATGTGTAGGTGGCTTTGTGCTGCTGCCCTAGTCCATGGCTTGTATATATCAGTCTCGCTCTCACTGGGTCACTAGCTAGTTAAAATGTGCTTTTTCACACCCTTGAATTTGTGTTTTGTGTGTATATTTCTGTCTGTCTGCATATGTTGCATCACATTTTGGTTACATTTCTTACAGGACTATACCTTATCAGCGAAGAGTATTAACAGTTCTTCAGTGGCTGCACTTGCCTGAAAATGAAAGGTATCTGAAAAGTGTATAGATATGGTTTTTTGGTCTGATTTTATTTATTATTTTTTAACCCTTCCCGCCCAGCCTGTTGTAAAATGACGGCTGGGCAGGAGCACTATTGTTCTGGGAGGACGTCATATAACGTCCTCCCAGGATCGTGCCTCAAGTGTGCCCCACGGGCCGGGCTTAGGTGGGATCGGATCTGTCAACCGGTTGGTCAGTCCTCACATAGTACAGACAGGGCCAATATAAGCCCATCTGTACCATGTGATTAGCTGTGGCCAGTCACAGATAATCACAATAGGAATCACTGAATGAGTAACTTTCATTTAGTTAAAAAATGGTTGCTTTTAACTGTAGAAATCAGTTATAAACAATCACAGTGTATAAAAGAAAAAGGGGAAAAAAACCTGATCACCTCTCCACAGTAGTACAGTGTTACTGTTGTAACACTGTATTGCTCTGGTCACTGAATGTTAAAAAAATAAAGTAGGAATTTATTTTATTTTTTTATTAATTGTCACCAGTCATCACCGCTACACCAGTTATATGATGATGTACTGCACTGGTGACGGCATGCAAACATGTTTTTAAAAATTGTGTTTCTTCATTTTCCCAAAAATCATGACAAAAAATGACAACTTAAAAAAACTTACCATGCCTCTTACTAAATACCCTAGACTGTCTACTTTCCGAAGAGGAAATTTGTACTGTCCTGGCATTTTCGGGACTCAAGAAATTAGTTGTCAGTACATCGATTATTTTTCAAATACAGTATCTCACAAAAGAGAGTACACCCCTCACATTTTTGTAAATATTTTATTCTATCTTTTCATGTGACAACAGTGACGAAATTACACTTTGCTACAATGTAAAGTAGTGAGTGTACAGCTTGTATAACAGTGTAAATTTGCTGTCCCCTCAAAATAACTCAACACACAGCCATTAATGTCAAATGTCCAAATTGGGCCCAAAGTGTCAATATTTTGTGTAGTCATCATTATTTTTCAGCACTGCCTTAACCCTCTTGGGCATGGAGTTCACCAGAGCTTCACAGGTTGCCACTGGAGTCCTCTTCCACTCCTCCATGACAAGATCACGGAGCTGGTGGATGTTGGAGACCTTGCGTTCCTCCACCTTCCCTTTTGAGGATGCCATACAGATGCTTACTAGGGTTTAGGTCTGGAGACTTGCTTGGCCAGTTCATCACCTTTACCCTCAGCTTCTTTAGCAAGGCAGTGATCGCCTCAGAGGTGTGTTTGGAGTCGTCATGTTGGAATACTGCCCTGGGGCCCAGTCTCCGAAGGGAGGGGATCATACTTGGATTCAGTATGTCACAATACATGGTGGCATTCATGGTTCCCTCAGTGAACTGTAGCTCCCCAGTGCCGGCAGCACTCATGCAGCCCCAGACCATGACACTCCCACCACCATGCTTGACTGTAGGCAAGACACACTTGTCTTTGTACTCCTCACCTGGTTGTCACCACACACGCTTGACACCATCTGAACCAAATAAGTTTATCTTGGTCTCATTAGACCACAAGACATGGTTCCAGTAATCCATGTCCTTAGTCTGCTTGTCTTCATCAAACTGTTTGCAGGGTTTCATGTGCATCATCTTTAGAAGAGGCTTCCTTCTGGGACGACAGCCATGCAGACCAACTTGATGCAGTGTGCGGCGTATGGTCTGAGCACTGACAGGCCGACCCTCCACCCCTTCAACCTCTGCAGCAATGCTGGCAGCACTCATACCTGTATTTCTCAAAGACAACCTCTGGATATGACGCTGAGCACGTGCACTCAACTTCTTTAGTCCACCGTGGCGAGTCCTGTTCTGAGTGGAACCTGTCCTGTTAAACAGCTGTATGGTCTTGGCCCCCATGCTGCAGCTCAGTTTCAGGGTCTTGGAAATATTCTTATAGCCTAAGCCATATTTATCTAGAGCAACAATTATTTTTTTCAGATCCTCAGAGAGTTCTTTCCCATTAGGTACCATGTTGAACTTCCAGTATAAGAGAGTGAGAGCAATGACACCAAATTTAACACACCTGTTCCCCATTCACACCTGAGACCTTGTAACACTGAGTCACATGACACTGCGGAGGGAAAATGGCTAATTGGGCCCAATTTGGACATTTTCACTTAAGGGTGTACACAAAAAAAACACAAAAGCAGCACTCGATGGAAATGGCATAAAACTTTATAGTCTTGGATAAAATAACATTAATATAGCACATATTGATTAAACACCTAAAATGCACACAATTGGCAATGATTGTGGTATAATAAGAGGAGCGACAATGATACCACTGTGGAGTCAAGAATAGGAAGGGTTAACATCGATCCATGGTTGAGTATGGGTCCCCAGGGAGAACCTGTCAAATTCAACAAGGTAACCACCGAATACAGGTGGAGTGGAGAAAATGCGATCTGATGTCTCTGGTGTACCTGCTATGAAGGATGTCGCAGCTTGTCAACGGGGTGTGGAGCATAATGCTGGGGTCCCGAGGATTGCGGGTAACACTTCAAGAGGCGGGTAGGCAGATCACTCCAAGGTACGACCTGTGCGGGAACCGATTGATGTGGCCGCTGCTGTGCAGGGAGCTCCGTGACAGCAGATGGAGAGACGGCTCAGCGGGAACGCGGAGGGCGACGAACCAACCAATGGAAAGCCGGGCTTGGATGATGTTAGCACCGGCCGATTCAGATGGAGAGCAGTGCATCAGCGAATGGGGACCTAGGCGCACGGGTATGGCGTCAGCGATGGCATAGATGTAATCCAGGCAATGGAGATGAATGAAAGGGATGGAAATAGACTCAAACTTCAGTGGCAATCATGTGGCTTAAACAGGGGGCCGTGACTGACATGTTTTGCGTTGCTATGCTTTATCAAAGTTCAAAGGTACCCGTGCGCCTGGGTCCCCATTCGCTGATACACTGCTCTCCATCTGATTCGGCCGGTGCTGACGTCATCTGAGCCCGGCTTTCCATTGTTTGGTTCGTCGCCCTCTGCGTTCCCGCTGAGCCGCCATCCATCTGCTGTCACGGAGCTCCCTGCACAGGAGCGGCCACATCAATCGGTTCCCGCACAGGTCGGTACCTTGGAGCGGCCAGCAGACATTGCGGCCGCCAGTCATTCGCATCGGGTCCCCTTCCGTGCAGCGGACAGAGAAAGGGACTTTTGGGACAGAGAAAGGGACTTTTGGGACAGAGAAAGGGACTGAGGACAGTGATTCCTCAGTCCCTTTCTATGCAGCCGGGGGGGGGGGGGGATTCTGCGCAGCACAGGGTGATTAGGGTATGCCCAGGCACACCCTGTGCGCACGCCTATGGTTTTTACACATTTTTTTTATAATGCTTGAAGTAAACCCATGACCGAAAATAAATAACCCCAATTTCAAACATTTCCCAAAATTGAGTTTTTCAAACTTTTTGCAACATTTTAAAGTAGAACTATAGGCAAAACCTTTTAGACCAGCTACCATACACAAGGAGAGAGCAATGACTGGTTCTTATTACAGGAAGCTCCTGCACAGAGGAAAAGTTTAAAGTAGAATTATAGGCAAAACTTTGTATAGAGTAATGGAGGGTTATAACACCTGTCATTTTTTTTTTCACCATCTGTGCCCTATTGTGGAGATTTCCCTTCACTTCCTGTGCCATAGCCAAACAGGAACTGAGAGGAAATACCTAGAAAATAAGAGGAATACCTTGGTGCAGAACTAGTGTCCATTGGAAGATGCCCCCTTTTCTGGGGACAACTGAAAATTTGGGATTTTCTTTTACTTTCACTTTCAATGAACATAGTAAACAGGACGAACAGAGAGGGTAAATCTCCTTAACTGGGGCACAGACAGGAATAAAAAATTAAAGGGGCTGTGCAAATCCCTATCCACTCAATGCAAAACTAAAAACCGTTTTGCCTCTAGTTATACTTTAACCACTTGCCGACTAGCTCACGCACATTTACGTTGGCAAGTTGGCTCCTTCCCACAAATCGACGTACCCTTTACGTCGGCTCCTTTTAAGAGCCATAGCAGGCGCGTGCACCTGCTGCACGGAAGGGGACGCGATGCGAATGGCTGGCGGCCGTGATGTCTACTGGCCACCCGTGATCGTGGGCACTTGACCCAGAACAGGGATCTGTGTATGTAAATGCACAAATCCCGGTTCTGATGGGAGGAGAGACAGATCTGCTGTCCCTAGTAATTAGGAACAGCGATATGTCTCCTCTAGTCAGTCTCATCCCCCCCACAGTTAAAAACACTCATGAGGGAACACATTTAACCCCTTGATCGTCCCCTAGTGTTAACCCCTTCCCTGCCAGTGACATTTACACAGTAATCAGTGGCTATTTTTAGTCTGATCGCTGTATAAATGTTAATAGTCCCAAAAAAGTGTCAAGTGTCGCATCTGTCTGCCACAATGTCGCAGTCCTGCTAAAAATCGCCTTTTTTGTAGACGCTATAAATTTTGCTATAAATTTTGCGCAAGCCAATCAATATACGCTTATTGCGTTTTTTTTTTTTTTTTTTTTACCAAAAATATGTAGAAGATTATATATCGGCCTAAACTGATGAAAAAAAATAGTTTTTTAAAATAATTTTTGGGGATATTTATTATAGCAAAAAATAAAATAAATATATATATATATATATTATAGTGTGTGTGTGTGTGTGTTAATAAATAAATATATATATATATATATATATATAGTGCCTTGCGAAAGTATTCGGCCCCCTTGAACTTTTCATCCTTTTGCCACATTTCAGGCTTCAAACATAAAGATATAAAATTTTAATTTTTTGTGAAGAATCACCAACAAGTGGGACACAATTGTGAAGTGGAATGAAATCTATTGGATATTTTAAACTTTTTTAGCAAATAAAAAACTGAAAAGTGGTGCGTGCAAAATTATTCGGCCCCTTTACTTTCAGTGCAGCAAACTCACTCCAGAAGTTCAGCGAGGATCTCTTAATGATCCAATGTTGTCCTAAATGACTGATGGTGATAAATAGAATCCACCTGTGTGTAATCAAGTCTCTGTATAAATAAATGCACCTGCTCTGTGATAGTCTCAGGGTTCTGTTGAAAGCGCAGAGAGCATCATGAAGACCAAGGAACACACCAGGCAGGTCCGTAATACTGTTGTGGAGAAGTTTAAAGCCGGATTTGGATACAAAAAGATTTCCCAAGCTTTAAACATCCCAAGGAGCACTGTGCAAGCGATCATTTTGAAATGGAAGGAGTATCAGACCACTGCAAATCTACCAAGACCTGGCTGTCCCTCTAAACTTTCAGCTCAGACAAGGAGAAGACTGATCAGAGATGCAGCCAAGAGGCCCATGATCACTCTGGATGAACTGCAGAGAACTACAGCTGAGGTGGGAGAGTCTGTCCACAGGACAACAATCAGTCGTACACTGCACAAATCTGGCCTTTATGGAAGAGTGGCAAGAAGAAAGCCATTTCTCAAAGATATCCATAAAAAGTCTCGTCTAAAGTTTGCCACAAGCCACCTGGGAGACACACCAAACATGTGGAAGAAGGTGCTCTGGTCCGATGAAACCAAAATCGAACTTTTTGGCCACAATGCAAAACGATATGTTTGGCGTAAAAGCAACACAGCTCATCACCCTCAACACACCATCCCCACTGTCAAACATGGTGGTGGCAGCATCATGGTTTGGGCCTGCTTTTCTTCAGCAGGGACAGAGAAGATGGTTAAAATTGAGGGGAAGATGGATGCAGCCAAATACAGGACCATTCTGGATGAAAACCTGTTGGAGTCTGCAAAAGACCTGAGACTGGGACGGAGATTTATCTTCCAACAAGACAATGATCCCAAACATACAGCAAAATCTACAAAGGAATGGTTCACAAATAAACGTATCCAGGTGTTAGAATGGCCAAGTCAAAGTCCAGACCTGAATCCAATCGAGAATCTGTGGAAAGAGCTGAAAACTGCTGTTCACAAACGCTCTCCATCCAACCTCACTGAGCTCGAGCTGTTTTGCAAGGAAGAATGGGCAAGAATTCTCTCGATGTGCAAAACTGATAGAGACATACCCCAAGCGACTTGCAGCTGTAATCGCAGCAAAAGGTGGCTCTACAAAGTATTAACGCAAGGGGGCCGAATAATTTTGCACGCCCCACTTTTCATTTTTTTCCTTAGTTAAAAAAGTTTAAAAAATCCAATAGATTTCGTTCCACTTCACAATTGTGTCCCACTTGTTGGTGATTCTTCACAAAAAATAAAATTTTTATATCTTTATGTTTGAAGCCTGAAATGTGGCAAAAGGATGAAAAGTTCAAGGGGGCCGAATACTTTCGCAAGGCACTGTATATGTATGTGTGTATATATATATATATATATATATATATATATATATATATATATATATATATATATAATTTGTTTATCGCGCAAAAAAAAAAAACGCAGAGGTGATCAAAAGAAAGCTCTCTTGTTGGGAAAAAAAAGGACATCAATTTTGTTTGGGTATAGCGTCGCACGACCGCACAGTTAAAGCGACACAGTGCCATATAGCAAAAAATGGCCTGGTCATTAAGAAGGAAAATCTTTTGGGGCCCACACTATTAGTCACGCGTACCAGTAGCTAATGATTATTATTAGCCCTTTTCCCCTGTCCAGAGTAGAACTAGGCCCATTGGTGTGTTATTCAGAAGTTCAACGGTGTCATATGTTCTAGCTAACAATGCTAGTGGATTATGTCTTGCCTTGGGTATAATCACCTCCATGAGTGCTAAAAAAAACTGATGTACATGACAAATTGTCCTTCAAGTTAATAACAGGTTCCGATGACCATCGCTATAGACTTAGAGGAAGTAAACCCTTGTGGGTTTTACTTCCTCTTTATTTCCCTGCAAAGGTAAAGCACAATAGGCTACTATGCATCGCATAGTAGCCCATTATGTGTCACTTACCTGAAAACGAAGCCTGCGATGTCACCGCTGGCTGGAAGCGTCCATCTTCACCCCTCTTCCTTCCGGGGCCACGGACTCTGGCTCTGTGACTGTCCGGAGGTGCGTGACGTCACTTGCGCTTATGCGCGTGGGAGCCGCCAGTCGCGGTACGATCCCTTTTAGAAACGGCACAATCGTTCTAAAGAGCGCATGCGCCGATGACATCAGCGCACGCATACATTGTAAATATCTCCTAAACCGTGCAGGTTTAGGAGATATTTCCAGCACCTACAGGTAAGTTAATATAGGCTTACCTGCAGGTAAAAGTGGTTGTACAGAGTTTACAACCACTTTAAGGCCCATACACATGGTCAGAAAATCGTATGAAAAACACTGCTTTCGTACCATAATCTGATCATTAGTACACAGCTTTCGAGGGGCAATCACGACGGGTCGTGTAAAAATATCCGATGGGACAAGCATGAAAATTTTTCTTGTACAGTACCAGCCTATGGTTTTTGTCCGAAAAATACATTACATCAATTCCAAATTTTTATCCTGTCGTACAAGAATTTTTGTAACTTTAGTAACCTCTTCATTTTCAATATGGAGACTGGAATGCATAAAAAAAAAAGATGGTCATTAATCCGATAATCTCAACATGTGTACCAGGCTTTAGATGATCTGATGTAATTGTTGCCTAGAAATGTACCTTGTCTCTAAAAACACCTAAAGCTTTGCAAACTCAATTGCTTTTATCTGTCTTCCCTTTCAGGCCTTATGTCTATGCACTTTATTCCGAGCAGCCTGATCAGACGGGACACAAATATGGACCATTTAGCACTGAGGTTGGTGCAGATTTATTAATGCCATTTTGCATGACTTTTCGTTTAATTGAATCCAGAGGGTCAGGATTACAGCTAGGCTAATGAATCATTTTAAAGAGGAAGTAAACCCTCTGACACTTTACCTGGAAAAAAAAACCCCTGCAAGAAAAAGGCATAATGAGCTAGTATGCTATGCATACTAGCTCATTATGTGGCACTTACCTGAAATCGAAGCCCCCCGTAGTCCTCCTCGTTCTCCTCCGCCATGTCCCCTCGGAGCTTCTTCCTGGTATCGCCGCTCTGGCGCTGTGATTGGCCGGAGTGGTCAAGCGTGCGCGCAGGGCCGGCATTCGCCCATTCAGAAAACCGGCATGTCTCATTTATTAAGCCGGGATGCTCAGTGTGCCTGCGCCATTGTCTACGGCGTGCATGCGCCGTAGACATGGGTGCAGGGTTTTCTGCAAATATCTCCTTAACCGTGTAGGTTAAGGAGATATTTCTTGCACCTACAGGTAAGCCTTAATCTAGGCTTACCTGCAGGTGCAAGTTGTCAAAATGGGTTTACAACCACTTTAACAACTTGCACCTACAGGTAAGCCTATATTAAGGATTACCTGTAGTGCAAAAAATATCTCCTAACCTACACGGTTAAGGATATATTTGCAGAGAACACTGCACCGATGTCTAAGGCACATGCGCGCCGTAGACAATGGCGCAGGCACACTGAGCGTCCCGGCGTAATGAATGGGACATGCCGGTTTTCTGAATGGGCGAATGCCGGCCCCGCCCGCACGCGTGTCACGTCATCGCCACTCCGGCCAATCACAGCGCCAGAGCAGCGATACCAGCAAGAAGCTCCGAGGGGACATGGCGGCGGAGGAGAACGAGGAGCACTTCGGGGGCTTTGATTTCAGGTAAGTGCCACATAATGAGCTAGTATGCTATGCATACTAGCTCATTATGCCTTTCTCTTGCAGGGGTTTGTTTTTCAGGAAATGTTTTAGAGGGTTTACTTCCTCTTTAAGAAAGACGTTACTGGCAGCCTCCAAAGTTTACTTTAATACTATATGGTGTCACATTGTGGAGCCTTCTCTTGTGGGCTTCTGCTAACTATATTGTGTACATGTTCATTTATTTATAAAAAAAATAAATTCAGGTGCTTATATAGCGTCATCAATTTACGCAGCGCTTTACATATATATTATACATTCACATCAGTCCTTGCCCTTAAGGAGCTTACAACCTAATGTTTTTAACTTGCATTCATACATACTAGGGCCAATTGAGACAAGATCTGATTAACCTACCAGCATGTCTTTAGAGTGTGGGAGGAAACCCACGCAGGCACAGGGAGAACATGCAAACTCCAGACAGATGATGTACATGTTAACTCCAAATTATGCCACTGGGCTTCATATCTTATTAGGACCCTTTCTGGTTGCATACAGCTAACGGTCAGGTTAACTTGATTACTGACTGTTTGAAGTCTTCTTGCTTGAATTTGATTGGTATTGGCTGGCAACGCAAACCTAGCTTCCTTTTAGATATTGTTAATAAAATGTTTCACAAAAATGTTACATTTAAAAAAACAATTGCACTTTTTTTTCCAGTTACATAGGTTTATGTAGATGGGCGCCATTTTCCTGCATTTAAATAGCATTTAAACGCAAGTCTTCAGATTTCAATTTACAAAATCTCTCATGTCTTCTCCTTTTTTCAGTTGACTAATCAACTCAAGGAAATCGATGTAATTGTTGGCATGCTAATGGATGGTCTGAAGCAAATGAAACTACACCGATGCGTCAATATTATATTTGTGGGAGATCACGGTAAATATTTGATTTTTATTATATAATGGATACACAGTAAAAGCATTACAGCAATTTTTTTATTTTGTTTGGTTGGTCTATCTCTACCCTAATATGATCTTGACAGATTAAAAATACCAAGTTAAAGCTGAGCTGCAGGTAGACAGCTAAATAGATGTCTTAGCTGCTGAACAATTTGTATTCTTTCTCTGGGAATAAGAAAGGGGTCAGGTCATCGGGCTTGTCAACCAGCACAGCCAGCCTGATGACCTAACTTTTCTATGTTACAGCTAAGGAACACAGCTGGGTCACATCCCCACCCCCAGCCTACAACTGGACAGGGAAGGAATGGCAAATGGACTAATGAAGATATCTCTCTGCTCTGTCCTCCAGTCAATCTTTTTCCTATTCAGCACATGTTAATGCAGGACACCTGATTTGGATCAACTTAATGCCCCTTCCTCTTTCACTCTTAAGCCCTGTACACACGGGCCAAATGCCGGACGACATCAGCCGGTTTCATGAAAACCGGCCAACATTCGGCCCATGTGTATGGCAGCCAGTCCGACAGAAGCCGGCTGTTAAGGTTTCAAAGTAGGTAAGGTTGAATAAAGACAATAGGAAAATGGAAACACACATGGGAAAGATGTACGCTGCAAACCCCGGTATATATGATAATGGACGTTTTTCCGCAATGGAGCTTTGGACAGCAATATAAATGTGATCGAAAAATTGTATGTCGAATAAATGTATAAAACATATGTATTTGAAAGTTGTCAAAACACACAGTTAGGTAACAATGAATAAAACACGTAAAATGGTCTGGCCAGATAAATTCCTGCATATTCCAATATTACCATACATGCAAAATGTGAAACAAGATTGCATAACAAATGTATGTGGGTGTAAATCCCCTACGTGTTTAGACCATTCGGTGGTCATCTTCAGGGGGATTGTTGATTCTAAGAGACAGATAAAATAACTTCAAATATTCGAAAAATATATAATCGTACATCACAGTTACAAGTATGGTATGGCGATATGGTTACCGCTTAAAAATGGAGTAGACAGTTGCATGGGTAGGAATGTCAGGAAACCGTGGAGCAATCCGGAGGGTCATGTAGTCGCCTGCCACCCCCCCCCCACACACAGGGGGAAGGAGCCCGATCATTTGGGCTTACAAGAAGCCACACCGGTGACGCCTGCCAGAAGGCAGGAGAGGACAGGAGAAACACCTGCAACAAGTTCCCAAATTAATGACCATATAATGAATAAAGAGATCGGGTAAGTTTAGCTCTTTTATTCAACATTCAAGTCTTTTAAAGCTATCAATGCTCCCTGCGGACACCACTAATTGTGGAAGGGAGTTCCACATCCTAATTGCCCTGACAGTGAAAACCCCCCCTTAACAGCTTAAAGTGACACTAAATGTTCACTTTTTTTTTTTTTTTAAATAACAAACATGTCATACTTTCCTCCACTGTGCAGTTCGTTTTGCAGAGAGTGGCCCCGATCGTCCTCTTCTGGGGTCACATGGCCGCTCTCACGGCTCATCCCCGCAAGAGCTTAACCCCCTCTGGGAAGCGCTCTTCCGAGGGGGTTACCTTGCGGGCATGCTCCCGTGTCATACAATTGGTGTCCATAGCTGCCGATTGTATGACTCGGCCCTGCCCCCCGGCGGCCGCGTCATTGCATTTGATTGACAGCAGCAGGAGCTGCTGTGCTGCTATCAATCTATCCAATGAAGAGCCAATCAGCCATGGGCAGAACGACGCGGGATCACGCCCACGGAAATTTGAGGCTCAGGTAAGTAAAAACGGGGGCTCGGGGCAAGTTGTTTTTTCACCTTAATGCATAGGATGCATTAAGGTGAAAAAACTGGAAGGTTTACAACCCCTTTAAGGTTAAACCGCTTCTCCTCCAATCTCATTGTGTTGCCCCGTGTCCTCTTACACTCTTTGAGATTGAAAAGTTTTCCTTCCTACAAGTTTTTTTTTTTTTTTTTAATATACTTCTCTGCATTCAGTATGTGCTTGGAGTGCAGCTTTAGGGTTCCTTTGCACGGGCGGTCGCGGAGATGGGAAAAGCAGGCAGTTGAGCCACGTTTTTCTGACCACCCACCTAAAGATGAGCATGCAGCCCCTCATAGGTGTATACATGCCCTGGCCACGATGCACCTGTGAGCAATAAAATACAAACAGTATATGGGAGCTTTCCCTGCCAAATGATTTGTATTTTTATTAATTTGTCCATTGCTGAGGTTTACATAACTTTGCCATGAAGTATAGCCCTGCCTGGCTCGGGAGAGGACCCAATGTTTTTCTGCTGCAGTTTTACTTTAACATGCAGGTCTCCTCCCCGCCCCCCCCCCCCCCCCCCCCCGTGACTAGACATTGAAAGAAGAAGCAGCAGGCTGATGAGCTCCTCTCTATCCCACTCTGTTCTCCTCTCCTATCGGCATGCCTCTTGCACTGCAGCACAAATGATTGGCTACTTGTGCTGCTTCTTCTTCTCTCTAAACTCTGCTGTAACCCCCCCCCCGGCCTCTGAGAGTGCATCCACTGATCCATGAGCCAGTCTGTTGCAGACAGTTCACATTTGATGGGGACGATTGCTGCAAGGGGTACTCTGATGGGGACACCAGGTGTAAGGGGGCACGCTTGATGGAGACACCAGATCTAAGGGGGCACTCTGATGGGGACACCAGGTGCAAGGGGGCACGCTTGATGGTGACACCGGATTTAAGGGGGCACAGGTTCTTTTTAATACTGTTTCACTGGTCGTGACACTGATACACTATCTGCCCCTTGACTTTTTACTGCACCCCCAGATCAGATGGGCTGGATCTTGCCCTTTACAGGGACCTATCATATTCATTTGCCTGAAATTAAGCTTTAAAATTTTTACACTTGTTATATGATTTTTTGGGTACAATATGTCCTGTTAAGTAGATTTTAGGGGATTAATCCATCAGATGGTTTGACGCGTTCAGCACATGTCTTTACTTGCCAAACTCCGCCATGGTATTGTTGAGTTTTCTTGGCTCAGGTGACATTTAATTCAGTAATTGTATGTTCCAAGGTTAAGGATGTTGGCTTCCAGCAGCGCCTAGGTTTATCCAGCTGGGGCGATAAATAGCTTTAAAATTCCACGTCTGTCAGAGCTTTGCTTTGATTACATTTTGATGTTTAATTAAAAGTCTTTTTTTTTTTTCTTTCTTTTTTTTTTTTTTTCATAAATCCAAGAGTTCAAGCTGGATTAATTTAGACAGTTTATTGAACTATGAACTTTGTTTTTTTGGAAGCCATTGGTTTCTTTTTCAGTTCTCTTCAGCTAGAACAAACTGTACAGGCCAAACACAATTGTTTTGTTTAATTTTCGGATGAGCTGAACATGTAAGTGTGACGAGAGAAGATTTTTGGCAGAGTTTGTTATTCGGAGAAGGGACATCTTGAAGCTAGGCTAAATATAGTAGAGCCATAATTTACTACATCCCAATACGAGCGGCACACAGATGATATCAGAACAATCTGTGTACTCTAAACCACCTCAACTTGTCTTCTCTAACATGTCTTAAAGTGGATCTTCACCCTCAGAAAATACATCCTTCCTATTCACCCCTTTGCTACATGAATAGGGCTATCCCTTTTTTTTATTTTTATTATTTCTTTTTTTAACTTAAAAAAAGCATAAAATAAAAAGTGCAGCACACCACTTACTCTCATTCAAAGCACAGGACATGGCTGTGAATGGGAGTGAGCAGTGGGCTGCCATTGCAAAAAACCTTGGCCGGAGCTGAAAGTCTTTGGTGTGCACCCGTTACTTGGATGGTGGACTCCAGGGTTTTGGTACCCGGCTGGTTGCAGGGAATCGAGGAGGATACAGGTTGTTCTTTGAGCAGTGAAAGGGATTTGGTTTGTCTTAATGTAGAATATTTACCCATACAAAAATGCCAGAATAATATTCTGGAGGCGATCATTGCTGTGCTACGTTTTTATTACCCTATTTTAAACACTGATTTGCCTCTTTCTCACTGTGAAGCCTCGTACACACGACCGAGTTTCTCTGCAAGAACCAGCAAGAAACTTGCTGGCAGAGATTTCTTGCCGAGAAATTTGTTCGTGTGTATGGTTTCTCGTCAAGAAAAGCGACAAGAATCTCGACGAGAAAATAGAGAACCTGCTCTCTATTTTCTCGTCGAGATTCTCGTCAGCCTGTTTCTCGACGAGAAAATTGAGTGTGTGTACACTTACCTGTTCGTCGGGAAGCCCGCGCATGCTCGAAATGACTTTGACGCATGCGCGGTAGCTTCCTAGGCATAGGTAGGGTGAACCAAGATGGCGGCGACGGCATCGAATGTGACGAGCGCATGCTCGTCGTATTCGATGACGTCACCGCGTACGCTCCATTCAAAGAACTGCGGGTTCTTTGAAATGAGCGTGTGTACACTCGGCCGGGACAAGTTTCTTGTCCAAGGATCTCGTCGTAAAAAACGACATGTTTTTAACGACGAGATTCTCGGCTGTGTGTACGAGGCTTCAGTGTCCTTGCTGAAAGACTGCTGCAAGGAAATCAATTCTGGTCTAATTCAGTGTTTCTCAACCTTTTTTCAGTCAAGGCACCCTTTACAAATTATGGACAGTTTTGAGGCACCCCATTCTAAAATGTAAAAGCGAATGTAATAGTTTTACATAATGCAGCAACAACCACATGTCCAAATAGGACGCCCAATGTTAAGTGATTTATTCTTTCAAAGCAAATACACTTTTGCGCACTGGTACTGGTTAGTATTCCAATGTTTTCCCTTCTCCCGCAGTTTTTCTCCATCACTTAGATAATGTGACCCCAACACTGATGGAGAGAGGGGCAGAAGAGGGATAAACAAGGATGCTATTGAGGCGACTGGCATCCTCCTTATCAATTGATAACGCCTTTCATTGTTGGGATGTCGGCAGCTAGAAGGTTGTAATGGTGCACAATGAAAACATGTGGCTTTGTGTAACTAAAAGGCAGGCTTCATCCACATGCCGGCTTGAATACAATTTTTGGGCAATTATTTAGGCATTTTTGCCAAGGCACCCCTGGAGAAACCTTAAGGCACCCTAGGGTGCCTGGGCACCCTGGTGGAAAAAGGCTGGTCTAATCCATCATCCACATGTAGTATGTTTTAGTAAAAGTTCACTGACAAAGCTTGGTTCATCAGTTTGCACTAAGCTGCTCAAATATATTTCTCCATGTGTAGTAGAGTTTTAGATTTCCTTTTTAAGCCCAGCTAAACGTTTAAATTAAATTTGGTTAACTATATTCCAGGTGCATCAAAACAAAAGTTGTGCAATGTCTCATAGTTTGTTGTAAAGTTTGCTGTAAAGAAGGACCCTTGCTCTCTGTGTGGAAGCAGTAGGCTCTCTGCAAAAGTCTGATACATGCCCTAAGTAATGCCGCGTACACACGATCATTTTTCACGTCGTGAAAAATTTCATTTTTTGTTTTCAACAAAAAAAACGACCGTGTGTGGTCTTTTTGTCATTTTTCACAATGTGAAAAACGGCATTAAAAACGACGAGAAAAATTAGAACATGTTCTAATTTTTCTCGTCGTTTTTCCTGACATTTCTTCTGCGGCAGTGTTTCCCATAGACGATCGTTTTTCTCGTCATTTTAGAAAATGACGAGAAAAATGACCGTGTGTGGGGAACAAGCTGTTCCCTCGTTTAAAATGTCATTATTCACGGCGGTTTTTTAACCGCCGTGAATAATGATCGTGTGTACGCGGCATTAGACCTACATTTCTGCAATCCCCAAAATTCATGTTCCTTGCTGCTTGGACAGTTCTAGTTCTGTGTCTCAGCACAGAAAGCAAGGATCCTCCTCTGCAGCATGCTGCCAGGGGACAGGCTTTCTTTTTCAAGATTTGGCTATGTATTTAGTTGACTTATCGAGTAGACTTTTGTCTAATTTTTCTGTTGTACTATAGTTACAGTTTCTCTAATTTTAACTTGTTTCTCTCCACAGGCATGGAAGAAGCAACATGTGAGAGGACTGAATTTTTGAACTCCTATTTAAACAATGTGGATGATTTTATCTTCTTACCTGGTTCTCTAGGACGTTTACGTACTAAGAACAGTGTGCCTAAACGTGAGTTCAGTAAACTCAGGACAATCAATATTGCTGTTTTGGTCAATATAAGAGCACAACAATTTAACTGTAGTAATACCCAATGGGCTTGATGAATGACTTTCTAAAATGTGCTACCAGCTTCCTGTAGATTTTGCATTCCAATACGAGTGTATGGGATACAAACCTGCGTGAATGCAAGTCTGAGATATATCAACTAGAGGTCAAATAATTCTGAATGATGTCAGAAGCATCTTAAGATGATGTCAAATTTATGCCATTGGCACAAGCCCACGGAACATTGATACAGGCTGACAAAGTAGAATGAAAACAAAACTGGAATATTCTTGAAAATATATCGCCACTCATTCAAGTGGCTTCTTCAGATATGGTGGTTATTTTTTCAACTAGCAGTTAGCTACCCTTCTATGGATATTTCAGTTTTGGGTCAATGTTTGAGAGCAGAAAATTCCACTGCCATCCTATAAAATTAATTGGCAACAGGATCTATGCTGTAGATATCCTAACTCTACCTACCTGCCTATTTGTTTTTGATGGGAGAGTTCTGGGAAGTCTAGGAGATCTTACTGCAAGATTTCATGGGAGGCATAAATGTCCCTGAGGATTTTTAACTAAAATTATGGATTTAGGTGGAATGAATTGGGTCAATCTGGGACGGTCAAAGCATTGAACCTGCTTTATTTTCTTGGATTCATAATATTGGCTAATGGTAAGACAGTTGTGTGTGATACATTGACTCCCTATACATAATATTTTTGAAGGCACTGTACTCTTTCCTGAGGTTTACTTCTGAGAGTATTCTGCATCATTATGTTGGTTTGTATACATTGGCTTTCAATGGATGGATCATTACATCATTACAAGAACTTGAGACATCATCTATTGTCCTACATTAAAACATCAGCCACTGTATTAGTTGAAGATGATCTATCATTCTAATTATTTTACAATTCTGTCCCCTAGTGGATCAAAGTACTTTTGTTCCATGTTTCAAGGTACTTTTTAACCCTAGTTATAAGGTCAGACCTGCCCCCCCCCCTTCCCTCCTGCTGTAACCAATCCGACAACTATAAAGGAGACGGCTGATTTCACAGCTGCAGGTTGTCTCGGCCATGTGCACTTTCCCAATCAACATCAACAGCAAGAGGAATGCAGAGGCTGGCACATCCCACCTCCCTCTGCATTCCTCTTGCTGTTTCTTGTCTTGGGAAATGCTCACAGCTGAGATAAGTGGCAGCTATCAATCAGCCGTTATCTTCATAGCTGTTGTCAGAGCAGCCGCACAGCAGGAAAAGAGGGGGAAAGATCGGACCTCATATCTAGGGTTAGAAAGCACTTTGGGACAAAGTACTACCTGTATTTTGTTCCATGAGGGACAGAAGTGTGAAAAAATATGATGGATCTTCTTTAAAGCTTTTAGAATGAACTTTTTGTTTAAACACTAGGCTTTTATTTCACAACTTGTAGTACATAACATTCTGAGTTAATACATTTAATGTTGCCTAATCCTTTTGTGACTAACAACTTGACCGGCTAAAAGCGTTGAATATTGTTAAGCAAGGACAGTCCGTTATCCTGTCCTGTGCTGTACTATATTGACAGTCCTATTTTACTCTTGTGTTGGATATGAGCTGAGCTCCTGTTGCATACCCACTGCTCCAGACTTGCAATGCCTACCCTTTTAAAACTACATCTACAGCTTTTTAGATACATCCTTTACCTCATTTACCTAAAACCCCTAACCCCCTCAATCTATCACTATGTGCCCTCTTCTTTGGGAGGGCAATTTAACTGCTTAAAAAGATGGCAATGTAGAGGACAGCTGGGTTTGGGGAGGTATGGTCTGCTGACCTTCCCAATCGCAGAGGCACAGTTGCATACGCATCTGCTGCTTATGTTCTTATGCTACTGCATATTGGCAATGCTTCAGTTGGAAAGTCAGCATTTCTTTTATGATTCATGACGGTACACACCTTCCAATGGAAGTAACATGAAATGATTATGATCCCGGAGAGGCAGATCATATAAGCAGGCACTTCATCTTCCAGGTCAATGTTGCCCCAATCCACTAGGAAACAAAAAGAAGAAAAAAATATCGGGGACACACAATACTCATTCTTATGGCAGTAAAGGTGATCTGTATGAGAGAGACAAGCATGTGTACTGTCATGTCTGTACTAGAAACATTGATAATAGGGGTAAGTAAAGCTTCCATTTTCAATGCATTGCAAGGGCTTCAACAAATGCATTGAAAATAGAATTATACTGGAAACAATATCACGAGCTTGTGCCACAAATTACTTTCAGCAATGGTTATATGCATCAAAATTGGTTCTATGCTGTAGGCATGTTATAGAAACATCCCTTGCTTCAGGGCTGTGAATACACATTTCTGGGCCCTGATGTGAACTACAGTTGTGCTCAAAAGTTTGCATACCCTGGCAGAAATTGTGAAATTTTGGCATTAATATTGAAAATATGACTGATCATGCCAAAAAACTGTCTTTTATTTAGGGATAGCAATCACATGAAGCCATTTATTATCACATAGTTTTTTGGATCCTTTTTAAATCATGATTCCAGAAATCGTCAGAATGGCCCTGATAAGTTTACATACCCTGGAATGTTTGGGCTTGGTACAATCACAGAAGGTGGCACACACAGGTTAAAATGGCTAATAAAGGTTAATTTCCCACATTTGTGGCTTTTTAAATCACAATTGGTGTCTGTGTATAAATAGTCAATAAATTTGTTGGCTCTCACATGGATGCACTAAGCAGGCTATACACTGAGCCATGAGGAGGTAGAAAAGGACAGTCAACAGACCTGCGTAACAAGGTAATGGAACTTTACAAAGATAGAAAAGGATATTAAAAGATATCCAAAGCCATGAATATGCCAGTCAGTACTGTTTAATCATGTATTAATAAGTGGAAAATGAGGGGCTCTTTTGATACCAAGCCAAGGTCAGGTAGACCAAGAAAGATTGCAGCCACAACTGGCGGAAGAATTGCTCAGGAAACAAAGAAAAATCCGCAGGTAACCGCAGGAGACATACAGGTTGCTCTGGAAAAACAGTGTGGTTGTTTTTAAGGAACACAATATGATGATACATGAACAAAAAAGAGCTGCATGGTCAAGTTGCCAGAAAAAATCCTTTACTGTACAAGTTCCACAAAAAAGCCTGGTTACAATATGCCCAACAACACCTTGACGTGCCTCATTGGGCTTTTTTGTGGCATTGGCTCAGTAAAGGCTTCCTTCTGGCAGCTCAACCATGCAGCTGTCAATGCATCAGCTACATTCAGTATACAGCAGATATACAGGAACAAGGGGTTAATCGAGCGCACTCTGGATATGGGTGTATAGAAAACTGATATATAGACAAGGAAGGGGGGGGGGGGGGAAACGATTGGAGTAGATGTTCAAAAAGAGAATGGTATTAAACAGTATGTATATACTTTATAGTCCATGACTGTCAGTCCATATATAAAACTAAAAAACTAACTGATCCGCAGAGATGGCTGCCAGCTTGCAGATAGAAGAGATCTGAAACAGTTAAAGGAGAAAAAGCAGCGCCTTTCTAAGCGTAGCAGTATGCTGGTTTTATTTAAAAAATACACAATTTGTTAGAAATACACTCACAAACGAGCGTGATATTAAGGCTTATCTGTAAGTGGGATCGTCCGCTCTTCCCGGGGACTGCTTGTCCTGATGTAAAGGGACGGGGTCTCCAGGGATCTTCAGGTGTCTTCTTGGATGTCGGCTGCGGCGGTGGAACCAATCGCTCGCGACAATGGAGACGGGAGACTCCTCCCGCTGACCTTTCAACCCGGAAGTGACGACTGCTGCTGCTGTGCTCCAGCGAACATCGTCTCCCGTCTCCATTGTCGCGAGCGCTTGGTTCCACCGCTGCAGCCGATATCCAAGAAGACACCCAGAGACCCCTGGAGACCCCGCCCCCTTACATCAGGACAAGCAGCCCCCGGGAAGAGCGGACGATCCCACTTACAGATAAGCCTTAATATCACGCTCGTTTGCGAGTGTATTTCTAACAAATTGTGTATTTTTAAATAAAACCAGCATACTGCTACGCTTAGAAAGGCGCTGCTTTTTCTCCTTTTACATTCAATATACAGTGCAGTGTTCCGGCAGTGGGATGGGGGGACCTCCTATCTTGTTCCCGGAACAAAATCAAGTCGGGCTGAGTGCTGCTCAGCCATTTACAGGAAGCCTTGTATTTTTATCATAGAATACAAGACTTCCTCTGAACGGCTGAGGTAGAGATGGTGAGGTCATCCGCCCACCTCTTCACCTCCAATCAACAGAAGCCTTATATTAATTCGTAAAAATACGAATCTTCCTGTGAATGACACAGCCTGACTCGATTTTGTTCCAGGAACAGGAATGGAAGTCTCTGTATCGCTGCCGGCACACAATGCTGTATATTGTATGTAGCTTATGCTGCATACAGTTTATACAGTGCTGACAGCGGCTGCATTTCTTAGTATTGGAAATGGTTCATGCCAAACAAACTATTTAACCACTTGCCGACTGCCGCGCGAACATTTATGTCGGCAGAATGGCACAGACAGGCAAATGGGCGTATATATGTGCCTTTTAATTAGCCCCTGCCACAAGCTCCGTGCCCTCGGGACCCGCGGTCTCTGTCCGCCGGTGTCCCGCGATCGTGTCACCGGCCGGCAGAACGGGGGGATGCCTGTGTAATCGAGGCATCTCCCTGTTCTGCCTTGTGACAGGACACTGATCGTCTGCTCCCTGTAATTGGGAGCAGTGATCAGGGTCGTGTCACAGTAAGCCCCGCCCCCCACAGTTAGAATCACTCCCTAGGACACACTTAACCCCCTTCCCCAACCCCTACTGGTTAACCCCTTCACTGCCAGTGTCATTTACACAGTAATCAGTGCATTTTTATAGCACTGATTGCTGTATAAATGACAATGGTCCCAAAATAGCGTCAAAAGGTCAAAAGTGTCCGCCGCAATATCAGTCACAATAAAAATCGCAGATCGCCGCCATTACTAGTAAAAAAAAAAATTTTTTTATATATATATATATATATATATATATATATATAATTAAAATGCCATAAAACTATGCCCTATTTTGTAGACGCTATAACTTTTGCACAAACCAATCAATAAATGCTTATTGCGATTTTTTTTTTTTTACCAAAGATATGTAGAAGATTACGTATCGGCCTAAACTGAGGAAATATTTTTTTATTTATTTGTGGGGATATTTATTATAGCAAAAAGTAAAAAATATAGCATTTTTTTCAGAATTGTCGCTCTATTTTTGTTTATAGTGCAAAAAATAAAAACCGCAGAGGTGATCAAATACCACCAAAAGAAAGCTCTATTTGTGGGGGAAAAAAGGGCGTCAATTTTCAGTTAAAGCGACGCAGTGCCAAATCGCAAATGGTGATTTTGGCAGCCAAATCCTCCGGGCTGAAGTGGTTAAAGAAACTCAAAATCTGAGGTTAGGCTTTTAGGTGTATCTTAAAGTAGAAGTACAGCCAAAGCTCGTTCTGCTGTACTTCTGTGGATCACAGGGGTGCAGTTTGTTCTGTACTCCTGTGACCTTTTCTCAGCCGACGTCACAGAGGCGGTCCAGGCTCGGGAAAGATCGTGACCATATGGTCGGGATCCACCCACATGCCTGAACGTGCACCCGGTTCAGCCTCTCACCGAGCTTCTGAGAGCCTGAGCTGGCTGCTTCCGCCCCCTCCACAGCCCAGTACTCCAGTGAGCGAGGGGGGCAGAGCAGACAGTGGGGACTGACAGTCACCAGCTCTCTGCTCATGGGGTTTTGAGAACCGAGAGATCGGCGGTGTTTGATCAATCGGTTCTTAATGTTAGAGCCGGCGGGGGACAGATGCAGCATCCATCTAGGTAAGTATGATTAAAAAATAAAACAAATTCTCATACTTCTCTTTTAAGTTTAGATTGTATTTTGGATAGAGTAGGGATGGGTTAGAACCTTGGGGGGTCCAGTGTTCATTTCAATTTGTGCCCCCACTGGAAGCATTCGCCCCCACTGTTTGTTCTGCTGACCATGGTCACTGGGATTAGAAATGTGGAACATCCAGAATTTTGAGTCCTCTGAAAGGAATCGAGGGGAAAATTTGTTCAGGTGACAGCTGGTTTAAAGAAGATGTCCCCTTTCTTTTATGACAACGTGGTTTAACCATTCACTACTCTCTCCAGAAAAAAACTTTTGACCATAGATATACATTAATAAAATCAATACTTTTTAAGTAATGCGAACACACGAGACCCTAATCCTTTGCTTGAATTTACAATACATTTCAGGATGCTTGAATGATTACTGAGCTGCATTAATTTATGTCTTTTTATATCTTCCCTGAGTTCAGCTGTATCTATTTTGTACGTAAATAGAATAAAGATTGAAGGGATAGAATGTTATATGACAGAGATAACAGAGAAAAGCATGTTGGTGCTTTAGTCTGCTTTCCTTTTTATAATGGTAAAAAAAAAAAAAATGTTTTCCCCGGTTATTTTTTTTGTTCAGTGTGTGTTACTGTTTTTTTCCTTTTTTTTATTTTTTTTATTCTAGATGATCCTAAAGTAGTTGTTGCAAATCTTACGGTAAGCATTACATTCAGTCAACTGGGGTATGGGAAAATTGTAAAAATAAGTATAAAATCTTATGAAAAATACCTACAGAGGTGCATAAAAAATGTTAAAGCCCAACTCCAGGCAAAAAGAAAAAAAAAGTTTTCCAATGCAGTGGGGCTGTGTCTGCACTACACAAGTCAACTGCTCCTTTTGTCTAGGGGTGAGACGAAAGCTTGTACTCACCTGATCCTTCGTCCTGACGGAAAATGGCACTACCCCATTGTTTAGGTGGACTGTTCCTGGTTTAGGGAGCCTGCCCTGGGTGTGACGACGTCGAACAGTCCACTCTGTGGGGGGGTGCTGGTACGGTCTTGTACTGGGAGGATTAGGTAAATCTCCTTTCTTCTCTCCTCTAGATAAAAAGGTGCAGTTAACCTGTGCAGTGCGGGTGCAGCCCCACTTTGTGGGAAACCAATTTTTTTGCCCGGAAAAGGGCTTTAGTCAACTGTAGATGTAAATATATAATACAGGGACATGTTATAGCCAAAAGTGATGGGGAATTTGGAATTTCAACGTTGTCACCAAAACGGGGTATAGTGGGCATCCCTGTTCCTGTGACATTTGTCTTAAGCAGGCCGTACACGGTCAAATTTTGAACTAATTTTCTTTTCAAAATCAGAAAGTTCGTTTTTTTTTTGTGATCCGATGATGCCACCATTGAGTTTCGAAATTCGGCCGACCAAACCTTCATGTTGCCGGGAATATTCTTTTCTCTCCGGGAATATTCTTTTCTTGCACATGCACATTTTTTTTCCTACTAAATATCACGCACGATTATCCCATCATTGATCAGAAAATCGTTAGTTTTTCAAAAAATTTCCAACATGTCGGATTCCTTAAATTTGATTGCCGCAAGAAAATCGGCTGTTGCTGCAGCCCACTAACGATGCGAAATTCGTACGAAAATTCTTTGATACGATTTTTGAAAGAAAATTCTTTCGAAGTTCGAACCGTGTATGGCCGCCTTAAGTTGGCCATGCAGTGTTTCTTGGCAATTAGCAGATTACTCCATTCACACAAACAGTGTGGATGGAGGAATCCCCTCTGAAGGACATTGTATTCTGACCAAGGCACCCAAGTGGCTGCAGCCGCTGATCGATGGAAAACCTTCCAACAGGTCCCTTGACAGAAGTTGATTGATCTGTTGAGTAGGGAGGAGCACACTTGCTGATTGAAATTTTGATAGTCCAGCAGGGAATTCGGATCGGTGTATAGCGAACTTTACTTTGTAGAGACATTCTCTCATGCCCTGTTGCTTTTCTAGTAGAGGAAGTGAAAGGAAATCTCACCAATAGGACAGCAAAAATTAAACTGATGGGAGTTTTAAAACAAACTATAAAGGGGTGATCCCCTATTTTAATATAAACATTCAGGAAATCCCAGCACACAATTCAGTCCTCCAATATTTCTTGACTGCACAGGGCCTTTTACTTGGAACCATGAGCAAAATCAAAAATGACATGCATGATGCAGTCCTTTCAGTAGCATTAACACAACAGGTTTGTTTCCCCCTGTAACATATTTAGATTACTTGATGAACCGGCCAGCGAGTCTGTTATTTTTTCAACTGCCTTTATTAGACCAAGCTGTCCAAGAAAAGTGGCAGTTAGAGCGTTGAGACAAACCATTTACACATTTACCACTGACGTGTTTTTTTTTTAATATTATTGATGTCCGTGACCTATAGGAAAGCTTTAATTGAAGATGTCAGTTGTATTGTATTTAACAATGATTGTTTATATTGTTTACCATGAGTGCAATTCTCATTTGGCAGTGTAAAAAACCAGACCAGCACTTTAAGCCTTACCTGAAGCAATACCTTCCAAAGAGGCTGCACTATGCCAATAACAGAAGGATAGAAGATATTCATCTATTGGTTGACAGGAAATGGCATGTAGCAAGGTAAGTAACCTAAGAAATCAAAAAATATATAATGAATTACATTATTAATTTGTTGAACCTGTGGTGTGGTGTAAAGGCTTGTGGTAACTGTAATGGGCTGTTCCATCAGCAATAAGAAGGGGGGGAGCACTATGTAAGTGCAGTATTGTAAAAAGCTGGTTTATTTCATAAGATTAAAAACATTTACAAGATAGTAACTAAAGACACGCTCATCTGTAGTGGGTATAGTACAGGTTCCTCCTCTGTGTCCCACAGGTACCAACAGTAGAGGTCCTGACAGCTATAGATGGTGTAGGCTGGGCTGAGGAGCCTAGAAGAGACCAGGAGGCCTGTAGAAGGAGCTAGAGGCTCCAAGCCCAAAGCCTGTCACTTGCTTAGTCCTCCTCCTCGTCCGGCGATGTCACATCCACCCATGCGTTCCACACTGGTTGGCATGGACTTCCTGGTCTCTACCAGGCTCCCCAGCTCAGCCTACACCATTGACAGCTGTCTGGGCCTCTACTGGCAGTACCTGCTGGGCGGAGAGGAGGAACCTGTAGTGTACCCACTACAGATGACCGTGTTTTTACTTACTATCTTGTGAGTGTTTTTAAAATTATGAAATAAACCAGCTTTTTACAAAACTGCACTTAGGTGGCGCTCCCCCTCCTTTCTCTTTCCTTTTTTGTTTCTTTACAGAGCTGGCTCAATCTCTGAGGATAGCAGTCACCTGTGTATATTGTCACCCCCCCCCCCAAAACACAGTAACTCACAAAAGTGAGTGCACCCCAACTAGATGCAAAAAGTTTGAATGTCAAGCTAGGCAAAAATGTATTGCTGATGGAACAAAAGGAAAACGGGTGTTTTGGCACATAGGTTAATGCCCAGCAAGCATGCGATTATGTATAAGAGGCACTTGGGATAAAAACAAGTGGCCAAGTAAGTCCATAAAAGTTCATAAGTCTATATACTGTATATGAACTTTTATGAACTTTCTTGGCCACTTGTTTTTATCCCAAGTGCCTCTTGTACATAATCACATGCTTGCTGGGCATTAACCCTCTATGTGCCAAAACCTCTCTATTTTCCTTTTGTTCCATCAGCAATACATTTTTGCCTAGCTTGACGTTTGAACTTTTTGCATTTAGTTGATTGCTTAGGATCCCATTTGATGATGGATTTTAAGTGTTTTTATAAAACAAAAAATTTAAATGTATTTAACTATTGTGGTCATTATTTTGCACATACAGAAAGGCTTCTTCATAGTAAGAGCTGTGAAAATGTGGAGTGGACTCCCTCAATTGTTGGTTCAGGGAATATCTGATTATTTTATGGGGATCGGGAATTAATAGATTTGCTGTACAGAGAATCATATGGTTTCTACAATTAAATATAAAATCAGAGATCTGTCCCCTTTTTTTATTATTAGTCACTGAAAAAACAGCATTTAATGTTGACATTATGAATTCTATTCTGATCTAACAGTTGAATAATAGGATTTTTATAACAGCTTACCTGTAAAATCCTTTTCTTGGAGTACATCACGGGACACAGAGCGACATAGTCATTACTAATGGGTTATATAGATACCGTCAGGTGCTGGCACTGGCAACTAACAAAACCGGAAGTACCCTCCCCTATATAAGCCCCTCCCATCCGGGAGCACCTCAGTTTTGTAGCAAAGCAATAAGTGTCCCTAAAGAGGGGCGGGAGCTCTGTGTCCCGTGATGTACTCCAAGAAAAGGATTTTACAGGTAAGCTGTTATAAAAATCCTATTTTCTTTCTCGTACATCACGGGACACAGAGCGACATAGTCATTACTAATGGGATGTCCTAAAGCAATGCCAAATGAGGGGGGGGATACACCATATATAAGCTGAGCGCTATCAGACATGAGGATCTTTTGCGGCCTGCAACACACTGCGCCCAAAGGCGACATCCTCCTGACTTCTAACGTCCACCTGGTAGAACCTAGTAAACGTGTGTACTGAAGACCATGTTGCGGCCTTACAGATTTGAGCCAGGGAGGCCTGGTGATGCACTGCCCATGAAGTTCCAACTGCTCTCGTGGAGTGCGCTCTAACTTTGAACGGAGGCGGTCTCCTTCTCAAGCCATAGGCTTGTATTATGACCTGTCGAATCCACTTGGCTAAAGTAGATTTTGACGCTGCCTGACCCTTTCTGGGGCCTTCCGGCAGAATAAACAAGGTATCCGTTCTGCGAATCTGAGCAGTGGCTTTTAGATAAGCTTTAACTGCTCTTACTACATCCAAAGAATGCAATAACTTTTCCTCTACCGAAGTAGGTTTGGGGAAAAAAGAAGGAAGAACCACATCTTGGTTCAAATGAAACCTCGATACCACCTTAGGAAGAAAGGCTGGATGAGGACGTAACACTACTCTGTCCTTATGGATAACCAGATATGGCTCCTTACAGGACATAGCTGCTAATTCCGATACTCTTTTAGCCGAACAAATGGCTACTAGAAAAATCAATTTCCTGGTGAGAAGCACCAAGGAAATATGCTGTAATGGTTCAAATGGTTGTTTTTGTAGAACCGACAGAACCAAGTTTAGATCCCATGGACATATGGGAATATTAACCGGAGGACTAATACGCATCACTCCTTGTATAAAGGCTTTGACTAGTGAATGCGAAGCCAAGGGCCTTTGAAAAAATATTGACAAGGCCGAAATCTGACCCTTGATAGTACTCAGGGCAAGCTTCCTATCTACAGCCCATTGTAGGAAGTCCAGAATCCTACCTATTACGTATTTACGTGGATGCCATTTCTTGGCCTCACACCAGGCGATGTACGCCTTCCAGATTCTATAGTAGATCTGTCTGGATACCGGCTTCCTGGCATTGATCATGGTAGATACCACAGCATTAGAGAGCCCTCTCTTTTTTAGAATGTGGGCTTCAATAGCCAGGCCGTCAAACCTAGGGCTGGTAAGGAAGGGTGGTATATCGGTCCTTGCGAAAGCAGGTCCGGACGATGTGGGAGGGTCCAAGGACTCCCCACAGACATTTTTACAATCTCTGCGTACCATGCTCTTCGGGGCCACGCTGGAGCCACCAGAATCACTGGTTTCTTTTCTACCCTGATTCTGCGGAGTAATCGAGGTAACAATTGTGGCGGTGGGAATGCATATATCAGCTTGAACTGATCCCACCTGTCCACTTTTGTGTTGAATCTGGATGCTAGCAGATCTACATCCGGTGTTCCCCACCGCTGACATATTGTCCGGAAAACCTCGGGATGAAGGGACCATTCCCCTGGGCATAATTGTTGGCGACTTAGAAAGTCCGCCTTCCAATTCTCCACTCCTGGAATGAATACCGCAGATATGGCTGGGACATATCTTTCTGCCCATCTCAGGATGTAATTTACTTCCCTTTGGGCTGCACGACTCCTGGTGCCCCCCTGACGATTGATATATGCCACTGCTGTGGCATTGTCTGATTGAATTCTGACAGGGGACCCTTGGAGTTTGGATGTCCATGCTACTAGGGCATACCGGGCTGCTCGTATCTCTAAGAGATTGATGGGCAGGGCCTTTTCTGCTTCTGACCACTTGCCCTGGAGAGACCATTGCTCCAGTACTGCTCCCCAGCCTATAAGGCTGGCATCTGTAGTGACCACCTTCCAGGAAATCGGACTGAAGGATTTCCCTCTTTCCAGATTCTGGGGAACCAACCACCAGCGGAGGCTCTTGCGAACGGAAGGGGACAAGGACATTGGTAAGTCCAGAGCCTGAACTTTTTTGTTCCAGGCTGACAGTATGGCCCTTTGCAACTTCCTTGAATGGAATTGACCGTAGGGTACTGCTTCGAATGATGCCACCATTTTTCCCAGCAGCCTCATGCACAGGCGTATGGATGGCCGTCTTTTTGAACCCACTAAGTGGATCAAATCTCTCAAAGACGACCCCTTTTCTTGAGGCAAGAAAATTTTTCTCTGGTCTGAATCCAGCCTTAGCCCCAAGTATTCCAGACACTTGACTGGTTTTAGGGCTGACTTGTCTCGGTTGATAATCCAACCGTGATATTCCAGATACTTGATTGTCTCGTGAACAACCACTTCTAGTTTTTCCACTGAGTGGTCTATCAGCAACAAGTCGTCTAGATATGCCATTATCGTTACACCTCGCGTTCTTAGATTGGCCAATAATGGGGCCAGAATTTTTGTGAACACTCTTGGTGCTGTGGCCAGACCGAAGGGTAAGGCTCTGAACTGAAAATGGCGCCCTTCTACCGCAAAGCGTAGAAATTTTTGGTGGGCTGGAAAGATGGGAATGTGCAAATAAGCATCTTTGATGTCGATCGAGGCTAACCATTCCTCCCCTTGTAGGGCAGTGGCTACCGATCGGATCGACTCCATCCGGAAAGTCCTGATATGTAGGAATTTGTTTAGCCCTTTTAGATTTAATATGGGCCTCACGTCCCCGTTTGGCTTCGGAACTGTAAAGAGGTTTGAGTAAAACCCGAACCCCCATTCTTCCAGGGGAACCTCTATAATTACTGCTTGGAGCAATAATTGTTCCAGTGCCAACAGGAGGGATCCTCTCTTCTGGGGATCCCTTGGCACGTTTGACCTTATAAAGCGGGAAGGAGGGGAGTTTTTTAACTCCAATTTGTATCCCAGATTTACTGCGGAGAGCACCCATCTGTCTCGGATCGTGTCCCGCCAGGTCTCTGTGAACAACTGAAGTCTTCCCCCCACCCGATTGAGTGGGGGCAACCCTTCATGCATTTGACTTTGGGGGAGGTTTTGTACCTCTCCTGCTCCAGGGCTTCTTGTTACCCTGCAACTGTCCCTGATTTTTACCTCCGGGATTTGACCGAGGAGGCCGTCGGAACTGTTTCACAGCCGATGCCCTAGGGACTGGAGAAGCCGGCCTCTTAAAAGAGGGACCTCTAACTCTATTTTTAACTGGCAAAAGTGTACTTTTACCGCTGGAAATTCTCTGGATATACTTGTCCAGGTCTTCCCCAAATAAGCGCTCACCATGAAATGGGAAGCTGACCAGCAATTTTTTACAGGGAGCTTCAGCAGACCAGTTTTTGAGCCATAGAAGCCTGCGCATATGTACTACAGACAGCGTAAGGCGGGAGGCCTGATGGATTGAATCCTTTATGGTGTCCACCGCAAAGCATAAGGCTCTAGGTAGATCAGCTAGGGCAAGAGCCTGCTGATCTGGCAAGTCCCTTAAGACCTGTTTCAACTGATCCTTCACTGCTTGGCAGACCCCAATAGCTGCCACTGCTGGTTGTGTTACCAATCCTGCTGTAGAAAAAGCAGATTTTAATAAGGACTCCAATTTTTTATCTATTGGGTCCTTGAACATTTGGACATTATCCACCGGACATGTCAGTGATTTATTCACACAAGAGATGGCTGCGTCCACTATAGGGACCTTCCATTTTCTGATGAACTTATCCTCCATGGGATAGACCACCGGAAATCTCTTAGGGGGAGTAAATATTTTGTCAGGATGCTCCCAATCCTGGTAAATGAGCCCTTCCAGTAAAGGATGGATCGGAAAGGAACAAACAGTCTGGGGAGCTTTTAGCGACCCCAACGAGGAGACAGAAGTGGATGATGGCTCCGCAAGTGGCATTTTAAATGCTGATCGGACCATATTAGTCAGGGACTGAACCCATAACCTTTCAGCATGTGATGCTGAGAATGGCTCTTCCACTGTTGATTCCTCTACAACCGAATCGACCTCATCCTGATCCCCTTCAGGTAGGTCGATCCCTGTATGGGACTGTTGCTCTGTTAACAGGCACTTTGAGGGAGTAGACGGAGATCGGGCGCTTTTCTCCTGTGACAGGGAAGCCGCGATCAATGCTGACAATCTCTCTTCCAGCCCTCCCAGAGCTGAGGAAAAAACCTCCTCTGTTACATACACAGGAGCAGGTGAACTGAGGACAGCCACAGTACCAGGTACTCCTGAGGGTGCTCTACGGTCACTAACCTCTGATTCTTCTGGGGAGACTGGTGCAGCCGAAGCATGCCCAAGATCCTCAGAGCCCGATGGAGACCCCCTATTCCTCCTGGAATTTCTAGTCCCGGAGTTTTTAGACGGCATATTCCTAAGCCACAAAGCTGAGGTATTCCAGCCGAAATACACCAGTTACTGACAATAGTCTAGCATAAATGCTGCTATAAGAAACAGTTGGTGTCTACTAATGTGCCTTTCTAGGGGATGCCTGTATCAATCGCTTGCTGTATGCCCTTTTTTAAATGTTGCCAGCTCTGTCTCTGCACTTCATAGCCAGCTCACCACACCATATTGTGATTTTTATCATGCTGGGACGCCCGCACATGCGCAGAAGCGCTGCGGCGCGCACAGAGCGTCATCCCCCAGGCTCCGCCCCCTTTTCTGGCTCACCTCTATATATAGAGGCGCGTGCACGCGTGCGGCCATGTGCGCCTTTGGCGCTAATTTCGAAAAAATGGAAACTAGGGACAAGAGCCAGGGCCCCTCTTTGCCGCAGGCCGGGGGATGGACGAGCATTGCAACATGGCAGAGGAAGCAGTTTCCCATGAGAGAACTCACCATCTGCCTGGACTTGCTCTGCTGAGAAGAAACTAGTCCACATGACAAGAAAACATTCCACAGCGGCCTCTAGTGGACAAACACAGGTACCGCAGTCTAATATATTAAATATATATATAAAAAAAATTTTTTTTTTTTTTTTCTTGACCACCATTAAAAATTATTACATTTTTTTAGTAGTTACAGGCATGCACAGAATTTTGCGGGAATACCATTAGGTAACAGACAGAAAGACAAATTAGGCTTGGGGGTCCCCCAATAGAACCAAGTTCCTGGGGGCCCCCACTTACCTGTTCCCCGCCGCAGGACTTTGTTTGGTCCACAAAAGCCCAAACTTCACCTATCACGGCAGGCATTGTAATCAAACCTTCAGGGACCGGGTTCCCAAGGATTCCACTCCCCTGGACCTGTATAGCACCCTGCACAGAAAACATCTTGGTCGTGGGTATGACCAGAGCTCTGGATCCCAGGGTCCAGCTCTCCTAAGAGAAGCATTACAGGCAAAATCTTGCTCTTCTCTGCAAGGCCCGGGTACCGACCGTTTAGCTATGAAGCTTTTTTGGTCGGATCCGGAATAGCTTACTGAGGCCCAAAAGAACCTGTACGCAAGCTCAGTGAAAAACACATGTTTCTTCTTGGCCAACACCTTAGACACTGGCAAAAAACTGAGGTGCTCCCGGATGGGAGGGGCTTATATAGGGGAGGGTACTTCCGGTTTTGGAAGATGCCAGTGCCAGCACCTGACGGTATCTATATAACCCATTAGTAATGACTATGTCGCTCTGTGTCCCGTGATGTACGAGAAAGAAAAAGGAGTTGTAAAGGCAGAAGGTTTTTTAATCCCCCCAATTACCTACCTGAGCTCCTTCTCTATCCAGCGATTTCCACGATCCCCTCAGCCATCCAGGACACCCCTCCTGATTGGCTGAGACAGAGCAGCGGCACCATTGGCTTCCGCAGCTATCAAAGTCTGTCAGCCAATCAGGGGAGAGGGAGTGGGGCCAGGTCAGGGGTCTATCTCTGAATGGATACACAGAGCTCTGACTCGACTTGGGTACTCCTTGTAGCAACCTGCTGGCTGAGGGGCAATCAAAGGAGGGAGGGACTAGGAGCAGCAAAGAGGGACCCGAGAAGAGGAGGATCCAGGCTGCTCTGTGCAAAACCAACTGCACAGAGGATGTAAGTATAACATGTTTATTATATATAAAAAAAAAAGAGCCATTATAATCACTTTAGCATCTAAAATGTTGACTAATGTAAGCAGTGGCCTGAAAGTGTATATACAGTATATCTAAACTGTTATGTTGGCTTTGGATAGAGCAGTAAATGGTTAGAACGCCTTTCGGGATGGTTTTTGGTGTCCTTGTCCTGCTTTGGGAGATTCCCCTTCACTTTTATTTTGTCTCCCAAACACAAGAATAAATGTAAAAAAAAGCTTTCCAAAGTGAGGGAATATCATCTTTTGTGTGTTGGCCTAAACCTGTAGATATACTGTATGGTTTTGCTGTGTTTTTTTGCCTGAAATTCAACTTCAAGCTTAATACATAAAGTGCCCAGCTTTATTGTTGTGGCCCTTATTTTCAAGCAGCCCTGGCCCCTTTCATTCTTAATTCATAAACAATTGCTCCCTGGTAACTGTTGAAGGGACCGGTCACACCAGCCAGCTATGCCCTTAGCTGGGTGATGACATCACAGTGCTTTAACCACTTCAATACCGGGCTTTTATACCACCTCAATACCGGGCCTATTCTGGCACTTCTCTCCTACATGTACAAATCTTCATTCTTTTGCTAGAAAATTGCTCAGAACCCCAAACATTATAAAGGGATTTTTATAACAGCTTACCTGTAAAATCCTTTTCTTGGAGTACATCACGGGTAGGGATGAGCCGAACACCCCCGGGTTCGGTTCGCACCAGAACCTTCGAACGGACCGAAAGTTCGCGCGAATTTTCGAACCCTATTCGTTATAATGGACGCGAACGTTCGAAATCAAAATTGCTAATTACAACGGCCAATATGCATGTTAATGTCATAAAACAGGTTTGGGGACCCGGGTCCTGCCCCAGGGGACATATATCAATGCAAAAAGAAATTTTAAAAACTAAAGTTTTTTCGGGAGCAGTCATTTTAATGATGCATAAAGTGAAAAAAAAAAAAGTGAAATTTTCCTTTAAATATGGTACCTGGGGGGTGTCTAAAGTATGCCTGTGAAGTGGCATGTGTTTCCCGTGTTTAGAACTGTCCTTGCACAAAATGACATTTGTAAAGGAAAAAAAGAAGCCATTTAAAACCACTTGCGGCTTTAATGTCATGTCTTGTCCTGGCCGCCATATGGCTGAAAATCCTTGAGAAAAATGGCATGGCTACCCCATCACCCCCCCCCCCACCCCAGCCCCTTTGGGTCTTGTATGGATACTAAGGGGGACCCCGCACCCAAAATAAAACCCTATACCTACAACCCTATATACTCTGAACAGCAGTATATAGGTGGTGCAAACAAGACATGGACTGTAGGTTTGTTCTTAAGTAGAATCTGAACAGGTACATTATGAAGTGTAGCTACATCCCAAAAAAATCAATTTTTAAGCTTTTTGGAGAACATAGGGAGGGGTTATCACCCCTGTAACATTTGCTGTCTTTGCACATCTGTTCAGAACATGTCACCTCACTTTCCGTCCCAATGACAAATGTTTTTGGAAAAGTGGGGTTTTAATTGAAACAAGGATTGGTGATAAAGCATCAGTAGAGAGGAGATACCTTTTTCCCAAATTAAATCTAACAGGATAGAATTTTCCTTCCTAGGGGTAGATTTCCTCTCACTTCCTGTTTTCTCTTGCCGTTTGCAAGTAGGAGTCGTTTGTAAGTTGGATGTTTGAAAGTAGGGGCCTGCCGTATATACTCTGCAGAAATTTGCCCTATTAGATGTTGGTGTAGCCACAAGACTGGTGGGCACAGGAATGGGCCCTGCTGTGAGTTAATAGATCAAGATTTGTACTTGCATGCACCTGTTGAACCGGGCAGAAAAATTGGGCCTTTGGTGGTGGTGGTGGTGGTGGTGGACGGTGTTGCCACAAGACTGTAAGCCCTCACAGTTACTCTTGGTGGGTGCAGGAATGGGCCCTGCTGTGAGTTATTAGATCAAGATTTGTAATTGCATGCACCTGTTGAACAGGGCAGAAAAATTGGGCCTTTGGTGGTGGTGGTGGTGGTGGACGGTGTTGCCACAAGACTGTAGGCCCTCATAGTTACTCTTGGTGGGCGCAGGAATGGGCCCTGCTGTGAACTATTAGATCAAGATTTGTAATTACACGCCCCTGTTAAACAGGGGCTGAAAAATTGTGCCTTAGGCATTGGTGCTGGTGCCACAACACTGCAACCCCTCACAGATACTGTACTTGGAGCACAGCAGTCACACCTGTTGCGAAGCATCTTTTTAAAAAATTGTAATTACACGCCCCTGTTATACAGGGGCTGAAAAATTGTGCCTTAGGCACTGGTGCTGGTGCCACAACACTGCAACCCCTCACAGATACTGTACTCTGAGCACAGCAATGAGACCTGTTGCAAAGCATTGCCTAAAAATTGTAATTACACGCCCCAACAGGGGCTGAAAAATTGTGCCTTAGGCACTGGTGCTGGTGCCACAACACTGCAACCCCTCACAGATACTGTACTCTGAGCACAGCAGTCACACCTGTTGCGAAGCATCTTTTTAAAAAATTGTAATTACACGCCCCTGTTATACAGGGGCTGAAAAATTGTGCCTTAGGCACTGGTGTGGTGGCATGGATCATTGAGGCGGAGGAAGAGGATAGTCAGTGAACATAACAGGACAGTCACTCAGCATCAGCATAGGCAGTCTTGAAGGGATGTGACATTATAAATTATTCCGTTATATCCGCTTCAGGTGTCTGGTAGCTGGTGGTGATCCAAGACTGATTCATTTTTATGAAGGTCAGTCGATCAACCGAGTCGGTGGACAGGCGCACCCTATGATCGGTGACAAATCCTCCAGCAGCACTGAATGTGCGTTCGGAAAGAACGCTGGATGCAGGACAGGCCAGTAGCTCAATTGCATACTGTGCAAGCTCTGGCCAGTGATCCATCCTCAGGACCCAGTAAGCCAGAGGATTTTCGGTGGGAAAGGTGTCCAAGTCTGACCTTGCCCCTAGGTATTCCTGCACCATGTATATCAGACGCTGGCGATGGTTGCTGGAACCGATCATACCTTGGGGCTGCGGACTAAAAAATTGTCTGAACGCATCGGTCAGACGTCCACCTTCCCCACCGCTCCTTCTGCTACTGACCGAAGCCTCAGCAACTCGTCGTCCAGGACCAGGAGTTTGTAACCTCCCAGTTTCTGGGAACGCGTTGCACAGACCTTTCTGCAAGGCCTCCCTGAGATGTCTCATCCTCTGCTCCCTCTGCGACGGCAAGATAAGGTCCGCAACCTTACCCTTGTACCGTGGATCAAGGAGAGTGGCCAGCCAGTAATGGTCACTCTCCTTGATCCGAAGAACACGAGGATCCTTCCGCAGGCTTTGCAGGATCAGGGAGGCCATGCAGCGTAGGTTAGCTGAGGCATTCGGTCCGGAGTCTTCTGGGTCACTGAGGATGACATGATCGCCAGCCACCTCCTCCCAGCCACGTACAAGTCCACTGGTTTGTTGGGACTGTACATCATCCCTAAAAGACTGCTGCTGCTGATGCTGAGTGCCAGGCTCCACCTCCATGCTCACACAATCCTCCTCCTCCTCCTCCTCCTCCTCCTCCTCTTCCTGTGTGATGGGTGGGACAGAAGGAACATTGTCTGGATAAAGGGGGCCTTGAGAGACAAGGAAGTCCTCCTCTTCCTGCCTCTGTTCTGCCTCAAGTGCCCTGTCCATTATCCCACGCAGCGTATGCTCCAACAGGTGGACAAGAGGTACAGTGTCACTGATGCATGCACTGTCACTGCTCACCATCCTCGTGGCCTCCTCAAATGGTGAGAGGACAGTGCATGCATCCCTGATCATGCTCCACTGGCGTGGGGAAAAAAAGCCAAGCTCCCCTGACCCTGTCCTGGTGCCGTAGTCGCAAAGGTACTCATTGATGGTCCTCTGCTGCGTGTGCAGTCGCTGCAGCATGGCCAACGTTGAGTTCCACCTGGTGGGCATGTCACATATTAGGCGGTTCTTGGGCAGGTTCAGCTCCTTTTGCAGCTCAGTCAGCCGAGCACTGGCATTATAAGATCGGCGGAAATGCACACAGACTTTCCTGGCCTGCCTCAGGACATCCTGTAAGCCTGGGAACCTGCCCAAGAACCGCTGCACCACCAGGTTGAGGACGTGAGCCATACAGGGCACATGGGTGAGCTGCCCCTGTCGCAGGGCGGAGAGGAGGTTGGTGCCATTATCAGAAACGACCATTCCTGGCTTAAGCTGGCGTGGCGTCAACCACCTCTCGGCCTGCCCCTGCAGAGCTGCCAGAACCTCTGGCCCAGTGTGGCTCCTGTCCCCCAAACACACCAGCGCAAGCACGGCATGGCATCTTTTTGCCTGCGTACTCGCGTAGCCCCTTGTACGCCTACGGAGCACCGCTGGTTCCGAGGACAGAGCACTCGAAGAGGACATGGAGGAAGAAGAAGAGGAGGGGGTGGAGGAGAGATGTGTGTCACAACCAGTAGTAGCATTTTGGAGGCGTGGTGGCGGAACAACCTCCAACACTACTGCACCTTGTCCTGCATCCCTCCCAGCTGCCAATAGAGTGACCCAATGGGCCGTGAAAGAAAGATAACGTCCCTGTCCATGCCTGCTGGACCATGAGTCAGCGGTAATATGCACCTTACCGCTGACCGCCCTGTCCAGCGAGGCATGGACATTGCCTTCCACATGCCAGTAGAGAGACGGAATCGCCTTCCGTGAGAAAAAGTGGCGTTTGGGAACCTGCCACTGAGGAACCGCACATTGAACAAACTCACGGAAGGGGGCCGAGTCTATCAACTGAAAAGGCAGCAGTTGAAGTGCTAGCAATTTAGCCAAGCTAGCATTCAACCGCTGGGCATGTGGATGGCTGGGAGTATACTTCTTTCGACGGTCCAGCAGCTGGGGCAGGGAAATTTGCCTGCTACAATCGGACGTCGGTGTACTGCAAGTACTTGGTTGTGACACACCTAATTCTACACCTTCAGTCCTCTCAGAGCAGCTTTCAGAGAGGACTGAAGATATAGTGGGGATGGAGATCCCAGCTGATGAGGAGCAAGGAGAGGTCCGCTTTGTTCTTTGGTGTGGGTCTTTTATGTGTGCTTGCCAACGAGCTGCATGGCAGGTCGACATATGTCTGCTCATGCTTGTGGTGCCCAAGCGGCTGATGTTTTGGCCACGCGAGATACGCTTGAGACAAATATTGCAAATAGCAGTGGTGCGATCTGATGCACTCGTCTCAAAAAAGGCCCACACCAAAGAACTTTTGTGATAATGTGCAGAGGCAGCGCCCTGCACAGGCGGAGCTCTGCGGTGTGGTACAGTTGCTGTGCTGGCCTCTAGCTGGCCTCCAGGGGGCATCCTGCCTCGTTGGACATGTGACGCTGCATCCTCCTCCTCCTCCTCCTCTCTCCCTTCAGGCACCCACGTGGAGTCAGTGACCTCATCATCCCCTCCCTCTTCACCACTAGAGCAAACCTGGCAGTAAGCTGCAGCTGGTGGAACACTACTGCCAGATTGCTGTCCTTCAGCATCCCCTCTCTCTGCGCGCACACTACTGACTTCCTCAAGCTGGGTATCATCATCCGAGCCTTCGAATCGTTGGGCATCCTCCTGGAGCATGTACCCAACACTGTGCTCAAACAGTTCGGGGGACTCCTCAGGAGGACATGGTGGGTCTAGGGAAGGGGTGGCTGATGATGCCATTGAGTACGCGTTGGCAGCTGCTCTGCCAGTACCCTGAGCCTGGGTGAGAGAGGATGAGGAGGGCTTGGTCATCCATTCTACCAAGCCTTCGGCATGATGCGGCTCCACATGTCCAGCTGCCGAAAACAAAGACAAGCGTGTCCCATGGCCACGTGCTGATGACGATGCACGACCACGTCCACGGCCAGCACTGTTGTCTCTAGAAACAGAGCCTGCCTGCCCTGTGTTCTTGCCTCGGCACGCTCTGCCTCTCCTTGGCGGTCTTCCAGCCATTGTAGTCGGTAGTGTATATAGTATAAAAAATAGAACTCCTATGTGTGCTCACAACACACTGTAGGTCCTATGGGTGCTGACACTAACACACTATAGGTACTATGTGTGCTGCTGACAAGAAAATATAGGAGCTCTGTGTGATGCCACTAACACACTAGAAGTCCTATGGGTGCTGCTGAGAAGAAAATATAGGAGCTCTGTTTGCTGCCACTAACACACTAGAAGTCCTATGGGTGCTGCTGAGAAGAAAATATAGGAGCTCTGTGTGATGCCACTAACACACTAGAAGTCCTATGGGTGCTGCTGAGAAGAAAATATAGGAGCTCTGTTTGCTGCCACTAACACACTAGAAGTCCTATGGGTGCTGCTGAGAAGAAAATATAGGAGCTCTGTGTGATGCCACTAACACACTAGAAGTCCTATGGGTGCTGCTGAGAAGAAAATATAGGAGCTCTGTTTGCTGCCACTAACACACTAGAAGTCCTATGGGTGCTGCTGAGAAGAAAATATAGGAGCTCTGTTTGCTGCCACCAACACACTAGAAGTCCTATGGGTGCTGCTGAGAAGAAAATATAGGAGCTCTGTGTGATGCCACTAACACACTAGAAGTCCTATGGGTGCTGCTGAGAAGAAAATATAGGAGCTCTGTTTGCTGCCACTAACACACTAGAAGTCCTATGGGTGCTGCTGAGAAGAAAATATAGGAGCTCTGTTTGCTGCCACCAACACACTAGAAGTCCTATGGGTGCTGCTGAGAAGAAAATATAGGAGCTCTGTGTGATGCCACTAACACACTAGAAGTCCTATGGGTGCTGCTGAGAAGAAAATATAGGAGCTCTGTTTGCTGCCACTAACACACTAGAAGTCCTATGGGTGCTGCTGAGAAGAAAATATAGGAGCTCTGTTTGCTGCCACTAACACACTAGAAGTCCTATGGGTGCTGCTGAGAAGAAAATATAGGAGCTCTGTTTGCTGCCACTAACACACTAGAAGTCCTATGGGTGCTGCTGAGAAGAAAATATAGGAGCTCTGTGTGATGCCACTAACACACTAGAAGTCCTATGGGTGCTGCTGAGAAGAAAATATAGGAGCTCTGTTTGCTGCCACTAACACACTAGAAGTCCTATGGGTGCTGCTGAGAAGAAAATATAGGAGCTCTGTTTGCTGCCACTAACACACTAGAAGTCCTATGGGTGCTGTTGGGGTGCAATGCTGTGCTAACAGCACTGCGGTTGGTACTACTGCAATACTGTACTAACAGTAAGCACGCACCAGACTAATCCCCAGCAGCAGCTAATAACACACTAACTGTGCAATCAGCAGCAATGAACGATCAATGACTTAGGTAGCAATGGTTTAGCAAAGAAATAGCCAATGGTTTAGCAAAGAAGAGCAAATCTTTCAGTATCAAGCAAAGACAGAATCAGCAGACTAATCTCTCCTAAAGCCGGAACTCATGTGACCGGGGCCGATGGCGTGGCGGCCTTTTAAATGGTGGGGCGTGTACTAAAGCCCCTGAGCTGTAATTGGCTACAGGCGTCCTGCCTGTAGGCAATTATTGCTCTCCGAGTTTCGGGCGCTGTGATTGGCCAAGCATGCGGGGTCACAGTGCATGCTTGGCCAATCATCAGCCAGCAATGCACTGCGCCGGCCGCGCCGGCCGCAATGCATTGCGGGGCCGCTCGCATCACACGAATGTGATGCGAACGGCCCAAATAGTTCTGGGCTCGACGAGCGAGCGAACGCCCGATGCTCGATTCGAACATGGGTTCGAATCGAGCACCGGGCCCATCCCTAATCACGGGACACAGAGCGACTTAGTCATTACTAATGGGTTATATAGATTACCTTCAGGTGTTGGCACTGGCCAATTCCAAACCGGAAGTACCCTCCCCTATATAAGCCCCTCCCATCCGGGAGCACCTCAGTTTTGTAGCCAAGCAATAAGTGTCCCAAAAAGAGGGGTGGGAGCTCTGTGTCCCGTGATGTACTCCAAGAAAAGGATTTTACAGGTAAGCTGTTATAAAAATCCCTTTTTCTTTTTCGTACATCACGGGACACAGAGCGACTTAGTCATTACTAATGGGACGTCCCAAAGCAATGCCAAATGAGGGGAGGGATACATAAGCTGGGCGCCATCAGGCATGAGGATCTTTTGCGGCCTGCAACACACTGCGCCCAAAGGCGACATCCTCCTGACTTCTAACGTCTACCTGGTAGAATCTAGTAAACGTGTGTACCGAAGCCCATGTTGCGGCCTTACATACTTGAGCCAGGGAGGCCTGGTGATGCACTGCCCATGAAGTTCCAACTGCTCTTGTGGAGTGCGCCCTAACTTTGAACGGAGGCGGTCTCTTTCTCAAGCCATAGGATTGTATTATGACCTGTCGAATCCACTTGGCTAAAGTGGATTTTGATGCTGCCTGACCCTTTTTAGGGCCTTCCGGCAGAATAAACAAAGTATCCGTTCTGCGAATCTGAGCAGTGGCTTTTAGATAAGCTTTAACTGCTCTTACTACATCCAAGGAATGTAATAACTTTTCCTCTACCGAGCTAGGTTTGGGGAAAAAAGAAGGAAGAACCACATCTTGGTTCAAATGAAACCTCGATACCACCTTAGGAAGAAAGGCTGGATGAGGACGTAATACTCTGTCCTTATGGACAACCAGATATGGCTCCTTACAGGACAAGGCGGCTAATTCCGATACTCTTTTAGCCGAACAAACGGCTACTAAGAAAATCAATTTCCTGGTGAGAAGAACCAAGGAAATGTGTTGCAATGGTTCAAACGGTTGTTTCTGTAGAACTGACAGAACCAGGTTTAAGTCCCAAGGACATATGGGAATACTAACCGGAGGGCTAATACGCATCACTCCTTGTATGAAAGCTTTGACTAGTGAATGCGAAGCCAAGGGCCTTTGAAAAAATATTGAAAAGGGCGAAATCTGACCCTTGATAGTACTCAAGGCCAGCTTCCTATCTACAGCCCACTGTAGGAAGTCCAAAATCCTCCCTTTCACGTACTTACGTGGATGCCATTTCTTGGCCTCACACCACTTAATGTACGCTTTCCAGATCCTATAATAGGGCTGCTCGTATCTCTAAGAGATTGATGGGCAGGGCCTTTTCTGCTTCTGACCACTTGCCCTGGAGAGACCATTGCTCCAGTACTGCCCCCCAGCCTATGAGGCTGGCATCTGTAGTGACTACCTTCCAAGAAACCGGACTGAAGGGTTTCCCTTTTTCCAGATTCTGGGGCACCAACCACCAATGGAGGCTCTTGCGAACGGAAGGGGACAGAGACATTGGTAAGTCTAAAGCCTGAACTTTTTTGTTCCAGGCTGACAGTATGGCCCTTTGCAAATTCCTTGAATGGAATTGACCGTAGGGTACCGCTTCGAATGAAGCCACCATTTTTCCCAGCAGCCTCATGCAGAGGCGTATGGATGGTTTTCTTTTTGTACCCACTAAGTGGGTCAAATCTTTTAAAGACGACACCTTCTCTGGAGGTAAGAAAATCTTTCTCTGATTTGAATCCAGCCTTAGCCCTAAGTATTCCAGACTTTTGACTGGTCTTAGAGCTGACTTGTCCCGGTTGATAATCCAACCGTGATATTCCAGATACTTGATTGTCTTGTGAGTAGCTACTTCCAACTTTTCCACTGAGTGGTCTATTAGTAGCAGGTCGTCTAGATATGCCATTATCGTTACACCCTGTGTTCTTAGATTGGCCAATAATGGGGCCAGAATTTTTGTGAACACTCGTGGTGCTGTGGCCAGACCGAAAGGTAAGGCTCTGAACTGAAAATGGCGCCCTTCTACTGCAAAGCGTAGAAATTTCTGGTGGGCCGGAAAGATGGGAATATGCAGATAAGCATCCTTTGTCGATCGAGGCTAACCATTCCTGCCCTTGTAGGGCGGTGGCCACCGATCGGATCGACTCCATCCGAAAAGTCCTGATATTTAGGAACTTGTTTAGCCCTTTTAGATTTAATATGGGCCTCATGTCCCCATTTGGTTTGGGGACTGTGAAAAGGTTCGAGTAAAACCCGAATCCGCTTTCTTCCAGGGGAACCTTCATGATTACACCTTGGAGCAATAGTTGTTCTAGTGCCAGAAGGAGGGATCCTCTCTTCTGGGGATCTCTTGGCACGTTTGACCTCATAAATTGGGCAGGAGGAGTGCCTTTTAACTCCAGCTTGTATCCCAGACTTACTGCGGAGAGCACCCATCTGTCTCTGATGGTGTCCCGCCAGGTCTCTGTGAACAACTGAAGTCTTCCCCCCACCCGTTTGAGTGGGGGCAACGCTTCATGCCTTGGGGGGAGGTTTTGTACCTCTCTTGATCCAGGGTTCTTGTTACCCTGTGATTGTCCCTGATTTCTGCCCCCTGAATTTGACCGCGGAGGCCGTCGGAACTGCTTCACAGCCGATGTGCCCGGGACTGGAGAAGTAGGCCTCTTAAAAGAAGGACTTCTACCCTTGTTCTTAACCGGTAAGAGTGAACTTTTACCGGCAGAAATTTTCTGGATATATTTGTCCAGATCTTCTCCAAATAAGCGTTCTCCATGAAATGGGAAGCTAACCAGCATTTTTTTACAGGGAGCTTCAGCAGACCAGTTTTTGAGCCACAGAAGCCTACGCATATGTACTATAGACAGCGTAAAAGCGGGAGGCCTGTTGGATTGTATCCTTTATGGCGTCCACCGCAAAACACAAGGCTCTAGGCAGGTCAGCTAGGGCAAGAGCCTGCTGATCTGGTAAGTCCCTTAAGACTTGTTTCAACTGATCTTTCACTGCTTGGCAGACTCCAATCGCTGCTACCGCAGGTTGTGTCACCATGCTTGCTGTAGAGAAAGCAGATTTTAGTAAAGACTCCAATTTTTTATCTATTGGGTCTTTGAACATTGGAACATTATCTACTGGACATGTCAGTGATTTGTTAACAGAAGAGATGGCTGCGTCCACTGTAGGGACCCTCCATTTTTTTATGAACTTATCCTCCATGGGATAGATCACCGGAAATCTCTTGGGGGGAGCAAATATTTTATCAGGATGCTCCCAATCCTGGTAAATAAGCCCTTCTAATAAAGGGTGGATTGGGAAGGAACAGACATCCTGGGGAGCTTTTAGCGACCCCAGCGAGGAAACCGTAGTGGATGGTGGTTCCGCCAGAGGCATTTTAAATGCTGATCGGACCATGTTAGTCAGAGACTGAACCCATAATCTTTCAGCCTGAGATGCTGAGAAAGGTTCTTCCACTGTTGATTCCTCCATAACTGAATCAACCTCATCCTGATCCCCTTCAGGTAGGTCGATCTCTGTGTGGGGCTGTTCCTCCACTAACAGGCACTCTGAAGGAGGAGACGGAGATCGGATGCGCTTTTCCTGTGACAGGGAAGCAGCGATCAATGCTGTTAATCTCTCTTCCAATCCTCCCAGAGTTGAGGATAAAACCTCCTCTGTTATATATACAGGAGCAGGTGGACTGGGGACAGCCGCAGCACCAGGCACTCCTGCGGGGTTTCTACGGCTACTGACCTCTGAATTCTCAGGGGAGATTGGTGCAGTACAAGCATGCCCAATATCCTCAGAGCCCGATGGAGACCCCTTTGGCTTCCTGGAAGACCTATTTCCAGAGCGTCTGGACGACATATCCTTTAAGCACAAAGCTGAGGTATTCCCGTCGTCATACACCAATTTTTGCTGGTAATAGTCTAACACAGTTGCTGCTATATACCAGCTGGTGTCCACTAAAGTGCCTTTCTATGGGGATGCCTGCATCAACCGCCTCTGTGTGCCACTGTTTGTTGCTAGCTCTGTTTGCATCCAGCTGACACTTGTACTGTGTCTTTTAACCATGCTGGGACGCCTGCACATGCGCAGAAGCGCCGCGGCGCGCATCGAGCGTCATCCACCCGCCCCGCCCCTTTTTTTTCATAGGAGGCACGTGCACGCGCCCGCGCCCGTGCGCCATTGGCGCCCTTTTCGAAATCAAACAGGGACTAGGAGCCAGGGCCCTTTTTGCCGGAGGGCCTGTGCGGTGGATGAGCGCAGCAACAGGGCAGAGGAAGTGGATTCCCACAGAGAAACTTACCAACTGCCTGGATCTTTTGACTTGAGAAAACCAAAGATCCACATGACAAGAAAAATGGACTACAGCGGCCTCTAGTGGTTTAACACAGGTACCGCGGTCCCCCTTTTTTTTTTTTTTTCTTGACTACTATTAAAAGTTTACATTTTCAGTAGTTACAGGCAAACACAGATATTTAGCGGGAATGCCGTTAGGTAACAGACAGAAAGACAAATTAGGCTTGGGGGTCCCCCAATAGAACCAAGTTCCTGGGGGCCCCCACTTACCTGATCCCCGCCGCAGGACTTTGTTTGGTCCACAGAAGTCCAAACTTCACCTATCACGGCAGGCATTGTAATTAAACCTTCAGGGACCGGGTTCCCAAGGATTCCACTCCCCTGGACCTGTATAGCACCCTGCACAGACAACATCTTGGTCGTGGGTATGACCAGAGCTCTGGATCCCAGGGTCCAGCCCTCCTAAGAGAGGCATTACAGGCAAAACCTTGCTCTTCTGCTGCAAGGCCCGGGTACCGACCGTTTAGCTATGAAGCTTTTTTGGTGGGATCCGGAACAGCTTACTAAGGCCCAAAAGAACCTGTACGCAAGCCCAGTGAAAACACATGTTACTCTTTGGCCAACACCTTAGACACTGGCAAAAAAAACTGAGGTGCTCCCGGATGGGAGGGGCTTATATAGGGGAGGGTACTTCCGGTTTGGAATTGGCCAGTGCCAACACCTGAAGGTAATCTATATAACCCATTAGTAATGACTAAGTCGCTCTGTGTCCCGTGATGTACGAAAAAGAAATATGTTTTCTTTCTCGTACATCACGGGACACAGAGCGACATAGTCATTACTAATGGGTTATATAGATACCGTCAGGTGCTGGCACTGGCAACTTCCAAAACCGGAAGTACCCTCCCCTATATAAGCCCCTCCCATCCGGGAGCACCTCAGTTTTTTTGCCAGTGTCTAAGGTGTTGGCCAAGAAGAAACATGTGTTTTTCACTGAGCTTGCGTACAGGTTCTTTTGGGCCTCAGTAAGCTATTCCGGATCCGACCAAAAAAGCTTCATAGCTAAACGGTCGGTACCCGGGCCTTGCAGAGAAGAGCAAGGTTTTGCCTGTAATGCTTCTCTTAGGAGAGCTGGACCCTGGGATCCAGAGCTCTGGTCATACCCACGACCAAGATGTTTTCTGTGCAGGGTGCTATACAGGTCCAGGGGAGTGGAATCCTTGGGAAACCCGGTCCCTGAAGGTTTGATTACAATGCCTGCCGTGATAGGTGAAGTTTGGGCTTTTGTGGACCAAACAAAGTCCTGCGGCGGGGAACAGGTAAGTGGGGGCCCCCAGGAACTTGGTTCTATTGGGGGACCCCCAAGCCTAATTTGTCTTTCTGTCTGTTACCTAATGGTATTCCCGCAAAATTCTGTGCATGCCTGTAACTACTAAAAAAATGTAAAATTTTTTAATGGTGGTCAAGAAAAAAAAAAAAAAAAAATATTTTTTTTATATATATTTAAGATATTAGACTGCGGTACCTGTGTTTGTCCACTAGAGGCCGCGGTGGAATGTTTTCTTGTCATGTGGACTAGTTTCTTCTCAGCAGAGCAAGTCCAGGCAGATGGTGAGTTCTCTTATGGGAAACTGCTTCCTCTGCCATGTTGCAATGCTCGTCCATCCCCCGGCCTGCGGCAAAGAGGGGCCCTGGCTCTTGTCCCTAGTCTCCATTTTTCAAAATTAGCGCCGAAGGCGCACGTGCCTCTATATATATAGAGGTGAGCCAGGAAAGGGGGCGGAGCCTGGGGGATGACGCTCTGTGTGCGCCGCAGCGCTTCTGCGCATGTGCGGGCGTCCCAGCATGTAAAAACCACAGTTTTGTGTGGTGAGCTGGCTATGAAGTACAGAGACAGAGCTGGCAACATTTAAAAAAAGGGCATACAGCAAGCGGTTGATACAGGCATCCCCTAGAAAGGCACATTAGTAGACACCAACTGTGATATAGCAGCAATTGTGCTAGACTATTCTCAGTAAAAGTGGTGTATTACGGCTGGAATACCTCAGCTTTAGGCTTAGGAATATGCCGTCCAGAAGCTCCGGAACTGAATCTTCCAGGAAGCGAAGGGGGTCTCATCGGAGTCGGAGGATCTTGGGCATACTTCTGCTGCACCAGTCTCCCCTGAAGTTCAGAGGTAAGTGACCGTAGAGACCCCGCAGGGGTACTTGGTACTGTGGCTGTCCTCAGTTCACCTGCTCCTGTGTATGTAACAGAGGAGGTTTTTTCCTCAGCTCTGGGAGGATTAGAGAGAGATTGTCAACATTTATCGCTGCCTCCCTGTCAGGGAAAGCACGCCCGATCTCCGTCTCCTCCTTCAGAGTGCCTGTTAGCAGAGCAACAGTCCCATACAGGGATCGACCTGCCTGAAGGGGATCAGGATGAGGTTGATTCTGTTATAGAGGAATCAACAGTGGGGGAACCTTTTCTCAGCATCTCAAGCTGAAAGATTATGGGTTCAGTCTCTGACTAACATGGTCCGATCAGCATTTAAAAATGCACCTTGCGGAACCATCAACCACTACTGTATCCTCGTTGGGGTCGCTAGAAGCCCCCAGACTGTTTGTTCTTTTCCACTTCACCCTTTACTGAAAGGGCTCATTTACCAGGATTGGGAACGTCCTGAGAAAATATTTATTCCCCCAAGAGATTTCCGGTGGTCTATCCCATGGAGGATAAGTTCATCAAAAAAAAAAAAAAAAAAAAAAATGGAAGGTCCCTACAGTGGACGCAGCCATCTCTTGTATGTATAAATCACTGACATGTCCAGTGGATAATGTCCAAATGTTCAAGAACCCAATAGATAAAAGATTGGAGTCCTTATGAAAATCTGCTTGGTGATACAACCAGCAGTAGCAGCTATTGGGGTCTGCTAAGCAGTGAAGGATCAGTTGAAACAGGTCTTGAGGGACTTGACAGATCAGCAGGCTTTGCCCTAGCTGATCTACCTAGAGCCTTAGGCTTTGCGGTTGACGCCATAGAGGATTCAGTCCATCAGGCCTCCCGCCTTACGCTGTCTATAGTACATATGCGTAGGCTCCTATGGCTCAAAAACTGGTCTGCTGAAGCTCCCTGTAAAGAATGGCTGGTTAGCGTCCCATTTCATGGTGAACGCTTATTCAGGGAAAACCTGGACAAATATATCCAGAAAATTTCCAGCGGTAAAAATACGCTCTTGCCGGTTAAAAACAGAGTTAGAGGTCCCTCTTTAAGAGGCCTGCTTCTCCAGTCCCTGGGGCATCGGCTGTGTAACAGTTCCGACGGCCTCCTCGGTCAATTCCCGGGGGTAAAAAACAGGGACAGTAGCAGGGTAATGAGAAAGTTGTTCGCAAGAGACCTGGCGGGACACGATCAAGACAGATAGGTGCTCTCCGCAGTAGGTTTGGGATACAGTTTGGAGTTAAAAGACTCTCCTCCTTCCCATTTTTGAGGTCAAACGTGCCAAGGGATCCCCGGAAGAGAGAGTCCCTCCTGTTGGCACTAGAACAACTATTGCTCCAAGGAGTAATTATGGAGGTTCCCCTGGAAGAATGAGGGTTCGGGTTTTACTCAAACCTCTTTACAGTCCCGAAGCAAACGCGGACGGGAGGCCCATATTAATTCTAAAAGGGCTATACAAATTCCTGTATATCAGGACTTTCCGATGGAGTCGATCCGATCGGTGGCCACTGCCCTACAAGGGGAGGATTGGTTAGCCGCGATCGACATCAAAGATGCTTATTTGCACATTCCCATCTTTCCAGTCCACCAAAAATTTCTACGCTTTGCAGTAGAAGGGCGCCATTTTCAGTTCAGAGCCTTACCCTTCGGTTTGGCCACAGCACCACGAGTGTTTACAAAAATTCTGGCCCTTTATTGGCCAATCTAAGAACACAAGGTGTAATGATAATGGCATATCTGGATGACTTGTTGCTGATAGACCACTCAGTGAAAAAACTAGACGTGGTCGTTCACAAGACAATCAAGTAGCTGGAATCTCACGGTTGGATTATCAACCGAGACAAGTCAGCCCTAAAAACCAGTCAAAAGTCTGGAATACTTGGGGCTAAGGTTGGATTCAGGCCAGAGAAAAATATTCTTGCCTCGAGGAAAGGTGTTGTCTTTGAAAGATTTGATCCACTTAGTGGGTACAAAAAAGACAGCCGTCCATACGCCTGTATATGAGGCTGCTGGGAAAAATGGTGGCATCATTCGAAGCAGTACCCTACGGTCAATTCCATTCAAGGAATTTGCAAGGGGCCATACTGTCAGCCTGGAACAAAAAAGTTCAGGCCCTAGACTTACAATGTCCTTGTCCCCTTCCGTTCGCAAGAGCCTCCGTTGGTGGTTGGTTCCCCAGAATCTGGAAAAAAGGAAATCCTTCAGTCCGATTTCTTGGAAGGTGGTCACTACAGATGCCAGCCTTATAGGCTGGGGAGCAGTACTGGAGCAATAGTCTCTCCAGGGCAGATGGTCGGATGCAGAAAAGGCCCTGCCCATCAATCTCTTAGAGATACGAGCAGCCCGGTATGCCCTAGTAGCATGGACATCCAAACTCCAAGGGTCCCCTGTCAGAATTCAATCAGACAATGCCACAGCAGTGGCATATATCAATCATCAGGGGGGCACCAGGAGTCGTGCAGCCCAGAGGGAAGTAAATTACATCCTGAAATGGGCAGAAAAATATGTCCCAGCCATATCTGCGGTATTCATTCCAGGAGTGGAGAATTGGAAGGCGGACTTTCTAAGTCGCCAGCAATTAGGCCCAGAGGAAGGGTCCCTTCACCCCGAGGTTTTCTGGACAATATGTCAGCGGTGGGGAACATCGGATGTAGATCTTCTAGCATCCAGATTCAACGCAAAGGGGGACAGGTTTGTCTCTCGGACAAGGGATCCCCTAGCTTGCGGCTCGGATGCCCTAGTGTTCCCTTGGGATCAGTTCAAGCTGATATATGCATTCACACCGCCACAATGGTTACCTCGATTACTCCGCAGAATCGGGGTAGAAAAGAAACCAGTGATTCCGGTGGCTCCAGCGTGGCCCCGAAGAGCATGGTACGCGGAGATTGTAAAATTTCAGTGGGGAGTCCTTGGACTCTCCCACGTCGTCCGGACCTGCTTTCGCAAGGACCGATATACCACCCTTCCTTACCAGCCCTAGGTTTGACGGCCTGGCTATTGAAGCCCACATTCTAAAAAAGAGAGGGCTCTCTAATGCTGTGGTATCTACCATGATCAATGCCAGGAAGCCGGTATCCAGGCAGATCTACTATAGAATCTGGAAGGCGTACATCGCGTGGTGTGAGGCCAAGAAATGGCATCCACATAAGTACGTAATAGGTAGGATTCTGGACTTCCTACAGTGGGCTGTAGATAGGAAGCTTGCCTTGAGTACTATCAAGGGTCAGATTTCGGCCTTGTCAATATTTTTTCAAAGGCCCTTGGCTTCGCATTCACTAGTCAAAGCCTTTATACAAGGAGTGATGCGTATTAGTCCTCCGGTTAATATTCCCATATGTCCATGGGATCTAAACTTGGTTCTGTCGGTTCTACAGAAACAACCATTTGAACCATTACAGCATATTTCCTTGGTGCTTCTCACCAGGAAATTGATTTTTCTAGTAGCCATTTGTTCGGCTAAAAGAGTATCGGAATTAGCAGCTATGTCCTGTAAGGAGCCATATCTGGTTATCCATAAGGACAGAGTAGTGTTACGTCCTCATCCAGCCTTTCTTCCTAAGGTGGTATCGAGGTTTCATTTGAACCAAGATGTGGTTCTTCCTTCTTTTTTCCCCAAACCTACTTCGGTAGAGGAAAAGTTATTGCATTTTTTGGATGTAGTAAGAGCAGTTAAAGCTTATCTAAAAGCCACTGCTCAGATTCGCAGAACGGATACTTTGTTTATTCTGCCGGAAGGCCCCAGAAAGGGTCAGGCAGCGTCAAAATCTACTTTAGCCAAGTGGATTCGACAGGTCATTATGCAAGCTTATGGCTTGAGAAGGAGACCGCCTCCGTTCAAAGTTAGAGCGCACTCCACGAGAGCAGTTGGAACTTCATGGGCAGTGCATCACCAGGCCTCCCTGGCTCAAATCTGTAAGGCCGCAACAAAAGTTCACACGTTTACTAGGTTCTACCAGGTGGACGTTAGAAGTCAGGAGGATGTCGCCTTTGGGCGCAGTGTGTTGCAGGCCGCAAAAGATCCTCATGTCTGATAGCGCTCAGCTTATATATGGTGTATCCCCCCCCTCATTTGGCATTGCTTTAGGACGACCCATTAGTAATGACTATGTCGCTCTGTGTCCCGTGATGTACGAGAAAGAAAATAGGATTTTTATAACAGCTTACCTGTAAAATCCTTTTCTTGGAGTACATCACGGGACACAGAGCTCCCGCCCCTCTTTGGGGACACTTATTGCTTTGCTACAAAACTGAGGTGCTCCCGGATGGGAGGGGCTTATATAGGGGAGGGTACTTCCGGTTTTGGAAGTTGCCAGTGCCAGCACCTGACGGTATCTATATAACCCATTAGTAATGACTATGTCACTCTGTGTCCCGTGATGTACTCCAAGAAAAGGATTTTACAGGTAAGCTGTTATAAAAATCCTATTTTTTTAGCAGACACCCTAGGGAATAAAATTACGGTCATTGCAACTTTTTATGTTACACGGTATTTGCGAAATAATTTTTCAAACGCCTTTTTTAAAAAAAAAATGGTTTCATGAATTAAAAAATAACAAAACTGTAAGATTAGCCCAATTTTTTGGTAAAATATGAAAGATGATGTTACGCCGAGTAAATGGATACCTAACATGTCACGCTTTAAAATTGCGCACACTCATGGAATGGTGCCAAACTTCGGTACCTAAAAATCTCTATAGGCGAAGTTTTGAAAATTTTTACAGGTTACCAGTTTAGAGTTTAAAGAGGAGGTCTAGTGCTAGAATCGTTGCACACGCTCTAACGCACGCGGCAATACCTCACATATGTGGTTTGAACGGCGTTTACATATGTGTGTGGGACTTGAGTGTGCGTTCGCTTCTGAACGCGAGCTACCGGTGACGGGGGCGTTTTTAATTTTTTTTTTTTTTTATTATTTATTTTTTTAGTTTACTTAATTTTTTTCATTTTTACACTTTTTTTTTTTTTTTTGATCACTTTTATTCCTATTACAAGGAATGTAAACATCCCTTGTAATAGGAATGGTGTGTTGGTCAATAAGACCCCACATCTCTCCTCCAGGCTGGAAAGCATGAGATCGGGAAAATTAAATCACTGATCTCATGCTTACTAGCCGCAATCGCGGCTTTGTTTACTTCCGGGAACCCGGGCGTGACGTCATAACCTCGCGCCTGGGCCTCCGACGGTCATAGAGATGACTGGTGACCATCTGGTCACTGGAAATCTCTATGCTCGTCATCCGGCGCTGGACGATTCTTTCTCCGGGCCCCCGATGGCACGGGAGAGCCCAGAGAAGCACCGGATGGCAGCGGGAGGGGGGGGATGTCCCCTTCCGTTGCCTATAAGAACTATTAAGTGGCGGAACTGCCGCTATGATCGTTCTTATCATGCATAGAATCGCCAGCATGAAAGAATGATATCTGAATGATGCCTCTAGCTGCAGGCATCATTCAGATATCCCCCCACAAAGTCAAGGACATCATATGGCGTCCACCCAGGATAGGAGATCCCATCTGTGGACGTCATATGACTATGGCTGGGTAATGAAGTGGTTAAAGAAAATGTTCTCCTAACCAACAGGATCTAGGCAGGTTAAAAAAGGAAAAAAGGTGGGGGGATAGTTGGGGTCAAAAATCAGAGTTCCCAAGTGATTTACTACTATCACCCTAGGCCCCTGAAAGCTCTATACGTACCCTATGGGTGTCTGAAACTATTTGCATATGAACCACACAGTCCCTGCAGTGACTACTTTCAGAGTCGCAATGTCATTGGTTATGAATAACTTGCCTGCATGCCTCATGTTCATTAATGTAGAACATGCATTCTTTTGTAATACAAATGTACTCTTCACACAGAAAACCTGTAGATGTCTATAAGAAGCCAACCAAAGGATGTGTTTTCCAAGGAGATCATGGCTATGACAACAAGTTCAGCAGCATGCAGGTAAAAAGAGAAATGATTTGGAACTCACAAATTACCCCAATGTTAAACTGAAACAGATGTGGGAATTGCCTTTTTTATTGTTATTTTTATCTTTTTAAGACTGTATTTGTTGCATATGGACCTACATTCAAATACAAGTCAAAAGTACCTCCATTTGAAAATATAGAGTTATACAATGTCATGTGTGGTAAGTAAATTTCCTACAAGTTTTAATATAGTATGGACATCTTTGTACTTTTACCGTGATACTTAGAAATCTTAAATAAGGTTTCACTTTGATGTTAGGTCAGCCCCTGTTGGGCTTCAGCATCAAGATCTCCCTAACATAATTCCCAAGTCTGTGTCTGTCCACCTAAAGCCTCTTACACACGATCGGATTTCCATCGGACAAAGCCGTGGAATTTTGTCCGAATGGCGTTGGCCGTAAACTTGTTCTGCATACAGATGGCAAAACTTTGTCAGCCAACAAATACTGGTTTGGCCAGTGAAAGCAGAAAATACCTTGGCATCAGTGGAAGAAAACAATGCCCCGCCATTGTCAGTTAAAGGGGTAGTTCCCCAAGGGGCGGATAAAGACAAGCAAGGGGCCACATCTGGCCCTCGGGCCACAGATTTAGAGACCCCTGGTTTAGAACAAGATGAATGCTCCCTCCTGATGCAACAGGGCAGGACAGAGCAAAGCTATATTTAGGAGTTTTTGGGGCCATGCTCTGGAGAAGGGAGGGGCACAAATGGCCTACAGGTATGGAAATGATAGTAATCAAGATTTTTCTTTACTCCTAGGCCCCAATGACTACTTAGGCTTTTTTTTTTCAAAGGTGAACTAACCCTTAAACTATTCATCTACCAAACATGGAAATACGTATATCAATTGAAGGTGGGCTGACCCTTTATTTTTGAATGGTTTAGTGTTTAAGTCCTTCAGGCACAACCTGACATTCTCTGCCCTCTTCTTGGAATTAAGTAATTTTAATAATTAAAGTGTATAGTCAAAACTTGTATTTACATTTTTAATACAGTATGGATGATTAGAACCCCTGCCATGTTTTATTGCTGTTCCTAAAACGGAAAATCCAAAATGATGAAGTTATCACCAAAGCAAAAGGGTAAATCTTACAATGGGTTTTTTTTGTTCTGGTGACAACTGTGTAAGAAAATAATTCCCTAAATATTTTAGAGATTTAAGGGAATTCCTTAAATTTAAGAGAAAAATAAAAAAAAATTCCCATGGGACGCCAAGAACAAAACAAATTGAATATTTTGATTTAAGATTTAACCTCTCCCTACTCTAGGCAACACTAGTTAGAAAAAGAATGAGGGATCAAAAGACAGACCCAACATCCCAATAAGAGAGATAAAATTGGAGGGGCTAGAGGTCACAGGCCTCGGGACTTTTAAGGTGTCATATAGAAAACAATAGTCAATTGAAGGACTGAAGTAGAAATAAAGTTTTTTTATTACAAAAATTATTTAAAAAACATGAGACAATATAATGTTCATTTCATACATCACAGTGTTACATTGGAACAGACAATACCACTTTACTCGACATGTTTCGCTCGACAGAGCTTCTTCAGGAGATTAGATTGTGGCGTCTATTATGCTATAAGTAACAGAGAAATGAAATTAAGGCTTATGTTGAACAATAAAATATTATAGCATTACAAATTGGCATATATATGCAAATAGATATACAACTATAGAAAACTGTCAAAATCAAGGGCATAGAAACATAGTTTTATGAAGACTGGATGTTGATGTGGTGTGAACCTTACCAATACTGCTTGATGTTTGGCACATAATTAGAAAGTTGAAGTTAAAAATGCGCAGATCTCGTGGGTGCACGGACACATCCCTCGTGCCAGGACGAGGGATGTGTCCGTGCACCCACGAGTCTTCAGAAAACTATGTTTCTATGCCCTTGATTTTGACAGTTTTCTATAGTTGTTGATCTATTTGCATATATATGCCAATTTGTAATGCTATAATATTTTATTGTTCAACATGAGCCTTAATTTCATTTCTCTGTTACTTATAGCATAATAGACGCCACAATCTAATCTCCTGAAGAAGCTCTGTCGAGCAAAACATGTAAAGTGGTATTGTCTGTTCCAATGTAACACTGTGATGTATGAAATGAACATTATATTGTCTCATGTTTTTTTAAATTATTTTTGTAATAAAAAACGTTTTCATTTCTACTTCAGTCCTTCAATTGACTATTGTTTTCTATATGACACCTTAAAAGTCCCGAGGCCTGTGACCTCTAGCCCCTCCAATTTTATCTCTAGGCAACACAAAAAAATAATCAAGTTTTGGCTATACATCCATAAACTTTACTTCTTTCATAAACCTTCATAATGCTCTCTTAACATAAAGCCTAGTCATCTTTGTCATCTTTTGTGTCCTGCATGTTCAGACCTTCTTGGATTGAAACCTGCTCCCAACAATGGAACCCATGGAAGCTTAAATCACCTCCTAAGATTGGCAACTCACAAGCCAGCCTTGCCAGATGAAGTCTCCAAACCAGTGCCAGTTGTTGTCTCTCCATCCACTGTGAATGAAGAGCTAGGATGTTCATGTGACGTTCAGGTAAAATAATCCTCCTTTATTGTCCTATTATTTATAGGAGTAACTATGGAGGCTGAGGTTTAGCGAAGAAGTGTAAAGCATTTAAAGGGAAGCTATTGTGGCAAAAATAAAAATGCTTTCTTTTAATGGCGTAGGGGAACGCTAAAAACCTTGATCGATATATTTTTTTTTTTTTTCTCTATCTGTGTCTTTTTAACATATAGTTAGCAGAACAGGAAGTAATGGGAACATTTTCTCCCTCTCTATCTAAACTAGGAAAACATTTCTGGCTTGACATACACTTTATCCTCGCCATCCATGTGGCAACTTTCAAGCATTTTGCTTTTGATTGGGATTTGAACATACAAATAAAAGCGATTGTCTGACACAAGGAAATTTACCACCCACAAGTTGGATAGTCCACCTGAATTCAATTGATTAAACTGGGCCTTAAATAGACAGCTTCCATAAAGTTTATTAAAATATTCAATCAAAACAAAAACAGAAAAATCTATTCAATCTTTTTCTGCTGGAGTTTGTTTCTTACGCTTGATCAAAACTAGTAGTTTTCATGTTCAATCATTTGGAATTTTAGTTTTAGTTAGATAATAGTTACAATTGCTGGAAAGTTGCATTAGGCCTATATACTTGTTTTCAGGTCAGTGATATTCAATAGCCTCGGAATTGAGCTTCTGTGATATCAAAGTGGCGTATTCATTTTTTTGGACCCAAGGAGTAATTTTCTTTCTGATTAAATTTACCTGTTAATGTGTTAAATGCTGTATATACTCGAGTATAAGCCGAGTTTTTCAGCACATTTTTTTTGTGCTGAAAATGCCCCCCAAACTTGGCACACATGTAGCCCCACTCAGTGGCGTAACTAGAGACTTCAGGGCCCCTGTGCAAGAAATCATGAAGGCCCCCCCCCCCCCCACCGAAAAGCCTAATTCTGATGCTTAATTTTTTTACACTGTACAACAAAGGGGGACTTTGTTGTACAAAGAGGGACTGGCCATATCACCAGGGATTTCACATAAATTAAGCAATGCATCAGTTGCTGATCCTATGAAGCAATCATAGGATCAATTAGATCTGACCTGGGGAATGGGATCAGTAACAGTGCTGGTGGGAAGGAGGGATGGGATTAGGGTTGCCACCTTTTCTTCAAGCCAAACCCGAACACTTTTGCGGTGCACAGCAATTTTTTTTGTTCTACACGCTATAGGATTGTAAAATACCTGGGACACCTTTTGGGTTACCCAAAGAGAGTAGTAATGAGGTGTGCTACAATGAACAGTGGCTGTGGCCAAATTGCATTAACAGTGGGGGGGGGGCTTAAAGGGGCATGGTTAAATAAAAAAAAAGCATTAGTGTACCCATAAAATATGATTCAATTAATAAAAGAAATGTCAGTTAAAATATGAAACTAGCTTACCTTAAAAGTGGACACTGGCGTCAGTGGGGCAGTGGACGGCGTCAGTAGGGCAGTGGACGGCACCACTCAGTGAGAACTGTATATATGGATGGTGTATGGGGGGGTGGAGAATGATATACATGGATGGTATATGGGGGGGTGGAGTACTGTATTTATGGATGGTGTATGGGGGGGAGAACTGTATATATGGGGGGGGCTGTATATATGGATGGTGTATGGGTGGGGGAGAGAATTGTATATATGGGGGACTGTATATATGGTGTATGGGGGGGGGAGAACTGTATATGTGTATGGTGTATGGGGGGGGACTGTATATATGGATGGTGTATGGGGGTGAGAATTGTATATACAGGGGGGGACTGTATATATGGATGGTGTATGGGGGTGGGGAGAGAACTGTATATATGGGGGGACTGTATATAAGGATGGTGTATGGAGGGGATGATAAATGTGTGTATGAGGAGTAGAGGGAAAACTGGATGGATGGATGGTGTATGGGAGGGGGGTGGCAGAACTCTATGGTAGTGTATGGGGGGGGGGGGAACCAGAGGAGAGTCTCCGGCAACATGGAGGCTCCGTCTCTGCCTCTGTGTCCCGTCTGCAGCACAAAGAGCGGACGGAGGTGAACTGACAATGCAGGGGGGTAGAGAGGAAGGCAGCAGTTGCAGAATAAAGTGGACTGAACTCGAGACGCACACAGCGGTGACATCACAGCTTCGGCACAGGGAGCCACTGGCGGGTCTGAATAATGTGCCCGGGTCTCAGGTGGGCAGAGACCCGGGCACATGTTTCAAAACCCGTACTGCATGGGTGAATCCCGGACAGGTGGCAACCCTAGATGGGATCAGTGAAGTGCTGGTGTTGAGGGGGGGTGGCAGCGGTTGTACTTAAGGGGGGGTGGCTGCGGTGGCAGTGGCGGTGCCATCCTCTCCCACCACCACCTGTGCCTCTTACTGATCCCATCCCTATCCCCCCCATCACCTCTGTTGTAGAAGTAATGGGGGGATAGGGATGAGATCAGTGGTGGGGGGATGGGATCAGTAAGGAGGCACAGGTGGTGGTGGTGGGAGAGGATGGTAGGAGCAGCCAGTGATAAGGTCCTGTACCTCTATGGAAGCCTGCATCCCTGCCCCCCCCCATTCCCCCACCTGGAAGTAAGTTCTTACCTTGGGGGATATATAGTAGAATCACTGGATTCCTCCACCCGACAGGCTCATGGTCCCTCTTCTCTCAAAGTCCTCTCCTCCCCTCTTCCCCCTTCTCCTCCCGCTTGGCATTTTGGGAGCTGCAGTGCACTCTCAGGGAATCGTCCTAGGCCTGCTGGTATCCTGAACTACATTTCCCATGAGCCTTTCTTCTTGGTTCCATTGGCCCTAAATGTATCCAATAGGAGCAGGCATTGCCAGCTGCTTGGCTCAAGGAGGAGAAGGAGGGGTAGAATCCCCCGCAGCTGCGGCTCTGCATGTGTCCCTTCACAGAGCCTGTCAGCAACGGCTGATGGGGTCGGCATCAGTACAGCCTGCTCACTATTTTCTCAGGGGGGCAATTGACCCGTTGCCCCGCCCCTGGCGGCCCGGCGGAGTACACGGACAGGTTGCGGGCCCCCCGGACCTGGCGGAATTACAGGGCCCAGTCGCAACTGCTGCGACCCTGAAAATACCGCCACTGGCCCCACTCTTCCTCTACAAGTGTGCAAAGTTTGTTGTCCGGGGGACCTACGGCCGGGGAGCACCGATTTTTCAAAGCCGGGCACCCCTTCCATAGACTCCCATGTTAAACGTCAGTCTAGTCACACAGCGCCGGAGATCAGGTAGGGAAATTGGGCACAGTAAGGCATGGACACAGTGAGGCATGCAGATAGACACCCTAGGCTTATACTCGATTCAATACGATTTCCCAGTTTTTTGTGGTAAAATTAGGTGCCTCGGCTTATATTCAGGTCGGCTTGTACTTGAGTATATACGGTGCATTATTTCACGTCTGCATTCAGTTTTAATAAAAGGTTTTTTTTTTTGTTTTTTTTTGTGTTTTGTTCACAATGAAGAATAAAGCTGAAGAACTTAATAAGAGACTTTATGTCAAAGCAACCGATGGTAAGGATAATGCAATTTTTTCTGTGGTGTCTTTGTCTTTTTGCATGCAACTTTATTGATAATAAAGAATTGTTTGTATATGAAGTTTTTTAGCTGTCCAGGTTTTTAATGATTAGTGTAAATCAAGCCAATATGGACTTGATGGTGGTTGAATTTTAATGAATGAAAAAAGAGTAAACTAACACTGTATGACTGGTTCTTTAAAAAAAAAAAATACTTGGTTGTGGCCCAGTAAATCTTTTCCAATAGGCCTCAGGACTGAAATGTGTTTTTGTGCTGGAGAGAGAATGGCTGTGGTGGTCTACTGTTGAAGCCCAACTCCATTCAAAACTTTTTCTTAAGTATTGGACAGAATAGGGTCTTTTTTTTTTTTTTTTGTGGTCTGTGTTCTACTGGGCAGATTTACCCTAATTTACTTTCCTGATAATAAGCTGTTACCAGGACTGGAAGTTATGGGATATATTTTTCTTCGGGACAGAGCAACAAAAGTACAGTTATTTATTATAGTTAGAAAAGGCTAGAACATCTGATTTTAAATTTTCTCTGTGTCTCCCTGTCCCGGTGACACCCATTCTTGTTTATTCCCTAGAGTCTTTAGGACTGGTGGTGAGGGAAAATATTCCTAAAGCTGGGCATATACTAGTAGAATTTAGAATGGAAATTTATATGAAAATTCTCTGTACATTCGAAAGTCCCTCAAAAGTATTTCAAGATTTAGTGTTTTTAACATTAGATTTTGGTATTTACTAATTGAAAACCATTTACACTGTTTAAATTTGTGTGCATTCGAGAAAAGTTTTCTATCCTGCTCCTTTGAATTTTCTCTTCACTGTGGTCAAAAGCAAACATAGATTTGACTCCACTAATGATTAGAAAAATAAATGAACATAGAATAAAGTAGAATTCTAGGATGCACCATTAGAGGGGTCACTAGCAGGAGGAAGGAAGTCCTGATTCCCCTATATAGATCCTTAGACCTCATTCAGAACTCTGTCTAGTTGTGGAGGCCTCACTTACAAAAATATATTGATCAGAGGAAATTCGTCCAGAGACGGGTATCAGAAATGGTGAAAGGTCTAAGACATAAAAGATATCAGGCGAGACTTCAGGAACTTAATTTGTACAGTCTGGAGGAAAGCAGGGAGAGGGGGGAGACGCAAATGAAACTTTGACATACATCAAGAAGGTGAATAAGGTTCAGGTTCAGCATTTTCAATATGAAGCCAAGATCAAGAACATGGGGACAAGACTTCAAATTAGCAGGAGGAGAGTTCAAAACGAATCTTGGAAAGTATTATTTTACCAAATGGATAGTTGATGCTTGAAATAGACTTGCAGCAAAAGTAGTCGGTCAACAGTAAGTGAATTCAAACATGCTTGGGACAAACAAAGATCTATGCTCATACAAAATAGTTAGGAAAAAAAATTATAAATAAAAAAAAACAACGGGGCAAACTCAATTTACCACATAATCCTTTTTTTCTGCCATCACTCTTCTGTGTTTCTTTGTTTCTATTCTTACAACTCTCTTATGTTCTTACAATAAAAAAAATGTTGAGCAAAATTTTACTAGTGTATACCCAGCGTTGACTCTTTCCCACTCTAGTGACAAGTTTTTGGCTGAAGTTGGGCCAAGCAACATTCACATTTGTCAGTTGTATCTTTTATTTGTAGAATCTCACACGGCAAAAGATACTGAAAATTTAGAATTAAAGTCGAAGTCCAGTCAAATCCTAACTATGCTTAAACCTGCTCCCACCCCCATTCTAAACTTATTCTAGGGAAGAAAGGTGACCCCTGAATGCTGCACATCCATAGTGTCCTACAGAAATGAGTGGAGTGGAAACCTCATCCTGAACTCCGACCAGGCCACGCCACTCCACTAATTTCTGTAGGATACTATGAATGTGCAGCATTCAGGGGTCACCCTTCCCTCAAGCTATTGCAGGAGCTAGGATGGGCTCCATCCCTTGCCAGCACTATGAGCAGCGGTCGTGGACAAACTGGTTTGCATACCCCCATTCTACCGAGCCTTAGCGGCACACTAACCATTTACTGGTCACACTAGGCTTTTTCTAACTGCCCTGTAAAAGAAAGTTCTCTATACTTATTCTGAGGGTGTTTCGTTCAAGTCATATGATCTCTTTAGGTGCCGGCTTCATTAAAGATAAGGGATTGTCAACAACAGATGCAGAGCCTATGCAGTGATGTCCCTCATAGGCTTGCTACAGGTCATCTGTTGTCGGCTGTCCCTCCTCTACACTGAAGCTGGCACTGGATGCCAATCATGTTACCGGACCGGAGCTCCCTCAGCATAGGTATAGACATCTTTACTTTACAGGGTAGTTAGAATAGGCTTAGAAAGGGGGTGAGAGCATGCTTGAGCATGTTTAAGCATAGTTAAGATTTGAATGGACTTCCATTTTAAATAACTATTGATAAGTGTTCGGTCTTTAAAAGATGTTGGGTAAAGCTACCCAGGTACCTGGAAATCGGGACACCTGGCAATTCTTCATGGCAGTGGGCCATTCAATTTCCAGAGTAAGGGCTAAAACTGAGCAAGATAAGCAATGCATCTTAAGGCAGCTCCAGATCACCTCCTATATAACAGGTAGAACAAAGACTTGCATAGACATGTTGACCTTCAATGATTGCATCTTCCATCCTGTTTGAAAGATATCTGGTTAAAAAAAAGTATCTCACAGGGAAATAGTTGAGATAAACTCTTATAATTAGGGATTTTAAGGCAAGTCTCATCTTGGGTATTACTGGTTTTGTTGTTCTTCTTTTCTTATAATGGGCAGATTTTTTGATAACAATGTTTAGCACTGCTACCTGTGAAATGTTCTGTTAGGAATGTTTGAGTAGGAATGTCAGGTTAAAGTGGAAATAAACAGTTTCTGAGCACCACAAACTAAAAATACTGTTCAATTCATTTTTTTTATTATTCAAAGCAAACTCGCCCATCCATCCAGGTCTTCATGTTTTATTTTGTTGAGTAATCACTTTGAAAAACACCCTCCTAGCTTTTCTAGTGGCAGTCATCTTTAGTAAGGGTAGATGAGTAATGTACTGTTTTATTTCCTGGAATCCATATGCCCTTAGCTTAGGCATGTAAACAGGAGGGTGTGCTTAGAGAGAGAGCCCCTTCTCCCCCTAAAAAAATTGCCATGAAGACTCCTGGAATGTATGAATTCATTTTGGCCTAGGTCAGAAACCCAGAAGCGACTGGGGAAAAAAAAAGTTTTAAAACAAAAATATATACCTTCTTATCTGATTGAAAGAGATTAGTTCCACTTTAATTTTAAATATGTTGCATATGTTTTCCCGGGGTAGCTTTTTGTTATTATGCTGAACACCTGGTGCTTCAGACTAAACTTTCCTCAATCTAACGTACCTTAACCAAATGCCATTTAATTAGCACAGTAATTCAATTAGCTAAACTCTGGGCACAAAAACGTTTTTTTTTATGTATTTCTCAAGGTATTACCTTGTAAAGTAGCAGTAATATCACTGTACATAGCCTGTGCAGAGCTGTGGGATGGACCCAGAAGGCCCCACCCACTACAGGCTGCCTACACAAGACTACAAGAGGGGGTGGATACAAGACCAGTCGCCCTGCACAAGGAGAAAGCAATAACTGGTCTTTATTACAGGAACCTTCTGTACAGAGGGAAAGTTTAATAGATTACTGGACAGATTGGAAAAAAATTACAAAGCATGCCAAGATTTACAATGCATATAGCCCTTTTATTTACTAAAGATTTGTTTATTCCAGAAATCAGCTTTAACGTCAGTCTTATTTCTGTGAATGTGTTGTGCGATTGAGTAAATGTTATTGGTGTTGACAATAATGCTTTAGGCGTTTTAATGACTTCTGTTTATATAGATTAGATTGATGGATTCCATTCAAATGTATCTAGATGTTTTTGAGTTACAATTTTTAGTTTGTATCCCACAGGTTCTGTTACTAATGTAGCCCCATAATAATTATAAGTGCCCATCTATACAATTAATAAATCAGCTTCTATTGTTCCTCATCATTTGAGTGTAATGTTATGGTTTGCAGTCACAGAACTTCTTTTGGTCAAGTCATTTAAATCCTGTTTCCATAAATATGTTACCATAATTCCCCCTTGTATATCTTTAATGTTTCTATGATGGTTTTGTGAATCTGTATGTAAAGTTATCACCATTATATCAGGGACAGTAGCCTGAATTTTTCTATAATACCTCATCAACATGTATTGGATGCCATTTCTGCTATACTGTTGTGTATTTAGAAACTGAGTTGCCCGTTACAATAAAACATTTTTCAACATTAGCCAGTCTTGGAAACCTCACATTAAGCAGGCATTCACAAACTTTAGAAGTATTTACAAAGCATTAAAACAATTGAGAAACGTTCTTGAAGCCCCCTATGCACCATTCAGCACCAATCTGGAAAAGGTGAAACAAATGGTAAGGAATAAAGGATTATGTTGCATACAAGCATTTGGGTGGGTTCAGGACATTTTTAGTAGTTCAAAAGTACTATCGGAACTCCCTTAATAATCTGTGTTCAGCAAGCTCAAATGGAAGCTCAAGAGCTGCTGGGCATTATTAATGTCTTTTGCAAATGCTGGGCATTGTAAGCCAAGGTTAAAAAAATACATATAGGTACTGGGCATAAATGTTAATTCTAACATCTTGTATGTCATTTTCGCTTTTGAAAAAGGGGACTTTTGCCAAGTAGTGATTAATGTGCAGATTGATTACACTTCTGGTTTCTTCAATCAGAGCCTTGTATGCAGGTTTCCACGATGTGGACCTTAAAGGCAGGTGTCTGCCATGTGGGCATGTGTGCGCACTGTGAGTCTTGTTTGTGAGTGTCAGGAATAGGAGCCATGTGGGCAGGTGTCCGCAATGGGAGTCTTGTTGGCAGGTGTCCATAATCGGAGCCATGTGGGCAGGTGTCTGCAACTGGAGCCATCTGGGCAGGTGTTTGCAATGGGGGAGTCTTGTGAGCAGGTGTCCACAACAGGAGCCTTGTGGGCAGGTGTCTGCACTGGGAACCATGTGGACAGGTGCCCGCAATGGGAGTCGTTTTGGCAGGTGTCCACAATTAGAGCCTCGTGGGAGTCCTGTTGGCAGGCGTCCGCACCGGGAGTCTTAGGTAGGTGTCCGCAACAAGAGCATTTTAGGAGAGTTTTGCCGTGCAGTGGTATGATTTACAGGTTCAGATTACACTTCTGGATCCTACAGGCCAGTTTTCACAAAGGGAGTCTTCTGGGCAAGTGTCTACAACAGAAGCCTTGTATTAAAAACACATTCATAGACCTTTTCTCTGCACATTGGATATATTCTCCACATTTGCTCTATTGTATAGCCCATGCTGGTCCTCTCTGTAACAAATAAATGTAATGCCACCAAAATTGGATATCTGGATAGTCCCACGTAGTCCAAGACCTGTATTGGTACAATTAAGAGAGGCCTGTAGGCTGTACTTGGCTTCGTTGGCTTTTCAAATTTCACTCACTTACAAACTTGCAAGAATAAAACAATCAGAATTTTTTATTTCAAGAAAACGTAAAATACATATATAGATCAGTGGTTGTGCAGAACACGTGATCTAGGTCACATTAATGCAGCACAGATCTTACTAACATTCATTTATCAGATAAACTAAATTGATTTTTGCGCTTTATTAATCCTTACTGCTGTTGAAAATAAAGCAAAAAAGAACATGGTTGGCTTTCATGAGTGATAGAAAAATCCAACTCTCACTTTGGTAGACAAAACTTGATTAACAGTAATTTTAGGACGACGACGTCATGATTTGGTCAAAGTGCTAAACCTACTAGTATAGACACATTCTGCCTTCCTATGTTTTATTAAAGCATAACTAAAACCAAAAACAGAAAATCAATCTATTGTTTAGTTCTCTTTATTTTTACCTGGTATTCCAGCGAATAACGCTCTTCTTGATCCCTTTTTGTCTATGCTCACACCTCCACTGTGACACTGCACTAAGCTATTGCAGCAGCCATGGTTATCATACAAACATGTCCCCCCTTGTTCTTCTGCATTACATGGGAGAGTGATGGGACTAGTAGTTTACACTACTTTCTTTTCCGCTGAAAGAAAGTGAGGACATGGCATTTCTGACAAGATCAACAGGTGTTTTCTGTATTTGCTAAATGTTCTTAACCTAAAAAAAGAAAATTAATGTAGCCACCACATCTAAGACATGGTAATCTTCAAAGAATCACATTTATTGTGTTTAGTTATCCTTTAAGATGAACACTGATTGAAGCTCACAGGGATTTTATCGTCAAAAGCTGCAGTAATGCTTGTATTTGTTTGTATTAACAGATGTGGCAGTAGACGAGCTTAGCAATGAAATTAAGGAGGTGCTACCAAGGAACTCAGGTTTGTCGATCTATTACTTGTGTAGATTTAACCCGCTCTTGTAAAGTTATGTCTCGAAGGGTGATTTTCCAGAGGTGTGAGTTCGAAACCAGCTGAGAGAGAAAGCTGGACTGAAAACTGCCACATCTGGTAAATCATGACCCACGTGTCGTCTGCCCTGAGACTGGGGAATAGGGAAATCTTTGTGTCTGTCCATCTGTGTCTTTTGTGTATGTCAAAGTGGTAGATATATAAAGAATCATTATATCGTATTTCTCTCAACAATAAAAGGCTTGCACACTGAGGATGGCATTGCAGGGTCTGCACTCTTAGAAAGGTTAAGTGGCAGCTCAGAAGACGCAACTTTAAGTACTTCTTCGTGGGAACACCAGCAGGAGTCCTCGGGAATGCCAATGACGAGTGGAGCTGGTGAGCCTTTGAAGCAGGACATATTGATGGCTGTCCAGCTCTTAAACACCCCTAACACCGTTTTTTATTCGTTTTTTCAACATTTGGATCACATGTAATAGTACTACATTACTGTCCTTAATTTAGACTCTAACGGAGCATAGTTCTATCATATCTATGGTGCTCCTAAAGTAAACTAGGCTTAAGTCATTGAACGGGATTCTGTTCGGAAAGGGGATACAGACATTGTACTTTTTGATGAAGGATTTCATGCACTTAAAAGTTTTGTCCTTTTAGCTTCTCGAGTCTTCCTATGTTCTGTTTACTGTCTTTCTCATACCATGGCAATACTGCTGTTTATATCCCTGTTGGGGAGATTTTCCCTTGTATCCTTTAAGATTTACCCTCTTCTCTAGGAGAAGAGATATTGTTTCAGAGAGAAAGTGATATCACTGAGGGTTAACAATGGTTTTCTATCTTGAGTTATTTCCTGTATCTGTCCCTTCAGCATACCAGCTTCCATAGAAACATACATCTGTAATAGGCAGGATCATATGGTATGCAGGTCAAACTTGATACAATGTGAAGAAAAAATCAGACCTAAAAAAAATCACAGTATCTCCAATTCCACACCAGTATGAACACCAGGGATGTCAGCCTCAATAGCTCTGGTTCCTGTACACTTCGTAAGCATAAATTTCAGGCGAGAGTTGGAGTCAAATAACAGCCCTTCACAGTACTTTTTTTGGTAAAAGATAGGTGATCTGGGACATCCAAACAAACCCAGCAGAATGCTAATGCGTTTCAGCTGAAGCCTTAATCCTAGCTCGACTAAGGCTTTAGTTGAAACATGTTGGCTTTCTGCTGAGTTTGTTTGGATATCCCAGATCACCTATCTTTTACCAAAAAAAGTACTGTGAAGGATTGGTATTGGACTCCATCTTTCTCCTCAAAGTAAAAATCAGTGGTCAACTTAAGTGAAAGCTACGCGCCAAAAACATTCAGAAGAGCCACAAGTATAATTGGCAGAAGTTTTATATTTAATTCTCAACTATTCCATAAAATTTGTGCTTGATCCTGTCCCTTCTGCCTAACAAGTCTTCATGTTGGTCTTAAAGTGGAACTAAACCGTCCTCTCCTTTACAGCCAAGGAAGCTTTTATCTTTACTTCTGTATGATCTGTAGTTGCCATGGTGCTGCACATGTGATTATTTATGACACCAGCCATTTCTTGACAGTATGGTAGAGAGCACAAGCGTGTGCGATAGTTCTCATTTATGGCATGCCTTGAACGTAACTTGTAGACATGTGCAATCTGCTTCCTCCACTGTAGGTGGTGCCCGACCAGAGCGGTATCACAACCTGGAGAGAGAGTCAATTGTTTCTCTGTGGTTTTTACTGGTTCCTGGAGTCAGCATTTGGGTTGGCTACGTTGCATCCAGGTGACCCATCTTTGGGTCAGCAGAGTCTTTATAAGTCCCTGTCCCAAGTTTTTGGCGTGCATTTTGCGATGTGGCTAGAGTAGGGAAAGAGCACCCGTCTGTCAGGGAAAGTAATAGCGTCAGGGAAAGGTTCCAGGCGAGTAGGGACTCGCAATCCTTTACTGTAGGCCTCCCTTTTGCGACAGGACCGGCCAGGCCACATTCCACCCTCTGAAGACACACTATCAGTGCATCTTGACTTGGTGCCTCTCTGCCAAGAACTGAATTGTAAGTGTTGCCCTAAGTGGCCCTCTCCCGCTAGGGTTGTTTGTAGTTGGCATTTTCTGCAATACAAGTTCTGAGCTCATCTGCAACAGGACTCTGTGTCTTTACTGCCCTTGCATCCCGCTGCACCCATCCACAAACTGTTTGTTTAGTTCCACTTTATAATATGATGGACATACTCATGGAAGGTAAGGGACAAGTTTGATGTTTTTTAAGGAAAAGTCAACATTTACATATAAATTTAATTTGCCTCAATCTTTATATTAACTGATATTGTTTTTAAGCTCTCAATAAATTACTCTGCGTAGTCCAGGTTAATAAAACAAAAGTCTTCTTTCTCACCTTGAGAGATATAAAATAGCTCCATTGTCCACATGAACTATCCTCCAGTCATTCCATTCCATCTACACTTAACAATGTCCCCTAATATTTAAATGTATCCATTTGATTTTCTTTTACCCTTTCAAACCTCATGCTTTAAATTAACATTTAAATGACAATTATTCAGATCTGTATCTGTATAGAATATGAAATTTAAAAATGATTCATACACTGCCACATGGCCTGGTGCAACCTGTTATTTTTTTTCATTATGTTTCCTTGCTGTCAGCCAATCTGTCCGTTTTTTATTTCTGTGTGATTCTAAAATGTTTATTTCATATGTGAGTTAAAGATGTTCTTTTTAATGGCTTTGAATAGCTTTATGGAATTCTTGTTTTCCACAAAATACATGTTTTGGTTTGAAAACTATATAATTTATAAGAAAAGTCCTGTTACTTTGAGGATTTTTACTTATCGATAGAGTAGAAAAGAGTAGAGCCGGCCATACACTTAGATTTAACATTTGTAAGAACATTCTCATCGGTACATTTGATGGCTTGATGAATGTTGTTCAAGATTACTTTCTTTTAACGCTTGATTTTGGAGTGAATGGACTGAATGAAAACCACATTGTGATATTTCGAGAAGAAAAGTACCATTCACCTCCAAATTTTCTCTTCAGATTAGCTGAAAATGAACGTTAATTTGGCCCCACTAACAATTAGATTTTTTTTTTAATTTTGCCAGTTTTTTCTGCGACCTGTATACCGGCATGTTAGAATTAACATTGCTGCCTGGCTTGCAAAGAAAAATAATAGTGGCTGTCCACTTGGAAAAGCAAAGTTTCCCATATATGTTAATGATTTGCATCATTTGAATAACAAAAGGCACAACAGGTTTATGTATTAAAAGTTAGCTTCACCGAAAACTGATATCTTGGTACTAGGCTGTCAACAGTGGGTTGAATGTTCAACCAGCTTCTTCTATGTCTGACTTCAAAGCCATGATTAAGGTGTCATGCACTTGTGGCTGAACTCTGGAATCAAAGTGTTACTAAGCCCACAACAGTAAAATCAGTGTGTATATCCAGTAAAGCATGCTTGTTGTACTCATTGTGGAACCTAAGGGGTTAATCCTCTGCATTGTGTAAAAAGGCTGTTTGATCCTGTCTTCTCTGTTGCCCCCCTTCTTCCATCGTCCTCATTCTCTCTGCTGATAGAACAGAGGCTAGGGGACAAGCTGTACATGCTCAGTTTGGTATGTCTTGCTAGAAAGTTTTTTGTTTTTTTCTTGTGAGGGTGCATGTGATCAGCACAGAGCCAATCAGCACTGTGCAGACAGAGGGTCAGGGGTCCTGCAGCCTGATGAGACAGTCAGAGGAGAATTGAAAACTCCTCCTACAAGCTTTAACCAGACACTGATAGAAGTCACAAGACTGCTTTAACTACTGATGAAAAAATATATTTAGCAGTTTATATTTACTAAAATTATTGCAATTTCCATATTCTGTGTACTGTGGGAGACCAGATATAGTGAATGCAGGGTTTAGTAACACTTTAAGGTTAATCAAACACCGTGGTAATTTCATCACGAGAGACTGACACCAATTGCCTTTTTAAGGGTTAAAGTATTTGGGCAGAGCTGTATATCTAAACTCAAGAACAAAAATGTAACATATTGCATGTTACCAGTCTGCAGATACGGTGGCTGTATTTCTTTTCCCCTTTATTTTCTACTGGTGATTCTCCCCCCCCCCCCCCCCACCATGTAATGAAGACGAGCAGAGATGAATGTGTTGTCCTAACACACTTCCTGTCCTAGGATGACAGTGCACACTCTCTGTACTCTATGTATAACAAAACACTTGAGCCCTGTACACACGATCGGTTTTACCGATGAAAACAGTCCGATGGACTTTTTTCATCGGACAAACCGATCGTGTATGGGACCCATCGGTCTTTTTTCCATTGGTTTTGAAAAATAGAACATGTTTTAAATTTTTCCGATGGATCAAAAACCGATGGCAAATTCCGAACGTCTCTGGGCAAGGCCATGGGATAAAAAACCCACGCATGCTCAGAATCAAGTCGACGCATGCTCAGAAGCATTGAACTTCATTTTTCTCGGCTCATCGGAGTGTTTTACGTCCCGGCGTTTGGAACGGTCGGTTTTTTGACTGATGGTGTGTAGGCAAGACTGATGGAAGTCAGCTTCATCGGATGTCCGATGGACTAAACCATCAGATCAGAATCCATAGGATATCTGATCATGTGTACAGGGCTTTAGTGCTGGTTCACACAGGGGCGGCACGACTCGGCAAGGCGATCTGCACATGACTTTAGAGGCGACTTGCAAAATGACTTCTGTATTGAAGTCAATGGAAGTCGCCCTGAAGTCATCCCAAAGTAGTACAGGAACCTTTTTCTAAGTCGGAGCGACTTGAGTCGCTCCTATTAGAACGGTTCCATTGTACAGAACGGAGCGCGACTTTTCAGGCGGCTAAGTCTCCTGACGAGTCGTCCCTGTGTGAACGGGGTCTTACAATGATATTATTGACAGACCAAAAGAGAGCAAATAAGAGATTTGTTGTTTGGGTTTGCACTTTAAGGATCATTGCTGTATAGTAATAGTAATTATTGTATTTAATTTTTTGTATTCAGTTTTAAGTAAACCAAAATGGTGAAAGTATTTTTATGCATAGGCTTTTGCATTACTGCTGTAAGAAATGTAAGGTTTTTGTTAAAAAAATTAATCTTTGTCTTCAGTTCAACAAAATCCCTCCCATTTTGTTTGGTGCAGTATTTTGGTGCTGGACGACCTCTACTACTGTATTTGGTCCAATTTTTAGAATATTTTCATTTCTATATTTGCCATCATTTCCCTATAGCAGCTGTCACATTGGATGTCCAAGTTCTTAATTTTTGATGTCTCTGCTTCTATGTACTGTATATGAATGGTACATTTTCCAGACTTTCTATTTGAGAAGATTTCATGTTCATTTCGGCACAGTTCTTTCTATAAAAAAGCATTACACCATTAGTTTTGTCGCTTCTTGATCATAAGAATTAGTAATGATTGGTGGTTTAATACTTTTTGCAAATGAGTTGAAAGATGGCTGTAGACAAATTATTGACCATATAATTTTAGTTAGTGGTGACTGCAAACCATAATGTTATAGTCTATTGGTACAAGGAACAACAACCAATTTATTTGTTTGTGATCTACTGAATGTAACCATTCACCCAACATTCTGAGCTGCTTTTGTTGGGTTTGGTTCATGGCAAGGCAAGCTGTATAACCCATTGTTTCATTATATCTCTTACAGATAAAACCCCCCTCTATGGGAGACCAGCTGTGTTATTTAAGACCAAGTACAGCATATTGCATCACAGTGATTTCGTAAGTGGTTACAGTGAGAGCTTGATGATGCCACTTTGGACGTCCTACACCCTCTCAAAACAGGTCAGTGCATTTCCATGCGAGTCTCTTGGTGGGGCGATTTACTAAAACTGGAGCAAACAGAATCTGGAGCAGCTGGGCATCAGCTTGTTCAGGTAACCGCTTGCCGACCGCGTCATGTAGATATACGTCGGCAGAATATATATACTTTGCTTTGAATTTCGCTGCGCGCGCCTCTGCCGCGAGCTAAGTGACCGTGGGACCCGCGGACTCTATGTCCACCGGTGTCCCGCGATCATGTCACGGAGCTGCAGAACGGGGGGGATGCTTGTGTAAACAAGGCATCTCCCTGTTCTGCCTAGTTACACAACACTGATCTTCTGTTCCCTGTAATCGGGAGCAGCGATCAGTGTCATGTCACAGTAAGCCCAGCCCCCACGCAGTTAGAATCACTCCCTAGGACACACTTGACCCCTTCTCCGCCCCCTACTGGTTAACCCCTTCACTGCCAGTATCATTTACACAGTAATCGGTGCATTTTTATAGCACTGAGCGCTGTATAAATGACAATGGTCCCAAAATAGCATCAAAAGTGTCCGATGTGTCCGCCATAATGTCGCAGTCACGATAAAAATTGCTGATCGCCGCCATTACTAGTAAAAAAAAAATATTAATAAAAATTCCATAACTATCCCCCATTTTGTAGACGCTATAACTTTTGCGAAAACCAATCAATAAACAATTATTGCTTTTTTTGTTTTTTTACCAAAAATATGTAGAAGAATACATATCGGCCTAAACTGAGGAAAAAATTTGTTTTTAAAAAAATATGTTTTGGGGGTATTTATTATAGCAAAAAGTAAAAATATTGTTTTTCTTTCAAAATTGTCAGCTAAAGCGGCGGAGTGCCGAATCGCAAAAAGTGGCCCGGTCATTTGGCAGACAAATCCTCCGGGGCTGAAGTGGTTAAAGGATAAATCCACTTTCGTGGATAAAAAACCCCCCAAATAAATAAATCAAAATTAAATCTAGCATATACCAGGGGTAGGCAACCTTGGCACTCCAGCTGTGGAGAAACTACCATATATGCCCATAAGACACTGCAAGACTCCAGCCATAGGCATGTCTCCAAAAGGCAGAGGCATGATGGGATTTGTAGCTTCACCACAGCAGGAGTGCCGAGGTTGCCGAAATTACATTTTTGGAGGTGTTATGGTCAATGCCATTGACCATAACACCTCCAAAAATGTAATTTCCTGCTTTTGTGATTGGCACACTGGTTTTCCCAGAAGTCTGCAATAAGATACAAGTCAGATTTTGGGAATCGTCTGCAAAAGAAATTTCATTTTTGGGGAGATATTCCCCAAGGGTTAAATATTTTAAAAAGAGATGCAGCCACTGCAACTTTTTTCATCAGAACACAGAGTGCACCAGCTAATTTATAATGAACTTTGACCCTTCCATTCTAAATTGGTCAATCAGTCAAATTTTGGTAAAATCCTTGCAATCGGTATAGATCACCCAAGGGGATTTTTTTTCTCTCAACAAATTACTCTGTATTTGGAAATAAACGCCAGAAGCTGATTGGTTGGCATGCACAGCTGCTCCAGACTGCAGTTATTTCAGTTTTAGTAAAATTTGTATTTTTATTCCAAGTGTTGGAGTTTAAAGGAGAGCAAGACTTGGGGTAATTCGTCAAAACATGTAATGGTATCTTCATTGACTTGACAAATGTCATTAGAAAGCCCTTCAGAATTTTGTTTGATGGCCATAACAGTGGTTTGAATTTTAACATTTTATTTCAGAATGCACAAAAGTGATGTATGTTTATGACTGTGACACTACCACATACTAAGCAGCGATCAGCCACAACGTTCTGACCACTCACAAATGAATAACCTTGATTACAGGGCTGGACTGGGACAAATATTTGGCCCTGGACTTCATCCAGACTGGCCCACTTAAATTTTTGAGTGTCCCCATCAGCAGCCCCCTTACATCAGAGTGTTCCCACCACCAGCCCCTTACATCAGAGTATCCCCCCTCCCATGTGTACTCACAGTTCTGAAGGCAGCTTCTCTTCTTCCTCTCTCCAGTCATGTGATAAGTGACAAGTGATAAGGAGAGAGGAAGGAAAGTCTGCCGGCTGTCTATCTCCCCCTGCAGGCTGGAGGGAGCAGATAGTCTAATTCTCTCTCCAGCAAGTGTCGGGAGCTGCTCCTCTTGACAGGAGTGAATTCGCGATCACTCACTGTCAGAAAGGAGCGGCTCCAGGACTGCACCCGACCGGCCCACTGAGCCATCGGGCCATCGGGAAATTCCCGGTAGTCCCGATGGCCAGTACATGCCTGCTTATCTGATTACAGTGGCATCTGAAAGTGGGTGGGATATATCAGGCAGCAACTGAGCATGTTGTTCATAAAGTTAATATGTTGAAAGCAGAAAAAACAGGCAAGCTTAAGGATATGAGCGACTTTGACAAGGGGCAAATTGTGATGGCTAGTTAACTGGGTCAGAGCAACTTCAAAACTGCAGCTCTTGTGGGATGTTCCTGGTCTGCAGTGGTCAGAACCTACCAAAAGTGGTCCAAGGAAGAAAAACCAGTGAACTGGTGACAGGGACATGGTCAGCCAAGGCTCATTGATGCACATGAGTGATGGGACACAAAGGCTGGTCTATTTAGTCTGACCAAATAGAGGAGCTACTGTAGGTCAAATTGATGAAAACGTTAATACTGGTTCTGATAGGTGTCAGAACACAAAGTGCATCACAGTGTGTTGTGTATGTGGTTGTGAAGCCGCAGTGTGTCCACGCTGACCCGTGTCCACAGCCAAAAGAACCTATAATGGGCATGTGAGCATCAGGACTGGACCACAGAGCAATGGAAGAAGGTGGCCTGGTCTGATGAATAAAATTTTTTTTTGAGGAACACAACAATGATTTTGAGGTGTTGACTTCCAAATTCTCTCAATCCAATTTGGCCCTTCTTTTCACAATTATGTGCCACTTTGTGTTGGTCTATCACATAAAATCTCAATAAAATACATTTGGCTAATGTAACATCTCTGTGTGACATGTTGTATACACACCATTGTTTCTTTTTCGTACACCACGGGATACAGAGCCTTTAATCATTACACAGTGGGTTGTATAGTTCACCAGAGGTGATTGGACACTGGCACACCCAATGAAGACGAGTTCCCCTCTATATATAACCCCTCCCATAAGGGAAGCGCCTCAATTTTTTCACCAGTGTCTAAGGTGTTAGTCACGACTAAGGATGTGCTAAGAAGAAGCTCTACTAAAATCCCTCCGGGGGTCAAAGAGCTACGTAATCGGATCCATCTAAAAAAAAATTATATGCCTAAATGGATGGTACCCGGACCTCGCAGAAGACCAAGGTTTTGCCTGTAATGTCTCTCATTGGAGGACTGGGCTCTGGGATCCAGTACTTTTGCTATATGTAAAAAGTGCAAACGTTTTCTGGCAGAGTGTTTTACAAGGCCCAGGGAAGAGGTCTTCTTTAAGTAGGAACCCATATCCCTGTAGGTTGGCACAACATACCTGCCGTGATAGGTGAAGATTGGTACTGTCTGGTCTTCATCCGTCCTGCGGTGGGTATAAGGTAAGTGGAAAAGATTTAAGATAAAAAACATCTTAAGGACTTTTCCCTTTTTGAGTAGTGTCTTGCCTATGTCCACCACTGGAGGGAGTAAAGAGCTGTTATTCACTCACTATGCCAAGGACCAAGTCAGTGTCAGTTGCTCCTCAGGCAGCACGCTTCCTCCGCTTCAAGCTCTGCAATAAAAACCTCTTTAGTGAGGATGGCTGCTTGTTGGGGGGATCCTCCGCTCTTCCCCTATTGTGGGTATATTTGGCCATTTCCCTCTACATGCGCGCGGGGGGCGCGCTTTTACAGTGCACGGCTGGAAAGAGGGGGTGTGGTCACGTGAGCGGGCACGTGCGGCGTGCACGCCGCTCTACTGCGCAGGCGCATCGTGGGAGGCTTGAAAAGGACCTGAGAGCTCTATCTGGAAATAGACACAGCAGCTGGGGACACGTAAGCTTCTCTATGTGGTTGGATTCAGGCACTCCTAGGCACCTACTCAGCATCAAACTGTGTGATTAGTTGCATACTTTATGTAGATTGATGAACTAGCACAGTAGTATATGCATTGTTTGTACCTCTGCTTTGGCTTAGGAATATGTCTTCCAGTAGAAGGTCTGGGACAACTAAGAAAGACATAAAAGCATTGCCGCCTGAATCGGGGGGCTCTAGCCATTCCTGCCTGGGGCCATGCTCTCCTGCGAGACCTGAAGCACCTTTGCAGGATGAGCCATTGCCTCTATCAATCATAGCTGCCTCCCCTATTGTACCAGCTCCTGCATATGTCACTGAGGACACTTTGGCAGCAGCTCTAAACAACTTAGAAGGGAGAATCGCTACTTTTATCGCAGCATCCTCACTGAGAGACAAAAAGCGGAGTAGGTCTCCTATTGTCCTAGATCCTTCTTCAGGGAAATCTGATGATGAGGATGATGAAGTAGCATCTCCAGAGAATAAGGATGAGGAGCAGTCGGATGGATCAGGGATTTCAGAAGAACCTTTTTCTTCTTCCCAGGTTCCTAAATTACAGGTGCAATGGTATGCTGAAGCAGAACGTTCAATTTGCCCTCTTCTGGGTTAACAGAGTCACCTGTCTCCTCCCTGGGGTCATTAACGCAGACTGGCAACATCCAGACAGGCATTTTTTCTCCTCCCAGGAAATTTGATGTTCTTTATCCTATGGAGGAGAAGTTTACCAAGAAATGGATGCTGCCTGCATAAATAAATATAAATAAATGTATAAATAAAAGCCTAACTTGTCCTGTAGACAATGCTCAGGTATTTAAGGATCCTTCTGAAAAGAAACTGGAATCTTTACTAAAGTCTTCTTTTTTAATGGCGGGCGCTGTAGCCCAACCTGCTGTGGCAGCAGTTGGTATGTGTCAGGTTCTAAAGGAACAGGTGAAGCAAGGCCTTAAGGATCTTCCTTCAGATCAGGTCAAGCTTTGGGAAAACCTGCCTAAGGCCTTGTGTTTTACAGTGGATGCTATTAGAGATTCTATTCAGCAGGCGTCCCGCCTCACGCTCCAACTGGTGCATATGCGTAGAATTCTTTGGTTAAAACATTGGTCAGCTGAAGCTCCATGTAAAAAGCTTTTGGTCAGTTTCCCCTTCCATGGGGAACGACTTTTTGGGGATGACCTGGATAAATACATCCAGAAAATTTCTAGTGGTAAGACTATTCTGTTACCAGATAAGTAAAATAATAAACCTCCTTGTTTTAAGTGTTCTCTCTCCCCGGTTCCCGGAACCTCAGCCTCCAGGCAGTGGCGACGGCATTTTCAGCCAGCCACAAAACCTAAGACCCAGAATCAAGCCCAGGGTCACAAAAAGCCATGGGTTCAAAAAGCTAACAAGCAAAACCCCAAAGCCCCCTTGTGAAGGGGCGCCCCCGCTCGGCCGAGTGGCGGGGGGCCTTCAACAGTTTTCGGCAGCTTGGCAAACAGAGATCCAGGACAAGTGGGTCATTTCCGCAGTATCCCTAGGGTACAAACTGGAATTCCGGGAAATCCCACCTTATCGGTTCTTAAACTTGAACATCTCCAAAGATCCATTGAAGAGAAAACCCTTCTTCCTTGCATTGATCACTTGCTGTCTCAAGAGTTGATCATGGAAGTTCCCCTAAAAGAGCAAGTTCCGCGTTTTATTCAAACCTCTTTTGTGGTTCCAAAACCAAATGGAGACATCAGACCCATTCTGGATCTAAAAGCTCTGAATCAGTTTCTGAGCATTCGCCATTTCCGAATAGAGACTATTCGATCGGTGGTCTCCACTCTACAAGGCGGAGAATTCTTGGCGTCAATAGACATCAAAGACGCATACTTACATGTGCCTATTCATCCCGCTCACCAGAAATTCCTAAGGTTCGCAGTAGAACACCGCCACTACCAGTTTGTGGCTCTGCCTTTTGGTTTGGCTACTGCACCTCGGGTGTTTACAAAGGTTCTGGCCCCGCTTTTGGCAAATTTAAGGGCGCAGGGCATAGCAGTGACGGCTTATCTAGACGATCTATTCCTGGTAGAAGAGTCAGTAGCACGATTAAATCGCAGTGTGCTCAGTACGGTAAAATACCTAGAGCATTTGGGGTGGATCCTAAACCTACAGAAATCCTCTCTGCAGCCCCGAAGAAAGGTGGAGTATTTGGGCATGGTCATAGACATGGCCCAAAGCAGAGTATTCCTTCCAGAGCCAAAGATCAAATAATTAAAGGAACTAGTTCGCATGGTCAAGGCAAAGAAGGGACCATCCATTCGCCTTTGCATGAAGTTATTGGGGAAGATGGTGGCCTCCTTCGAGGCCATTCCTTATGCCCAGTTTCATTCGAGACTGCTTCAAAGCAGTATCCTGACTGCCTGGAACAGGAGAATCCAAGCTCTAGATTTACCAATGCGCCTATCTTCAGTGGTGCGCCAAAGCTTCAGTTGGTGGTTAAAAACCAAGAATTTGCAAACCGGAAAATCCTTCCTCCCGGTCACCTGGAAGGTGGTATCTATGGATGCCAGCTTTTCCGGCTGGGGGGCAGTTCTGGAAGAGGCCTCTGCCCAAGGAACTTAGTCCAAGTTCGAAAGGAGCCTGCCCATCAACATATTGGAGATTCGGGCAGTGTACCTAGCCCCCAGGACCTGGACACGCAGGTTACAGGGTTACCCTGTTCGGATTCAATCCGACCATGCTCCTGCGGAAGCTTATATCAATCATCTAGGAGGCACCCGTAGTCGGGATGCTCAGAGAGAAGTGAACCAGATATTGGTATGGGCGGAAAGTCATATTCCTTATCTTTCTGCAATCTTCATTCCAGTAGTAGAGAATTGGCAAGCGGATTACCTGAGCCGCCAGCAGTTGGTACTAAGAGAGTGGTCTCTCCACCCCAAAATTTTTCAGGCTATATGTCAGAAATTGGGGACCCCGGATGTAGACTTACTAGCCTCCAGGTTCAACCGGAAGTTTGACACCTTTGTGTCAAGGATAAGAGATCCTCTAGCCTTCGGAACAGATGCACTAATGATTCCTTGGGATCAGTTTTCACTGATCTATGCATTCCCTTACAGAGACTGCTTTGCAAAATCAGAAAAGAGGGAATACCAGTGCTCCTGGTGGCCCCGAATTGGCCCAGAAGGTCCTGGTACACCGAAATCATAAGGATGGCGGTGGGGAAACCTTGGATTCTTCCACTTCGCCAAGACCTGCTATCGCAGGGTCCAGTGTTCCATCCTTCCTTACAAAAGCTAAATTTGACGGTTTGGCTTTTGAAACCTACATATTGAAGAAACGTGGGCTCTCGGGTCCAGTTCTCTCCACTCTCATTAATGCTAGAAAGCCGGCCTCCAGGCTCATCTATTATAGAATCGGGAAGGCATATGTTTCCTGGTGTGAATCCAGAGGGTGGAATCCGCAAAAATATGTCATTGGTAGGATTCTGGCCTTTTGTCAATTGGGCGTGGATATGAAATTAGCCCTGAGTGCCATTTAAGGGTCAAATCTCGGCTCTGTCATTTTTCTTTCAGAGACCGCTGGCATCTCATTCCCTAGTCCGGGCATTTATTCAGGGGGTACTGTGGGTAAATCCACCAGTCAAACCCCCCTTGTGCCTCTGGGATTTGAATCTTGTTCTGTCGGTCTTTCAAAAGCAGCCCTTTGAACCTATTCGTAATATTCCATTAATTCTTCTGAGTAGGAAATTGGCTTTTTTGGTTGCTATCTCCTCTGCTAGGAGAGTTTCTGAATTAGCAGCTCTTTCTTGTAAAGAGCCTTATTTGGTTTGTCACAAGGACAAAATTGTGTTACGTCCCCTTCCTACCTTCCTTTCTAAAGTGGTGTCGACATTTCATTTAAATCAAGATATTGTTTTACCTTCCTTTTTTCCTGAGCCACAGTCGGCGGGGGAAAGATTATTGCACTCGATGGATGTAGTGAGAGCAATAAAAGTTTTTTTATCTGCAAGCAACTGCTCAGATACGTAAAACGAATGTTTTGTTTATTCTGCCAGAGGGTCCCAAAATGGGCTAAGCGGCATCAAAATCAACCATTTCTAAGTGGATTCGACAAGTGATAATCAAAGCTTATGGGTTAAAGGACAAAGTTCCTCCTTTTCCTGTTAAGGCGCACTCGACCAGGGCAATAAGTGCTTCATGGGCAGTGCATCATCGGGCTTCTATGGCTCAGATCTGTAAAGCTGCAACTTGGTCTTCAGTCCATACATTTACCAAATTTTATCAAATAGATGTAAGAGGGCATGAGGATTACGCCTTCGGGCGTAGTATGCTGTAGGCAGCGGTATAGGGCCTCACGCCCGATGGCGGCCTGCTTGATCTGGGTCTCCCTCCCCTCATTTCGAGCATTGCTCTGGGACGTCCCACTATGTAATGATTAAAGGCTCTGTGTCCCGTGGTGTACGAAAAAGAAAATAGGATTTTTAATAACAGCTTACCTGTAAAATCCCTTTCTTGGAGTACACCACGGGACACAGAGGTTCCCCCCTTCTATGGGATCCTTACTGCTTTGCTACAAAACTGAGGTTCTTCCCTTATGGGAGGGGTTATATAGGAGGAACTCGTTTTCATTGGGTGTGCCAGTGTCCAATCACCTCTGGTGAACTATACAACCCACTATGTAATGATTAAAGGCTCTGTGTCCCGTGGTGTACGCCAAGAAAAGGATTTTACAGGTAAGCTGTTATTAAAAATCCTATTTTTTATACATAGAGGTATGTACAGTATGTTCTTCCCATATTTTTTTTGCTGTATGTCTGTTTTTTTTCTATAAATAATTCATTGTTAGCATGTTTATTTGTCTGGAGGAGACCATTTAACGCCCAAATCCAATTCATATCCCTTTTCCCAAAATACACTTAAGTTTTTTTGGTTGTAACATGACAACATGTGGAACATTTCAAGGATTGTGAATACTTTTTCAAGGCACTGTAATTCATTTTTAATATTCAAAGCAAACTTGCACATCCATCCATGTTTCCAGGCTTTATTTTACGAAGAAATCCCCCCCTAGCATTTCTGACTGCGGCCATCTTGAGTAAGGGCAGATGAATTATGTACCATTTACTAACTGGAATCCATCTGCCTTAGCTCAGGCATGCAGGAAAGAGGGTGTGCTTAGATGAGAGAGCCCCTTCTCCCCTCTTAAAGACTCCTGAGATGTATATCGTTGTTTGTCTAGGCAAAGAAAGCAGGAAGTAACTGAAGAAATGTGAAAAAAAGGTTTACAACAAGCAAATATGATATACTTATTTATCCACTTACTAATGCTAGCAGCATAAGCATTACAGCTAGTCAATGCTGATTGAGAGAGTGAATTTTTAGCTTTAAAGTGGTTGTAAACCCTCACATATACCCAGTGAAGTGACTGGCCTCTGGTGATTCAGAGAAGAAAGTAATCCTCCTACATAAGTTGTACCTGTTTATTTGGCGACGTTTGTCTTTTACATCTTTGTAAAACTCGGATGAAAAGGATTTTTCACAGACTCACAAAGCAGGGGGCAGGGATCTGTAGCTACACACTGTACAAGACCTCTAATTGGAGGAAAGGGACACACCCACTTCACACAGGAACAGAGATGAGGCTGTCAATCAAGTGGAGATCCCTCCCCTGTCACTATTTTTCTCTTGGTGTCAGGAAAACTTGTCAGAAGTGACTGATGCTCATAGCAAAGGAAGGAAGCGGCAGATGGAAATGACACTTAGTGCTTTGGAGATAATCAAGTAAACACTATAGAATAAGGTGACCAGATTTTTAAAAAGAAATCAGGGGACATATTTTTTTTTTACTAGTAATGGTGGCAATAAGCGACTCTCTGCCCGTCGCCACCGCCGCCCGCCTCACAGCCTCTCAAGTCTCACTCTCCGGGCCCCGGCTACTACTGGGTGGGGAGTGGAGGAAGATCACTCCGCCAGGGAAAGCAAGGAGATAAGCAGGCAGGCGGCTGGCTGGGACTTGAGCCAAGGCAGAAGAACATGCGAGCGGAGCTGAAGAAATATTCCCTCCACTCCGACCAGCACATGATCATCAGAAAGGGGCACAGATAATGGAAAAAATACACCCCCCCCCCCCTCTGCACTTTCTTTTTAAATTGCCCCAGCCCCTGTTTAAATCCAATCTGGGGACAAAACCGGGGACAGACTTGGTCCGGGGACAGTGTCCTCAATCCGTGGACTGTCCCCTAAAACCGGGGATGTCTGGTCACCCTACTATAGAAATATGTGTTTTGTTCAGATTTCATGCCGAAGGTTTACAACCACTTTAAAGTGTATTTTCACTTTTGTGGTCAAATGTGAGAACTTGGCTTGGTATCAGCCTCTTGTAGTCCCAGTACAGCAGAGCTCAAACTGGGAGAGGGAGAAAGCAGCGTATGGATCCAATTGATTGTGCTGCAGTGCAAGAAACCTGCTGATAGTAAGGAGAGAGCAGAGTGACAGAGATGAGCTAATTTTCCTGCTGCTTCTCTTTTCACTGCCCAGTCACATGGCGGGGGTGGAGGGGGGCTTTGTAAGTGTTAATATATTGTAGCAGAAAAATCGGATCTCCTGCCAGGACAGGCTGTGTGACAGAGCTTTGTACATTTCAGAGCTGGATGAACAAATACAAATTCTGTGGCAGGTATAATAGTACTTATACACTCACCAAGCCGCTTTATTAGGTACACCTGTTCAATTGCTTGGTAACACATTTCTAATCAGCCAATCACATTGCAGCAACTCAATGCATTTAGGCATCTAGACGTGGTGAAGAAGACTTGCTGAGAAGACTCCTTCCAGCAGGATAATGCACCATGTCACAAAGCTCAGATCATCTCATCACTGTTTTTTTGAACATGACAATGAGATCACTGCACTCCAATGGCCTCCACAGTCACCAGATCTCATCCAATGGAGCACCTTTGGGATGTGGTGGAAGGGGAGATTTGCATCATGGATGTGCAGCCGACAAAACTGCAGCAACTGCGTGATGCTATCATGTCACTATGGAACAAAATCTCTGAGGAATTTTTCCAACACCTTGTTAAATCTATGCCATGAAGAATTAAGGGAGTTCTGAAGGCAAAAGGGGGCCCAACCCGGTACTGAGAGATCAGGTGTACCTAATAAAGTGGCCGGTGAGTGTGGATATTTTGTATCTGTGTATTTAACGGTTTGCCTGGAGTTCATCTTTAACCGCTTGCCGACCAGCTGTACCGGTACGGCGAATGGTGCAGCCAAGCCAATCTGCTGCAGTATAACAGTTTATTGGCTATAGCAGGTGCACATGTTGCCAATGCGGGGGGCCGGGATCGCTCCACATAGAGCCAGAACGGGGATCTGTCAATGTAAACAAACAGATCACCGTTCTGTCAGGGGAGTAGAGAGAGATCATCTGTTCCTAGTGATTAGGAACAGCGATCTCTCTTCTCCAGTCAGTACACTCCCCTCACAGTTAGAAACACCTCCCTAGGACACGCATAACCTCTTGATCGCCCCCTAGTGTTCATCCCTTCCCTGCCAATGTCATTTATACAGTAATAAGTGGCTATTTTTAGCTCTGATCACTGTAATAATGTCACTGGTCCCAAAAAAGTGTCAAAAGTGTCCAATCTGTCCGCAATATCATAGTCCCGCTAAAAATCGCAGATCACCGCCATTACTAGTAAAATAAAAATAATGCCGTAAATATATCCCCTATTTTGTATACTTTCGCGCAAACCAATCAATAAACGCTTATTGCGATTTTTTTTTTATTTTTATTTTTTTACTAAAAACATGTAAAAGAATACATTTTGGCCTAAACTGATGAAGAAATTTTTGTTAATTTTTTTTATAAAAATTTTTTTTGGGGGATAATTATAGCAAAAAGGAAAAAAATATTCTTTTTTTTATTTTTTTTATATTGTCAGTCTTTTTTTTGTTTATAGCGCAAAAAATAAAAACCACAGAGGTGATCAAATACCACCAAAAGAAAGCTGTGGAGAAAAAAGGACATCAATTTTGTTTGGGTACAGCGTTGCACGACCGCGCAATTGTCAGTTAAAGCGGTTGTATAGTATTTTTTTTTACTTTTACCTACAGGTAAGTCTATAATAAGGTTTACCTGTAGGTAAAAAGAATATCTCCTAAACCTGTACGGTTTAGGAGATATTCCCCTTGCAATGAGCCGCTGACTTCAGCGGACCTCGCCGGAAAGAAGTCTCCCGCTTGCATGTGCGGGAGTAACAGCGCTGGGGCCGCGATAACCGTAAGACACGCCGAGGCAAAATGTCAGCTCCCTCGGCGTGGACCGGGTGAGATACCGACGCCTCGTTCCAAGGTAAGTATTTCATAATGAGCTAGTATGCGGTGCATACTAGCTCATTGTGCCTTTTGCCTTACATGTGTAGAAAAAAAAAGTGTCAGCGGGTTTACTACCGCTTTAAAGCGACGCAGTGTCGCATCGCAAAAAATGGCCTGGTCATTAAGGGGGTAAATCCTTCCGGGGCTGAAGTGGTTAAGCAAGTCCTAGGCCCAGTTTAGCATTGCAGTCTGCCAAGTTCAGGAACTTTTTCTGGTGCCATCTCTCCCTCTCACCGCCCGTCACAGCCAGTGCCAGTCATGGTAGAACGCAGCTTTGGCCAACCATGGCTCGGACGTGTTCAATGAATTCCAAACAACTGAAAGGAATTCATTGTGGAGAAACAAATCGCTGGTAATGTTCTTTCCTGTCCCCAGCGAACGGCTCAAAACATTTGAGAAATTGTTGCAATTAAGTGTCCAGGTGTTGTGAGGGATTTCCCAGGAAGCCGGACACGTCAAGACCTATTTACCAGGGCTTGCCCAATGTTTATGTGATCTCTATCTGGGGGTTATGGTGCTATCCGTGTATCTGCCTGCAAAGTTCACCAGCGAAGGAATCTGCCCTCCTATCCACATAATCCTTTCTGAGGGTTCTTCTGAAGGTTAAAGGGTCCGTTCACTCAAAATGAGATATTTAGCGTATTAATCTAAAGCCAAAACCCTTTATTTTATTTCAGGTACTTTATATTCAATTTACATCAATACATGTTTATTATACATTCAGATCAGTCCCCGCCCTCAAGGAGCTTACAATCTAAGGTCCCAATCTCACATTCATACTAGGGTGACCACATTTCCAAACTTCCATTCAGGGACACCCCCCAAAATAAATATTTTTGATCCCTTTTTATGCCAATATTTGGGGCAGAGGCGTAGTATGAAATCAGTGAGTCTGTGTGCAAGATCATAAGTGGGCCCTAGGATCACTTTTCAGAGGGACTACCGCAGGTCTATCCCCCCCTTGCATCCTCTTCCAGAGTGCAACCTTGGTGCCTCCAGGGTGCCCCTTAGTACTACTGTATGGATGTAAGGGGGCTCTGGAGGAAGTAAGGGGGCACTCTAGCGGTACCAACTTAGCCAGAGCCTCCTTGCATCCTCCGGAGTGCCCCTCACATAGGGTTGCCACCTCATCCCTTTAAAACCGAACACATATTAATTACACAGGTTCTGTGGCTGATTAAGGTGGTAATTAAACTCACTTGGTGCCTTATCTGCATTAAATTAGCCTCAGAACCTGTGTAATTCATATGTGTTTGGGTTTAAAGGGATGAGGTGGCAACCCTACCCTCACATCCTCCTCCACAGTGCCTCCTTACATTCTCACTGTGGAAAAAAGTAAAGGGGCACCCTGGAGGATGTAAGGGGACACTCCAGAGGCACTAAGATCGTACCTCCAGAGTGCCCCCTGGAGAGAGCCCTGAGGAGCGATTGCCATTAATCAATGCCATGTTAATGTTAGGAGCAGAGCATGCTGCCCTATTTCAGTCCTGCTTGCCCTCTCTCTGCCACAGCCCCATGTTATCTGTACCTGTGTGGCGTACTGCAGCTCCTTGTCTGTGTCTCTTGCTCTCTGTCTTTGCAGTGAAGTGCAGGGGGGAGGAGTTCCAGGACTGAAGTCTGGATACTTTATGCTCCTCTGGGGTCAGCCTGACAGCCTCTGCCAGTCCTGCTTCCTCGCACTGCCATCGCTGGTAACCAGACCCACCACCTGCCACCCAAGCAGTAGAAGAAGTTGGGCAGGCTGAGACACAGTAGGTCGGCTGGTCAGAGACTTGGGAGACACTGTCCTGACTTCCTGCTGCATGCCGCCGGACGCCAGAGAAGGAGGAGGTGCCGATTGCCGAGGTGGGTGGAGACAGCAGGGCAGAACTCACTCCCGGCCTCACTGTCTGACAGTCTGTCACGTCCCTGGTTGCTAGACGACAGGCGGGACTGGCCCTAGAAACCAATTCTGCAAATGTAGTCAATAGGGTGCCTGCGCTGGCTGTGTCCACTATTTAATTCCGGGACACTGTATTGTTCCGGAATGAAGGTCCCGGGACCCAGGACAGATATGTCCATTGCGGGACAGTCCCAGGCAATCCGGGACACGTGGGCCCCCTAATTCATACATGCACATACGAGGGCCAATTTAGACGGGAGCCAATTAACTGCTTGCCAACCAGCCGCCATCAGTCTACTGCGGCAGGTCGGCTCTCCTGCGCGAACCACTGTAGCTGTACAGCAGTCCGTGCATGGGGGGATAGCGGGCGCGCTGCAGCGCGTGTCCGCGGCTCCGGAGGTTTCTGTCCGCCGGCGACCCGCGATTGTGGGGTACAAAGGCAGAAGGGGATCTGCCAGTGAAAACAAGGGATCCCCGTTCTGCCTGATGACCTGTCAGAGATCTGCTGTTCCCAGTGATCGGGAACAGTGATCTCTGACATGTCCTTGGCAGCCCATCCCCCCTACAATTAGAACACACCCAGGAAACACTTAATCGCCCCCCTAGTGTTAACCCCTTCCCTGACAGTGTCATTTATACATTGATTAGTGCATTTTTATTGCACTGGTCCCCAAAAAGTGTGATTTGGGAATCAGATTTGTCCGCCACAATGTCGCAGTCCCGCTAAAAAATCGCAGATCGCTGCCATTACCAGTAAAAAGAATAAAAAATTAATAAAAGTCCCTAAATCTATCCCGTAGTGTGTAGACACGATAACTTTTGCGCAAACCAACCAATATACGCCTATTGCGATTTTTTTTTTATTTTTTTTACCAAAAATATGTAGAAGAATATATATCAGCCTAAACTGATGAATATATATATTTTTTTATTTTTTTGGATATGTATTATAGCAGAAAGTATTTTTTTTTTTTTTTTTTTTCCAAAAAATTTCGCTCTTTTTTTGTTTATAGCGCAAAAAATAAAAACCGTAGAGGTGATCAAATACCACCAAAAGAAAGCTCTTTGTGGGGAAAAAAGGACTTCAATTTTGTTTGGGTGCAGTGTCGCACAACCGCGCAATTGTCATTAAAGCGATGTAGTGCCGTATCACAAAAAATGGCCTGGTCAGGAAGTGGGTAAATCCTTCCGGGGCTGAAGTATTTAAACTACCAGCATGTCTTTGGAGTATGGGAGGAAACAGGGATAACATGCAGACTCCAGGCAGGTAGTGCTGTGGTTGGGATTCAAACCAGCAACCCTAGTGCTGCTAGGCGTAAGTGCTAACCACTTAGCCACTGTGTGTTTTTAATCTTTTCTTAAATTTTTTATTTTATTAAAGGTTTTAATTTATATAAAACAAAAGTCACACTTATAATAGACAAAGAAATTCAGGTGTGAAGAACATTTACTGAGGTTTGGAGTACAATCCAAGCCAAGGGCATACATTCCCAAACTAATGTATAAAAATTACTTTCATAAGTTTTTAGTAGAATCTGTAGTTTGTATTGGGGAGCACATCTACGTGTATATTGTTCATATTACACTCATATTTTTTTTTTCTTTTTCTCTTTTTTTTTACGTTTTAAGTCGGGAAAGGTTACCAAACCCTTGCCAGTTAGTTTTATTTTTATGTTCTCCGTGTTGGGTAGATGTCTTTCGGTCTTGTAGACACAACGGGAAATTAAAAGAAGTGACAAAAATACCCTCTTAAGCTGGCCATACACTAGCAGAATTTTGTTTGAAATGTTTCGTTAGGAACGTTTATTCCATTTTTTATTAATGGGGGTCAAATCAACCATTTTTTTTTTTATTTTTTTTTACCACGATCGCAAAAAAATTCAGAGGAGCAGGATGAAAATGTTTCTCAAATTAACAAATTTCTAACTGTGTATGTGGTTTTCATTTGGGTAAGTCCATTCATTCCAAAATTAAATCTTGAAAAGAAACTACGTTTTGAAATACTTTCTAACGGCATTCGTCAACGCATCGAATGCATTGGGAATATCCATACGAATTTTCATACAAACATAGTTACATAGTTAGTCTGGTTGAAAAAATAGGATTTTTATAACAGCTTACCTGTAAAATCCTTTTCTTGGAGTACATCACGGGACACAGAGCGACATAGTCATTACTAATGGGTTATATAGATACCGTCAGGTGCTGGCACTGGCAACTTCCAAAACCGGAAGTACCCTCCCCTATATAAGCCCCTCCCATCCGGGAGCACCTCAGTTTTGTAGCAAAGCAATAAGTGTCCCCAAAGAGGGGCGGGAGCTCTGTGTCCCGTGATGTACTCCAAGAAAAGGATTTTACAGGTAAGCTGTTATAAAAATCCTATTTTCTTTCTCGTACATCACGGGACACAGAGCGACATAGTCATTACTAATGGGATGTCCTAAAGCAATGCCAAATGAGGGGGGGGATACACCATATATAAGCTGAGCGCTATCAGACATGAGGATCTTTTGCGGCCTGCAACACACTGCGCCCAAAGGCGACATCCTCCTGACTTCTAACGTCCACCTGGTAGAACCTAGTAAACATGTGTACTGAAGACCATGTTGCGGCCTTACAGATTTGAGCCAGGGAGGCCTGGTGATGCACTGCCCATGAAGTTCCAACTGCTCTCGTGGAGTGCGCTCTAACTTTGAACGGAGGCGGTCTCCTTCAAGCCATAGGCTTGTATTATGACCTGTCGAATCCACCTGGCTAAAGTAGATTTTGACGCTGCCTGACCCTTTCTGGGGCCTTCCGGCAGAATAAACAAAGTATCCGTTCTGCGAATCTGAGCAGTGGCTTTTAGATAAGCTTTAACTGCTCTTACTACATCCAAAGAATGCAATAACTTTTCCTCTACCGAAGTAGGTTTGGGGAAAAAAGAAGGAAGAACCACATCTTGGTTCAAATGAAAACTCGATACCACCTTAGGAAGAAAGGCTGGATGAGGACGTAACACTACTCTGTCCTTATGGATAACCAGATATGGCTCCTTACAGGACATAGCTGCTAATTCCGATACTCTTTTAGCCGAACAAATGGCTACTAGAAAAATCAATTTCCTGGTGAGAAGCACCAAGGAAATATGCTGTAATGGTTCAAATGGTTGTTTCTGTAGAACCGACAGAACCAAGTTTAGATCCCATGGACATATGGGAATATTAACCGGAGGACTAATACGCATCACTCCTTGTATAAAGGCTTTGACTAGTGAATGCGAAGCCAAGGGCCTTTGAAAAAATATTGACAAGGCCGAAATCTGACCCTTGATAGTACTCAAGGCAAGCTTCCTATCTACAGCCCATTGTAGGAAGTCCAGAATCCTACCTATTACGTATTTACGTGGATGCCATTTCTTGGCCTCACACCAGGCGATGTACGCCTTCCAGATTCTATAGTAGATCTGCCTGGATACCGGCTTCCTGGCATTGATCATGGTAGATACCACAGAATTAGAGAGCCCTCTCTTTTTTAGAATGTGGGCTTCAATAGCCAGGCCGTCAAACCTAGGGCTGGTAAGGAAGGGTGGTATATCGGTCCTTGCGAAAGCAGGTCCGGACGATGTGGGAGGGTCCAAGGACTCCCCACAGACATTTTTACAATCTCCGCGTACCATGCTCTTCGGGGCCACGCTGGAGCCACCAGAATCACTGGTTTATTTTCTACCCTGATTCTGCGGAGTAATCGAGGTAACAATTGTGGCGGTGGGAATGCATATATCAGCTTGAACTGATCCCAAGGGAACACTAGGGCATCCGAGCCGCACGCTAGGGGATCCCTTGTCCAAGAGACAAACCTGTCCACTTTTGTGTTGAATCTGGATGCTAGCAGATCTACATCCGGTGTTCCCCACCGCTGACATATTGTCCGGAAAACCTCGGGATGAAGGGACCATTCCCCTGGGCATAATTGTTGGCGACTTAGAAAGTCCGCCTTCCAATTCTCCACTCCTGGAATGAATACCACAGATATGGCTGGGACATATCTTTCTGCCCATCTCAGGATGTAATTTACTTCCCTTTGGGCTGCACGACTCCTGGTGCCCCCCTGACGATTGATATATGCCACTGCTGTGGCATTGTCTGATTGAACTCTGACAGGGGACCCTTGGAGTTTGGATGTCCATGCTACTAGGGCATACCGGGCTGCTCGTATCTCTAAGAGATTGATGGGCAGGGCCTTTTCTGCTTCTGACCACTTGCCCTGGAGAGACCATTGCTCCAGTACTGCTCCCCAGCCTATAAGGCTGGCATCTGTAGTGACCACCTTCCAGGAAATCGGACTGAAGGATTTCCCTCTTTCCAGATTCTGGGGAACCAACCACCAGCGGAGGCTCTTGCGAACGGAAGGGGACAAGGACATTGGTAAGTCCAGAGCCTGAACTTTTTTGTTCCAGGCTGACAGTATGGCCCTTTGCAACTTCCTTGAATGGAATTGACCGTAGGGTACTGCTTCGAATGATGCCACCATTTTTCCCAGCAGCCTCATGCACAGGCGTATGGATGGCTGTCTTTTTGAACCCACTAAGTGGATCAAATCTCTCAAAGACGACCCCTTTTCTTGAGGCAAGAAAATTTTTCTCTGGTCTGAATCCAGCCTTAGCCCCAAGTATTCCAGACTTTTGACTGGTTTTAGGGCTGACTTGTCTCGGTTGATAATCCAACCGTGATATTCCAGAAACTTGATTGTCTCGTGAACAACCACTTCTAGTTTTTCCACTGAGTGGTCTATCAGCAACAAGTCGTCTAGATATGCCATTATCGTTACACCTCGTGTCCTTAGATTGGCCAATAATGGGGCCAGAATTTTTGTGAACACTCTTGGTGCTGTGGCCAGACCGAAGGGTAAGGCTCTGAACTGAAAATGGCGTCCTTCTACCGCAAAGCGTAGAAATTTTTGGTGGACTGGAAAGATGGGAATGTGCAAATAAGCATCTTTGATGTCGATCGAGGCTAACCATTCCTCCCCTTGTAGGGCAGTGGCTACCGATCGGATCGACTCCATCCGGAAAGTCCTGATATGTAGGAATTTGTTTAGCCCTTTTAGATTTAATATGGGCCTCACGTCCCCGTTTGGCTTCGGAACTGTAAAGAGGTTTGAGTAAAACCCGAACCCCCATTCTTCCAGGGGAACCTCTATAATTACTGCTTGGAGCAATAATTGTTCCAGTGCCAACAGGAGGGATCCTCTCTTCTGGGGATCCCTTGGCACGTTTGACCTTATACAGCGGGAAGGAGGGGAGTTTTTTAACTCCAATTTGTATCCCAGATTTACTGCGGAGAGCACCCATCTGTCTCGGATCGTGTCCCGCCAGGTCTCTGTGAACAACTGAAGTCTTCCCCCCACCCGATTGAGTGGGGGCAACCCTTCATGCATTTGACTTTGGGGGAGGTTTTGTACCTCTCCTGCTCCAGGGCTTCTTGTTACCCTGTAACTGTCCCTGATTTTTACCTCCGGGATTTGACCGAGGAGGCCGTCGGAACTGTTTCACAGCCGATGTCCTAGGGACTGGAGAAGCCGGCCTCTTAAAAGAGGGACCTCTAACTCTATTTCTAACCGGCAAAAGTGTACTTTTACCGCTGGAAATTCTCTGGATATACTTGTCCAGGTCTTCCCCGAATAAGCGCTCACCATGAAATGGGAAGCTGACCAGCAATTTTTTACAGGGAGCTTCAGCAGACCAGTTTTTGAGCCATAGAAGCCTGCGCATATGTACTACAGACAGCGTAAGGCGGGAGGCCTGATGGATTGAATCCTTTATGGCGTCCACCGCAAAGCATAAGGCTCTAGGTAGATCAGCTAGGGCAAGAGCCTGCTGATCTGGCAAGTCCCTTAAGACCTGTTTCAACTGATCCTTCACTGCTTGGCAGACCCCAATAGCTGCCACTGCTGGTTGTGTCACCAATCCTGCTGTAGAAAAAGCAGATTTTAATAAGGACTCCAATTTTTTATCTATTGGGTCCTTGAACATTTGGACATTATCCACCGGACATGTCAGTGATTTATTCACACAAGAGATGGCTGCGTCCACTGTAGGGACCTTCCATTTTCTGATGAACTTATCCTCCATGGGATAGACCACCGGAAATCTCTTAGGGGGAGTAAATATTTTGTCAGGATGCTCCCAATCCTGGTAAATGAGCCCTTCCAGTAAAGGATGGATTGGGAAGGAACAAACAGTCTGGGGAGCTTTTAGCGACCCCAACGAGGAGACAGAAGTGGATGATGGCTCCGCAAGTGGCATTTTAAATGCTGATCGGACCATATTAGTCAGGGACTGAACCCATAACCTTTCAGCATGTGATGCTGAGAACGGCTCTTCCACTGTTGATTCCTCTACAACCGAATCGACCTCATCCTGATCCCCTTCAGGTAGGTCGATCCCTGTATGGGACTGTTGCTCTGTTAACAGGCACTCTGAGGGAGGAGACGGAGATCGGGCGCTTTTCTCCTGTGACAGGGAAGCCGCGATCAATGCTGACAATCTCTCTTCCAGCCCTCCCAGAGCTGAGGAAAAAACCGCCTCTGTTACATACACAGGAGCAGGTGAACTGAGGACAGCCACAGTACCAGGTACTCCTGAGGGTGCTCTACGGTCACTAACCTCTGATTCTTCAGGGGAGATTGGTGCAGCCAAAGCATGCCCAAGATCCTCAGAGCCCGATGGAGACCCCCTATTCCTCCTGGAATTTCTAGTCCCGGAGTTTTTAGACGGCATATTCCTAAGCCACAAAGCTGAGGTATTCCAGCCGAAATACACCAGTTACTGATAATAGTCTAGCATAAATGCTGCTATAAGAAACAGTTGGTGTCTACTAATGTGCCTTTCTAGGGGATGCCTGTATCAACCGCTTGCTGTATGCCCTTTTTTAAATGTTGCCAGCTCTGTCTCTGTACTTCATAGCCAGCTCACCGCACAAAAATGTGGTTTTTAACATGCTGGGACGCCCGCACATGCGCAGAAGCGCTGCGGCGCGCACAGAGCGTCATCCCCCAGGCTCCGCCCCCTTTCCCGGCTCACCTCTATATATAGAGGCGCGTGCACGCGCACGCGCGCGGCCATGTGCGCCTTCGGCGCTAATTTTGAAAAATGGAAACTAGGGACAAGAGCCAGGGCCCCTCTTTGCCGCAGGCTGGGGGATGGATGAGCATTGCAACATGGCAGAGGAAGCAGTTTCCCATAAGAGAACTCACCATCTGCCTGGACTTGCTCTGCTGAGAAGAAACTAGTCCACATGACAAGAAAACATTCCACAGCGGCCTCTAGTGGACAAACACAGGTACCGCAGTCTAATATATTAAATATATATAAAAAAAAATTTTTTTTTTTTTCTTGACCACCATTAAAAATTATTACATTTTTTTAGTAGTTACAGGCATGCACAGAATTTTGCGGGAATACCATTAGGTAACAGACAGAAAGACAAATTAGGCTTGGGGGTCCCCCAATAGAACCAAGTTCCTGGGGGCCCCCACTTACCTGTTCCCCGCCGCAGGACTTTGTTTGGTCCACAAAAGCCCAAACTTCACCTATCACGGCAGGCATTGTAATTAAACCTTCAGGGACCGGGTTCCCAAGGATTCCACTCCCCTGGACCTGTATAGCACCCTGCACAGAAAACATCTTGGTCGTGGGTATGACCAGAGCTCTGGATCCCAGGGTCCAGCTCTCCTAAGAGAAGCATTACAGGCAAAACCTTGCTCTTCTCTGCAAGGCCCGGGTACCGACCGTTTAGCTATGAAGCTTTTTTGGTCGGATCCGGAATAGCTTACTGAGGCCCAAAAGAACCTGTACGCAAGCTCAGTGAAAAACACATGTTTCTTCTTGGCCAACACCTTAGACACTGGCAAAAAACTGAGGTGCTCCCGGATGGGAGGGGCTTATATAGGGGAGGGTACTTCCGGTTTTGGAAGTTGCCAGTGCCAGCACCTGACGGTATCTATATAACCCATTAGTAATGACTATGTCGCTCTGTGTCCCGTGATGTACGAGAAAGAAAAGACACAAGTGTATTGCTTTAAACAGCTGTCCTTGGAACAAGTGACCTCATTGGAAGGTTTCTCCTTTATTCCTGTTCTCAATATTTTTAGTTCTCAAACACTTTTAGTCCAGATAACAATGGTAACCAGTGGCGGTGCATCCATAAAGGGTGCACGGGCGCCGCCCCCTCTCTCCTGCCACCTCTCTCTCACTATAGATAGATTCATGCGTTGCATGTATCCCTGGGTGGTGTGATCATCACTGTGCTGCTTCTTTTTTCACTGTCCAGTTACAGGCTGAGGCAGGTCCAGAACAGCCTTGGCTGAGAAAGTGTGATTTGAAAGATGCTGGCCACTGCAATGAGGACATCTAAAGGCAGAAAAAAAGTACTGGAAAAGGTGAATAATGCAGCAAAATCTAGATGTTTCATCTTTTAACCTCTTGCCATCCACATAACACATGTGTTGGTGGAAGAGCTTTCTGTGCTTAGAGTGTACTCACTGCGTGCTTCCAGCACAGTAACAGAGCTGTCACACATACAGACCTAGCTCTCGGCACACACTAATGATCAGGGGTTGGCAGGACCAGCTCCCAAATATGTGACCACTGTGACAGCCAATCACAGTGGTCATGTGAACAACTGATGCTTCTGCGCCTTGGACATAGAGACCCAGTTAAAGGGAAGCCACGACTTGGCCGGAAGTGGTTAATGAGATGTTCATTTTTATATTGTTGTTTTGGCTGGAGTTCTGCTTTAAGCTCAAGTTGATTCAGTTAACCCATTCTTTCTATGGCTGGATCTTGGCGCTTGACTTTCCAGGCCTGCACACTGGTCACTAGCCTTTTATGATAACCTTTACTAACCTCTCCTGAAAATGCCAGTTGCCTCAGAGTAATGCTGATCAGGTGTCTTTTAGTACTTTGAGTCACTAATGCACATAAAGATCCGGAGGTCTGACTTGCTTGTTACAGCTCAGCATCCTAAAAAGTATTGCAGCCAGAGACAGCCAAGCAGCTAGCATTGCAGGAGGTCAGTCCTGATCTTTCTCTCAGCTCAGATTTTCTTTAGGAATGACTCCATGTCTTCATGTTGGCTGTTTATGTATTCTGTATTATGAAGAATGCAAGATTCTCCAAGTCATGTAAGAACAGTGCAAAGAACTGTAATAGGAAGACCTTATCACTGAAGTCCCTGAGGGACACAAGGAGCCAGTGGTTGACATGGTCTGTTTTTATTTTATTAATGAACCTTTTAAGTTTAGTCATTCCTCCATCTAGCTAATGCCTACCTCGTTTAAAGGTTCTCTTCCCACATCTAGCTAATCCCCACCTCTTCTAGGTTCCCTTCCTGCATCTAGCTCAGTGGTTCCCAACATCCGTCCTCAAGTACCCCCAATAGGCCATGTTTTTTGTAATTTCAGTTAGAAAAAATAGCTCTCATACATGCCAAGGCATTGACATTGATTTAAAGCACTTGTGTACAGCAGAAACATGACTTGTTTGGGATACTTGAGGACTGAGGTTGGTAACTACTGAGCTATATGGAGGAAGAAATCCCCCAGGTTTTCTTCTACCAACTAGTTAATCTCCCACCTCTTCTTCTTCAAGGTACCCTTCTTCCATCTAGCCTAATCTCTACCTCTTCAAGGTTCCCTTCTTCCATCCAGCTAATACTCACGTCTTAAAGGTTCCCTTCTTTTATCTAGCTAATCCTCACTTCTTCAAAGTTCTCTTCTACGAACTAGCTAATCTCTACCTTCCTTTCTTACATTTAGCCTAATCCCAACCTTTTTAGGGTTTCCTTCTTTCTAGCTAATGCCCACCTCTTCAAGGTTCCCTTCTTCTATCTAGCTAATGCCCACCTCTTCAAGGTTCCCTTCTATCTAGCGAATGCCCACCTCTTCAAGGTTCCCTTCTTCTATCTAGCTAATGCCCACCTCTTCAAGGTTCCCTTCTTCTATCTAGCTAATTGCCCACCTCTTCAAGGTTCCCTTCTTCTATCTAGCTAATGCCCACCTCTTCAAGGTTCCCTTCTTGCATTTAGAAAATTCCCACCTCTTCAAGTTTCCCTTCTTCTATCTAGCTAATGCCCACCTCTTCAAGGTTCCCTTCTTCTATCTAGCTAATGCTCACCTTTTCAAGGTTCCCTTCTATCTAGCTAATTGCCCACCTCTTCAAGGTTCCCTTCTTCTATCTAGCTCAGGGATATGCAATTAGCAGACCTCCAGCTGTTGCCAAACTACAAGTCCCATGAGGCATAGCGAGACTCTGACATCAGCAAGCATGACACCCAGAGGCAGAGGCATGATGGGACTTGTAGTTTTGCAACAGCTGGAGGTCCGCTAATTGCATATCCCTGATCTAGCTAATGCTCACCTCTTCAAGGTTCCCTTCTTCTATCTAGCTAATGCCCACCTCTTCAAGGTTCCCTGCTTCTATCTAGCTAATGCCCACCTCTTCAAGGTTCCCTTCTTCTATCTAGCTAATGCCCACCTCTTCAAGGTTCCCTTCTATCTAGCTAATGCCCACCTCTTCAAGGTTCCCTTCTTCTATCTAGCTAATGCCCACCTCTTCAAGGTTCCCTTCTTCTATCTAGCTAATGCCCACCTCTTCAAGGTTCCCTTCTTCTATCTAGCTAATGCCCACCTCTTCAAGGTTCCCTTCTTCTATCTAGCTAATGCCCACCTCTTCAAGGTTCCCTTCTTCTATCTAGCTAATGCCCACCTCTTCAAGGTTCCCTTCTTCTATCTAGCTAATGCCCACCTCTTCAAGGTTCCCTTCTTCTATCTAGCTATTGCTAATGCCCACCTCTTCAAGGTTCCCTTCTTCTATCTAGCTAATGCCCACCTCTTCAAGGTTCCCTTCTATCTAGCTAATGCCCACCTCTTCTTCAAGTTTCCCTTGTTCCATCTAGCTAATTCCCACCTCTTCAATGTTCCCTTCTACCAACCAGCTAATCGCCTATCTTTCAATGTCTCCTTCTTCCAGCCAGCTATTTTCCACCTTCTCCAGTTTAAGTACAGTTTAGAGGATCTTTATGTGCTCTACCGCAGCTCTGTGTTTTTAAGTTGTGGATGTCCTCTCACAATTACTATTTAATGATGCCTTTTGAAGAACATTGATAGGCTTAATTAATTTTGAGCAGGCAGTACAAGAAAATAAGTGGATTTTTTTTCTTTTCTGTTCCCCTCTCCTATAACTAAACCTGACCCCTTGTCATTCAACTGTCAAATGCTAGAGCTTCAGTGGGCAGTGTTGTCTCTAGCATTGGGCAGTGAAATTACAGGAGGCAGGGCTTAAGCTTGACTTGCACAGATAAGACAGATAAGACCCCATGTGCAGCAGGGTCTTGGTATCCAAGGGGGATCCACAAAGACAAGGAGAATGATTTGACGGGTAACCAGGTACCAGGAGGTTCTTGCACTTTGGTACTGTTGTCGCCTTAATGCTGAAGTCTAGGTCGGTAATGAAGAGACACCTTAGCTTTCATTCCCCTATATAACAACATTCAGAAAGGGAGAGAGAGAGACAGTACTGCAGACAAGTGCTGGCAAGGAACATGCTGATAAGAGGAAAGAGAATGGGTATGACCTTAACTCAGTCTGCTGTGCTGCTCTTTCATCATCCACTCAAAAGAGCTGTGGGTGAAAAAAAGGAACACCACTATATTCCTTAACTTTAATTGGTGTCATCCACCTGGTTGTGCTTTGTGGCAGGGCTGTCCAAATCTCAGGAATGGATGCACAGAAAAAAAAACTTATGTTTTTTGTGCATATTTTTGCATATTTAGCTTTTTGCCCAGAGGTCAACTTTAAAACATTATTACTTTTAAAGTAACCTAATGCTACACAATTTCCCTCATACACCAAAGTGTCTCAGACCTATCCAGCATAACCCTTGGCAACCAATAAACTTTAGTTCAATGTCCAACTATTTTTAATTTTTTTTTACAATACATGTTTAAATCTTGTCTATAATTTGCTCCGTATATAAACTCTAGTACTAATATGACACATCGTATCATATGATTTTCTTTTTAGGCAGAAGTAAATGGCATCCCTGACTATCTCTCGAATTGTGTAAGACTCGACCCACGCATTTCTCCTGGCAACAGCCAAAGTTGTTCTGCTTACAAATCTGACAAGCAGATGTCCTATGGATTCCTCTTCCCACCCCGTGAGTCTTATCTCTGCATCTTGATCTGTGTGTTTTAACTTGTTACTGGTGGCTTGCAAAAGGGGAAAAACCATGGCATGATAATTGCTGGTATCAGTGTTTCTCTGTTAGAACTCGGACAGCCTTGAGTTTTATCTGAAGTTCTGTGTAAAAGGCTACATGCTGATTAAGAAATGTAAAATGTTGTGTTTGCACAAACACAAATTTCATCATAGGGGTATTGTGTGATGCACTTTAACTGGAATCAGCTTGCATGTTCGGGCTTGCTGTCAGGGCTTTAAACTAAAGTAAGAATCCCAAAGCAATAGCTCTATAATTAACCATATAGACCAATCACATTCTCTGAAAAAGTTAACCCTGTTTGACTACTATAGGCCATTCATTTATTTTTGCTACAATTTTTCGGATTGATTCCAACCAGCCCTGCAGTTATTAAGGCAAAATAATAATAGAAAAAACTGCAGTACACCTCCCCATGTTTTATCCCTATAGGGTTTGTCTCCACTGGTGGGTCATTTTTAACACCTCGCATTTTCAAAGCATTTGCATTTTTTTTTTTTTTAACATATGTGGCTACCCTAAGGTTAGGAAGTTGGAAAGTTGCCCTATGTCGTCACTGTTGAATGGTGCACTTTACATTTTTTTTTTTTTTTGTAAGGTCCACAACCCGCCGCAACACTTCCACTTCCGCCTGTACTAGGCTATTTAATAGCATTATTGTGGTTGTAGGAGGTGGTTCAAACACTTGGAAATTTCCCTGTTTACCTCCAGTGGAGGCAAGCTCTTAAAGACCCTACAAATACAGCACAATAACGGTTGATCTGCTAGTAATGCACTAAAGTGCAAGTTCCCCTTTTCAGGAAAAATGAAAAGGTGAAATAACACTATCCTAATCCCTTCTGTGCTTACCTCTGTGTATATTGCCAGTATTTTTACAGTTAAGTTTAACATAGAGTTAAGGTTGACTTTAAAACCTCCAAAATACTCCACAGTAAATCTGTGGTCAACCCAAAATTAGTAAATGAGCTTTAAAATAAACCTTCACTGACCAATGTAGCTGCAGGTACTGTGGAACAACTAATCACTGGAAAAATAAGTTGGAGGACTCTCATCCATGGGGACAGGAAATGGCAGTAAAAACCCTTTTCACTCTAAAAAAAATGTTTGGATGGAGATGTGTTTTAAGGGGAGATGATTGTTTGTTTTATATCTTGTATATATCTTATGTTAAGATATTGTACATGGTTTTGCATGTATAGCTTATATTTTTCCTTTGCATTTTCAGAATTTAGTTCCTCTGCTGATGCCAGATATGATGCATTCCTCATTACAAATGTTGTTCCTATATATCCAGCATTTAAAAGTAAGTGTACTAATAATCCACTCCTAAAACTAAAGGCAAATATTTCCTTCTAATTTTAGAATAGATGAAAGTGACCTCCCGTTCTAATAACAATCCTAAAACTGTTGGATTACCCATTACTTTTTGGTTCAATCACAGTTGTCAACATGACTATGACTGGGACAAAGGGGAAAGTGCAGAGAAGTACAACCAAACTGATAAGGGGCATGGAGGAGCTTGACTATGAGGAAAGATTAGAGGAACTGAATGTATTCTCTCTTGAGAAGAGGAGATTAAGGGGGGATATGATCAACCTGTATAAATACATAAGGGGTCCATTTAGTGAACTTGGGGTGAAGTTATTAAATTTAGGGTCATCACAGAGGACAAGGGGCACTCTTTATGTCTGGCGGAAAAGACCTATCATCTCCAAATATGGAAAGGTTTCTTCATAGTAGCTGTGAAAATGTGGAATAGACTCCCTCAAGAGGTGGTTCTGGCCAACTCAGTAGATTGTTTTAAGACGGACTGGATTCTTTCCTAGAGGCACATAATATAACTGGATACTAATATTTCTAGGTAAAGTTGATCCAGGGGATATCCAATTGCCTCTTGGGGGATCAGAAAGGATTTTTTTTTGTTGCTCCATGCTGGCGCAATTTGCATCATGCTTTTGTTTTGTTTTTTTCTCTGGATCAACTGTGGGTATCGGATTGTAAAATCTTTTTCCCTTCTATTGGTTGAACTGGATGGACTTGTCTTTTTTGAAACTAGACTATCTATGTAACTATGTAAAGTAATAAAAACCTGACAGATTCCAGCCCTTCAATGATCTTTGGCAGATGCAAGTTTTTGAATTGTGTTATCACTAGTAGTGCTTAGTACTAAAGAGGAGTTACCTTTTAGGCTTAAAGCAGAGGTCCGCCCAATTTTTTTTTTAAAGTCAGCAGCTACAAATACTGCAGCTGCTGACTTTTAAAATAAGGACACTTACCTGTCCAGGGCGCCCGCCATGTCGGCACCCGAAGCCGACCCATCCCCTTGGCCCCCGGATGCTGCCGCCGCCGCCATCTTCGGTGAGAGAATCAGGAAGTGGAAGCCTTGCGGCTTCACTTCCTGGTTCCTTCCTGCACATGCTGTCTTCTGGGACCCGTGTGACTCCCGGAAGACAGCGGGGGGCGGACAGGAAGTGGCGTAGATACCCGCAGATAATGCAGCTATCTATGCCCCGAAGTGGGTGCAAATACCTGTATTAGACAGGTATCTCCTCCCCCCTGAAAGGTGCCAAATGTGACACCGGAAGGGGGGAAGGTTCCGAAAAGTGGAAGTTCCATTTTTGGGTGGAACTCCGCTTTAACCACTTAACGACCGCCCACTGTAAATATACGTCAGCAGAATGGCACCGACAGGCAGAATCACGTACATATACGTGATTGCCTTTGTATAGTTGGGGGGTCCGATCGGACCCCCCTTCTTTACAGTGGGTGGTCGTTTTACCTTCGGGAGCGATCCGGCATGAGGGGACGGCCGTTCGATTCCGGCCACCCCCTCTCGATCGCTCCCGGCGAATGAGAGAGCTTCCCCTGCCTGCCAGGAAGGAGGAAGTGATGTCATCTCTCCTGGGGCGCTCACATATACCGAGCGCCGTACAGGAGAAGATGCAGGTTAGTACACAAAACAGCACACTGACACCAGGACACATAGGCACATAAATCGCCCCCCCAGGCACCCCCAGATCACCCCCAGCCCCCCCCCAGCCCCCAGTCACAGTGTCACTGATTGCAGTGACCATTTATTTAGTGATCACTGCAATCAGTGACATTTGTGACTGTAAAAGTGTCACTACATTTAGTTTTAGGTCCAGTGTAGCCCCCTAACCCCCCCCTAATAAAGGTTTAACCCCCTGATCACCCCCCAGATAACCCTTTCACCCCCTATCACCACTGTCACTAAGCAATCATTTTTCTGATCGATGTCTTAGCGTCGGTGATGCTGATCGGTAGCCAGTAATTTTTTTTAGGTTCGCCGCAGGTTTTTATAGCGTCGGGTACCCCCATATATTACCTAATAAAGGTTTAACCCCCTTGATCACCCCCCAGGTAACCCTTTCACCCCCTAGCACCGCCGTGGCTATGCGATCATTTTTCTGATCGATGTCTTAGCGTCGGCGATGCTGATCGGTAGCCAGTAATTTTTTTTAGGTTCGCCGCAGGTTTTTATAGCGTCAGGTACCCCCATATATTATCTAATAAATGTTTAACCCCCTGATCGCCCCCCAGGTAACCCTTTCACCCCCTATCACCACTGTCTCTAAGCAATCGTTTTTATGATCGTTGTCTTAGTGTCGGTGATGCCGATAGGTAGCCAGTAATTTTTTTTTAGGTTCGCCGTCAGGTTTTTATATAGCGTCAGGTACCCCCATATATTACCTAATAAAGATTTTAACCCCCTAATTGCCCCTAGTTAACCCTTTCACCAGTGATCATCATATAAGTGTTACGGGTGACGCTGGTTAGTTAGTTTGCTTTTTATAGTGTCAGGGCACCCGCCGTATATAACCCAATAAAGGTTTAACCCCCTGATCGCCCGGCGGGTGATATCAGTTAGGTTTTAGCGTCGGAGAGGGTCTGCATCACACCCCAGGCAGCGTCAGGTTAGTGCCAGTAGCGCTAACACCCACACGTGAAGCATACACCCCCCTTAGTGGTATAGTATCTGATCAGCTCAATATCTGATCTGATCAGATCTATACTAGCGTCCCCAGCAGTTTAGGGTTCCCAAAAACGCAGTGTTAGCGGGATCAGCCCAGATACCTGCTAGCACCTGCGTTTTGCCCCTCCGTCCAGCCCAGGCCACCGAAGTGCAGTATCGATCGGTCACTTGCAAAACACAACGCACATAACTGCAGCGTTCGCAGAGACAGGCCTGATCCCTGCGACTCCAGTGCTGTAGGAGGTAATTTCACCACCACAGTTAAAAAAAAAAAGCATATATGCCGAAGCATTGGGGCAGCAGGAGCGGAGGAGCGATTTTGCTCCTAATGCCGCGTATATACGGTCGAAATTCCGACGGAGGCTTGCCCGTGGAAAAGTCTGACCATGTGTACGCGGCATAACTTTTGCGAGAAGATGCCCCCATGCTTCGGCATATATAAATGGTGCATGTATGCCCATCATTAGAAGTGGGTGGATGAAGGGCGGTATTCTAATGGTGGGCATACCCACCGATCAATCTTTTTTTTTCGTTCAGCCAACAGGCTGCATGAAAAAAAAGATTACAATACATGTCCAACAAGGACCAGCAACGTACTGGTATGTTGCTGGACTTTGAATGTTTATACCAGAATTAGTGATGAGCCGAACACCCCCGGGTTCGGTTCGCACCAGAACCCGCGAACGGACCGAACGTTCGTACGAACATTAGAACCCTATTAAATACAATGGATGCGAACGTTCGAATTCTAAAGTGCTAATTATAACGACTATTATGCATGTTATTGTCCTAAAAAGGGTTTGGGAACCCGGGTTCTGCACCAGGGGACATGTATCAATGCAAAAAGAAGTTTTAAAAACGGTCGTTTTTCGGGAGCAGTCATTTTAATGATGCATAAAGTGAAAAAAAAAAAGTCAAATATTCCTTTAAATATCGTACCTGGGGGGTGTCTAAAGTATGCCTGTGAAGTGTCACGTGTTTCCCGTGTTTAGAACTGTCCCTGCACAAAATGACACTTCTAAAGGAAAAAAAAAGCCATTTAAAACTGCTTGCGGCTTTAATGTAATGTCTGGTCCCGGTAATATGGATGAAAATCTTTAAGAAAAATGGCATAGCTACCCCATGACCCCCCCCCCCCTACCCCAGCCCATTACCAGCCCCTTTGGGTCTTGTATGGATATTAAGGGGAACACCGCACACAAAATAAAAAAGGCCCTATATACTCTGAACAGCCGTATACAGGCGGTGCATACAAGACAGGGACTGTAGGTTTGTTCTTATGTAGAATCTGTTTGTAATTTTGAACAGGTACATTGTTTAAGTGTAGCTCCAGCCCAAAAATCTATTTTTAAACTTTTTGGAAAACATAGGTAAGGGTTATCACCCCTGTAACATTTGTTTTGCTGTCTGTGCCCCTGTTCAGAACATTTCACCTCACTTTCCGTCCCAATGACAACTGTTTTTGAAATGTGGTGTTTTTCTTGAAACAAGGATTGGTGATAAAGCATCAGTACAGAGGAGACACCTTTCTCCCATATTAATTCTTACAGGAGAGAATTTTCCTTCCTAGGGGTAGATTTCCTCTCACTTCCTGTTGTCTTCTTGCGTTTGCAAGTAGGAGTCGTTTGTAAGTTGGATGTTTGAAAGTAGGGACCTGCCGTATATACTCTGCAGAAATAGGCCCCTTAGTTGTTGGTGTTGGCACAACACTGTAAGCACTCACAGTTACTCTTGGTTGGTGCTGGAACGCCCTGCTGTCAACTATTATATCAGGAATTGTAATTACATATAATTGTTGAACAGTGGTAGTAAAAATTGGGCCTTTGATGGTGGTGCTGGTGCCACAACACTGTAAGCCCTGACAGTTACTCTTGGTGGGTGCAGCAATGGGCCCTGCTGTGAATTATTAGATCAAGAATTGTAATTGCATGCCCCTGTTGAACAGGGGCTGAAAAATTGGGCCTTTCGTGGTGGTGGTGTTGCCACAACACTGTAAGCCCTCAGAGTTACTCTTGGTGGGTGCAGGAATGGGCCCTGCTGTGAATTATTAGATCAAGAATTGTAATTACATGCCCCTTTTGAACAGGGGCTGAAAAATTGGGCCTTTCGTGGTGGTGGTGGTGGTGGTGGCGTTGCCACAACACTGTAAGCCCTCAGAGTTACTCTTGGTGGGTGCAGCAATGGGCCCTGCTGTGAATTATTAGATCAAGAATTGTAATTACATGCCCCTGTTGAACAGGGGCTGAAAAATTGGGCCTTAGGCACTGGTGGCACAACACTGCAACCCCTCACAGATACTGTACTTGGAGCACAGCAATGAGCCCTGTTGCAAAGTATTGCTTCAAAAATTGTAATGACACGCCCCTGTTAAACAGGGGCTGAAAAATTGGGCCTTAGCCACTGGTGGCGGCACCCATAAACAAAAATGATCTTCCAAGCTATCATCATCAATCGTATCATTGAGGACTCGGAGGAGGAGGATAGCCAGTCAACATAACAGCACAGGCACTCAGCATCAGCATCAGTCTTGAAGGGATGTGACATGTTAAAATCAATTAGTCTGTTATATCAGCATCAGGTGTGTGGTAGCTGGTGGTGATCCAAGACTGGTTCATCTTGATGAAAGTCAGTCGATCAACCGAGTCGGTGGACAGGCGCACCCTGTGATCCGTGACAAATCCTCCAGCAGCACTGAATGTGCGTTCCGAAAGAACGCTGGATGCAGGACAGGCCAGTAGCTCAATTGCATACTGTGCAAGCTCTGGCCAGTGATCCATCCTCAAGACCCAGTAAGCCAGAGGATTTTCGGTGGGGAAGGTGTCCAAGTCTGACCTTGCCCCTAGATATTCCTGCACCATGTTTATCAGACGCTGGCGATGGTTGCTGGAACCGATCATACTTTGGGGCTGCGGACTAAAGAATTGTCTGAACGCATCGGTCAGACGGCCACCTTCCCCACCGCTCCTTCTTTGACTGGCCGAAGCCTCAGCAACTCGTTGTCCAGGACCAGGAGTTTGTAACCTCCCAGTCTCTGGGAACGTGTTGCACAGACCTTTCTGCAAGGCCTCCCGGAGTTGTCTCATCCTCTGCTCCCTCTGCGATGGTAACATAAGGTCCGCAACCTTACCCTTGTACCGTGGATCAAGGAGAGTGGCCAGCCAGTAATGGTCCCTCTCCTTGATCCGAAGAATACGAGGATCCTTCCGCAGACTTTGCAGGATCAGGGAGGCCATGCAGCGTAGGTTAGCTGAGGCATTCGGTCCGGAGTCCTCTGGGTCACTAAGGACGACATGATCCGCAGCCACCTCCTCCCAGCCACGTACAAGTCCACTGGTTTCTTGGGACTGTAAATCATCCCTAAAAGACTGCTGCTGATGATGCTGAGTGCCAGCCTCCACCTCCATGCTGACACAATCCTCCTCCTCCTCCTCCTCCTCCTCCTCCTCCTCCTCCTCTTCCTGTGCGATGGGTGGGACAGAAGGAACACTGTCTGGGTAAAGGGGGCCTTGAGAGGCAAGGAAGTCCTCCTCTTCCTGCCTCTGTTCTGCCTCAAGTGCCCTGTCCATTATTCCACGCAGCGTGTGCTCCAACAGGTGGACAAGAGGTACAGTGTCACTGATGCATGCACTGTCACTGCTCACCATCCTCGTGGCCTCCTCAAATGGTGCCAGGACAGTGCATGCATCCCTGATCATGCCCCACTTGCGTGGAGAAAAAAAACCAAGCTCCCCTGACCCTGTCCTGGTGCCGTAGTCGCACAGGTACTCATTGATGGCCCTCTGCTGCGTGTGCAGCCGCTGCAGCATGGCCAACGTTGAGTTCCACCTGGTGGGCATGTCACATATAAGGCGGTTCTTGGGCAGGTTCAACTCCTTTTGCAGCTCAGCCAGGCGAGCACTGGCATTATAAGATCTGCGGAAATGCACACAGACTTTCCTGGCCTGCCTCAGGACATCCTGTAAGCCCGGGTACCTGCCCAAGAACCGCTGCACCACCAGGTTAAGGACGTGAGCCACACAGGGCACATGAGTCAGTTGTCCCTGTCGGAGGGCGGAGAGGAGGTTGGTGCCATTGTCGCAAACCACCATTCCTGGCTTAAGCTGGCGTGGCGTCAACCACCTCTCGGCCTGGCCCTGCAGAGCAGACAGGACCTCTGCCCCAGTGTGGCTTCTGTCCCCCAAACACACCAGCGCAAGCACGGCATGGCATCTTTTTGCCTGCGTACTTGCGTAGCCCCTTGAACGGCTACGGAGCACCGCTGGTTCAGAGGACAAAGCACAGGAAGAGGCCATGGAGGAAGAAGAGGAGGGGGTGGAGGAGAGAGGTGTGTCACAACCAGTAGTAGCATTTTGGAGGCGTGGCGGTGGAACAACCTCCAACACTACTGCACCTTGTCCTGCATCCTTCCCAGCTGCCAAAAGAGTGACCCAATGGGCCGTGAAAGAAAGGTAACGTCCCTGTCCATGCCTGCTGGACCATGAGTCAGCGGTAATATGCACCTTACCGCTAACCGCCCTGTCCAGCGAGGCCAAGACATTGCCTTCCACATGCCGGTAGAGAGCCGGAATAGCCTTCCGTGAGAAAAAGTGGCGTTTGGGAACCTGCCACTGAGGAACCGCACATTGCACAAACTCACGGAAGGGGGCCGAGTCTACCAACTGAAAAGGCAGCAGTTGAAGCGCTAGCAATTTAGCCAAGCTAGCATTCAACCGCTGGGCATGTGGATGGCTGGGAGTGAACTTCTTTCGACGGTCCAGCAGCTGGGGCAGGGAAATTTGCCTGCTAGAATCGGACGTCGGTGTACTGCTAGCAGAGTGGCCGCAAGTACTTGGCTGTGACACACCTAATTCTACACCTTCATTCCTCTCAGTGCATGTTTCAGAGAGGACTGAAGTTATAGTGGGGTTGGAGATCCCAGCTGATGCGGTGCAAGGAGAGGTCCGCTTTGTTCTTTGGTGTGGGTCTTTGAGGTAGGCTTGCCAACGAGCTGCATGGCAGGTCAACATATGTCTGGTCAGGCATGTGGTACCCAAGCGGCTGATGTTTTGGCCACGCGATATACGCTTGAGACATATGTTGCAAACAGCAGCTGTGCGATCTGATGCACTAGCCTCAAAAAAGGCCCACACCAAAGAACTTTTTGAATGACGGGCAGAGGCAGCGACCTGCACAGGCGGAGCTCTGCGGTGTGATTCCGTCGGTGTACTGCCCTTACGCTGGCCACCAAAGGGCATCCTGCCTCGTTGGAGATGTGCCTCCTCATCATCCCCTCCCTCCTCATCACTGGAGCCAATCTGGCAGTATGCTGCAGCTGCTGGAACATGACTGCCAGATTGGTGTCCTTCTTGAGCATCCCCTCTGTCTGCTCTCACGCTACTGCCTTCCTGTAGCTGGGTTTCATCATCAGACCCTTCGAAACGCTGGGCATCCTCCTGGAGCATGTACCCAACACTGTGCTCAAACAAATATATTGGGGTACTCTTGGTCAAATCAAAAAGCACCACATCCCATTGTAATTTAATATGAGAAAAAGGGGGGGACAGCGGGTATACTCAGTACCCAGGGATTTTTTGAAAACACGGTGCTTGATGGAGATAAACACAATTGTCAAAATCAATAAAAGATTAAATTTTATTACATGAAGCATAAAAACAATACACAAAATTATTAACCATCCTTCAAGATATGTAGGTCAGTTTTCAAAAAGATGCAATTCACTGCTTGATTTCCACTCAACTAGTTTCGCTCCCAGCGGAGCTTCTTCAGGAGTGTAATAGAGTAATAGCAGGTTTAAACTGTGAATACAGGATGTACAACAATTAGCAACATAGAATGGTTAAAAGTATGTAAGACTTTAATGTTGAACATTTCAGAAAAATTGATAAATTGACGTGCCCAAAGCACGCTAATGGTTAAGTAGTTCATAAGGGTAGATCATTAACACAATAGATCCGTTCACACTGAAATGGTGATGGCCCATGCTGAGCATCATACAAACACATATGTATACACTCACCGACTTACATGTGTAGCTACAAACTGGAAGAACAAATGGCATTTCCACTGGTATTAGTTGACCGGTTTGCCCAATCCACTGAAACAACCCATAGGGTTAGCAACCACAAGGGTAAAGAAAATCTATTGAAGACTGGAAATAGAAAGCATACAAAAGGTATATAGTGAATAGATGTTAAATCTAGCAAATTCAACATAATTCATCCTGAAATGGATGGAAAGACAACCTCTTACCTTGAGAGGTTGTTAGTATGGGTCACTAGATCCAAAGTCAGCAGTATGCCAATAGGGAGTTGTAAACATCCTTATAGAGCACAAAGTGTCTATTTGTGCTAAGAAAGACAAACCCTCGGGCTGAATGATTGGAAACACATAGTGAAAAAATAACTTCACTGGTTACATTGCACTCAAGATGGTTGGGTGGGATGGATGAGCTGGTCACCAGCTGTAAATAAAAAAATATAGCAGACAAAGTGATGAGCAACCTCGGCCACTGCGAGGAGAAAGTTATCAACACAGCGGACAAGCGATTGTCCATAACAGCAGCCTACCTGGGCAAGTTGAAAAGGGGTCAGAATCCGTCCGGCTGGAGCAGGTATATCTCCAAGCCCCAGGGCGGCGAAAGATCCTCGCAGACTGTCGGCGGACCGGAGCCGCATTTAAAATACCCCCATCGCGGCGGCGTCTGACGTCATCGCCGCGATGCGGACGTACATTGGTGGATCAATGATGACGCGCACCGCCATCCAAGAGTTGGACTGGCGTGAGCGTCATTGAGACAGCAGCCAACGTGGCGTGTCACACACCAAGCGAGGTGTGTGTCAGTCAGCTGGACGCTGCTGAGGCCAGCCGCGCCATCTTGAATAAGGGAAAACAGAATATATAGATAATAGTAAATGAACCCAGCGTCATTGAGAGAGTGGGAACAAGAATATATATGGTGTAATGACATTAATAATCAAAATCTATATTGAAGCAGCGCAGGTGGAACTCACAGAATGACTGTCAACATTGATCATCAATTTGGGGCACCCCATTGAAAGCTCGACTGGCATCACGAGTATATCAAAGCAGGGGGCCCCCGGGCGTCCGTATGGTTGCCCGGGGTGAATCATGAATTGAGCCAGTCAGCAAATACCAGATGCAATATAGAGAAAATAAATTTGGTATGAAAAATTTTTATTATTATACAGGGACACATTGTGTCACCCAAGTAGATAAATAATCGAAATTAGATAATAACTAGAATGCCAATTTTTCACAAAGAGTAAACCCAATTTGTAGCAAGGGTCTGAAGTAAAGCAAATGGGCGGAACTGGTGAAGCTCAGGATGGAACATGAACATACAGTATGACGGATTACATGAATCATGAAAAATACATTGTAAGTTAAACTTTCCAACTTAGGAAACATGTGTTAATATATGAGGAATGCAAAGTGTTGCAAGGGATGAATCTAAGTGAGATAAAGAAATGAAAAAAGATTGAAGATAAAATAATATGAAATGAAAAAATAACTGGACTCAATTTGAATTTATAACAATATAGCAAAAAATTAAAAAAATATATTGATGAATATTAGATAATGGAGTAAATGTTGGACGAACAATGCTATAGTAATTCACGGCAGAACTCTATAAAAACGGCTTAAAGCTAAAGGCATCGTTTAAACCAGGGTGCCTAAGAGCTGATAACCTATGGATCCATCTGGCCTCTTTCTGCAGTAGAATTTTATCAAAATTCCCTCCTCTCTCCCCTGGGGGAATGTGTTCTAAGGCGGAAAAATGCATTACTGCACTATCAAATTGATGAAACAGACCTACATGCCGGCTAATTGGGGTTTCCATTTTCTTTTTCCTTATCAGAGAAACATGGTCTCTGACACGGTGAAAGAAGGGCCTTTTGGTCTTGCCGACATAGAATGCATCACATTGGCATTGCATTGAGTATACTATACCAATGGATTGGCACGTGACTGAAAACATAGGTCTGTGTACTTGTCCGTCCGGAAGAGTAACCGTGGAGGAGGAATGTAAATATCTGCAGAATTTACATTTATGACAAGGCCTAGTGCCCCTAAACGGGATGGGATTAGACGGCGATGAAGAAAAGTGGCTATGGACCAGAGTGTCTCGTAGAGATCGCGCTCTCTTGTAGGTGATCTGTGGATACGGTTTGATAAATTTAGAAATTTGATCATCGCTGGTTAGTAGGTACCAGTATTTTTGTAGGATGAGGCGCACCTGTTGGTGTTGGTTTGAAAATGTAGTTATCAACCTAACACCCGGGTCAGATTTTGTTTTCTTGGGACCATGCAGAAGAGCACTTCTATTTCTTTATCGTACACCACGGGACACAGAGCTAGTCATTACATAATGGGTTAAGGGTCACCAGCGGTGATTGGACACTGGCACAACCAATGGAAGACAGTTCCCCTCCATATAACCCCTCCCATCAGGGAAGTACCTCAGTTTTTTCGCCAGTGTCGAAAGGTGTTGGACGCGTTAGGAGGTGCTAAAGGAAAGCTCTACCAAAGAGACCCTCTGGGGGTAAAAGAGCTATGCTTTCGGATCCATCCAAGACGCCTACAAATGAGCTGAATCTGGATGGGATCCGGGCCTCATCCATGAGGCGTCGCCTGTAATGTCTCTCTTCGGAGGACTGGGCTCTAAGATCCAGCACTTTCGCTATTTCGCTATAAAGTCCTGGTAAGAGTCTTGTACAAGGCCCAGGGGAGAGGTATCCTTTAAATAGGAACCCATATCCCTGAAGGTTGGCACACATAGCCCACCGTGAAGGGTGAAGTTTGGTATCTGTCTGAAATCTTTCAGCAGAAAAACCTGCGGCGTGGATAAGGTGAGATTAGAAGGTCCATAACTAGGTTGGGACCTTTTTCAAAAAGTGGATGTCTTCTTTTTTTCCACCACTGGGGGGAGTAAAGAGCTGAATATACTCACCTCACTCTGTTCAGTGTCGGCTTCGGCGAAGTACACTGCTCGTCACCTCCGCTGCTGAGCTTGCTGGGGCACCCCGATCCTCCTTTCGGTGGCCGACCAGACACCTGCAGATGCAGGTAAGTGGGAACAAGGGCTGATGAGAGTCTTCTCTCACTATGGCCACCGCCATAGCGCTAAGGGCCGCGCGCTTTATCGGAGGGGGGGGGGCGAAGGCGTGCGCGGGCACGTGGCGCGCGCAGGCACAGAAACGGCGCCAAATTTAAAAGACTGTCAGTGTGAGAAGCACTGCAGCAGCAAGCAAGCTCGTTAGTTCTCTTGTTCCTGGCAGAGAAACACAGCAGCTATACAGGGACGTAAGACTCCATGTGGTTGGATTGGGTACTTCCTAGAAGACATCCATGTTATGCATAGTTATGTGTTAAAAGTTGCATACTTAATGTATTTGCTAAACTGAACACGGTAGTATATGCATTTAGGTACCTTGTATTTTGTCTAAACAGTAAGCCTTCCAGGGGAAGTAATACGGACAAAAAGAGATAAGAAAGCACCACCGCCTGAGAGGAGGCTCTAACTGTGCTGACTCGGTACCTTTCTCTCCTGTGTTGCTAAATGCACCTGTTCAGGATGAGCCATTACCTCTGTCAGGTATGGCGGCTTCCCCAGTGAAGCCTGGGCCTGTATATGTCACTGAGGACACTTTATCAGCTGCCCTAAATAATCTGGAGGAAAAAATTGCTACCTTAATCGCTAAGTCCTCTAAAAAGGGACAATAAGCGAAGCAGGTCTCTTCCAGTATTGGACCTCCCTTCAGAAGTACCTGAGGGAGGAGGATGAGGAGGAGGAGGCTACATCAGCAGAGGATGAGGAGCCAGATTTTAAGGTCACAGGTACAATGCTATAGCAGTGCATTTAAGTTAACCTCTGCGGAGGTAACGGAATTACCTGTCTCCTCCCTAGGGTCATTAAGATCCCTGCAAGGTGCATGCTCCTTCCCGGTTCATCAGTTACTAGAGGATCTAATATACGCAAACTGGCAACATCCAGATAAGCGTTTCTCACCTCCAAAAAGGTTTAACATTCTTTATCCTATGGGGGAAATTTTTTTTTTAAAGAAATGGAGCCTGCCTGCGGTAGTTGCGGCTATTTCTTGTGTAAATAAAAACCTGACATGTCCGGTGGATAATGTACAAGGGTTTAAAAGATCCTTCTGAGAGGAAGTTGAAATCCTCCTTCCTTTTGGCCGGCTCAATTACCCAACCTGCAGTAGCAGCAGTCGGTATGTGTCAGGTCATCAGCCAACAGGTAAAGCAGGGGCTGAAGGAACTGCCTTCAGAGCAGGCTAGAAATTGGGAAAATTTGCCTAAAGCCTTATGCTTCACAGTGGATGCCATGAGAGATTCTATCATACAGGCATCACACCTTACACTCCAGCTGGTACAGATGCGCAGAGTACTTTGGCTTAAGCATTGGTCAGCGGAGACCCCATGCAAAAAGCTGTTGGCAAGTTCCCGTTCCATGGCGAACGCCTATTTGGGGAAGATTTAGAAAAATATATACAGAAGATATCAAGTGGTAAAACGACTTTTACCTGAGAGAAAGAAAAACAAGAGATCTTGTTTTAAACGCTCTCTCTCCCCAGCTCCCGGGAAATCTGACTCCAACCAGTGGCGGCGGCCTGTTTTAGCCGCCCACAAAAGCCAAGGGGCAAGCTCAGAAGAACAAGAAGCCGTGGGGTGCAAGAGCTAATAAGCAAACCCCCAAAGCCTCTCAGTGAAGGGGCGCCCCCGCTCGGCCGAGTGGGAGGAAGGCTTTGTCAGTTCTGAGCGACTTGGTGGTCAGAAATCCAGGACAATTGGGTAGTATCCACAATATCCTCAGGGTACAAACTGGAATTTCGAGAGATCCCACCTTCTCAATTCCGAGGTTCAAGACTCTCCAAGGATCCACAAAAAAGAGAATCCTTCTTCAAAGGTTTGAATCACTTAATGGCTCAAGGGGTAGTTACAGACGTACCCCAAAAAGAGCGAGGTTCAGGTTTTTACTCAAACCTCTTTGTGATTCCAAAGCCAAATGGAGATGTCAGACCCATCCTGGATCTAAAATCCCTAAATCGGTTCCTGAACGATCGCCATTTTCGAATGGAAACGATCCGATCCGTGGCCGCCACTTTAAAGGGCGGAAAATTCATGGCGCCCATAGATATCAAGGACGCACATTTACACATACCCATCCTCCCCGCTCACCAAAGATTCCTAAGGTTTGCGGTAGAAGATCGCCACTTTCAATTTGTGGCTCTGCCGTTTGGTGTAGCCACCGCGCCCATAGTATTCACAAAGGTGCTAGCTCCTCTGTTAGCAAACCTAAGAACACGGGGCATTGCGGTAACAGCCTATCTGGACGATCTACTAGTAATAGATCAGTCAAAGGACGGATTGGGTCACGCTGTACACACTACAGTAGGATACCTGGAGCATTTAGGATGGATTATAAATTTACAAAAATCCTCTCTCCAGGCCCAAAGAAGGATAGTGTACCTGGGCATGATCATAGATACAGCCCAAAACGGGGTATACCTGCCAGAACCGAAGATACAGTCTCTGAAAGACCTGATCCACAAGGTCAAAGCAAACAAGAGGCCGTCTATTCGCCTTTGCATGAGACTATTGGGAAAGATGGTAGCCTCCTTCGAGGCGGTCCCTTACGCCCAGTTTCATTCGAGACTACTTCAAGGCAATATTTTAGCTTCCTGGAACAGGAAGAGCCAAGCTCTGGATATACCCATGCGCCTGTCCTCACAAGTACGCCACAGCTTCGATTGGTGGCTAGAAGCCAGGAATTTACGGAAGGGAAAGTCCTTCCTCCCAGTGGCCTGGAAGGTGGTATCTAGGGATGCCAGCCTATCGGGCTGGGGTGCAGTATTCGAGGAGGCTTCTACCCAGGGAACCTGGGCCAAGACTCAGGGGATCCTGCCCATCAATGTGCTAGAGATCCGGGCGGTATATCTAGCCCTCAAAACCTGGACATACAGGTTACAGGGCTACCCAGTTCGGGTTCAATCCGACAATGCTACTGCAGTAGCTTACATCAATCACCAAGGAGGCACCCGCAGTCGGGCAGCCCAAAGAGAGGTGAACCGGATCCTGGCATGGGCAGAAGAGCATGTACCTTGCCTTTCTGCAATCTTCATTCCAGGGATAGAAAATTGGCAAGCAGACTACCTGAGTCGTCAGCAGCTGCTACCAGGAGAGTGGTCTCTTCACCCCGAGATCTTTCAGGCCATATGTCTGAGATGGGGAAACCCAGATGTAGACCTGCTAGCTGCCAGGTTCAACAAGAAATTGGACAACTTTGTGTCCAGAACGAGAGATCCTCTAGCCTACGGGACAGACGCTCTAATAATACAGACGCTCTAATAACTCCATGGAATCAGTTCTCACTGATCTATGCATTCCCTCCGATCCCTCTTCTACAAAGACTGCTTCGCAGGATCAAGGAGGAGGGAATACCAGTAATCCTAGTGGCCCCAAACTGGCCCAGGAGGCCTTGGTACGCCGAGATTGTAAAAATGGCGATAGGAAGGCCCTGGAAGTTTCCACTCCGACACGACCTGCTGTCACAGGGTCCAGTATTCCACCCTTCCTTACAAAGGCTAAAGTTGACGGCCTGGCTGCTGAGACCCACATTTTTAAAAAGAGAGGGGTCTCTGGTCCGGCTCTTTCTACGCTCATTAATGCTAGAAAGCCAGCCTCCAGACTCATCTATCAGAGAGTCTGGAGAGCATACGTTTCCTGGTGTGAATCCAGATGTTGGAATCCTCAGAAGTATGAAATAAGTAGGATTCTTGCTTTTTGCCAGTTAGGAGTGGATATGAATTTAGCCCTTAGCACCATCAAAGGGCAAATATCGGCTCTATCAGTCTTCTTTCAGAGACCATTGGCATCTCACTCCCTAGTTCGGACATTCATTAAGGGGGTACTGAGGATAAATCCTCCAGTTAGGACTCCCTTGTGTCCATGGGATTTGAATTTGGTATTGTCAGTGTTGCAAAAGCAACCTTTTGAACCTATTCGCCATATTCCTTTAATTATATTAAGTAGGAAGTTGGCCTTTCTGATTGCTATAGCTTCTGCTAGGAGAGTATCAGAGCTAGCAGCTCTTTCTTGTAAAGAGCCTTATCTAATTTGTCACAAGGACAAAATCGTACTACGACCCCATCCGGCTTTTCTACCTAAGGTGGTGTCGGCTTTTCACTTGAATCAAGACATTGTTCTGCCTTCCTTTTTTCCAAACCCGCGGACGGCGGGGGAAAAATTATTACTCTCTAGATCTACTGAGAGCGGTAAAGGTGTATCTGCAAGCAACCGCTCAGATACGTAAAACAGATGTTTTGTTTATTTTACGAGATGGGCCCAAGAAGGGCCAAGCGGTATCAAAATCCACCATTTCCAGGTGGATTAGACAAGTAATTATTCAAGCTTATGGTTTAAAGAACAGGACTCCTCCTTTTCCTGTTAAGGCGCACTCTACCAGGGCGATAGGTGCTTCATGGGCAGTGCACCACCAGGCTTCGATGGCTCAGATCTGTAAAGCTGCAACTTGGTCTTCAGTCCATACATTTTCCAAATTCTATCAAATAGATGTGAAAGGACATGAGGATTCCGCCTTTGGGCGAAGTGTGCTGCAGGCAGCAGTATAGGGCTTCTGGTCCGCAAGCGGCCTGTTTTGATCTGTGTCTCCCCCCCCTTCATATGAGCATTGCTCTGGGACGTCCCATTATGTAATGACTAGCTCTGTGTCCCGTGGTGTACGATAAAGAAAATAGGATTTTTATAACAGCTTACCTGTAAAATCCTTTTCTTGGAGTACACCACGGGACACAGAGGTCCCCCCCTTCTTATGGGAACCTTACTGCTTTGCTACAAAACTGAGGTACTTCCCTGATGGGAGGGGTTATATGGAGGGGAACTGTCTTCCATTGGTTGTGCCAGTGTCCAATCACCGCTGGTGACCCTTAACCCATTATGTAATGACTAGCTCTGTGTCCCGTGGTGTACTCCAAGAAAAGGATTTTACAGGTAAGCTGTTATAAAAATCCTATTTTTGTTTTTTGGTTCTAGCATAAGCCTTTTTAAGGCACTTGTTGCTGTAACCTCGTTCTAAAAAACGGGCCCTCAATAGTTTAGCCTCATGTTCAAAGTCCTTTGAACTGCTACAGTTCCGCCGCAATCTCAAATATTGCCCATAGGGCACACTTGAGATCAGAGGTTTGGGATGGGCACTCCCTGCATGCAGCAGGGAGTTTCCAGCCGAAGATTTACGATAAAGGGAGGTGCTGATGGTACCATCAGTTTTGATGTTGATTTTGAGATCCAGAAAGGTCAACTCCCTTTGGCTAATTTCAAAAGTGAATTTGAGATTAAAGTTATTGATCTTTAAGGAATCAAGGAAAGTGGTAAGGGCATCTCTGGGGCCGGTCCAAATAAAGAAAATATCGTCAATGAATCGTCGCCATATTGGGATAAAATCCAAATGGCTCTGTAAATCCTCTCTAAAAAAGAGGTTTCTCTCCCACCCCCCCAGATACAGGTTCGCGTAGGAGGGGGCACACTTGGTCCCCATTGCCACCCCCTGTATCTGGAGGTAGTGGGAGTCTCCAAACAAAAAAATATTGTTAGATAAAATGAATTCGAGAAGGTTCAAAATGAACGAGATATAGGCCCGAGAGATGCCCCTATCCTCGGTGATGAAGCCCTCCACAACCTCCACACCAAGTTGGTGTGGTATGGAGTTGTAGAGGGCCTCAACATCAAGTGCCACCAACCAAGATCCCTCAGGCACAGAAATGCCATCTAAGGTTCTTAAAAGGTCAGTTGTATCCTGTAGATACGATACCAGCCCTTCAACATGAGGTCTGAGAAAGTCATCGATCAGTTGACTAGCCGTCTCTGTCAGGGAACCATTGCCCGAGACAATAGGACGTCCCGGGGGAGAGGACAAGTTCTTGTGAACTTTAGGTAATGCATAGAGAGTGGGGGTTCTAGGAGAAACTGAGAAATTCCCAAGTTTTTTTGGTGATTAAACCATCATGATATGCACTGCCGATCAAACTGTGCTCAAACAGTTCGGGGGACTCCTCAGGAGGAGGACATGGTGGGTCTAGGGAAGGAGTGACTGATGATGAGTCTGACATTGATACCAGGGAAGAGGACGCTTTGGCAGCTGCTTTGCCAGTACCCTGAGCCTGGGTGAGAGAGGATGAGGAGGAGGAGGAGGAGGGCTTGGTCATCCACTCTACCAAGTCTTCGGCATGATGTGGCTCAACATGTCCAGCTGCCGAAAAGAAGGACAAGCGTGTCCCATGGCCATGTGCTGATGACAATGCACCGCGTCCACGACCAGCACTGTTGCCCCCAGACACAGAGCCTGCTTTCCCTCTTTTATTGCCTCCTGACTGTCTGCCTCTCCTTGTTTGCCTTCCAGACATTCTAATGGATGGCCTGCAGGGAGATGGGGAAAAAAGCAATAAGGGCTACCTTCAGGTGTTCTTCTCTGTCCCTTTACTTAAGGATTTCTAAATATGGTTGAGGATGATTGCTTTCGCACAGAATAGCACAACGACAATTTCCCTGACTGTCCAAAAAACAAGGATTTCAAAGATGGTTGATGAGGAATGCTTTAGCACAGTTATAGCACAAGGAGAATTTCCCTCACTGTCCTTCCCTGTCCCTACAAACAAGGATTAGCACAGTAAAACACACTGACACTCTCCCTACCTATAGTTTTCTGTCCCTATAAAAAATTTTTTTTTAAAGATGGTTGATGATCAATGCTTTAGCACAGTATAGCACAAGGAGAATTTCCCTCACTGTCCTTCCCTGTCCCTACAAACAAGGATTAGCACAGTAAAACACACTGACACTCTCCCTACCTATAGTTTTCTGTCCCTATAAAAAATGTTTTTTTAAAGATGGTTGATGATCAATGCTTTAGCACAGTATAGCACAAGGAGAATTTCCCTCACTGTCCTTCCCTGTCCCTACAAACAAGGATTAGCACAGTAAAACACACTGACACTCTCCCTACCTATAGTTTTCTGTCCCTATAAAAAATGTTTTTTTAAAGATGGTTGATGATCAATGCTTTAGCACAGTATAGCACAAGGAGAATTTCCCTCACTGTCCTTCCCTGTCCCTACAAACAAGGATTCGCACAGTAAAACACACTGACACTCTCCCTACCTATCCTTCTCTTTCCCTAAACTAAAGGAATCCAGGTTAAGCAAGAAAAAAAATGTCACTGTCCCTGCCTATGCTTCTCTTTCCCTGCTCCGGAACACACTACACTAGGCCGCCGTGCTGGCGGCCTTTTATAGTGTGGGGCGTGTACTAAACACCCTCAGCAATCCTGCATCCTGCCTGTGGCCAATCATTGCTCTCCTCGCTGCCGGCGCTGTGATTGGCCAAGCATGCGGGGTCACAGTGCATGCTTGGCCAATCACAGCGCCTGGATGACACTGCGATGGCGTAGTGCATTGTGGGCCGTTCGCGTCACTCGAATTAGGCGCGAACGGCCCAAATCGTTCGATCTTCGTCGAACGATCGAACAGCCGATGTTCGAGTCGAACGTATGTTCGACTCGAACACCGAGCTCATCCCTAACCAGAATGATGCCTGCGGGTTTAGGTATCATCTTGGTATCATTCTTTTCAGCCAGCGGCCGGCTTTCATGTAAAAGCAATCCTAGTGGCTAATTAGCCTCTGGACTGCTTTTACAAGCAGTGGGAGGGAATGTCCCCCCCCCGGATATAAAAAGCGCCATTGGGAAATTGGGAAAGCATTTTATCACACCGATCTTGGTGTGGTCAGATGCTTTGAGGGCAGAGGAAAGATCTAGGGTCCAATAGACCCCAGTTTTTTCAAAAAAGAGTACCTGTCATTACCTATTGCTATCATAGGGGATATTTACATTCCCTGAGATAACAATAAAAGTGATAAAAATAAATAAATATGGAAGCAACAGTTTAAAAATAAAATAAAAAAGCAAAATTAATAATAAAAAAAAAAAAAAAAAAGCACCCCTGTCCTGCCCTGCTCTTGCCCAATGGCGAACGCAAGCGTCGGTCTGGCGTCATATGTAAACAGCAATTGCACCATGCATGTGAGGTATCACCACGAAGGTCAGATCGAGGGCAGTAATTTTAGCAGTAGACCTCCTCTGTAAATCTAACGGGGTAACCTGTAAATGCTTTTAAAGGCTTTTAAAAATGTATGTAGTTTGTCGCCAATGCGCGTTTGTGCGAAATTTTAAAGCATGTCGTGTTTGGTATCTATGTACTCGGCCTAAGATCATCTTTTTTATTTCATCAAACATTTGGGCAATCTAGTGTGTTTTAGTGCATTAAAATTAAAAAGTATTTTTTCCCAAAAAAATGCGTTTGAAAAATCGTTGCGCAAATACTGTGTAGAAAAAAAAAATGCAACACCCACCATTTTATTCTGTAGGGCCTTTGCTTTAAAAATATATATAGTGTTTGGGGGTTCAACATAATTTTCTTGCAAAAAAAAATATGTTTTCATGTAAACAAAAAGTGTCAAAAAGGGCTTTGTCTTCAAGTGGTTAGAAGAGTGGATGTAAGCTTCCTAATGTTGTGTATAAAATGCCAGAACAGTTCAAAACCCCCCCCAAATGACCCCATTTTGGAAAGTAGACACCCCAAGCTATATACTGAGAGGCATGTCGAGTCCATGGAATATTTTATATGTTGACACAAGTTGCGGAAAAAATACAATTTTTTTTTTTTTTTTGCACAAAGTTGTCACTAAATGATATATTGCTCAAACATGCCATGGGCATATGTGGAATTACACCCCAAAATACATTCTGTTGCTTCTCCTGAGTACGGGGGTACCACATGTGTGAGACTTTTTGGGAGCCTAGCCGCGTACGGGACCCCAAAAACCAAGCACCGCCTTCAGGCTTTCTAAGGGTGTAAATTTTTGATTTCACTTCTCACTGCCTATCACAGTTTCGGAGGCCATGGAATGCCCAGATGGCACAAACCCCCCCAAATGACCCCATTTTGGAAAGTAGACACCCCAAGCTATTTGCTGAGAGGTATTGTGAGTATTTTGCAGATCTCGCTTTTTGTCACAAAGTTTTGAAAATTGAAAAAAAAAAGAAAAAAAAAAATGTTCTTTCTTCATTTTCAAAAACAAATGAGAGCTGTAAAATACTCACCATGCCTCTCAGCAAACAGCTTGGGGTGTCTACTTTCCAAAATGGGGTCATTTGGGGGGGTTTTGTGCTATTTTGGCATTTTATGGCCTTCAAAACTGTGATAGGTAGTGAGGAGTGAAATCAAAAATTTGCGCCCTTAGAAATCCTGAAGGCGGTGCTTGGTTTCCGGGGTCCCGTACGTGGCTAGGCTCCTAAAAAGTCCCACACATGTGGTATCCCCGTACTTAGGAGAAGCAGCAGAATGTATTTTGGGGTGCAATTCCACATATAACCATGGCATGTGTGAGCAATATATCATTTAGTGACAACTTTTTGTAATTTTTTATTTTTTTTTGTCATTATTCAATCACTTGGGACAAAAAAAAAATATTCAATGGGCTCAACATGCCTCTCAGCAATTTCCTTGGGGTGTCTACTTTCTAAAATTGGGTCATTTGGGGGGGTTTTGTACTGCCCTGTCATTTTAGCACCTCAAGAAATGAGATAGGCAGTCATAAATTAAAAGCTGTGTAAATTCCAGAAAATGTACCCTAGTTTGTAAACGCTATAACTTTTGCGCAAACCGATAAATATACGCTTATTGACATTTTTTTTACTAAAGACATGTGGCTGAATACATTTTGGCCTAAATGTATGACTAAAATTGAGTTTATTCGATTTTTCTTATAACAAAAAGTAGAAAATATCATTTTTTTTCAAAATGTTCGGTCTTTTTCCGTTTATATCGCAAAAAATAAAAATCGCAGAGGCAATCAAATACCATTAAAAGAAAGCTCTATTTGTGGGAAGAAAAGGACGTAAATTTCGTTTGGGTACAACATTGCATGTCCGCACAATTTACAGTTAAAGCAGCGCAGTGCAAAATTCTGAATTCACCTCTGGTCCTTTAGCTACCAAATGGTCCGGGGCTTAAGTGGTTAAGGCAAATCTTTTTAATGGGTTAAAATAATAAAGCAACAATTGAAGCTTCTGTATTTATTACTATAATGCAGTCAGGCTCATATCTTCTTGCGTGTGTGTTGCAGCAAGGGTTAAAGAACCTTGTTATGGCAGCATGCTAGAGAGCGAGACCGCTGCTCTAACACACAATAAAACAGCTTGGGGCTCCAATGATCTAACATGCCCCCCTGTACAGGGAGTGAGGACTGTTAATTGGAACACTGTGCAGGGGGCGTTTAAAAAAACAAAGCCTTTTCATTTTATGCCGGTCATGGTAGATCCATTAGTAATCAACTGAACTAATTTTGTAATGTTGAATACTTTTCATAGTTTAACGGGAACTAAAGAAGTGGTTTGGATGAGCTACAAAACGTCTTCAGCCTTACAGAACAAGTCCAGTTGAATGTGACTACTACTAGATTTTCAATTGGGTTGGACTGTAATAAGAAATAGAGATCTAAAGAGTTCATTATAGATGCACCATAAGGGGTGGAAATATACAGATGTATAATAAATTGTATTTTTGTTTTGCTTTCGTTAGAGATCTGGAACCATTTCCAGAGGGTCCTGGTAAAGCGATATGCATCAGAAAGAAATGGCATCAACGTCATTACTGGCCCAATATTCGACTATGACTATGATGGCTTATATGACACCTCCGACAAAATCAAAACGTACGTTTATAAATTGGCTTTTTTTTTTTTTTTTTTTTTAAACGAAACCTCTACTTGGAAAAATAAGTGGTCTGCCATTGACAGTTGTCAAAGCAAAAACTCCAGAATAGCATAAATTGTACAGACAAAGGTTTTTTCTTTGTTTTGATGAAGTGGGGTAGGGTAATGTTGGAGCTCTCTGTCGCCTTGTGAAAAAATTCCTCTTACTACTTGTCCTGGTGGCAGTTGTGTCACCAGATCAGGAAGTGGTGGAAAATAATTAGGAGGGACAAAAATGGCAATTTTTTTTTTTTTATTGAGTAGAGGAAGATGAGAACTGCTCTAGTTTTTTTTTGCCTTCTGTGTCCCCACTGGACACACACTTTCTGTCTAGTTGGCAATAAAGAGATCAGGGCAGGAAATGAGGGAAAATTGCCAAACAAGGCCTCAGATTGTACCTGAAGGCCCCTTTCACACGGGTGCCTCCGCTTTACGGTTTGCTTGCTCAATGGGGGATCGCTCTGCTGATCCTCACTGAGCAGGCGGATGACAGGTCCATGTCCGCTTCACTGTGCGGACATGGACACAGTCCCGCTGTTCTCTATGGGGAAATTGGTCGGATGGAAAATGGGACCACCATTCGTCTGTTTTTTGCAGACAGGATTGGATGGCCGCGGTGGGTCCACTGACATCCGCCGCTCTATAGAGGAGACTGGAGGGTCCAATCAGGTCCTCCTGAAAAACTGACAGGCGGACCTGATCAGATAGCCCGTGTGAAAGGGGCCTAACTTTGACAGAGGTTTTCACCTATCCCCAAATTATTCCCAAAAATGTCTGGAGGAGTTAAAGGGGTTGTAAAGGTTCGTTTTTTTATTTTCTAAATAGGTTCCTTTAAGCTAGTGCATTGTTGGTTCACTTACCTTTTTCCTTTGATTTACCTTCTAAATATTTTTTTTCTTTGTCTGAATTTCTCACTTCCTGTTCCTCCTCAGTAAGCTGTTCAGTAAGCTGTTCTGGCTGACTAAACACCGCTCGGATGATGGTGTGAAGTTTACTGAGGAGAAACAGGAAGTGAGAAATTCAGACAAAGAAAAAAAACATTTAGAAGGTAAATCAAAGGAAAAGGTACGTGAACCAACAATGCACTAGCTTAAAGGAACCTATTTAGAAAATGAAAAACTAACCTTGACAACACCTTTAAGTGTTTATCTGTCTAAGGATTAGATTAGAGTAATGGGTTAGACCATGTAGGGCAAGTTTTTTTTTTTTAGTTTTTTTTATGCATGTTTTTTTTTTTTAGTTTTTTTTATGCATGTTTTTTTTTTACGTTGTTTTGATGGTGTGTTGAATGGGGTGTTTGAGTGTTGCATGGGGTTTTTAATGTGCCCTGTATTAAATGACCTTGTAGGAACAAACCTTTACTAACTTGCGGTTTCTTTTCCTCAGTTTTGTAGATGGATCTATACCAGTCCCAACACACTACTTCTGTATAGTTACCAGCTGCTTAGATTATAACCAGCCAGCTGACAACTGCGATGGCAGATTATCCGTTATGTCTTTTATCATTCCCCACCGGCCAGACAACGACGAAAGCTGCACTGTAAGTTCACTTTTGACTTTTTGTATATTACATTTTTTTCATCTGTCAAGCACTGATTTAATTGCTGCAAGTTACTTTAAAGAACATCTGAGTTGTTTTACATTTTAGAGGGCCAGTTCACTAAAAAATGTATATATCTTTGTTGGTGAGTTCCCTGATCTGCATACCTGCTGTGGCCATTATGAGAGGCTCCCACCATTCCTGCTGAATTTTTTAATATATTTTATATTATGGAAAATATTAGCAGAGGAGCTGGAACACTCAAAGGAAGGAGGGATACACAAAACTCCTAGGTGGACAGGAGTAGAGTCTGGAATTATGGCGGGGAGAGCTCACTGTTGTATCTAAGTAATGCAAGAAGCTAGGAGACTGGCTAATCCCTCCAGGCTACACCTATAACATGAACATCACTTTTGTGTGAACTGACCCTTTAAACGAAGGATGTATGTTGCTGAACAGCACAGTAGTAATTGGAGGAGAGATACTAATTTCTCTATGCACCAGGTTTAGCCAGGCTGCTATGCATGCCTAGTGGAGCTGTAATTGTTGGCAAATGTTTCACTATAATTCATGTTCTTGTTAAGTCCTTTTTTTTCAAAATGGGTTCCTTATTTAAAAAAAAAAAAAAAATTCTTGTCTTTTCTATACAATTCACCTTATAAATGCATCTTTCCCTTTTCTATTTTGAAGCCTAAATGTGTTATAACTAAAGGCAAATGTGTTTTTTTTCACTTTGGATAGAGTAAAAGAAGGTTATAAGCCCTGTTGGTTTATTTTTGCCATGTGTGTTCCATTGGGGAGATTTCCCTTTTACTTCCTGTCCCATAGCCAAAGTAGGGAGTGAGAGAAAATCCCTCCAAATTATGGGAATCCCTGGTTGTCACCAAAACTAGTGCCCTCATTGGAAGATTTCACCTCCTTGTGGTGACGACCCATAATAAACGGGTTATGTTTAGACAGTGAATCTCTCTAATGGAGACACCGATGGCAATAAAACATGACGGATTCTAATCCCTCTCTACTGTATCCAAAACTATAAAAATATGTTTTGCCTTTAGTTATATTTAAAAAGAATATGTTGCAGATTTTCGTGTGCTGACATTCTACTGGTCTTAATGCCATCTGGTGTTGGCCTTGCTTTGGCTAACCAGAGATATTTCGAGATATTTCACTTCAAGGTCATTTCAGATGATCTCATACATGCTGTAAAAGAACTCAGATGTGGTTAGAGGTCCAAGAAATTAACATGGTGTCCGTTCACGTTGCTACATAGGGTCTAGAGATGTAAGAAGATCCGGAGCAATTTGTTTAAAAGTGTTGAAAAACTGCTCTTGTTGCCCATGACCTCCAGACTCTCACTTTCATATCAGTATGGCCGTATAGGTGAATGAAGGGGAGAATACGGCTGCCATGGCAATACTCCTTTCTGCCTGGACAGCAAGCTGCATTATTAGTACATTAACATTTTAATCCCGCAATGCCTGTTTTTATGAAAAATGTACGGTCGCAATTAATTAACCAGCCTATTTAATTCCTGAAGTTTCGGGAACTCCTGCATGGCAGCAGAATGGCTTGTTTGCTTGATATTATATATTGGCTGTGTTGCAAATTATTTAAATGCTGTGGTATTATTAACTTTAAAGCCAGGGTTTCCTTATAATGACAAAACTTGGGTTTCCTCTTGGAATGGGCGATGAATCCGAAAATCTTTTTATGGTTGATGGACTAAACCTGCACAGCTAGAATTTGGGTCATCATCAGAAAATGTGAGGCCTGGTCTTTAGCAGAATAATTTTCCCTGTGGGCTCGAACGGGCTCCTGGGACATATTCCAGTTCAGGGCTTTTAGAGCAGCCACATACAATGGCAGCTTCCAGCAGGGGCCAGTTTGTACTGTTTACCATTCTCATTGAAAGTGAAGGTAAAGGAAAATTCAAAATTTAGGGTTGTCACCAGAAAAGTAAGAGGGGAAATCTTCCAATTTGGACACTAGTTCTGGTGATCTGGGGGTCCCAAATGGATTCCCTTTATTTGCAGGGGCTTCCTCTCACTTCCTGTTTTGACTATGGGACAGAAAATGAAGGTAAATCTCCCCAATGGGAGACAGGAGCTGTGATGTCAAAATGACAATATTTTACTAAATGATCTAACTTCTAGTAAAGGATCATAAAAACATATATTGTAATTATGGGAGTTTCAAAATCCTCTTGCAAATTGCTCAACCACAGCTAAGGCAATAGTCCTATGGTCTATTCTAAGTAAATTGACAATAAAGCATAACCAGACAGTTATTGGCTCTGACTGAACACTGTCTTTTACCTTTGTCATGGACAACAGAACTGACCACGTGATTGACATGGGAGGGGTTTTGAATTCTCTTTTTAATAATGCTATTTTTATGGCAAAGGTCTACTTTTAGGATCTTGCTGATTTGAGGGTAGGGTACATATAACTGCAGAGACCTGTAAGAAAAGCTGACATTTTAAACTAAAACGTTGCAGTCCAATGCAATATTTTCATGCAATAGGGAAGGACATATAAGCTCACTACTGTAAGAGTGGCCTGATCCTTTCTACAAACCTAAATAGTGAAATCCCCCTTACCTGGAGGCTCCATGTCTCATTATTGGCTGTTGTCAAGTTGTTGGTGTGATCTTTGTAGCACCTATCTGACACCCCAAAGGCTGAATAGAAACTCCGGAGGCCAGGGGTGGGCTAGCATTTCCATGGTTAAAATAGGTGGACCAAGGAAAGATATATTGGGCGCAAGTCATGTATTTGTCTTTTTTAAACTTTTTTTATTGCAGAACGGTAAGGTGGTGAGGGTGGGGTCCCAGATACCGTAGCAGATTGCTTACAGACACTCCAGATCAGCGTCCAGCTTTATTTCTGGTTCTCCAGCAAGGGGGCCTTCCTTGGGTCTCCTCCTTGGCACAGCTTCCTCCAGACCAGACAGGACCACTACAGGACCACTTCAGCACACGTTGCGCCCCAAAATTGGCTATTGGGCCTAACAGCAGAGCTTTATCAAGCAGCACCTCTCTAGGCCCTCAGCCCATGGAAAGCGAGAGAGCACAGGGCCTGTTCCAAATATTTATATCCTCCCCCAGCATGCACCAGTGGCATAAACCTCCTTCTGGATTGGCTGAAGAAAATATAAATATTCATCACTTTTGTTTGTGAAATCGCATACTATGACTAGTTATACCAGTGACTACTGGCGACAGTGAGCAATCACAAGCCAACTGGCAAAAACTGTAGCTGCTGACCTTTAATGAATAAACAATTACCTGTACAACGATCCAACAGTGTCCTCACCTGGCAGGTTTCTTCACTGGGCTTTGGCCGCCAGGGCCAGCACACTAAGTGTGGGCTGCCGGCTGCATGCTTGCGGCTTCACAGCCAGCTGCTCACTGCACATGCGTGAGCTGCGCTTCTCCATCTGATTTGGTTCTGCAGCTTTCTTGGACCTGTGACATGTTCCAGGAGACTGCAGGGGAAGGAGGGGGGGGGGCGAACTTTCACTCAGATTGTAACGGGCAAAAAAAACATGTGCGAAATGTGAAGGTGGGGGTAAGGAGGAGCAGTGTGGAACTTCCCCTATTGGGTGAAGTTGTGCTTTTAAGCTTGGGGAACAACTTAAAAAAAAATCTATACAATCAGCCTGAGCTACCTACAGCCCAGCCAAAAATGAAATTGACATAGTAGCCCATGTTTAGGACAAAGGACAAGGAGGCTACATCTTCTACTTTTTACAGGAGATTTTTCAAGATGGATGAATGTGAATCTCATCCATTGAATAAACATCATAACACAGCACCTGGTGCCAAGGTGAAGGAAATTGTGGGCTCTTTGTCCCCAGTCTCCATCTTCAGCATGCAGTGCAGACGTAGACAGGATCTATTGATGTGCTCATAAAGTGCACCTATTACTGCCCTTATATACTTGATCATAGTTTGTCAGCTTCCTTTTGACAAGAATAGGCACATTAACATACTTCAAGCAAAAATGTTAATTATTAAAAAAAAATGCTAAACGCACACTCAGGTTTTAATTGCGCTGATTTTACTGTTTTTCCCCAACCATTTCGAAGTTGAGGAATTAGACTAATGGGTCTAATTAAAAATGGATCACACAACTTTGAGTCCAATTAGAAAAATGTGTGACTCTTGGGTGACATTTATGTCTTCCATAATAATTTTAGAGGTCCAAATGCAAGTTGCCTATTTATAACTGAATCTAAGTTTGGATGACACGGTTTAGCAAAAGTGTACACATATATCTGATAACTTTAAGAATGCATCTCTATTCACTTTCAATTTGTATTTACTTATAATATTACTCACAAAAATATAGTTTTTCAAAACATTTTTGTTACCGTTGTGTACATTGAAAATCGTCAGTACTATTATTGAATACAATATACTTCCTGTGCTTTTAGAAACTATATGGTTTTGAGGTGTGTTTTCTATACTTTCTATTGTGTGATGAATGTAAAAAGTAGGTTTGACCATCTGCAGCTACAACGTTAGATGAGCACATTGAAAGTTTGAAATTGGTTACTACTGGAGGAAAAGGAATCCATTTTAAGTGTAGTTCTTTTTTCTCTTTACATTACTGGTAGCTTTTAGACGTGTACTGACTGTATGTATTGGGTGGTTTAGTATTTAAAATGTTTGTCACCCAAAACTGTTATTCCGGCCTTGATGTTTCTGGTAAAGCGTTAAACCATCTGCCAATTTTCTAAATCTTATGGATTCTGTTGGTAAGATCCTTTGGGCTCTTTGTGGCCAATACTTAGGGCTCCCACTCACCCTGTAGGTTTCATTATTTATTTTATATTCTGGAGATACTGGAACTCGCAAGATGAGCAGGCACACCCAAAACTCCATGGATAGGAGCAGGGCAGGCAACAATGGCATGTGGCAATCCCCGTTGGCACATTTATGAAATGTTAGAAGTGAGGCCCTGACCATGCCTACCAGGTTCCACATTTATCTAAAACCTCACTTGTGGACTTATCCTTTTAAAAAGTTATGGTTTAGATCGTAAGCTTGGCTACCAAAAAAATAATGGCTTTCTTGGTATTCATTTTAGAAAGCCTTTTATTAAACTCACCTAAACACGTGAAGTATGCAGCATAACCCTCTTCTATGTTCATGCTAGAGTGCATTAAGAGAAAAAAAAAAAGTGTGACTCTCTGTTGTCAATAACCTGCTGCCCCTGGTCGAGGAGGGAAGTGAATTCTGGTGGGTTGTTGGGTGGACAACTTTTGTTTAAAAAAAAATATCCCTTTCCATCATCTATGAGCAGTCCATTCTATTAGTGCTTAAATGTGATTTTAATTATGAAAAACAATTATCATTTTTATTATTATGCAGCATTTATATAGTGCCAACAGTTTGCTCAGCCTGTTACAAAATGAAGGCAGACATTACAGTTACAATACAATTTTGTAAAAGAGGAATCGAGGGCCCTGCTTGTTAGAGCTTGCAATCTAAAAGGGAGGGTCAAGTGATACAAAAAAGTAATGACTGTGGGGGATAAGTTGATAAAGTAAAAACTGTGTATTAGTTAGAAGCAGGATTGGCTTCTTTTACACAGAAGGGTTTTCAGGAATTGTCTAAAGATCGATAAATTAGGAAATAGTTGGACAGATTGGGATAGGGAGTTCCAAAGGATGGGAGAAGTCCTGGAGGCGAGCATGGGAGGAAGTGACTTGGGAGGACCAAAGAGAGTGGTTTTGATGATCTTGTGAGACCAGGTTAGTGATGTAGCTGAAGGCAGAGTTGTAAATAGTTGTTAGTACTTTGAAATGTATTCGTTGGGTGAGCTGAAGCCAGTGGAGGGATTGGCAGAGAGGGGTACCAGACACTGAACGGTTGGTAAGGTGGATGAGTTTGACAGCAGCATCATGGTGCACTGAAGGGGGGATAGCCTATGTAAAGGTAATCCAATGAGGAGGGAGTTGCAGTAGTAGTATTACCCCAGAGCTGCTGACTATACAAATGCTTATAAATAACTAATATTGCATGGCTGTGAAGAGAGACCTCTAATGACTAATCAACAATAATGAACATGTACACTCACTTCATTTTGTGTTTCTTTTACATTAAATCTGTCTCTTGCTTGTTGTCTATCCGTTTATATGTTCCATATATGTATGTTATATGTTTCATGTGCATTTGTCCTTGATTTATACATATTTCATTTTATAGGTCCTCTTACCTTACCACCCAATCATTATGTGGAGCCCATCTACTGTACATTTAATAGCATTTATGTACAAAATGTGGGAACCCTTCCAAAGTATTTTTTGTTTGGTATAAAGTAGAGATTAATTAAACTCTGTTTTTTTTTTTAATGCTGTGTCCCATTTTAGGAAATTTCCCTTAAAGGGTTCACTTTAATGTCAGACACTCCAGTGGTTTATACTACTTTTACCCACCACACTTCCCTTCCCCTACCGCTCTATTTGACTGCCCGTACCTTTTGGGTATGGGGGAGCCGGTGACTCACTCTTCTTCCACCTATGTGGCGACTTTGATGCTCGTTGATTGGCACCCAGTATTGTCACTTGGGAGCATGGTTAAAGGGTTAATTTTCCATTACCAAAAAACTCCCTAGGCAGATAAAAAAACAAACTGTGCATCACTAAGAGACTCCTAACTGGTACACTTCACTTTCAGCAGAGGAGTGAGCTCTCAATTGCTGGAGCTACTGCATTAGGAAAGAGAGAGTGCCTGTGATGGTGAAGGTGAACAGTAACAGCTATGCTTCTCTTAGCAATGTCCCAGAACTTTTCCATTCAGGCTTCATGAGGTATATAAATGGCCTACACCGATAGCAAGTGCACTATTGAACTTTAGTCAGAGCTGCACAGCTTGTTTTTATCTACAGACATCCCTTAGGGCAGTTTTTTTGGTAAAGGTGAATGATGCCTTAAAACAGCCCTGTGTAAGCTCCAAGCCTGTGTTTCCTTTTTTTTTTGTCCTTTTTTTGGAAAGTAAGTATAAGCTGCTGGCCATTAAAGTGCATTTGTCGCTTTTCCCTGCTAGGACAATGCCCAAGTTCACTTCAAAGGAGAACCATACATTTAGTACAGTTGTCCTTTAATTCATCCCCACACTACCCTGAGTGCAGCCTACCTGGTAACATATTTATCTTCCTCCTCATTCCAGTGATCTTTACTGTGTGGCCCTGTCTGGCCCTGCACATGCTTTGTAGCAAAAACATCCCTGCCCGGTTCTCTCTTTCCTGCACATGAACACCATGGCCCTATTTATTCCTTTGGGTATTTGACTGGGTAGGTTGCACTTAAGAGGTTGCGGGGTTAATTAAGGGACAACTGTATCAGGTACAGTTGTCCTTTAAAGCCCCACTCTAGGCACAGTTTATTTTTACATTTTTAAAAACATAATAATAATAATATATTTTCTATAACACACTTTTAATCCATAAGTAATTTTTTTACTTTAATAGCTGATTCTACTGAGCTGGCACCAGAAAGCAGAGGGACCCATTCTTCAAGCTCCTAAAAGGAGTGTTGAATGCCACTTTAAAGTGGAACTGCAATACATCTGGGCACCAAAAACACTATTTAATTGTTGGTATGCAAAGCATACTTCCCCATCCATCCATGTCTCCGTGCTTTGTTTTGCTGAGAATTTCTGGCAGTGACCATCTTGAGTAAGGGCAGATGATTTATGTAGCATTTACTTCCTGGACTGCATCTGCCCTTAGCTCAGGCATTGGCTGAGCTCAGAACCCTCCCTCCCCTCCTGAAGACTCCTGGTATGTATGACATCATTTGCCTAGGCCTGGAAACCAGGAAGAAATGTAAAAAATAAAATAAAAAGTTTAAAACAAGTAAATATAATATACTCTCCTATCTATTTACAGATGCTAACAGCCTGAGGATTAAAAATAGTCAATGTTGATTGAGAGAGTGAAGTTCTGCTTTAAGCAAGCTGCTAGCTGGCTTCAGCAGGCTTTCAGCAAGCTTCAAAAAGCGCTGAAGCCTGCTAGCAGCTTGTTTAAAGTGACAATCAGCACTCCCATAAGGATCTTTGTTCAACATTACCAACTGGAGTTGAATGGTACTTTAAAAGCTTAAGCAAAGCTTGCTAAAAGCTCTGCAAATGATTTTCCAAAGCTTGCTGAACACGCTGTTTTTATACAAGCTGTAGCCTGTGTGAAACAGACCTTAAGCTTAGGAAAGGCTATTAAATAATAAAAAATTGGTTATGGATTAAACATGACCCATAGAAGATATTAGTTTAAAAAATATTGTAAAAACACTGTGCCTTGTGTGGAGCTTACATTTTTACAAAGCGCATTTCCCTTAACTTTTTGGGTTTACAGTAATTTTTTCTGGCTACTAAAAAAAATAAAAAATCCCTATTCTGTCTAAATATGCCCACATTAGGACTGTACTCCAAGGTTTGCACCTACATCACGATACTAAAGTAGCCCTGTAAAATCCCATGTACTATATTTTGATACTGAATTGGTTCTTTTCACATCCTAGCCAAAAATAAATTAAGAAAATAATATGTTTTCATTTGTTTAAATAATGTCATCTGTTCTTTGTCAAACTGTTATAACTAGTCTAATACAAGAACCCGCAAACCGTAAACTGAAATACAAATAATCTTATTGAAAAGCTACAGCTGTCCAATTGGGCGAAATAAATCCCATTAAGGCTGGGAAGTAATTTGTTGCCCATAAAACAACCTCTAGATAGCTCTTGATTTCTTTTTGGCTTCGAGGCATGAGAATGTGTGAACTGTAAAGTATAAAAGGACAATATTTTCAGCAGAAAACTTTTTGTTTCTCTTATAGTATGCCAGGTCCGGTCCCCAGGGTTCCTCTAAAGTCAGGTCAAAGGGGATGGTTAGTATATTTCCTCCTCCTTTATTTTTCATGGTAGAAGACTGTCTTTAGTTAAACTTTAGCTGACATTTTACCAATCAAAGAGGAAAAATAAACCCTTTGCAATTGAGTAACCAAACACTGCCTCCAGCATGGAGCAATTTACTCTTATCTCTTGTCGTCTTCTGTGTTTCTTAGTCACTCCACTTATGTTTGTCAGCACCAGATGTCCAACTATCAGTGTTTTAAACTGCTTTTGATTAATTTTGAGGTTTGTCCTCGTGCAGTGCTCCGTGTCTACCATTTCCTCCTTGTGGTTTTGTGTTTCATGTTGCTCACTATGTGCTCTTCCTGCATTAAAAAAAGGACACAATCTCCTTGTTATAAAAAAAAAAAATGGTCAGCATTTAACTCTTTTGGCCTCCACTCATACAAATAAAAATATGGAGCTAATGGCTATATAGAGGTTGACGCTCAGACTTGAATTCTTTTTAAACATTTTAATTCTCCATAAAATGAACATCATTGCTTAATGTAAAGCTATCTACAGACTCCATGCTCAATGGATTGTTCTACAAACATTGACAAATGTGCATGTCTGGCCTATGGGAAAGGTAGAGAAGCACTTGAGGCAAAACCGTAGAAACCTCTTTGCCAATAAAAATGCTTGTCTAAGGGGTGTTTGCTGGGGTCAGGTAGGTTGTTGTCCAATTTTACTGACTGGTGAAGTTCTTTCTCTCTGTAGGCACCACAATATATAAAAAATGTCTTCTTATTTTTGATTAACTTAAGACCATTTGCCAAATGAATGGGAAGGTGACCAAAAGCAATCTACCTCCAGCCTTATACCCACCTGTCTCTATTTCATTGCCTTAGTGATTGTTTATCGCTGAATTGGGGACAGATGAGTTGAAAACTGGCTGGGGTCAGGGGAAATTGCATTTCAGTTATTTGGGTTAATTCCCAAAGCTGGTAAGTGCTGTTGGTACCGGGTGCGTAACTACAGATCATGGGGCCCCATTGCCGTATTTTTATGGAGCCCCCCCCCCAGAGACCTCTCTCTGTAGCACCTTCAGTAACTCAAGAACAGGCAGCAGAAAAGCTGACAGCATAGTCAGTACACTACTAGAGGTCCAGACCTGCAAATAGTTTGTCTAGGAAGATTGGCATACTATTCTGTCCTCATCCTATTAGTCTCTTTCTACACATCAGTTCCCAAGTCTCTAGGCCTTCATGTAAATTTTTAAGCCCCGTACACATGGTCGGACTTCCATCGGACTTTTCTGTGGTTTTTTTGTCCGAACGGAGTTGGTCGGGAACACCCATAGCATACACATGCTCTGACTTTTCTGCAAACTTTCCCAAAACTTTATCCAACATCACGTGGTTTTTCTGCTCTTTTCTGCTCTTTACCACCACCCTTTGGTCAACTTCTGCTATTGTTGGTTGATTGTAACATTATTTGTTTTGTCCATCGGACAAAAGTCCGATGGTTTTCTGTACACACGGTTGGACTTTGCTCCATCAGGCTTTTGTTGGGCAAAAGTTTGTCCGTTTGCAGACCCAACATTTGTCCGATGAAAAAAACAAAAAAAGTTTGTCCGATGGAGCGTACACACGGTCGGATTGTTGGTCCAACTTGCTCAAAATGAAGTTTGTTGGCCAAAAGTCAGACCGTGTGTACGGGGCTTAAGTCTTCCCACTTCTACAGGCAGCAAATGCTAAATGGGGTAGACTATTGAAAAATAAACATTGTCTAACACACCTCTCACACCCCAAAGACAGGATAACTGGGCTAGCATTTCACCCCAGGGCTGAGTCCATGGCTAAAATGGGGGGTGGGGACCCAAGAAAAGATATTGGGCGCCAGTCACTTTGGTCTTTTTCTATTTTTAGTGCAGAACAGTGAGGGTTAGGGGTCCCAGATACTGTAGTAGATCACTTACAGATCAACTTCAGGACCAGATCACACAGCTTCAGGGCCACTTCCGCACCTTAGGCCCCAAAACAGGCTATTGGGCCTAACAGTGGAGCTCTATCCAGCAGCACCTCCCCAGTCCTCAGCCCAGGGCAAGAGAAGTGAGCACATAGTCTGTCCCAAATATTTATACCATCCTCTAGCATGCACCGGTGGCTTAAACCTTGTACTGGGTTGGCTGAAGGAAATATAAATATTGATAACTTGGTTGTGTGTTTGAAATATCAAACCATGACCAGTGATACCAGTGACTGGCAACAGTGAGAAATCACAAGCCAACTTAAGCTTAGGAAAAAAAACAGGTGAAAAAACAATACAATCAGTCGGTAGCCCCTGTTTAGGACAAGGGGTCACACTTGTAGTAGCAATAATAACCAGCAGGATATTTTATATAATTGCATAGTTGCTGGTGTTACTGCATATAATTACTCTATAACCTAAATATAGGCCTCTTAAAGGGGTTGTAAAGGTTTGCATTTTTAAAAAATAAACATGTTATACTTGCCTGCTCTGTGTAATGGTTTTGCACAGAGCAGCCCCAATCCTCTTCTTCTGGGGTGCCCCGCCGGCCCTCCTGGCTCCTCCCCTTCATCAGGTCCCCCCACAGAGAGCTGCTTTCCCTGGGGGGGCACCCATGCAGGCTCACACCCGAGTCCTGTTGCTGTGTTCATTGACACAGACAGTGGGACTCCGCCCCACTCTTATGTCACTGGATTTGATTGACAGCAGCGGGAGCCGATGGCTCCTGCTGCTATCAATCTGTCCAGTGAGGACAGAGACAGCGAATGGAGCCGCTGGGCTCGTGCTCGTCGCTGGAATGGACAGGTTCAGGTAAGTAAAATGGTGGGGGGGCTGCAACAAATACGTTTTTTCACCTTAATGCATAGAATGCATTAAGGTGAAAAACCATGAGACGTTACAACCCCTTTTAAACTACTTGCCATTTGGCTGTTGTACATAAACAGCCAGATGGTGCAGTCAATCAGGCAATAAGCTGTCTTAAGTTGTCCCCTTTTAGATGCTTGTGCATACCCTCTAGCACATGCATGAGCACCACAATGTGAGGGTATTACCCATTGTGTGTGTAGCAATGTCCCCTAGAGGGACGCTGGTTAGTTTTGGGTTTTGCACGTTACCTCTTCAGCTTTGTTGTCCGGGTAGGAAAGTCTGTAGTAATGCAATGTCCACAGAGATGTAAAATCTCAACAGTTAGGCTTTATTTTCTTATGCAGTAAACGTTGAAAAGTAGAAGGTATAGAAGAGTAGGGGAAGGTTCAGGCACTCGCCACAAAATATAACAGTTTCAGATCAAAGTCACTCACCACTCTCAATGTTGGAGTGAGTATTGGCCACCCGGATAGTCCCCTCTCACATGGCCTAGCAGCCGGGATGGCACACGAACCAGCAACAGGGCTGTCTCTGCCACAGACTGCCCAAGATGAAGCAGGTTTCTGCCACAGACCTGTTGAAGTGTACAAAGTCTCTGCCACAGACCTTTTGAAGTTGAACAAATGGATAGTCCAGGAATCCTCTGCCACAGGATTTCAAAGTCCCAAACTTCCAGCCGTACAGTTAAAGAGCCTTTAAGCCAATCTAGCGAACTGTAGGGCTTGTAATATTGCGGATCCCTCCTTGCCAAAGTTACCAGGCTTCACCCGAGACAGCAGCACTTTGCCGGTCTCCTCCAGGGCAGGTCCTCCCCTGGTCTCCTTCACCAAGATAGCTTCCTCCCCATGTGGACGGACAGCTTGGGATCCCCTCTCTGACTGTAGGCCCCAGCCAGACTAGCTGGGCCTACTAGATAGCAATACAGCCTCGGGCCAATGTGGCCCCGAGACCAGGATCACACACGCATACCTTGCGCCCAGAGGGCTACGGGGTGGGAACGGGCCCCAATCAATGGTGTCTGCCCCTTAAGTATCCCCTCCCAGCAGGCACAGGGGGTCAACCACTCCCACTGTACTGCTGCCGAGAAGTACCACTCAATGCACCATGGTTTGCCCGTGTTCCAACAGGTGTCAGAGGTGGTAATGCCACCTACAGGCAATAAGGGAAAATGCTATCGGACAAACCACAGCTGGAGCAGAGGTAAAATTAAATGCAATTCAACCGTCTGAGCCCAACTACTGGCTCAGACATCCCTCTATATTTTTAAATAGCGTCCCAACCTTTTGGGGAGGGCGCTACATACAGATTACTGAATAAAGAATAAACATACAGAGCCTATGAGAGTGTCACTGTACTATGTGATCACTGTGACCAATCGCACTGATCACACATTGTTTACGCTGGTTGCTGGTAGCAGCAGCTTTCACTTTACCTTCTACAGTGTGAAATAAAAATGAAGTTCTTAATGACAACCAGCACTCTGTTGCAAAAAAACAACCACTACCAGAATCATTGTCCTCACCCCTCTACAGTATATGTTAGCCCAGCCTTTTTCAACCAGGGTGCCTTCAAGTTCCTTCAGGCCTTGGAAAAATGCCAAAAAATTGCCCAAAAATTGTACATAAGCCAACAGGTGGATCAAGCCTGCCATTTAGCTGCACAAAGCCACAGGTTTTCATTGTGCATCATTACAACCATTCAGTTGCCAGCATCCTAACAACCAATGATGTCATTGGTTGGTAAGGAGGATGTCAAGCACCTAGACACCTCTCTGTTGGCACTGGGGGTCACATTGGCTGAGTGAGGGGAAAAAACGTAGGGAAAACTACTACTAGTCCGTACCAGTCTGCAAAGGTGTATTTGCTTTTGGAAGAATAAATAATTTATAACATCAGGTGTCCTATGTGCATGGATGTTGCTTCCTTATGTAAAACTATTAGTTTCATTTTTTACACTTTAGAATGGGGGGCCTCGAAATTGTGCAGAATTTCAAAGGGTACCTTGACTGAAAAAAGGTTGAGAAACACTGTGTTGGCCCCATCCTGTCCTTGATCTGACCTGTACAGTATAATCCCTTATCTACCTTATTCTGCACATCTGTACATGAACCCTTTCATCTCCATTCTCCCATGGTATGTGACCTATACATGAATCCCTTCACCTCCTGATCCCCCTGTGTATGACCTGTAAATTTATTGCATCTAGTGCACCATTTCCAAGCTCCTTGTTTTAACCCCTTCAATACTGGTATGTTTTGTTAATTTCCAAGAAATTGTGGCAAAAATCAGAACACCTTGGGGCATCTACTATGCAAAAGGTGATCACTTTGGGGGTGCTTGTTTTTTTTTTTTTGTTTGGCCTTTTTTCCTGTTATGTAGTAGAAAATAAAAAATCTCAATGATTATTAAATTCATCCATTCTGTCCAAATGGGGGAAAAAAAAAAAAAGATGTAAAATTAATTTGGGTACAATGAAAACCGAAAAATGGCCTGCAGTTCTTTACTTGAAGGGGGTTTAATAAGCCGGTCATCAAAACTTTCTACTTTTTGGAAGAGCTACAAAAATCAGCTTTCTTATGAGGGAACAAGGAATCTGACGTCGTAGTTACAGCCTTGGGCCTCTTTCACACTTGTACGACTTGTCCCACGATTTGGTACTGCAAAGTAGCATGACAAGTCGTTCCCCATGATTTCCAATGACAACCATTTGTATTAGTACATCTTTAAGTCGTTCCGACTTCAAAGTAGTCCCTGCACTACTTTGGTCCGATTTTTCCAATTACACAGACATTCCTTGAAATCGCGGTAAAGTCGTGGCCGCAAAATCGCAGTGAAAGGGGCCTTAGGAAGATTGCATTCGGTGTACAGGATAAATTGTGGACGGAATGTAGTAAAATTTCTGGTGGCAATAAATCTACACCAAGACCGCTAAACAAAACTGATAAAGCTATAATGCATCTAAGGTCAGCTCTTCTACACTGCAGACTTTATAGTTTAATTTTCTGCAACTACCTTCCAGATGAGGCCCCCTCCTACCTCCCAAGTCTCATAGCAGAGACATGGGATGTTCTGGCTATTTTTCCGCCACTGGGTACCAATGGCAGGCGGACTAATCCTTGCCCTTCATTCTCAGAGAGGTATCTGCCTAAGGGCTCCTATTCGCATGCAGCAGCCCTTGCTGTCCCTCTGAAAAGCAATCCACGGTGGAGAGGCAGTTGAGAGGCAATATGTTAATGTAGCGCCCTCCTCACTCCCCTCTTTTTTTCTTCAGTTCATTTTTCTCTTGTCTAGGGGTATCTTAGAGGGGAGGGAGCGGGGACACTACGCCTGGCCTCCACCACAGGTGTCAGTGCAGTTTAAGCAACGTTCTTGTTTTACCTTCGGGTCAGTGCTGTGCACCTGGATCCTCCATCACAGAGTTACCTTGAACAATGTCTGTCAGGAAATGAGCCCCACACCATTAAAGTCCAACACTCCTTTATTCTCATGCGAATGAACACAATCAGTTCAACTCCCTTGGTTAACAGAACAGGAAAGGAGGTGTGGATGCGAATAGGCCCAGACACAATGCGTTCTCCACTTTCCTTCCTGAAAGTGGGTTGCAGTCTCCGCACGAGGGGGGAATTTCCTTCCAGGCGGTCTCCGGTGAGAGGCTCACCTGTCACCGGCAATATGCTGCACCGGGTCTTCAAGCGAGGAGCTCCCCCCGCGGTCCATTGCGCCTTCCGGATTCGGGTACCCACTCCCGGTGTTCCCTAGGACCTCCTTCCCTCGCGGAACTCAGTGTTGGGCACTGAGCTCCAGACCTCCAAGTACCTCACCCCAGGCTAAAGGTGCCTGGGATGATACACGACCTCCGGCTGTCCTCTAGGCCTAGGCCACCTAGAGGACCGACACGAACCACCGCCCACAGGCTGAAGGTGCCTGGGACTCTGACCTCGTGACAAAGATGGCCGGCCCCTTTATACCCTCTCCCAGCAAGCACGGCGGATTCCCCGCCCCACCATACCGCTGCCGAGAGAGGACAAAAAGGAGGCACAGCACACAGCAATGATTCAACCCCAGCCCAGGGCGACAGCGCCACCCACTGGGCCGCAGGGAACTACACATCACTGATGTCTCTGCCAAGTTCAAATTACACCCGGGAAAGTACATACCCGCTACATTAACTTCTCGTCACATGTTTTAACACTCAAAAGGTTGCACCATCACAACCACGTGCGTTGCATGTGGTTTCAGGATGATTGGGCTGCGGCCCCATTAACCTGTGCCGTTTTGCGACGAGGGTTTTCATTTTTGCCGTGCCCAGGAAGCAAAGAATTGTCCTTGTTTCACAGCTCATTCTCCTGCTTTTACTGCTCTCAGTTGCATGTATGAAGGAAGCCTAACTGGTAAAAGGTTGTAAGTGCTGGTAATTCTTCAGATTTTTTTCATAAAAAATAATCAATTATTTTGTGTTCAATATTATTTCCAGTATACCAATGATAGCATGAAGTTTGAAGCACACAGAGTATTAAACAAGGGCAGTACTGCTTACTAGTGAGACTTGTGGACAGAATAGAGTAAACGTACAAGAATGAGAAGCAGATGTTGTCTGAGTACAACTTGTTTGATTTATTTAAGATGGATAATGACAAGTCTGTAGGAAGCAAAGTAAAGCCCGTGTGAGATTTAACAGAATACATAAATCCTAACCTCCAATGATCAACCTTATACAACACACAACTGCTGAGCCTTATTTATAAGAAAGAAGACCGATTCTAGGTTATTTTTTTGAGAGTATTTTTTTTTTTAAATTGGGTTTCTTTCTAATTTTATGCCTACAATTTTTTTACCATTTATATATCGCCTGCACATTTCATAGGCCATTAAGGAACCTACAGATATAAGATGCTCTTGTCCAATCTGACAGGTTACAATTGACTTGGGAAATGACCGTTTGTTTATATTGTCTCCAACATTTCCAGACATGCCAAGGTCAACTCCTCATAGGGATCTTGGGGGGAAAAGTAAAAAAAACTGCATCTTCAGATTTTTTTATTTCCTTTCTTCTTTTACGGCTGGCTGACTCGTCTAGGGGAACCAGGGAGAAGGGTGAGGTGCTGCCACCATCTCGCACCTCGTGTATGTGTAGAGGTTTGAGCTAAAATCTTTACCTTCGGGTCTGTGTCCCGGTCCGGAGCTTCCACTTCTCCGCTTGCAGGTGGATAGATGAATGTAGAACACTTTGCTCTAGGAAAAGTAAGCCCACACCAGGTGACAGTACAACTTCTATAATTATTTCCGCAGAGATAAATATGCCTTTTTGCAAGCAGACAGGTTGATACAAACACAACTTGGTGGGGAGAGGGTTCAGGCACAATTCTTTTGGATTAGAGAAGCTGTTAGGAGTTCACAACAACTTTTGGCGCACGGTCGCTGCCACCGACCGTGAGGTTGGTCCCTGCCACAGAGTGGGTGAACGATGAGGCCTCTGCCACAGACCTTTGGATAGGTCTCTGCCACCGACCTGATTGTAATGGGTCTCTGCAAAGACCATAGAACGTGGACTACCTTCTAATGACTGCCCCTGTTAGGGAGATGATCCAACCGGACAGTCCCCAGAGGCCTGCACTGTCACCAGCAAATGCTGCGCTGGATCTTCAGGCCAGGTCCCCTCCCTGGTTCTCCTTGCCCAAGACTCGGGTCCCCTCACTTCGTGGGCCCCTAGGTATCTTCTCCCATGCGGGACCCAGTCGAAGGTACTGGGCCCCAGGCCTTTGCTAGTACCTCACCCCAGGCTTAAGGTGCCTGGAATGGAACTGAAACTTCCCCATGCCCAGGCCGAAGGCACCCGGGCGTGGACGAACAGGAAAGCAGCTCCCAGGCTGAAGGTGCCTGGGGCTCGGACCTCGTGCGCAAGATGTCCGCCCCCTTTATACCCTCTCCCAGCAGGCACAGCGGGTTCCCCGCCCCGCCGTACTACTGCCGCGAGAGGACACAACGGGGAAAGTCTCTACAATGATGGTTCAACCCCAGCCCAAGGCGACAGCGCCACCCAGGGGCCGCAGGGAACTGAACACCATTATTTCTTTCTCGTACATCACGGGACACAGAGCGACATAGTCATTACTATGTGGGTTATATAGATTACCTTCAGGTGCTGGCACTGGCAACTTCCAAAACCGGAAGTACCCTCCCCTATATAAGCCCCTCCCATCCGGGAGTACCTCAGTTTTTTGCCAGTGTCTAAGGTGTTGGCCAAAGGTTAACATGTTTTTTCATCTGGGCTTGTGTACAGGTTCTTTTGGGCCTCAGCAAGCTATTCCGGATCCGACCAAAAAAGCTTCATAGCTAAATGGTCGGTACCCGGGCCTTGCAGAGAAGAGCAAGGTTTTGCCTGTAATGCCTCTCTTAGGGGGGCTGAACCCTGGGATCCAGAGCTCTGGTCATACCCACGACCAAGATGTTTTCTGTGCAGGGTGCTATACAGGTCCAGGGGAGTGGAATCCTTGGGAACCCGGTCCCTGAAGGTTTAAGTACAATGCCTGCCGTGAGAGGTGAAGTTTGGGCTTCTGTGGACCAAACAGAGTCCTGCGGCGGGGAAAAGGTAAGTGGGGGCCCCTCAGGAACTTGGTTCTATTGGGGGGACCCCCAAGCCTAATATGTCTTTCTGCCTGTTACCCAACGGTATTCCCGCTAAATATCTGTGCATGCCTATAACTACTAGAAAATGTAATAATTTTAATGGTGGTCAAGAAAAATAAAAATAAAAAATGGACAAACCGCGGTACCTGTGTTAATCCACTAGAGGCCGCTGTGGAACGTTGTTTTCTTGTTATGTGGACTATTTCCTTCTGAGGTCAAGTCCAGGCAGATGGTGAGTTCTCTTGTGGGAAACTGCTTCCTCTGTCATGTTGTAATGCTCGTCCATCCCCGGGCCCTGCTGCAAACAGGGACCCTGGCTCCTCTCCCTAGTTATTTTTTTTCAAAAGAAGCGCCGAAGGCGCACGGGCCCGTGCGCGTGCACGCGCCTCTATATATAGAGGTGAGCTGGAAAGGGGGCGGAGCTTGGCGGATGACGCTCTGTGCGCGCCACAGCGCTTCTGCGCATGTGCGGGCGTCCCAGCATGTTAAAAGGCACAATTATGTGTTGTGAGCTGGCTATGGAGTGCAGAGACAGAGCTGGTAACATTTAAAAAAGGCATACAGCAGGCGGTTGATGCAGGCATCCCCATAGAAAGGCACATTAGTAGACACCAACTGTTTATATAGCAGCAATTGTACTAGACTATTTTCAGTAAGTGGTGTATTACAGCTGGAATACCTCAGCTTTGGGCTTAGGAATATGCCGTCCAAAGTCTCCGGGACTAAGACTCCCAGGAAGCAAAGGGGGTCTCCGTCGGGCTCTGAGGATCTTGGGCATGCTTTTGCTGCACCAGTCTCCCCTGAAAAATCAGAGGTTGGTGCCCGTAGAGAACCCTCAGGAGTACCTGGTACTGTGGCTGTCCTCAGTTCACCTGCTCCTGTGTATGTAACAGAGGAGGTTTTTTCCTCAGCTCTGGGAGGACTGGAAGAGAGATTGACAACATTGATAGCTGCTTCCCTGTCAGAGGGAAAGCGCGCCCGATCTCCGTCTCCTCCCTCAGAGTACCTGTTAGCGGAACAACAGTCCCATGCAGGGATTGACCTACCTGAAGGGGATCAGGATGAGGTTGATTCTGTTCTAGAGGAATCAACAGTGGAAGAGCCATTTTCAGCATCACATGCTGAAAGATTATGGGTTCAGTCCCTGACTGATATGGTCCGATCAGCATTTAAAATGCCCCTTGCGGAGCCATCAACCACTTCTGTCTCCTCGTTGGGGTCGCTAAAAGCTCCCCAGACTGTTTGTTCCTTTCCAATCCATCCTTTACTGAAAGGACTCATTTACCAGGATTGGGAACATCCTGATAAAATATTTACTCCCCCTAAGAGATTTCCGGTGGTCTATCCCATGGAGGATAAGTTCATCCGAAAATGGAGGGTGCCTACAGTGGACGCAGCCATCTCTTGTGTGAACAAATCACTGACATGTCCAGTAGATAATGTTCAAATGTTCAAGGACCCGATAGATAAAAAATTGGAGTCCTTATTAAAATCTGCTTTTTCTACAGCAAGCTTGGTGACACAACCAGCAGTAGCAGCTATTGGGGTCTGCCAAGCGGTGAAGGATCAGTTAAAACAGGTCTTAAGGGACTTGCCGGATCAGCAGGCCCTTGCCCTAGCTGATCTGCCTAGAGCCTTATGCTTTGCGGTTGACGCCATCAAGGATTCAATCCATCAGGCCTCTCCCGCCTTACGCTGTCTGTAGTACATATGCGTAGGCTTCTATGGCTCAAGAACTGGTCTGCTGAAGCTCCCTGTAAAAAATTGCTGGTTAGCTTCCCATTTCATGGTGAACGCTTATTCGGGGAAGACCTGGACAAATATATCCAGAAAATTTCCAGCGGTAAAAGTACACTCTTGCCGGTTAAAAAGAGATTTAGAGGTCCCTCTTTTAAGAGGCCTGCCTCTCCAGTCCCTGGGACATCTGCTGTGAAGCAGTTCCGACGGCCTCCGCGGTCAAATCCCGGGGGGAAAAATCAGGGACAATCACAGGGTAACAAAAAACCCTGGGTCAGGAGAGGTACAAAACCTCCCCCCAAGTCAAATTTATGAAAGGTCGCCCCCACTCAATCGGGTGGGGGGAAGACTTCAGTTGTTCGCAGAGACCTGGCGGGACACGATCAGAGACAGATGGGTGCTCTCCGCAGTAAGTCTGGGATACAAGCTGGAGTTAAAAGACACTCCTCCTTCCCATTTTATGTGGTCAAACATGCCAAGAGATCCCCGGAAGAGAGGATCCCTCCTGTCGGCACTAGAACAACTATTGCTCCAAGGAGTAATTATGGAGGTTCCCTTGGAAGAATGCGGGTTCGGGTTTTACTCAAACCTCTTTACAGTCCCGAAGCCAAACGGGGACGTGAGGCTCATATTAAATCTAAAAGGGCTAAACAAATTCCTACATATCAGGACTTTTCGGATGGAGTCGATCCGATCGGTGGCCACTGCCCTACAAGGGGAGGAATGGTTAGCCTCGATCGACATCAAAGATGCTTATTTGCACATTCCCATCTTTCCAGGCCACCAAAAATTTCTACGCTTTGCAGTAGAAGGGCGCCATTTTCAGTTCAGAGCCTTACCCTTCGGTCTGGCCACAGCACCACGAGTGTTCACAAAAATTCTGGCCCCTCTATTGGCCAATCTAAGAACACGAGGTGTAACGATAATGGCATATCTAGACGACTTGTTGCTGACGGACCACTCAGTGGAAAAACTAGAAGTGGTTGTTCACGAGACAATCAAGTATCTGGAGTCTCACGGTTGGATTATCAACCGAGACAAGTCAGCCCTAAAACCAGTCAAAAGTCTGGAATACTTGGGGCTAAGGCTGGATTCAGACCAGAGAAAAATTGTCGTCTTTGAGAGATTTGATCCACCTGGTGGGTACAAAAAGACAGCCGTCCATACGCCTGTGCATGAGGCTGCTGGGAAAAATGGTGGCATCATTCGAAGCAGTACCCTACGGTCAATTCCATTCAAGGAATTTGCAAAGGGCCATACTGTCAGCCTGGAACAAAAAAGTTCAGGCCCTAGACTTACCAATGTCCTTGTCCCCTTCCGTTCGCAAGAGCCTCCGTTGGTGGTTGCTTCCCCAGAATCTGGAAAAAGGGAAATCCTTCAGTCCGATTTCTTGGAAGGTGGTCACTACAGATGCCAGCCTTATAGGCTGGGGGGCAGTACTGGAGCAATGGTCTCTCCAGGGCAGATGGTCGGATGCAGAGAAGGCCCTGCCCATCAATCTCTTAGAGATACGAGCAGCCCGGTATGCCCTAGTAGCATGGACATCCAAACTCCAAGGGTCCCCTGTCAGAATTCAATCAGACAATGCCACGGCAGTGGCATATATCAACCATCAGGGGGGCACCAGGAGTCGTGCAGCCCAGAGGGAAGTAAATTACATCCTGAAATGGGCAGAAAGATATGTCCCAGCCATATCCGCGGTATTCATTCCAGGGGTGGAGAATTGGAAGGCGGACTTTCTAAGTCGCCAACAATTATGCCCAGGGGAATGGTCCCTTCACCCCGAGGTTTTCCGGGCAATATGTCAGCGGTGGGGAGCACCGGATGTATATCTGCTAGCATCCAGATTCAACGCAAAGGTGGACAGATTTGTCTCTCGGACAAGGGATCCCCTAGCTTGCGGCTCGGATGCTCTAGTGTTCCCTTGGGATCAGTTCAAGCTGATATATGCATTTCCACCGCCACAATTGTTGCCTCGATTACTCCGCAGAATCAGGGTAGAAAAGAAACCAGTGATTCTGGTGGCTCCAGCGTGGCCCCGAAGAACATGGTACGCGGAGATTGTAAAAATGTCTGTGGGGAGTCCTTGGACCCTTCCACATCGTCCGGATCTGCTTTCGCAAGGACCGATATACCACCCTTGCTTACTAGCCTTAGGTTTGACGGCCTGGCTATTGAAGCCCACATTCTAAAAAAAAGAGGTCTCTCTAATCCTGTGGTATCTACCATGATCAATGCCAGGAAGCCGGTATCCAGGCAGATTTACTATAGAATCTGGAAGGCGTACATCGCGTGGTGTGAGGCCAAGAAATGGCATCCACGTAAATACGTAATAGGTAGGATTCTGGACTTCCTACAGTGGGCTGTAGATAGGAAGTTTGCCTTGAGTACTATCAAGGGTCAGATTTCGGCCTTGTCAATATTTTTTCAAAGGCCCTTGGCTTCGCATTCACTAGTCAAAACTTTTATACAAGGAGTAATGCGTATTAGCCCTCCGGTTAAAATTCCCATATGTCCATGGGACCTAAACCTGGTTCTATCGGTTCTACAGAAACAACCATTTGAACCATTGCAGCACATTTCCTTGGTTCTTCTCACCAGGAAATGGATTTTTTTAGTAGCCATATGTTCGGCTAAAAGAGTGTCGGAATTGGCCGCTATGTCCTGTAAGGAGCCATATCTGGTTATCCATAAGGACAGAGTAGTGTTACGTCCTCATCCAGCCTTTCTTCCTAAGGTGGTATCGAGGTTTCATTTGAACCAAGATGTGGTTCTTCCTTCCTTTTTCCCCAAACCTAGTTCGGTAGAGGAAAAGTTATTACATTCTTTGGCTGTAGTAAGAGCAGTTAAAGCTTATCTAAAAGCCACTGCTCAGATTCGTAGAACGGATACTTTGTTTATTCTGCCGGAAGGCCCCAGAAAGGGTCAGGCAGCGTCAAGATCTACTTTAGCCAAGTGGATTCGACAGGTCATAATGCAAGCCTATGGCTTGAGAAGGAGACCGCCTCCGTTCAAAGTTAGGGCGCACTCCACGAGAGCAGTTGGAACTTCATGGGCAGTGCATCACCAGGCCTCCCTGGCTCAAATCTGTAAGGCCGCAACATGGTCTTCAGTACACACGTTTACTAGGTTCTACCAGGTGGACGTTAGAAGTCAGGAGGATGTCGCCTTTGGGCGCAGTGTGTTGCAGGCCGCAAAAGATCCTCATGTCTGATAGCGCCCAGCTTATGTATGGTGTATCCCCCCCCCCTCATTTGGCATTGCTTTGGGACGTCCCACATAGTAATGACTATGTCGCTCTGTGTCCCGTGATGTACGAGAAAGAAAATAGGATTTTTATAACAGCTTACCTGTAAAATCCTTTTCTTGGAGTACATCACGGGACACAGAGCTCCCACCCCTCTTTTGGGGACACTTATTGCTTTGCTACAAAACTGAGGTACTCCCGGATGGGAGGGGCTTATATAGGGGAGGGTACTTCCGGTTTTGGAAGTTGCCAGTGCCAGCACCTGAAGGTAATCTATATAACCCACATAGTAATGACTATGTCGCTCTGTGTCCCGTGATGTACTCCAAGAAAAGGATTTTACAGGTAAGCTGTTATAAAAATCCTATTTTTCCACGAACCAAAATGGCCATGAATCCCTAATAATTAGTGCATCTGGGCCATGCTACCGCCCAGACACTCCCCCTAAATGTTGACACCCGCTACATGTACGAGAATGTTTGTACTCTATCTCCATCCCTGGTTTTGACTTGCTGTGAAACATCGAGGAAAACCGGATGATCGTTTGCCTGATTTTTCTTATAATGTGTACCCAGCTTTAGGCATTTAGGCTCGGTTCACACCGTCGCCGCATGGGGCTCACAGCAGGGGTCCGGTGCGTGCTGGTTCACCGTTTGCCCGGACTGAAATCGAACCTGAAACGCACCAAAAAAGCCATGCGTTTTTCTGGCACGCCGCACCGGACCCGCTGCGTAGATATGTGAACCGGCTCCATAGAGAGCCAGTCACATTCTCCTGCTATGCGAATTGAATGCGGCAAAATGCGCATTCAATTCGCATAGGTGTGAACACAGCCTTAAAGTTTCTATATAGGCATTAAAATATGGAGTTGGTGACATTTGCTGCCTACATATGTCAATGATGATCTTAAAATTCTGGGGAAAAAAAGATCAACAGCAGCATATTTAGTTACTGTTGCTTGTTTAGCTGCCCTCCTATCATATTATATCTTGGATGATGTTGACCTAAACCTCCATGGCTGTAAGAATCCCTTAAAGTTCATCCTAATGCTAAAATCTCTAAATTTACTGGCATCCACAATCTAAGACTAACCTATCTAGCCCTGTAAAGAAGAAATTATTATACATACCTTTTCTGAAGCCGTTCTGGTCCGGTCCGGCGCTGAGCTGTCAGCGGCGGCTTCTCTATGGAGGCGGGTGCAGAGGAGGCAGCGGCTTTAGAAAAGGTATGTATAGCGATTTTCCTCTTGCAAGTAGATTTAGAGATTGTATTGGGGTGAACGTCCACTTTAAGTTCGACAGCAACATCAGCGGAAGTTTAGAAGTTCCTGAGACTTCTTGACTTGATTTTGGTTTTCTTGACTTGGTTTTCTTGGGAAAATTCTTTATTCCACCCTTAAACGTTTTGTTCTTTTGTGGGAGAAATAAAAGAGAAACATGATGGGATTCTGTGGGCAATGGAGACTTTCCAACATTCTATTTCCCTTTGGACATTTGAAGGCCACTTTGTTCATGAAAATGTTACTTGAAGATCTTCCATTTTGTAGTAATAGTCACTGCTAAATGCTTGTTGAATGATATCACTGCTTTAGTCATGTCATCCTATATCCATATATGATTTTATCAACTTGACCAAAATCACATCCCCAGTTAGTCTGTTTGGTACCCGTGCCCTACAAACTATAGAAAATCATGATGTACCAAGTACAACTACTGTTCATTCAAGACAATTTTGTTGATTTCAGGCACAGCTATTTCCTAGTTTCCAGAATTTTGGCATTGTTGATTCTTTTGGGATCTACACCATTGAAAAAGAAATGGCCCCCAAAGCCTTCTTCTATACTTAAAAAAATAAATAAAAAATGAATAAAAACATACATAGATACAGTTCCTTAAAACAAAACTAAAGTCTCCTATCCTTTGCAGTAAAAAAAAAAATTGGCATTTCTATTCTTGCTAGATGGCCTCAGATGTTCAAAAACTTTATTTGGCAAATCCCAATGCCCGCCAAAAGAGTGCACCGCCTTAGCCTTAGATCTGCATTTGCAATCGACAGCAGCAGTATGAGGGCTCTAAAAAATTAAGAGAGTTGACGCGCACACACACTGGCAACTATGACCGTTATCGCCATAGGCATGCTTTGAATTTAGCACAGACTGTGCATGTTCTAGTAGGCAGAATGTAAATGGAAACACTAAAAAAAGCAGCATTGGTTTGTTTAGGGATTTAATAACACTTGCTGAACATTTCTAGCTTGTGCTTTCTTTTGTGAACCATTAAGCCTCATTCGAACGGGTGTACTTAAGAACATGCCTAAGCAAAGGCCATGTTTGCCCGCATGGGGGAAGTACCAGTGTTCCATGCATCCCCGTGCAGGTAGCCCCTTTCATGTCAATTGGGACATTAGCCGCTGCTCCCAATCTGACATCTGTGTGGGTGCAGGTGTACAGTGGGGAAAATAATAATTTGATTCCCTGCAGATTTTGTAAGTTTTCCCACAAAGAAATGAAGGGTCTATCATTTTAATCGTAGGTGTATTTTAAATGATAGAGACAGAGTATCAACTACAAATCCAGAAAAAACACATTATACGAATGTCATAAATTGAGTTGCAGTTCAGTGAGTAAAATAAGTATTCGATCCCCAAGCAAAACATGACTTCGTTCTTGGTGAAGAAACCCTTGTTGGCAAGCACAGAGGTAAGACTTTTCATGTAGTTGGTTACCAGGTTTACACACATCTCAGGAGGGATTTTGGTCCGCTCTGCCTTCAGCACAAGGGACACTTTGTATTGACTGTAAGTACTGTCCCTTGTGCTGATTTTTAAAAAAATGTGTTGACTAAACTCAGGCTCGGTTCACATATGAGCCGCATGCGTCTCACAGCTGGGGTCCGGTGTGTGTTGGTTCACCATTTCCGGTCTGATTTCAGCCTGAATTTTGGTCGGAATTCAGTCCTGAAACGGACCAAAAGACGCACAGGACCTGCTGCGGAGATATGTTAACCTGCTCCATAGAGAGCCAGTCAAAATCTCCTGCTATTGCGAATTGGAAGTAGGGATCCCGCACCCAATTCGAAATGGTGTGAACCCAGCCTTAGGCTTTAACCATATCTAAAAATGCCTTGTGTCTGTCCAGCATAGGGAACAAGACTTCTATCCAAAGCAAAACATTTCTATAAAAGTGCTCCTGGATCAGGGGGCATATATAATAATAAAAATATATATATATATATATATATATATATATATATATATATATATATATATATATATATATATATATATAATTAGTATCCCACAAAAGTGAGTACACCCCTCACATTTTTGTTGAAAAGATATATAATAAAATATTAATGTGACAACACTGAAAAAATGACACTTTGCTACAATGTAAAGTAGTGAGTGTACAGCTTGTATAACAGTGTAAATTTGTTGTCCCCACAAAATAACTCAACACACAGCCATTAATGTCTAAACTACTGGCAACAAAAGTGAGTACACCCCTAAGTGAAAATTTCCAAATTGGGCCCAAAGTGTCAATATTTTGTGTGGTCACCACTATTTTCCAGCACTGCCTTAACCCTCTTGGGCATGGAGTTCACCAGAGCTTTACAGGTTGCCACTGGAGTCCTTTTCCACTCCTCCATTATGACATCACAGAACTGGTGGATGTTGGAGACCTTGCGCTCCTCCACCTTCCATTTGAGGATGCCCCACAGATGCTAAGAAGGATTTAGATCTAGAGACATGCTTGGCCAGTCCATCACCTTTACCCTCAGCTCCTTTAGCAAGACAGTGGCCGTCTTGGAGGTGTTTTGGGTCGTTATGTTGGAATACTGCCCTGCGGCCCTGTCTCTGAAGGGAGGGGATCATGCTCGGCTTCACAGTACATGTTAGAATTCATGGTTCCCTCAATAAACTGTAGCTCCCCAGTGCCGGCAGCACTCACGCAGCCCCAGACCATGACACTCCCACCACCATGATTGACTGTAGGCAAGACACACTTGTCTTTGTACTCCTCACCTGGTTGCCTCCACACACACTTGACACCATCTGAACCAAATGAGTTTATCTTGGTCTCATCAGACCACAGGACATGGTTCAAGTAATCCATGTCCTTAGTCTGCTTGTCAACAAACTGTTTGCGGCTTTCTTGTGCATCATCTTTAGAAGAGGCTTCCTTCTGGAACGACAGCCATGCAGACCAATTTGATCTAGTGTGTGGCACGTATGGTCTGAGCACTGACAGGCTGACCCCCCCCACCCCTTCAACCTCTACAGCAATGCTGGCAGCACTCATACGTCTATTTCCCAAAGACAACCTCTGGATATGACGCTGAGCACGTGCACTCGACTTCTTTGGTCGACCATGGCAAGGCCTGTTCTGAGCGGAACCTGTCCTGTTAAACCTCTGTATGGTCTTGGCCACCATGCTGCAGCTTGGTTTCAGGGTCTTGGCAATCTTCTTTTAGCCTAGGCCCTCTTTATGTAGAGCAACAATTATTTTTTCAGATCCTCAGAGAGTTCTTTGCTATGAGGTGCCATGTGGAACTTCCAGTGACCAGTATGATAGAGTGAAACCTGCTTTCCATTCACACCTGAGACCTTGTAACCCGAATGCGTCACATCCCTCCGACACAGGGGAGGGAAAATAGCTAATTAGGCCCAATTAGTACATTTTCACTTAGGGGTGTACTCACTTTTGTTGCCAGCGGTTTAGACATTAATGGCTGTGTTGAGTTATTTTGAGGGGACAGCAAAGTTACACTGTTATACAATCTGTACACTCACTACTTTACATTGTAGCAAAGTGTCATTTCTGCAGTGTTGTCTTGTGAAAAGATGTAATAAAATATTTACGAAAATGTGAGGGGTGTACTAACTTTTGTGAGATACTGTGTGTGTGTGTGTGTGTGTAATATATATAATATACATATATATATACACACACACACACACAGTGGAACCTCGAATTGCGAGTAACGCAGTAAACGAGAGTTTCGCAATACGAGCACTGTATTTTCTAAAATCCTAACTCGGTTTGCGAGTGTTGTCTCGCAAAACGAGCAGGATTCAGACCAAAGCGGGTGCAGTACCGCGTTTGGCCTGAGGTGTGGGGGCGTCAGAGCCGAATGGCACTGATCGGCGGCGTTCGGAAACGACCGGAAAGGCTCGAGGACAGTTCAGCTGACCTCGGCAAACCTTGGAAAGGCTTGTGAAGAAAGTCTCTTTCCGAGGTTTGCAGAGGTCAGCCGAACTGTCCTCGGGCCTTTCCGGCCGTTTCCGAGGCTCTCCGGCGCCCCCCTGCCTCTGGCCGCATGCGGTATTGCAGGCCATTGAAGTCAATGTGGAACAATTTTTTTTCGTTTTCCATTGACTTCAATGGGGAAACTTGCTTTGATATGCGAGTACTTTGGATTACGAGCATTCTCCTGGAATGGATTATGCTCGTAATCCAAGGTTCCACTGTATGTGTGTGTATATACACTTTTTTTTTTCTACATTTATTCTTAATGATTGAAATGCAACATGCCAAACTAATTAGAAAACTAATTTCCCTCCCTCAGAACTCAGAAGATGAATCGAAGTGGGTGGAGGAACTTTTAAAAATGCACACCGCTCGGGTTAAAGACATTGAACAGCTGACCGGACTGGACTTTTATCGAAAGACAAATCGCAGCTATACAGAGATCCTTTCCATGAAGACGTACCTGCATACGTTTGAGAGCGAGATTTAAATCCAACGATGCAACTCTCAAGTGGTGTATATTTTTTATATTTTTTTTGTATTTATTAATTTTTAAACCAGGACACTTAAATATATTTAGTATTTTAATCCTAAATGTCACACACATGTCAGATGTCCAGTAATGTTTTTAGATGTCTGTTAGGAAATCTCGTTCTTGCTGCAGCTAGGCTGGTAGACTAAGCTTGTTTAATAGTGCTGCAGAATTACTTCTTGCACCGGGAACTTTATTTTTCTAGTGCAACACTGATGTCTTTGTAGACTTTACTATGTAATGCAATATGTAAAATGACTTATATTAACTGGAAATTGTGACCAAACATATTTATGTTGTATGGATTAATGGAACCTCCTATAATAAACCACACATGTTTCATTTTTAATGCTGTGCTGGCTTGTGCAACAGCTGTGTAATCACATTAAGGGACAAGTTCAGGTTTTTACAAAAACCTCAGAGTCCCCCTCCCTTGCCCCCTAAACATACACAGCTGGGCCCCCCCCCGCCTTCACAAGTGCTTACTTGCCTCCTGCGATGGCCTCTTGTGTTGTCTGCAGCTCGACCACTAAAAATCTAGAGATTACCCACCTGCGTGCTAACATCCCATAGACTTGAATTGGTCACAGCTCCTGCAGTATGAGTATATCTCTGGTCTACGGGATGTTATTGTGCAGGAGTGGGCAACCTGGCTTCCATTGATATATATGGTGATACTGCCATGAATTTTTACCCAATCTCATTGCAGAGTGTGTCCAGCTGTGCCTTGTACTGAAGCTTGTACATGGATTCCACACACTTCCTACTTTGTGCACCTAATTGAAGAAAAATAGATCTTCGATCTATTGTTCCATACAAGTGTTTGGTAGTAGGTCCCAAATGGACCCTAAAAAAAGACTATAACATTACAAAAATACATAAAGTGTATACATCTAAATTCATGGAACAGTTCTTTGCGTGTAGCCATCTTGCTGCTTAAACACCCTGTGTCAAAGGAAAGCCCTCAAAGCTAGAAGAGTACAAACACATGACTGGGGGACTGAAGATATTGAGGCTTACGTCCTTTTTCAAACCCCAAAATCCCCAAATTTTCAAAGCTTCTCCCAATTGACCAGGCGACAACCATTTTCTTTGGAATAAAATGGCCATAGAAGCCATTTTTTGTAAATCCAATACGAACATTAAATATAAAAAACAACAAACTATATCTGACCTCCAACCCAGTATAAGGTCTTTTGAAGGCACTTATAATTTGAAAACTGTATCTGCCACAAACCTCCTATTAAGGCCCCTAGTCACTGTTATACCACCACAGGGACAATTAACAACTAAGTTATCCCAGTTACAGCTGAATCACCACTACCATGTTACCAACGTAACCTTATGTTACAAAGGAACACCCATAACTGAGATGGGCCCAACCCACCATTTTCCAAATATGTTTAGCCACCAAAGATTCAGGCAAAAAAATACAACAGACGAAAATTTGGAAGCGATACCCTGGAGAATTGCTAAAATGATCAAAACTGAAAATAAATAGTAAAAAGGTAAAAATAGGATGTTCAGACAAGGGAGGGGGAAACCTGACTAAGCTCCAACTGATATTTAACAGGAACCTCCCTTCTCCCAACCACCTGGATCCACCCCTCCGTGACTCCCAAACCCTAATCAGGTAAGTGCCCTTTTCTCCTTATTTAAAATGAAACCATTAAAAAGGATCACCCCGTCTCCTCTGCAAGACCCAGTCAAACCAAGATGTGACCCTTGGGGGCGTGATGATGGTGACCATGGAAACCTGTTTCAGGGCAGGGAGTCTCTTTTATGTCACACCCCCAGCGGCTGCCACCTTGGTTTTTACATACTGCTAGTTCTTCCTGGTGTGCTCCCTGGTTTAATTTCTGGATACTGGTATCTGACATCACATCCAGCTAGAGGAGTCTGCTGTAACACTACTGACCACCTGGTATACTGCCACCTACTGGAGACTTGAAAGATGTGCTTGTATATCAATTTTATATGTGAGTGTGTGGGCTGGGCTGAAAACGCCCTAGCAGGGACACTGTGGGACTTTGCTTGCTAATGCCTTTAAGAGCAGGTGGAGATTGTGCTCATGAGAAATCTGGTGACACTTCAGACTTCGAAATGAGCAAAACACTTGCACAGTTAACTGTTTGTAATCCATGGCCAAACTTCTTACATTGTTGACACAAAGCACTTTGGACACACTTCTGAGAACACCACTTCACAGGTGTGCAGCATTTTTGAGACCGTGCCACGGAGCATGTACTGGTCTCCACCTCAGCTGTCCCATCACCTCACACCCAGTGACAAGGTCTCATGTGTTGCTATTGGACACAGGAAACACACTTCTCCATAACTTCATGCTTGTTCTCCTCTCTAGGCCTCACTCCATAACACTTGTCTCTCAAGCTGGGTCCCTAGGCGCTCTGTGCTGTGAATCTGGTGCCAATATGTAGGAAGCCAATCGTAACACCCCTTCATTACCAGAGTAACTGTCACCTCTGCCATGTCACCCATCTCCTGGCTGGTTGGTTGTTTAGCAAGTTGAATACACAAATAGACATCTTCCACACACTTTCCTGTACAAAGCGCTCTAGTGCTCCATGAAGTCATCATACCTTAGGCAGAAGTCCAAAAACAACCCTTTCAATGCAGGAATCCATTTGGCGGTGAATCCACAAAAGGTAGCAATAATCCCTTTGGAGTCCATGATCTAGTTATAATCAACAAAAGGTAGTAAATATATGACTGGCAGCTATAAGTCTATATAGATCCACAGGCTTTAGACTCCACTGGGAACTCCAAGGGGTGGCTCAGACCGACAACATAACGACTACATTTTGGCAGTCATTCACCCAACCCAGGACCCTGTTGGAGCGAACAACTCCCCCCATTTATATATTGTATGCGGGTGGGGGGATTACCTTCTGTAAGATATTGGGAAAGCCTGGCCAGCAACGTTACCCTTCCTTCTCAGATCCACCAGCCTAGCATGTCAATCGAGGTCAAACGTTGCAAACAGTTACATTGTAACATTTGGTCCATACACTTAACATAGTTGACCTGAGTAACCCCAGAGCATCAACACAGCAAAAGAAAAACTTAACACTTTAGAACCCTCTTGGAAGCACCTGCTTAGAAGTGCAATATATAATTTTATATAGATGGTCTGATGGAACACTGAACTATCAAGAGACTTTGGCTGCTATCTTGGTGTGGGGTCCCTTTTTAAAAATATTTTTTCCCTAACCCATTTTGCCGTGCTTCTGGTGAGTGTGTGGCAGGGAGAGGGTCCCGCTTATCAGGGGCTATGCTTCGCACAGGGCCAGGTTCCAGACAAGGAGGGATGGTTCAGGTAAGGCTCCTTCTTCACTTTAAACACTCCGGTAAGTGGTGTGTATTGCGTGGGACCGGTGCAAACCACAGAAACTTTCTCTGCCTAATAAAAAAAAAGACACTACCCCATGTAATGGAAGCCTATATTGGTACTGAAGAACAGTATATCTGTTGCTGCAACAAAACTGTACAACATTTACACAGAATACATCAGTGAACTATAATCTGTGAGAGTATTTGCTCCCAATACAAAGTTTTAGGCAGGTAGTGGTTAATGCTTCCCCAGCTGGGAGAGAAACGGTTAACCTGTTTCCCGCATTTTCTGCTGAGCTTTGCCTTTCTCTACACCTGTGCTGTAAATAAAAGGGGGGAGGCCTCTGCCCTCAGTGAGTCAGTGTGGATGGGAAGGAGAACACAGACATGATCCAGCATGTAGTCTCCAGCCACTACACAGAGCTGCTCCTGCCAGAAGTAGTCATTTTTTGTTAGGTCTGCCTGGAAGGAAAGACATGGACAGCGAGCAAGATGTCGGGAGATTGCTGGAACTTGCAGTTCCTCCTAAAGATGCCATTTGTGGACTCTGCCAAGTATGGACTTTTACCTATGCAGATATGCTGGGGCAGCCACAAGCGTGTAGTTAGGGACTATGGATGATGGGGAATGTCTGCAATTTATCTTGGGCTGTCCACTGTCTTTGTCATTGTGTTTATTTATTCTTCAAATAAAGCTTTTGAAACTTTGCTTTTGTCTGGTTTGAAGTTACTAAATGGGGCGCAATGTAAGTAACTGGCACATATAGTCTACAGCTCGGGTCACTAAGCACATTGGGATATGAAGACATCAGTACCAGCGTTAATAAAGTTTGAAGACACAAGTGGTTACCAAAGGTTTCTCTAGCAGTCTGTCATTAGGCTGTACATCTGGCAGGTGAGCTAGTCTGCTGCAGCGTGGGAGATGATGTTGACACTTCTTGATTTGAGATCCGTTTCTCATGACAACGGGAGCAGATGTGCACTGCTGGGGCCCTAGACCTGTACACAGGTACTTAAGAGAGAGAGTTAAGTGAAGTGCACGCATGGAGTCTGTGTTAGATGCACAGCGGGACCCCATTCCATTACTGGGAGTGAGCTAGCGGTGTTACGTTGGAGAGGGTGATTGTGTATACGATATCAAGAGTGTTACTGGAGTGTGTTCATGTTTTGTCATCTACCCGGTGGTGAGCGTAGCTCAAGTAAAGGTACCCCATGTGTATGGCAGTGACCCTATACAAAGTGGCTAGCGTAGCCCAGAAGACCCCACCCCAGGGTAGCTCTCTTATGTGATCCTTGCTTGGCACCCAACGAGGAGGGAAACATGGAGGACAGGACAACCAACACCTACCCCCCCCACCCCCACATACAAGGTACCTATAGTAACTAAGGCCCTGCCAACATCGGAAAGTATTAACGTGTACGCGCTATCTAGCATGCATGCACTTAACACTCCAGTGAGCATTATTTTTAGTATTTTGTTTCTACGTTTTATTTTAGCCATGATTAAGGGGGTGATTTCAGGCCTCCAAAACGTTTTTTTTTTTTTTTAAAAGTCCGTGGTGTGTGAACATACTTCAAAAACGCCACCCGGTGCCAAAAAAGGCACACACACATAAAGAGTGTAACACAAAAACGTGCAACGGGTGTACACATAGGTGACCGTTTATCAAACTGAGATCAGCGGCGATCCCGAGTATCGCGCTGATCTCAGGTCATTAACATTTTATGAAACTGAGGCCTCGTACACACGACCGATTTTCTCGGCAAGAACCAGCAAGAAACTTGCTGGCAGAGAGGTCTTGCCGAGTAAATCGGTCGTGTGTACGCTGCTATCGGGTTTCTCGTCGAGAAAACCGATAAGAAACCTTGACGAGAAAATAGAGAACCTGCTCTCTATTTTCTCGTCGAGATTCTCCTCGGCATGTTTCTCGACGAGAAAAGTGAGTGTGTGTACACTTACCTGTCCTCCCGGAAGCCCGCGCATGTTCGAAATGAATTAGAAGCATGCGCGGTAGCTTCCTAGGCATACGTAGGGTATACCAAGATGGCGGCGACGGCATCGAATGTGACGAGCGCATGCTCGACGTAGTCTATGACGTCACCGCGTACGCTCCTTTCAAAGAACCGCGGGTTCTTTGAAACGAGCGTGTGTACACTCGGCCGGGAAAAGTTTCTTGTCCAAGAATCTCGTCGAAAAAAACGACATGTTTTTTTCAACGAGAATCTCGGCCGTGTGTACGAGGCCTGAGGTAATCAGCGGAGAACATGTTTTCCACTGATCATCGCAGCAAAATGAGAATCTGTAACTGAATGTCACAGAAACGGGCAGTTTATGAAGGTGCGATCTCGGCACCTCACTGGCGATCTGTGACAGAATTCTCCCTCTCTGATTCACCAGCTCAGAGGTGGAGAATCAGAGAGAAGCGCGAAGCTGGCTGAGTATTCTGGAGGAAGAAGTGTTTTGACTTCCTTCTTTCACCCACGAGCAGCCATACAGTCAGAGCACATCTTCCCCACCATTACACACCCCAAAACGAGGAGGTTAGGAATATATAGTGTGTGTATGTATATATATATATGTATATGTATGTGTGTGTGTGTGTGTATATATGTATGTATGTATGTGTGTGTGTGTGTATGTGTGTATATATATATATATATATATATATATATATAAATTTAGGGGGAGTCTCTGAGTGGTAATTAGGCTCAGACACCTTAATTTGTTAGGAGTTTTGGACCATTTTTATCCTCAGGGGATAATGCTGGTTATGAGTTCCCTGTGGCCTGCGGGTGGCGCTGCCATTCTGGGCCAGGGTTGAACCGCGAGCATAGTGCTGTGCCTTTTGTGTCCCCTCTCAGCAGTGGGGTGGGGAACATGCTGTGAGTGCCGGGAGAGGATATATAAGGGGTAGACATCTTCTGATCGGGGTCCACGCCCAGGCACCTTGAGCCTGGGTGTGTGTGAGGTTCATCTCCGGGTGCCCTAGGCCCGGAGGCTGTGTTCCTGTTCCATCTCAGGCACCTTGAGCCTGGGGTGAGGTACTATCCTGCCGTCCTGTTCTCCTGGGTATGGAGACCCAGGGGTTGCGGAAAAGGCCCGGGGCCCAGCACCTTCGGCTGGGGCCTGCTAAGGATTGAGGAGTCCAGGGTGCCGCCTTGCGAGGGGACCCGCACTCTCAGAGAAGGGAGGATCATTCTGAAGGACCGGTGCGGGAGTCACGGTGAAGGAAGGTTCTGTTGACTCTCTGGGGGGATGTCTTCTCCTTGATAGGGGCCATGTTCTAAGAAGGAAGTTCACGGTCACCAGGTCAGTGGCAGTGGCCTTTTCTTTCTCGTACATCACGGGACACAGAGCGACATAGTCATTACTAATGGGTTATATAGATACCGTCGGGTGCTGGCACTGGCAACTTCCAAAACCGGAAGTACCCTCCCCTATATAAGCCCCTCCCATCCGGGAGCACCTCAGTTTTTTGCCAGTGTCTAAGGTGTTGGCCAAGAAGAAACATGTGTTTTTCACTGAGCTTGCGTACAGGTTCTTTTGGGCCTCAGTAAGCTATTCCGGATCCGACCAAAAAAGCTTCATAGCTAAACGGTCGGTACCCGGGCCTTGCAGAGAAGAGCAAGGTTTTGCCTGTAATGCTTCTCTTAGGAGAGCTGGACCCTGGGATCCAGAGCTCTGGTCATACCCACGACCAAGATGTTTTCTGTGCAGGTTGCTATACAGGTCCAGGGGAGTGGAATCCTTGGGAACCCGGTCCCTGAAGGTTTGATTACAATGCCTGCCGTGATAGGTGAAATTTGGGCTTTTGTGGACCAAACAAAGTCCTGCGGCGGGGAACAGGTAAGTGGGGGCCCCCAGGAACTTGGTTCTATTGGGGGACCCCCAAGCCTAATTTGTCTTTCTGTCTGTTACCTAATGGTATTCCCGCAAAATTCTGTGCATGCCTGTAACTACTAAAAAAATGTAATAATTTTTAATGGTGGTCAAGAAAAAAAAAAAAAAAATTTTTTTTAATATATATTTAATATATTAGACTGCGGTACCTGTGTTTGTCCACTAGAGGCCGCTGTGGAATGTTTTCTTGTCATGTGGACTAGTTTCTTCTCAGCAGAGCAAGTCCAGGCAGATGGTGAGTTCTCTCATGGGAAACTGCTTCCTCTGCCATGTTGCAAGGCTCGTCCATCCCCCGAACTGCGGCAAAGAGGGGCCCTGGCTCTTGTCCCTAGTTTCCATTTTTTCGAAATTAGCGCCAAAGGCGCACGTGGCCGCGCGCGTGCACGCGCCTCTATATATAGAGGTGAGCCGGAAAAGGGGGAGGAGCCTGGGGGATGACGCTCTGTGCGCGCCGCAGCGCTTCTGCGCATGTGCGGGCGTCCCAGCATGATAAAAATCACAATATTGTGTGGTGAGCTGGCTATGAAGTGCAGAGACAGAGCTGGCAACATTTAAAAAAGGGCATACAGCAAGCGGTTGATACAGGCATCCCCTAGAAAGGCACATTAGTAGACACCAACTGTTTCTTATAGCAGCATTTATGCTAGACTATTGTCAGTAACTGGTGTATTTCGGCTGGAATACCTCAGCTTTGTGGCTTAGGAATATGCCGTCTAAAAACTCCGGGACTAGAAATTCCAGGACAGAGGAGGTTTTTTCCTCAGCTCTGGGAGGGCTGGAAGAAAGATTGTCAGCATTGATCGCGGCTTCCCTGTCACAGGAGAAAAACGCCCGATCTCTGTCTCCTCCCTCAGAGTGCCTGTTAACAGAGCAACAGTCCCATACAGGGATCGACCTACCTGAAGGGGATCAGGATGAGGTCGATTCGGTTGTAGAGGAATCGACAGTGGAAGAGCCGTTCTCAGCATCACATGCTGAAAGGTTATGGGTTCAGTCCCTGACTAATATGGTCCGATCAGCATTTAAAATGCCACTTGCGGAGCCATCATCCACTTCTGTCTCCTCGTTGGGGTCGCTAAAAGCTCCCCAGACTGTTTGTTCCTTTCCGATCCATCCTTTACTGGAAGGGCTCATTTACCAGGATTGGGAGCATCCTGACAAAATATTTACTCCCCCTAAGAGATTTCCGGTGGTCTATCCCATGGAGGATAAGTTCATCAGAAAATGGAAGGTCCCTACAGTGGACGCAGCCATCTCGTGTGTGAATAAATCACTGACATGTCCGGTGGATAATGTCCAAATGTTCAAGGACCCAATAGATAAAAAATTGGAGTCCTTATTAAAATCTGCTTTTTCTACAGCAGGATTGGTGACACAACCAGCAGTGGCAGCTATTGGGGTCTGCCAAGCAGTGAAGGATCAGTTGAAACAGGTCTTAAGGGACTTGCCAGATCAGCAGGCTCTTGCCCTAGCTGATCTACCTAGAGCCTTATGCTTTGCGGTGGACGCCATAAAGGATTCAATCCATCAGGCCTCCCGCCTTACGCTGTCTGTAGTACATATGCGCAGGCTTCTATGGCTCAAAAACTGGTCTGCTGAAGCTCCCTGTAAAAAATTGCTGGTCAGCTTCCCATTTCATGGTGAGCGCTTATTCGGGGAGGACCTGGACAAGTATATCCAGAGAATTTCCAGCGGTAAAAGTACACTTTTGCCAGTTAAAAATAGAGTTAGAGGTCCCTCTTTTAAGAGGCCGGCTTCTCCAGTCCCTAGGACATCGGCTGTGAAACAGTTCCGACGGCCTCCTTGGTCAAATCCCGGAGGTAAAAATCAGGGACAGTTGCAGGGTAACAAGAAGCCCTGGAGCAGGAGAGGTACAAAACCTCCCCCAAAGTCAAATGCATGAAGGGTTGCCCCCACTCAATCGGGTGGGGGGAAGACTTCAGTTGTTCACAGAGACCTGGCGGGACACGATCCGAGACAGATGGGTGCTCTCCGCAGTAAATCTGGGATACAAATTGGAGTTAAACTCCCCTCCTTCCCGCTTTATAAGGTCAAACGTGCCAAGGGATCCCCAGAAGAGAGGATCCCTCCTGTTGGCACTGGAACAATTATTGCTCCAAGCAGTAATTATAGAGGTTCCCCTGGAAGAATGGGGGTTCGGGTTTTACTCAAACCTCTTTACAGTTCCGAAGCCAAACGGGGACGTGAGGCCCATATTAAATCTAAAAGGGCTAAACAAATTCCTACATATCAGGACTTTCCGGATGGAGTCGATCCGATCGGTAGCCACTGCCCTACAAGGGGAGGAATGGTTAGCCTCGATCGACATCAAAGATGCTTATTTGCACATTCCCATCTTTCCAGCCCACCAAAAATTTCTACGCTTTGCGGTAGAAGGGCGCCATTTTCAGTTCAGAGCCTTACCCTTCGGTCTGGCCACAGCACCAAGAGTGTTCACAAAAATTCTGGCCCCATTATTGGCCAATCTAAGGACACGAGGTGTAACGATAATGGCATATCTAGACGACTTGTTGCTGATAGACCACTCAGTGGAAAAACTAGAAGTGGTTGTTCACGAGACAATCAAGTTTCTGGAATATCACGGTTGGATTATCAACCGAGACAAGTCAGCCCTAAAACCAGTCAAAAGTCTGGAATACTTGGGGCTAAGGCTGGATTCAGACCAGAGAAAAATTTTCTTGCCTCAAGAAAAGGGGTCGTCTTTGAAAGATTTGATCCACTTAGTGGGTTCAAAAAGACAGCCATCCATACGCCTGTGCATGAGGCTGCTGGGAAAAATGGTGGCATCATTCGAAGCAGTACCCTACGGTCAATTCCATTCAAGGAAATTGCAAAGGGCCATACTGTCAGCCTGGAACAAGAAAGTTCAGGCTCTGGACTTACCAATGTCCTTGTCCCCTTCCGTTCGCAAGAGCCTCCGCTGGTGGTTGGTTCCCCAGAATCTGGAGAGAGGGAAATCCTTCAGTCCGATTTCCTGGAAGGTGGTCACTACAGATGCCAGCCTTATAGGCTGGGGAGCAGTACTGGAGCAATGGTCTCTCCAGGGCAAGTGGTCAGAAGCAGAAAAGGCCCTGCCCATCAATCTCTTAGAGATACGAGCAGCCCGGTATGCCCTAGTAGCATGGACATCCAAACTCCAAGGGTCCCCTGTCAGAGTTCAATCAGACAATGCCACAGCAGTGGCATATATCAATCGTCAGGGGGGCACCAGGAGTCGTGCAGCCCAAAGGGAAGTAAATTACATCCTGAGATGGGCAGAAAGATATGTCCCAGCCATATCTGCGGTATTCATTCCAGGAGTGGAGAATTGGAAGGCGGACTTTCTAAGTCGCCAACAATTATGCCCAGGGGAATGGTCCCTTCATCCCGAGGTTTTCCGGACAATATGTCAGCGCTGGGGAACACCGGATGTAGATCTGCTAGCATCCAGATTCAACACAAAAGTGGACAGGTTTGTCTCTTGGACAAGGGATCCCCTAGCGTGCGGCTCGGATGCCCTAGTGTTCCCTTGGGATCAGTTCAAGCTGATATATGCATTCCCACCGCCACAATTGTTACCTCGATTACTCCGCAGAATCAGGGTAGAAAATAAACCAGTGATTCTGGTGGCTCCAGCGTGGCCCCGAAGAGCATGGTACGCGGAGATTGTAAAAATGTCTGTGGGGAGTCCTTGGACCCTCCCACATCGTCCGGACCTGCTTTCGCAAGGACCGATATACCACCCTTCCTTACCAGCCCTAGGTTTGACGGCCTGGCTATTGAAGCCCACATTCTAAAAAAGAGAGGGCTCTCTAATTCTGCGGTATCTACCATGATCAATGCCAGGAAGCCGGTATCCAGGCAGATCTACTATAGAATCTGGAAGGCGTACATCGCCTGGTGTGAGGCCAAGAAATGGCATCCACGTAAATACGTAATAGGTAGGATTCTGGACTTCCTACAATGGCCTTTAGATAGGAAGCTTGCCTTGAGTACTATCAAGGGTCAGATTTCGGCCTTGTCAATATTTTTTCAAAGGCCCTTGGCTTCGCATTCACTAGTCAAAGCCTTTATACAAGGAGTGATGCGTATTAGTCCTCCGGTTAATATTCCCATATGTCCATGGGATCTAAACTTGGTTCTGTCGGTTCTACAGAAACAACCATTTGAACCATTACAGCATATTTCCTTGGTGCTTCTCACCAGGAAATTGATTTTTCTAGTAGCCATTTGTTCGGCTAAAAGAGTATCGGAATTAGCAGCTATGTCCTGTAAGGAGCCATATCTGGTTATCCATAAGGACAGAGTAGTGTTACGTCCTCATCCAGCCTTTCTTCCTAAGGTGGTATCGAGTCTTCATTTGAACCAAGATGTGGTTCTTCCTTCTTTTTTCCCCAAACCTACTTCGGTAGAGGAAAAGTTATTGCATTCTTTGGATGTAGTAAGAGCAGTTAAAGCTTATCTAAAAGCCACTGCTCAGATTCGCAGAACGGATACTTTGTTTATTCTGCCGGAAGGCCCCAGAAAGGGTCAGGCAGCGTCAAAATCTACTTTAGCCAAGTGGATTCGACAGGTCCTAATACAAGCCTATGGCTTGAGAAGGAGACCGCCTCCGTTCAAAGTTAGAGCGCACTCCACGAGAGCAGTTGGAACTTCATGGGCAGTGCATCACCAGGCCTCCCTGGCTCAAATCTGTAAGGCCGCAACATGGTCTTCAGTTCACACGTTTACTAGGTTCTACCAGGTGGACGTTAGAAGTCAGGAGGATGTCGCCTTTGGGCGCAGTGTGTTGCAGGCCGCAAAAGATCCTCATGTCTGATAGCGCTCAGCTTATATATGGTGTATCCCCCCCCTCATTTGGCATTGCTTTAGGACATCCCATTAGTAATGACTATGTCGCTCTGTGTCCCGTGATGTACGAGAAAGAAAATAGGATTTTTATAACAGCTTACCTGTAAAATCCTTTTCTTGGAGTACATCACGGGACACAGAGCTCCCGCCCCTCTTTGGGGACACTTATTGCTTTGCTACAAAACTGAGGTGCTCCCGGATGGGAGGGGCTTATATAGGGGAGGGTACTTCCGGTTTTGGAAGTTGCCAGTGCCAGCACCTGACGGTATCTATATAACCCATTAGTAATGACTATGTCGCTCTGTGTCCCGTGATGTACTCCAAGAAAAGGATTTTACAGGTAAGCTGTTATAAAAATCCTATTATTCACCAGGTCTGTGGCAGAGACCAAACTCATGGTCTGTGGCAGAGACTGTGCGCCTAATACACTGCTTGAGAATCTGAGTAGTGAAGATTGAGCTACGTTTGTGCCTGGACCTCCTCCACACCTTGGGCTGTCCTGTTTCCTTGCTCCAACCTTTACTGTCCAAAAGACTGTTTATTGCAAAGCGAGAATAAATCTTGAGTTGGAGTTTCAGCTCGTGTGGACATTCATGTTACTGGGGAAGTCAAGGACTTGTCTCCACTAACGGTAGAGGTGAGAATCATTCTCAGGAGGATTCTGGCCCTGGCTGAACACAAGACCCAACAACAACACCGCTCAACCTTTTTACACAAGAGGGTACGGGCTGGTAGTGCGGTGTGCCTTTCTCCCCCCTGCGAGGAGCCAAGTTAAATGCAGGCTGGGGGAAAGGTGGGTGCGCTAGATATATATAATGTGTGTGCATACCTCCCAACTTTGTAAAGTCCCTTCGCGGGACATTCTGATGTCCCCTCTGCCCACCAGAGTTTTTGAGTGGGGGGGGGGGGGGTGATGGTTGCCACCGGCGCCGATGGGGGGGGCCATACTAGTGCGCCGATCGCGGGTGGGGGGGGGGTCTCTTACCTGCTGCTGCTGCTCCTCTTCTTCTGTTCATGCTTCCTGCTGTGCGGGAAACATGATAGTCTCGCGGGAGTGCGGGAAGGAGGAGCCTCTGCGGGTAAAACCCGCAGAATCCGTGCCAGTTGGGAGGTGTGTGTGTGTTTTTATTTCAATGTGTGTGTTTTTATTTCAATGTGTGTGTAATATATATGTAGCACACAGATCCTTCTCTACCCTACTTACCTCCACTTGCAGAGTGAGACACACCATGCCACATGCCCAGTATCCTCCATTTTGTGGAGGGTGAGCGGTGTTAATAGTTTTGGGTCCTGCAGCGAGTTACCTCTTTCCGTTGGTTCTCGTCCCTAGAGTGTAGGGAAAAGTCTATTCTCTCTCTCTCTCTCAGAAGAAGGCCATTGTCCAGACCAGTGTTTCTCAACTCCAGTCCTCAAGGCGCGCCAACAGGTCATGTTTTCAGGATTTCCCTCAGATGAAACAGCTGTGGGAATTACTAAAGCAGTTAAACTGATCAAATAACCTGTGCGAAACAATGGAGAGCCTGAAAACATGACCTGTTGGGGCGCCTTGAGGACTGGCGTTGAGAAACACTGGTCCAGACAGTATTAAACCCAATAAAAGAGTTTATTTTTCTTGCTTGCAACTTGACAGGAAAGGTTTGAGATAGAGAAAATTGAACAGGGAGGCAGGTTCAGGCACGCGGCACTTAATTACCATCGTCGCCACTCAAGCCTGAGTGGGTTTTTGCTCACCCGGATAGTCCCCTCTCATGGTCCTAGCAGCCGGTGTGGAGCACGAACATTCACTTTAAGTTCATTTTGCCTAAGGATACGATCAGGATATGAACCTCTAAGTCCTGAACTTCCCAGCACTTGTAACACTTGAGACCTTAGGTGCCAATGGGGCACGTTACAAGGCTTGTGGCGGATTGTGGAATCCTTCCCTCTGACAGGTAACCAGGCCTCTCCCGAGACAGTGACTTCCTTCACCGATCCCCTTGATAGGTCCTCCCCTGGTTCCCTGTCCTTCAGAGCGGGTCACCCTCCCACGGGTACCCTGGGATTCCGCTGTTCGGCGTAGGCCTCAGCTAAAGGTGCTGGGCCTACCTGGAACGATGCAGCCTCGGGCTGAAGGTGCCCGGGACCGAACACACACACATGCACCCCTGGCCTGGAGGGCCAAAGGGCGCAAACTCTTACACTCACCCCTGGCCTTGAAAGCCAAAGGGCACAAACTCTCCCTAAATCATGGCGTCTGCCCCTTATGTACCCTCTCCCATCATGCACAGTGGGTAGACCACGCCCACTGTACGGCTGCCGAGAGAGGACACCCAATAGCCCTGCAATGCCACCTGTGGTTCGACCTGAGACCTGGGCGACAGCGCCACCTACAGGTCACAGGGAACTGTACTGCCAGGCAACATCACAACAGGGTAAAGGCCATCTAAAAGAATTCCAACAGCCTGAGCCTAACTATTTGCTTAGGCTAGCCCCTAAATTTAAGCATAGCGACCCCAGTTTTTGGGGGTCCGCTACATAGGAGATATAGGGGATATATAAATATATATATATATTTATATCTATATCTATGTCTAGATATACACTGCTCAAAAAAATTAAAGGAACACTTTGAAAACACATCAGATCTCAACGGGCAAAAATCTTATGCTGGATTTCTATACTGATATGAACTGGGTAATGTGTTGGGAATGAGGATGGCACATCATTTGATGGAAATGAAAATTATACACTTACAGAGGGCTGAATTCAAAGACACCCCGAAAATCAAAGTGAAAAAATTATGCAGCAGGCTAGTCCATTTTGCTGAAATTTCATTGCAACAACTCAAAATGGTCCTCAGTAGTTTGTATGGCTCCCAAGTGCTTGTATGCTTGCCTGACAACATCAGGGCATGCTCCTGAGACAACGGATGGTGTCCTGGGGTATTTCCTCCCAGATCTGGACCAGAGCATCACTGAGCTCCTGAACAGACTGAGGTGCAACCTGACGGATGGACCGAAACATAATGTTCCAGAGGTGTTCTTTTGGATTTAGGTCAGGTGAGCGTGGGGGCCATTCAATGGTATCAATTTCTTCATCCTCGAGGAACTGGCTGCATGCTCTCGCCACATGAGGCCGGGCATTGTTGTGCACCAGAAGGAACCCAGGACCCACTGCACCAGCGTAGGGTCTGACAATGGGTCCAAGGATTTCATCCTGATACCTAATGGCAGTCAGGGTGCCATTGTGTAGCCTGTAGAGGTCTGTGTGTCCCTCCATGGATATGCCTCCCAGTCCATCACTGACCCACCACCAAACTGGTCATGCTGAACGATGTTACAGGCAGCATAAAGTTCTCTGCGTCTTCTCCAGACCCTTTCACGTCTGTCACTTATGCTTAAGGTGAACCTGCTCTCATCTGTGAAAAGCATGGGGCACCAGTGGCGGACCTGCCAATTCTGGTGTTCAATGGAAAATGCCAATCGAGCTCCACAGTGTCTGGCAGTGAGCACAGAGCACACTAAAGGACATCGGGCCCTCAGGCCATCCCCATGAAGTCTGTTTCTGATTGTTTGGTCAGAGACATTTACAACAGTGGCCTGCTGGAGGTCATTTTGTAGGGCTCTGGCAGGGCTCATCCTGTTCCTCCTTGCACAAAGGAGCAGATACCGGTCCTGCTGATGGGTTAAGGACCTTCTACGGCTCTGTCCAGCTCTCCTAGAGTAACTGCCTGTCTCCTGGAATCTCCTCCATGCTCTTGAGACTGTGCTGGGAGACACGGCAAACCTTCTGGCAAAGACACGTATTGATGTGCCATCCTGGAGGAGATGGACTGACTGTGTAACCTTTAAAGGGTCCAAGTATCGCCTCGTGCTACCAGTAGTGACCCAGGAGTTCTGATTCAAACCATGCGAGTTCTTGCGGGGAGGAGCCGAGACAGCTGTCGAGGGACCCCGGAAGACGTGGATCAGGGGCACTTTGTGCAAAACAAGCTGCACAGTGGAGGTAAGTATAACATGTTTGTTATTTAAAAAAAAAAAAATGTGTTTACAATTCCTTTAAAGGAGTAGTAAAGTTACATGTTTTTTCACCTTAATGCATCCTATGCATTAAGGTGAAAAAACATTCGACAATACCGCCCCCCCCGAGCCCCCGTTTTTCTTACCTGGCCCCTCGAAAGTCCCATGCTCGTCCCCGTCATCCTCTTCGTTTTTCTGCCTGGCCGCCGATTGGCTACACTGGATAGATTGAAAGCAGCGCAGCCATTGGCTGGCGCTGCTGTCAATCACATCCAATGACGCGGCACGCCGGGGGGCGGGGCCGAGTGATACAGTCGGCGGCTATGGCCGCCGCTGTATCACGGGAGCGCGCCCGCAATCACTCCACACCATGCGAGCTCACTCGCATTAAGGTGTGGAGTCCTTGCGGGGAGGAGCCAAGACAGCCGCCGAGGGACCCCAGAAGACCAGGATCGGGGCCACTGTGTGCAAAACGAGCTGCACAGTGGAGGTAAGTATAACATGTTTGTTATTTTTAAGCAAAAAAAAAAAAAAAGGTATAGTGCTCCTTTAATGACACCCATAGATCATTTCACAGATCACAGTGCAAACTATGAAATGGTGCAGGAATCGGATCGCATGCGTGTGAACACCCATGCGATCCGATTCCAGTAAGGACCAAATAAAGGATCCTGTACAATTTTGGTGCAAATGCAATCTGATTTAAATTTGCATCGCACAAACATTGCATGTGATATGCACAGCAATGCATCACAATGCAATACCTGTGATTGCACAATTGTGATGCCAGCCTCTTTCTCTCTCTATCTATTTACAGTATCTCGCAAAAGTGAGTACACCCCTCACATTTTTTAAAATATTTTATTATATCGTTTCATGTGACAACACTGAAGAAATTACACTTTGCTACAATGTAAAGTAGTGAGTGTACAGCTTGTATAACAGTGTAAATTTGCTGTCCCCAAAAAATAACTCAACACACAGCCATTAATGTCTAAACCGCTGGCAACAAAAGTGAGTATGTCCCTACGTGAAAATGTCCAAAACGGGCCCAATTAGCCATTTTCCCTCCCCAATGTCATGTGACTCGTTATTGTTACAAGGTCTTAGGTGTGAATGGGGAGCAGGTGTGTTAAATTTGGTGTTATCGCTCTCACTCTCTCATACTGTTCAGTGGAAGTTCAACATGGCACCTCATGGCAACGAACTCTGAGGATGTGAAAAAAAGAATTGTTCCTCTACATATAGATGGCCTAGGCTATAAGAAGATTGCCAAGACCCTGAAACTGAGCTGCAGCACGGTGGCCAAGACGATACAGCGATTTAACAGGAGAGGCTTCACTCAGAACAGGCCTCGCTATGGTCAAACAAAGAAGTTGAGTGCACATGCTCAGCATCATATCCAGAGGTTGTCTTTAGGAAATAGACGTATGAGTGCTGCCAGCATTGCTGCAGAGGTGGAAGGGGTGGGGTGGGGGGGTCAGCCTGTCAGTGCTCAGACCATACGCCGCACACTGCATCAAATTGGTCTGCATGGCTGTCATCCCAGAAGGAAGCCTCTTCTAAAGATGATGCACAAGAAAGCCCGCAAACAGTTTGCAGAAGACAAGCAGACTAAGGACATGGATTACTGGAACCATGTCCTGTGGTCTGATGAGACCAAGACAAAACTTATTTGGTTCAGATGGTGTCAAGCGTGTGTGGCGGCAACCAGGTGAGAAGTACAAAGACAAGTGTGCCTTGCCTACAGTCAAGTATGGTGGTGGGAGTGTCATGGTCTGGGGCTGCATGAGTGCTGCCGGCACTGGGGAGCTACAGATCATTGAGGGAACCATGAATGCCAACATGTACTGTGACATACTGTAGCAGAGTATGATCCCCTCCCTTCGGAGACTGGGCTGCAGGACAGTATTCCAACATAATGACCCCAAACACACCTCAAAGACGACCACTGCCTTGCTAAAGAAGCTGAGGGTAAAGGTGATGGACTGGCCAAGCATGTCTCCAGACCTAAACCCCTATTGAGCATCTGTGTGGCATCCTCAAACGGAAGGTGGAGGAGCGCAAGGTCTCTAACATCCACCAGCTTCGTGATGTCCATCCAGTTCAACCATAAAAATTTTTAAAATAATATCATACAATCCCATATACCCAATTCTATACCCACAGTTAATCCAGAGGAAGGTGAAAAACACCAGCAGAGCACGATCCAATTTACTACAGCAGGGGAAAAAATTCCTTCCTGATCCCCAGAGAGGCAATCGGATATTCCCCAGATCAACTTTACCTATAAATGTCAGTACCCAGTTATATTATGTACATTTAAGAAAGTATCCAGGCCTTTCTTAAAGCAATCTACTGAGCTGGCCAGAACCACCTCTGGAGGGAGTCTATTCCACATTTTCACAGCTCTTACTGTGAAGAAACCTTTCCGTATTTGGAGATGAAATCTGTTTTTCTTCTAGACGTAAAGATTGCCCCCTTGTCCTTTGTGATGACCGTAAAGTGAATAACTTAACACCAAGCTCACTATATGGACCCCTTATATATTTGTACATGTTGATCATATCCCCCCTTATTCTCCTCTTCTCAAGACAGAATAAATTCAGTTCCTCTAATCTTTCTTCATAGCTGAGCTCCTCCATGCCTCTTATCAGTTTGGTTGCCCTTCTCTGCACTTTCTCAAGTTCCCCAATATCCTTTTTGAGAACTGGGGCCCAAAACTGAACTGCATATTCCAGATGAAGTTTTACTAATGATTTGAACAGGGGCAAAATGATATCCCTCTCTCTGGAGTCCATACCTCTCTTAATACAAGAAAGGACTTTGCTCGCTTTGGAAACCGCAGCTTGGCATTGCATGCCATTATTGAGCTTATGATCTACCAAAACCCCCAGATCCTTCTCCACTACGGATCCCCCCAGTTGTACTCCCCCTAGTATGGATGATGCATTCATATTCTTAGCCCCCAAGTGCATAACTTTACATTTATCAACATTAAACCTCATCTGCCACATAGTCGCTCAATTAGACAGAGCATTGAGGTCGGCTTGTAAATTGGAGACATCCTGTAAGGACGTTATTCCACTGCATAGCTTGGTGTCATCTGCAAAGACAGAAACAGACCTACCCAAGTACATGTGGGGCTCCCCTGAAGGGAGAGGGCGAACTAAGCCAGAGGCCATGTCTACCCCCTCCCAAGACTTTTAGGGCAGGCCCGATTCAACGTCGCTGGCTCCTTGCGACGCGTTTAGTTACAGATTACACTTTTCATGAAATATTTAACTGGCTTAAAGGAAGCAAATAAGAGACATTCATGGGTAGAGTAGTAATGAATCCTTGCAAACGCTCATGATTATCATCGCTTTGTAGCTAGCAACATAATTGCTATAGCCGCTGGTGATTTGTCGCTAAGAAGATTTTTTATTTTTTTTTGCGGCCATGGGTCACACTCATGCTACATCATTATTAGGGATGAGCTCATGTTTGGATCCTAGTCAGAACCCACCTTAGTGATCCTGCCAGAAAGATGTCACCTCTACTGTGGCAATCATAGGCCACACCAGCAATTCCTGTCCCTCAACTGCAGGTTTTCCTCTTGTGTTTATGAGCGGCTGCGGGGTGGAAAATGCCTCAGCCACTTATGATTAGCCAAGTACAGTGACAGCTTCCTGGCAGGATTAGACTTAGCCTAAACTCATCCCTACTAATTTAAGGGAACTTAATAAACCACTACCAACTGTTTTCTTTTAAAAAATCCCTACTGCCAGTTTCGATAACTTTTTTACAAGTGCGGCAAATTCAAGTACTTCTTAATAGCACCACTTTTACACAGTGACACTATTAATGCACCAGATCCTAAATTAATTACCTCTAATTCATAGACCACTTAGGCTGAGTTCACACTATACGACACGACTTTCATCCTACTTTGCTCTGCGACATCTGTCCTACATTGGTCCGACATCTGTCCTACATTGGTCCGACATCGGTCCGACATCGGTCCGACATCGGTCCGATATCCATCCGACTTTCATGAACAGGATACTACTTTGATCCTACTTCAATGATAGTCAATGGGCTGAAGTGGGATCAAAGTCGGACAGAAGTAGTACAGGGAGCATTTTTAATGTCGGACCGACTTGTGTCGGACCAGTTAAGACGGCTCTCATAGGGATTCATTGATTTTCACACGTCATGCGACATGAGCTCCTAATGTCGGAGCGTTTGTCGCCCCAGTGTGAACCAGGCCTAAAGTGGAGGCAATTAAGGCTTAAGCCGTGTACACACAATGAAATTGATTTTTGTCGGACAAACTGATCGTGTATGGGCCCCATTGGTCTTTTTTCTATCTGTGTTTAAAAATAGAACACGTTTTAAATTTATCCGATGTTAAAAAAAAAACGATAGCAAATTACTATCATCTGTGGGGAACTCCATCGGATAAAAAACCCACGTATGCTTAGAATCAAGTCGACGCATGCTCAGAAGCATTGAACTTAATTTTTCTTGTCTCATCGGAGTGTTTTACGTCACAGCATTTGGAACGGTCGGTTTTTTGACTGATGGTGTGTAGGCAAGACTGATGGAAGTCAGCTTCATCGGTTTAAAAACCATAGGAAATCCGATCGTGTGTACAGGGCTTTAGTCTAACTTGGCATACAGAGACAGGCAGGGTGCCCGTTCCTGTATGCAGTGTAGCAGAGCATCATATTTGCTGATGCTATCCTCTTCATGTCACTAGTTGCCAGACTCCTAACATCCAGTGATGCTGCAGCAGGTGGCGCCTGATGGGTAAGCTGAGACACTATTTCCCCTTTAGGTCCACTCTCACCTGATAACTGACAGCAGGCAATGGGTGGATTCTTTACCCAATAAGCTGTCTATTGGCTAAGGATCTGCCCACTCCCTGCTGTCAATCACAAGGGGAGCGGACCTGAAGGGGAAATAGTGTCTGTGATTCCCCTTTAGGCTCCCCCCCCCAGTACAAAACCTCCTATGCCGCGTACACATGATTGGAAATTCTGACCAGAAAACCTTGTTTTTTTTCCGATGGAATGTTGGCTCAAACTTGTCTTGCATACACACGGTCACACAAATCTTTCCGACCGTCAAGAACGCGGTGACATACAAGACGTACGACGAGCCGAGATCAATGAAGTTCAATAGGCAGTTCGGCTCTTCTACTTGATTCAGAGCATGCATGTCTTTTTGCGCATCGGAATTGCAAACAGACGAACGGAATTTCCGATAGGAACTTTTTCTGTCGGAAAAATAGAGAACCTGCTCTCAATCTTTTGTTGGCGGAAATTCTGACAGCAAAAGTCCAATGGAGCATACACACGGTCGGAATTTCCAACCAAAAGCTCAGGCCTCGTACACACGACCGATTTTCTCGGCAAGAACCAGCAAGAAACTTGCTGGCAGAGAGGTCTTGCCGAGTAAATCGGTCGTGTGTACGCGACTATCGGGTTTCTCGTCGAGAAAACCGACAAGAAACCTCGACGAGAAAATAGAGAACCTGCTCTCTATTTTCTCGTCGAGATTCTCCTCGGCATGTTTCTCGACGAGAAAAGTGAGTGTGTGTACACTTACCTGTCCTCCCGGAAGCCCGCGCATGTTCGAAATGAATTTGACGCATGCGCGGTAGCTTCCTAGGCATACGTAGGGTATACCAAGATGGCGGCGACGGCATCGAATGTGATGAGCGCATGCTCGTCGTAGTCGATGACGTCACCGCGTACGCTCCATTCAAAGAACCGCGGGTTCTTTGAAACGAGCGTGTGTACACTCGGCCGGGACAAGTTTCTTGTCCAAAAATCTCGTCGAAAAAAAGACATGTTTTTTTCAACGAGAATCTCGGCCGTGTGTACGAGGCTTCACACGGACTTTTCTTGACGGAATTTCTGATCGTGTGTACGGGGCATTACTGCTGCAGCCTCGGGTGCCTCCACACTGTCTACAACAGGTACATGAATCTGTCACCCATACCAACATTTGTTGTGTGGATGCATGTTGGAATGCTAAAGAATGTCTTAGACACTCTTCATGAAATCTCCAGTCTGTGATAGCGTTCGATACTACGTATCGCTCACCTTCATTGATTTGTAGTTAAGCTGAGGAGACTGCAGAGCAGTTGTTAATGTATAATTTAAGGCAGCCATAGATGGTTCAAATTTCAGCCGGTTCAGCAGGGAAGGGTCGAGATGCGAACCATCTATGGGCAGGCTAAATGTACCCAAGTCAATCCATCCATTGACTTGGGTACAACCAGCATGTCAAATTTTCAGCATGCGATTAATGACAGCGGCTATAGGCACTAATAGTAATCACTGTGTTCTCCCGTCGTGGGATAGCTCCCCTCGCCCCCCTCCTTCCCTGCCTGGAGAACACAATAGCTTCACGGGAGAACACTGACTGTGCTGATGGGGGAATCGAGGTGCAACCCGTGGTTGCAGGATAGAAAGTCGCACCATCTATGGTCTGCCTTAGGACTACTGGCCCTTTTAATATGTTTAAACCACATCATCACAGTACAGGAGACCCTCCAACAACACGAGAAAATCCCTTTTCCAAACTCTGAGTGAACCTAGTTACTATGTAAATGTCTTCGGGGGATGAAGCATGTGTAGCAAAACTGTTCCACTAGAAGCGGCCTCTTAATACAGCCTGTGTGTTCATAGACTCGGGGGACGCTGTTTCACTTGGGCAACGTCCAACTGTGAGACAACCGCGTCCGTTGTGAATGTTAATGGACCCCAGTGGGGTTTGTTTGCTTAACTTTCCTTTCTGACATCATTTCTCGGTTTTGGAACAATGTTGAGTGGCTTCTTGTTATAGTGGCCTGAATTTAGGTTTCTTGTTTACAGGGTTTGTTATCCTGGGGCCTCCAGCCGAATCAACTCATGACTTGGTCCGGGGTCTGTTTACGGACACTGTAGAGGAGCAGGGTGACCCTGTGGTATAAAAAAAAAGGCCAATGCCAATTTATTTATTTTTTCCCACAAGGAGAAGGGCAGCAACCTGGAACAACCAATCAGTTGACTACACTAAGGGCCAAGCCACACGGGTGATTTTATTTTTTCTGTTACTGACGGATTTAAAGGTGAACTCAAGGCGAAGAGGTAGAGACACTGAAGAAATACAGCTGCTTTACCTAAAAAAAAAATTCTGTCCATCCAATTCTAAAATGTATAAAGCTCTGCCACACAACACAACCCTTTAGTATGGCCTTATGCACACAAGCACCTAGCTGCACATGCCATGTACAGCCGCCAATACAAGTGAATAGCTGTAAGGGGCTGTGCTTGGGAAAATGCCAACCACTTCTATATCTGATAATGATATCTGGGCCAATTCCGACATTTTTCACATACATGTTAAAACAAGCATTTTTTTATTTTTGCCAGAAAACTACTTGGAACCCCCTAACATTATATATTTTCCAAAAGCAGTGACCCTGGAGAATAAAACGGTGGTTGTTGCAAATTTTTTCATCACATGATATTTGCACAGCTGTTTTTCAAACATATTTTCAGGAAAAAATACACCTAAATGCAGTATGATACCCAATTTTTTACAGGGAAGTGAATGGTGTCTGTAGTATTTTGTTTTTATGTATTTATTTTTTTACAATTTAATTTGTTTTTACATTTTTTCACAATGCTTTTTGGGGGGAGAGGTTGGGGCAGTGGACAGTGTAATTTGTTTTTTACATTTTTTTTATTATTGATTGCAATTAGTTTTTTTCTATGAGCCCTGTTGGTGGGCTTTGGTGAGATATCACGGGTCTAAACAGACCCCTGACACCTCCCCTTTGAGACAGAGAAAGGGACTGAGGACACAGATTCCCCAGTCCCTTTCTCTGCTTTCTCAGCATTGAAGATGAATGGACAGGAGACAGCGGCTCCTGTTCATTCATAAACTGATGCAGAGTTTACTCTGCTCAGTTATCAAAAAACACAGGAGCGTTTCCACTGTGTCCAATTGAGAAAAGGAAGGGGCCAGTAAATACATTTTTTACCAGCCCCTTCCTCCGCTCTGCATCCTGACACAACCACCAGGAGCCGGTGGGAGAGGAGAGGAGAAAAGCTGGCTGTGGGGGGCGAGGGGGGGGGGGTGGAGGAGAAGGACAGGGGACCGGAGGTGCGGCCGGAGCACACAGGGGCGGGGAAGAAGGACAGGGGACCGGAGGAGCGGCCGTAGCACACCGGGTGGAGGAGGAGGACAGGGGACTGGGGAAGCGGCTGGAGCACACTGGGGCAGGGGAGAAGGACAGGGGACAGGAGGAGCGGCCGTAGCACACGGGGAGGAGGAGGAGGAGGAGGACAGGGGACTGGGGACTGGAGGAGCGGCCGGAGCACACTGGGGGCAGAGGAGGAGGAGAACACAAAAAAGGAGGACACAGGGAACAGCCGGGGATGTTCGGTGTGGCAGAAGCGGCAAAGCCATTACTTTGACAGGCTCAGGCTGTCACTGATACCGGCCTCCTGAGCCATCGTCCCACCGGGAAACTCCCGGTAGTCCTGATGGCCGCCAGTACATGTCTGCTTTCTGTCCTGACAATGGTGTCTCAAGTGGCGGCCCCCATATACCTCTCAGTTCAGGTTTCCTATAATGCTATCAGGTTATAATACAGTTCTCAAAATATAAAAAAATAAATTAATAAATGATTTTAGATTATCCAATTATAATGTGTCATCTTGAAAAGTTCACTGATTTCCATTCAGCCGTATCCAGAAAAATATATTCTAACCAAGAAAATCTTTTTAACGTCCCGGCCTTGGCTGCTTCCCAATGCTGAATAATATAATTGACCCCAGGTGCTTTGCGTTAAACCTTTCAAGTAATTTCGCTGGAAAAGTAAATGAAAACTAAAGACGGCTCTCAATGACTTATGGAACCAACGAGTCACTCATTGAAAAGACCGTATTATGTATTAGTTAATAATTCGAAGGCCAAAAAAAGGTTGATTTTGACTTTTTTTTCTCCAAAGTATGACCTAGGTTTCTCTACAAGAGGCAAAGAATATGGAAACATTTCATTACAAAACTTTAATTGAAAAATCCACTGCAGTTTTCTTCTTTTGTTTAACCGCAACTTTAGGAAAAAAAAAAAATGATGAGTTATCTTTACAGTCAAAGTTTAGGCTGGGTTCACATATATGCAAATTGGATGTGGGTTTTACCGCATCAAATTCGCCTGACAGGCAAGTGTGATTGGCTCTCAGTGGAGTCGGTTCACACTTGTCCATGGCAGCTGCGGTCCGGATTGAAAATGGGTCCTGTGCGTGTTTGGGTCCGATTCAGGTGCGAATTGAGGCAAAAATTCAGACCTGATTTGCACCTGAACCGGTGAACAGACATGCACCGGACCCCATGCACAAAGCCACAGCCGCACATGTGTGAACCTGGCCTTAAGGTTTTCCACCTTAATTCTATGTATTAAGGTGAAAAACCTTCTGTGCTGCAGATTCCCCCCCAGACCCCCTTCCTTATTCTTTCTTTCTTTTTCAAACATTTTATTAAAGATTACACAATACAGTTCATATACGTTATACAAGATTTTAAATTAAGTAGATAAGTGTAGATGGAATTTTTATCTTCTCTACAATTTTTGTATATAAATATGGAGTAAAGAAAATGTATTATTGAAAATAAATGCATAACTAATAACAATCATTAAATGAAACAGTATAATAAAAGAGGGAAGAGAGAAAAAAAGAAAAAGGGAGGAGGGGGGGGGGGGAGGGGGGGAAAGAGTAATATGTAATAAGAAAACTTATCTTATACCATTTGTAATCAGATTTATCAATATCTAATCGTAAGGAATACATAAAAGAAGATGAATAGTTTAATTGGGTATACTAATAAAAGACATTCGCGGTTAACTTAAATCGTATCAGGGGCCAAGGTCCGGCTAGGTGGCTTGGCACGTCCTGAAGATAAAGAGGGTCGTCACTGTCTAAATGGACAACTATGTGTCATACTAAAGTCGTTAATGATAGGTCAGTGAACTAAATCATCCGTGGTATAAATATACATTGTTTTATTGAGTGGAAATACATTTTGTGAGTCTCTAATTTGACAAGATCAAGGTGACAGGGGAAGAAGGGATAGGATGTGGGAAATTTCTCCAGAGGGAGTCAGGAGTGGAGGATATGTGTCTAAATAGGATTGGATAGTGAGTAAGGCATTGCAATTAAGTCAGTACCAGTGCAAGGTCAAAGCCCTGTGGTAGGTGGTGATTTATCCATGGGCTCCAAAGTGCTTCAAATTTAGCAATTTTATCTAAATAGATCGCTTCTGTTTTAGCATGAATTAATGCCTGATTAATTCTATGTTTAACCGGTACAATGCTTAAAGTGGAAGTTTTCCATGCGAAAGCAATTGATTGTTTTGCAGCTGTAGTTACATATAACATCAGTTTAAATTGTCGGTTAGTAATATTAGGGGGTTTACTATTTAAAAGAGCTACTGTGGGGTCTGGTCGCAAAGTGGTGCTAAACATGATGGATAATAGATCAAATATTTTCTTCCAAAAGGTGAGAACAATGGGACAGGTCCACCAAATATGTAATTGTGTGGCTTTGTCAGTGCAACCTCTAAAGCATTGTGCAGGATATTGTGGGTGAAATTTAGAGATTCTAGCAGGAACTAAGTACCATCGTGTGAGAACCTTGTAGTTCGTTTCTAGGGCAGCAATATTTGGTGTTGCTGAGTTCGTTGCTTTCCATATTTGTGGCCAATTTAAATTTCCAGGTTGGAGATTCAAATCGGATTCCCATTTAGATGTGTATGGTGGAGGGTTTTCAGAGATAGGAAGCAGTAGTTGTCTGTATAGTTCAGAGATCAAGCCTCGTTTATGTGGGTCAATAATGCAGGTATGCTCAAATGTCGTGCGTTCATCAGTGAACATATTCTGAGGGTTGTTTAGCTGTATAAAATTCTTAATTTGTAAGTATCTGAAGGTTTCTGTCGGAGGTAGGTCATAGGTTTCACTAAGTGTGGGGAAGGGGATGATTTTATTTGAATCAATGAATTGGTGTGTTCGTATTAGTCCTTTTTTAGACCAAGTTGAAAAAGAGGATGGGAAGGTCCAGGCCGGATAAAAATCAGGGTTATGTAAAAAGGAAAGAAGAGGGTTATGTAAGGATTGTAATCCAAATCGTGATTTGAACCTGTCCCAGATAGTCAGACTATGTTTGGTAATTGGGTTAGAAATTCTTCGCCGGAGTGAAGGGGGGAGCCATAGGATATTTGCCAGTGAAAGGGGGTCACAATCGGCCGATTCGATCGAAACCCATAGTGGAATCTCCTTAGTGGCATGATATTTAGGGAGTTGGGCAAGTTGGGCAGCATAGTAGTATTTGCTAAAGTTGGGTACGCTTAGACCTCCCTGTGTTCGAGGAGTAAAAAGGGTATTTTGCGATAAGCGTGATTTAGTTTTGCCCCATATAAATTGCAACACTTTGCGTTGGATGATTCGGAAAAAGTAGGCTGGGACCCGGATTGGAAGGTTTTTAAAAAGATATAAAAGTTTTGGTAATATGGACATTTTAGCTACAGTTATTCTATCCAACCATGCCAGTGGTAATGTGGACCAATTCTTCATCAATGAGGTAAGTTGTTTTAGCAAAGGAGGGTAATTAGCTTGATATAAGTCAGATGGGTCAGCTGTAAATGAGATACCTAGGTAGGTAATATGTGTGTTAGACCAGGTAAAGGGAAGAGAGTCTTGTAATTCCGTAAGTAATTCTAGAGGGAGTGAGATATTCAGGGCTTTAGATTTTTGGGTGTTTATTTTCAGGCCGGAGATCATACTAAATTTAGTAAGTGTGTCTATAAGGTTAGGTGCTGATGTTATGGGAGACGTGAGAAAAATCAAAATGTCGTCAGCAAACATACATAGCTTATGTTGGTGTCCACCCAATTCGAGACCTTTAATATTGATATTCGTACGAATCATTTGTGCAAGGGGTTCGATCGCTAAAGCGAAAAGGAGTGGGGATAAAGGGCAGCCCTGCCTGGTTCCTCTTTCTATTTTTATGGGTTCAGATCGAAATCCTGAGTATAAAACATGTGCTTTTGGATTATCATACAGTGATAATAGCCATTGTAGAAAATTTGTTCCGAAACCCCATTTTTGGAGAATAGATTTTAGATAATCCCAAGATAAAGTGTCAAATGCTTTCTGGATATCTATTGAGAGGAAGCAGGCAGGGATGCGCCGGGTACGTGCCATATGTGCAAGAAGGGTTGCCCTCCGTATATTGTCTCCCGTGTGTCTGGATGGTATGAAGCCGGTTTGGTCTTTATTTATGAGTTTCCCTATTATGGGGTTAAGTCTATTTGAAAGGATCTTAGCTAGTAATTTGATGTCTAAATTTAGTACTGAGATAGGTCTATAATTGGACCAGGAAGTGTCGTCAGAGTTCGGTTTAGGTATCATTGATATAGAGGCTAGAAGGGTTTCAGGACGAAAAGAATGTCCTGAGAGGAGAGAATTAAAAGCTTCTGTTAGGAGAGGGGAGAGTAGTGTGGAGAATCGTTTGTAATACGTGGCTGAAAAGCCATCTGGGCCAGGACGCTTATGCAGTTTCAAAGTTTTTATAGCTGATTGTATTTCCTCTGTTGTAATAGGTCTTTCAAGGGATTCAAGTTGGTTAGTGTTGAGTGAGGGCAGTTGAATAGTAGATAGTAAAGAGGATAGTTTTGTTTGGTCTATTTTATGGGTATCTTTGTATAAATCCGTCAGTTTCCTTTGGAATTCATTTACTATCTTTAGTGGATTGCTAGAAGAATTATTTTTTGTAATTTGCAGTCGTATTGGTTTTCTAATGTGGTCTGCTGTACGTAAAGCTAGAGCTAAAAAGGTAGTGGGTTTATTTGCTTTCATATATAATGTATGTCTAGATTTTCGAAGGATTTTTTCTGCCGAGTCCGTTAAGAAAATGTCTAGTTCCAGCTTTGCTTTATCATAGGTTAGTTTGTTATTGGGGGAAGGAGTTGTTTGAAAATCCTCTGAAGCTTTGTAAAAAGTTTCTTCCAATTTTGTCTGGATAATTGAATTCTGTTTTTTAAAATGAGCTGCTTGACTGAGGCATACTCCTCTTATTGTTGGTTTGTGGGCTTCCCAAAGCGTCAAAGGATTAATATCTGGCGACTTATTATTCGTGTTATATTCTTGAATAGCTTTTTCAATTGTTTGTCTATAGGTCGGGATGGCTAAAAGATTGTCATTTATAGTCCAAGAGCGATAGTTGGGTTTTGGGACAAGGGAAGAGAAAGTAGTGATAGTAGCATTATGGTCTGACCATGTACATGGGATGATTTGGGAGTGAAGGATAAGGTGTGCAGAATTGACATTAGTAAATAAATGATCAATTCGAGAGAATTGTTTGTGTGGGTGGGAATAGTGGGTATATTGTCGTTTTTTAGGATGTTGTTCACGCCAAGTGTCTAGTAGTGTATGTTGGTTGAGCAGGTTTTGGTAAGTGGGACGGAGGTTTGAGGAAGGTGTAGGGGATTTATCCAGAATTGGGTATATTGCTTGGTTTGAGTCTCCGCACATTATAAGCATCCCTTTTTTATGTGTATCTACAATAGTGAATAGGTGTGAAAGAAAGGCAAGAGGGTTTTTGTTCGGGGCATAATATGTGACAATGGTTACTTCGGCATCTAATAATAAACCTGTGAGTATTAGGTATCGACCTTCAGGGTCTGCAATCTCAGCCTGGAGAGTAAATGGTGTAGTGTTATGGAAAGCTATCATTACTCCCCTTTGTTTAGTTGAGGCTGAGGCTTTGAAAATTTGGGGATATCGACGATGGCAAAATTTGGGAGAGGAAAGAGTAGAAAAATGTGTCTCTTGTAAGCACACAATATGTGCTGAAAGAGAAGAGAAAAATTGAAAGGCTTTCGTTCTTTTAGGAGGGGAATTGAGACCCTGTACATTTAGTGTAAGCACATTTAGAGAAGTCATGGTAATAAATGAGTAAGCTTAAACAGAATATATATAGTGTATAGGTAGTAGTTTGAGAGTTCAGGAGAAATGTACGTTAAATTGTTTAAAGCTAAGAAAGTGGATATGAAAAGGTAAGTATCAGTTATGTATTGGGTAATTTCATTTTATTTTATTTCTTGGGAGGGGGGGGGGAATAAAAGAAATAATAAATCTGGTATTAATGTGATGGAGAGAAGTTTATTAATGTGTTAAGTATTTAAGTTGAGCTCCGAATTGGAGCTAGTATCCAGTGTGTGGCAACAGTTACCACACAATGGGTACTATTTCTTCCAAAGGATGTCTGGTATATTATACCAGGCACGTAAGGAACGTTTGTGAGGTGCAGTGGACTGTCTACAAGAACCGAACAACCTGTATAACTTTATAACATATAACTTATTGTATTGAACAAGTTTTAAAGGCAAATTTAAACAAAACAATAACCATTTAAGTTTCCTATTAGGATCTGTGTGGGATAAGAAGTGTAGTGTCCCGCGCGTGGGGCAGAGAAATAATATAAAGATTATGCAATTCATTTAGAATAACTGGGATGTATATAATGACAGTGGAGAATTACTGAAGGATTTCTCTGACTCACGCACGGGAGGTAACACTTTAGCAGGTAAACTATTTGAGGTGTATTCACAAAATCCATGCAGTTCTTTTATCACATAGATTTGTGACTCAACTATATATATATATATATATAATGTGGTTGTAGTTAATTCTTCCATGGCTATTAGTCTATGAATATTATCACATGCAAAGTGAATTATATTAGGAGAACCCAATAAAGTGGTAAACCAGCTGAAACAGAGGATAAGTCTGTCTCAGGGATCACCATAACAGGTTATTAACCGAGAATCTAGATAACAATAATATTGTTTTATATCACCAATTGGAATAGACTTAGTCCATTTGATCTTCGACAGTTTGTTGTGGAGCAGCTAAGCGGCTTCTTTTGTTAGTGTTGGAGAGGGCTTGAAGAGCTGACAGGTCATGTTGTGCTGTGGGAGAACCTGAGGAAGCTCTTCTCTTGGATCCTTCTGAGGTATTTTCAGGTATGGATAGACGAAGTTCTTTAATTATGGAGATAAGATCTTCAGTAGATTTGCAGGTGTAGGAGTTGCCTTTATATGTGAAACGTAGGGCAAATGGGAAGCCCCAACGATAAGTTATGCGATTGTGTTGAAGAATTAAAAGTTGAGGCTTCATCATCTTTCTTTTGGTTAGGGTTTGCTGTGAGAGGTCCTGGAAAAACTGGTATTTGTGTCCTTGGAAAATCAGAGCATCTTTATTGCGGGCTGCTTCCAGAAGTAGTTCCTTGGTATTGAAGTAGTGCAGCTTAATAACAATGTCTCTTGGGGGACCTTCTTCTTTTCGGGGGGCTAGTGTTCTATGGACCCTGTCCATCTCCAAGCGTTCAACAGGAACTGTAGGAATTAGTTCATGAAGGAGTGTGGTAATTGTAGGTTGGAGGTCTAATATAGATTCTGGAATACCACGTATTCTTAGATTAGACCTTCTGGCTCTGTTCTCATATTCTTCTAAACGGTCGTTAAGGGAGATATTGTCTTCTCTCAATAACTCCAATTCGTCTGTGTTATTTGCAGTTATTCCATCAATTTCATCCATCCTTTGCTCCAATACTGATGTTCGTCTGCCCACCTCACGGATTTCCCGCGTCAGTTTCTCTGTGATGGAATCTGAGGTGTTTTGTAGTGCCCTCTGTAAAATTCTTTCAAATTGGGCAATAAGGTCTGAATTTGGTGCTGTACTTTGTAAGATATTCGGACTCAAATTAAAGTCAAATTCAGATTCAGGTTCTATATTATAAGCTGACTGAGATTTACTCAGTTTCTGTGAGTGAGGTAATGAGGAGCGGGAAGAAGAAGCTGCTGCCATTTTAGTCACAGCTTTCGTCAGCGCTTCAGGGACCTTTGGTGTTTTAAGCCTTGATCTTCTCCCACTATACATCATATATCTATAAGCCTGAGAGTATTAGCTATCTATCGGTTACCGTTCCGATACAGTTAGCGTCTTCAACTCGTTTTATATCGGTTGTCAAGTCCCGGTAGATGCGGAGCGCTAGGTGGACATTACCTGCCTAGTCAGCCTCGCGCATGCGCCTCCCCTTCCTTATTCTTACCTGAACCTGATCCCATCCAACGATGTGCATGAGAACAGCGGCTCTCACCACTGCCTCCCTCCTCTCCCTGGGCAGATTGATAGCAGCGGGAGCCATTGGTTCCCACTGCTGTCCATCAAATGTTGTGCGGGGGTGTTGCCGAGCCGCCCGCTCTGTGTCAATAGACGCAGACAGAGAGGCTTGAAGGCGAGAATGCTTGGGTGCCTTCATTGAAACAGATTTTTATTGGGTCACTTGCTGAAGAGGAGGAGCCTGGAGTGCCGGCAGGGGACTCCAGAAGAAGAGTATCAGGGCTGCTCTGTGCAAAACCATTACACAGAGCAGGTAAGTATACCATGTTTGTTTTTTTAATAAAAAAAATAACTAAGCTGTAATGTTGCTTTAAAATGGACCTTGCTATACAAGGCGAGCGAGATAGTGCGGTACACTGCGGGCAGGCGAGATAGCGGGCGGCTCCGCGGGCAGGCGAGATTTGTGGGCGTGCCAGGTGGTTCAGTGTGTTGGCAGGTGAGAGAGCAGGCTCGGTGTGGCAGCTGGCCAATCAGCTAGGCGGGGCGGGGGAGCAGAGAGATGAGATCATCTCTCATCGCCCGCTCTGCATCCCTGCAGTAACTTCCGCCCTCACTGTGCATGCAGCAGAGAGATTACATTATCTCTCTGCTGCCTGACTCTGGGAGTCTGAGACACAGCAAGAGACAACCAAAACACCACCTTCGCAGGCAAGTGACAATCTGCAAGGTGTGGCAGGTGATGTGGCAAGTGACAATTCGCAAGGTGTGGCAAGTGACAATCCGCAAGGTGTGGCAGGTGACGTGGCAAGTGACAATCCGCAAGGTGTGGCAAGTGACAATCTGCAAGGTGTGGCAGGTGACGTGGCAAGTGACAATCCCTAAGGTGTGGCAGGTGACATGGAAAGTGACAATCCGCAAGGTGTGGCAGGTGACGTGGCAAGTGACAATCTGCATCTGGTGGCAGGCAAGGACAATCCGCAAGGTGTGGCAGGTGATGTGGCAAGTGACAATCCACAAGGTGTGGCAGGTGACGTGGCAAGTGACAATCCACAAGGTGTGGCAGGTGACGTGGCAAGTGACAATCTGCAAACTGTGGCAGGTGACGTGGCAAGTGACAATCTGCATCTGGTGGCAGGCAAGTGACAATCCGCAAGGTGTGGCAGGTGACGTGGCAGGTGACATGGCAAGTGACAATCCGCAAGGTGTGGCAGGTGATGTGGCAAGTGACAATCCGCAAGGTGTGGCAAGTGACAATCCGCAACGTGTGGCAGGTGACGCACTCAGGGCTCCCACTGATTCTGTATTATGGTGAGTTGAACTATTTCATTTAATATTATGTAGCGGCCTCACCCCATCTCCTTTTGCTAGGGGTATGTCACATGACAGGGTGAGATGTGCTACGGCCCATGTCCTCCCCATAGCTGTGGGTGAGGTGAAGGCCAGTATCAATACATTCCTCGGGCCAATGTGCGTTAGTTATGAAGCTCAATCCTGCTATGCTGAAACCTCCCTTGCTCCCATTAACCAGAGTCCATACACCGATGCAGGGTCCAACACTTGTTTATTATACTTCCACAACAAACAGTTCTTTCACAGCCGACTGGTTACGACCCATAACATAACGCAAACGGTGGGATGAGCAGGTCGAGGCACTATCCTGATTTCAATCTAAACCCCTGTGGTTTCACCAGGGGTTATAGCAGCTTTGCTTAGCACAGAACATAGAACTTGTGAGTCTCTACCAGCGACTCCATAGAACATAGATGGGAGTACCTTCGCTGCGTTGCGGCCCCTATCAGGGGAAGATGTCCCTCTAAGGGAGTTACCAGAGGCCCATCCGTCACCGGGTTGATGCTGCTCCGGAATCTCCGGACGGGTGACCTCCCCGGCCTCCTCACCTCAGATGCGGGTCCCCTCGCAAGGCGGCACCCCCGGATCACTTCGCCCTCGCGGGACCCAGTCGAAGTTACTGGGCCCCAGGCCTACGATATAGTACCTCACCCCAGGCTGAAGGTGACTGGGATGGACCCCAACTTCATTCCGGTCAGGCCTAGGGCGCCTGGGCCAGAACCTTTTGAACCGCCCGCACTGCGGCAGTGATTCTACCCTGGGCCTGTAGGTACCCCGCCACCACAGGCCAAGGAGAATAATACACCACCCAATCCTCCACGAATTACAAAAAGGGGTCCAGAACCTTTACAATTACACACCTGGGTCACACTACCCCCAGGTGTACCCCAACTAAATTTAAAGACCCCGCTACATACTCCCCCCTGTGATTTGACGCTGGTCCCCAGCGTCTGGTGCAACCCCATGTCTCCCAAGGAGTGATGACATGGAGCGAGCCTCAGAGGCTATCCCTAAAAATTTTGAATCCCGTGTGTGCCAAGACCTGCTCAAGGGGAAAGGGAACTATAAAACAATAAAACTTTTGTATAAAACATCTATCATGTACACATATACAATCCCTCCCGTCACTGTCTAAGAACCACCCCATACTCAGTAGTCTTGACCGACGAATCTCCTGCAGAAGGGAAACAAAACAAAAAAAAAACAGACAACATCCTAACATCATGTGAAAATTTGGAATGAATGGGTCCATCAGCCGAGGGACCCATTTGCTCCAACGAGTGTGGTGTAAAAGTGTGCAGAAAAACAAACGTTGCACAACACTGCCACCTGGTGACAGCGCCGCGGTAATGACACTTGGTGCTCCTTCATTCTTCATGCGTCCCTACACTAATTCTACCCCAAAGTCTGTCCTTGACTCGTAGGAAAAGAGAGTGGGAAGAAAGAAAAAAAAAACCCCAAAAAAACAGGGTATTGTTCAGACGTTCTAGCAAAGGCTCTTCCGGGAAAATTTGTAGCTGAAAACATACTCATGAGTCTCTCCTCACAAGTAAAACCTCGGATCAGGTAAGAACAACGGCTTCAGATGCTTATCAAACACTTCGACTGAATATTCAACATCCTCTCCCTCCTTTCTGCAGATAAGCACTTTATCAGCATGAATATGGCGCCCCAACTTCCAGTTCGCTCTGCAGTCCTTGAATTTCTTGGACACAGGCGGCGAACAGGACAAGTATCGCCGGGCCTGAGGCACTTTGAGCTTCTCCCAGACAAATTCGTCGTACCATCTCTGTCGCAGGACCTCAACTTCGTAAAGTCCCGAGGCAAGTAGGGATACTCCCATCCGTACTCACGGGCGACTCTCTGGGAGAAAAGTCGTTGCAATCTGGCCAAAGGAGGCATGACATCCCGCTCACCTTCTCCTGGCTGCACGATGGCCTCCGGGTGCCGAGGTACTTTCACTACCTAGGGTGGCTTTGCCTTTGGCGCACGCAATGACGCGCGCTGCATCCCCACAACCAAAGCAGGTGATGTTGTGGAATGTGGAAAGTCAATCGAAGGACTAGACTCCCTCCTAAGCTCCGGGGCCTGCGCCCGGGGCGTGCTGTCTCCTATAGACATAGGGGAATCCTGCGGTTCACGTAGCACGGGTAACGGGCGTTTGTCCCAGCCCTTCCGGTGAAGCAGTTCATCTATTTCCCCGTCATCCCCACAGTCCGACAGCGATTCCAGGTCGGAGGTGTCATACATCTCGGCGGGAAGGTAGTCTTTAGTAGACGGAGAACTACCCTCCCTTGCGGGCTCCACCTCCAGTGGACCCCCGACACCTCCAACCACCACCACAGTCCCAGCCCCTGGCTCACCTGGACCTTTTTCAGCACTGGGATGTCCAGGACTCTTCCAACCGGATCCATCCAGGTCCGGCAAGCGGCGGGGTGAAGCTCGACCACGACCACAGGAGGCCTGCACCAGGCCTATCTTCCTCTTCGGAGGTGGCAGCAGGGAATCTGTGGTGACCGAAGCAGCATCCTCGGATTTTTCTCTCTCAGTCTCTGGTTGGGCAGTCCCGTCGCCCTGGTCAGCGCGTACGGGGACCTCCCCAAAGGCCTGGATCTCTCCTTCCGGAGTGGCGGTACCTGTGAGGCAATTGAGGCGAAGGGCCCGGGGCCTTACTGTGGATGATTCGACCTCAAACAGAAATTCTTTACACGCTTCACAACACCCAAATGGCTTTAGTTGGACCACCAGTCCCGAGCATCCGGGACAGATCACACCGAGGGCCTCCGTGTCTCTGCATGAGTACAAAGCCAACTGTCCTCGGGGCCTGAGTCTTATCCCCGTGTCTGTAAGGGGAGCAGCAAAAGCAGTCATCTTCGTGGGGTATGATACCGGCATCCACGGGGAGCTTGAGGCCATCCCGACCACCTGCTGCTCCATCACGCGCTGACCACGCGCCGGAGTCTCCACGTGTATCTCCACATATGGCCAGACTCCTCCCACGACTTGCACGTTTTCGCGGGCTTCCCACAGTCCCCGCCCACGAATTGCGCAGTCATGGGGTGCCTCATGGCGCAGTGCAGCAAACACCCCCACATGTAGTACGTCACACGGCTGGGCTTTTCCCTCTTCCCGCTCTTTCTGCATGGGCCTTTCCCGTCTTGGGGTCATTTCCACGACTTCGAGCACAGGGACGCACTTTGGCCAATCACATGGCCGACCTGCTCGGACCTCCTCCGGGCAGCAAAGTCCAGACACAGCCATTTCAAATTTCAAAGTCAACACACATTTTATCCAGGACGAGCCCCCACGTGTAGCGGCCTCACCCCATCTCCTTTTGCTAGGGGTATGTCACATGACAGGGTGAGATGCGCTACGGCCCATGTCCTCCCCATAGCTGTGGGTGAGGTGAAGGCCAGTATCAATACATTCCTCGGGCCAATGTGCGTTAGTTATGAAGCTCAATCCTGCTATGCTGAAACATCCCTTGCTCCCATTAACCAGAGTCCATACACCGATGCAGGGTCCAACACTTGTTTATTATACTTCCACAACAAACAGTTCTTTCACAGCCGACTGGTTGCGACCCATAACATAACGCAAACGGTGGGATGAGCAGGCCGAGGCACTATCCTGATTTCAATCTAAACCCCTGTGGTTTCACCAGGGGTTATAGCAGCTTTGCTTAGCACAGAACATAGAACTTGTGAGTCTCTACCAGCGACTCCATAGAACATAGATGGGAGTACCTTTGCTGCGTTGCGCCCCTATCAGGGGAAGATGTCCCTCTAAGGGAGTTACCAGAGGCCCATCCGTCACCGGGTTGATGCTGCTCCGGAATCTCCGGACGGGTGACCTCCCCGGCCTCCTCACCTCAGATGCAGGTCCCCTCGCAAGGCGGCACCCTCGGATCACTTCGCCCTCGCGGGACCCAGTCGAAGTTACTGGGCCCCAGGCCTACGATATAGTACCTCACCCCAGGCTGAAGGTGCCTGGGATGGACCCCAACTTCATTCCGGTCAGGCCTAGGGCGCCTGGGCCAGAACCTTTTGAACCGCCCGCACTCAGGCCTAAGGTGCCTGGGTGTGTGAAGAGAGAATCCTCGAAGACCTCTTGGCGAGGGCGTCTCCCCCTTTTACCTCCTCCCTTCAACACCACGGCGGGTTCCCCGCCCCAGCCGTACCATCTCCGGAAAGGGACAAAAAGGGTAGCACTGCGGCAGTGATTCTACCCTGGGCCTGTAGGTACCCCGCCACCCACAGGCCAAGGAGAATAATACACCACCCAATCCTCCACGAATTACAAAAAGGGGTCCAGAACCTTTACAATTACACACCTGGGTCACACTACCCCCAGGTGTACCCCAACTAAATTTAAAGACCCCGCTACAATTACAATGTAATAATAGAAATAATGCGATACAATCATCCTGACACCATAACAACTATGGTGCCGGGATGATTGAAGCGCCAACACCAGCCATTTCCCCGATAAATTGCCCACAAAAAAAAAACATATTTTCTGGCAGTGCCCCTCCCGACACTAGACTCTGGATCCGCCCCTGCTACCATCCCTGCGGACTGTTATCTCTGCTTAGTCCTGTTATCCAGAGCTCCCTTCTCCCCATCATTTTGTCCACTTATAATGCCCCCTTTCCTCTCTTAAAGTCACCTGCTGTTAGTAGGTGCAAATGTACCTGTAAAGAAAATGTTTTGTGGCCCTCTTTTGAGGAGGTTATGAGAAATGTCCCTCCCCAAACAGGATATTGTGCTAAACCTGTAGGTAAATAAGCCCTTGTTCACATTGGAGTGACTTGCCATGAGATTTGACAGGTCAAAATGCATGTCAAGTTGCACCCTATTGTCAGCAATGACACAGGTCAAATCAGCGCGACGCTGACTTTGAGGTGCTGCATCGATTTGAAAAAGTGGTTCCAGCACTATTTTTGGCTATTTCGGGTGCGACTTGCATAGACATGTGTGCATGAAGCCGCACAGATGTCTTCAAAGAAATGTGGTTTTGAACTTGTGTGATTTCAGATGAAGTCGCACCATTTCAAAGCTAGATTCAATGTGAACGAGGGGTAAGACAATAAAGTTGAAAGTGCCTCCACCTAGGACTGGGCCACTGTGAATAGAGGAGATTCCCTTCCTGGGAAATTAACCAGTAATTTAAAGCAGTATTAAACCACTGCACTTTTTTTTTCTTACCTGTGTAGCGGGGTGTTCCCCTTTAATGCAGAGAGACTACATTACCCAGAACCCCGTTCGGCAATGTTTCCACCGCAGAGACTCATGGGAGGGGTTATAAAAGGAGGAGGCGAGGCTGGGCTCGGCCTCTTTGGGACACGAGACTTCAGAGACTGATCCTCCTGTGCGGATGTGTCAGAGTGCAAGGCCTGAAGCCTGAGGCCTTGCGCAGCACCAAAGAGCCTTCCACCCCTCTGCGAGCCTGGGTGGCATCTGACTTCGCTCGACTACAGCCTTGTTGGATCGGGGACCCGATCGCTGAAGAGACTGAGTGTGTGTGGTACACAGTTGGTGGAAGTTCCCGGACTGGAACCGTAGTCCGGGCGGGTGAGAGGGCATATGCCCAAGCGATATACTGTTACTGCATATAGGCCTATAGACTGCCGTGGCCTACGAGTTGTTCTTGGTGCTCTTATTGAAGACCCTTGTCAGAGCTGAACCTACCGTTTGTATAGCCAAGTTTCTACCCCATCTTTACCTACCCCATTGGATTACAAAGTTTGTACTCTGTTAATGTGCACCACCGTTAAAGATCTGCCGGTGAAGAAAAAGGACTAAGTTGTAGATATCAGAACCAGGCCTGGTGGGGTTTCTAATGTGTTTTGGTTACTGCGCCATAGGGCACTTAGCTAACGGTCGCCCGTGTGGCGCACTTGTTGTGTGTTAACCCTATAGTGTGTTAGTGTGGCAGGGCTCTGCATTACTAATGATTATTCTGTAAACTGTTATTAATGTTACCCCTTTTTCTTACCCAGAGCTTAAGTAAAAATCTTATACTTATTTCAATTTAGTAATGTCTCAATGCTCAGTTATTCATACAGTATAAGATATACAATTTACTGTCAGTACTAGCTGTGCCAGTAGGGGGTAGAGCATATTGCCGGGGGTTGGCGGAGCTGTCTTCAGGGCCCAAACTAAATCTGCGGCCTTCTTAGTTGGAGGTATCGCTACACGTGGGGGTTCTCGTCCGGGATCCTGATGCAGCAAGTGAACGCCAGAGGTGCCGGCATGGACCCCATGGATCCACGAATGGTAGAAGAGTGGTGCAAAGCCGCTAACACAGAGCCAAAGCAGTCGATAGCCATTAGCCTCCCTGGGGAGGAATGGTCGAGTGAGACGGTAGAGGAATGAATGAAATCAGTGACTCCAAATCACACACCGTGGGTGATGGACATAAAGACAGACCCAGACATCTCATATCAATATGCATTAGTTGAATACTGGGACGGGATGCCAGAGGCCTGTAGGCGCAAGTGTGTGCAGACGCCAGACAACAGAACATATAGGTTGGCGCACGCAGTAACTGTAGAGAAGGAACCATCCCCTACGGGATCACCGCAGGCTGCGGCCCGTGCCCCACCGGAAAGAGAAGACAGGGCGACACCCCTGGTGGCGCCTGCACCTGTCACTGCTATATCACCAGAACTGATAAATGCAATAGGGGATCTGCTAACCAAATGTCAGAAGACAAGTATGGTGCATGTAGAAACCAGCTACCGGAGACTAAAGACATTCTCAGGGAAGCTCCCTGTCCCGGTAGGGGAAGAAGATTTTGATACCTGGGTGGAGCAGGCATTACAGGCAGTGGAGGCATGGGAGGTGCCTGAAGCACAGAAGAGGCAGCGAGTGATAGAAAGCCTTAAAGGCGCAGCAGCAGAAGCAGTGAAAAGTTTTCGGTTTGGGAATGCAGGTTGCACGGCTCAAGACTGTCTAGGAAGAGTTTGGTCAATTAGAAAAGGTGACAGAGATGGTCTACCAATTTGAACACACTTTCCAAAAACCAGAGGAGAAACTTTCCGAGTATGTTAGAAGACTGAACAGGTTGCTGTGCAAGATTGTGTTAAAGAAGGGAATGAAGCCCCAAGATACAGATGCGGCAAGAATGAAGCAAGTCTTAAAGGGAGCGCTGCGCTCGGATCCAGTCTGGCTGCACCTGAAAACCTTAGGAGGAGGAACGTTGCTGACTTATGCTGACTTGATAAAAATCATCAGAGATGAGGAGGCGCTGCAACAGGACCAGCAGATGATTAAGACAAATGTTGTACCCACACAGGTGCTAGTCAATCCAATGATGACCCCTGAAAGAGAATCAGAGATAGACTCCCTAAAAGCTCAAATGTCCAAGGTGTTAGAGATGTTGACCTCTCTGATGGGAAAAGACACAGAGTGTCCCAAGAGAGAAGTACCAAGGAAGGAATTATTCCCAATTGCCTCAGCACCCGCATCTTTACAAGAATGGGGAGATATAGTCTGCTTTAACTGTGGAGGAATTGGACATATTGCGGCTACATGCTCCAGTCCCAAGAAGAAGAAAACAGACAACCGCAAGCCGGCGGGAAACTTCAGAGGGCCCCGGTAAAGGAGTCAACCGGGTGCCCATCACTTTCAGTGAGCTCCAAGCTGAATGCAAAACAAAAGAAAAAAAGGGATAAAACACCAAAGGGGAAACGCAATGCACCTCAACAAAGCTATACCCCAGGAAGAAGGGGCGAGACCCCTCAGAAGAGGCACAGCACTCCCCAAAGGGGGTGCCCACCTAAGAAAAATAATAACATCCCTCAGTGGGTTCCTACACCCAATAAAAGGGGGGAAGTCAATGCATACCAGGCTCAAGGAAAGTTCAAGTCCAAAGGGAATAGGACGAGAGAGAGTCCAAAAGGAAAAGGTCAGAAGAAGGTGACCCCTGCCGGCCCATATCCAGAGAAGTTGGTAGGCCCATCTCCTATAGTGTCCATTCAAGTGGAGGGAGTCTACACCAGAGCAATCTTGGATACTGGGGCGCTAGTGACCCTGCTATACAGAGACTTCTACGATAAGCACTTGAGTCACATACCCATCCGGAAGATAGAGGGACTGGAGATATGTGGGATTGGAACCCGGAACTTCCCCTATGATGGCTATCTGCCTGTCAGAATGATCTTTGACCCCACGGTGGCTGGAAAAGCCGAAGTGTTTGACACCCTGGCGGTTGTATGCCCTCGGCCGCTGGGAACCAACACGAGTTCCCTTATAATAGGGACGAACACGAACCTGGTCCGAAGACTTCTGACCCCTATAGTGAAGGAAGAAGGGGATGCGGCCACCAAGATCCACCCCATGCTGAGGACGGCTTACCAACGGCTGGTCTTGGAGCAGAAGACCCCAGGAGAAGGGATAGGGAAGGTGTGGAGACTTGGAAGAGGGGGGACAGTACTGCAGCCCGGCCAAGTAACCTGTCTCCGAGCCACTGTGAAGCTTGCTTGGCAGCAGCCTGGACCCTTTGTCATGTTGGAATCTGACCCAAGGGAAGGGGCCCACGGTCTGGAAGTGATACCAGAAGTGATTCCGCTGAAGGCTCTGAAGAAGGCCCATTGTAGAGTCCCAGTGAGTGTTAGGAACAATACAGATGGCCCCATGGAAATCCCAGCCAGGATGCTGTTGGGCCAAGTGAGCCCTGCTGCCCCTGTCAGCCTGTCAGAGGTGGACGAAGGAGGAGACGCTTGGGAGAAGATATCCATGGAAAACCCGAATCTGTCCAGGGCTTGGAAGGAGAGAGCCAAGGCCCAGTTGAATAGATGGGAGAAGATCTTCTCTAAGGATGAGTTCGATGTGGGATGTGCAAGGAGTGCCACCCATCGTATCCGCCTCCAGGAAGACAAGCCCTTCCGAGAGAGGGTCAGGCGGGTCCCCCTAGCAGATCTGGAGGATCTAAGGGAACAACTTGCAGAACTCAAGAGGACTGGTGTGATACGGGAGTCCAGAAGCCCCTATGCCTCTCCCATAGTGGTGGTCAGAAAGAAGAATGGATCCTTGAGGCTCTATATCGACTACAGGACTCTTAATAGGAGAACCATACCCGACCAGTACACCACTCCGAGGATAGAAGATGCCTTACAGAGCTTGTCTGGAGCCAAATGGTTCAGCGTTACGGATCTCAAGAGCGGGTACTATCAGATCCCTATGCATCCAGAAGACAAGGAGAAGACCGCTTTCATAACCCCAGTGGGGTTCTTTGAATTCGACCAGATGCCCCAAGGTCTGTCTGGAGCCCCAGCTACTTTCCAACGTCTCATGGAGAAGACCGTAGGAGACATGAACCTTATCGAAGTCCTTGTATACCTGGACGATGTCATTGTCTTTGGGAGAACCTTGGAAGAACATGAAGAGAGGCTGGAAAAAGTGTTGAGAAGACTCAGTGAGGAAGGACTCAAGCTTTCGCCTGAGAAGTGTCGGTTCTACCAGTCTTCTGTGAACTATCTGGGGCACATAGTGTCTGAAGAAGGGGTGGCCACAGACCCCGAGAAATTGGAGGCAGTTACCTCCTGGCCACGGCCCACCACAGTAACAGAACTCAGATCCTTCTTGGGCTTCTGCTCCTACTACAGGAGGTTTGTGGAGGGATTCGCCCGAATTGCTAGACCATTGAATGAACTGCTCAAGACTGAGGGGGAAGAGGATGACTCAGGTCCAAGGAAGCCGGGAGAGTCTATCAGAGATCAGTGGAATCAGAAGTGTGAAGAGGCCTTCCAGGCGTTGAAGAAGAGCCTGACCACTGCTCCAGTCTTGGCCTATGCAGACCCAACCAAACCCTATGAACTACATGTAGATGCTAGTCATGACGGTCTGGGAGGAGTACTTTATCAAGAACACGAAGGACAACTGCGGCCTGTTGCCTACGTGAGTAGAAGCCTGACCCCCTCTGAGAAGAACTACCCCACCCACAAGCTGGAGTTCCTGGCCCTCAAGTGGGCGGTAGTAGACAAGCTCAAAGACTACCTGTATGGGCGGAGTTCACTGTGAAGACTGACAACAACCCCCTTACCTACCTTTTCACCACGGCCAAGCTGGACGCCACTGGACACAGGTGGCTGGCCGCACTGTCTGGGTTCAACTTCAGCCTAAAGTACAGGCCAGGGGCCGGGAATCGAGACGCAGACGCTCTGTCCAGGAGATCTCATTCCCCCACCAGTGACGTAGAAGATTGGACCCAAGTGGCACCGGACGGGGTGCGGGCCCTTTGTCAAGGAGCTGAATTCCAAGCCAGGGGAGGTTTCAGAGCAGAGGAAATAGGAGTTACCATGGTGGGAGTCCCCAAACACTACTGTGGAGTAGCTCAACTGGAAGAGGACAACCTGCCGAGACTGTCCAGGAAGGAGTTGAGGTGTGACCAATTGGAAGACCCCATGGGGAGAATGGTCCTGGAGGCCCTGGAGAATCAGGATCCAAGCCGACTCCTGCGTCACCCCTCAAAGGAAGCTCGCCTGTTGAGGAAAGAATGGGACAGGTTGCAGTTACATCAGGGAGTGGTCTACTGAAGGGGCCCCTCTGATGACTCGGAAGATAGATGGCAACTGTTCCTTCCAGAGAAACATTGAGAGACTGTTCTAGTTGCCATGCATGACAATCATGGCCACCTAGGAGCTGAAAGGACCTTCCAACTTGTCAGAAGTCAGTTCTATTGGCCCTGCATGAGGGCAGAGGTAGAAGAGTACTGCCACTCATGTGCACGATGCATCCAGAGGAAGACTTTACCCCATCAAGCTGCCCCAATGGGCCATCTACAAAGTCAAGGCCCAATGGACCTGGTATGCATTGATTTTCTCTGCCTCGAACCCGACCTGAGTGGACTAGGAAATGTTCTGGTGATAACCGACCATTTCACCCGGTATGCCCAAGCTTTCCCAACCAAAGACCAGAAGGCCTCCACCGTAGCCAAGGTACTTATGGAGAAGTACTTTGTCCATTATGGGCTGCCACAGCGACTTCATTCAGATCAAGGAAGGGACTTTGAGAGTAAACTGATCCGGAAACTCCTGGATTCGTTGGGAATCAAGAAGACTCGAACTACACCTTACCACCCACAAGGAGATGCTCATCCGGAAAGGTTTAACCGAACCTTGCTCAACATGTTGGGGACTCTGGAAAGTGAGAAAAAGCAACATTGGAGCAAACACATAGCAGCCCTAGTACATGCTTACAACTGCAGCATTAGTGATGCGACAGGCTACTCCTCATATCGACTCATGTTTGGGAGAGAGGCGAGACTACCTGTAGACTTGGCCTTTGGCACCTCTCTGGACCATTCCTCAGCCACATCCCACAAAGGATATGTGGACAGGCTCAGACACAGCCTGAAAGTAGCCTATGAACAAGCTCAAGTGGCCTCAGATCAAAGGGGAGCTCGAAACAAAAGAAATTTCGACTTGAAGGTCCGGGTACAAGACCTACAGCCCGGGGATCGAGTACTGTTACGCAATCTGGGGGTCCCTGGGAAGCACAAACTTGCAGACAGATGGAGATCTGAACCCTATGTCATCTGCAGGAAGTTGCCGGACCTACCTGTCTATAAGTTGAAGCCAGAAGGAAAGGTGGGCCCCCTGAAGACGTGGCATCGAAACCACCTGCTCCCACTTGCTGAGGCAGTCAGAATACCTCCCGTGAGAGACTCCCCTGAACCGGTCTCTATCCTGGATACTCCTAGGCTGAACACTCGGTCACAGACCTCCCGAGCCGAAGATGGGGAGGCCTCTCAACTTAGTGAAAATGAAGAAGAAGAACTTGATTGGTTGTGGCCTTCCCCAACTCCAGGAACGTCGACTATAGATCTTCCAACCACTGAAGATACTCCAGATGGAACACTGAACCCAGAAGCCACAGAGTTCATCCCATCTAGTCCTTCAGCAGATTACTGGGAAGATGCCCATGATGGTTGCTCAGAGGAAGAGGAGCCTGTGGCACCAGAGCCAGAAACCCCAAGAGAGCAAAGGGCTCGAAGAGTCATCCGGCCTCCTAGGAAGCTGACCTACCCACAAATGGGGAATAGCTCAGAGGACTCTGTAGTTACCGCTAGGAGGAATGCTGAAAATCCGGATCCCTCCACTGTCCATTTAGTGGAGGGCAACCCCAGCTCACTCTCTGGCACAGTTAGGCAGGCCACCCATGATAATGTGACCTGTAGGCAAGGGAATTCTACCCCTCAGTTTTGGTGGGAATTCCCTATGCCAACATCGTTTGCAGAATTGTCTAGAGCTGTACATAGCCTTTGTTAAGGTTTATCTTTGGGGACCAAAGAGTTCAAGTGGGGGGAGTGTGTAGCGGGGTGTTCCCCTTTAATGCAGAGAGACTACATTACCCAGAACCCCGTTCGGCAATGTTTCCACCGCAGAGACTCATGGGAGGGGTTATAAAAGGAGGAGGCGAGGCTGGGCTCGGCCTCTTTGGGACACGAGACTTCAGAGACTGATCCTCCTGTGCGGATGTGTCGGAGTGCAAGGCCTGAAGCCTGAGGCCTTGCGCAGCACCAAAGAGCCTTCCACCCCTCTGCGAGCCTGGGTGGCATCTGACTTCGCTCGACTACAGCCTTGTTGGATCGGGGACCCAATCGCTGAAGAGACTGAGTGTGTGTGGGACACAGTTGGTGGAAGTTCCCGGACTGGAACCGTAGTCCGGGCGGGTGAGAGGGCATATGCCCAACCGATATACTGTTACTGCATATAGGCCTATAGACTGCCGTGGCCTACGAGTTGTTCTTGGTGCTCTTATTGAAGACCCTTGTCAGAGCTGAACCTACCGTTAGTATAGCCAAGTTTCTACCCCATCTTTACCTACCCCATTGGATTACAAAGTTTGTACTCTGTTAATGTGCACCACCGTTAAAGATCTGCCGGTGAAGAAAAAGGACTAAGTTGTAGATATCAGAACCAGGCCTGGTGGGGTTTCTAATGTGTTTTGGTTACTGCGCCATAGGGCACTTAGCTAACGGTCGCCCGTGTGGCGCACTTGTTGTGTGTTAACCCTATAGTGTGTTAGTGTGGCAGGGCTCTGCATTACTAATGATTATTCTGTAAACTGTTATTAATGTTACCCCTTTTTCTTACCCAGAGCTTAAGTAAAAATCTTATACTTATTTCAATTTAGTATTGTCTCAATGCTCAGTTATTCATACAGTATAAGATATACAATTTACTGTCAGTACTAGCTGTGCCAGTAGGGGGTAGAGCATATTGCCATCTGAGGTACTGTACACGGCAGGCACAGTGACTGTGAGACACGGGCACAGTGAGGCATGGGGCACAGTGAGGCATTGGGCACAGTGAAGCATGGGGCACAGTGAAGCATGGGGCACAGTGAGGCACAGTGAAGCATGTGGCACAGTGAGGCATGGGGCACAGTGAGGCACAGTGAGGCATGGGGCACAGTGAGGCATGGGGCACAGTGAGGCATGGGGCACAGTGAGGCACAGTGAAGCCTGGGCACAGTGAGGCATGGGGCACAGTGAGGCACAGTGAGGCATTGGGCACCGTGAGGCATTGGGCACCGTGAGGCATGGGCACAGTACCATTATATATTTTTTTGTTATCCCTCCTATTATTTTTATACACTGAAAAAATTAACTAGTAACTAATTACTTTTTCAATGTAGTAACTGAGTGAGTAACTCCATTACTTTTTGGGAGAAGTAATTTGTAACTGTAACTAATTACCTTTTTAACGTAAGATGAACAACACTGCTGATAGGTGGCATGGATAGGCACTGATAGGTGGCACTGTAATGTGTTACTAATGGATGCCAATCAGTGCCAAACAATAATGCCTGCCAATCAGTGATGCCCATTGTGGCATCCATTAGGGGCACAGAATGGCATCCCTGGTGGTCTAGGGAGGCATACCTGGTGGTGGGCATCCCTGGTGGTGTCCCTGGTGGTCCAGTGGCATCCCTGGTGGTCCAGTGTGGGCATCCTCGGGGGGGCTGCGCTGATAATCGATCAGCACAAACCCCTCCTGTCAGAGGAGCAGCCGATCAGCTCTCCTCTACTCGCGTCTGACAGACGCGAGTGAGGAAAAGCCGATGACTGGCTTTTCCTGTTTACATCATGATCAGCCGTGATTGGACACGGCTGATCACGTGGTAAAGAGTCTCCGTCGGAGACTCTTTACCTAGATCGGTGTTGCGGGGTGTCAGACTGACACCCTGCAACAACGATCGCCGCGATGCGCGCCCCCGGGGGCGCGCAGCGGTTTAAAATCCCGTCATATGACGTCCAGTCAGGATTTTGAAACCACTTTGCCACCGTCAATCTGCTATAGGGCGGGCGGCAAGTGGTTAATGATGCTTAAAGTGAAAAAAAAAGTGAAATATTCCTTTAATCATCGTACCTGGGGGGTGTCTATAGTATGCCTGTGAAGTGGCACGTGTTTCCTGTGTTTAGAACTATCCCTGCACAAAATTACATTTCTAAAGGAAAAAAAGTCATTTAAAACTGCTTGCGGCTTTAATGTATTGTCTGGTCCCGGTAATATGGATGAAAATCATTGAGAAAAATGGCATAGCTACCCCATCACACCCACGCACCCAAAATAAAAAAAAAGGCCCTATATACTCTGAACAGCAGTATACAGGCGGTGCAAACAAGACAGGGACTGTAGGTTTGCTCTTAAGTAGAATCTGTTTGTAATTTGGAACAGGTACATTTTTTAAGTGTAGCTCCAGGCAAAAAATCTATTTTTAAGCTTTTTGGAAAACATAGGTAAGGGTTATTACCCCTGTAACATTTGTTTTGCTGTCTGTGCACCTGTTCAGAACATTTCACCTCACTTTCCGTCCCAATGACAAATGTTTTTGGAAAATTGTTATTTTTTTTTTAAACAAGGATTGGTGATAAAGCATCAGTAGAGAGTAGACACCTTTTTCCCATATTAAAGCCTCGTACACACGGCCGAGAATCTCGTCAAGAAAAAACACGTCGTTTTTCTTGACGAGATTCTTGGACAAGAAACTTGTCCCGGCCGAGTGTACACACGCTCCTTTCAAAGAACCCGCGGTTCTTTGAATGGAGCGAATGCGGTGACGTAATCGACTACGATGAGCGTGCACTCGTCACATTCGATGCCGTCGCCGCCATCTTGCTACACCCTACCTATGCCAAGGAAGCTACCGCGCATGCGTCAAAGTCATTTCGAGCATGCACAGGCTTCCCGGAGGACAGGTAAGTGTACACACACACACTTTTCTCGTCGAGAAACCTGTTGACAAGAATCTCGATGAGAAAAAAGAGAGCAGGTTCTCTATTTTTCTCGTCGAGATTCTTGTCGTTTTTCTTGACGAGAAACATGATAGCCGCGTACACACGACCGATTTACTCGGCAAGAAAGCTCTGCCAGCAAGTTTCTTGTCGTTTTTTGACGAGAAACTCGGTCGTGTGTACGAGGCTTTACTCTTACAGGAGAGAATTTCCCTTCCTAGGGGTAGATTTCCTCTCACTTCCTGTTGTCTCCTTCCGTTTGCAAGTAGGAGTCGTTTGTAAGTTGGATGTTTGAAAGTAGGGGCCTGCCGTATATACTCTGCTGAAATTTGGCCCTTAGACTGTAAGCCCTCACAGTTACTCTTGGTGGGCGCTGGAACGCCCTGCTGTGAACTATTAGATCAAGAATTGTAATTACATGACATTGTTGAACAGTGGTAGGAAAAATTGGGCCTTTGGTAGTGGTGGTGGTGCTGGTGCCACAACACTGTAAGTCCTCACAGTTACTCTTGGTGGGCGCAGGAATGGGCCCAGCTGTGAAATATTAGATCAAGAATTGTAATTACATGGCCCTGTTGAACAGGGGCAGAAAAATTGGGCCTTTGGTGGTGTTGCCACAACACTGTAAGCCCTCACAGTTACTCTTGGTGGGCGCAGGAATGGGCCCTGCTGTGAATTATTAGGTCAAGAATTGTAATTACATGCCCATGTTGAACAGGGGCATAAAAATTGGGCCTTAGGCACCGGTGCCACAACACTGCAACCCCTCACAGATACTGTACTTGGAGCACAGCAATGAGCCCTGCTGCAAAGCATTGCATCAAAAATTGTAAATACACGCCCCTGTTAAACAGGGGCTGAAAAATTGGGCCTTAGGCACTGGTGCTGGTGCCACAACACTGCAACCCCTCACAGATACTGTAGTTGGAGCACAGCAATGAGCCCTGCTGCAAAGCATTGCATCAAAAATTGTAAATACACGCCCTTGTTAAACAGGGGCTGAAAAATTGGGCCTTAGGCACTGGTGCTGGTGCCACAACACTGCAACCCCTCACAGATACTGTAGTTGGAGCACAGCAATGAGCCCTGCTGCAAAGCATTGCATCAAAAATTGTAAATACACGCCCCTGTTAAACAGGGGCTGAAAAATTGGGCCTTAGCCACTGGTGGCGGTGCCCAGAACCAAAAATGTTCTTTCAAGCTACCAGCATGATTATTGAGGAGGAAGAGGATAGTCACTCAGCATAACAGGATAGTCACTCAGAATCAGCATAGGCAGTCTTGAAGGGATCTGACATTTCCAAAAAAATTATTCGGTTACATCAGCATCAGGTGCTTGGTAGTTGGTGGTGATCCAAGACTGATTCATTTTTATGAAGGTCAGTCGATCGGTTACAAAGCCTCCAGCAGCACTGAATGTGCGTTCCGAAAGAACGCTGGATGCAGGAGAGGCCAGTACCTCAATTGCATACTGTGCAAGCTCTGGCCAGTGATCCATTCTCAAGACCCAGTAACCCAGAGGATTTTCGGTGGGAAAGGTGTCCCAAGTCTGATCTTGCCCCTAGGTATTACTGCACCATGTAAACCAGATGCTGGCGATGGTTGCTGGAAGCAATCATACCTTGGAGCTGCGTACTAAAAAATTGTCTGAACGCATTGGTCAGACTGCCACCTTCTCCACCGCTCCTTCTTTGACTGACCGAAGCCTCAGCAACACGTTGTCCAGGACCAGGAATTTGTAACCTCCCAGTCTCTGGGAATGCGTTGCACAGACCTTTCTGCAAGGCCTCCCGAAGATGCTTCATCCTCTGCTCCCTCTGCGACGGCAAGATAAGGTCCGCAACCTTACCCTTGTAACGTGGATCAAGGAGGGTTGCCAGCCAGTAATGATCCCTCTCCTTGATCGCACGAATACGAGGATCCTTCCGCAGGCTTTGCAGGATCAGGGAGGCCATGCAGCGTAGGTTTGCTGAGGCATTCGGTGCAGAGTCCTCTGGGTCACTGAGGACGACATGATCCGCAGCCACCTCCTCCCAGCCACGTACAAGTCCATGGGTGTCTTGGGACTGTAATTGATCCCTTGAAGACTGCTGCTGATGCTGAGTGCTAGGCTCCACCTCCATGCTGACACAATAATCCTCCTCCTCCTCCTCCTCGTTCCCTTCCTGTGTGATAGCCGGGCCAGCAGGAACACTGTCTGGATAAAGGGGGCCTTGAGAGGTAAGGAAGTCCTCCTCTTCCTGCCTCTGTTCTGCCTCAAGTGCCCTGTCCATTATGCCACGCAGCGTGTGCTCCAACAGGTGGACAAGAGGGACAGTGTCACTGATGCATGCACTGTCACTGCTCACCATCCTCGTGGCCTCCTCAAATGGTGCCAAGATAGTGGATGCATCCCTGATCATGGCCCACTGGCGTGGGGAAAAAAAATCCAAGCCCCCCTGACACTGTCCTGGTGCCATATTGCAACAGATACTCATTGATGGCCCTCTGCTGCGTGTGCAGCCGCTGCAGCATGGCCAACGTAGAGTTCCACCTGGTGGGCATGTCACAGATTAGGTGGTTCTTGGGCAGGTTGTAATCCTTTTGCAGGTCAGCCAGCCGAGCACTGGCATTATATGACCGGCCAAAATGCCCAAAGAGTTTCCTGGCCTGCTTCAGGACCTCCTGTAAGCCCGGGTACCTGCCCAAGAACCGCTGCACCACCAAGTTAAGGATGTGAGCCAAACAGGGCACATGGGTCAGTTGTCCCTGTCGGAGGGCGGAGAGGAGGTTGGTGCCATTGTCGAAAAACCACCATTCCTGGCTTAAGCTGGCGTGGCGTCAACCACCTCGGAGCCTGCCCCTGCAGAGCTGACAGAATCTCTGCCCCAGTGTAACTCCTGTCCCCTAAGCACACCAGCTCAAGCACCGCATGGCATCTTTTTACCTGCTTACTTGCGTAGCCCCTTGAACGCCTAAAGGGCACCGCTGGTTTCCGAGGACAAAGCACAGGTAGAGGCCCTGTAGGAAGAAGAAGAGGAGGGGGTGGAGGAGAGAGGTGTGTCAATCACCAGTTGTAACATTTTGGAGACATGGTGGCAAAACAACCTCCAACACTACTGCGCCTTGTCCTGCATCCTTCCCAGCTGCCAGCAGAGTCACCCAATGCGCCGTGAAAGATAGGTAACGTCCCTGTCCATGCCTGCTGGACCATGAGTCAGCGGTAATATGCACCTTACCGCTGACCGCCCTTTCCAGCGAGGCCAAGACATTGCCTTCCACATGCCGGTAGAGAGCCGGAATCGCCTTCCGTGAGAAAAAGTGGCGTTTGGGAACCTGCCACTGAGGAACCGCACATTCCACAAACTCATGGAAGGGGGCAGAGTCTACCAACTGAAAAGGCAGCAGTTGAAGTGCTAGCAATTTAGCCAAGCTAGCATTCAACCGCTGGGCATGTGGATGGCTGGGAGCGAACTTCTTTCTGGGGTGCAGAAATTTGCCTGGTACAATCGGATGTCGGTGTACCGATAGCAGATTGTCCGCAAGTACTTGGCTGTGACACATGGAATTCTACACCTTCATTCCTCTCAGTGCAGATTTTAGAGAGGACTGAAGGTATAGTGTGGTTGGAGATCCCAGCTGATGAGGAGCAAGGAGAGGTCCGCTTTGTTCTTTGGTGTGGGTCTTTTAGGTACGCTTACCAACGGACTGCATGGCAGGTCGACATATGTCTGGTCAAGCACATGGTGCCCAATTGGCTGATGTTTTGGCCACGCGAGATACGATTTAGACATATGTTGCAAATGGCAACGGTGCGATCTGCTGCACACGTCTGAAAAAAGGCCCACACCAAAGAACTTTTGGAATAACGCGCAGAGACAGCAGCGCCCTGAACATGCGGAACACTGCGGTGTGATGCAGTCGGTGTGCTGCCCTTAAGCTGGCCCCTGGAGGGCATCCTGCCTCATTGGAGATGTGCCTCCTCCTCCTCCTCCTCTCTCCTATCAAGCACCCACGTGGAGTCAGTGACCTCATTATCCCCTCCCTCCTCATCACTGGAGCAAATCTGGCAGTATGCTGCAGCTGGGGGAACATGACTGCCAGATAGCTGTCCTTGTTGGGCACCCCCTCTCTCTGGGCTCACGTTACTACCCCCTCTCTCTGGGCTCACGTTACTGCCTTCCTCCAGCTGGGTTCCATCATCGGAGCCTTCAAAACACTGGGCATCCTCCTGGAGCATGTACCCAACACTGTGGTCAAACAGTTCGGGGGACTCCTCAGGAGGACATGGTGGGGCTAGGGAAGGAGTGACTGATGCCATTGAGCCGAGGGAAGAGGCCGGTTTGGCAGCTGCTTTGCCAGACAAAGTACCCTGAGCCTGGGTGAGAGAGGACGAGGAGGATGAGGACGGCTTGGTCATCCACTCTACCAAGCCTTGGGCATGTTGCGGCTCAACATGGCCAGCTGCCGAAAAGGACAAGCGTGTCCCACGGCCACGTGCTGATGAGGATGCACCGTGTCCACGACCAGCAGCACTGTTGCCTCTAGACACAGAGCCTGCTTGCCCTCTTTTATTGCCTCATGACTGTCTGCCTCTCCGTGTTTGCCTTCCAGACATACTAATGGCCTGCAGTGAGATGTAGCTGCACAAAGGTAGGATGTATATATATATATATATATATATATATATATATATATCTGTACTGATAATGCAGCTATCAGAATCAACTGCCTGCTGTGGTATTAGTATGGGAAAAGCAGCAATTGTCTTCAGTTAGTTTTAGGTGAAAACTGTGCAGAGAGGGACACAGTACACTAACTGAAAATACTTGCAGCTCTCTGCCTGTGGTTTAACCACTTAACGACCGCTCACTGTATATATACGTCGGCAGAATGGCACCGACAGGCACAATCACGTAGAGTGTACGTGATTGCCTTTGTATAGTTGGGGGGTCCAATCGGACCCCCCTCCTATACAGTGAGCGGTGGCTAAGTGTCCGGGAGCGTTCCGGGATGAGGGGGCAGCCATTCGTTTCTGGCCACCCCCTCGCGATCGCTCCCGGCGAATGGAAATGCCCCCTCTGTCTGTGTCAGACAGAGGGAGCAGGAGGAAGTGATGTCATCTCTGGTGCGGCGCTCACATATACCGAGCGCCGTACAAGAGAAGACATCAGGTCAGTGCACACAACACTACACTGACACCAGGACACATAGGGACATAAATCGCCCCCCCAGGCCCCCCCAGACACCCCAGATCACCCCCCAGATCACCCCCAGCCCCCAGTCACAGTGTCACTGATTGCAGTGACCATTTATTTAGTGATCACTGCAATCAGTGACATTTGTGACTGTAAAAGTGTCACCAAAGTTTAGTCTTAGGTCCAGTGTAGCCCCCTAACCCCCCCTAATAAAGGTTTAACCCCCTGATCACCCCCCAGATAACCCTTTCACCCCCTATCACCACTGTCGCTAAGCGATCATTTTTCTGATCGCTGTCTTAGCGTCAGTGATGCCGATCGACAGCCAGTAATTTTTTTTAGGTTCGCCGCATGTTTTTATAGCGTCAGGTACCCCAATATATTATCTAATAAAGGTTTAACCCCCTTGATCGCCCCCCAGGTAACCCTTTCACCCCCTATCACCACTGTCACTAAGCGATCGTTTTTCTAAACGCTGTCTTAGTGTCTGTGATGCAGATCGGTAGCCGGTAATTTTTTTCAGGTTCGCCGCAGGTTTTTATAGCGTCAGGTACCCCAATATATTATCCAATAAAGGTTTAACCCCCTTGATCGCCCCCCAGGTAACCCTTTCACCCCCTATCACCACTGTCGCTAAGCAATTGTTTTTCTAAACGCTGTCTTAGTGTCGGTGATGCAGATCGGTAGCCAGTAATTTTTTTTGGGTTCGCCGCATGTTTTTATAGCGTCAGGTACCCCAATATATTATCTAATAAAGGTTTAACCCCCTTGATCGCCCCCCAGGTAACCCTTTCACCCCCATCACCACTGTCGCTAAGCGATCGTTTTTCTAAACGCTGTCTTAGTGTCGGTGATGCAGATCGGTAGCCGGTAATTTTTTTTAGGTTCGCCGCAGGTTTTTATAGCGTCAGGTACCCCCATATATTATCTAATAAAGGTTTTAACCCCCTGATTGCCCCTAGTTAACCCGTTCACCAGTGATCACCATATAAGTGTTACGGGTGACGCTGGTTAGTTAGTTTGCTTTTTATAGTGTCAGGGCACCCGCCGTGTATATAACCCAATAAAGGTTTAACCCCCTGATCGCCCGGCGGGTGATATCAATTAGGTTTTAGCGTCAGAGAGGGTCTGAGTCACACCCCAGGCAGCGTCAGGTTAGTGCCAGTAACGCTAACACCCACGCGTGAAGCATACACCCCCTTAGTGGTATAGTATCTGAACAGATCAATATCTGATCTGATCAGATCTATACTAGCGTCCCCAGCAGTTTAGGGTTCCCAAAAACGCAGCGTTAGCGGGATCAGCCCAGATACCTGCTGGCACCTGCGTTTTGCCCCTCCGTCCAGCCCAGGCCACCCAAGTGCAGTATCGATCGATCACTGTCACTTACAAAACAAAAACACACATAACTGCAGCGTTCGCAGAGACAGGCCTGATCCCTGCGACTGCAGTGCTGTAGGAGGTGATTTCACCACCACAGTTAAAAAAAAAACCAAATATGCCGAAGCATTGGGGCAGCAGGGGCGGAGGAGCGATTTTGCTCCTAATGCCGCGTACATACGGTCGAAATTCCGACGGAGGCTTGCCCGTGGAAAAGTCCGACCATGTGTGTGCGGCATAACTTTTTTGCGGGAGGATGCCCCCATGCTTCGGCATATATAAATGGTGCGTGTATGCCCATCATTGGAAGTGGGTGGATGAAGGGCGGTATTCTAATGGTGGGCATACCCACCGATCAATCTCTTTTTTCGTTCAGCCAACTGGCTGCATGAAAAAAAAAGATTACAATACATGTCCAACAAGGACCAGCAACGTACTGGTATGTTGCTGGACTTTGAATGTTTATACCAGAATGATGCCTGCGGGTTTAGGTATCATCTTGGTATCATTCTTTTCAGCCTGCGGCCGGCTTTCATGTAAAAGCAATCCTAGCGGCTAATTAGCCTCTGGACTGCTTTTACAAGCAGTGGGAGGGAATGCCCCCCCCCCGGATATAAAAAGCGCCATTGGGAAATTGGGAAAGCATTTTATCACACCGATCTTGGTGTGGTCAGATGCTTTGAGGGCAGAGGAAAAATCTAGGGTCTAGAAGACCCCAGTTTTTTCAAAAAAAGAGTACCTGTCACTACCTATTGCTATCATAGGGGATATTTACATTCCCTGAGATAACAATAAAAATGATAAAAAAAAAAAAATACTTGGAAGGAACAATTTAAAAATAAAATAAAAAAGAAAAATTAATAATAAAAAAAAAAGAAAAAAAAAAAGCACCCCTGTCCTGCCCTGCTCTTGCCCAATGGCGAACGCAAGCGTCGGTCTGGCGTCATATGTAAACAGCAATTGCACCATGCATGTGAGGTATCACGCGAAGGTCAGATCGAGGGCAATCATTTTAGCAGTAGACCTCCTCTGTAAATCTACTGGGGTAACCTGTAAAGGCTTTTAAAGGCTTTTTAAAATGTATGTAGTTTGTCGCCAATGCGCGTTTGTGCAAAATTTTAAAGCATGTCGTGTTTGGTATCTATGTACTCGGCCTAAGATCATCTTTTTTATTTCATCAAACATTTGGGCAATATAGTGTGTTTTAGTGCATTAAAATTAAAAAAAGTGTATTTTTTAACCCAAAAAATGCGTTTGAAAAATCGCTGCGCAAATACTGTGTAGAAAAAAAAAATGCAACACCCACCATTTTAATCTGTAGGGCCTTTGCTTTAAAAATATATATAATGTTTGGGGGTTCAACATAATTTTCTTGCAAAAAAAAAATGTTTTCATGTAAACAAAAAGTGTCAAAAAGGGCTTTGTCTTCAAGAGGTTAGAAGAGTGGATGTAAGCTTCCTAATGTTGTGTATAAAATGCCAGAACAGTTCAAAACCCCCCCAAATGACCCCATTTTGGAAAGTAGACACCCCAAGCTATATACTGAGAGGCATGTCGAGTCCATGGAATATTTTATATGTTGACACAAGTTGCGGAAAAACGACAATTTTTTTATTTATTTTTTGCACAAAGTTGTCACTAAATGATATATTGCTCAAACATGCCATGGGCATATGTGGAATTACACCCCAAAATACATTCTGTTGCTTCTCCTGAGTACGGGGATACCACATGTGTGAGACTTTTTGGGAGCCTAGCCACGTACGGGACCCCAAAAACCAAGCACCGCCTTCAGGCTTTCTAAGGGTGTAAATTTTTGATTTCACTTCTCACTGCCTATCACAGTTTCGGAGGCCATGGAATGCCAAGATGGCACAAACCCCCCCAAATGACCCCATTTTGGAAAGTAGACACCCCAAGCTATTTGCTGAGAGGTATTGTGAGTATTTTGCAGATCTCGCTTTTTGTCACAAAGTTTTGAAAATTGAAAAAAAAAAAAATATATATATATATATTTTCTTTCTTCATTTTCAAAAACAAATGAGAGCTGTAAAATACTCGCCATTCCTCTCAGCAAATAGCTTGGGGTGTCTATATTCCAAAATGGGGTCATTTGGGGGGGTTTTGTGCGATTTTGGCATTTTATGGCCTTCGAAACTGTGATAGGTAGTGAGGAGTGAAATCAAAAATTTGTGCCCTTAGAAATTCTGAAGGCGGTGCTTGGTTTTCGGGGTCCCGTACGCGGCTAGGCTCCTAAAAAGTCCCACACATGTGGTATCCCCGTACTCAGGAGAAGCAGAAAAATGTATTTTGGGGTGTAATTCCACATATAACCATGGCATGTGTGAGCAATATATCATTTAGTGACAACTTTTTGTAATTTTTTTTTTTTTTTTTGTCATTATTCAATCACTTGGGACAAAAAAAAAATATATTCAATGGGCTCAACAGGCCTCTCAGCAATTTCCTTGGGGTGTCTACTTTCTAAAATGGGGTCATTTGGGGGGGTTTTGTGCTATTTTGGCATTTTATGGCCTTCGAAACTGTGATAGGTAGTGAGGAGTGAAATCAAAAATTTGCGCCCTTAGAAATCCTGAAGGCGGTGCTTGGTTTCCGGGGTCCCGTACGCGGCTAGGCTCCCAAAAAGTCCCACACATGTGGTATCCCCGTACTCAGGAGAAGCAGCAAAATGTATTTTGGGGTGAAATTCCACATATAACCATGGCATGTGTGAGCAATATATCATTTAGTGACAACTTTTTGTAATTTTTTTTTTTTTTTTTTTTTTTTTTTTAGTCATTATTCAATCACTTGGGACAAAAAAAAAAAATCAATGGGTTCAACATGCCTCTCAGCAATTTCCTTGGGGTGTCTACTTTCCAAAATGGGGTAATTTGGGGGGGTTTTGTACTGCCCTGTCATTTTAGCACCTCAAGAAATGAGATAGGCAGTCATAAATTTCAAGCTGTGTAAATTTCAGAAAATGTACCCTAGTTTGTAAACTCTATAACTCTTGCGCAAACCAATAAATATACGCTTATTGACATTTTTTTTACTAAAAACATGTGGCTGAATACATTTTGGCCTAAATGTATGACTACAATTGAGTTTATTTGATTTTTCTTATAACAAAAAGTAGAAAATATCATTTTTTTTCAAAATTTTCGGTCTTTTTCCGTTTATATCGCAAAAAAAAAAAAATCGCAGAGGCAATCAAATACCATTAAAAGAAAGCTCTATTTGTGGGAAGAAAAGGACGCAAATTTCGTTTGGGTACAACATTGCATGTCCGCACAATTTACAGTTAAAGCAGCGCAGTGCAAAATTCTGAATTCACCTCTGGTCCTCTAGCTACCAAATGGTCCGGGGCTTAAGTGGTTAATTATGAGAACACCACTATTAGTCACTAACTGTATTCAGGTGAGCTTTAGGTGAACGCTATGCAAAGCACACAGTACACTAAGTGAAACACTGACTGTCTGCAGCTAGCACAATCACCTGCCTGCCTGTCACAGTATAGAGAATAACAGGAACAGATCTAGCTAAACTGAATACAATGTATAAATATATATACAACACCTAGGAGGCATATATATCCTCTACACACTGTAACTGCAGCTAACTGACTCGCCTGCCTGATCTATCTAACTCAATATAAATGACACTGTCTGTCTCTGTAATCTCTCATTAAACAACTCCAACACACTACACAAGGCCGCCGAGCCGGCGGCCTTATATAGTGTGGGGCGTGTACCAAACCCCCTGAGCCACAATTGGCCAAAGCCACCTTGGCTTTGGCCAATTACGGCTCTCCGTTTTTTCTGCGATGTGATTAGCCAAAGCATGCGGGTCATAGTGCATGCTTGGCCAATCATCAGGCAGCAATGCACTGCGATGCCGCAGTGAATTATGGGCCGTGACGCGCCACTCAAATTTGGTGCGAACGGCCCATAATGTTCGCAATTCGGCGAACAGCCGATGTTCGAGTCGAACATGGGTTCGACTGGAACACGAAGCTCATCCCTACATGCCATACCATTAGGGAGATGTGTGATTGGCCCCAAATTTATTCTGCAGCAGGACAATGACCCCAAACATACAGCCAATGTTATTAAGAACTATCTTCAGCATTAAGAAGAACAAGGAGTCCTGGAAGTCATGGTTTGGCCCCCACAGAGTCCTGATCTCAACATCGAGTCTGTCTGGGATTCCATGAAGAGACAGAGAGATTTGAGGCAGCCTACATCCACAGAAGATCTGTGGTTAGTTCTCCAAGATGTTTGGAACAACCTACCTGCCGAGTTCCAAGTGTGCAAGTGTACCTAGAGGAATTTATGCTGTTTTTATGGCAAAGGGTGGTCACATCAAATATTGATTTGGAGTTTTCTTCTGTTCATTTACTTTCCATTTTGTTAACCAATAAAAATAAAATATTAACACTTCTATTTCTGAAATTTACAGCATTTTTCACACCTGCCTAAAACTTTTCCACAGTACTGTATCTGCGGATGAATGTTGCAGCTAACTCCAGTTGTAGGGGCCCATAAAGATGATGCGGCATCTGTCTTTGTCTCAGAGACCTGAAGACAAGACCTGAGGTCATGGGGAGATCTTCCAACTGTTGTCCGACCAGCCTGGAATGGAACTTCTCACTGGCAAGAATTGTGGTGTGGCACTGGAACTCAGAGTCATCCTATCTACTCTGCGCTTTAGTCCCTTCCTAGTAGTGCCTGCATATTGGTCTCTTCTGGTCCAGGATTTAGTAGCATGGACAGTACATGTGACTGAGACTTTCTGTCCTTCTCTACTTCCTCCTTCCAGGGTTTCAAAGCAAAAAACCCAGGGGTAGGAAGTGCATACATAATATATTTACAGACATTTACAAATTCAGACAGTAGAGGGCAGTAGACCCCTACAGTTTTATAGGAACATAAAGATTTTATTAAAGCTGAATTCTGGAAAACTTGAAAACTCTCCTTTACAGTAGAGTTGCACCAGGACTGCAAGGGTCAATTGCTCATTTAGCTCTAGGGAGCATAGAGCAATCCTCCATGCTGCTAGACCAGTCTCTACAGCAGTCTCAAACTGGCGGCCCTCCAGCTGTTGCAAAACTACAAGTCCCATGAGGCATTGCAAGGCTGACAGTTACAAGCATGACTCCCACAGACAGAGGCATGATGGGATATGTAGTTTTGCAACAGCTGGAGGACCACAAGTTTGAGACCCCTGCTCTACAGCATCTTCTCCACCATGCTGTAGTCGTCAAGAATGATGCAGGGTCCAAAGCCCTACACTGGACATGAGGATGCCAATGGACAGTCCATCACTGGAGCATGGGGGAGCGCTGTCTGATGGGGGAGTGGAGAGGATCAAGTAAGTCAAACTGCTAAAAAGAGGAGACCGGGGGAGAACCTTTCTGATGGACGGTTAATAGTTCACGGTGAAAGAGAGGCCTGGTTACCTTCTGGAGGGATTCAAAGATTCACCAAAGGCCTTGCAACGTGCTATCACTGGCACCTGTCCTTGTGTTGCAACAGCTGAGAAGTTTGGGACTTAAAGATTCAGATTAAGAAGTGAACGTTCGAGCATCACTCCGGCTGCTAGGATCTGCTCTTACAGGGGACTATCCGGGTGAGCTAAACCTACTCGGGATCGAGAAGCGACTATCATACCAGTTTGTGCCTGGACCTATCTCACAAACCTTACTGTCCATTCTCTCATCCACCTTTCCTGTCTGCTGAACTTGAACTTGTTTGTGAAATAAACTCAGCGTTTGGAGTTAAAGTGGTGTGGACATTGGCCTTACTGGGGAAAAATAGAGACTTGTCCCTATACTCTAGGACAGGGATATGCAATTAGCGGACCTCCAGCTGTTGCAAAACTACAAGTCCCATCATGCCTCTTCCTCTGGGTGTCATGCTTGCTGCTGTCAGAGTCTCGCTATGCCTCATGGGACTTGTAGTTTGGCAACAGCTGGAGGTCCGCTAATTGCATATCCCTGCTCTAGGAGATGAGAACCAGTCTGCTGGGAGAACTTGCTGCAGGACCCAAAATTGTTAACACCGCTCAACCTCCTCAAACAGGAGGGTACGGGAATATAGCGCGGTGTGCCTTGACCTGCAAGTGAGCCGAAGGCAGGAAAAGGTCCGTGTGCTACACATGATTATACACTCCAATTCTAAAAACATCCTGATTATATTTTTCAAAATTGGGAAGTCCTTAATTTTTATCTAGTTAATGCATCGGAATTAAAGTGATTGTAAAGTAAAATTATTATTTTTTATAACACACGTGCTACAACGATACTTACCTGCTGGGTGCAATGGTTTTGCACAGAACAGTCCTGATCCTCCCTTTCTGGGGTACTCTGCTGGAGCTCTCGGCTCCTCCTCTTCTTTGTGTGCCATAGGAAGTTCCAGGCCATTTTATCTCTGCCTCTCCTTTGGTGGGTGGTCATCAATAATGCAGAAAGTATCATTATTACTCTGTGAAAACAGCAGTGTTGCCAACCGTCAGTATTTTTACTGGCAACCAGTAAAAAACTTACTTTTCTCCTGCCAGTAAGAGGAAAAGGTTGCCAGTAAAAAATATGGCTGTGACGCTTGGCTCGGAACTGGGCATGCGCAGCTCGTGTCCGGAGCCAGCCAGGACCATCCAAGTGCCTGCTTCAGTGTGTTTGGTACCGGCAGGGGGGCGGGTCTGGCGGAGACGGTGCCTGACCATGTTGTGTGATGTCATGGTGCAAGGGAGCCGAGCGGAGCGGCCAGAGCCAGGTCTGTGGGACGGGAGCAAGTCCCCGAGCCACTTACTTACTATATTGAAAATAAAATAAGAAATATGCTTTTTACCTTAATATCTAACTTAAATCACATTGCTAATTGCATATTGTACTTACTTGTAGCCTAAATACTGAAATTTGGTAACTTTTGGAAATGGTAGTAAAAACGAGGCTGTGCCAGTAAATTTTGGGTGTTGTGTCAGTAAATTTCAGTCTGGTAGGTTGGCAACACTGGAAAACAGCATGCTGTGGTATCACCAATTTAGGTTGAGGGCACATGACCCCCTGGACTAATAGGATGTCTTCAGTTTTCTGTGTTGAATGACATTATATGCTCTTAAACTTGAAAGACTGAGGACATCTTGTGGCCAAAAAGAAGTATTGTGGCGGGAAGCTCTGGAATTCTTGTACATCCAATAGGATTAAAACATTTCTCTATATTTGTATTCATCTATTTTTCCATCAGCCATGACAAAAAACACACGCTAATGTTTTATATTAATGATGTTCTTTTTTTAATCCTCTGTGTATTTAATAGTTTCCAGAGATCACTGGTGTGTACATTATGGATCCATTACAGTTTTTCTTTGTTTGTTCATTTGAGAAAAAAAGTATAAATAATGATGGCTATTGAAATAAATGGCAATGTTACGTAGTGGTATAAATATTTATGTACTGCTTAAAAACAAAATTGTGCCGTATCCATGCAATCTTTTTCTAGGTCTCCAGCAATCACAATTAAAGGGATATTAGAACTTTTTTTTTTTAGAAAAGGCTTCATCTTACTTATTTTAAAGGGAAACAATAGACTTACAGTATATATCACATACATGTAATCAATGTCTGCTTTTGACAACATATAGTTTGTATTAATTGTAGCACCCTTCCCAAATGGTTGGGACGCTATGTGTAAATTTAGGGGTAGTCTGAGCCAGTAGTTGGGCTCAGACCTGGATAATTGTGTTGAAATTTGCTTCTGCTCTGGGTGTGATACTGCCTGGCAGTTATATTCCCTGTTCGCCTGTAGGTGGCACTGCCGCCAACGGTTTAGGCTGGAATACAGGGGTATCACAACACCTTGAGTGTCCTCTCTCAGCAGCCGTGGAGTGGGTGTGGTTGACCCGCTGTGCATACTGGGAGAGGGTACATAAGGGGCAGACGCCATTAGTAGAGGGTCGTTCCTGTGTGCGTGCCTCGTGGGCTGCATGGCACGGGGTGCGTGCGTGTGTTCCAAGCCCGGGCACCTTCAGCCCGAGGCTGCATCGCTGCCTGGTAGGCCCAGCTCTGCTAGCTGGGGCCTATGCCTTGGGAAAGGATTCCAAGCTGCCCACCTGTGGGAAGCCCACTCTTAGGAAAGGAGGCCAGGAGAGGATCTGCCCCAGAGGAGACCAGCGACGGTACTGCTGTCTCGGGAGGAGGCCTGGAGACTCACCTAAGGAGGGATCCATTACTACAAGCCCTGCAATACGCCGATCTGGCATAAAGGTTCTCTCCATTGCTGGGCTGGGAGGTTCGGGACTTTGATAATCCTGTGGCAGAGGATTCCTGATCGCATCCCTAAATTCTCAGATAAAGTTGACCCGTGCGTCATCCCGGCTGCTAGGACCAGTGAACGGGACTATCCGGGTGAGCAATACCCACTCTGGCTTGAGTGGCGACGTTGTGCCTTTAGTGTTGCGTGCCTGAACCTTCCCCTATACTTCTCTCATTTCCTGCTTTCTCTACAAGTTCCCACAGCAAAAAGAGGAAAATAAAGCCTTCCTGTTTGGGTTTCACATTGGTGTGGACATTGACTTTTTCTAGAGACTTTCTATACCCTGACAACGGAAGCCTTGGAGGTAGTTTGCATGACCCAAAACAAAACCAGCTGGTCCCTTAAATGGGGGTAAGTGCTACATAATGTATGGTACATCATGGCATTCACATCTGCCAATATTTACAAGCCTTGTTTTACATATTCTTTCTCTCTCTGACCTTCTGCCAGTCAGATATCACATGATTGGAAATAATAAATTTTTATCCCATACAGTGGGTCTCATTTACTAGCATATACAGTATATGTAGGGATCGTTCGCCTTGCATATAGAAATGTGTTTTGCAGAGTACTGCACTCATGGATAATCATCTGCCAGGCTTTGCTGGGAAGGGTCCAAAGTCCCATGTTAGGAGTGGGTACTGGGATTCCTGTCTGTTCTGTCAGCTGGCTAAGACCTGGTAAGTTTGTCATCACCAGATTGGGCCCAACTTTGACCAAACAGAAAGGCAATCTTCAGGAATGGTCTCTTGGTCTCTTCCCCTCTGCTAAGAGGAACTGATGTTAGAAGGTTTCTTTGATTTAGTCCCTAGGGCTGAAGCCCAGGCTCTGTGTGAGAAGGTATGTATATCTGGAGGCAATGTGGGCTTAAAAGATTCTGCTAGTGTTGGCTCTGGAACTGTTCTACAAAAGAACCTCTTGTTTTGTGGTGGTTGCACTACATATGAAGCTGAGGGATGGTTCTGAATGCACCCCATTCCCCCAAGCAACTACTAGCCAAAGGTAAGGTGACCAGATTTTTAAAATGAAATCCGGGGACATATTTTTTTTTTTTTTTTTACTAGTAATGGCGGCAATCAGTGACTCTCTGCCCGTCGCCGCCCGCCTCACAGCCTGTGAAGTCTCACTCTCCAGGCCCCGGCTACTAGGGATGAGCTTCGTGTTCGAGTCGAACATACGTTCGACTCGAACATTGGCTGTTCGATCGTTCGACGAAGATCGAACGATTTGGGCCGTTCGCGCCAAATTCGAGTGACGCGAACGGCCCACAATGCACTACGCCATCGCAGTGTCATCCAGGCGCTGTGATTGGCCAAGCATGCACTGTGACCCCGCATGCTTGGCCAATCACAGCGCCGGCAGCGAGGAGAGCAATGATTGGCCACAGGCAGGATGCCTGTGGCCAATTATTGCTGAGGGTGTTTAGTACACGCCCCACACTATAAAAGGCCGCCAGCACGGCGGCCTAGTGTAGTGTGTTCCGGAGCAGGGATAGAGTAGCATAGGCAGGGACAGTGACTGTTATTTCTTTCTTGCTTAACCTGGATTCCTTTAGTTTAGGGAAAGAGAAGGATAGGTAGGGAGAGTGTCAGTGTGTTTTGTGCTTCTGCTATAGTGTGCTTAAAAAAAAACATTTATTCTAGGGACAGAAAACTCTAGGTAGGGACAGTGTCAGTTTCTTTCACTCTGCAAGTCCTTGTTTCCAGGGACCTGTAAGGACAGTGAGTTAATTGTCCTTGTGCTATATTGTGCTTAAAAAAAACATTTATTCTAGGGACAGAAAACTCTAGGTAGGGACAGTGTCAGTTTCTTTCACTCTGCAAGTCCTTGTTTCCAGGGACCTGTAAGGACAGTGAGTTAATTGTCCTTGTGCTATATTGTGATTAAAAAAAACATTTATTCTAGGGACAGAAAACTCTAGGTAGGGACAGTGTCAGTTTCTTTCACTCTGCAAGTCCTTGTTTCCAGGGACCTGTAAGGACAGTGAGTTAATTTTCCTTGTGCTATATTGTGATTAAAAAAAACATTTTTTCTAGGGACAGAAAACTGTAGGTAGGGAGAGTGTTTTTTTTCTTTCACTCTGCAAGTCCTTGTTTCCAGGGACCTGTAAGGACAGTGAGTTAATTGTCCTTGTGCTATATTGTGCTTAAAAAAAACATTTATTCTAGGGACAGAAAACTCTAGGTAGGGACAGTGTCAGTTTCTTTCACTCTGCAAGTCCTTGTTTCCAGGGACCTGTAAGGACAGTGAGTTAATTGTCCTTGTGCTATATTGTGATTAAAAAAAACATTTATTCTAGGGACAGAAAACTCTAGGTAGGGACAGTGTCAGTTTCTTTCACTCTGCAAGTCCTTGTTTCCAGGGACCTGTAAGGACAGTGAGTTAATTTTCCTTGTGCTATATTGTGATTAAAAAAAACATTTTTTCTAGGGACAGAAAACTGTAGGTAGGGAGAGTGTTTTTTTTCTTTCACTCTGCAAGTCCTTGTTTCCAGGGACCTGTAAGGACAGTGAGTTAATTGTCCTTGTGCTATATTGTGCTTAAAAAAAACATTTATTCTAGGGACAGAAAACTCTAGGTAGGGACAGTGTCAGTTTCTTTCACTCTGCAAGTCCTTGTTTCCAGGGACCTGTAAGGACAGTGAGTTAATTTTCCTTGTGCTATATTGTGATTAAAAAAAACATTTATTCTAGGGACAGAAAACTCTAGGTAGGGACAGTGTCAGTTTCTTTCACTCTGCAAGTCCTTGTTTCCAGGGACCTGGAAGGACAGTGAGTGAATTGTCCTTTTGCTATATTGTGATTAAAAAAAACATTTATTCTAGGGACAGAAAACTCTAGGTAGGGACAGTGTCAGTTTCTTTCACTCTGCAAGTCCTTGTTTCCAGGGACCTGGAAGGACAGTGAGTGAATTGTCCTTTTGCTATATTGTGATTAAAAAAAACATTTATTCTAGGGACAGAAAACTCTAGGTAGGGACAGTGTCAGTTTCTTTCACTCTGCAAGTCCTTGTTTCCAGGGACCTGGAAGGACAGTGAGTGAATTGTCCTTTTGCTATATTGTGATTAAAAAAAACATTTATTCTAGGGACAGAAAACTCTAGGTAGGGACAGTGTCAGTTTCTTTCACTCTGCAAGTCCTTGTTTCCAGGGACCTGGAAGGACAGTGAGTGAATTGTCCTTTTGCTATATTGTGATTAAAAAAAACATTTTTTTCTAGGGACAGAAAACTGTAGGTAGGGAGAGTATTTTTTTTCTTTCACTCTGCAAGTCCTTGTTTCCAGGGACCTGTAAGGACAGTGAGTTAATTGTCCTTGTGCTATATTGTGCTGAAAAAAACATTTATTCCAGGGACAGAAAACTCTAGGTAGGGACAGTGTCAGTTTCTTTCACTCTGCAAGTCCTTGTTTCCAGGGACCTGGAAGGACAGTGAGTGAATTGTCCTTTTGCTATATTGTGATTAAAAAAAACATTTTTTTCTAGGGACAGAAAACTGTAGGTAGGGAGAGTGTTTTTTTTCTTTCACTCTGCAAGTCCTTGTTTCCAGGGACCTGTAAGGACAGTGAGTTAATTTTCCTTGTGCTATATTGTGATTAAAAAAAACATTTATTCTAGGGACAGAAAACTCTAGGTAGGGACAGTGTCAGTTTCTTTCACTCTGCAAGTCCTTGTTTCCAGGGACCTGGAAGGACAGTGAGTGAATTGTCCTTTTGCTATATTGTGATTAAAAAAAACATTTATTCTAGGGACAGAAAACTCTAGGTAGGGACAGTGTCAGTTTCTTTCACTCTGCAAGTCCTTGTTTCCAGGGACCTGGAAGGACAGTGAGTGAATTGTCCTTTTGCTATATTGTGATTAAAAAAAACATTTATTCTAGGGACAGAAAACTCTAGGTAGGGACAGTGTCAGTTTCTTTCACTCTGCAAGTCCTTGTTTCCAGGGACCTGGAAGGACAGTGAGTGAATTGTCCTTTTGCTATATTGTGATTAAAAAAAACATTTATTCTAGGGACAGAAAACTCTAGGTAGGGACAGTGTCAGTTTCTTTCACTCTGCAAGTCCTTGTTTCCAGGGACCTGGAAGGACAGTGAGTGAATTGTCCTTTTGCTATATTGTGATTAAAAAAAACATTTATTCTAGGGACAGAAAACTCTAGGTAGGGACAGTGTCAGTTTCTTTCACTCTGCAAGTCCTTGTTTCCAGGGACCTGGAAGGACAGTGAGTGAATTGTCCTTTTGCTATATTGTGATTAAAAAAAACATTTATTCTAGGGACAGAAAACTCTAGGTAGGGACAGTGTCAGTTTCTTTCACTCTGCAAGTCCTTGTTTCCAGGGACCTGGAAGGACAGTGAGTGAATTGTCCTTTTGCTATATTGTGATTAAAAAAAACATTTATTCTAGGGACAGAAAACTCTAGGTAGGGACAGTGTCAGTTTCTTTCACTCTGCAAGTCCTTGTTTCCAGGGACCTGGAAGGACAGTGAGTGAATTGTCCTTTTGCTATATTGTGATTAAAAAAAACATTTATTCTAGGGACAGAAAACTCTAGGTAGGGACAGTGTCAGTTTCTTTCACTCTGCAAGTCCTTGTTTCCAGGGACCTGGAAGGACAGTGAGTGAATTGTCCTTTTGCTATATTGTGATTAAAAAAAACATTTATTCTAGGGACAGAAAACTCTAGGTAGGGACAGTGTCAGTTTCTTTCACTCTGCAAGTCCTTGTTTCCAGGGACCTGGAAGGACAGTGAGTGAATTGTCCTTTTGCTATATTGTGATTAAAAAAAACATTTTTTTCTAGGGACAGAAAACTGTAGGTAGGGAGAGTATTTTTTTTCTTTCACTCTGCAAGTCCTTGTTTCCAGGGACCTGTAAGGACAGTGAGTTAATTGTCCTTGTGCTATATTGTGCTGAAAAAAACATTTATTCCAGGGACAGAAAACTCTAGGTAGGGACAGTGTCAGTTTCTTTCACTCTGCAAGTCCTTGTTTCCAGGGACCTGGAAGGACAGTGAGTGAATTGTCCTTTTGCTATATTGTGATTAAAAAAAACATTTTTTTCTAGGGACAGAAAACTGTAGGTAGGGAGAGTGTTTTTTTTCTTTCACTCTGCAAGTCCTTGTTTCCAGGGACCTGTAAGGACAGTGAGTTAATTTTCCTTGTGCTATATTGTGATTAAAAAAAACATTTATTCTAGGGACAGAAAACTCTAGGTAGGGACAGTGTCAGTTTCTTTCACTCTGCAAGTCCTTGTTTCCAGGGACCTGGAAGGACAGTGAGTGAATTGTCCTTTTGCTATATTGTGATTAAAAAAAACATTTATTCTAGGGACAGAAAACTCTAGGTAGGGACAGTGTCAGTTTCTTTCACTCTGCAAGTCCTTGTTTCCAGGGACCTGGAAGGACAGTGAGTGAATTGTCCTTTTGCTATATTGTGATTAAAAAAAACATTTATTCTAGGGACAGAAAACTCTAGGTAGGGACAGTGTCAGTTTCTTTCACTCTGCAAGTCCTTGTTTCCAGGGACCTGGAAGGACAGTGAGTGAATTGTCCTTTTGCTATATTGTGATTAAAAAAAACATTTATTCTAGGGACAGAAAACTCTAGGTAGGGACAGTGTCAGTTTCTTTCACTCTGCAAGTCCTTGTTTCCAGGGACCTGGAAGGACAGTGAGTGAATTGTCCTTTTGCTATATTGTGATTAAAAAAAACATTTATTCTAGGGACAGAAAACTCTAGGTAGGGACAGTGTCAGTTTCTTTCACTCTGCAAGTCCTTGTTTCCAGGGACCTGGAAGGACAGTGAGTGAATTGTCCTTTTGCTATATTGTGATTAAAAAAAACATTTATTCTAGGGACAGAAAACTCTAGGTAGGGACAGTGTCAGTTTCTTTCACTCTGCAAGTCCTTGTTTCCAGGGACCTGGAAGGACAGTGAGTGAATTGTCCTTTTGCTATATTGTGATTAAAAAAAACATTTATTCTAGGGACAGAAAACTCTAGGTAGGGACAGTGTCAGTTTCTTTCACTCTGCAAGTCCTTGTTTCCAGGGACCTGGAAGGACAGTGAGTGAATTGTCCTTTTGCTATATTGTGATTAAAAAAAACATTTATTCTAGGGACAGAAAACTCTAGGTAGGGACAGTGTCAGTTTCTTTCACTCTGCAAGTCCTTGTTTCCAGGGACCTGGAAGGACAGTGAGTGAATTGTCCTTTTGCTATATTGTGATTAAAAAAAACATTTATTCTAGGGACAGAAAACTCTAGGTAGGGACAGTGTCAGTTTCTTTCACTCTGCAAGTCCTTGTTTCCAGGGACCTGGAAGGACAGTGAGTGAATTGTCCTTTTGCTATATTGTGATTAAAAAAAACATTTATTCTAGGGACAGAAAACTCTAGGTAGGGACAGTGTCAGTTTCTTTCACTCTGCAAGTCCTTGTTTCCAGGGACCTGGAAGGACAGTGAGTGAATTGTCCTTTTGCTATATTGTGATTAAAAAAAACATTTATTCTAGGGACAGAAAACTCTAGGTAGGGACAGTGTCAGTTTCTTTCACTCTGCAAGTCCTTGTTTCCAGGGACCTGGAAGGACAGTGAGTGAATTGTCCTTTTGCTATATTGTGATTAAAAAAAACATTTATTCTAGGGACAGAAAACTCTAGGTAGGGACAGTGTCAGTTTCTTTCACTCTGCAAGTCCTTGTTTCCAGGGACCTGGAAGGACAGTGAGTGAATTGTCCTTTTGCTATATTGTGATTAAAAAAAACATTTATTCTAGGGACAGAAAACTCTAGGTAGGGACAGTGTCAGTTTCTTTCACTCTGCAAGTCCTTGTTTCCAGGGACCTGGAAGGACAGTGAGTGAATTGTCCTTTTGCTATATTGTGATTAAAAAAAACATTTATTCTAGGGACAGAAAACTCTAGGTAGGGACAGTGTCAGTTTCTTTCACTCTGCAAGTCCTTGTTTCCAGGGACCTGGAAGGACAGTGAGTGAATTGTCCTTTTGCTATATTGTGATTAAAAAAAACATTTATTCTAGGGACAGAAAACTCTAGGTAGGGACAGTGTCAGTTTCTTTCACTCTGCAAGTCCTTGTTTCCAGGGACCTGGAAGGACAGTGAGTGAATTGTCCTTTTGCTATATTGTGATTAAAAAAAACATTTATTCTAGGGACAGAAAACTCTAGGTAGGGACAGTGTCAGTTTCTTTCACTCTGCAAGTCCTTGTTTCCAGGGACCTGGAAGGACAGTGAGTGAATTGTCCTTTTGCTATATTGTGATTAAAAAAAACATTTATTCTAGGGACAGAAAACTCTAGGTAGGGACAGTGTCAGTTTCTTTCACTCTGCAAGTCCTTGTTTCCAGGGACCTGGAAGGACAGTGAGTGAATTGTCCTTTTGCTATATTGTGATTAAAAAAAACATTTTTTTCTAGGGACAGAAAACTGTAGGTAGGGAGAGTATTTTTTTTCTTTCACTCTGCAAGTCCTTGTTTCCAGGGACCTGTAAGGACAGTGAGTTAATTGTCCTTGTGCTATATTGTGCTGAAAAAAACATTTATTCCAGGGACAGAAAACTCTAGGTAGGGACAGTGTCAGTTTCTTTCACTCTGCAAGTCCTTGTTTCCAGGGACCTGGAAGGACAGTGAGTGAATTGTCCTTTTGCTATATTGTGATTAAAAAAAACATTTTTTTCTAGGGACAGAAAACTGTAGGTAGGGAGAGTATTTTTTTTCTTTCACTCTGCAAGTCCTTGTTTCCAGGGACCTGTAAGGACAGTGAGTTAATTGTCCTTGTGCTATATTGTGCTGAAAAAAACATTTATTCCAGGGACAGAAAACTCTAGGTAGGGACAGTGTCAGTTTCTTTCACTCTGCAAGTCCTTGTTTCCAGGGACCTGGAAGGACAGTGAGTGAATTGTCCTTTTGCTATATTGTGATTAAAAAAAACATTTTTTTCTAGGGACAGAAAACTGTAGGTAGGGAGAGTGTTTTTTTTCTTTCACTCTGCAAGTCCTTGTTTCCAGGGACCTGTAAGGACAGTGAGTTAATTTTCCTTGTGCTATATTGTGATTAAAAAAAACATTTTTTCTAGGGACAGAAAACTGTAGGTAGGGAGAGTGTTTTTTTTCTTTCACTCTGCAAGTCCTTGTTTCCAGGGACAGAGAAGGACACCTGAAGGTAGCCCTTATTGCTTTTTTCCCATCTCCCTGCAGGCCATCTATTAGAATGTCTGGAAGGCAAACAAGGAGAGGCAGACAGTCAGGAGGCAATAAAAGAGGGCAAGCAGGCTCTGTGTCTGGGGGCAACAGTGCTGGTCGTGGACGCGGTGCATTGTCATCAGCACATGGCCATGGGACACGCTTGTCCTTCTTTTCGGCAGCTGGACATGTTGAGCCACATCATGCCGAAGACTTGGTAGAGTGGATGACCAAGCCCTCCTCCTCCTCCTCATCCTCTCTCACCCAGGCTCAGGGTACTGGAAAAGCAGCTGCCAAAGCGTCGTCTTCCCTGGTATCAATGTCAGACAAATCATCAGTCACTCCTTCCCTAGACCCACCATGTCCTCCTCCTGAGGAGTCCCCCGAACTGTTTCAGCACAGTGTTGGGTACATGCTCCAGGAGGATGCCCAGCGTTTCGAAGGGTCTGATGATGAAACCCAGCTAGAGGAAGGCAGTAGCGTGAGAGCAGACAGAGGGGATGCTCAAGAAGGACACCAATCTGGCAGTCATGTTCCAGCAGCTGCAGCATACTGCCAGATTGGCTCCAGTGATGAGGAGGGAGGGGATGATGAGGTCAATGACTCCACGTGGGTGCCTAATAGGAGAGAGGAGGAGGAGGAGGATGAGGAGGAGGCACATCTCCAACGAGGCAGGATGCCCTTTGGTGGCCAGCGTAAGGGCAGTACACCGACGGAATCACACCGCAGAGCTCCGCCTGTGCAGGGCGCTGCCTCTGCCCGTCATTCAAAAAGTTCTTTGGTGTGGGCCTTTTTTGAGGCTAGTGCATCAGATCGCACAGCTGCTGTTTGCAACATATGTCTCAAGCGTATATCGCGTGGCCAAAACATCAGCCGCTTGGGTACCACATGCCTGACCAGACATATGTTGACCTGCCATGCAGCTCGTTGGCAAGCCTACCTCAAAGACCCACACCAAAGAACAAAGCGGACCTCTCCTTGCACCGCATCAGCTGGGATCTCCAACCCCACTATAACTTCAGTCCTCTCTGAAACATGCACTGAGAGGAATGAAGGTGTAGAATTAGGTGTGTCACAGCCAAGTACTTGCGCCCACTCTGCTAGCAGTACACCGACGTCCGATTCTAGCAGGCAAATTTCCCTGCCCCAGCTGCTGGACCGTCGAAAGAAGTTCACTCCCAGCCATCCACATGCCCAGCGGTTGAATGCTAGCTTGGCTAAATTGCTAGCGCTTCAACTGCTGCCTTTTCAGTTGGTAGACTCGGCCCCCTTCCGTGAGTTTGTGCAATGTGCGGTTCCTCAGTGGCAGGTTCCCAAACGCCACTTTTTCTCACGGAAGGCTATTCCGGCTCTCTACCGGCATGTGGAAGGCAATGTCTTGGCCTCGCTGGACAGGGCGGTCAGCGGTAAGGTGCATATTACCGCTGACTCATGGTCCAGCAGGCATGGACAGGGACGTTACCTTTCTTTCACGGCCCATTGGGTCACTCTTTTGGCAGCTGGGAAGGATTCAGGACAAGGTGCAGTAGTGTTGGAGGTTGTCCCACCGCCACGCCTCCAAAATGCTACTACTGGTTGTGACACACCTCTCTCCTCCACCCCCTCCTCTTCTTCTTCCTCCATGGCCTCTTCCTGTGGTTTGTCCTATGAACCAGCGGTGCTCCGTAGCCGTTCACGGGGCTACGCAAGTACGCAGGCAAAAAGATGCCATGCCGTGCTTGCGCTGGTGTGTTTGGGGGACAGAAGCCACACTGGGGCAGAGGTCCTGTCTGCTCTGCAGGGCCAGGCCGAGAGGTGGTTGACGCCACGCCAGCTTAAGCCAGGAATGGTGGTTTGCGACAATGGCACCAACCTCCTCTCCGCCCTCCGACAGGGACAACTGACCCATGTGCCCTGTGTGGCTCACGTCCTTAACCTGGTGGTGCAGCGGTTCTTGGGCAGGTACCCGGGCTTACAGGATGTCCTGAGGCAGGCCAGGAAAGTCTGTGTGCATTTCCGCAGATCTTATAATGCCAGTGCTCGCCTGGCTGAGCTGCAAAAGGAGTTGAACCTGCCCAAGAACCGCCTTATATGTGACATGCCCACCAGGTGGAACTCAACGTTGGCCATGCTGCAGCGGCTGCACACGCAGCAGAGGGCCATCAATGAGTACCTGTGCGACTACGGCACCAGGACAGGGTCAGGGGAGCTTGGTTTTTTTTCTCCACGCCAGTGGGGCATGATCAGGGATGCATGCACTGTCCTGGCACCATTTGAGGAGGCCACGAGGATGGTGAGCAGTGACAGTGCATGCATCAGTGACACTGTACCTCTTGTCCACCTGTTGGAGCACACGCTGCGTGGAATAATGGACAGGGCACTTGAGGCAGAACAGAGGCAGGAAGAGGAGGACTTCCTTGCCTCTCAAGGCCCCCTTTACCCAGACAGTGTTCCTTCTGTCCCACCCATCGCACAGGAAGAGGAGGAGGAGGAGGAGGAGGAGGAGGAGGATTGTGTCAGCATGGAGGTGGAGGCTGGCACTCAGCATCATCAGCAGCAGTCTTTTAGGGATGATTTACAGTCCCAAGAAACCAGTGGACTTGTACGTGGCTGGGAGGAGGTGGCTGCGGATCATGTCGTCCTTAGTGACCCAGAGGACTCCGGAGCGAATGCCTCAGCAAACCTACGCTGCATGGCCTCCCTGATCCTGCAAAGTCTGCGGAAGGATCCTCGTATTCTTCGGATCAAGGAGAGGGACCATTACTGGCTGGCCACTCTCCTTGATCCACGGTACAAGGGTAAGGTTGCGGACCTTATGTTACCGTCGCAGAGGGAGCAGAGGATGAGACAACTCCGGGAGGCCTTGCAGAAAGGTCTGTGCAACGCGTTCCCAGAGACTGGGAGGTTGCAAACTCCTGGTCCTGGACAACGAGTTGCTGAGGCTTCGGCCAGTCAAAGAAGGAGCGGTGGGGAAGGTGGCCGTCTGACCGATGCGTTCAGACAATTCTTTAGTCCGCAGCCCCAAAGTATGATTGGTTCCAGCAACCATCGCCAGCGTCTGATAAACATGGTGCAGGAATATCTAGGGGCAAGGTCAGACTTGGACACCTTCCCCACCGAAAATCCTCTGGCTTACTGGGTCTTGAGGATGGATCACTGGCCAGAGCTTGCACAGTATGCAATTGAGCTACTGGCCTGTCCTGCATCCAGCGTTCTTTCGGAACGCACATTCAGTGCTGCTGGAGGATTTGTCACGGATCACAGGGTGCGCCTGTCCACCGACTCGGTTGATCGACTGACTTTCATCAAGATGAACCAGTCTTGGATCACCACCAGCTACCACACACCTGATGCTGATATAACAGACTAATTGATTTTAAAATGTCACATCCCTTCAAGACTGATGCTGATGCTGAGTGCCTGTGCTGTTATGTTGACTGGCTATCCTCCTCCTCCGAGTCCTCAATGATACGATTGATGATGATAGCTTGGAAGATCATTTTTGTTTATGGGTGCCGCCACCAGTGCCTAACGCCCAATTTTTCAGCCCCTGTTTAACAGGGGCGTGTAATTACAATTTTTGAAGCAATACTTTGCAACAGGGCTCATTGCTGTGCTCCAAGTACAGTATCTGTGAGGAGTTGCAGTGTTGTGCCACCAGTGCCTAAGGCCCAATTTTTCAGCCCCTGTTTAACAGGGGCGTGTCATTACAATTTTTGAAGCAATACTTTGCAACAGGGCTCATTGCTGTGCTCCAAGTACAGTATCTGTGAGGGGTTGCAGTGTTGTGCCACCAGTGCCTAAGGCCCAATTTTTCAGCCCCTGTTCAACAGGGGCATGTAATTACAATTCTTGATCTAATAATTCACAGCAGGGCCCATTGCTGCACCCACCAAGAGTAACTGTCAGGGCTTACAGTGTTGTGGCACCAGCACCACCATCAAAGGCCCAATTTTTACTACCACTGTTCAACAATTATATGTAATTAAAATTCCTGATATAATAGTTGACAGCAGGGCGTTCCAGCACCAACCAAGAGTAACTGTGAGTGCTTACAGTGTTGTGCCAACACCAACAACTAAGGGGCCTATTTCTGCAGAGTATATACGGCAGGTCCCTACTTTCAAACATCCAACTTACAAACGACTCCTACTTGCAAACGCAAGAAGACAACAGGAAGTGAGAGGAAATCTACCACTAGGAAGGAAAATTCTCTCCTGTAAGAATAAATATGGGAGAAAGGTGTCTCCTCTGTACTGATGCTTTATCAGCAATCCTTGTTTCAAGAAAAACACCACATTTCAAAAACAGTTGTCATTGGGACGGAAAGTGAGGTGAAATGTTCTGAACAGGGGCACAGACAGCAAAACAAATGTTACAGGGGTGATAACCCTTACCTATGTTTTCCAAAAAGTTTAAAAATAGATTTTTGGGCTGGAGCTACACTTCAACAATGTACCTGTTCAAAATTACAAACAGATTCTACATAAGAACAAACCTACAGTCCCTGTCTTGTATGCACCGCCTGTATACGGCTGTTCAGAGTATATAGGGCCTTTTTTATTTTATGTGCGGGGTTCCCCTTAATATCCATACAAGACCCAAAGGGGCTGGTAATGGGCTGGGGTAGGGGGGGGGGGTCATGGGGTAGCTATGCCATTTTTCTTAAAGAATTTCATCCATATTACCGGGACCAGACATTACATTAAAGCCGCAAGCAGTTTTAAATGGCTTTTTTTTCCTTTAGAAGTGTCATTTTGTGCAGGGACAGTTCTAAACACGGGAAACACGTGGCACTTCACAGGCATACTTTAGACACCCCCCAGGTACGATATTTAAAGGAATATTTGACTTTTTTTTTTTCACTTTATGCATCATTAAAATGACTGCTCCCGAAAAACGACCGTTTTTAAAACTTCTTTTTGCATTGATACATGTCCCCTGGTGCAGAACCCGGGTTCCCAAACCCTTTTTAGGACAATAACATGCATAATAGTTGTTATAATTAGCACTTTAGAATTCGAACGTTCGCATCCATTGTATTTAATAGGGTTCTAATGTTCGTTCGAACTTCCGGTCCGTTCGCGGGTTCTGGTGCGAACCGAACCCGGGGGTGTTCGGCTCATCACTACCGGCTACTACTGGGTGGGGAGCAGAGGAAGATCACTCCATCAGGGAATGCAAGGAGATAAACAGGCAGGCGGCTGGTCGGGACTTGAGCCAAGGCAGAAGAACATGCGAATGGGCATGCGCCCGAAACTGAAGAAATATTCACTCCGCTCCGACCAGCACATGATCATCAGAAAGGGGCACAGATAATGGAAAAAAATACACCCCCCTAAGCTAGTAGGAGCGGCGGAGCGGGGATGTGTAATTCAGATTTTTTTTTTTATTCTGCACTGACTGTCTTTGAAATTGCCCGAGCCCCTGTTCAAATCCAATCCGGGGACAAAACCGGGGACAGACTTGGTCCGGGGACAGTGTCCTCAATCCGGGGACTGTCCCCTGAAACCGGGGATGTCCGGTCACCCTATTGTAGGAGCCCCCTCTGAGGTTTTGGGTATTCCAGTTTCTCCTGTCCACACTTGAAACTACTTTCAAGTGTGGACCTACTTTCCTTTTTTGGGTAAGTAAGTCTTGGGGATAGGAAAGTCCAAAGGGAGAGTTTCTCTTGAATTTGCAAGATTAGGTAGAGACATTATACAGCTATGATCATCAGCACATCACATCACTACTGGTTTTGAACCTCAATATCTATGTTATCCAGGTGCTACAGGTAGGGGATGTAATTACTTCATGGTGAGGGTCATCTCACATGACCCCCTCCCCCCCTTCCCCAAACCAGGGTTATATATGTGCATAGGATTATGAATTAAGACCCATTGAATAAGTAAATCCCATGCTCATAGAATGTATTTTCCTGTGCACAAAAATGTGTGAACAGACTATAGCGAATATACACTACATTTACAGTACACCGTAAAAAAAAATTATATACTCGTGCAGGATAGAGAATGAAGAATGACCTTAAGCACCATGCACAGGATTGTAAGTCCTCAAAGGGAAGGAGAGGTCAATACATACTTAAAGCGAAGCTCCACCCGCAATTTTTTTTTCTTTTTAAAAGTCAGCAGCTACAAACAGTGTAGCTGCTGACTTTTAATAAGGACACCTACCTGTCCTGCTCGCCCATGATGATGGCCCCCCCCTATGCCGATCCCTCGATCATTCCAGGTCCCACGGCGCCATCCTCACTAAGGGAAACAGGCAGTGAAGCCTTAGGCTTCACTGCCCGTTTCCTACTGCGCGAATCTCGCGCCGATTTGTGAATGGGCGGCTGCTCTATGTCATTACTCACATTTTCCAGAATGCAGCGCGCCCCATTCACCAGAAGACACCGCGAGTAGGAGGGATGAAGAAGATCCACCTCGGATAAGGAAGAGGCAGATTAGGGACTTCCGCATAGCAACAGGTATTTCGGGTGAGTAAAAAATTTTTTTTTTTCAATGTTTTTTTTCTATGTTTTTGCTGCATTTTTGTGTATTTTTTTTTTTTCCAGGGTGGAACTCCGCTTTAAGATGTAATAAAAAATCTTACATCTGCCACTGAAGATTCCATTGAGCATTCCTTATGACCATGCCTTGTCAGTCCATGTATCCCCGATGAGATAGATGAATACAAGTAGAACACAAATTTATTAAGATTAGAAAGTAACCAAGTCCATAAAATAAATGGCCTTACAGGTAAGTTTAGATCTCCTATGCAAGGCATAGAATACGCCACAAGCTCTACAAGTTTTGCTCAATAGGGCATCAATAGGGTCTAGGAGGCGTGAGGCATTCATGATCATAATATATAGCAAATGGAGGACTGCTTCCTCAATGGCAGACATGTATTATTAGAACAAATTATAATGAACTAACTAATATGATATGATCAAGATAATCTGACTTCTCTTTTACATACAAAAAAATAACATTAAAATAACAAAAATTATAAGCCTTGGATACAATGGACAGGGCATTGTCACCCTCTCACCAAGCTGCTTGGCGATGGTCTTGTAGCCCATTCCAGCCTTTTGTAGGTCTACAGTCTTGTCCCTGACATCCTTGGACAGCTCTTTGGTCTTGGCCATGGTGGAGAGATTGGAATCTGATTGATTGCTTCTGTGGACAGGTGTCTTTTATACAGGTAACAAGCTGAGATTAGGAGCACTCCCTTTAGGCTGGGTTCACACTGATACTACACGACAGTCATACAACTTTCATCCTACTTTGCTCTGCGACATCAGTCCTACATTGGTCCGACATTCATCCGACTTTCATGAACAGGATACTACTTTGATCCGACTTTGTGATAGTCTGACTTGTCCTTTGACCAATCAAAACAATCCCAGTGTGAGATAAATTCCTTTTACTGCTACTGTAATCACCATGTCGGATGTCAAAAGTCAGATGGTTAAGACAAGGATCCTACTTTGATCCGACTTCAATGATATTCAATGGGCTGAAGTAGGATCAAAGTCGGACCAAAGTAGTACAGGGAGCATTTTCAAGGTCGGACCGACATGTGTCGGACCAGTTAAGACGGCTCCCATAGGGAAACATTGATTTTCACACGTCATGCGACATGAGCTCCCAATGTCGGAGCGTTTGTCGGACCAGTGTGAACCCAGCCTTAAGAGAGTGCTCCTAATCTCAGCTCATTACCTGTATAGAAGACACCTGGGAGCCAGAAATCTTGCTGATTGATAGGGGATCAAATACTTCTTTGGGCTCTTTCACACGGGGCGGATCCGTGCAGATCCGCCCCGTGAAGCTCCGCTCGCTCAGCGGGGATCGCTCCGTTGATCCCCGCTGAGCCGACGGATGACTGGGCGGTCCCCGCACACTGTGCAGGGACCGCCCTGTCAGAGCGCCGCTCTCCCCTATGGGGAATCGGATGATGACAGACCGTAGAGTCCGTTGTCATCCGATCCGCTCCGCCGACGGAAGGAAAAATAGGGTTTTCCTCCGTCACACTTTGGCGGAGCGGAGCGGATGTCAGCGGACATGTCTCCGCTGACATCCGTGGCTCCATAGGGCTACATGGAGGATCTGTTTTAGGTCCGCCTAAAAAACTGACAGGCGGACCTGAACGGACCTCCGTGTGAAAGGGGCCTTTCACTCAATAAAATGCTAATTAATGTATAACTTTTTTGAAATGTGTTTTTCTGGATATTTTTGTTGTTGTTCTGTCTCTCACTGTTAAAATAAACATACCAATAAAATTTTAGACTGTTCATTTCCTTGTCAGTGGGCAAACGTACAAAATCAGCAGGGGATCAAATACTTTTTTCTCTCACTGTATCTTAGATGAGGAACAGTGGCCGAGATGTACTAGGACCAGGGCTTTTTTTCAGTGGGAACGCGGGGGAACGCAGTTCCGGCACCTCCAACACTGAAAGTTTCTAATGACAAGGGGTGCTGGAGGGTCCATTGATGCTGGTTGCTGGAGGATCTATTACTGCTTGGGGGATCAATTGTTGAGGGAGGGGTCTATTGTTGATGGGGGGGTCTTATGTTGCTGGGAGGGATTTAGTGTTGAGGGAGGGGTCTATTCTTGCTGTCTGCTGGAGGGATCTATTGTTGCTTGGGGGGGGGGGGGGCTATTGTACTAGCTGCAGGTGATCTATTTTACTGCTTCCTATATTATTCTTAACAAATTCCATATAAATGACTTAGCACCACAAAAGTATGCTTGTTTCTGTTTTCTCTAAAATGGGTGGTATTGGGAGGTGGGTTGGGGGTTGAGCCAAGGGACGGTGCTCAGAGGTGGGTAGAGGGCGGAGACAAGGGGTGACTTGAAAGAGGGGAGTACCTGCACCTATTATTTTTTTTTAAAAAGCCCTGACTAGGACTATGCTAATAGAAACATTGTTCTTAATTTGAAAAGCAGTAGCGCTCAAGTGGATCCAACACATTCCTCCCTCTGTCCGTAAGTGGCTACAAATGGCAAATCAAGTGTTACCCTATGGGAAACTCATTTTTGAACACAGGGGTTGCCCAAATAAATACAAGACAGTATGAGATGCATGGTGCTCTTCTACCCTCACCATTACTAATAATTGAGAGAGATGATCAATGCATTGGGCAAAGTTTTTTTTGTTTTGACGCATGTATGTATGATTTTGATTTGACTGTTCTTAGCCTTCATAATTCAGAGATGGTGCTGTGTTGAGAACATGAATTATGCCATATTATGATGTGCATTTGTTAATATGGAAATATCCTTATGTTATGTAAAACATTCTTTCCTGTGCTCATGTTGAGCACTATGGTTCATGTACCAATTTTTCTATCTTTGACAATAAAAAAAAAGAGTAAAAAAAACCCCCCCAAAAAACTAAAATTAACCATTTGTAATAAAATGTGGGTTGGGGGGCCACACACCTGAAATCCATCCTTGTTGGTCACCTTACAGCATTAGATTACAACTGATGGTGTTTTATAGCTGTTATGTCACAGTTATATATGAAACATAAAGGCTGGATTTCATAAACACAAAACTATGCACTGTGTGCTAATAGCCAAAAGGAAATGTCCTAACAGGAACTTACATCAGCAGAATTCTTTCCATAATGTTACAATTAAAACAAAAAAAATCTTGTGTTCCTGGGCTAAGGGTAGAAAGACACAAACATTTAGTTTCTATCCAGTGTGATGATGTGTTTGTGTACACACGATCGGATAATCCGACGTAACAGATTTATTGTCAGACAGTTGGTGAGCAGGAACTTTTGTTGTCGTTAATTCCGCCAACAATTGTCTGATGGAGCATACACACGGTCGGATTATACGACACAACACGTCCATCAGACAATTATGGTCGGATAATCCGATCGTGTGTACAGGCCTTTATTCTGTTGGCTGCAGATTTCGTTGAAATCTTCTGCAGCCAGGTGCTGGCTAGAGACAGAGAGAATAATTTTAGGACACTGTGCTGCAGTTACTCTCTCTGCTCCCACTGGACTATTATACTGAATGGGTTAACACTATCTCACATCCAACCAGCAGGGGGAGTTAACAAGCAGAAGGAGCTTAAAAAAACTTGGATGCTGGCCACACTTAATTATGGGAGATATAGTTTTGAGGAAGGATCTTACTATGAAGGTTAATGGGCCAGTGGACTACAATTTCCAGGAAGAGAATGCTAGAAGAAAGGAGCTCTGTATTTTACCAGACAGTGAACGAAAGGATTTCCTCTTGCTGTAGGGAGATCGGGGAGTGTGCACCTCTGTCACAGTATGCACACTTGCTTGCTATTACCTGCAAATGGAGTGCTAAAGAGTGAAGGGGATTGCAACTGGAGTACCCTGAAGGACTGCCAACAGCTAAGTACCTGGGCCAAGGCTTGCTTTATCACTGGGACTGGTGAGAGGCTGTAGCAATAATTGTTCTACCACTGCTAGCAGAGCCTGAGACTAGAGAGATTGACCATCTACCTAGTGGTGGAACCACTGACTTTACAAGGGACTGTACTATTGTGCACTACCTTAAAGACTAAACCCCAACACTAGCCGGCTGAAGATTCAGAACTAAGAACTGTATACCAACCAACTGCTTTACATGAACTTTGCCCCAATTACCTATAGTCAGAGGTCCCCCCTTAGGAAGCTAGATAAACCATCATACAGTGCCTTGAAAAAGTATTTCCACATTTTGTCACGTTGCAACCAAAAACATAAATGTATTTTATTGGGATTTTATGTGATAGACCAACACAAAGTGGCACATAATTGGGAAGTGGAAGGAAAATGATAAATGGTTTCCCACATTTTTTACAAATAAATATGTGAAAAGTGTGGCATGCATTTGTATTCAGCCCCCTGAGTCAATACTTTGTAGAACCACCTTTCACTGCAATTACAGCAAGTATTTTTGGAGATGTCTCTACCAGCTTTGCACATCTAGAGAGTGACATTTTTGTCCATTCTTCTTCTTTGCAAAATAGCTCAAGCTCTGTCAGATTGGATGGAGAGCGTCTGTGAGCAGCAATTTTCAAGTCTTGCCACAGATTCTCAATATGATTTAGGTCTGGACTTTGACTGGGCCATTCTAACACATGAATATGCTTTGATCTAAATCATTCCATTGTAGCTCTGGCTGTATGTTTAGGGTCATTGTCCTGCTGGAAGGTGAACCTCCGCCCCAGCCTCAAGTCTTTTGCAGACTCTAACAGGTTTTCTTCTAAGATTGCCCTGTATTTGCCTTCGATCATCTGCTGAAAAAAAGCATCCCCACAATATGATGCTGCCACCACCATGTTTTAAGGGATGGTGCGTTTTTTTTTGGCCAAAAAGTTAAATTTTGGTCTGATCTGACCAGAGCACCTTCTTCCACATGTTTTCTGTGTTCCCTACAAGGCTTCTCGCAAACTGCAACCAGGACTTCTTATGGCTTTCTTTTAACAATGGCTTTCTTCTTGCCACTCTTCCATAAAGACCAGATTAGTGGAGTGCACGACTAATAGGTGCCCGGTGGACAGATTGCTGTGGGTTTTTGCAGCTATTCCAGAGTTACCACTCTTGGCTGCTTCTCTGATTAATGCTCTCCTTGCCCGGCCTGTCAGTTTAGGTGGACGGCTATGTCTTGGTAGGTTTGCAGTTGTGCCATACTCTTTCCATTTTCGGATGATGGACTGAACAGTGCTCCGTGAGATGTTCAAAGCTTGGGATATTTTTTTTATAACCTAACCCTGCTTCAACCACTTAAGGACCAGCCACTGTATATATACGTCAGCAGAATGGCACGGACAGGCATAATTACGTATCTGTACGTCCCATTTAAAAGGCCTGTCCGTGTGGTCGCGCATGCGTGTAAACAAGCATCTCCCCGCTCTGACTAGTGATAATGACACTGATCTCGGCTCCGTGTACTCGGAGCGGAGATCAGTGTCATGTGACACAGAGCCCATCCCCCCTATAGTAAGAAACACAATGCAGGGAACACTTAACCCCTACAGCGCCACCTAGTGGTTAACCCCTTCACTGCCAGTGTCATTTTCACAGTAACCAGTGCATTTTTCTAGCACTGATCGCTTTGAAAATGACAATGGTCCCAAAAATGTGTCAAAAGTGTCCGATGTGTCCGCCATAATGTCGCAGTCACGAAAAAAATCACTGATCGCCGCCATTACTAGTAAAAAATAAATAAAAAATTAATAAAAATGCCATAAAACTATCCCCTATTTTGTAAACGCCATAAGTTTTGCGCAAACCAATCAATAAACGCTTATTGCGATTTTTTTTTTTTACCAAAAATATGTAGAAGAATACGCATCGGCCTAAACGGAGGAAGAAAATAGTTTTTTTATATATTTTTTGGGGATACTTATTATAGCAAAAAGTAAAAAATATAGATTTATTTTCAAAATTGACATTTTATTTTGGTTTATAGCGCAAAAAATAAAAACAGTAGAGGTGATCAAATACCACCAAAAGAAAGCTCTATTTGTGGGAAAAAAAGGACGTCAATTTTATTTGGGAGCCACGTCGCACATTAACAATAAAAGTATTCAGCGCTGAAAATCCAAAAATAAAATAAAAATACACATGTATATTGCAGCCAGCACTTAAGGGTAATTCATGAAAAATCCCTCACAGAGAACATATAACTAGAAGAGTGCAGCACAAAAAAAGGAAAATTAATAAAATGATAAAAGTCCATATAAAGAGGCAGAAGTCCATACAGGGTGAATGGTGCACTATTGTAGCATGCGATGTGGATCACAACAAGTTTGACCAGAAAGAGAGATCCCTCCACCGCACACAGAGTGGCCTCTCACCTCAGCAATTCGACCTACAAGAGGTCACAGGGCATAAAATGATAACAAAGTTGTCCTCCAATCATTAAGCCTCCAACATCCAAACGACCAGTAACAGTATGACACAGAACAGCCACCTCATTTGCTCTACCGATGTCCAGTTATGCAAAAATAAACAAGAGGGAGACTTCCTAGTGCTCTCTGAATATAAGCCGTTTAATGTTCCAAAATATAAAATGAGGTACTCACATTTAAAAGCACTCCCTATGAGTGCAACAGATCAGCATACAAACAATGATCTGAGACGATCGCAGCGACGTCCAGCGTAGCTCCTCCCCCTGTACGCGTTACGTCAATGGGCGTGACTTCATCAGCGTGGGGCGGGGCCAAGCTCAGACACACCGCAGCACCATGCAATTGTCAGTTAAAGCGACACAGTGCCGAATCGCAAAAAGGGGCCTGGTCTTTAACCAGCCAAAATGGTCCAGGGTTTAAGTGGTTAAACTTCTCCACAACTTTATCCCTGACCTGTCTGGTGTGTTCCTTCATGATGCTGTTTGTTCACTAAGGTTCTCTAACAAACCTCTGTGGGCTTCACAGAACAGATGTATTTATACTGAGATTAAATTACACACAGGTGGACTCTATTTACTAATTAGATAACTTCTAAAGGAAATTGGTTCCACTAGATTTTAGTGAGGGGTATCGGAGTAAAGGGAATGCTAATGCACACCACACTTTTCAGATATTTATTTGTAAAAAAAAAAAAAAAAATGGAAAAACATTTCTCATTGTCTTCCACTTCACAATTGTGTGCCACTTTGTGATGGTTTATCACATAAAATACATTTACGCTTCTGGTTGCAACATGACAAAATTTCAAGGGGTAGGAATACTTTTTCAAGGCACTGTAGGCATTTACTTAGAGTGCGCTCTGAAGAGGCATAGGTTACTGGTCGCAGAGGAGTTGCTGTGGGACTATTCAGTTATTGCTGCCACTGTTATTGATGTGTTGACTTTGCTCACTTGGTGGCTATAGCCTGGAAATTCCATTGAATAGCGTACTGTTAGTAAATTGATTATTTTATCTGCTCATTTATGTATACAGTATATTGCAAGTTACCTTAAAGCAGAGTTCCACTCGTTTTGCCGTTTATTAAAAGTTTTAATAATCACACACTTACCTGTCCCACGATCCAGCATGCAGCTATCCGAAGCCTCACTTCTCTCCCTTTCCTCTCTGTGGCACTGGCATTGCAAGTGTGGGCACCAGGCTGAGACAGCTTTGCGGCTTCCCAGCTGGGTGCACACTGCACATGTGCAAGTCACGCTGCATATCCTGAATGGCTGAGCAATCTTCTAGGACCTGTGACGTGTCCCAGAAGATTGCAGGGAGGGAGGGGAGAGGAGGAGTCTCCGAGGCAGAATAAGCAGAAGTGGGAGATGGGTACCTGTTAAACTAGGTACCCACTCCCCCCCCCCAAAAAATGACATGCCAAATGTGGCACGTCAGGGGGTGAGGAGTCCTTAAAGCGGAAGTTCCACTTTTGGGTGAAACTCCGCTTTAAGCTGTGCCAATTACCTACTCTATTCACAGTTATCCAATCTGATGCCTATTTACTGGTACTGAAAAGCAGTTGTGTGCAGAATACTCATATTTGTGCTCACATAAGTGTTTTCAGCAACCATTTGCTTACACCAGGTGTGTCAGATGGGTCGGAGTTGTTCACGGATTCAAGGCAGAACAGGCAGAACAAATAGAACAGAAAACCCAAAATACCAAGTGGCTCCTGCGGGGCTAGCGCTACACTTTCATCCTCCAATACCCCACCCACCCCTGCTGACATAATCTTCTGGTGCTGCAGGGGTTAAAAGAGCCAAGAGACCTGTCATATGGATTCATCAAGAATGCCAAAAAGCTATAGTACAGCTTCAATGAATGGAGGAGGTAGGTGGAAAGGGTGGGCATACCCAGCATCATGGAAATAGTTATTTTTATTGTATGTAATAACATTTGATTCTCACCTGCCCTGGAAGTAAGCAGTTTTCATATAACAGTTTTGGGGTTCTGGCACCTGCTTGAACCACGTCTAGTGTAAATTGACCCCTTTATCCCAGAAGGGCCCTTGTGCAGCTCCACAAATACTGTGTGTGCCCTGGTCATCACCTTCCACAATGTCCTCCTGCTCCATTGAAGTTGCCACATCTAGCATAGAGCTCTCCCTTTGCTGAATCAATCATATTTTAAGAGATGGACCTTGGGACACAAAAAAAAAAGATGTCACATCCAGCATAGGGCTCTTTTTTTGCTGAACCAATCAGTTTAAAAAAAAAAAAGGCCCTGAAAAATGTAAGGAGTCATTCCAATGCCCTGTACACACGAGCGGAATTTGCGATGGAAAAAGTAAGATGAGAGCTTTTCGACAGATATTCCGACCGTGTGTATACCCCATCTGACTTTTTCTGTCGGAATTTCCGACGGACTTAGAGAGCAGGTTCTCTATTTTTCGACAGAAAAAAATCTTATTGGAATTTCCTGTCGTGTGTACAAATTCCGACGCATGCTCGGTAGCATAGAACTTAATTTTCTCGGCTCGTCGTAGTCTTTTACGTCACCGTGTTCTTGGCAGTCAAAAGTTCATCGAACGTGTGTGACCGTGTGTATGCAAGGCAGGTTTGAGCGGAATTCCGTCGGAAAAACTATCCAACTTTTTTCCAACGGAAATTCCACTCGTGTGTACAGGGCATTACAGTCTTCCTTGGCATATAACCAATAGCGATTCACGTGGGTCACCTTTACCACTTCAGATCCGCGCTATAGTCAAATGACGACTACAGCGCGGACCTGAATTGCCGGGAGGCCGTCAATAGACGGCCTTCCGTGCACGAGCGGCCTGCGCGCCCCCTGCAGGGCTCGCTCTGTGATCAGCGAGTCTATGAGACTCGCTGGGTCACAGATCAAAGTAAGGGGTCGGTCCCGACCCCTTACCACATGATCAGCTGTCAGCCAATGACAGCTGATCATGTGATGTAAACCGAGCCAAGCCGGTAATCGGCTATTTTTTCTCCTCATGCTCATAACGTGAGGAGGAAAAAAAAAGCCGATCGCCGGCAGAAGACAGCGGGACATTGGTCCCGATCAGGGAGAGCTGCAGACAGCTCATCTGTGCTCATGTACCACCTATCAGTGCCCACAGTGCAAAACTAAGTTACTAATCAGTGCCTCAAACAGTGCTGCCCCATCATTGTCACCTACCAGTGCCCATCATTGCCGCCTTATCTGTCCCCATCAGTGCCCATCAATGAAGGAGAAAAATTACCTGTTTGCAAAAAAAATTAACAAAATATAAAACATGATTTTTTTTTCTAAATTTTCCATCTTTTTTGTTTGTTTAGCAAAAAATAAAAACCCCAGAGGTGATCAAATACCACCAAAAGAGCTCTATTTGTGGGGGAAAAAAAATGATAAAAATTTCATTTGGGTACAGCGTTGTATGACCGCGCAATTGTCATTCAAAGTGCATCAGCGCTGAAAATTGGTCTGGGCAAGAAGAGGGTTTAAGTGCCCAGTAAGCAAGTGGTTAAAACATTAGACTGATACACACCTTTTCAGCGTCTTTGACAATGTCGATGTTACGTAATAAACATAAGGGCTGGCTTTCAGTACACAAATCTATACACTGCATGCCAATAGCCAAAACAACTAACTGGAACCGACTTTTGTTTAATTCTTTCCATAATGTTAATATTAAAACATGAAAATCTTGTGTTCGTGGGCCAAGGGTAGAAAGACACAAACATTTACTTTCTATTTAATGCGATGATGGATCTATAAAATGAGATGTGAAAATAAAATGACCCCACATAAAGTCTGTGCATGAAGTGTAAAACTAACTACGCTTAACCACTTGACCCCCCAGGCACTGGCAATTATAATAAAACAAAAAAAAAAAAATTGCATTCAAAGGCTAATGATTTTTAAAAAAATAGGATTTTTGTACTCGCCGTAAAATCCGTTTCTCTTACGTCCATGGACTGACACAGCTGTCATACTGATTACGTGTGGGTATATGTCCCTGCTTGCAGGAGAAGACCTAGGCAGAATGTTAGATGTTAAAACATTCTAGAAAAAAACAGAGCTGAACAGCCCCGCCCAGGGGGGCGGTCCCTTTGGACATTACCCTCCCACCTGCAGCTAGCAGACCTCAGTTCGTAACAAAGCAGTACAAACCTTAAAAGGAAGGGTGGGTGAGTACAAAAATCCTATTTTCTCTTATCGTCCATGGACTGACACAGCTGTCATACTGATTACGTGTGGTACGTCCCAAAGCAGTATAAGAAAAGGGTGGGAGCAAATAGTAAAGGAACAACCAAAACTTCACTCCAAACCAGCAGAGCTCCTCAACGGAGGAGTTGCAACATTAAACAGCGGCCTGCAACACTTTGCGGCCGAAGGAAGCATCCAAAGATGCAGCCACATCAACCTTATAGAATTTTGAAAAGGCATGAACGGACGACCAGGTCGCCGCCTTGCACACTTGTGCAACCGACGCTTGATGTCGGAAAGCCCAGGAAGCATCAATTGTCCTGTGGCATGCGCCGTAACCGGAAAGGGAGGGGCCACCCCCTTAATGGCATAGGCCTGTATAACAGTCTGTCTGATCTATCTAGAAAAAGTGGCAGACGACACCGCTCGGCCCTGTTCGGACCCGAGACAGACACAACTAGTGAGTCATATCACGTACCACATAAAAAATGTGAAGCGCAAACCCTCTGCAATGCGATGTGTGAGGACACAAGAACGGGAGGACAATGTTCACATGTAGGTGGAAAACCAAGACCACCTTATGCAAAAGGAAGGTCGCGGACGCAACACGCCTTATTCTTATGGATGACCAAATAGGGCGACTTGCAGGACAAGGCCGCCAATTCAGACACCCGTCTGATAGAAATAATGGCCACTAAGAAGGCCACCTCCTGAGACAAGGTCAAGAGGGGAAAATCTCTGATATTTTCAAAGTGAGGTTCCTGGAGAACCAAGAGCACCAAATTCAAATCCCGAGGAGGGAGAGGAGGTTTCAACAGGAGGGAGCACATGGCGAACCCCCTGCACAAAGGTGCTACCAAGGAATGACCCGCTAGCGGTTGCTGAAGGAAGACGGCCAAGGCTAAAAACTGACCCCTAATGATACTCAAAGCAAGCATTTGGGTCACACCACGCTGCAAGGACCGCAGGATACTGGGGACGGAATACGTCTGTAGACGCTAGTCCAGCTCATTGCACATAGCGATGTAAGCTTCCCAGGTACGGTGATATATCTTTCAAGCGGAAGACTTCCGTGGCCTGAACATGGTCGAAATGACCGAATCAAGAGACCTCGGACTCTCAGCACCTGGCTTCCAATAGCTATGCCGTTAAGTCAGAGACTGTAAAACAGGATGAAAAATAGGACCTTGAAACAGAAAGTCCTCCCTTATTGGCAACCGCCAAGGAACGTCCGCGATGAGACGTACCAGATCAGCGTACCAATGACGCCGAGACCCACCCGGCGCAAGAGGATCACCGGAATCCCTTCGGCTACAACCCTGCGCAGCAGGCGAGGAAGCAGCTGCAGAGGAGGATAACAGATATCAAATGATAATGACCCCATGGGGCCCAACAACGGATCCGAGGCATCCGCCCAAGGATCCCTGGACCTGGCCACAAACCGTGACACCTTACGATTGAGTCGAGAGGCCCTCAGGTCCACATCCGGTATGACCAGGTGTAAGGACAACTCTCCTGGTCCAGCTTCTGGCGACTCCGATAGTCCTCCTGCCAATTGTCTACGCTGAATGTAGACGGCCGATAGAGACCACGTGGGGAGTTATATTCTGATTGCCCGTATTTCCAGAACATTGATGGGTAAACGGGCTTCGTCCGGAGTCCAAAGCCCTGGGGCTGACAGGACTCCCCCCACTCCACCCCAGCCCGTCAGGCTGGTGTCCGTCATGAACACCGTCCACTGGATGGGGAGGGACGACTTCCCGGACCGAAGAGCCGGGGACCCAAACCACTACGCCAGGGACGCCCTGAGTGGGTGACTCATCTGGATCTGAAGATCCAAAGACAACGGGGATTTGTCCCAAGTGGACAGGATCTCCTACTGTAATGCCCGTGTGTGTGTGATTGGGCATACGGAACAGCCTCGAACAAGGCCCTCATGAGTCCCAGGACTCTCATGCAAAAAACGGGTTGACGACCATTTCCGAGACGTCAGGACCCGCACTACAGACTGAAAAGTCAGTAACTTCTCCAAGGTTAGGAATACCTACGCCTCCATGGAGTCCAGGATCAGACCGAGATACTCCAAATGCTAAGCCGGGACCAGGACCGACTTCTGAATGTTCGGGCGCCACCCGAAGTCCCTAAGCGTCTGACTGACAGTCACACTTCTAATTCTGAGCCATTGTCTGCTCTTAGAAGATCGTCCAGATAGCCCATAATAGCAGTGCCTCGCTGTCTCAGAAAGGCTAGAATCGGAGCAAGCACCTTGGTAAAAAACCTTTGGTGCCGAGGCTAGGCCGAAGGGAAGAGCCACAATTGATAGTTTCTGCGCTTGCGATCGGCGAAGACCACTACCGTTGATGTGCGCAGATCGGAACATGCAAGTAGGCGGCCTTGATGAACACCGCGTGAATGGATTCCATGCAGAACTTTACACCATCACAAAAGCATCCAGGCCTTGAGGCCCAGGGTTGGCCGAACCCCCGTCCACCTTTTGGGACTACAAACAGATTCAAGTAGAAACCCTGAACAACCTCTCTTGTTACGGAACCAGCACAATCCTCCGGACCTGATCAATCCTGTACGGCCCTTAAGAGGGCCGCCCGACGGGCAGGAAGGAGAGGGAAAATTGAGGGAAAGAATCTGTCTGGGGGCCAGGAACGGAATTCTATCCTGTATCCTGAGGTGACCACCTCGCACACCCACCGGTCGGAGATCCGGGAGGTCCACCGAACCGTGAACCTGCAAGGAAGTCCCCCCACCCCAGAGTCGGACAGGGACAAGACTCCATGTGGCGGTGGGCTTGGGAGCTTGCTTGGAAGGCTTACACACCCAGGGACGCTTATGTCCCCCATCCGCACTTTTCCCAGTCTGGGAGGGCTAACCCGTGGATTTTGACTGACGAGAAGAAACTCATTCTCCTTTGCCGGAAAGGAAGGGCCCGGCCTACGGTGGGGCTCCTTTGTCCGTAACAGACTGAGGAAGGAAGGTGCTCTTACCCCTTGTGACATCCATAATAATGGCATCCAGGGCGGTCCCAAACAGTCCACCGCCCTTAAAGGGCAAGTCAGCCAGGAGCTATTTTGGAAGCTAGGTCGGCCGACCAGCATTTCAGACAGCCAAGGCGACACAGCACCACAGCAGATAGAGGCCCCAGAAATTAAAAGGGGCCACATCCAAAGTGGCATCGCACACCGAGACTAAACCCTGCGCCAGTTGGTGAGCCAGGGTAATGGTCTCAGGAGGGAGATTATGCTCCTGAACCGTCTGGTGCAAAATCTTCCTGTGAGTGTCTTGAGACACAAGTGTCGCCGCCCCTATAGGGCGCAAGGCAGATCCCAATAAGGTAAACATAGTTCTACTCACCACTCTGACCTCCTGTCAGTGGGATCCTTAAATGCAGGAGTCCCTTCCATTGGGAGTGTGGTAGCCTTATTCAAACGGGCGACCGGGGGGTCGACCACTGGGGGAAGAGCCCCTACATAACCAGGTCCTCCTTAAAGGAGTACCTCATGGCTAGGCGCCACGGGACCGCCAAAGTCCTCTGCGGCTTACCCCAGACTTAGTCAATGAATATATTTAAAAAAAGGCACATATGAAAAAAAAACTTTTTAAATAAACAGCTTTAAAAGAACCAAAGGAGACAGCTTTTACCTGAGGTTCCTCAGCCTCAACATTCAGCTTGAGAGTGTTCCTCACAGCATCAATGAGTTCACTTACAAGCACCCTGTCAGTTTTTCAGAATTGGGGGTCTTCCTCACAGGGAATGTCCTGTTTAAAAAAACATGAAAATCCTCAGAGCTAGGGTCCTGAGCAGCCATAGCTAGGCCCATATCTGAGAAAAAGCACTCCCCTACAGGAGGATGCGTGGGGAGGGGGCGCTTTACAGCCCCTTGCGCTCACACACCGCTTCCATCCTGACAAGGATAATTCCAGGACTGCCGACAACTGGTCCATAGGGACCGCAGGTGCAGGAGCACTGCTAGTTGCCTCAGACAAGTGTGGAGAAGCAGGTGAACTAGACTCCATACTGCCACCCTCTGACTGCTAAACACTATCATAGTGAGTAACACAGTCCACCCACTGGCTATGCTGAAGCTGAGGAGGGGACACCCAGAGTACTCACCAACCCCTGTAAGGACCGCTCATTCCGCTGTATGAAACCGCGCTGCCCGGCGGGTGAAGCCTGGGGAGAGTGAGGAGACCAGACTTCAAGAAAATGGCCGCATACAATACTGCACCATTGATCCACGGCAAAATGGCCGCCGAGCGCACAAGTTTTGCGGTTGTTCACCAACCACAAGGCAGGAGCTCCTGCCCTCACTGGCTGTGGCACGGCAAGCGCTGGGGCGGCTGTTTGAACAAGAACAGCCCCACTCAGGAACTAAACCTGTGAAGCTTAGCTTTGCTAAGCATGCATGTAACCACTATCCACCACAGTATGTCACTCACACACCAGAACACTGCCCCAGTGCCATTAAAACAGACATGAGCTCCCCCAGCCAGGCCAGAGTGACCCCCCAAGCACCCCCACACAGCACAGCACCAGTACAGGGTGCAGAGAGCAGTATAACAAGGGGGGAGACAGGGAGAACCCCCCACAAACACAGCCAGTATGTACTCACCTGCAGCAGGAGAGACTACTTACCCGTCCCTGGAGGGACCCACTGGCTTGTCTCAGACAGACCTATCACAGAGTAGTACTGCGTAGCTGTCGGCCCGGTCCACCGCGAAAGATAGTCAGGTACTGTTCAATCTTGAGAGGACCGCGGGAGCATGAAAGCAACCCGGCCACCCCTGGAGCCATGGGGTATGTCGTGAACTGAGTCTCACGCACACAAGGCGAGGATCAGCACGCTTGATGGTCGGACAGGGAAGACTACGAGGATACTAGTGTACCCAACCTGTTGCCCAGCCGACAGTTGATTGAAGGTCTCAAAAATAAAATAACAAAATTCCCAAAGGAATAAAATTTAAAGTAAAATCTTCCAGGAGACTGGCTCCTGAGAAAGAGCCACGTCTTCTCCTTCTGCTATGCAGAAAAAAAACTGAGGTCTGCTAGCTGCAGGTGGGAGGGTAATGTCCGGAGGGACCGCCCCCCTGGGTGGGGCTGTTCAGCTCTGGTTTGTTCTAGAATGTTTTAACATCCAACATTCTGTCTAGGTCTTCTCCTGCAAGCAGGGACATATACCCACACGTAATCAGTATGAGAGCTGTGTCAGTCCATGGACGATAAGGGAAAAAAAAAATCTGTCTGTAGTGCATGTTCAAACTATAATACTATAAATAACGTTATTTGATTTTTTACTCCAGGAGCATATACGAGTTTGGCAATTCTAGAGAAATGTAAATAATGCATACAATTTACCTAAACCCACTAGATTTTAGTCCACTAAAACAATTCAGACTAAAATATGACCAAAACTAGAATGGCATTTTAGTCAAAAGACTGACTAAAATGAAATCAAAATTGGAAGTCAAAATTAACACCGCTTGCCGGTTATCAGCTCTCCTTTCCTCACACAGACAGCGTGGAGGAAAGAAGCGCCGATCTGACAAGGCACAGTGCCCCGATTATCAGTGCTACTCATCAGTTCCGTACCATCAGCGCACATCAGTGAAGAAGAAAAATTACTTATCTGAAAATTTTTAACAGAAACCAAGATGATTATTTTTTTGCTAAATAAACAAAAAAATATATAAAAAGCCCCAGTGGCGATTAAATACCATCAAAGGAAAGCTAGATTGAGGGGAAAAAAGTATTTGAGCCCCTGCTGATGTACATTTGCCCACTGACAAAGAAATGATCAGTCTATAATTTTAATGGTTGGTTTATTTTAACAGTGAGACACAGAAGAAAAATATCCAGAAAAGCACATTAAAAAAAGTTATAAATTGATTTGCACTTTAACAAGTGAAATAAGTTTTTGATCCCCTATCAATCAGCAAGATTTCTGGCTCCCTGGTGTCTTCTATACAGGAAACAAGCTGAGGTTAGGAGCACTCTTAAAAGGGAGTGCTCCTAATCTCAGCTGGTTACCTGTATAAAAGAGACACCTGTCCACAGAAGCAGCCAGATTCCAATCTCTCCACCATGGCCAAGACCAAAGAGCGGTCCAAGGATGTCAGGGACACGATTGTAGATGTACACAAGGCTGGAATGGGCTACAAGACCATCGCCAAGCAGCTTGGCGAGAGGGTGACAACAGTTGGTGCGATTATTCGCAAATGGAAGAAACACAAAATAACCGTCAATCTCCCTCAGTCTGTAACTCCATGCAAGATCTCACCTCGTGGAGTTTCAATGATCATGAGAACGGTGAGGAATCAGCCCAGAACTACACGGGAGAATCTTGTCAATGATCTCAAGGCAGCTGGGACCATAGTCACCAAGAAAACAATTGGTAACACTCTATGCCAGTGGTTCTCAACTCCAGTCCTCAGGGCCCACCAACAGGCCAGGTTTGCAAGATAACTGAAATGCATCACAGGTGATATAATTTGCTGCTCAGGGATTGCAGTATTCTAATCTGCATCTCACCAAAGGTAATACTTCAAATCTGGCCTGTTAGTGGGTCCTGAGGACAGGAGTTGAGAACCACTGCTCTATGCCATGAAGGATGGAAACCCTGCAGCGCCTGCAAGGTCCCCCTGCTCAAGAAAAGCACATTTACATGCCCGTCTGAAGTTTACTAATGAACATCTGGAGGATTCAGCAGAGAACTGGGTGAAAGTATTGGGGTCAGACGAGACCAAAATCAAGGTGTTTGGCATCAACTCAAATTGCTGTGTATGGATGAGAAGGAATGCTGCCTATGACCCCAAAAACACCATCCCCACCGTCAAACATGGAGGTGGAAACATTATGCTTTGGGGTTGTTTTTCTGCTAAAAGGGACAGGACAACTTCACTGCATCAAAGGGACGATGGACGGGGCCCATGTACCATCAAATCTTGGGTGAGAACCCTCTTCCCTCAGCCAGGTCATTGAAAATGTGTCATGGATGGGTATTCTAGCATGACAATGACCCAAAACACACAGCCAAGGCAACAAAGGAGTGGCTCAAAAAGAAGCACATTAGGGTACTGGAGTGGCCTAGCCAGTCTCCAGACCTTAATCCCATAGAAAATATGTGGAGGGAGCTGAAGGTTTGAGTTACCAAACTTCAGCCTCAAAACCTTAATGACTTGGAGAGGATCTTCTGCAAAGAGGAGTGGGACAAAATCCCTCCTGAGATGTGTGCAAACCTGGTGGCCAACTACAAGAAACGTCTGACCTCTGATTGCCAACAAGGGTTTTGCCACCAAGTACTAAGTCATGTTTTGCAAAGGGGTCAAATATTTATTTCACTCATTAAAATGCAAATCAATTTATACCTTTTTTTAAAATGCGTTTTTCTGGATATTTTTGTTATTCTGTCTGTCTTAAAATAAACGTACCATTAAAATTATAGACTGAACAGGCAGCAATTAATATGTTCAAAGTTAAGCACAGACTGCCCTGTGCATATTATTTCTTCACATTTATTTATTTTATATTACGCAATAGTTCCCCCTGTTGGGGATGATGCAAATGATACGCAGGTTCATGGTCTACTGTTTGGAGTTTGTCTTCAATAACCTGACTACCCGACCAATGAGTGGAAAGCCACCCATGGGTCCGAGAGTTATTGGACTGTTTGACTTTTAATTGTATGCACCTCGTTCCTTAATATGTTGGGCCAAAGAGGGCTTTCCATAATGTATCACACTTTTGTGTTAATGTTGAAAAATTACCAATAATAACGAAACTAAAAATTATGGATTGATCATTTGTCAGTGGGTAAACATACAAAATCAGCAGTGGATCAAATACTTTTCTCCCTCACTGTAGAGGTGTGTGTGTGTGTGTGTGTGTGTGTGTGTGTGTGTGTGTGTGTGTGTGTGTATGTGTGTGTGTGTGTGTATATATATATATATATATAAATTAATTTGGGTACAGTGTTGCATGATCGCACAATTGTCATTCAAAGTGTGACAGCGCTGGGCAGGAAGGGGGTCAAAGTGCCTGGTAGTGAAGCAGTTCAAAGCAAATAACATTTTAAATGAAATTCATCAAGTTATCAAATATGCAGAGAATTTTCACACAAATAATTGTGTGAACAGTTGCAAGTATATTTACTCATGTATGGCCACCTATAGATTGAATACACACAGAGCAGATTTACCATTGGGGATGAGCAGAGATATTTAAATTCAAATTGATTTTGCCGCAAAGTTACAGTGGAATTTTTTTTTACCAAAGTGGAAACGTAAATTCATTTATTGTGAAATTTGCTTGGGAAAATGAAAAAACAACTTTTCTAAATGTTTTTTTTTAACAATTTTATTTAATGTAGAGCCGGTTCGCACAGGGGCGACCTGGGATCCAACTTGAAGTCGTCCCAAGTTGCGCTGTTGAGAAAATCAATGCAAGTGAATGGAGCCGTCTTAATGTACACTACTGAAGTCGCTCCGACTTCAGAAAAGGTTCCTGTACTACTTCAATCCGACTTCTAGGTGACTTGTATCCATTGATTTCAATGGAAGTCGCCTCCAAAGTCAGATCGTGTCTTAACTGAAGCAACAATACAGGAAGAGAAAATTATTTTCTCATGTTTTCGTAGGCAAACCCCTCCCTCCCACAGAGCCGATTGTTGTTTGATTAGCCACCGGAAAGCCTCCTGTCTTGGAGGCAACTTGAAGTCGCCTTGCAAGTCGCGCGCGCTCATGTCGCATCCAGGTCACCTTGCAAAGTCGCGGCCAGAGTTGTGTCGCCCCTGTGTGAACCGGCTCTTAGTGGCATATTTATAAAAACAGTGAGAATTGTGTGGCATTCTGCAAACATTCACAAATCCACGTGGCAAAACATGCAACACGCATTTGGGTGCCAAACGTTGTGCCATTTTGCCATGCATCAGAACAGCACTTCAACTAAGGCAAAACACGACTAAAAATCTCCCAAAAAAGGAGCAGGCACTTGATTTGGGCAACTAAATTCCCTATTCGTGGCACATGGAATTATGGAAAAATTGCTCAAAACAAAATCACGAGCGGGAACGAGAGTTCTCGCTACACGAAGTGTGAATAGGGCCTTAACATTATTCCTCTGCCAGACATCACCAGCCTAGGGGGTCTGTGTTGGCAGGGTTCTGCTCACTTCAAATGGGTTTTTGATTTTTATATGACTCTATGGAAATGCAAAAATCACTTGAAGCACCCGTCAATAGATTCTGAATGATCTTATGTCAAACTGAAGCCATCAACACAGACCCTTAACATGACTGTGCAGTCAAAGAGGCATCAGAGTCAGACCCAGTGCACTCAGTAACAGATCTGATCAGACACCCCCCCCTTCCTTTCTGCAAGGCAAATCTGTGTGGGGAGATGGGCATGGAGGGGGTGTGGCTGTTACTCAGCTCTGCCAGTACAGAGCATTGGGATGCGATGGCTAGATGATTCTAGATTCTGAATGATCTCAGAAATGTCACAAACACAAAGCCTTATTACCCCCCAAAAATATGTCCTTGAAGCACACAGGGCTTCAAAGAACTTTAGCAATCTGCAGTCATTCATGCAATGCAAACCATTTAAATTTTCACAAGAAAAAAAGAAAGAATTCTGCCATAAATAGAAAAGAAAATCAGAAAGCAAAATAAATTTCCTTTGAAACTTTAATTTAAAACATTACAAACAAAAATCTCATTACAAAAAAAGGTTCTCTGTACAAAAGAAGACGATTGGAGGCGAATACATAGAAAGATTTCACTGATTCATCAGGTTCTATGTAATGATCAAAGTTAGCATAGGCAAGCTTTAAACTGTCCGCCGCAGTATCAAAGACTTTGCATCCGATCACAGGCGATGGAGAAGACGACTTTCTGGTCTTGCTTGTTTTCGATTAAAGGGGAGATACAGTGAAATGTAATCAAAGTTATGTTGGTAGTATTCCTGACACAAAATAATAGCAGGGCTAGCATGTTGATCCAAGCTCCCTTCTGAGCTACTTTCAGAAGAAAGGGCCTAGGCATTCGGAAGGATCATATTGGCTGAACTACTCTGCAGCAGATAACAAAAAACCTAGGCCTTGGGTCCTTTGATATCTGAAAAGCACTGGAGGGAGCCTGCTACAGCATTTTCCCCAGGAAGATTTTTCAGATCTTTTACACTTTATCTATCGCTGCGACACTTAAAGGGGTTGTAAAGGTTTGTTTTTTATTTTCTAAATAGGTTCCTTTAAGCTAGTGCAATGTTGATTCACTTAGCTTTTCCTTCGATTTCCCTTCTAAATTTTTTTTTTCTTTGTCTGAATTTCTCACTTCCTGTAAGCTTGCCCCCATCATCCGAGCCGTTCTGGCTGGGGGATAATCAGCGTGCTCGCCCCCTCCCTTAGGACTACATCCCTGCGGCGAGACGCTGTGAACACTATGGTAGCTGTAGAACGTTCACAGCGTCTCCCCGCAGGGATGTAGTCCCAAGGGAGGGGACGAGCACGCTGACTATCCCCCAGCCAGAACGGCTCAGGTGATGGGGGCAAGCTTACTGAGGAGGAACAGGAAGTGAGAAATTCAGACAAAGAAAAAAAACATTTAGAAGGGAAATTGAAGGAAAAGGCAAGTGAACCAACAATGCACTAGCTTAAAGGAACCAGTTAGAAAATAAAAAACAAACCTTTACAACCCCTTTAAAGCAGAACTAAACCCATCGATAGAATGGCTTCAAAAAACTGTTACATTTCCGTCACGTTCTGGAAATGCTGTCCCATTGGATGTGCTCTGAACTAAACTGTCAAACCATCAAATGTCTGGTGTCATAACTGATCACGTGTGCAGCACCATGGCACTTGAAGATCAAACAGAGGCCAAGATGGGAGGGTTTGTTTCGCTTTAACATTAGCTTATGCTAACACACACAGTGAAAGTCCACTCCACTTTAATAATTAACTGGTTAATGTGAATAAAGCTTGTACAAAATTGTTTGAACATTAAGCAATGACCTAAATTTTCTTTATCCATCTTTGGAACAGAGGAGGGAACTTTTATCATACAGCAAAAATGAATCAATGCATTACACATTTAGATTAGATAAAAAGGTTTACATTCAATATCACATTTTTTAAATATTTGGTACTTCAATTTTCTTTAATTGATCTACCATGTGACCATTTAAAAAAAAAAAAAACTTTTTTTTTTTTAGAGATGGCTGCTCTGCTCCTGACTTATGTGATCTGCACTATGATAGACTTTAGGTTACTATCAGGTTAGCTGGATTCCAGCAATCAGCAAAGTTAGGAAAAATTTGGGTGAGGTCAGAAGGAAAGCACAGTAATAACTTTTGATAAATTAAAATCTCATTGTCATTTTTACTTTAAAATTACTGGTAGAAACACCCCAAGGGAGCTCTTTCACTGTTGCTGTCAAAGGCCAAAGGGTATTCTTCATGCTTTTCAACTAAAAATCCTCTAGAGGGCACTGTACACCATGTACTGTATTGGCATCACTTGCCCAGGAGGTCCCCAATCTTTCCAAACAAGGGGTCCATTTACTATCCTTTACTTTAGGAGGGACAGACATCACCCAGTGGGAGCAGAAAATGCCCCATCATTGGTACCAGTGGGAGGAATAGTGCCCCTTTGTTGGTATCAATGGGAGGAAAAGGGTCCGATCGCTGGTGTCTGTGGGAGGAAGGCTGCCAAATCACTGGGAGAAATAATTCCCCAGCGTTGGGGTCAGTGAAATAGTGCCCCAAGGGCCAAATCAGACTTTAACCTTTTCAACATGGAGGAACCCTTGAAGTAAATTCCTGGTCTCAGGTAACCCCTGCTAAAAAGGACTACATCTACAACTCATGATACATTAGTGTGATGATCAGTGGGAAGAATGCTCTATACCAGTGATGGTGAACCTTGGCACCCATATAATTTTCGAAATCCATTTCATGGCAAACATCTGGGGTGCCAAGGTTCGCCAACACTGCTCTATACACTTGTGGTCATCAGGAAGAATTCACCCCTTACAGATAGTTAAAGATCAATGGTGTCAGTGGGAACTTATCTGAAGCAGAAATTGCTCAAGGAACACCTAGCAACCTCTGGAGGAACCCTGGTTGAGAAACACTGGTCTAGACAAAGCCATTCTCAACCAGGAATCCTCCAGAGGTTGTTTAGGGGTTCCTTGAGCAGTGGCAGATTGACCCCCTATTTGATGGTACATGCATCGTATTGGGGCCAACGCCACTTGGGAGAGCCAGCAGAATGATCATTTTAGAGATCTGTAAATGTGGCATTCTGACCACCACTGTGGGGGACATGCTCCCCACTGACCACCAATGCAAGAGGCAAATTTTTTGCACTGACCACCAGTGAATGGTTTTCATCAGGGGTTCCCCAAGATCGCCAAATTATTTTAAGGGTTCCTGTGTCTGAGAAAGGCTTCTCTAGACAGTTCCCCTGCTGGGCCCCCTATAGACATAATCGTCCCGAAAGTAAAGGGAATCTATAGTTTGACATGCATTCTTCTGAAAAAATAAAATGTTGGTATAAACTTATTAGAGGGAGAAACTGCTCATTAATCAAGGAACCCCCTTGCAACCTCTGTGAGGAACCCTCCGATTCCATGGAACCCTGGTTGAGAATACCTGGGCCAGATAAGGCAAACAGAGGACCACATTTGGCCCTTGGGCCACAGTTTGGAGACCACAGATCTACAGCAATGTACTGCCAAAGTTTTGGGATTCCATCGCATTTCTATGATGGACATTCCATTCCAAAACCAGTAGCAAGCCTATAACTATGCAATCCCCATTGACAAACATTGGAATACAAGATAATTGCACGGTGCCAACCTTGTGGTAACAGTTTGAGGAAGACCCCTTTCTGTTCCAGCATGACTGTGTCCCTGTGTACAAAGCCAGATCATAGACATTGTCTGATGAGTTTGGTGTGAAGAAACCGGAACGGTCTGCACAGAGCCCTGACATAAACCCTACTGAACTCCTTTGGGATGAACTGGGTGAGAAGACCGGGTTCACAAATCTGCATTCCATTCCAACATCAGTATCTGATCTCACAAACTTTCTTTTGGTTGAATGAATTCAAATTCCCACAGCTTTCCCAGAGGAGCAGGCTTTGTTATTGCTGCAAAAGAAAGAGGAAAATGGGGGGTACCCTAGACAAAAACATGCATTTAACCCTTACAGTGTGGGGAGCTCTACTGCAAGTTTTTAAAAGTTTGCCCCAGAGTTCAGCCTCAAGGCCTGATCCAAATTGGACATTTTTAGTGCTGCCGTTAGGGGCGTCTGGTGTTTTTTTGTCTGCCTCTAAATACCCCTGCAGGTTAGGCTACGCGTCCATGCACACAGGCGTTGAGGCATTTAGGTGGCAGAAAAAAACCCCACTGCCAGTGCATATAGGAGCAGCAGAGTTTTGGCAGAATAAATGCTTGATGCCTGTAAACATATGTTAATGCTAGAAATGTCAAGTGCTTGAGTGTGAATTCCTTTCAATGGGCAGAATACATTTTTATTCTGGCCAATGAAATGAATGCCCAAGTGCTTGATGCGCCTAGACATGTTTACATGCGCTTACAAGCATCAGGCATTTGCTGCCAGGACCCAATCAGATGGGTCAATAATTTTTGGTCTACATTCAAAGTAAGCTTCTGGAAGTTTTACTGGCCCTTTAAGTAAATGAAGCAATAGAATAACCAACCGACACATCAAAAGCGTGTCATTTCCCTATATGGTTTCAGCTGTTGTCATCGAATACCACAAAGTAACTTAACCAATACTTTTGGTAAAGCCAGCTGCATCATAAAACCCAACAGCTTTGGAAACGCTACATTCATTTCTCCAGATGCTAGCTATGCTCTGCTCCTGCATGACCTGTACAGTCATTTAATAGTAGAGGGGATCCGCACACGGTTTATGAAATTTCAAGTAACGGAGAACGCCGGTTTCGCATTGATCAGGGGGGAACCTGTCCCAACAAATGCCAATAACCTTTATTAAATGCCCCTGGGACCTCCCCACTGCCTACATAAAGACAGAACATCAGCAAGCAGCAGCTCTACCTTATGTTGTAACATTCAAACTGTGAGAATTTACATGGGCACATCAGAGCTCACTTTGGCCCTGAAAGGGCTAGAGCAAAAATATTTCCTGCCACCTCATGGTACTCTTAAAAGGGGTTGTGAGCCCTCATGGTTTTTCACCTTTATGCATGAAGGTGAAAAACCTATGGTGCTGCAGCCCCCATTTTACTTGCCTGACCCCGATCTTCCTCTGGCCGGAAACAAGCACACCAGCCCTAGCTGGTGTCTCTTGTCCTGATTGGATAGATTGATAGCAGCACAGCCATTGACTCCCGCTGCTATCAATAAAATCCAATGACGTGGCGCCAGGGCCGAGTCCTGCATTCTGTGTGAATGGACACAGTTGCAGGACTCGGGAGCACGCCCACACAGGTGTCCACTAAGGAGAGCGCTTCTCCAACGTGGACACGCGATGCGGGGAAGGAGCCACCAGCGCAACTAAGGGACCCCAGAAGAGGAGGTTCGGAGCCACTCTGTGCAAAATGAACTGCACAGTGGAGGCAAGTATGACATGTTTGTTTTTTAAATGAGGGTTTACAACCCCTTAATCAGTAGCATTAAACTGAACGTAAACCTTTTTTTTTATTTTTTATTGGAGGAGTAGTGAGGGGTTAGGATCCCTGCCAGCTTTTTATTTATTACCAAGTCTCTGCTAGGGAGATTCACTTGAATTGTCCTGGCCACCAGAACAGGATGTGAAAGTAATCTTACAATGAAGACTGAAGACACTTATTCCAAAGACAACTGTTCAAAGAAAAGGATTCCCTTATATTGGGAATGTAGACTCTCACTTCCTGCTGAGTCTACAAGACAGGAAATTAAGGGAATTCTCCTTAATGTAATGCAGATGGCAAAAATGTTGGTGTTAATCCTTCCCTGCTTTATCCCCCCCCCCCCCCCAAAAAAAAAAAAAAGGAGGTGCCTTTTCTGTATACTTTAATTTATAGCTTTTACTTTTCACTTGGCTGAACTCCAGGAAGAAAAAATAATATTTTTTTCTTAAAATTGTCAAAATACCTGGATGGGTTTTTATATGATCTTCCTATAATCCTCTATGAAACAAGACACTGACAGGCAGGGGGGTGAGGCAGCACTAGCAGCCAATCAGGCTCATCTGCTGCGTTCATTGAATGCTCAATGTGCTTACATGAACGGGAAAGCTCAGGGATGACATGGTGTACAGCTGATCCTTTATTGTCCAATCAGTGGGCTGGGGGTGTGTCCTGGACCAAGCTGTGCTGCTTAACTGCAGTAGAGGTCCAGGACCTGGCTGTAGTGCCGGGATCCCAACAGCGTTGAAAACTCTGTTGAAGGTATGAGAATTCTCAAATATATTTTCAGACTACCGGTAGTCTCTTGCCTGGAGTTCAGCTTCTACACCAATTTGATGGTAACAAAAATTAGGTTTGAAGATGCACTTTCAATTGTGGAC